>CM048747.1:120102000-121470000 GCA_026315105.1 Locusta migratoria
GTGGTACCAGGGTGGACGTTTCACACAATGAAACATGTCAAATTAGATGGTCATAATATGGCCATCTCAGAAGCCAGGAAGAGTAGATATAATGCCACTAGCTATGATAAGAGGACCTTCCCCTCTCTGCCTATGCCCTGGTAGGAGGGTGAGGCAAGTTGGCTTGGGCTGAAACCACTTCCAAGTTACCTGGTCTGCACCTGGGCAGATGGAGGAATGCTCACCACCACCAAACCATTGTTCTTTGTTGAACATATAGAAGATAAGTTTGGGGAAGTTGAAACAAAGAGCAAGATGTGTTCTGGATCACTGCTCATTAAAACAGTCCTTGCTGTCCAATCTGCAGTTCTGTGTGCTTGCGACCATCTTGGCGACTGGAATGTAACCTCTTGTCAGTCATTGAACATGGTGCAGGGAGTTATCTTCCATTGCGACCTCCTCCTCCAAACTGATGAGGGACTCCGGGCCAACCTCTGACAGTGAGTTGTTAATTTTGTTCACTTCCATTTGTAGAAACTTAAACATCCCTTTCCTTGACTGTACTCGTTGTGCTATACCACGCACCCCTCCTTGGATTGTGCCTCGGCCGCAAATACAATTGGATCTCTGCCAAGTCCCGAAAGCTTTCGTCTCCCCATATTCTTCCAGTGTTTGCACACAGTACTTGCAGAGTTTCAGGGTGTCACAATTTTCTACACCAATGGATCTAAATTTGCTGGTCATACGGGATAAGCATTTACGTTTCCCATTGGTGTGGAGTGCCATTCTCTGCCAGAATCGCACAGTGTGTTTACGGCAGAACTAACGGCTATTAATAGGGCACTTCATTTTATCAAACAGGTAGCCCTTGACTGTGTTTGATTCTGTTCTGACTCAATGAGTAGTCTCACATCCTTTGATCAATGGTCTCCATCGCTGATCTATGTTGCTTTTCTCTGGACCCCCACTCATGTGGGTATCCTGGGAAATGAACAGGCTGACCAGTTGGTTAGAGTAGCTGTAACTCCCTGCTCCTTCCCCTGGGCAATCCCGGGTGCAGATTTGTGGGTGCAGATGAGATTCCTAATCACTTGGGACTGTAACACCAACTGGCAGGCTACTGCTCCATAAGGTCAACCACTGCAGCTTGGAGTTCTTCCTTACATCCTTCTCGAAGGGAATCCACTGTCCTTTGCTGTCTCTGCATCAGTCACTCCAGGCTGACCCATGGTTTTCTTCTGCGTAATGAACCTCTCCCACATGGTGGTTGTGGGGACCTACAATCTGTGGCTCATATCTTAGTGGAATGTCCGCTCCTCTTGGCACTCCATGCCAAATATGGAATTTCATACTCATTGGTTTCGGCAAATGATTCACGGATGACTGTCAGAGTCCTTGGATTTCTCTGTGGAAGCGTTTTTTACTCTCGGCTATGATTTTATCTCTGACGCTTGTACAAGATGGGTGGGTTTTCTAGCCCTCACTGCGAGCAACAGGGTTTGGAACACCCTCATACACAATTGACTTAGCTTTTGTCTCCAGCCTGCAACAGAAAAGCTCATACTCCCATTCACACAGTAATACTTCACAGGTGCATAGCTATCTTCTCTGGCTGCTGCATTCCAAGCAGTGGTGATGGGACGGGAGGGAGAACAGTAAGGTTTCAAAGTGGTGGGTAGGATGGATCCAGCCCAGCTGTATGGAGTGTGTAGTTACTAGATTTGTGGAAAGAGATGTAGCTTAGTAATGCAGTGGGGGGAGGGGGGCAGCAAGGGAGGGAAGGGAAGCAAAATAGACATGCACATGCACACAGAATACACAAGAAATGGGAGTGGCTAGGAGATGAGAGGTGTAGGATAATTTTGGGATCGGGAAATGTACTCTAAGGATAACTCCCACCTGTGCTATTCAGAAAAGCTGGTAGTGGGGGAGAGGAGGGAGAGGATCAATATGGCTGGGATTTTGAAGCAGCCATGGAAATTAAGCATATGCTCAGCTGTCTGTTGTGTGACAGGTTAGTCTGCCTTGCTTTTGACCCTGCTATTGGAAACCTGGTTGATAATCACATCAATATAAAAAGCTACGCAATGATTGGAGCATACTGCAACAGATTATGTATTGTGTACATCTGCAGACTTGAGTCATATTGAAAGGAAATTGCTTCAGCTGTATGGTACTCTTTTATCTAACTGACTAGTTTTGTGACATTAGAGCCACAGCATCAGGGTTATCTGTATACAAAGAAGAGCAAATGCCACTAACTATAATGTTATGGTAATTTACATGTGGGCTATAGGTAAGAAAACTGTAGGTGGAAAGAACTCGCAAGTTATTTCGTATTTTTCTCGGTGACTCTAGACGATCCAACATTCTCTGGTCCTGTTCCGTAAATCATTAAATTGGATTGCCCGAATTGAAACACTATGGAAATGATAAATAAGAGAAAATTAAATATACATACTGGTGGTGTTGTGCTGGGGCCGTCCATCTTTAACTGTGAGGTGCTCTGGACGTAGCTGGTACGTTAAAAGTGTGAATGCGCGAGCATAAGCGGTTACTGCTTTGAAACAAGTATTGAATCAGAGAAGGTCGAATTACATCTTTACAGATCACTAAAATTGTTTCTAAGGATAGAGTGAACTTATGTAGCTATTTTGTAATAATAAACAAGAATCAGTTTTTTTATAATATTGTAATAGAAGATAGTATGAATTATACATTTTTCAAAAATCATTTTATTGCCCGACTAAAATTTCTGTTCAAAAAATACAATTACAAATTAGGGCATCACAGCATTCCTCTTGACGAGTGATTATTACATATGCTGTTCCCATACAAATAATTATTAGCTGTTCACTGTTTCCTCTTCTTGTGCCAAGCCAATACCCAAGTTTGGCATGCTCAGCACAAGGGACACTACTAATGTAGATTAACTTTTGCATCTGACAAAAGTCCAGCAAAAGCTTGTTACTAACATGTTTCATGCTACCATCAATAATATTCCCTAATTTATAGCTCATTCCTTACAATATCAAAACCCTGACTCAACCAGTGTGTCTCCTGCATTACAAAGGCATTTCTGCTACATTAATAAATTAAATACAACATTACACTTGCATTAAACCAGCAGAAACAAGAAAAAAATAAACCTTTATTTTGACACAATCTGTCTGTTTACACACAGGAAAATTGGCATTGGTCACAGTGTTGTTGTCGTCACAAGTTCAACTTGTCTCCTGTGTTTCGAAGAGAGTAGCTAGTGTGCCTAATCTCCTACAGAAACTAGCAGTCATTAGTGACTGTCAAGAGGTGGTATGATTGTGGATGTTTCAACCACACTTTCCTTGTGGTATTTCATTTGGCGACACTCGTGTTAGATCACCCATCTTCTAAAAATGTATGGGATGTTTAAAATAATGGTTTTTCTAAGTAATTAGCCCATTGAAGATTTGTTTGAACATCGTACTGCTGTACTAAATATGGTTCTATTTAAGCAGTATCCCCCTACCCATCTGACTTTTGAACTGGCCTATCCAGCCAGTTATAGTGAGAATTAATAATGTAGTAATAAGTGATTAATGATGGACATTCTCCTCAGAGATGATAAATTATTTTTCAAAAGCGGAGGTTGGCTAGCCAGTACTTACCTTTGTGCTGTACCACCGATAGTGACACCAATGAAGGAAAAAAAGAAAACGAATGAAAAAGAACAGGCTTTCGGAACACAGTTCTTTCTTCAGGTGGGAGAGAAGGGAAGAAAAAAGGAAGGGGAAGGTAAATCATGATCTAGGTCATGAGGATGGTGTTTCATCCTCATGACCTAGGTCGTGATTTACCTTCCCCATCCGTTTTTCTTCCCTTCTCTCCCACCTGAAGAAGGAACTGTGTTCCAAAAGCTTGTTCTTTTTCGTCAATTTTTCTTTTTTTTTTTTTTTCTTCATTCATGTCACTATCAGTGGTACAGCACAAAGGTAAGTAATGGACAGCCAATCTATCACTTTTGAAAAATAATATAGAAAGAAGGGCAGTTTACAACTCACCACACAGACAGGACGATGAGCTATGTCAGTCACATACAGAAGACACACACATACAACACTTTCAGCTATCAGCCATGGCCTCCTTCAGAAAATAGAACATTCACACAATCGCACAGGCACACAACAGTTGTACAACTATCACTTCTGGCTGTCACACCTCCAATTTAGAGTGAATTAGCCAACATAAAATTCCTGAAATGAAATAAGTCAATAGAAAATAAAAATTCCCAACACTTGTTTCCTGTGTGTGTGTGTACAATGTGGTCATTGATATAGTCTGTGTTTCTGTTGATTTTCATAATTCTTTTTTACAGCTTAGTTTGTATATGTACTTAATTCCATCTGTGGGATTATTGGACAAAAAAAATCATTCACCTCCCTTGTATTTGTGGAGAGGTGTATTTTCCTATGTCTGATATGACAGTGTAAAACAGTCATTGAGAAATGATGTTAAAGCTTACCTCCCCCCTCCATTCACTTGTCATTAACATAATTTAATTTTGGCTATGGGGGCATACAAAGGCTTTTGTTAATTCCTCTATCACAGAAACTGTGCACCCCTTAAAAGGCATGTCACCCATGCATGTGAAACTAAATCCCAGGGCAGCCAGATGTGTTTTCACAAGTTTCAATATATTTGAGGGGGGGAAAAGTCACGGGGCAGGGGGGGGGCAAGAAGGGACTGCAGTTCATTTAAAATGGGTGATGCCTGCTTTAATAACAACATAGATGGTTACGATTATATTTATTTCCAGACATTCATTATAGGATTTTTTTTACTAATTTTGTCCAGAAGTATCTCCCATAATATTGCATGATACTCTTTTATACTCCACCTCTAATGGCCATGTTGTCGACACTGTGTTAAACCCTAATCTACCTTTCTCCTTCCTTTTGAAACACCGCAAGAAAAAAATCGCACTGACGTGTTTTATGGCCTACTTTAGATTTGTAGTTTTATAATGTTTTGCAAACATTTCAGACCAAAATAATAATGTAAATATTAAAAAAAATATGGTGATACGATTACGACTCTACTATTGTGATAATACCTATCCAACTCTTAATAGTCCTTCTGACCATATTTTAACAAACAGCCAAAATTATACGATATTGAAGTTTAGCTTTGAGAAACATACTCTTTTGAACTTTTACCTCTTTGAATTATCATTTTGATATCTCCCTTATTTTCATTATATTTTTCCGTTAAAATATCATCACCTGTCTTGCCTTGGTAGTTCAAACTTTTTCTTTGTTGTACTGGTTTCGAACAACTATAGCCTGGAACGAATGTAGTGTACATTTGGCATTTGGACAAGTGACTATAGCCTCGATGGAACACAGCGCACATTTAGTGTTCGTAAATCAGTCACATGATATCCCTCATCCGAAAATCTCTTTTGCGTACGCTATCTTGGTTTCTCTACCTGATTATTTTCTTATTATAACTCAAGTGTTGTCATTTCAAAACAATGGCACACTGAAAATTATCAAAAACACGTCTTTCTTAGGACAATGAATTATAATCTGATGTTATTTAGTTAGTTAACACCGGCCATCAATGGTATATGAATTATGGATTACTCTCACAGCTGTTTGCCATAGCGTAGTAGGCGAGGAATTAGTTTGTGATGTACGAACATGTTAGATGGTATTTCGAAACTTGGTAGGGCGCGGTGGCTCAGCGCGCTCGGCCAGAGGGTTTCGGCATGTTATCTCGACACCGTATGTAACGAGAAAACTGAGTTATCTGAAACGATCAAAATAGGGGGGAAAAAGAGCAAACCGATGTCCACAAAGTACCTATCAAAGCAAAGAACCAATGAAAAGAGAGGAAAAGAAAGATGGTTCAACTAACACTGTCTGAAGAGAAGGCTTTTGCGCTGCCGTGCCCTGTCATGTCAAGCAGAGTAGGTCGCAATCGCATAGCTCACTGGCTGGCCAATATCTCTTCAGACGGTGTTTGTTCGACGCCATCTCCAAAAAAAAAAAAAAAAAAAAAAAAAACCCCTGGGTAAAATGCTCAACAAACATCCCAGAATGAACATGAACAAACGACTGCAAAGCATCAATCTCCCTGAATAATGTATAACCATCACTGCCAATCCCCCCCCCCCCTTCTTGCTTCCTGAAATGTTTTTTCACACTCTTGTTAACTGAACATAACTATATTCTCCAATATTCAGAGTTGTTCAAAGATAACAGCGCTTTCTCTGAAAGGTGCATTTGTTCTGTTTCAAGGACAAGCCATGAAAGACATACCAACGAATTGTAAACATAGACTTCTTTATCACATGTACATAGACTGGGGAGATACTGTTACAATGACTGTTATAAATGATGTAATGATAGTACTAACTTTGTATATATATTAAGTACTAGAGTTATGTGGAATTCAGTATTACCATACTTATGGTTTATGATTTTAGCTGTAAAAGAAAATGTAATCATGGTTTGAAATAGAATATTTGTTCCCTATTTTAGCGCAAAACAAAGTAACATGATTGAAGTCATATCTGAACTACAGGAAAGGTAATACCATCTACATTAAAAATGTCCATAGCAACCATGTCGAAGAAAGATTTTAGTAGATGCATTAATTCCAATTAATAACTTACAATATTTTCCATAAACAGTGAACAAATAATTACAAAAAAATAAACAAAGTAATTTGTTGCAATGTATATACTTAAGTTTCGTTATGGAACTACACTTGTGCCGCGGCAGAGCGGCCAAGCGCATTGAGGCGCTATCTACGATCCGCGAAGCCATTCCCCGTTGGGGGTTTGAATCCCCCCCTCGGGCATGGATGTTTGTGCTGTCTTTAGTGTAAGGTAGTTCATTAGTAGTTTGTAAGTTTAGGGGCATGACCCCCACATTTATGTCCCTTAAGCTCTACAAACATTTGATGGGAACTACACTTGTCACAGAAATCTATTACTTCCTTTATATACAAAACTACCTGTATCAGCATGTTATTCAGAATATTCATTCTTACAGTAGCATCACATTTTACGTGCATATGCTTCAGAAGACCATTGTTCAACTCGCTGTTAAGTATTTCGTGGCATGTTCATGAAATAGAACAAACATGCATTTTAGAGGGAGCATTCTTTCATATGCACAACTCTAAACATTGAACATAGCTCTATTTAATTAGTAAGAGTGCCCGAAACCCATTTAGGAAAAAAGGAGAAAAAAAAATTTTGGTGGTGGAGGGTTCCGAACCACTGACCATGTGCATCACAGTCCAAAGTGATGCCACCTACACTACGGCAAACAGTTAGAAAATCTGTCTTTTAATCTTGTACTTTTGATGAAGTTGTTAACTGTTGCTGATATGGCATTTTTAGACACCAGATTATCATTTATCGCACGAAGAACGACGTGTTTTTGTTAATTTGTCAGTGCACCATTGCTTTGAAATGACAACGTGTAAGTTATAATAAAAAAATCGTCAAATATGCAACGCAAGATGGCATATGCCAGATAGAGTTCTGGGCGAGAAATGTCATGTGACATCTTCGAATGGCTGGTTTTCGTAAATTGATTGGGCGGTGTCAAATCACCGTTATTTTTGCAAATATCTCTCAAATGATATGAGATACGAAAAAATAAAAGAGAGCAAAGTTGTAGAGAAAATGTCTCCTCTACAAATTCACGTATTCAATTTCCACATCAGATGAACAGTTAAGGCGTTATTTTCATTTAAAGTTTGAGCTGTCAAAAGGCGATCTCAATGGCCCACTTTTAGTGTTACTACTGTAACCTAAAGTGGGTCAAAAGGTGTCTAGTTCAACATAAAGATAGAATTCTGTGACATCAAAGAACTCTTGTGTATGTGTTTCATAAGAGGCAGACTGTCAGTCGTGCAAGCTACAAAATAACTTTTCAAAATCTTATAATACACACATCTGTGCTATTTGGTCTTCATGTTTCCATAATTTTAAATTTCAATTGTATACAAGCTTTGTAACATTTGCTTTCATTTATTTTGCTCTCAAAATATTCTTTAATGTTTAATACTAGGCAAGTGTTCATATTGCAACCCTGTTACTATATGTTGTACCAAAATCACTCTCCTGATGCTTCATTAATGTTTTACATTTTACTGGTGTGTAAAAATGTTAATGCTCTTCTTGAGCTCCACCATGTTCTGATTGGCTGACATGTCCAAGAAGTAAGACTACAACAAAACAGTGACTATATAACCAAAATCATATTTTGTAAACACCTGTAAAAATATTTGTCATGGTTTTTAATCATGTTTGCTTAATTGTTACAGGATACTGGTCAGATGTTCAAACCATCACACCCTACTGAATACAGTGAGGAACACTTTAAAGTACAGTTCCAAGGGTTTTTAAAGTGAAGTAATAGTAATCAAAATCTGGAAATCATTTGAGCTTCAAAATTAACAAGTTTATTTTTGCTTTCGTTAATTTACTTTCTCAGAAGTGAATAATTTTATCTCATAATTCATTACAGTATTGTATTTATTGATGTAAATGTTCTTGTTCAGAACCTTCTTGAAGTATTTTATTAGGTTTGTTAAAGATGTGTGAAATGCCACACAGAAAGTTTCACTACAGTATTGTGGTTACAGAATTGACACAGTGGACATAAGGTTTCATCATTTACAATGGAAAGAGATCTCTTCAACTTAATATTTTATTTTTGTGAAGACCTGTCTTAAATGTTTTCAGTTTTCCCTTTATTTTCTTACGTATTGTGTAACTCATTGGGTGTATGTAAAATGCAGAGAGAATTGTTGTCTTACATTTACTTAAGATATGTTCACATCAGCTAGGCAAATGAAGACAGAGATGATCATATGTGCATGTGTTGTTCGTATACAGTTTGGTGTGTGTGTGCATGTGAAGTAGGCTGCTGCCAAAACTTTTATTGTGTGAATGAGAATCTCTTTTCTAAGCGCTTATCTGCAGTTTGGTGATCATCTTCTGGGTAAGCTGCACTCTACCCTCACCACTATTGATAATGTAACCTACACTCTCCATTACTTGTTTTATTTTTTAACATCATCAATGCTACATAATGTCTTTGTGTTACTACATACAAGTAAACTTTATGTGGAATTATCTTTGTTATTTTCTACCCAATCTTTTTCTGTTTCATCATCTTCATTATTGTTGTCACTGTCACCCTCCTCCTTCCTTGTATGCCAGAACTTTGATCTCCCTGCAGAAAATGGATTTTTCTTCATCCATCTTCAATATTTATTGTATTGAGTCATTACTTCTACATCTTTCTTTACATTACTGGATAAAGTTGTGTATAGTATCCTCCATATATTTTCTGCTCTTAATGATGCACTTTCATGTGTTTTCTACTGGTTTAAGAAATGACAGAATTAACTTACCTTGTCATACCAATCTAAGATGAGTTCTTTTACAAGAAGTACGTAAGAATCTCTCTTGAATCTTGCCTCGTGGGTATAGAAGACCGACATCTGAAAATGCAAATTACATTTTTGCTTTAATCACTATCTGTCAGAATGGCTTCTGAAACACTCCAGATCACACTTAAATTACAGAAATTGGTGCAGTGGTGTTTGTGACCAGCAACATAAATCAACTCAATGAGTTATAAGCAGGTTCCTATGGTAACCACCGTAAAAAGATGAAATAATATAAACATGTATTTACAACGATAATATGTTCAAATGAATAATTTACATGCCATTAATTCAAAAATGTTTCCGCCAGTAACATGTTTGTTATTATTTATTGTTTTAGTATTATAGTTGTTATAATTATTGTTTTCAGTATTTATTTGCTAGAGATAACATTTGCTTCTGTTGATGGTAGATGATGTGTAGATAGATGAGTTACAACATTAGAAATAGTAACAATGAGTTGTTGTTAAAATTTATTTCTTTATTAATGTTTAATGAGCTTATTCAGATGAAAAAATACTACTTTTTCAATAAAATATGTAGAAAAGCAGTGATTTGGTAAAGTAATGTGAGAGTAATTTAATCTCCACTAGGTGCATAATAATTACCATCCATGTCATGGTACTTTGAAAATGAAAGCTCAGTCTGCCACAATTATAATTAAGTATTAATCTGGGCTGAAAAATCTGCCTCCAAAATCCCCCCTCCCCCTTTGACATTATTTTTTGGTCTGTTTAAGGATTTGTGTGTGTGTGTGTGTGTGTGTGTGTGTGTGTGTGTGTGTGTGTGTGTGTGTGTGTGTGTGTGTGTGTGTGTTGGGGGGGGGGGGATAAGAATGTATTTTATGTTAAATGACAGGGTTGAAGTAATTGTATTATGTGGATTCTGATAGAAAGGTTTTGCTATACATACGATATTTGGAATTAAACTGTTTCATAACCGATTCAGTATTCATCATATGTGTCGTGAACTAATCTGCCTTGAATACTGAAGTAAAGTAATTGTTCTTTACATTTTATACTATATTTAAAGTTTTAATAAAAGAAAATTATTTTCATTCTGTTTGTCATTTAATGCTGTCATTTATTTGACACTGATTTCCTTTGCTTTATTACAGCTCAAACTTCTAGTTTGCTAATATTGCATTTAATATGAATTTGATATTTGTATAGCATACATAGACTCTGACCTCCATTTAACACATACAAAAAATAACTACAGAAAGTATTGAGTCATGAAGGACAAAACAGGGGAGAGAGAGAGAGAGAGAGAGAGAGAGAGAGAGAGAGAGAGAGAGAGAGAGAGAGAGAAACAAAACAACAATTATTGAGCAGGATGAGTCAGCCACTCTGCAATACACTGAAATCTTCAGCCTAAACACTGAGGCCAAATTCCAAACAACACTAAACAAAGCAGTACAAACACTAAAAACAGGGGAGAGTGTAAAATTACAGGAAGAGAGGTGTCACTCTTAATTTAAGTAATAACAAATCCCCTATAGTGTAACAGGTTACATTAAACTCAAATCTAATTAGTCTTCTGGGTTTTATCAGTTTATGGAGGCAGTTGCTGTCCAGAAAACTCAGTTTGTACAAATTCTTGACTGCCTCAGCACAGTGATTGACAGTCACAGAGAAATGCATATCAGCAAGGAGCACCAAGCCCATGGAACATAAGTAATATGTGTAAAATGTCGATGTATCTACCTTTATTGTCTTGTATCAAAATTGATCACTCTTCTTGTACAGTAAGTCCATAAAAAATCTGTTTAAATCATTTAAAGGAATATCTCTCTCTTAGTGAAAGGCACTTGGGAGTTAAAGTTTGATGAAATATATGAAAAAATAACTTTGAACTTTATGGGCACAACATAGCTGGACTTCTACAGCAGAAGTTACAAGTTACAGTTCAATCATGTTGGTCTTGTCAAAGACCTACTCTCCTTTTCCTGATCCCTACGATGGAAACACTACTTTGCCACCAATCCCTCTGACCGCAATCTATCTAATCCCAATATTGAACCCTGCCTGTCCCAATTCATACCACCATCCAACAAAGATCCCCCTGCACTCCCACCTAACCACCCTCTGGTTACCCTCCAAGAGTTTCTCACCTCCAACTTGTCCTCCCCCTCCTTTCCCAAGTCCCTTCCCAAGAAGGCCGATAGCTGAATGTGTTGTATGTGTGTGTCTTTTGTATGTGCCTGTCGCAGCTCGTCGCCACGTCTTTGCGGTGAGTTGTAAACTGTCCTCACTATATTATTATAGAAGTTACATTGATTAATTTAGTAAGGAAAAGTCCAGCTTGGAAAGCATAGTAAGGACAGTTTACAACTCACCGCAAAGACATGGTGACAAGCTGCGACAGGCACATACAAAAGACACACACATACAACACTTTCAGCTATCGGCCATGGCCTTCTTCAGAAAACTTCAAAGTGCGACAGCTGGAGGTGATGGCTGTGTGACTTTGTTGTGTGCCTGTGTTATTGCATGAGTGTTCTATTTTCTGAAGAAGGGCATGGTCGATAGCTGAAAGTGTTGTATGTTTGCGTTTTGGTGAGTTGTAAACTGTCCTTTCTATATTATGGATTAATTTACATCATATGAAGAACTTGCAAATCAACCAGAAACAAAATATGTAATAGCGTAGGAATACTGAGGTACAGGGTTCCAGCACACCCCTTTGCAAACTGAACTTAAAACTGAATCAGTCATTAAGGAATCATCACCTAGCACAAGAGGCAGCATGTCATAAACATTAAAAGTCTACCTCAGGGTGACTAGTTCAGGACAGTCCAACAAGATGAAGTCTGCTGTCAATCGCAAACAAAGATGACACCGAGGAGGGTCCTTGTGTAGGATAAGGTTATTGTCAGTCAGGTATGGCTGATGTGGAAACGGTAAAGGACGACAGATCCCTGTAACAGTACCGCATATAGGACTTTCTTAGTTTTCTTGTGTGCATGTAATTTGTTTGACACAATCAAGTTGTGTCATTCCATTACTCTTTCAAACTTCATTTACTGGGATGCTGATCTCCAGAATCAGTTTACTGGTGGCCTGCTTGGGCCCCCTGTCAAATAGTTCATTACCATTGAGATGATCACCAAATGCCCAAATCGATAAAGGGCATAGATAGACTCCTGAGTAACTACTACCAAAGGATGTTAAGGTTGTCGGTGGCCTATAAGCTGCTCAGTGTGTGTCTACAGACAAGGAAGGACTCACCAGGCCAGGAATGGATAAGCATAAGAGCCCAAGACATGGCTACCAACTCTGCAGCCAACAAGCACAGAGTGTTGTTAACTGTGGTCTGCATTAGCATTTGCAAAGTTGGCATAACCATAGAGCCATCAGATTAGACTATTTCGGATTCCTGGGATATGTCTAGATTAGAGACAAATTGATGATCGAGGGTCTCATGATAAAACGAATATTTTGGGCCTTGTGGCAAGTCCAAATGAAGTTGTAGAATACATTAGGGAGAGGTGTACATGGATGGGTCCAAACTAGAGGCTACAGAGGCCAAGATTCGAGGACAGAGAGAAAGGATTGAACGTGAACAGTGATTGTTTCTCCTGACCTGCACCATCGTTGCGGAAGTCTGTCTGGGAAAAGAAATTATCTTGAAAGCTCCTAATACCAGTTGAATACCACAGTGGTGTATTTGATCCTCAATGTTCAGGATGTTGCTGCACCATATGCCAGACTCCCATAGTCATGACAGGCCTCTATGAAGTGCTGAGAGATCTGCACCCCAACTGCTACTAATCAGGCGGAGAAGAGCGATTAGTGCTGCCAGCACTTTTGCTTAAGCTGATGAAGATTATGAAACCAAGTCAAGTGAGCATTGAAAATCAGACCTAAGAATTACATTGAGCAGTTTTTCATTGAGGTAAAATTCTGGATGGGGATGAACAGTATGATGCAAGTCCTGGAAACTGAAAACTGGAGGATATGTGTTACAGCCCATGACTGCACCTTCCATATAGCCCCCTGCAGCCATAGCTCACTAACACTAACAGTATAATATAAATATAAAAGTTATTAGCATATAACGAGGATGATGGTGAAGACCCCGCACCTCCCACTAGACCACTAATGCCTACTAAAAATTGGGACACTCAATACAGAATCTGGCAGGACCCTATTTTCTTGGATATGGGGCAAACTATAGGATGCACTGACTTGGATTGTGAAAGAGTGGAGCACCAGAAAGTTCTGTATGAAGATCAGGAGTGGGTTCCCAGAGACTCCACTCATGCAATGTGTGCCATTACCTGGTTGTAGATCGATGATTCTCAATGATCTTGATGGTGATTGCTCTCGGTAGCATCTGGCAAAAATCTCATGGGGTCAAATCTAATTCACTACAAATAACATAGGCAGCACACACAATTGCAGTTCTTTGATGCTTTTAACAATTCATAAGTGCCCAGTTGTGCCCATTTATGGCCAGCTTACAAGTGTAATTAATTGCAATTAATGTGACCAGGAACGCACACTCCACACATCAATAATATGACTTTTAACACTGTTTGTGTGTGGAATACACAACTTCGAGGTGTACATCTTAAAGTAGCACAAGTATTAATTGTTCATCCATAATACCTGTATAAACATTTTCCACTCGAATAACACTGACGAACTTCTACATAACTGTTCAAAATTAAAGTTTAACTGGTATGGCTTGTGCCTCAGATCACAGACGAAACACTACTCTGAACTGACATAGATTGTGCCTCAGATGGAGGATGAAACAATTCTCCGAACTAGGTGGATTGTTTCTCTGGCGATTGATGAAACAGTACTCTGTTACATGCCGCAAATGCATCCTATGGACACTACTCAGTAATGCGAACAGTTTCAGAAATTTTTTTTTATTGTATTGTTTAGATTTGTGTGTATAGGTAGAAAACGTGAGCTAAGAAAGTATTTTGTGACAGGTGCATAGTGGAGCATACTTCTCCTACAGACTCAAGAAATCTACAGTTTCATTCCAATTTTCATGAAATTTCGCACGCTTGACCTTCAAAACAAGATTCTGTATTTGATGATTTTCTTATTATAACTCAAGCATTGTCATTTCAAAGCAATGATGCACTAAAAATTATCAAAACCACTTCGTTCTTAGGACAATGAACTATAGTCTAATGTCTAAAAATGCCAAGTTAGCAGTCAACACCTGCCATCGATGGTACGAGAATTACGGATTACTCTTGCAGCTGTTCGCCTTAGCGTAATGGGTGATAAATTAGTTTGTGATGTACGAACGTGTTAGGCAGTGTTCGGAATTCAGGCACGTGACATACCTTGCCCGAAGCTCTTTTTTGTATACGCCATATTGCTTTCTGTATTTAATGATTTTATTACGAGGGTTGTTTTTTAAGTAAGGGCCGTTCGCACGTCTAGTCCCGTAGTTCGCGCGGACGCCGCAACAAGCCACTGCGTCACTTGCCGGCATCCTTACCATTCACACTGATGCCAGTTGCAGCTCTGCAGCCGGCCGCGGTGGCCGAGAGGACTGAGGCGCTTCAGTCACGGTCTGCACGTCCACTACGGTCGTGGGTTCGAATCCCCCCTCGGGCATGGATATTTGTGCCGTCCTTAGTTGTAGGTAGTTCATAAGTAGTTTGTAAGCTTAGGGACTGATGACCCCCGTAGTTAAGTCCCTTAAGCTTAACGAACATTTGAACAGCTCTGTAGCTGATGTGTACGCATCGCTGTGCTACTTCATAATGTTTACGATTATTGAATTGCCTGCCGCGTGTGAGATACGATCAGTGATACGTTTTTTGACCGCGAGAAGCCTACCAGCTGCAGAAATTCATCATCTGTTAACAGAAGTTTATGGCTTGAATGCACTGAGTGAAGGTAAAGTTAGAGAGTTTAAAAATGGCCGTCAAAACGTCCATGACGAAGAATGCTCAGGCCGGCCCTCTGTGATCACTGATGATTTGGTGGCTGCAGTTGAAACAAAGATTCATGAGGACAGAAGATTCACAATGTCCATTCTTTCTTTGGAATTTCCACAAGTTTCAAGATCGGTTTTGTACAAAATTGCGTCCGAAAACCTAAACTTTAAGAAACTGTGTTCTCAGTGGGTACCCAGACTCCTCACAGAGGACCACAAAGGGAAGAGATTTGCCACTTCATTGGACTTTTGATTTGTTATGTAACATTTATACGCTATATAAGTAATTACATTTCATTCTACCACTTTCAAACATAATACTCATCTTTTCAACATTACGGGGGTTCTGCTCATTGCAACATTATTCTCCTGGGGCGTCGTGGTAGAAATAAAAAACTCGTAAATATAATTTTTCACTTCTTCTTTAATTTGAATCAAACTTCTTCTCCACCAGAACATTTACAACTTCATTTCATAACGTATCAGAATTTAGCTGGTAGTAATTCCATTTTTAAAACAACAGACTGACATAGCTTCCAGAGCACTCGACAAATGACAAAACTCCAACTCCACCACGCAAGGCGGTGAGGCAAATATATAACATTGACAATAATGATGTTACATTATCCATTGTTCATAACAATTGAATATACTAATTTACAATTAACAAACACACAAAGTAAACATTTCATAGACACAAAAATAATCACAATAAAAAATGAAAACTATACACACAATAGTTTTAGATCGCACCTATCTTTTTAAGTTTTAATCATGCTACTTTTTGTTTGACAACAAACCAAAATGTTAAATGTCAATTAGTTAGTTAACGAGTACATCATACATGTTCCTAACATATATTGAACTATCAATTATCTTGGCAATTCTCAAAATAAGTTCAAAATCTCACGTTGGTCAATATATACAGAGAATTATAATATTTAAATCTTTACTATTACATTAATTAATACAATTAGCTGGTGTACACAACTTGTTTTATGAGCCTAACATACATACAATGCTATTAATTTTCATTTCTTTTTGTTTTTTACAAAAGATTTTACAATTCGTCTGTTTAAGTAGTGAAATAAGATACAATGACAAAACTATTGTTTATATAACTGTCTGGAAAGCATCTAAACGAATCTCTTAATTAATGAAATCTATCACTTGTTTTAATCGCAGTATGACTGAGACACTGTCCTACACTGATTCCTAGACTGGCTATTTCGTTTGTAACTTCACACGCAAAATATATCACTATAGAACCACACGATTCCGGGTCCAACGCAGGCGGTATCGTACAATAACATTGAGATGAGAGGGCCAGCAGTATCATCACAGTTACAAGAAGAAGGGGGATGTCATGTTGAGTCAAATTGTCACTGGAGATGAAACATCGGTATCCCATATCACTCCAGAAAACAAGCGACAATCGATGGAATGGTGACACACAACCTCACCCGTCAAAGCCAAACAGACGCTGTCAAAGTGCGAGATTATGGCAACTGTGTTCTGGGACCGGCGCGGTGTTTTGTTAGTGGACTTTATGCCATGAGAAACAATAATCAACTCAGATGCCTACTGTGCAACTCTAAAGAAGCTGCGCAGAGCAATTCAAAACAAAAGACGCAGCATACTGACAAAAGGAGTTTTGCTTCTGCATGATAACGCTAGGCCTCACACCTCTCAAAAGACTTGGGATTTG
This sequence comes from Locusta migratoria, assembly GCA_026315105.1. Lineage (NCBI taxonomy): Eukaryota > Metazoa > Arthropoda > Insecta > Orthoptera > Acrididae > Locusta > Locusta migratoria. The sequence continues at coordinate 120,119,060 of CM048747.1, forward strand.
ATTGATTCTTTTGGCTGGGAAGTTTTGGACCATGCACCATACAGCCCTGACCTTGCTCCTAGCGATTTTCACCTTTTCCAGTACCTGAAACACCATCTTGGCGGGCAGCGCTTCAATGACGACGATGAAGTGAAAGCGGCCGTGAACTCTTGGCTGTCGGAGCAGGTGGCCGAATTCTTTGAAGAGGGAATTAAAAACTTAGTTGTACGATATTACAAGTGCTTAAATAAACAAGGCAACTATGTAGAAAAATAGGTAAAAGTGTGTAGAATCAGAAAATAAGTTTTTTTACAAAAGTATTTGTATCTTTTTTTAAAAAAATAAAAATGGCCCTTATTTAAAAAACAACCCTCATATTAACTCAAGCGGTATCATTTGAAAGTAATGGCACACTGGACATTATCAACAACATGTCGTTGTTAGGACAGTGAATTACAATCTAATGTCTAAAACTGCCATGTTAGCAGATCAATGGTACGAGAATTACGGATTACTATTACAACTGTTCGACATAGCTTAATGGGCAGCAAATTAGTAAGTGATGCACGAACATCCTTGACGGTGGTTTGAAACTTGCCAGCTGCTGTGGCTCAGAGCATTTGGTCAGAGGGTTGCCGGCATGGCAGCTCAGCATTCTTGACACCCTCTGTAATGAAAAAACTGAGTCAACAACGAAACAATCAAATCAAATTTAAACAAAATAAACCAATGTCCACAAAGGACTGATCAAACTGAAGAAAAGAGAGAAAGAAAGAAAGGGGGTCGACACCATCTGTAACAAAAGAACTGAACAAAATTCACAATGAACAACCCAGAACAAACATGAACAAATGACCACAAAGCATCAATCTACCTGAAGAACAAAAAATATAAATAAATTTAAAAAAATGAAATAAAAACCTGCCACTAGATTTTTTATCTTGTTTCCTACAAGATTATTTGAACACAACTATAACCTGCAAGATTCTGAGTTGTTCAAAGGAAACAGAGCTTTCCCTGAAAAGTGCATGTGTTCTGTTTTGTGAACATATCATGAAATACATACCACCAAATTGCAAAGATAGACTTTTTTTATCACGTGTACACAAACTGGGGAGATACTTTTACAATGACTGTTGTAAATGATGTAATGATAATAGTAACTTTGTATATAAATTAAGTGCTAGAGCTTTGTGGAATTCACTATTACTATACTTATTCCGTTTGTTGTTTTAGCTGTAAAAGAAAACATTGACATGGTTTGAATAGAATATTTGCCCTTCATTTTAGGGAAAAACAAAGTTACATTAACAAAGTCATATCTGACCTATACATTCAAGGTTAAAAGTGTCCATAGCGATCATGCCAAAGTTAAACATTTTAGTAGACCCACTGATTCTAATTAATGACTTACAACATATTTCATTAATAGTGAATAATTACTTAGGGGAAAAAGAGACAGGTAATTTATTGCATTGTATACACTTCCCTTCCATTTCATTAAGGAATGACAGTTACCACAGAAATCTAGGACTCTATTTATATATGAAACGACGAGTATCAGCATGTTGAGAATATTCATTGTCAGAGTATCCTCTCCATAGTTGTGCAAATGCTTCAGAAGACCAGTGTTCAATTCATTATTATGTATTTCACGGCATGTTCCTGAAATAGAACAATAGCACATTTTGGAGGAAATACTCTTACATCTGCACTCTAAACATTACAGAAGCTAGCTCTATTTAATTAATAATAGTGCCAGAAACAGTTTTAGGAGCCAAGGCGAAAAAAATGGTACTGGTGGGTTTAGAACTACTGACCACATGCTTCACAATGTAACACAATACCCACTACACCATAGTGAACAACTGCTCACAATTCTCGTATTATTGATGTCTGTTGCTAACAGCTAAAATGATCTTTTTAGACACTAGATTATAATTTATCGTACTATGAATGACGAGCTTTTGTTAATTCTTCAGTGTGCCACTGTTTTTAAATGACAAAACATAAGTTATAATAAGAAAACCATAAAATACAGGAAGCAAGATGGCATATGCCAGAGAGAGTTCTGGGCGAGGAATGTTACGTGGCATTTCCTGACACCTGGTATACTAAAAATCAAGAGTCGGAGTCAAATCGCCATAATTTTTGCAAATATCGTAATGGTACAAGTTACAAAAACAAACATAACAGTGAAAAGTTGCAGAGAATTTTCTCCTCTACAAATTTGGTTATTCAGTTTTCGTCAGATGTACGGTTTGTTTGCAATTACAATTACATTTCAAATGACTTTTTTAGTGTTACTGGTGCAGTTATTGTTCAAAAAATTTGAAAAAGGGGGGTTCTGGTCTTTGGGGGTCAACAATTACGTGTGTAAAAATTTGGTGCCGATCGGTTGAACAGTTCGACTTAAAAGTGGGAACACGTTATGGACAGACAGACATCATAAAATCGCTGTTATTTTTGCAAATATCTCTGAAGCAAGAGAATTTTCTCCTCTACAGATTTGTTTATTCAATTCTCGTGTCAGATGTAACTATCGTAATCTAAAGTGAGCCAAAAGTGGGGGGAGCTGCAAAATCAGTGCAGCCAATATGTTTTGGGGCACTTCCGCCATCAGGAGAGAGGTGAACATGGCAAATAGTAATAGCCTGTGTATCTCTATTATGACTGCTACAGCCTTTTTAAGTTGTTTGAATTGACGCAGGTTCACTATATACAAAGTTAAGGACATACAAAAACACTTTACCTGATACAATGCTGTAGTCTTTGTGGCTTCTGTAATGTTTCCAATAGTCACATTGCTGAAAACCAGGTTTCCTACATGACAAACTCAGGCAAGTGGTGGAAAAACTGCCGCAATTCCACTGGAGAATGTCATTAATAGTGTTCTGGGAAGCTATGAATGAACTGAAGAGAAAAGTGTATGCCTCAGGTCCACCAGTTGACTGCCCAATACCCATTTTTTCTGATATTTTGATGAGTTCTAGGTCACAGGGGATACTAGGAACTCCACCCCATCTTCAAAATCAAAAGACACAGGGGCAACAGATGAGATGCAACCAGAGGTGCTTTTTTCTACTGTTTCTTCTTCTTTTTCTTCTTTCCATATTGCTGTTCCTCTGGTTGAGTTTGCTGGGTGGACTTCTCTGAAGTGACCTCAGGGACCGATGAAGATCGTGAAGTCATTCAATCATCAGTTTTTGGTTCTTTCAGTATACGACTGGAATCTGTGTTCCCAGTGGAGGAGACCAAGGAAGGTAGTGTCGCAAGACAGTCCGGAAGAGGCTGTTGCTTCTCATGCTAAGGGAAAGGGACCAGTGTGCCCTATGGCTGGAGGTGGATTACTCCCAAAGTAGGCGTTGGGGGAGGCCCGCAGCAGATGGTGAAACTTTTGAAATCATTGTACGCAGAGAGAGCAATGACAATGTGACTCCAGCAAACAAAGTTACCATGTGCACAGTATGAAGCCACTCATATTTCTTTCATTCCTCTGTGTATGTCATTCTGTCCACAGTCTTGATCTCCTTAATTTTCCTCTCTTCCCAGAGGATGGTACAGTCTGGTGAGAAAGTTGGCTTATTGGCTTAGGCTTCCACAGTGAACACAGAAAGTGTTCAGATGGACACCCATGTCTACATATACAGCTGCAAGTGGATTGAGAGGACACTTGCCAGAATATCCAGCAATTAAAGGAGAGTAACATTTGGCTTTACATAACACTGGTAAATCATAACATTGACCTTTTTGGGAAATGTAGGCCAAGATGAAATTAACAGTGGCAACCCTGTTATCTTTTGGTACACTCCATCATTCTAGGTTGTTCTTTAGACTGCAAAGTGGGATCATGATGGAAAATCATACTCCAGACCATGTCACATGCAAGTAATGTTTTTATCAAATCTGATCCACTTTGTATATTAGATGGTGACGCCACTTCCCGAAACTTCTCTTCAAGGTTTTCAACTAAGAACAAAGGCTGGGTCACCAAGAAAGAATCCCCATCCAACCCTGTATATATCAGGTATTGGGGTAAGTACAGCACAAATTGGTCAAGAGCCCTACATTCCTCCCATGATGTAGCCTTGGAAGGGAATGTTAGGGCCATATGTCATTACACTGAACTCTGCTCTACTCTCACTTACATACTGGTGACTGCTCAACCATCAACATTTGACTTCGGACACATCGTGGTGTTCCCATAAGCTACTAGGGAGACAAAGCTCTGCATGCCTGAATAAGCTTTACAGTCCAGTGACATAGTACATTGTAAGTTGCATTAAATGGGGTTAGTAGCTTTTTTATTATTATTTGATAATGATAATTGATGTGACTGTGATACACAAGATCCAAGTTTAGAACCTCGGCAGCCCCCTAGATTATCTCTGAATATTCCAAAAACTGTAATTTTTTTCACTTTTTTTTCTTTTCAACATGAAGGAGCACATTATTGACAAACACTGTCCTATTAATTTTTAAACTAGATTAAATTTGATGCAATTTGAAACCAAAATGAGCTCAAACGACCTAATAGTTAATGAGATACAACTTTTCCAAGTTTGGTAAATTTTCCCAACTTGAAAGTTTTAAGCTGATATTTGTGTTTCACTTTATGCACTCATCTTCATATCTGCAATAACCTACCTGAAATTATCCAGTGAAGTATACATTTAGTCAGTTTGACATTTTGAAGGGTATTTGGGGGTGGGAGTTTTAATGGGAGGTCACTGTTCACAAGATAAGTAAAAATTGTAGAAATCAATGTGTACAAGAAATTCATTGAACAAATAATTTCATCAGGTTGGTTTAAAAATTTCAAATGAATTGAATGACTACACATAATCTTATTTAAAACTCATTTCCTTTTCTTCAGTGCACCTAGGGCAAACAAATCTACCAATCCGCTTCCATCAGTGTAACTTTCATCTTGGACATCTTGAAATTGAATGTAAATATGTATTTGTTAATTATCATAAGGTTTAACCTTGTCAAAAAGTCCAAACAGAACACACATGTTGATAAGTATTAATTAATGGAAATTGTATCAATAATGTAGTAAGTATTAATTAATGGAAATAAAGGTAACTTTCAAAAGCAGTACTAGTGTTAGTATATCTGATATTGTTCATCGACCTGTTCGAGCAGCCTATCAGTGTCATCATCATCATTGAACTCTTCCAAATTGTTGGTGTTGAGATAAATGTCTACCATAATTTCAGGAAGATTTTTGCCAGACTGGCCATTGCAGTTTCTGCAGATGACTGAACACTTCAAACCCGCTCTCCTGCAGCTGCAAGCATTTCTGCATCCCTTCTTGCAACTGCAAGAAATAATGCGTGGCAGGTTTGAAAGAGGTATTTCCCTCAACATTATCTTTGGGGAAAGGCTTTGAGCTATAAAAACCAAAACCCATTTGATGGGATTCATCTTGTGATTCAGCCAGTGCTACACCTGATGGTATGTACATAAGGAATGCAGCCTTTGAAGCATCTTGCGTGGTAGGAAGTCTGGCTAAGTTGAATCTGGCCTTAACTGCAGCCCTTGTGAAGAGCTGGTAAAGCAAATCATTTAGGGTTGGACTGGACCATTCCCCACTGTCCAGCTCAATGAGGATTTTGTCTCCAGCTTCAGCTACTTCACCAGGTGTCGCAGCTGTATTACAAAAACCTGCAGCTGTCTCTTTAAGGTCTACATTTTTCTGTAGTATCTGAAGCAAAATCATTGTCCTTTGGCCAAAGAGGTGAGTGAAAGTGATGAGCTGTGTAATGTAACAATAAAATGGTCGTTACATAAGTTATAGATTCCCGACAGAAGATAGTTGCTATTAGCCATTTATTAACGAAACAGAAAACTGTGCACCCGTAATATTGTTTGCAGAGTGCAAGAAAATGTTAAACAAAGAATGCAAGTGCTGGCTTTGGAAGCGGAAGTGACACACAGTGAATAACAGTGTACAGCCTAAGAATAATTAAGCCACTGAGAGACATTTCAAGAGAAATGATGTAATCTCTTTTCCGAGGTTGATTTGTTTTATCATTGTTAAGTGAGATATCATGGACGGTATCTAATTACGAACTATAATTACTCAAATGTAGTTATTCATTCTTCATTGTATGAATGATCTAAAGTTTTAATATATGTCTTAAAATGGGAAAAAAAAGTGTTGAATCAATAGTAGTCTCAGTACGTGGTGTTTTTTCAAGGTGATATCATCCCTGCAAGAAGATTGAGGTCCTATGCACTTCAGTGGATCGAGGAAACCGACTAGCGGGTTCCTCAAACCATCAAGAATTCGAAGGCGACCGTGTTAAATAGAAGCATATACGAGTGGTATTTGAGTGACATATTGCGGAGTTGTAGCCAGGTCGGCTTTTGATAAAAGTTATATTTAAGATTTATAAACGGCTCTTACTCCACTCTTAAAATTATTTGTCACACCACAAGAGATATGTCACAATACAGCTGACTGCAAATTTTCAGGTGTTTGAGGAGAAGAGATCTCTCATTGTCTCTTCCACACTTCTGAATGTATGTGATACCTTTTGTGGAAATCCTTAGACCATTCAAGATGACTAACAGCTGTATGTCCTATACTGCAATAAACATGACCTGAACAATCAGAAGCTTTTCTGATAGCTGTCAATGATCACCTCTTGGAGGATCTGTGGCAAAATAGAAGTGTTACCAAATATATCTCCTCTGAAATTCATTCCTTCATTTTCACAGCCTGTTTGTAACTTCTTATTTCAGCTGCTTTCAGTATGTTGGAGCTCATTGTTGCTTGCTGGTTTATTGTCACTGGGATTGCCCTGACAGTTGATGCAGATTCCAGCCCAAGAGTAAGTCTGTACACACATGGATTTTGTTTTTCTCGTAAACAACATTCACACTGCTTCATTGTGAAATGGTGATTTTGTTATGCACTGAATTTCTTTAAAAAATTATCAAATCACTTTTTATAAGTGTAGATAAATTGTCATTCGCTTCCTATCTCATTATGTGCAGTCATTACTGTATCTACATGTCCTCCACTTTCAGAATATTAAACTGAGCATTTTTTTTCTTTAATGTTTCATTTTAGGCAGGGTATAGAGTACGTAAAGACAACTGCATATGAAAATTAGCATAAATCATAAAATCTGGAAAATTTGTTAAAATTTTAAAAGCTATATCTCAGGAACTGTTGACTCTTCTGAGCTGAGCTTTGTCTCAAATTGTAGCAAATTCAATGTAGTTTAAAAATGTATTGAACACTGTTTATCAAAAATGTATTTCTTTGTGGTGTCAACAATAACAACTGAAAAATGTGAAAAATTTCACAGATATTTGGATATTCAAAGTGGTCTGGGGGCTTGTGGAGGTCAAAAACTTGGATTTTGCATCTCAGTCACATCCTGTATGACAAAAAAAGGAAACCTGCTACCCCCAGTTGTTGCAACTTAGAGCCCTCTTTTCATGGCAAGGTTACTGGATTGAAGTGCATCTACTCCCCAGAGGTTGCCCACTATCAACTGACCCCACCTCAAGAGCCATGTATCTTCTTGTGGCACAGCACATCTTGAGATTGAGAGTTTGGATTATGTGTTTTCTTTTTTCCCCCTTCTAAAAAGTAGAGGTTTTGACAGTCCTCATGACCCAGGCAGTTAAGCCAATAATTCCGGCTTCTGTAAGACACGAAGTTCCACTGTTGCAACATATGGTGATCACTGAGGCACTCGCAGTTCGTACGTTGTAGAGGACTGGTGTTTTGACAAAGTCTCCAGCTCAGAACACCGGATTCACCTAGCACAAATGAATGCAGAGCACTCTGAGAGGTCTTCAATCAGATCCTTTTATAGATATTATGAATATTATGACAATCTAAACCACTTGGTTAATGGTCAATGTATAACCACAGTAGAAGTTGTAGCTCTAGATTGTCATTTAGCTGTAAAAATTTTAATCATCAAACATCTCTAGCAATCCTGGCTTTCATAGACAGAAAGTCAATTGAGGCATCTCTCTGACACATCTCATAGACTAAGAAACAATGAGCTGTTTCAAATTTATATTAAGTACTTCCATGAAAATTTATTTACTGTTAATGGTTTCACACCTTGGTTTGGTATTCTACAAAGTCTAGATATAACAAGAGCCAGCAAAATGATACGAAGATTACAAAGGCAGTTGTATAAGGCTCTAGGATTTAAAAAATACAAATTTGTGTGTGTGTGTGGGGGGGGGGGGGGGGGGCAGCTGTGTCTGAAAATCAGAATATTGTAATTCATCAGCATTGTGCAAGTTGGAAACATTAGCAAAGAAGCATAAAGTTTCATGCATGTACAATTCATTATGAGCCACTCCAAGTGGAAAATTAGATATGTTGGTGCTTATGGGATTTTCATTATTTTGAATGTGATAAACTTATACAGCAGTGTTCATCTTTGACACGAATTTATGGAAGGTATCACAAATTTAGTTATATTAAGAAATGTGTATTTCACGTGTTTATTTACTTATATAATCAGACTTTGAATATTCTTTCTCCAAAATACCGTATGTGACACACAAGACAGATTCAAAATTCTGAAATCTAATATAATTATATATTCATTTTTACATAATGTGTCAATGATTGTGCCAATGATTTGTGTTGTTGTGTCCTGAGTCTGGGGATTAATTTGATGCAGCTCTCCACCCTATTGTATCCTTAGCAAGACTCTTTGTCATTGCAATTTTTACTCTGCACAATTACTTCAATGTTAAATTCACAATTTCTTTATGCCTAAGTAAGAGTTGTTCCCTTCTTTTAGTCAAGTTATGCTAGAAAGTTCTTTTGTCCTCTATTCTCTTTAGCACTTCCTTATTAGCTACAAGATCTATCCATCTAATCTTCAGCATTTTTCTGTAACACACATTACAAAGGCCTCTAGCCTCTTCTTGTCTGAACTGTTTATTGTCCATGTTTCACTACACAAATTCCTTCAGAAAAGACTTCCTATATTCAATGTTAATAAATTATATCTCTTTTTCAGGAACACTTTTCTTTCCACTGCCAATATGCATTTTACATTATCTGTATTGTGACCATCAATATTATTTGAGTGCCCAAGTAACAAATCTCCTCTATTACCTTTATTGTTTTGTTGTCTAATCTAATCCCTTCATCATCACCTGATTTTCTTAGACTACATTCCATTATCCTTGTTTTGCTCTTCTTAATGTTCATCTTATACACTCCTTTCAAGACACTGTCTATTCTGTTCAGCTGCTTTTCCAGGTCCTTATAACTACTGTCTGGTTCCTACATTGCTTCTAAATCTTGGAAATATGTGACACAAAAAATAAACTAATGGAAAATTCATACCAAAACAACGAAAATACCAAAGTGGGACAGACCTAAGTTTAAACACGCACAAATAATCAACAAAGCTACAGTATCAGTGTTGCATATAAATACTGTATTTAGATTTTTAATCAGGTTGTCCAATTGTATGATCTGTAACTGCAACTACTTTATAACTTAAAATCCTGAAACGCTTTTGTTATTAACTTCATTGTAATGTAGGACCAGCCACAGAGTGCCAAATTGCCTATGGGTCAACCGGACGAACCAAGTAGTTGAAGTACTCGCTATGGCACAACATATATTTAGTAGTGTGAAGCGACTCCCTTTCTTGTTGCTTATGGTGTAATCAGTTTCCAGTTCTCTGATAATATAGAAAATGAAAATTTTGTAAAATTGATTTCAGTTTTGGAAGAAATACATGAACTGTTTCAAAATCATTTTAAGGATACTGCCAATTTGCATCTCATTTTTAGATGTTTTCAAGGCTTTTTGTTGTATCAGTTGAATGTGCTCTAGTCCATTTGCAGATTGAACTTACAGATTTGCAATGTAATTCCTGATCAAAAGACAAATTATATTATGTTAAAAGTGTTCAGGAGTTCTACAAAGGATTTCCTTGATAAGAGTTTCCATGTCTTCAAAATGAGGCTAAAAGTTATATCCATGTTTGGCTCAACTTAAATGTGTGTGAATGATTTTTTTCCAGTAATGAATGCAAATACGTTATGTGGCAGCCTTAGTGATGGTGACAATATGATAAACTTCCTCCACCTATCAAAGAACTAACAGTTTGTACCAGAGATTAATTTTATTACTTCTTCAACAAATCAAAATTGATGGAATATTTTCTCGTGAATTTTGTTAAGAATTGCAATACAACACTGTCGGTAAGAACTAGCAATTAACTTTTTTTTAATTTTTTATTTATTTGTTCCTTTCACATGTAGGTGTGATAATTTATTCTATCCCTATCATCATTCTATACAAATTAATATTTTGTATTTGCTACTCTTTCTGTATCTTCATTGAAATCTAAGAATTTTGCATGGAACAACATGTCTCATACAATAGTGTTAGTGTAATGCAGTTGTTAATCTGGATTCCATACTGGATCATGAGCACAACACAAGACAAAAACTAAGATAGCATGTAAATAGTCCTAGAACAATATGACATGCAAAAAATGGTCTTCACGCTGGGCTGGAGCTTGCAAATGCCCTACCAAAAATTCTCACAACCCCTCCAAGTAACACACCAAAATTCCAAGTAAAAAGAATCTTAATTCAAAATCCCTTTTATTCCCTAGAGGAATTCTATACCCTTAGTCAGTTCGAAGGTCGGAGGAAGGCAACGGCACACCACCTCCAAACAGGACCATGCCTAGTAAAGCACTGTGGTGTTCAAACCAATCTTCGGATTGTTGACTGCTTTACCGTTTTTTATGAAAAATATCTCATAATCACATCATACTTAAGGTAACTGTAAAATGACCAAATGATGAAAAAAAAATTCAAGACTTCTAATTTATATTAAAAATAAATGAAATTTGTAAATTTTTATATTACTGTAATATATTTTTAGATATAAATAAGTAATACTTTTGATTGTACATTAAAAAAAATGCAAAATTCATTAAAATGTAATGTTAATCTACTGTAAAAAATTAATCTTTATTTCAGAAGAATAATCTGTATGAAACCTAAAATTTCTATTTGATTATTTGAAGCTGAGTAAATATTATTATTATTATTATTATTATTATTATTATTATTATTATTATCACTTATTTGTTTTCAACTCCCTCTACTGCTTCTCTACACTGTCCTCCATTGGGAGGGTTTTTGGTGGTTAAACAATGGTATGATTGTATGATCCTCCTGTGTGAACCATTTCTTATATGTGAAATTCAAGACTTTAGTTTTCCCTTTGCTGTCTTTATTGCCACCCCAGAGTTATCAATGAATGGTCAGATAGGGCCCTTTGACCTGCTCACTTATTTTACATAGGAACATAATTTTTTGGGCTCTCAGCAAGGTATGGTGGTAGCAGTTATTGTATGCTTCATGAATCAGTCTTTTTTTGTAGATCAACAATATAATGAGGATAGTTGTACTAGACACTGAAACAGAAATAAAAAAGACGCTCACACATACATCACTTAATCTATCATCTTCCAGCCTTCAAAGAAAAGAGAGCATTCACACAGGCACACTTCACAGACAGACAACTGTCATCTCCGGCCACCAGACCCTGGAGATGACAGTCTTGTTTCCTAAGTGTACTTATGTGATTGTGTGGATGTTCTCTACCATGCTCACTATGACATTATCATGATCGCTAACCCCTGCCTCCACACCCTGGAGATGACAGTCTTATTTCCTAAGTGTACTTATGTGATTGTGTGGATGTTCTCATTTCTGACAGAGGCTAGTGGCTGAGAGCTTAAATGTTGTTCATTTGCTAGTTCTTTTTTGAACCAAGAATGTAATTGTCTTTACTTCCCCAGCATTTTCCACATATTATTATTAAACTATGTTTAATCCAGTTTGTTAGCATATACTTCTTCAATGTTTGACTTGCAATGTATTTAAATTTTGCTCATAATTCCTCTATGTGCATTGCACTGGAACTGAATGATGCCCATTTATTCTCCTAGCGGGGCACTAACAATTGTGTATCAATTCTTTCTAGTATAAACAGTTTCTTAGTTTTTGTGGCTGATTTATGAATTCGCTACCATGCTCACTATGACATTATCATGATCGCTAACCCCTGCCTCCACAATGACATCATTCAGAAGGTGAGCCCTGTTAGTAGCTACAATGTTCAAAATATTTCCACTGCATGGGGGCTTTTGATTTAGCTGTTCAAAGCAGTTTTCAGAAAACATGTTCAATAGTAATTCATAAGACTGCTTGTCTGTACCACCCAAAATGAAACCACACACAACCCAGTCTATGCTCAGTATGTTTAAAGTCATCCCTGACTAATACTGCAGTGTCTGGGTACCTTCACACTACTTGGTGTAAACTTTCTTTGAATTGTGACAATTCTTAGAATTGTGACAGTGGAACCAGGTAGCTGGTATAAACACCATAAAATTTAATTTTCCTAGACTTGTTATACACATCCAGATAACTTCATAGTCACTCTCAGCTGACTTTAGTAGAGACAGTATGTCTGTCAAATGGAATGAACACACCCCAACCACTTGTACCTGATCTAGCCTTCATATATTCTTTCCACACCTCACTAAATATTTCAGAGCTTTCTGCCTCACGGTTGAACTAGCTCTTGGTTCCAAGGATTAACTGAGTGCAACAAAGTTCCTGCTATGCAAGTGTCTTTCATCTGAATGCAAAAAAAAAAAAAAAAAAAAAAAAAAAAAAAAAAAAAAAAAAAAAAAAAAAAAAAAATTCCATTCCACAAGTACTCTCAAGTACTCTGCTACAAACCAAAGGACCCCAACTCTGGAACAATGCTGCAAATTGGAAGCTCTGCTTATATATACCCCATGTGTGATGCCTTGGGCAAAACAAGTGACACTTGAGGTGTTCCCTGTGATGTGCCAATCTCTCTGTTGCCACCACATGGTGAGGCAGCAGTCTGAATACAGGTGACTGTAAGCAACTGCACATTCAGCTGTTCATAAATTGTAACCAACTACTTCTCCCTCACACAGCATGCATGCATCCTATCCATCCAATCAGTGCTAACTGTAATAGTTAATTTTTAAAAATAAAACAGCTAAATACTGACCTTGCAATTACACAGGCAGCTGACAGCTGACTGAACTGTGTTCAATGCTAACTTGCATTCAAAACAATGATGAAAAGAATAATAAATATGGAAATTCACATGTTTATTTTACTAGGTAACAAGACCCAACACCACTGAATACAAAAATATGTAAAATTACTAATAATTATGAAATGTAGAACACAAAACTTGCTGATACTTTAAGAATGAACTGTGAAACGAATATGAAGAGTCTAATTATCTGTACTGATACGTATAAAGCCACTTTTACACTACCGGCCATTAAAATTGCGACACCAAGAAGAAATGCAGATGATAAACGGGTATTCACTGGACAAATATATTATACTTGAACTGACATGTGATTACATTTTCATGCAATTTGGGTGCATAGATCCTGATAAATCAGTACCCAGAACAACCACCTCTGGCTGTAATTGCAGCCTTGGTACGCCTGGCATTGAGTCAAACAGAGCTTGGATGGCATGTACAGGTACAGATGTCCATGCAGCTTCAACACAGTACCACGGTTCATCAAGAGTAGTGACTTGGTGTATTATGACGAGCCAGTTGCTTGGCCGCCATTGACCAGACGTTTTCAATTGGTGAGAGATCTGGAGAATGTGCTGGTCAGGGCAGCAGTAGAATATTTTCCATATCCAGAAAGGCCCATACAGGACCTGCAACATCATGCATTATCCTGCTGTAGGGTATTGCAGGGATCGAATGAAGGGTAGAGCCACAGGTTGTAACACATCTGAAATGTAACGGCCACTGTTTAAAGTGCCTTCAATGCGAACAAGAGGTGACCGAGATGTATAACCAATGGCACCCCATACCATCACACCTGGTGATACACCAGTATGGCAATGATGAATACACGCTTACAATGTGTGTTCACCGTGATGTCACCAAAAACATGCCATTGAAATTTCTAATTTGCTCCAATAATTGGAAAATCAAAACTTCTAGCTTCATATAAAACTGTTTATAATGGGTGGTAGTACCATTTCTTAGTGCCTAGGAAAAGAATCAGATAACCTGTTTACCGAAAACATCTGAATGCGCCAGTCTGAAATTCACAGTTTTTTTTTTTTTTACATAGTTAAATTCTTTAACTTGATTTACGTATGAGTAAAACATACACAATAGATTATTTATCTTCCAAGCAATCACGAAACAACAAACAATGTTCATTCATTTTTATCGTAAATTACTGAGAAAAAAAAAGAGCAATAAGCATTTAAATGGAAGCATAACACAAAAAGTCAAATTATGTTATGTTAATTACAGGGATTTTGCATAGTTACATACAGCCTGAATGTAAAAGTTAATTATTCTAATGCTGAGATTCTGCCCCCTCGTCCTTCCTCACCATCTTTCTCTCTCTATCTCTTTCTCTCTCTCTGTCCCTCCCCCCATTTCTCTCTCTCCCACCCTCTCTTCCTCTCTCTCTTCTCCTTCTATCTCTCTCTCTCTCTCATTTTTCATCTGGCCATCTGGGGTGGGGACATGTGCCCCTGTGCCCCTGTGGCCCCTCTCCTGAATCCACCCTTTTGGCTGAATAAAGTCAGTTTTTTTATCAAAGAGAAGGCCCAAAACTGGGACTGTGAAACAATGTCCAAATAGGTACTTGGAACTAAATTAGAGCTCTGTAGTACGATAGACCATGGTGCAATGACAGGAATATATGGCCACAATTTTGCAGGAGATAATTGGAAAACATGGGAAAGAGTTGAAATCTACAGCCCTTTGGATGGCATCTTAGACTTGCATTCAGCTGAGGCTAAGGAGTGAGAGTTGTACTAAATGCAAAAGTCATCAACATACTGGTACAGTATTTAGCTGACCAGTGTCCCGAGAGAAATCACTATCCTGTGGATGGCGGTGAGGAAGAGTGTGACACTCAGGAAAGAGGTACGTCGGATGCCAATCTTGGTAATAAGCCACAAAATCATGTGTCATGGAAGGTAAGCAAAATGTAGCAGTGTCACATATGCCCTATGTAGGTGAAAAAGACTTATTATATTTTTACTTTTAGAAAACACATGTTGGATAGCCATTTACAACTTAACAATATGATCACTTATGGACCATTCCTCCCAGAAACCATGTTGGTAGGGGGACAAAAGGCCTAAAGATTTGACAACTCTGAAGTCAAGCTTCCAACTAAGAAATTTACGAAGCACATTGATGAGATTAATTGTTTGGTAATGTTAATAGACTTTGGGTTTTTTATTGGTTAAAGTATAGAAAAAATAAATAAAGATGATTATCCCTCCATTCTGAAGGGAAGACACACACCTTCGAACTATATACTGCGGAAGGCTCCAAAGACCATCATGGAGTAACCAATAAACCAAAGCCACTAGTTTGAGGGAAGAAGATTGCTGACTAAAAGGTTGCTTAAGTTGGTATGTAGCAACACCATCATAGCAGAGGTTCAGATTGCTACAGGAAGGAAGCTGGTCAAACAGAAAGGCACTACCAGATGAAGTGTTACTTTCCCACAGAGGACGACACACACTGATATCTCCAACTTTATCTATCTCTAGCCACGGACACCCTTCCAAGCTGACAACAATCATAGATCATCAGTTAATTTATTGAGTACAATTATGGTTCTCTGCATAACAATCATACAGTATAACAGAGAAGTTACACAGTTTTGGTTTAATATACCTCTGAGTACCTGATAGTTAATGTTGTTGGTGCAGCATATTACATTAGGCCTATATAAACTATTCAACAGCATGACACACACTGTAAGCAATTACTTCCATAAAATGTCTGGGAGTAAACATTAGGGGCGATCTGAAATGGAACGACCATGTAAAATCAGTTGTGGGTAAGGCAGATTCCAGACAGATGCAATGGAAGAATCTTCAGGAAGTTTAGTCCGTCAGCAAAGGAAGTAGGTTACAAATCTCTCGTTCAGCCATCGCTTGACAATTACTCATCAATGTTGGGTCCATACCAGATAGGGTTAATAGAAGACATAGAGAAGATCCACTGGAGAGCAGCATGCTCCGTTACGGCCTCACTTATTAAGCGTCACAGATGATTAGGAAACTCTGTGGCAGAGGATGCAAGAGAGACGTTCTGTATCGCGGTTCTCGCTTTGCATAAAAGAGTCAACCAATATATTGCTTCCTCTTACGTTTATCTCGTGAAGTGACAACAAGGATAAGATCAGAGAGGTGAGGACCCACACAGAGGCAGACAGGCAAATTATTTTTCCCGCGAACCATACGCGACTGGAATAGTAGGAAATGCAATGGTACGCAAAGTACCCAACGCCACGCACCGTGAGTTGCCTTTTGGAGTATGCGTGTAGAAAATTACGTATGACAGTTTTCAAATTACGTTCTAATGTTTCGCACGGGGCCCCTTGAAGTGCTGTGCGACTGCGCCGTTTGCACATGCCTAAAAGCCGACCCTGTATATGTGGATAATGTCTGCGTTACGAATACGGCTAGCAATCAAGAAGTAATGAACTAAAACGTTGTGGTAGGTACGGAAGTTTGCCTGCATGATGAGCAAATATGTAGAACTGTAGGCCTATGTGAAATTTAGAACTTTCCTGGCGAATTGTTTACATTTCAGGAATACTGCCGGATGTCCGTAACTTGCTGCCACGATATTTCCGCCGGCCGCGGTGGCCGAGGGCGCTTCAGTCACGGTCTGCAGGGCCACTACTGTCGGGGGTTCGAATACCCCCTCGGGCATGGATATTTGTGCCGTCCTAGTTCGTAAGTAGTTAATAAATAGTTTGTAAGTTTAGTGACTGATGACCCCGTAGGTAAGTCCCATAAGCTGTACAAACATTTGAACGATATTTCCGGGCAGAGGATCAGGTGATAACTAACGAGAGACGACCTGATCTCACGTATTCCAGACTCCGCCGGCATCTACATCTACATGGGATACTCTGCAAATCACATTTAAGTGCTTGGCAGGGGGTTTTTCCCGTATTTTATTCTGATGGTCATTTCTATCTATGTAAGTGGGAGTCAATAATATATTTTCGCATTCGGAGGAGAATGTTGGCGATTGGAGTTTCGTAAGTAGCCCACGCCGCAGCGATAAGCGTCGTTTTTGTAATGATTCCCATCCCAGATCCTGTATCATTTCCGTAAAGCTGTCTCCCCTGTATCGTGACAATACGAAACCAGCTGCCCTTCTCTGGACTCTTTCGATGTCCTCCGTCAAACCCACCTGATAAGGATCCCACACTGGGCAGCAATACTCCAAAAATGGACGGACAAGCGTAGTGTATGCAGTTTCTATTTTTAGTTCTGTTGCATCTTTTAAGGGTTTTGCCAATAATAATGAGTCTCTGGTTCGCCTTTCCCATGACATTATCTATGTGTTCTTTCCAGTTTAAGTCTGAAGTAATAATAATTCTTAGGTATTTTGTGGAGTTTACGGCCTTCTCTTTTGATTGATTTATCTTGTTAACAAAGTTTAACGAATTTATTTTCGTACTCATGTGGACGACTTCACACTTCTCATTATTTAGATCAATTGCCAATTTCTTATTCAGATCGTTCTGCAGTTGGTTTTGATCTTCAGATAATTTCACTAGACGGTAAATGACGGCGTCATCTGGAAACAACCTAAAAGAGCTACTTAGATTTTCCCCTAAATCGTTTATGTAAATAAGGAACAGCAGTGGACCAATAACACTACCCTGTGGAACGCCCGATATCAGCTCTGTTTTAGTCGATGCCTTACCATCGATTACTATGAACAATCGCAAATTTGGGGCGATATACCATAACCATGCAATTTGATTAAAAGCCGTTTGTGAGGTACGGTGTCAAAAGCCTTCGGGAAATCAAGAAATACGGAATCGATTTGCATGATGTATTCTGCTGACGTTGCGCATGCCTTATTTGAGCACATGAGCTCCTGCTGGGAGTCTGTGAGCTGCGTCGCGCTCACTCCGTGGTGAAGCTCGCCGCATCGATATCAATTCAATTGTCTTCACATATTAAAGTCGCCGAACGACGCCTGCTACGCAGTTTTACCACGCCTGCTACGCAGTTTTACCACACGAGGATTCCACGCAGGATTTATCTGGAATTCACCGTCACAATTGAGAAGACTCTCAAGAGTCTCATTGTGTGACAGTCTTATCTCTACTGATTTATGGACGATGGAGCTCCAAACGTTTGATGTGCTAGCCACACTTTTGTTATCATGATATTTCATTACATGACCAGTGGAGTTGTCATGATAAGTGATAGCAAAATTATTCGCTTGAAGTAAGTGTGTATGTCACTGAAGTTCCACAATACGACCCTATATAAAATTTGCCACATTCACAAGGAAGCTTGAACACACCTACTTTGCGAAATTCTAGTTCGTATTTTACAGATCCCAAAAGTGATGAGCTTTTGGAAGGACGAAGAAAAATGACTAACTTCATATTTTCTTAATACTCTGTCTACCTGCGCTGAAACATTTCCAATGTATGCTACAGGTACACGTGCAGTCGTTCTGAAGACTTCATCCCTTTTTATTACTGCCGTTTGTACATCTGCAACGCTTTCTTTACTTGCTGGGATGAATAACCATTGTCTTGAAACACAGTTTGTAGATGTTTCAGTTCCATTTGCAAAATTTCGGCATCTGATGTAGCATGGGAGTAGTATCGTAATGGAATAATACGAAACTACAGTGTTGTCAGATATACTCACCCATCTTCGGCCATCTGGGCAACAATGTGGTAACATCACAATGACGTAATCCAAGATGGCGGTCGCTTCTGGCTCCAGAACAAAATGTCTGCTAGGAAAAACACAGGGCTATGGCCCCAACCCAATCCCACTATGATATAATCCAAGATGGCAGCGCTACCAGTAGCAGAACAAAATGGCCGTCTGGCAGGAAATACGAAAATCGAGCCACACATCCATGGAGGGAAAGGACCAAATCCCTATTTGCAGGAAAATTTGTAATTTTCACCACTAGATGTCAACACCGCAACCATCATTCCAGTGGCGTAACTAGGATTGGCTTTGGGGGGGGGGGGATAGATCTGCTTGACGAGGAAAATTTTAGTCAGTTTCCAGACAGACTACCATCTACCACTCCCGTTGAAGAAACTAATTCACTCCCATCCAATGAAAGCTTATGGCAAAACACCCCTAGTATCCAATCTTTACCTCTACCAAATTGCTGTTATACGATTTTTCTTTCTCTTTTTTTTTGGGGGGGGGGAGGGTTCTATCCCTCTCATCCCCCCCCCCCATAGTTACGCCACTGCATCATTCCCACTTTTCCTTCCCCCACTTTGGAAAACACAATGTTGTGACAGTACAAAGAATGATTAATTCCTTCACTAATTTTCTTCTTCGATGAACTCAGTGATTTCCTCGAAAATTGTCCTTCACACATAGAGGCAGCATCTGTAATGCCAGTCTTTTTTAAATTTCCTTTGGTTTTTACACCTGAAATTAGACATGTGCAGTTAAAAAAAAAAATAATAAAAATGAAAAAAAAAAAAGATTGATAATCTTACAAACTACTTATAAACTAACTTATACTGAAGACAGCACAAACATCCATGCCCGATGGGGGATTCGAACCCCCGACAGGGAATGGCCTCGCACATCACAGCATAGTGCCTCAATGCACTCGGCCACTCCACCGCGGCATTTGCGCAATTCTTTTGAATATGGGTCCATTGTTACGACCGATTTCGAGCAAAAACATGTTGATAAATGTAAAAATAAAATAAGTAATACATTTATAGAACGTGCTATTAAAAAACTGTAAACAAAGAAGCAAGAAAAATAATTTTTCTCACAGCCTTCTAGATACATCTACAGTTCATTTTGATTGTGTGAACAAAAGATTAACACACCAAAATTCTCGATTAGTGAGAGGTGGATCACACCATGGAATGTGGGGGGCACAATAGAAGCAGACGTTCAAACAAACTTTTTGAAAAGATATTCCAAACCAGAATTCGATTATGAAACTTAATGATATTATTCTTAAAGAATGGACCTGATAAATATACAATAAAAATCCACAGTTTTGCCCTATATCTGCTCTTGCAGATAAGGGTGCTGTTATCAGATAGTAACAATTACAGGTGGGGACGTGACTGGGTTGTTGATTGACATCTTTTGAATATATCAGAAGCAAAATATGGGGCATAACTTTATACAAAACGTATACATCTTGAAGCTAAGAACATGCCAAACTGGACTCCAATCATCAAGGATGAATGAGAACTTAAGAGGTGAACAATTAAGTTAAACATGTGCATAGGTTATGACATGATACGTTCTTTATGGAGTTCAGTCCTGTGTTTTAATTCTGATGGTGATATCTACATCTACATAGATACTCTGCAAATCACATTCAAGTGCCTGGCAGAGGGTTCATTAACTACTTTCATAACCTTCCTCTACCGTTCCATTCTCTAATAGCGCGCGGGAAGAAAGAACATCTAAATCGTTCCGTTTTCGATGTGATTTCTTTTATTTTATTGGGATAGTCATGTCTCCCTATGTAGGTGGGTGCTAGCAAAATATTTTCACATTCAGATTGAAATTCGGTGATTGAAATTTCATAAATAGATCTCGCCGCAACGAATAACATCTTTCTTTTAATGATTTCCACCTGAAATCGTGTAACATTTCCATGACGTTTTCCCCCCTTTAACGTGATAAAACAAAACGAGCTGCCCTTCTCTGAACCTTCTCAATGTCTTCCGTCAGTCCCATCTAATGAGGGTCCAACACTGGGCGACACTACTCCAGGAGAGAATGCACAAGTGTGATGTAGGCAGTCTCTTTGGTGGAGCTGTTGCATCTTCGAAGCGTTCTGCCAATGAAAAGTAACCTTTGGTTCGTCTTCCTCACAATATTTTCTATGTGTTCTCTCCAGTCTAAGTTGTTCGTAATTGTAACTCCTAGGTATTTGGTACGGGGGTTGTTCAATAATGAATGATCATATTTTTATGGTCATAACTGTCCGTGCTAAAATTTAATCTTATGATATTTTGTTAGCTTAATGTGAAAAAATCACGCTGTAGTAGTTTCATTGTTGGTACTCCTGGTTCCCGCCTGTGAGAGGCAGGCAAGTTCAGACATGTTAATTATCGCCTACTGCTGCAATGGAGGTTGAGGCAGAGTGTCATAACATCTCTGATTAACGTTATTCTTTGACTTTTTTGATGTGTTTTGTATGTACTCTTTGATGTAAATAAACTTTGTGTGAAATGTCAAACGTTGTGTATGAGAGTTAAATATGCTCGAATTCCGTCATATGGTGCCGAAACTTCATCTATTATCTTGCGCGAACATTCACTGCAACATTCGCCGACGTCTTTCACGCTCTGAAACTACTCAGGTCGCGGGAAATGGAACCAACAGAGGAGCTGTCATCATGTTCATTCCATCTGTCAGTAAGTGACAGACGATGTCTTGAACTAAGTTGTTTGCATGTTGCATGATCTGAGTGCGCTCTGTCCGTTGCTCTGTAACATACGACAAGCGCTGCCAACAATAACAGTACAAAACGCATGCTGAACGTTGTAGTTCAAGCGCACACGCAGCTGTAATTTGAGTAATAGACATCTGAGTTTATTATACTCGGCAGTTAAAATGGCAAACGAAGACACAGTTGCTATGCTCTACAACTTGAGGCGTAAGAGAACAGGGGCGAGGACAACAGTACACGTTTCATAACAGCTATTAACGCATTCACTGATAACACGCCGCTTGATGATTGCAAACTGTATCGCGATCGGCTACAGAAATCGCTAATAACAATGATGGATTTAGACAACAACATTCACAATCTCCTTTCAGACTCTGATTATGAAACCGATGTCGCCGTTTGCGAAGACTATATTGATAACGCCAAACGCAGTATTTTAAAGGCAACTAGTGGAATAGAGAGGCAACTGTATCCTACCTCTGCTGAGCTGCCATCGAGTCACACTCCCGTCATTCTTATACACGCGCTCCGTTAAACTGCCACCCATCATAATAGAACCATTTTCAGAAGATATTGAAGCCTGGTCTCGTTTCTGAGAACAGTTTTCGTTGTGCATAGATTAAAATACTGAAATTGGAACGGTTCAGAAACATATGTATTTAAGAAGTTACGTGGAGGGAGAGCCAAAATATCTAGTTGTCGTTATAGCTGTCACGTCTGAAACGTATGAAGAAACGAAACACATCCTTCGTACAAAATACGGTGATACTAATCACTGTAGCCAGTACAACCAACCACGCCTGGTACTTTGAACCACACGTATGTCGAATGCATTCGCCACCTACACGCACTCCGCGCACTCGGAGAAATCATAGGTAATTACGGTCGCATACTTGCCGCGAAGGTTCTATGCTCATTTCCTGACGACATATGCTGACGATGGTTTATTCTTGCTAAGCGAGAAAAGATTGCTGAAGGTTATATAACGCTGCTTATGGAATTCGTTGGTAACGAAGTCGAAGGAGCCGTCATAACTGAAAAAAATCCGTGGACACTTTGTTACTCCAACGTCTTTACTCTCCACTACAGCAGTTGATGTCATATATTCTGTGAATATGAAAACAATAACAACTGCAGGCTCAGAAGTGGCATCTGTTCTTTCGGAATAGACGCCACAGGTATATGTAGTTTAGCTTAGTTTAAGTAATTTGTAAGTCTAGGGACTCATGACCAAAGTAGTTTGGTCTCATAAGAATTACAAATATCTGAACATCTGAATCGTTAAGGGGCCCTCACACGGCCAATATTTATTGCGCAATACTCAGTATTGTACAATAATATGACGGTCCGAGAGCGGTAGTGACGGGTTGCGCAATACATTGAAAGAGACTGCCGAGCTTTAAAAATATTGACGGTCGCTCAATATATTGCGCAATATATTGTACCGTGTGAGGGCGATATTGAGCAGCGCATGGTAGTTCCCGCCGAGAATTTATGCTTTGCGGATGTGATATAGGTTATCCGACGACGAGCCGGCCGCGGTGGCCGAGTGGACTGCGGCGCGTCAGTCACGGTCTGCACGGCCACTACGGTCGGGGGTCAGAATCCCCCCTCCGGCATGGATATTTGTGCCGTCCTTAGTGTTAGCTAGTTCATAAGTAGTTTGTAAGTTTAGGGACTGATGACCCCTTAGTTAAGTCCCATAAGCTACACAAACATTTGAACGTTTTTTTTATCCGACGACGAAAATAAGCATGAGTTCTACAGGAAAGGCAGATGAGCGGAC
Source organism: Locusta migratoria (assembly GCA_026315105.1). NCBI lineage: Eukaryota > Metazoa > Arthropoda > Insecta > Orthoptera > Acrididae > Locusta > Locusta migratoria. The sequence goes on from CM048747.1 coordinate 120,142,378, forward strand.
TCCTCTGTTGAAGTGCATTCAGGTGAGTAATTTGATTAAATATTTAATACTTATTTAGTTATTAGCTGCATAAACACTCAATAAAAATATTAGTACAGAGAAATAGCACAGAAACTACTTCTTTGTTACTTTCCGCACAAAGAATTATTTTTCCAGCTCTACCTTCATATATGTTCTCTACAATAATGTACTCTTTCCAAACACATAGATCGCTTCCAGCGCTATGGTAGATAAAATCGGACAAATACATGAATCGTGATTTTAAAAATGAGGCCTACGATGTTCTCTTGAAAATATTTCAAGAAAGATACCCTTCGTCTACGAAGGAAGACGTGAAAAAGAAATTTAATTCGCTTTTTACAAGTTTCAGAAAAGAGAAGTCAATGAGGGGAAGTCGGGAAATGTACGTAACGATGTTTACGAAAGTACGCTGTGGTATTTTGAGGAAATGAAGTTTCTTACAGACCAAAAAACACCGGATTCCTCATTGTCAACAATTAAAGAAGAAACCGAAGAACATAGCATAATGACAGTTTCCATTAAAATACCGCTAATAGTACTGGGTGTAGTGGAATGCGGTCTTAGAAAATCAGGCGAGCTGAAGGAATTAGATTAGGTAACGAAACAATGAAGGTGGTAGATGAGTTTTGTTACTTGGGTAGTAAAATAACATGCGATGGTCGCAGTACAGAGGATATAAAATGCAGAATGGCAATGGGAAGAAAAGCATTTTTGAAAAAGAGAAATTTGCTAACATGGAATATTAATTTAAGTGTAAGAAAGTCTTTTCTGAAGGCACTTGTGTGGAGTGTTGCCTTGTACGGGAGTGAAACATGGACGATAAGCAGTGCGGACAGGAAGAGAATAGAGGCTTTTGAAATGTGGTGCTACATAAGAATGCTGAAGATTAGGTGGGTAGATTGCATAACTTATGAAGAGGTACTGAACAGAACTGGTGAGAAAAGGATTTTTTGGCATACCCTGACTAAGAGAAGGGATCGCTTGGTAGGACACATTCTTAGACATCGAGGAATCGTAAATTTAGCATTGGAGGGAAGTGTGTGGGGTAAAAATCGCAAAGGGAGACCAAGAGATGCGTATAGTAAGCAGATTCAAGTGGATGTGGGTTGCCGTTCTTATGAGGAGATGAAAAGGCTTGCTCAGGATAGAGTAGGGTGGAGAGCTGCATCAAACCAGTCTCCGGACTGAAGACCATAACAACAACAGTACTGGGTGTGGTGAACATTGAAAATTTCAAGTCTTCAAAACTGTTTCCAGTCGCCAAGTAGCGTAGTGTTATGGATAACGTTTCCCGGGTGCTGATCGCTTCTCTCATCACAGTATCTTTTCTGTGTGCATAAGGCTTAATAAGGTTCATCAATTCGTTGAAAATTTCCTCATTCATCCTTAAAAAATTGCGTTAATCATCCGGCTCTGCTGCAAGTTCTCTCAGCATGTTTGTATAACCGTGTGAAGACCTCCTTCCAAGCCACTATTTAATCCAGCATCACTTCCTCTTGTTTTTCTTTCTGCAGCACGTAGCAATAACAGTAGCAACACACGCTAGGTGACATGATCGCTACGGAGACTGAGCTCTACTGACGCGCCCCGGCCTAAATATTGCACAACAAATATTGTGCCGTTCGTGGCCTAGCACTTTCGTGCAATATATTGACACAATATTTCTTCTCAATAAATATTGGAATCTACTAAAGTCTCTGAGAGAGCCAACCATGACAAAACTATTTGAACTGGTGTGTAGGATGTATGAGACAGGCGAAATACCCTCAGACTTTAAGAAAAATGTAATAATCCCCATTCCAAAGAAATCAGGCGCAGACAGGTGTGAAAATTACAGAACCATCAGTTTGATAAGTCATGGTTGCAAAATTTTAACACGAATTATCTACAGGAGAATGGAAAAGCTGGTAGAAGCTGACCTCGGGGAAGATCAGTTTGGATTCAGGAGGAACGTAGGAACCCGGGAGGCAATACTTACCTTACGTCTTATCTTAGAAGATAGATTAAGGAAAGGCAAACCTACATTTCTAGCTTTTGTAGATTTGGAGAAAGCTTTTGACAATGTTGACTGGAATACACTCTTTCAAATTCTGAAGTCAGCAGGGGTAAAAAGCCAGACCGCAGTTATTAGACTCAAAGGGCATGAAAGGGAAGAATCAGTTGGGAAGGGAGTAAGACAGGGTAGTAGCCTTTCTCCAATGTTGTTCAATTTGTACACTGAGCAAGCTATAAAGGAAAGCAAGGAGAAATTTGGTGAAGGAATTAAAGTTCAGGGGGAAGAATTAAAAACATTGCGTTTTGCCGACGACATAGTAATTCTGTCAGATACAGCAAAGGACCTGGAAGAGCAATTGAACGGAATGGACAGAGTGCTGATAGGTGCTTATAAGATGAACATTAACAAGAGTAAAACTAGGGTAAACGAGTGCAGTCTAAGAAAATCGATTGATGCTGAATTAGATTAGGTAACGAAGCAATAAAGGAGGTAGATGAGTTTTGTTACTTGGGCAGTAAAATAACAAATGATGGTCGCAGTACAGAGGATATAAAATGCAGAATGTCAATGGGAAGAAAAGCATTTTTGAAAAAGAGAAATTTGCTAACACCGAATATTAATTTAAGTGTAAGGAAGTCTTTTCTGAAGGCATTTGTGTGGAGTGTTGCCTTGTACGGGAGTGAAACATGGACATAAGCAGTGCGGACAGGAAGAGAATAGAGGCTTTTGAAATATGGTGTTACAGAAGAATGCTGAAGATTAGGTGGGTACATCGCATAACCAATGAAGAAGTAGTGTCAAGATTGGTGAGAAAAGGAATTTTTGGCATCGTTGTTGTTGTTATTGTTGTTGTTGTCTTCAGTCCGGAGACTGGTTTGATGCAGCTCTCCACAATACCCTATCCTGAGCAAGCCTCTTCATCTCCACATAAGAACAACAACCTACATCTGTCTGAATCTGCTTACTGTATCCATCTCTTGGTCTTCCCCTGCGATTTTTACCCCACACACTTTCCTCCAATGCTAAATTCACCATTCCTTGATGTCTAAGAATGTGTCCTACCAATCTATCCCTTCTTTTAGTCAAGGTATGCCAGAAATTTCTTTTCTCCCCAATTCTGTTCAGTACCTCCTCATTAGTTACGCGATCCACCCACCTAATCTTCAGCATTCTTCTGTAGCACCATATTTCAAAAGCCTCAATCCTCTTCCTGTCCGCACTGTTTATCGTCCATGTCTCACTCCCATACAAGGCAACACTCCATACAAATGCCTTCAGAAAGGACTTCCTTAGGTTTAAATCAATATTCGATGTTAACAACTTTCTCTTTTTCAAGAACGCTTTTCTACCCATTGCCATTCTGCATTTTATATCCTCTGTACTGCAACCATCATTTGTTATTTTACTGCCCAAGTAACAAAACTCATCTACCTCTTTTATTGCTTCGTTTCCCAAACTAATTCCTTGAGCATCACCTGATTTTCTTACACTGCACTCCATTACCCTAGTTTTGCTCTTGTTAATGTTCATCTTATATGCACCTCTCAGCACACTGTCCATTCCGTTCAATTGCTCTTCCAGGTCCTTTGCTGTATCTGACAGAATTACTATGTCGTCGGCAAAACGCAATGTTTTTAATTCTTCCCCCTGAACTTTAATTCCTTCACCAAATTTCTCCTTGCTTTCCTTTATAGCTTGCTCAATATACAAATTGAACAACATTGGAGAAAGGCTACAACCCTGTCTTACTCCCTTCCCAACTGATGCTTCCCTTTCATGCCCTTCGAGTCTAATAACTGCAGTCTGGCTTTTGTACAAGTTGTAAATAACTCTCCTTTCCCTATATTTTACTCCTGCTTGCTTCAGAACTTGAAAGAGTTTATCCCAATCAACATTGTCAAAAGCCTTCTCCAAATCTACAAAAGCTAGAAATGTAGGTTTGCCTTTTCTTAATCTATCTTCTAGGATAAGCCGTAAAGTGAGTATTGCCTCCCGCGTTCCTACACTTCTCCTGAACCCAAACTGGTCTTTCCCGAGGTCGGCTTCTACCAGCTTTTCCATCCTTCTGTATATAATTCGCGTTAATATTTTGCAGCCATGACTTATTAAACTGATGGTTCTATAGTTTTCACACCTGTCTGCACCTGCTTTCTTAGGGATGGGGATTATTACATTTTTCTTAAAGTCTGAGGGTACTTCACCTGTCTCATACATCTTACACACTAGGTGAAACAATTTTGTCATGGCTGGTTCTCCCAGAGACTTCAGTAGCTCTGAGGGAATATCATCTACTCCAGGGGCCTTGTTTCGACTTAGGTCTTTCAGGGCTCTGTCCAATTCTTCTCTCAGTACAGTATCTCCTATTTCATCTTCATCTACACCCTCTTCCCTTCCTACAATATTGTCTCGAAGTGCATTTCCTTTGTAGAGCCCCTCTATATACTCTTTCCACCTTTCAGCTTTCCGTTCCTTGCTGAGAACAGGTTGTCCATCAGTGTCCTTAATATTCATAGAGCTGTTTTGCTTATCTCCAAATGTTTCTTTTATTTTCCTGTAGGCTGTATCTATTTTTCCCCTATTTATACATTCTTCTACATCCTTGTTCAAAAAATGTTCAAATGTTTGTTAAGCTTATGGGACTTAACTACGGGGTCATCAGTCCCTAAACTTACAAACTACTTATGAACTACTTACGAACTAGGACGGCACAAATATCCATGCCCGAGGGGGGATTCGAACCCTCGACCGTAGTGGCCGTGCTGACCGTGACTGGAGCGCCTCAGTCACCTCGGCCACCGCGGCCGGCTCTCCATCCTTGCATTTGCCTTCTAGCCACTCCTGCTTAGCCATTTTGCATTTCCTGTCAATCTCATTTCTTAGTCGTCTGTACTCCATTTTGCCTGTTTCATTTACTGCATTTTTATATTTTCTCCTTTCATCAATTAAATTTAGTATCTCCTGTGATATCCAAGGATTTTTTGTAGGTCTTGCCTTCCTACCTATTTTGTCCTCTGCTACCTTCACTATTTCATCTCTCAATTTTACCCATTCCTCCTCTACTGTTTTATTTTCCCCTGTTTCTGTCAATTGTTGCCTAAAGCTCCCTCTGAAATTCTTAAGAACCTCAGGTTCCTTCAATTTATCCAGGTCCCATCTCCTTATTTTCCTACCTTTCTGTAGTTTCTTTAGTTTCAGCCTACAGTTCATAACCAACAAGTTATGGTCAGAGTCTATATCTGCCCCTGGGTATGTCTTACACTGTAGAACCTGGTTCCGAAATCTATGTCTTACCATTATAAAATCTATCTGGTATCTCCCGGTGTCTCCTGGTCTCTTCCACGTATACAACCTTCTTTTGTGATTCTTGAACCAGGTGTTTGTTATAACTAAATTATGTTCTGTGCAAAATTCTACCAGGCGGCTTCCTCTTTCATTCCTTTTGCCCAGACCATATTCACCTACTATCTTCCCTTCGCTTCCTTGTCCTACTACCGAATTCCAGTCTCCCATAACAATTAAGTTTTCCTCTCCCTTAATTGTCTGAATAATTTCCTTTAGCTCCTCATATATTTCTTCGATCTCCTCATCATCGGCAGAGCTAGTCGGCATATAAACCTGTACTACTGTTGTCGGTGTTGGCTTCGTATCTATCTTGACAATGATAATGCGATCACTGTGCTGGTCATAGTAGTTTACCCGCATTCCTATTTTCTTATTCATTATCAATCCTACTCCTGTGATACCCCCAATTGATTTTGTATTTATAATTCTGTACTCACCTGACCAGAAATCCTGTTCATCCTGCCACCGAACTTCACTAATTCCCACTATATCTAACTTCAACCTATCCATTTCCCTTTTTAAATTTTCTAATTTTCCTCCCCGATTAAGGGATCTAACATTCCACGCTCCGATCCGTAGAATGCCAGTATTGTCTTTCCTGATGATAACATCCTCCTGAGTAGTCCCCGCCCGGAGATCCGAATGGGGGACTATTTTACCTCCGGAATATTTTACCCGAGAGGATGCCATCATCATATGTTCATACAGTAGAGCTGCATGTCCTCGGGAAAGGTAACGGCTGTAGTTTCCCCTTGCTTTCAGCCGTTCGCAGTAGCTGTGTGGCAAAGCCACATTAGCTGATGTTACAAGGCCAGCTCAGTCAATCATCCAGACTGTTGCCCCTGTAACTACTGAAAAGGCTGCTGCCCCTCTTCAGGAACCACACGTTTGTCTGGCCTCTCCACAGATACCCCTCCGCTGTGGTTGCATCTACGGTACGGCTATCTGTATCGTTGAGGCACGCAAGCCACCCCACCTCGGCAATGTCTGTGGTTCATGGGAGTGGATTTTTGGCATACCCTGGCTAAAAGAAGGGATCGCTTGGTAGGACACATTCTTAGACATCGGGGAATCGTAAATTTAGCATTGGAGGGAAGTGTGTGGGGTAAAAATCGCAGAGGGAGACCAAGAGACGCGTACAGTAAGCAGATTCAAGTGGATGTGGGTTGCCGTTCTTATGAGGAGATGAAAAGGCTTGCTCAGGATAGGGTATTGTGGAGAGCTGCATCAAACCATTCTCCGGACTGATGACCATAACAACAACAAATATTGACCGTGTGAAGGCCCCTTCACACACTAATAAGAAACTTCCTGACAGATTAAAACTGTGTGACAAACCGGATCTTCCGAGATAACTGGTCACAGAGTTTGACCATTTAACATTGGCAGCCTGGAATATACAACCTCCTCCTAAAGCACCTAATAATCACCGGAAGAATACTGGCGAAGATGCATGTTTACGAGTATTGTGATGCAGAAAACACGTCGGTGCGTTTACCACCGCTCAATAAATATTTACCGTGTGAGGGCCCGTTTAAACACTAATAAGAAACTTCCTGGCAGATTAAAACTGTGTGACAAACCGGATCTTCCGAGATAACTGGTCACAAGAGTTTGACCATTTAAGATTGGCAGCACGGAACATAAAACCTCTTCCTAAAGCACCTAATAATCACCGGAAGAAAACTGGCGAAGATGCATGTTTACGAGTATTGTGATGCACAAAACAGGTGCCGGCCGCGGTGGCCGAGGTGACTGAGGCGCTCCAGTCACAGTCTGCACGGCCACTATGGTCGGGGTTCGAATCCCCCCTCGGACATGGATATTTGTCTCGTCCTTAGTATAAGGTTGTTGATAAGTAGTTTGTAAGTTTAGGGACTGATGACCCGGTAGTTAAGTCCCATAAGCTTAACAAACATTTGAACATTTTTTAAACATTGGCAGCACGGAATATAAAACCTCCTCCTAAAGCACCTAATAATCACCAGAAGAAAACTGGCGAAGATGCATGTTTACGAGTATTGTGATGCGCAAAACAGGTTGGTGCGTTTACCACCGCTCAATAAATATTGACAGTGTGAGGTCCCCTTTGCACACTAATAAAAAACTTCATGACAGATTTAAACTGTGTGACAAACCGGATCTTCCGAGATAACTGGTCACAGAGTTTGACCATTTAAGATTGGCAGCACGGAACATCAAATCTCCTCTTAAAGCACCTAATAATCACAGGAAGAAAACTGGCGAAGATGCATGTTTACGAGTATTTTGATGCACATAACACGTGCCGGCCGCGGTGGCCGAGGTGACTGAGGCGCTCCAGTCACGGTCAGCACGGCCACTACGTCGGGGGTTCGAATCCCCCCTCGGGCATGGATATTTGTGCCGTCCTAGTTCGTAAGTAGTTCATAAGTAGTTTGTAAGTTTAGGGACTGATGACCCCGTAGTTAAGTCCCATAAGCTTAACAAACATTTGAACATTTTTAACAAAACAAGTCGGTGGTTTACCACCGCTCAATAAATATTGACCGTGTGCGGGCCCGTTTACACATTAATAAAAAACTTCCTGACAAAACGTTCAAATGTTTGTATTGTCTATTGGAATTACTACGGGGTCATCAGTCCCTAAACTTACAAACTACTTATGAACTACCTACGACTAAGGACGGCACAAATATCCATGCCCTAGGGGGGATTCGAGCCCCCGACCGTAGTGGCCGTGCAGACCGTGACTGAAGCGCCTCAGTCCCCTCGGCCACCGCGGCCGGCGAACTTCCTGACAGATTAAAACTGTGTGACAAACCGGATCTTCCGAGATAACTGGTCACAGAGTTTGATCATTTAAGATTGGCAGCGTGGAACATAAAACCTCCTCCTAAAGCACCTAATAATCACTGGAAGAAAACTGGCGAAGATGCATGTTTACTAGTATTGTGATGCACAAAACAGGTAGGTGCGTTTACCACCGGTCAATAAATATTGACCGTGTGAGGGCCCGTTTACACACCAATAAGAAACTTCCTGCCGGCCGCGGTGGCCGAGGGGACTGAGGCGCTCCAGTCACGGTCTGCATGGCCAGTACGGTCGGGGGTTCGAATCCCCCCTCGGGCATGGACATTTGTACCGTCCTTAGTGTTAGCTAGTTTGTAAGTAGTTTGTAAGTTTAGGGACTGATGACCCCGTAGTTAAGTCCCATAAGCTTGACAAACATTTTTTGAAACTTCCTGGCAGATTAAAACTTTTGTGTGCCAGCCTCGTCGCCGCTTTTGTGTCTCGTTTCCGTCGTAGGTGTCGTTGGCCGAGTGGAAAGAGACCGACACGGGAATAAAGATAGCACGCTGGTGCAGGTACGGAGGGGAGCAGCCAGAAACTAGAAACACTAGAGTAAATTAGAACGAGATATATATTGCACAGAATTTATACAATACTTAACTTTTACATAGTTCAGTACGGCAGAATGCTAATACATAGTTGAGCTAGAGTCCTGCCTAGTGCCTGTCCGATAGCCAAGTCTTTAGTGGTGCCTATCTGATTCCGAAGTCTTTACTGGTTCCTATCTCAGTCCCAAGTGAACGACGTCGTTCAGTGGTGGCCACGAGCGTAGTTGCAGCAGAGGGCGCTCGTGGCTGTCGTCGTAAGAGCGCCGCGCCGTGCGTGCATGGCGGCGCGCGGCGAAAGTAGGTGGCGCGCACTTAGGCCTTTTGCGACACCACAAAAACTGTGCGACAAACCGGATCTTCCGAGATAACTGGTCACAGAGTTTGACCATTTAACATTGGCATAACGGAACCTCTTAAAGCACCTAATAATCACCGGAAGAAAACGGGCGACGATGCATATTTACGAGTATTGTGGTGCACAAAACAGGTCGGTGCGTTTACCACCGCAGGAGACTAAAACGCGAGGAAAAAGATTGTCAATAGACGTTCCGCGATTGATCATCTGAATTAGAAGCTGGGAGGGCAGTTAATATGCGGGGGAAGGCAATTGTCCGGGCCGGGCGCCGCGTTTGGCGTGGCAGGCCGCTATTGTCTGCGTAGTTAAAAGGCGCCGGTGTGGTGGTAGGCGCGACGCGCGGCGCCCGCCGGTGGCGAGAGCTGACTCCCGGGTTCCGAACCGAAATCTTGATTACGGCTGACACCTGAATGGGGCCGCGGGTTGGCCCACTACTCCTGCCGCCGATAAGCTGACAACGCCCCCGTTGTCCGGCCGCGATTTATGAAGGCGGGACAACTCCGCGCGCGCACTCCCCGCAACGCACAATAAACTTACTTTCGAAGGAATTATTGCCGCGATAGCAGAGGGGGAGGCCGCACTTTATGTGTGCCCGAATATTCCCTCCGAGATGAAAAAGCTACGTTCGGTGGAATTGTTTTTGGCCACCAGACTGTACTGAACTCGGTTTCCTCCTCCTCCTCCTATCTCACGCCACACACACACACACACACACACACGTACACGCACGCGCACACGCAGGACAATTCTCTTCGGGAGAAATGATGAGGATCAAGATATGCCGTACAGCTGATCTGTATCGTGAATACCAAGCTTCAAACTCCGTCTGAATCCCTGACGTCCATTGGAACTGTATGCGCGTTACAGGCATACAAGAAACAGTCCCCGTCCAGCTGCTCCATCATACCAATCGGCTCTGTCCGGGCACGGAATGCGTGGAATGACGCGCCCTCTCCCTGCGGCGTTATCTGCCCACAAACATCTGCACACTACTGTACACCACATCCAGCAGCGGATAGCAAACATACAGTTTGGGAGATCGCAATTTATATTTGTTTTAGACTCAGATAAACATGGAAGTGGGAAACATTGTCTCCTTTACGTATAACATAAATATTTAAAAGCAGATTGTACATTATCATTTTTTTGGGGGTAGGGTACAGATTTATTTACAACCGGTTTCGCAATTATTGCCTTTCTTCAGGCATATGTACAAGATACTATTGAGATTAATATACAATTACAAATATAACATGACATTCACAGTACAATCACAGGATTGAAGGGGCGAGAAGTACACTGTATAGAGGGTGTTACAAAAAGGTGCGGCCAAACTTTCAGGAAACATTCCTCACACACAAAGAAAGAAAATATGTTGTGTGGACATGTGTCCGGAAACGCTTAATTTCCATGTTAGACCTCATTTTAGTATTGCTTTTTAAATGTAAATTGAAATAATTCGTGCAGACAATTGTCAAAATACCCAATTGTTTCGTTAGTATGTACTGTACTTCCTCGATTCACCGCATTTGTAAACATTGCACTGTCTGCAAAACCACGTTCGTGATGAACATTAACCAGTTGATGCTACGTACTGATGTGCTTAATGCTAGTACTGTATAGCAATGAGTCGCACGTCAACACAAACACTGAAATCAACATTACCTTCCTTCAATTAGGGCAACTGGCGGTGAATCGAGGAAGTACAGTACATACTAACGAAACAATTGGGTATTTTGACAATTGTCTGCACGAATTATTTCAATTTACATTTAAAAGAGAAATACTAAAATGAGCTCTAACATGGAAATTAAGCATTTCCGGACACATGTCCACATAACATATTTTCTTTCTTTGTGTGTGAGGAATGTTTCCTGAAAGTTTGGCCTTAGATTTTTGTAATACCTTGTATAAAACTTTGTCGAAAAATGAGAAAATGTTAAATAGTAGTATGCTGTAGTTCTGTGCCCGATATAGCAACACCAGTATAAAATGTATTAGTTCCTCTAAACAATTTATTTTTAACTTGACAAAAACTCTCTAAATCTACCCAACTTAGACACCTGTTAATATTACAACTAGTCTCCGGCTTACTATATGAAACAAACGTATATCTATTTTTTTCGGTGTATTTTCTCCATGAACTGAAGTTGTTTAACCCCTTGACTGCCGGCCTTGTAAACAATTCCATACCTTAGAATGCTAGACACTCTGCATGCAGAGTAAGCCGAGCTGCACTTGGTTACCTTATCTTCTGTCTGGCACAAAGAATTGTCTGCTCTCTGAAAAGAGCAAGAAGATCGCTGTCCACGAACAGGAAAAGAAATCCAGAACTGAACACACAGCATCTAATTCACATACAACTCTGACGCCAAGGGTCTCACTAAACACGTCTACACCTCGCAAACAATCTGTATCAGTCGACGCCTCTGTAGAGTCACTACATGTTGCTATGCGGCTCCTCTGTCTTGGCCACCTCTCAGTACTGTCAGAGAGAAGATTTTGCGGTTCTACATTCATCTTGGAATCACTACTTTCATTCTATGAACCTAAACACAAAAACAAAATATCATTGTTCACAAAATCGAGAAAACAACATACAAAACAGTCGGTTAAAGAATCATTAAACTCGAATTACTCACTAGAAATTTGACGTAGTTCTTCTTGCATAAAGACTGAATCATCATCTGAATTGTCAATTTCGTCGTCCTCACTGGCACCTATATTAATAAAAATGAAGTGCCACATGTATGAAAGCGCATCAGTTGAGAATGGCTTCACCGATTTTGCTGATCTTTTCTTTGTTCTGTTCATAATTCTCAGGACAAGGTTTGTATGAAAGAAATTTTTTGAAAAATCTACCGAAAAATATCAGAATTAGAGAAAACTGAACGTACGCTTCCAGCTCGGATCATTTTCTAGATTCTTCAACAATCAGCTTATTCATTCGCTCCTCGCCTAGCGCCCAAATACGCTGTAACAGAGCGAACAAATACGCCAAGGAGATTAGAACAAAGGGCGATGGTGTTATGCACACAAGGTTAAAACAGCCAGACGGAGTTAACGTTAAACGTTGTTTATTTAGAAGTCCCTCCGTATTATTCTTACCTCCCTCTTGTTTTCGTGGTGTGGTGTTATCGGTGGTGATCATACTTTTGAAGCATTGCAAAGATAGAATTGACGCCAGTTTGTGGTTTTTTTTAGTGTTACAAACAGAGTACAGATCGTGGTTTATTTTTTTAGAACAATGCCTCCATTTCGGCGTCGTAATATCGGTTGGCGTAGGCGCAACGTAATCCTACTATCTATTTCTATTAGGGAAGTCCATTTCACTCTTATACATGAAAAACATGATCTTCCTCAGTAAGTTTAATGTGTCCGAAACTAAATTATTATGTGGATTTTCAAAATAATATTGTTTACTATGGAGAGAAAACAACAGTCGCCCTCTAAAATTTAATTTCTATCTCAAGCTTTGCCACAATTGTCCGTCTTGATTCTCACGAACCAACAACTGTTGCCAACATAGGTATACGACGCATGTGTAGCGAATTGTAAAATTTCTCCGGTATGTAGCAATGTTGTTAATCGTGTTTCAATTACATACCTAATAAGAGTTCATTATTCACTAACAGGTCAAGAAACAAACAAGAAGATCAGCTGTATGTATTTTTATGCCTACCGTTTGATGGTTTGCCGTGTTTTTCCCATGGACAGTTGTACGTGGCTGTTCAAGAGTTGTAAAACCATCCGCACTGTTCGTTTTCTCTCCGGTCGGAAAGACAAACACTATCGTTCATCAACAAGAGTTACAAAGACTTCGAAACGTTGTCCTTCCATTCCACTTATTGTATTTCAATTAACTGTTTTGTTTCATATAGAATTCCTATCATTAAAGTAAGATCATGCTACAATGACTTTATACCGCCTGAAATGTAACTAGAGAGGTCCCAATCTATTAAGGTTGAAGTATCCTCCGACTAATATTACCTGGCCCGGATACCTACGCACTACCTGGTGTAGACTTTCTTTGAATGACGCTGAAACTGCTACAGCAGCACTGGGGACCGGTAAAAACACCCAACTATTAATTGTATTTCTCTTAGACCTGTTATACGTGTCCAGATAGCTTCGCAGTTACTTTCAGTAGAAACAATATCTTTGCCTACAGCGATGAACACCCCCCCCCCTCCAGTTGTGTCCGATCTATCTTTCCGATATACATTCCACGCCGCGCTAAATATTTCTGAACTTGCCACATCGTGATGTAGTCAGCTTTCGGTGCCTAAAACTATCTGAGCTCAATAATTTTCTAATTTCCATGCAGCGCGGCAAATTCGGGAACTTTGTTTTTAATACTTTGAAAGATCACGGCTAATATTTTGATAGTCGAATTTTTGAGCCGAATGCGGCCTGAATTCGGTGTCTGAATGTTGACAGGCGAGTTCTCATCAGAGCTAGAACCCTGTCTAAGAAATAATAATAATAAAAAAAGTGCACTTCACAAGTACTCTTCTACCCGAGTATCCGCTTCCTTAGTGTAGTGCACCCCTGATCTATCTAGGAGCGCCCTACAATTCCACACCCGATAACGCGGATCCAGAAATCTGCAGCCACGACTGTCACAGAGTCGGCGAAGCCTCTGGTTCAGACCCTCCACTCGGCTCCAAACCAAAGGACCCGGATCAACCCTGGAAACAATGCTACAAATCGACAGCTCTGCTTGCACCCCGCGTGCAAGGACAGCAGCCTTCACCTATTCCGCCAACCGCCCGTAGGAACTGAGGATGTCCTCAGAACCCAAGCGACAAGCGTCATTGGTGCCGACATGAGCCACGACTGCACCCTGCACGCTCGATAGCCGCCGGCAGTGCCGCCTCCACATCTCGGTTGAGGCTCCCCGACAGACACACGGAGTGCATATTTGACTTCTTTCCGGACCACGACGCTATCTGCCTAATCACGCGCCTAACATTGGAGTTCCCAATAACTAATAATCCCCTCCCTCCGTGCACCTGCTCGGCCCCTGCTGGAGGAGTGGCCACACGTCCACTCACAGGGCGAACGGGCGTGGACGGAAGGCCAGCCTCCACATTGGCCTTCCGTTTCGAGCGACGCGAACTCCAGACAACCGCGACTCCCTTGGTGAGAGGGCGGCTCGACCACGTCCGGTACACCCGAAGGAGCCTCGGTAGCAGGGACACCTGAGGTGTCCCACTCGACGCAGCAGACTCCCCACCAGCGCTGCACCCCGAGACAGCAGCCTGAAGATGGCTGATCGTAGCCAACAGCACGTTCAGCTGTTCGCGAACTGCGGCCAATTCCTCCTGCGTCCGCACACAGCAGGCACACATTCTATCCATCCTATCGATGCAATTAACTGTTGAAGTAAAAAACTAGATAATCAACTTTTAACTAGTCTAATATTTTAATAAAGGCGTCTGGCAGCTGACTGAACTGTGGTCAGTTGTAACAACACTGTCAAAACAACGAAACTGAGTCCGGCTGTTTTCAAAATGAACAAGAAAATCTAGGGAATACACTTATCAAACGCGCGGGGAAATAATCTTTCTTAAACCAGAACACGAAACAAGGAAGCGACATTAGATCACTTAAATCACGTAGCTTGCAGCAGACGAAAACTATACACACGGTATTTATAAAACTACGCGAGAATAAACTCTTAAAACAGTAGCACAAACGAAATCTGCCAAGTAGGTGAGAAGAAACCTCTTAAAAACAGAAGCACTAACGAAAATGGAGAAATTAACTGGCTCAACAGCTCTCTGTGCAACAGTAGACAACGTACTATCTTGTACAGCAGTTAAAGAAGACTGACCCGTATGTCTTGTAGATATATAATTATGTAGATGTACTCCCCTCGCCTCTAACCCTGGGTCCTCAGCGCAAGCCTCCCCCTTCCCTCCACTATGTTATGAGAATTTCAGCGCAGCTTCCCCTCTACGTGGATGTAACTGATACCCCTCCACTCTCCTCCCCTCCAGAGTACTCAGCCATTCTCAGCGCAGCTTCGCCTCTAAGTGTCCTCCTCTCCCCTCTCCCCACCCCCTGGGGCCTCAGCGCAAACCTCCCCCTCCCCTCCACCCTCTGTGGCCGTTCTGAGCGACAATCGCTAACGTCAGCACTTTTTAATTTCCAGCCCATGAGGTGTAATTGTTACCTCCTCCCCTCCAGCTCTGGGGACAGGAGTACTAGCCTCCCCCTCCTTTCTAGACATTATGTAAAGCTTTCTCCAGAAGATGGCTCTGTAGATACGGGCAGGTTTCTTGGCAAATGTTCAAATATTTGTAAATCTATCGAACTCAGCTGCTGGGTTATTAGTCGGTGGCTTACGAACTACTTCAACTAAGGTAAACTAACCTAAGTACAACACAAACACCCATGCCCGAGAGGGGACTCGAACCCCCGACGGCGAAAGGCCGCGCGCACCGAGGCACGGTGCCCAATGCGCACGGGTAATCCGCCGCGGCCGTTTCTCGTTTCTTGGCCACCAAGCTCCCAGGACCGTACCCCTTTACATCTTTGCTGTGGGGATGATAGAAAGGCAAAGTCTACAGAGAAAAACTTATCACAAAAGCCGATTTGATCATTCTGATTTTGAGTAGTGCAGCTGCATAAAAAAAAAGACGACTTCAGAAGAGCTACACGTGATTACATCAAGAGAAGTCAGCAGTGCTTTGAAGTTGGTCGTGGAATTTTTAAAAATCAAATCTGAACGTCCTCTTTTGCCTGTGTTTTTAATTTTGTTTGCGTTACATACTAAGAGCTGTATCTCTGTACTCAATAAAAATTGAACATATTTTATATGTCATTTATTATTTAAATTCTTGTATACTACCTCCTTCCAAAATATATATTCTTTCCAAAATACCTTGACTGTGTGGTGTCCTTTCGATAGTGTTATTCAGTGGCCAATGGTAATTAATATCTTTACTTCCTTTTTCTCGTGCATTCATTTACGCTATGTCGGCCATTGCTTTGCAAAAAAATCCACCATGTTAACGCAGTCCCTACTTTAGGCTTACACTGAAGGCAAATATTTGGTGTTCACGTCTGAAGACTGTCGCGGTGCGAGTTGGGAACAAATCACTCAGCAACCATTGCTTTCGGTCACAGACAAAGATACGTTACTGTTTGCTCTGTTGCCGACTGCATGGGATGGGCCGGCCGCGGTGGCCGAGGGGACTAAGGCGCTCCAGTCACGGTCTGCACGGCCACTACGGTCGGGGGTTCGAATCTCCCCTTGGGCATGGATATTTGTGCCGTCCTTAGTATTAGCTAGTTAATAAGTAGTTTGTAAGTTTAGGGACTGATGACCCCGTAGTTAAGTCCCATAGACTATACAAACATTTGAACATTTTTTTTTTTTTTTTTTTTTTTTTTTCATGGTATGGTAGACCACTACAGACTGCAGTGGGGGTGAAATCTCACTAATGTTTCGGGCTAACTGTATGATTTCAATTCAGTTAAAGCAGTTTCACTATTACGACTATAAATATGATTGTTATATGTATACTAGGTTTTAGATCTACTATTTTGTGGCCAAAACGTATGGCGAACATTCTTCAAGCTTCGCGTTTCCATGCTGCCAATGAAATATCATTGATCGGAACTGCAGAACTCAGTACAGCATTCGCGTCGCTGCAGCCACACCTTAAATTTTATTTTGCTGTATTGGCCATTCATCAGGATTTATATATGGCCATGATCACAGGAGGCATCTGACAGACACATTAGTGGAGTTTCATATCTGCCTTTCCTTGTCAACAGGTAGCTGCGGCTAGCGGCTGCTACATCTCTGACAGCATCATCTGGTGGCCTCAGACAGCTCGTAGCGATACCCTGCACGCCGTCTCTATTTCAACTAGCGGTTTCTCTTTATCCTGACTGTGATTAAGCTCTTTGTACTGTTGGTTAGTTCACGAACTCGCAGAACCGGTCGTTGTTGGTTTACTTCCTGTAATTTTCCTTAAAGTACGAGGTAAGTCCACAAAGTAAGTTCCGTTTGGTTATACAGTATAAACCAACCGTGAACAGATACAGAAAAAATATTTATTGTATAAAAATCTGCAAATGTACAGCTACTTTTCTACATAACTTCCGAAATTTTGTAGGCACTTGTCATAGCGTGGGACAGGTTTTTGTGTGCCTTCTTCATAGAAGGTTGCCGCCTGTGTATTCAACCATTTGGCAAACATGTTCTTTCAGCTCATCATCGTTGAAGTGTTGACCACCAAGGACAAATTTTAGGTGTAAGAAAAGATGAAAGGAGTCTTCTTCTTCCCTTCACGTTGCCGCCCGACCTCACAAGGCGAATGTGACCAAACAACTCCTACGGGAATTTCACTGAGACGTGTTTGATCATCCTCCGTACAGTCTCGCTCCTAGCGACTTTCTTCTTACACATAAAACCTGTCCATGGTGGTCAACATTTCAGCGATGATGACGAGCTGAAAGAACATGTTACCACATGGTTGAATGCACAGGCGGCAACCTTCTACGAAGAAGGCATACAATGACTTCTGCCACGCTATGACAAATGCCTACAAAATTTCGGAAGTTATGTAGAAAAGTAGTTTAATAGTTGTATATTTTTGTACAATAAATATTTTTTCTGTATCTGTACACGTTTGTTTTATATAACCAAACGGAACTTTCTTTGTGGACATACCTCGTATTCTGGGAAATTGACTGAGTAATTATGTTATGATGTTCTAATGTTTGTAAAACTATTGGACCATACTACTATGGTCATCAGTCCCTAGACTTACAAACTAGTTAAACTAACTTACACTAAGGACAACACACTCGCACCCATGCCCGACGGAGGACTCAAACCTCCGGCGGAAACGGCCTCCCAGTCCGTAGCATGTCGCCTTAGATCACGCGGTCGTTCCGCGCGGCTGTGAAAATGTTATTCAGTATAAGTTCTACGTTTTTATGTATTACGTCAGGGATTTTAAGTTTATTGTGTATTACGTCATGGAACTACTTTGTGCGGAATTACTCTTAACATTTTCACTTACCATATACCTTATTGGATGCTATTGACAGTGCGCGCAAGGCGATGTGTGTAGCCTACCCCACTTAACCCAAACCCTTCCCATACCATCCAGCAGTTGACTTTCATGTATCTCCTACGATCACAATCTCCAGCCGCCATAGCTGGATTATTATAGAGCACGCCATAAAAAATGTATACTCTCTATCGAGATATCGATATTCTCGTTTCATCTGAGTTCCGAGTGTTTTGTAGCATGGGTTTTAGCTCAACAGATGTTATTTGTTATTTATTTAGTCCTTCTCATCCTGCATGTATGGAATATATACAAGGATATTGTACATGGTTATTTGTTTACATGTAAAATACAATTTTGTTGCATTCCTAGGAACTAGGTATTTAAGCAATTTGGCAAGAATCAATATAAAATAAATAGTAGAGGCAAGATAGAATATTCATAATAATATAGAATGCAGTTTGTATTGCATTCTAGGAACTAAGTATTTGAGTAATTTAGCAAGAATCATACATGCAGTAAATGTTAGAGACAACATACAAAAGAGACTATTCAGAATCCATATTTATTTTTATTTGTTACTGTCTAGGTACTCTGTTAGAAGCATATTTATTTTTATTTGTTACTGTCTAGGTACTCTGTTAGGCTGTAAACGCAGTGATCAATTAAATATGCCTTTAGTTTAGCCTTAAAACTACTGAGTTCACTCAGTGATTTAATATGGTTAGGCAGATTATTGTAAATTTTTATTCCGATATGAAGAGTTCCTTTTTGGCATAATGATGTTTTCACCTGTTTCACATGAACATCATATTTTTGTCTCATATTGTATGCATGCACATCTTCGTTCTTTAATAAGATTTCTGGGTGTCTATCCATGTATTGCTTTATGAAAATTGATGTATCAAAGATAAATATGCATGGAAGAGGAAGAATGGACTTTTTTTTAAATATAGGTCGGCATGATTTCCTATTGTTTACCTCTTCAATAACTCTCAGTTTACTTTTTTGCATCCTGAAAATTTTAATATGTTAGTGCTTCCACCTTAGTATCGAGAAAACACTAGAGCTGGAGCACGCTTGATATTCGAACAACGAAAATGTATTATGAAGTGGTTTTTGAACTTTGACAATGACGTTGAAGGAGGTAGTTTGAAATAGAACCGCCAGCCTGACTAACAATTAAACGCATTATTGACAAATTTGGATAGCATGAATCAATTTGTGGTATTCACAAAGAAAGATCATAAAGACAGCGTACAGCTACAAGCCCTGCTTCATCGGCTCTCGTGTTGGCAACGTTTGTTACTTCTCCACAAAAGTCTGCTACGCTATGTGCACGTGAAGTGGGGGTTAGTGGTACAAGTGAAAGAAGAACTCTGAAAGCTGCAAACTAGTAAGATGACAATTTTCAGGGACATTGTATTGGACGAAAAGGCCCAATTGAGTTTCCTCCACGGTCGCGATCTCACGTATGGATTTTTACTTGTGGGGAACTGTGAAAGATAACGTACATCGACGAAAAACAAGCGCGCTACAGGAACTTTGCAAGGATAATACAGCGACATGTGCAGCGATCTCCACCGAAACATTGACTGACATTGTGGTGTCCGTTTGTCGTTCCACTATGTGTGTGTAGCCGTCAACAGTGAACATTTTGAACATTTAAAGTAACCATGTGCTAAAAAGTAGATTGTACAAAATGGGTGATCGATTATTAAATATAAAATAAACACATACGTAATACTTCCCGTTCCTTAAAGTGTGTTTAAATATTTCTGGCAGAGTCCTTTTTTTTATTAGCAATGAAAAATGTTCCCATCTTGACACAATAAAAGGCGAATATGTCTTGGCCAGAATCAAAAAAAGAAGAACTGGCTTCCCTAGTAATCAGGTGGCTTCACAGTCCTTTAAATAATAATAATAATAAATGTTGTGTCCACGGGATGCTGTAATGTGAGCGGTAGGTTAGGGAGTTGGCCTGTGACTAGCAAGGATTTTCATACTTACGGTACGTGAAGTATAGAACTAAAATAACAATCAGTCAAAGCCAATCGACGCAACTCTAAATAATTCTCACGAAAATCGACTTTGAAGATTTGCAGGTACACGTATGTACCAATAATTAAAAGAGTCACACCATCTGTTGGTGTAGCTCATGTGGTAGCGTTCTGGGGTCTCAACCATAGAGTCGGTAGTTTGAGTCCTGTACACTTATTATTTTTTTTTTCGTTGTGTTCGAATACCTGCGTAATTTTAATATCTAACGGTAATTTTTATAAAAAATTGCACGTATTTTTATTTATTCGTAATTTTCTACATTTTATAAAATAATTATGACTTCAATAAAAAAAAACATACGTTGCATTTTTTATAGTATCGGCTTCACCATTAGTTGACGATGGTAGTATTCGATTGCTAAGCCTTTGAAAGCTATTTTTCCGTCGTTTTCGAATTCAGTTCTACATCTACATCTACATACATACTCCGCAATTCACCGTAAGGTGCGTGGCGGAGGGTACACTGTACCACTACTAGGCATTTCCTTTCCTATTCCACTCCCAAATTGAACGAGGAAAAAAAGAATGCCTATATGCCTCCGTACGAGCCCTAATTTCTCTTATCTTGTCTTTGTGATCTTTACGCGAAATGTAAGTAGGCGGCAGCAAGATCGTACTACACTCAGCTTCAAATTCCGGCCCTCTAAATTTACTTAACAGAAATTCACGAAAAGAGCGTCGTCTTTCTTCCAGCGATCCCCAATTGAGTTGCCGGAGCATTTCCGTGACACTCGCGCATTGGTCGAACCTACCGGTAACAAATCTAGCTGCTCGCCTCTGAACCGCCTCTATGTCTTCTTTCAAACCGATCTGCTGCGGGTCCCAAATACTTGAGCAATACTCAAGACGTGGTCGTACAAGCGTTTTATACGCGGTCTCTTTTACAGGTGAAGTACATCTTCCCAAAATTCTCCCAATAAACCGAAGTCGGCTGTCTGCCTTACTCACAACTGTCCTTACATGCTCGTTCCATTTCATATCGCTCTGCAATGTTACGCCTAGATATTTGAACGACGCGACCGCATCAAGAAGCTCACTACTGATGCTGTATTCGAAAATTATAGGATTGTTTTTTCTACTCATGCGCATCACCTTACATTTTTCTACATTGAGAGCTAGCTGCCATTCTTCGCACCAACTAGAGATTTTGTCTAAGTCAACCTGTATGCTATTACAGTCAGTTACAGACGACACCCTCCCATACACCACAGCATCATCAGCAAACAGCCGCAAATTACAACTTACTCTGTCCATCAGATCATTTATATAGATAGAAAATAATAGCGGTCCTATCACACTCCCCTGGGGCACGCCTGACGATACACTCGTCTCTGATGAACACTCGCCGTCGAGAACAACGTACTGCGTTCTATTACTTAGGAAGTCTTCCAGCCAGTCACAAATCTGTGAACCTATTCCATAAGCTCGCATTTTCGTTAGGAGTCTGCAGTGTGGCACCGTGTCGAACGCCTTTTTGAAGTCGAGAAAAACACAATCCGCCTGTTGCCCTTCGTCCATGGCTCGCAAGATGTCATGTGAGAAAAGGGCAAGCTGAGTTTCACATGAACGATGTTTCCTAAACCCGTGCTGATTCATGGAAAGAAGCTTTTCCGTTTCAAGGAAATTTACTATATTCGAACTGAGAATATGCTCCAAAATTCTACATGAAACCGATGTCAACGATATTGGCCTGTAATTGTATGGGTCAGTTCTCTTTCCTTTCTTATACACGGGAGTCACCTGCGCTTTTTTCCAATCACTAGGAACTTTGCGCTGAGTTAAAGATTCGCTGTAAATGCAAGCTAAGTAGGGGGCCAATGCCGCAGAATAGTCTTTGTAAAACCGAACTGGTATTCCATCCGGACCAGCAGACTTTTTCGTATTTAGCTCTCTCAGCTGCTTCTCTACACCGGAAATACCTATTGCTATGTCCCCCATTTCGGAATTAGTACGTTGATCAAATGATGGTATATTTGTGCGGTCCTCCTGCGTGAAAGATTTCTTAAAGGTTAAATTTAGAACTTCAGCTTTCCGTTTGCTTTCTTCTATTACTGCCCCGGAATGATCAACTAGTGACTGGACAGTGGGCTTTGACCCGCTTATCGATTTTACATAGGACCAGAATTTTTTCGGGTTCTCGGAAAGATCTTTTGCAAAGGTATGGCTGTGATAATTATTGCACGCTTCACGCATCGATCTTTTTATAGACGCACGAATCTCTACTAACTTTTGCCTGTCACCATATGCGTGTTCTTTTTTGAATCGAGAATGCAACAGCCTTTGCTTTCTCAGCAGCTTTCTAACATTATTATTATACCACGGTGGATCTTTTCCATCCTTAATCGTCTTTACTGGCACATATTTCTCTAACCCTTCATTAACAATGCACTTAAATTTAGTCCACAATTCCTCTACATCCATAGTCCCAGAATTAAACGATGCCCATTCATTTTCTAAGTGCGATCGTAACATTTGCTTGTCGGCTTTTCCCAACAAAAACACGCTCCTAGCCTTCTTGACTGGTTTATGAACTTTGGTCACCATCGACGCTATGACGATGTCATGATCACTAATTCCTGTCTCTACACAGACATCGTTAATAAGGTCAGGCCTGTTTGTGGCTATAAGGTCTAGAATATTTCCATTGCGCGTGGGTTGCCGGTTTAACTGCTCAAGACAGTTTTCGGAGAATGTGTCCAAAAGTAGCTCGCAAGACTGCTTGTCTGTACCGCCTGAAATGTAACTAGCGAGGTCCCAATCTATACTCTTAAGGTTGAAGTCACCTCCGACTAATATTGCATGGCCCGGATACCTATGCACTACCTGGTGTAGACTTTCCTTGAATGATTCTAAAACTGCTACAGCAGCACTGGGGGGGCCGGTAAAAACAACCAACTATTAACTTTACTTCTTTTAGACCTGTTATGCGTGCCCAGATAACTTCACAATTACTTTCAACCTCGATCTCAGTAGAAACAATATCTTTGTCCACAGCGATGAACACTCCTCCTCCGGTTGTATCAGATCTATCTTTCCGATATACATTCCACGCTTCGCTAAATATTTCTGAACTTTCCACATCATCATTTAGCCAGCTTTCGGTGCCTAAAACTATCTGAGCGCAATAACTTCCATGCAGCGCTGCAAATTCGGGAACTTTGTTTCTAATACTTTGTAAGTTCGCGGCTAATATTTTTATGTTCGAATTTTTATTCCGAACGTGGCCTGAATTCGCTGTTTGAATGCTGACAGTCGAGTGCTCATCAGAGTTAACGCCTAGCCTAAAAAACCCCCATGTGCACTCCACAAGTACTCTGCTACCCGAGTAGCCGCTTCCTTAGTGTAGTGCACCCCTGATCTATCTAGGGGCACCCTACAATTCCCCACCCGATAACGCAGATCCAGAAATCTGCAGCCATGACTGTCACAGAGTCGGCGAAGCCTCTGGTTCAGACCCTCCACTCGGCTCCAAACCAAAGGACCCCGATCAACCCTGGGAACAATGCTGCAAATCGACAGCTCTGCTTGCACCCCGCGTGCGAAGGCAGCAGCCTTCACCAATTCCGCCAGCCGCTCGTAGGACCTGAGGATGTCCTCAGAACCCAAGCGACAAGCGTCATTGGTGCCGACGTGAGCCACGACTTGCAGTCGACTGCACCCCGCACCCTCGATAGCCGCCGGCAAGGCCGCCTCCACATCTCGGATGAGGCCCCCCGGCAAACACACCGAGTGCACGTTGGAATTCCTTCCAGATTACCTAAAACATTTAGGGATCTCTAATTCCATGTGTAGTGCCAGTTTATAAGTGTGTGTAGACGAGCTACACGACTTGTCGTCGCCTAAAACCATGGCTGTGTAGGGTAGCTGCTTCGAAAGCCATTAGTAACTATGTAGAAGACTTTTCAAAAGCTGTTGTAACTCTTCACAACTAATAGTGAAGCCGATACTGTAAAAAATGTAATGTATGTTTTTTTGAATGAAGTCATCATTACTTTATAAAACATAGAAAATTACAATAAATAAAAATACGTGGACCCTAGACGATTGGTCAGTGAGTCCCTATTTCACTTGTTGGAAGCAAAGAGGTTTTTAATGTGACGCACTCCCAACGAAACCCGTGGACCCATGTTGTCAACAAGACACTTTTGAAGATGCTGGTGGCTCCCTAATGCTGCGGCCTGTGTTTACGTGGAAAGGTGGAAAGGACTGGGTCCTCTAGTCCGATCGAAGAGATAATTAACTCTAAATGGTCGTATTCGGCTATTTGGAGACCATTTGCATCGATTCATCGACTTAATGTTCGCGAAGTTCAATTGAATTTTTGTGGATGCGCTACGTTACATGGCCATATTGTTCGCAGTTGGTTTGAGAAATATCAGTAGAATGTTTATGGGCACAAAGCCGAGAGGTCACTCTGTGCACAAAATCCTATACCTGCAACTGTTTCGTAATTGGATCAGTATTCCTGTAAGGGTCTCAAATGTTCAAATGTTTGTAGAGCTTATGGGACTTAACTACGGGGTAATCAGTCCCTAAACTTACAAACTACTTATGATCTAGCTAATACTAAGGACGGCACAAACATCCATGCCCGAGGGGGAATTCGAACCCTCGACCGCAGCGGCCGTGCAGACCGTGACTGGCAAGCCGCAGATCGCTGGGCCACTGCGGCCGGCTCTGCATGTTTCATAAAAATTACCGTCAGATATTCAAATTATGTAGGTATTCGAACTCAACGAAAAAAATAAAAAAATATAAATGAGTTTCTGCAGGACTCAAACCACCGACTCTGTGCTTGTGAGCCCACCTTTATTTTTATTTATGTCCGAAAGAACTGACACAACACACATATATACAACTTATAAAAAATAAAAATATAAATGAGTTTCTGCAGGACTCTAACCACCGACTCTATGGTTGTGAGCCCAGAACGTTACCACCTTAATTTTTAGTTATTTATTTGTAATCTATGGGTAGTTCTCATTGCGGTCGCTGATTGTGTTTGTTCGTTGTCGTTTTATTTTATCTTGGATCAGCCTTTTTTATTACATAAGGCGGTCAGCTCTCTTGACAGGGCGCGCTGAGCCACGGCGCCCGGCGCACCTGAGCTACACCAACAGGTGGTGTAACTGTTTCAGTTATTGGTACTTACGTGTACCTGCAAATCTTCATAGTCGATATTCTCGAGAATTTTTGAGAGTTGCATCGAATGGCTTTGACTGATTTGTTATTTAAGTCCTATATTTCAAGTACCGTAAGTACAAAAAAATTCTAAAATCCGGCACCCATGTGGTCTCCTTGTTACAGTCCTTTCAATATGAAATGTCGCGGCTTGCATTAAGACTGCTGGCTCGCTTGGATGACACTTTTCTGTTACGGAGCGAGGTGGTGCAGTGGTAACACACTGGACTCGTATTCGGAAGGATGGGGGTTCAAATCCACCTCCGGCCATCCAGATTTAGGTTTTCTGTGATTTCCCTAAGTCACTTCAGGCAACTGCTGGGATGGTTCCTTTCAAAGGGTACGGCTGATTTCCTTTCGCCATCCTCACCCAAAAATCCGAGCGTAAGCTCCGTCTCTAATGGCCACGCTGTCGACGGGACGTTAAATCCTAAGTTTTCCTTCTTTTCTTCCTTCCACTTTTCTGTTGACTCTTTGAACCTCCCGGTAAGAACTGGAACTGTTGTCCTCCTGTACTGACTGTCTTTTCTCTGGTACGCCGGCATATTTAGGCGAACCTACTTCGTATTGGCCGACCGCGCGAAAGCAGGAAGAGAGATAACCAGACAGCGGGCGCCCCCGGCGGCCGAAGTATTGTGGGGCGACTAACCGCCTCTTCGCCAAGTTTGTCCTTAGGTTACTTTACCTAGGTTTAAGTAGTTTGTAAGCTACGGACTGATGACCACGCAGTTTGGTCCGATAGATTTACAAACATTTGAACATTTTTTTGAAGTTTAGGATGCATCAGTGGCGTATCTAGGGGGGGGGGGGGGAAGGTGCTGTCGGGCTGCAGCCCCCCCCCCAGACCCCTCCTCGAACCTCCGCAGACCATGCTGCAGCTCCCCCCAGACCCCCCTCCAAGCCCGCCAAACCTTCCATAGAGAGAGAGAGAGAGAGAGGGGGGGGGGGGGAAGCCCCTCTCTGAAGAGCTCGCCATTCTGGGGAATTAGAGTTAACTCCTAGAAAACGCGAATATGTCAGGATTTTTTTGATTTAAATGTCTTTGATAAATCGAGAGGTGCCTATTATGCCTCTTTGACTGGCCAGAACATATTCGCCTTTTGTTGAGCTGCGATAGGAGACGTTTTCATCCTGGTTCCCGACTCCTATTTTACCATAGTTCTTTATCTGACGTAATCGGAATGCATTGTGAAATTAGAAGATCTTCACGATTTTTGTCAGGAAAAATTAAGTTAACGACGTCTTTACGATTTTTTGCTGCATTTAACGTATAAACAACGAAACGATAGTTAATTTCAAAACAATATCAGCTTTTTAGTTCACCACTGTCTGGGCGCCCAATGAGCCTCAGTAGATGGTAAATTTAGCAGGGCCTTAAACCACGATATCTTGACTTAGGACTTTATCGTGTAGAGTTTGATCCGATTCGTGCAAGTTTTAAGCGTAGAAGTGACGTGCTTCAAAAACCTCTTTTACAAACAGGTTTTTTACACGTAAAATAAAATCTGAGAGGCGCACATAAGAATGGTGCCAGTATCTGAGCATTAATTTTAGTCTAACTGAAATATTTTGCGAAAGAAATTAAAAGATTCGCATAATTTGCCCGGGTTCGCTGCTGGAAGTCTGCTTACATATTGAATATACCTACAGGAGGACAGATGTTCTAATTATCATAAAAATAAACGCTGATCCGAGTTAACCCAATGGTTCTGCCTCAAATAGGAACCAAGCAGCAAGACCGCCCAGAAACGTAAATAAATCATGTTTATTACAGCGCTACCGCACTGTAAGAATACTTTCACATTTACATGTTACACGTTGTATGTTATTTCTATGATGCCCCTGTACGTTTGTATATATGTTTGCGTTTTAGAGCTTCATCTGAAGATGGTCAAAAATAGCCCTCAATTGGTCACGTAGTTGATTTTTATGTGCCGCGCGGGAATAGCCGAGTGCTTCAGGCTGTTACCGCCGGAGGTTAGAATCCTCCCTCGGGAGTGGAGTCAGTTTAAGTAGTTTGTAAGCCTAGAGATTGATGATCACAGTAGTTTGGACCCATAGATTTACAAACATTTGAACATTTATGTTTAATTACTCACAACAGAAGCACATTAAGAGCTGCCCAGGTATCACTATTTTCGGGATGCTAATTCTTAGGCATCGCGTTATAAAAATTTGTCAAAGTTACTTATGCCTGCATCTTTCTCCTTTTGCGGCAGTGTCGTTAGCTAGTACGATTCTCTATTCTCCCCTGTTACATATAAGGGTCACCCACAAGGTAATGCATCACTTTTTTACTCCGCTAACAACAATGGTACAAATGCGAATTTTTCTGTAATCGTTATTTGAAGTGTACGGAGTGCGCGCACAAGTTTTCCGTTTCCTATAGCAGTACTTGAAAATGGCGTTTGTTAAGTGACGTGCTATACGTTGCAAGTAGCGTGTCGCTAATTGGACGTCTCATTGTGTGCAGTTTATGGCACATCTGCAGTCGACGGAAGTCCGGTTAGGCACCGCACGAAGAAGTGAGGCCGTTAGAAGGCGGCTCGTCGGAGATTCTAGTTGATTCTTTTTAGAAATACATATACGTAAACAACGCAAAATTTTAGTCTCAAATAAAAATAAATGAAGATTAACAAACTCAGATTATCCAAGTATAATATTTGAAGGAATATTAACTGAAACAGTGAATCAATATGAACCAGAACTGTAGCCTGTAATTTTTATTCCATTTGATAATAGTTGGCTGGCGCAGCGTAATGGATAAATAATTTAAATTGTGAGCAGTGTGTTCCAAATTTGTAATTGTTTGCCGCGGCGAAGTGGCCGAGCCCATTGAGGCGCTATGCTCCGATGCGCGAGTCCGTTCTCCGTCGGGGGTCTGAATCCCCCCCACGGACATGGGTGTTGTGTTGTCTTTAGTATAAGGTAGTTTGCAAGTTTAGGGACTGATGACCCCGCAGTTAAGTCCCATAAGCTTAACAAACATTTGAACATTGTAATTGTTTATCTCCAATTACGCGTTCACCACGGTTAGAATATCATCAGAGTGGTTAAATGTTACAGATATAATCTTATGGGGCTTCGGATGCCAAGTCTAGCAGTGGTGGAAGCAGTTTTAGCATGTTTATAAAAGTTATCGGTAATGACCCCATAGCAGACAGAATAGCCGGTATTACAGTAGGTCTATGTTTAGATTAGATTAGATTAATACTTGTTCCATAGATCATATATAAGACATTTCGTAATGATGTGGAACGTGTCAGTTTAGTAAATGTTGTCTTCACTTGACAATCAATATTTTAAGAATTTTTTATTACATTTTTTTTTTTAAAGTTTTTTTCTAAAAATTCTTCTATATTGTAGAAGGAGTTTCCATTCAGAAATTCCTTTTATTTCTTTTTTAAATACTAGTTGGCTATCTGTCAGACTTTTGATGCTACTTGGTAAGTGACCAAAGACTTTTGTGGCAGCATAATTCACCCCTTTCTGAGCCAAAGTTAGTTTTAACTTTGAATAGTAAATATCATCCTTTCTCCTAATGCAATTACTTTTGAACTGGGTCGGATTGTTAATAACAAATTTCATGTGTGAATATATATATTGTGAAGCTACAATGAAGATCCCTAGATTCCTAAAATAAATGTCTGAGATGTATATCACCAAATTATGCAATGACTCTGATAGCATAAGTAGCTGAAACGTTTCAGGAGATCTTTAATATGTTTCTTCCAATTCAGTCCCTCGTCAATGCAAACACCTAAAAATTTTGAATATTCTACCTTAGCTACAGATTTATGTTCAAAGTCGAAATTTATTAATGGTCATTGCCATTTACCGTATGAAACTGTATATACCGGGTTTTATCAAAGTTTAATGAGAGTTCGTTTGTAGAGAACCACTTAATAACTTTCTGAAAGATATCATTTACAATTTCATCAGTTAATTCCTGTTTGTCAGGTGTATAGCTATACTTGTATTATCGGCAAAAAGTACTAGCTTAGCATCTCCGTGAATGTAGAA
Source organism: Locusta migratoria (assembly GCA_026315105.1). Classification (NCBI taxonomy): domain Eukaryota; kingdom Metazoa; phylum Arthropoda; class Insecta; order Orthoptera; family Acrididae; genus Locusta; species Locusta migratoria. Next base: position 120,171,774 of record CM048747.1, read on the forward strand.
TGGCAAGTCATTAATATATATTGGACCGACTCTTCTATTTGCTATGGGATCCTTAACAATAGCTTTTATAAACAAAAATGTTAAAACTGCTTCCACCGTTGAGAGACTGATATCCGAAGACCTAAATTATTATATTTACAACATTGAACTAATCTGATGACACGCTAACCGCGCGTAACGCAATTAGACGCCAATAAACAATTACAAATTACACTTAGTAGACTTGACGATTAGGCTACGGCGACACATTTTTTTACCCTTTTTTTCCATGAGCTTTTGTATCGGATCTTACGCCGCAAAAAAAAAAAAAAAAAAAAAAATAAATAAATAAATAAATAAATAAATAAAAATAAATAAAAAATAAATAAATAAAATAAAATAAATCAAATGTTTGTATAGTTTATGGGACTTAACTAAGGGGTCATCAGTCCCTAAACTTTCAAACTACTTATGAACTACTTAATACTAAGGACGGCACAAATATCCATGCCCGAGGGGGGATTCGAACCTCCGACCGTAGTGCCGTGTGGACCGTGACTGGAGCGCCTCAGTCCCCATGTCCACCGCGGCCGGCTCTTACGCCGCCAATTATTGTAGACCACTGTATGTTAAACGGGATTGGCCACAAGACGCGTTTTAGCGCGCTGTGGGCACGCCGCGCAAACGCGATGGGTTGCATTCTTCCGCTATGTGCACTGACCATATCTGTGGGAAAATCCCTGCGTGCTTATGTGCTAGGAATATCAATAATATTTGAAATATTAATAAGGACAATATTTAAAAATATGGTAATTTCGGAATTTTTTAAATATATTCACTGAACATCTATACTGATGTATGTCTTGAACAGGTATGTTGTTTTTAAGATACATTTACGACGAAAATAAACAAAACGGATAGTTAAGTGTGCCTCTAGGTTTATTATAAATGGAACTTTGCAAAGATCTTTTAACGGTAAAGTATTCCGAATAGTACTTCCATAATATAATACAACATAAATAAATTAATAAAATGCAGCAACCAGTTGCTTGTCGTTATTTATTTGGAACTTTAACAATTATTAAACAATTGTTAAAGTTCAAAATAAATAACGACAAGCAACTGGTTGCTGCATTTCATTAATTTATAATCTGAACAGTTGCTGTAATGGATAAAACACTTCATAATACAACATCTGCATTTCAGATACATCTGTGAAGAGAGAGATCACGACTATAAAAAACATTTGGAATTCAAACGGCACAAAGTGAAAATCATGATTATAGATTAACTAAAATTAATTCTGTATGTAATAATACTACTTCTGCACTCCCTCTCAACCAAATTGACATTAACGAAGACTTCTGAGCTCCCTTCCCAAATGCCGCTCCAGAGATTTTCTTTTCCACACGTAACTAATAGACTTTTACTTGATACTTATCATCAGAGTTACATCAGTCAGAACACTTTTAGTCTAAAATGCATTCGTCAAAAGTAAAACATAGAAGGGACAACAAGGAAACGCTGACACAAGGAATTCGATTACAATAAAGAAATTAGCAGTTCCAGTTCCTGCCAATGTTACGCGGGAGTCTCAGTACTACTGTATAAGAAAACTGAGTGGTCTGAGGTCAGCGTTTTCGGGTAACTCGGCCAATATTTTTGCAATATAAATAGCACGGGTGCAGGTGCAGCCAAGACATTACATATTTTACAGCTGCAAAACGACCAGGAATACAAATAAAATTATTTTTATTAGTTATTGCTAATGTAAGCAAATTCATGCTATAGTCTACATTAAAGTTGATTTAGTTCATTTAATTATCTTTAAATAATAATAATAATAATTTTTCTATAGCTTTCGCCTATTTTGGCGCCGCCCCCCTCCCCCCTGAACTTTGATCTCGGGGCACGTCGGTAATGTATGCTCAAATGTTTGTAAACCCTTTCTACGAAACTGCGGTGGTCATCAGTACCGAGACTTACAAACTACTTAAACGAATATACATTAAGAACGACACGCACACATCTATGGTGGAGGGAGGATCCGTACTTCCGGCGGGAGCGGCCGCCCAGATCGTAGCATGATGCCTAAGACAACGCGGTCACCCCCGTATGGCTGGCAATATGTGGTTTACCTTAGTGATGTAATAGTGATATGGATCAGCATTCGAAGCAACTAAGGGAAATGTTCTTGAGATTACAATTCAACGTTAAACACAGAGAAATGTAATTTTTATTACGGAAGTTGCGTATCTGTGTCACAAAATAAGCAAAGATGGAGCGAAGCCGTATCTTACTTTAGTAACATCTGTGCGTGAATTCCCAGTATTAGGTTGTGTAAAGGAGTTACAATTATTCCTCGGGATATAGAATTTCTACAGACATTCGATCAGGGGCTTTGCTGACATCGTCAGACCATTAACACAATAGTTATAAAAGGCTTCTAAGTTCGTGTGGAGAGAAGTCTGCCAATCTGCAATTGTGAAACTGAAAAAACCTATGACATGAAGTCCAGTTTTAGTGTACCCAGATTTCTGTAAAGCATTTACGTATGTTGCCATGTGACCCATGGTTTAGGCTGTGTGAAGTCAAGCAAATGATTGTGTAGAGCACCCTGTTAGTTACGTATCTCGACAAATGAATTCAGTGGAAAGAAACTATTCAACAACTAAAAAGGAGATGTTAAGTTTAATCTAAGGTATAAAGTACTTCAATTGTTACAAGTATGGAAGTAAATTCCGAGTTGTGACGGACCACTCAGCATTACAGTGGCTATTAGGGTTGAAAGATTCATCGAGTGGGTTGACAAGGTCAGCAGTCAGGTTAAGCTGGCTTCATTTTGATGAGATACGTGTACTTGGTAAGAAACTTGGCAATATTGATGGGTTAAGTAAAAAAGTCGCAGTATTTGAGGTAGAGGGTAATGAGCTTGGTGAGTGGAAAATGGCACGAAAAAGGGACGAGGTGTACAATTGGTGAAGCAGACTCATTTTAAGGAATATGACGGTTTATTGTGTAAAGAAACTAAACTAGGTCAATGGTGATTGTGTCATCCAAGTTAAGAGAAAAAGTGCTACAGGAAATTCTTGGCCACTTGTTGTAAAGTCACGAAAAGTGTAGAGCTACTAATAGGCGGATTGCAGAAAGAGTGCAGGTGGCGAACAAGCAAGGTGGATGGATATCAGTAAGTATGGAACTACATACAACATGCACAAAATATCGACAGAGAATACCTTACAAAGGCTACCAGAAGCTGTAGCTTCATTCAGGCTCCTAGGGTTAGACGTTCTAGGAATTTTCAACAAAACTGCAGCAGGCAACAAGTATATTCTAACAATTACCGATTATTTTTCTAGGTATGTGGAAATGGTTGCAATGCCAAATCAGCAAGGAACAACGGCGGTGCAGGCATACGTCAATAACTGGATTTTGAAGTTTGGAGTACCTGAGACTATAGTAATAAACTAGAGATCCAACTTCATGGCTGAATTATTGAAGAATTGCGTAAACTCTTGAATGTGAATACGATCGGCAGGGTATAAGAAATCAGGAACTGTATGTGGAAGTTGATAATGAGAAAATGCATGAGACATGTGAGAAATTAAGAGAGGACTTGACGCAAGTGTTAGGAGTCATACCACACACTCGGAAGAGAAGTGGATGGTTGAACACTGGTGCCACAAACCAATGGTACGATGGAGAGAATACATCCCACAAGAGCAAAGATGTTGGGGCATTACATAGACGCACACCACACAAACTGGGATACATATCGAGAACTGTGTCTGTGCCTGCAATTCAAAGCAGCACATGAGTACGGGGTTGTAACCATATGAGGTTGTTTATGGGTGTAAGATACCACCGTCCTTTGACTTAATAACGTATAAGAAAGGCAGAGGAGGTGAGTCACTGACGGAATTCGCGAAAGTAATGCGAGAAGTCTGGACTCAGAGTATGGAAGGCGAATACGAGAGCGTTAGGGATACAAGAAAAGGCAGTGAGGAAAACTGCAAAGATGCCAATGGGTTATGTTAACATCGCTGTACACTCCAATAATGAGAACGAATAAGTTGTTTGCTAAATACCAAGTACCAGAAACAATGTCACTGGTGAAAGTGTATATCCAGTTACCCACAAAGACGACAGTTGTGCATGTTTAAACCTCTAAGCTGTTCAGAGGGAGTCCAGAAGTGATTCCAGGTGTGGAAACGCGAGGAGAGAAAAGAGCACAAAGTAAGAAACTGCCATTTGAGGAAATAAGGAAATCGAAGTATTATAATTAGATAGTCAAACGCCATACACCTTAATACCTAGGAAATAAGGGGTTTAACTGTTTGTATTGTGTAAATTTGTTTTGTTGTATATGTGTAAGTATTTCTAGGTTGGGGTGCTGTTCACAAGGCAAAAGGATGTACTGATTACTAATCACTGATGGGTGCTGCAGATAACTTTCAAAGTGTGGGAAATACGAAATGATGTAAGGAGATTAGAAGAAAGTTTTAGTAATTTTCGGCAGGGTATAAGAAATCAGGAACTGTTGTGGGAGTAGCTAACGAGTAGAAGAAAATGCATGAGACCTAGGAGAAATTAAGGGAGGACATGGCGCAAGTGCTAGGAGTCATACCACACATGCGGAAGAGAAGGGGATGGTTGAACAAGCGTGGCATCTGATGAACAAGATATTAGGAACAGCTAACGAGGAGGTTGTGGAGAAGGTGAAAAGGACACTGGAAGAGGAAGGTGCAAGAGAATAGGGCTGACAATGATTGCACATAATGCAGTTAACAAGTCTGGGGAGTAGTGTTCTGAACAACACCCGGGTTTTTAGGCAATTGATGGAGGAATTGGTAAGGTATGACATAATCACTATATGAATACGCAAGATTAAGCTGTAAATGTCAGTTGGAGAGGTTATGGTAACTTGTTGATTGCAGTCACTGGAAAGCAATCTGTTAAATGCGTGACAAGAGTTGATGAAATTAAAGTTTTGCAACAAGCACTGTGAGGTAAATTAGATTTGAATCTGTTGTCACTGAAGAAATATTTGGAGGGGCTACGGAAAGTGAAAAAGGAATTAACACCAGAGTAAGGAATGATGGCCGAATCGATTTAGCTACGGTAATGGTAAAAACAAACGGTGCAAAATTGTGCACAGCAACATCTTTTCCAGTAGTAGATCAGTGTGAATGGTATCAGTGTAACATAGTTCACACGTATCCAGTGAAATGGGGAGTCTTGAATAAGTTGTTCAGGATTCTGGCATCTGAGGTATTACTAATCATTAAGGACGGGTAACAACACGCCAGAATGTAGGAAGAAGAACTTTGGGAGTGTTACATAGGGAAAGTCACGTTGTGTCTGAACGAATTTCTGAGGAATAGTCGGGACACCTATTTTTGATGGGATGAAACGGAGGTAAGAAATGTGAGTGTGAAATAATAAATCCCGAGTTGTACTTTCAGCAAGCGGAAACACACTTGATATACTCCACTGTTGACACGGTGGTTGTTGTAGCTAATTGTTTTGAGGATGGGAAAGTACAGAAGTACAAAGAATTCAGCGAGAAGGAACTGGATTGCTAGTAAATGGAACCGCTTGTGAAACAGAACGGCCTCCTTTTCGGTTACCAGCTACTATTTTGGGAATTGCCCCTTTAAATCTGTTTGAGCCTCGTTTGTACTGGTCAGAAGAACCAATGGAAATGCTACTCACAGCAGATCTGATAATGTTAAATCAAACGCTGAAGTGTTGCATTCAGTGATAAGCAGAAATGATGAGCAAAAAGGGCGAATTGCCATTGAGACGCTTATGGCCGGCCGCGGTGGCCGAGGTGACTGAGGCGCTCCAGTCACGGTCAGCACGGCCACTACGGTCGGGGGTTCGAATCCCCCCTCGGGCATGGATATTTGTGCCGTCCTAGTTCCTAAGTAGTTCATAAGTAGTTTGTAAGTTTAGGGACTGATGACCCCGTAGTTAAGTCCCATTAGCTCTACAAACATTTGAACATTTTTTTTTTTTTCAAAAAAAATAAAGTACTCAAGTTAGCACTGGGGAGGGAATAATACAAGTACCAAGAGTGTAAAGAGGAGTGAAGAGACATTTATTGTTTACCAAGAGACCGTGGAATGGGGATGATTATGAAACGTGAAAAGTGAAACTAATGAGTTCAGTGCAAGAGGCAACGAGACATTCTGAAATCAGCGGATGTGATAGTGTTAAGGATGATTTGAAGGACCAGGTCTTATCAGAGAGGAGGGTAATGTAGTGGATCATAGGCAAATAGTTAAATTAGAAGTACAGGGCAGAAGTGAAGCAGCAATTAATGCTAGGTAGGGTTAATGTGTGTCGCCTTCAGGTTGGAAGTAGCTTACACAACTCTGCAAGGCAGCCACTTCCGTATGTCAGTCATACTGGGCAGCAAGCGACCAAAAGTCATAGCAAGAGATAAACATTCACTGGTGAAATCGGTATAAATAGTGGTGGGTCTTAAACTAAGAGGCATCCAACCCCCAGCAGTAGATTAGCCAGGGCTACTCTCTGGTACTTCTGCTGCGGTGTTTCAAGCCTCATCGCCGAGAAGTTGTGAGTCGTACCAGCCGCCTCCTGCCGCCGCCAGCCGACGCCGCCAGCCGACACCCCCTCACCGGTCAGCCAACCACGAGCCTGTCGCCCGCGGTCTGCAGTCTGCTGTCCGCCTGTCGAAGCTACAGTTCCGGGCAATTGACGTGCGACGCCGCAGCTCCGTTGCAGTCGTTATCCACCGCCTGTCGCTGCCTTCGCCGCAGTCCTCCACCTCCGTCCGTGGGGACGCAGCCTTTTCCTGTCTCCTCCTCAGGTCTCCGGCGCCGCCACCACGTCCGCAGCTGAGTCGGGGAACGTTCACAGCCCGCCCCGGCAGCCTAGCCGCCAGCTTCGCACCCGCCGAGATCGACGCCGCGCCTGGAATTTTGCTGGGATTCGTCATTGTCATCTTCTCTTTACATCTTTTCCTTTTAACACAGCTGTCCCCACGCCCCACGATGGACTGTTCACCTATCACCACCATCTCAGTTTTGTACAGCTCCTCCTCAGAGACTTACAACGTGGTGTGCCTCGTCCCTCCAGCCTTCCTCAGTCCTTCCCCCACTCTCTGTTATCCTGTCAGCCACCACCTCCTCCCAATTCTCCTTCCTCAGCCTCTCCTTGACCTTCGCCTCACCTGAGGAATATCTCCCTCTTACCTCCACCTGTTTTACCCACTGCTAAGCCATGGTGGCTACTGGCTACTGAGTCGCTGCCTCCAGGCACTGAACAACAGCACACCGGATCTGTCTCCTGTCATCTCCCCAGTCAACCCGACCCCAAGCCATCACTAAAAAGTCCTTCAAGCATTCCCTTACCGTCCAGGACATCACCCAATTTGTCACAACTGTCCTCTAAAACATCCATCTCTTCCAACATCACTATAACTTGCCGCTCACTCCGTCTTCCAGCTTGAAACCTACGCCACCTTCTCCCATAATCAAGTACACTTCACGTTCTACCGCCTATAGACCCTCATCTAAGTAGCCTTCCTTTTCTGTACGTTATCTCCCCTCTCCCTCTCGTATTCATGCTCACCGTCTCCTCCCACCATGTGGATGCTTTCTTCCTCAACGAAACTTTCCTTCAACCATACCACTCTGTCAACACCAATCCCTACACCCTCCACCGTAGAGACAGCCCCCACCCCGTAACTCAAAGTGGAGTTGTGATTGGCCACTTCCACCACAACCCTGTCTGCTTGCAATGCGTTCTCAATGACCCTACTGAACATTTTTTCCTGAGTATCTTCCTTCCATCACTCACCATTACCAGCCCCACCATCTACATCCACCATGGCACTCCTGTCCCATACGACTGCCTCTCCTATATTCATCGCTCCTTCTCGACCTATGAGGTAAATGCAGACCTCAACTTCTCTTCTTGGACCCGCACTGAACTCTGGAAGTGGCATCAGTTCCTCACCACCCTGAGAGTAGCACCACCACTTCCTTGCTTCTCTTAACCTCCTGGGCTGCATCACTGTAAAAGTCCTTAACCTTACAGCCAGTGACCATGCTCTCGTCCATCTTACAATTGTCCACCACCGCCGCCCTGCCCCTGCCCTCGTCCTGCTCCTCCTCCAAAAGTCTATGATTATTCCTGTGTTGACTGGGATATCTACCATTGCACCATCGATACCTGAGTCGTTAGCCACCCCTAATCTTATTGCACTACTGAAGACACTGACCTCATCGCTACCTTCCGTCACGAGACCTTGACTGATGCCGACCAATATTCCCATCAATGACATTCATCCTCACCGCCCTACACTCTACACAAGCAGTCCTGCTACCATGTGAATCCCATCACCTCTGTTACTTTTTTGCTCCCATGACTAGGACTTACTATGACGCCATCAGCAGCTTCGAAAAAACGCCAGGACTGGCGACAGACATGCACCTGCCTTAATGACATGCTCTCCATCAACTATTCCAAGTACTGGCATGCTTTCCATCACATTACTGGCAGTTGCCCCTCAGCCCTGTACCCTCTCCTTCACAATGACCATTCTTTCTCGACAATGCCCGTAAGGCCAATCACTTTGGCACCTAACTTACAGATAACTTTTTATCCCGGACAACCCCCATTTTGACTACACCCTCTTCCGTGACATCTATGAGCATGCCAGCACATCTGCCCTATTGGTTCCCCCCCTCCCCCCTCCCCCCTCCTAAACACACCAATAACTGCCATTGACATTCAATCAACATTTCGCACCAAATGGAACACCACTCCCAGTGATGACCACCTCACCTACAACTATAGAGGCTACTGGTTACTGAGTCGCCTCACCCTGGATTGCTCCCTCTCATGGACTCCCCACCTCAAGACTGTTGTTGTGGTCTTCCATTCAACTGCTCTTCCAGATCCTTTGCTGTCTCTGACAGAATTACAATGTCATCAGCAAAATGCAATGTTTTTATTTCTTCCCCCTGAACTTTAATCCCTATTCCAAATTTTTTCTTGCTTTCCTTCACTGCCAGCTCGATTTACAAATTGACTAACATCGGAGAGAGGCTATAACCCTGTATTACTCCCTTCCCAACTAATGCTTCCATTTCATACCCTTCGAGTCTAATAACTGCGGTCTGGCTTTTGTACAAGTTGTTAATAACTCTCCTTTCCCTGTATTTTACCCCTGCTGACTTCAGAATTTGAAAGAGTGCATTCCAATCAACATTGTCAAAAGCTTTCTACAAATCTACAAAAGCTAAAAATGTAGGTTTGCCTTTCCTTAATCTATCTTCTAAGATAAGTCGTGAAGTGAGTATTGCCTTTCCTCCTGAATCCAAACTGATCTTCCTCGAGGTCAGCTTCTACCAGCTTTTCCATTCTCCCGTAGATAATTCGTGTTAAAAATTTGCAACCATGACTTATAAAACTGATGGTTCTGTAATTTTCACACCTGTCTGTGACTGATTTTTTTGGGATGGGGATTATTACATTCTTCTTAAAGTCTGAGGGTATTTCGACTGTCTCATACATCTTACACACCAGACAAAACAGTTTTGTCATGGCTGACTCTTCAAATGTTTGTAAATCTATCGGACCAAACTGCATGGTCATCACTCCGTAGCTTACAAACTACTTAAACTAAGGTAAACTAATCTAAGGACAACACACACACCCATGCCCCAGTGAGGACTCGGACCTCCGACGGCGAGCAACCGTGCGCTCCGCAGCGAAGCGCATGGCTGACTCTCCCATAGTAGCTCTGAGGGAATGTCATCTACTCCCGGGGCCTTTTTCCGACCTAGGTCTTTCAGGGCTCTGTCAAATTCATCTCTCGGTATAGTATCTCCTGTTTCATCTTGATCTACTTCTTCTTCCCTTCCTACAACATTGTCTCTAAGTTCATTTCCTTTGTAGAGCTCCTCTACATACTCTTTCCACCTTTCAGCTTTCCCTTCTTTACTGAGAACTGGTTTTCCATCTGAGATCTTGATATTCGTAGAGCTGTTTTTCTTGTCCCCAAATGTATCTTTTATTTTTCTGTAGGCAGTATCTACTTTTCCCCTTGTCATACATTCTTCTACAGATTTGCATTTGGCTTCTAGCCACGCCTGCTTAGCCATTTTGCATTTCCTGTCAATCTCATTTCTGTCGTCTGTACTCCATTTTGCCAGTTTCATTTACTGCATTTTTATATTGTTTCCTTTCATCAATTAAATTTAGTATTTTCTGTGATACCCAAGTATTTTTTGTAGGCCTTGCCTTTCTACCTATTTTGTCATCTGCTCTCCGTGGTACCCATTCCTCTTCTACTGTTTTATTTCCCCCCGTTTCTGTCAATTGTTGTCTAAAGCTCCCTCTGTAATTCTTAAGAACTTCAGGTTCCCTCAATTTATCCAAGTCACATCTCCTTATTTTCCTACTTTTCTGAAGTCTTTTCAGTTTTACTCTACAGGTCATGACCAATAAGTTATGGTTAGAGTCTATATATGCCCCTGGGTATGTCTTACAGTTTAAAACCTGGTTCCGAAATCTATGTTTTACCATTACCTTCCAGTGTCTCCTGGTTACTTTCACGTATACAACCTTCTTTCGTGATTCTTAAACCAGGCGTCAGTTATGATTAAATCATGTTCCGTGCATAATTCTACCAGGTGACTTCCTCTTTATTCCATCTGCCCAGTCCATATTCACCTACTATTTTTATTTCTCTTCCTTTTCCTACTACCGAATTCCAGTCTCCCGACACAATTAATTTTTCCTCTCCCGTAATTGTCTGAATAATTTCCTTTAGCTCCTCATACATTTCTTCAATCTTCTCATCATCAGCAGAACTAGTTGGCATATAAACCTGTACTACTGTTGTCGGTGTTGGCTTCGTATCTATCTTGACAATGATAATGCAATCACTGTGCTGCTCAAAGTAGTTTACCTGCATTCCTATTTTCTTATTCATTATCAGTCCTACTCCTGTGATACCCCCAACTGATTTTGCATTTATAATCCTGTACTCACCCGACCAGAATTCCTGTTCATCCTGCCACCGAACTTCACTAATCCCCACTATATCCAACTTCAACCTATACATTCTGTTGCCCCTGTAACTACTTAAAAGGCTGCTGCCCCTCTTCATGAACCACACGTTTCTCTGGCCTCTCCACAGATACACCTCCGTTGTGGTTGCACCTACGGTACAGCTATCTGTATTGTTGAGGCACGCAAGCCACCCTACCACAGCAATGTGTGTGATTCATGAGGGTGGACGCCCTACATATACCACAAATTTAGACTATTTCTGCGATGACGAGTAGGCGTCCTCTCCTTGTCAGTTCAAGCGAGCATGCGTTTGAAGTTAGCGCGTCACTTTGCGACCTGCGATAGCGTTGTGAACCTAAGATGACACTTTTTCGCACAACGTTCCCCTCTACAGTACCGAGGTAACAACAAATGCCGATGACGATACAATTTTTCCGTCCGTGCTAGTTGACTGTGTGTTCAAAGTGCTGAAACACGTATTTTCAATCGTACCACGCCGCGCCAAACCAATACTGCACGTTATTTTTTCGGTAAGTGTGAGAGATTTCTTTGAAAGGCGATATTACAAACCTAAGAAGCATTGGGTTTAAGCCATAGTAAATTTATACCTGTTCTGAACCGACAGTTTGTATGGATTCTGCTTATTTTTGTTATCGCTGTGAGTGGTTACGAAAATAGTATAATTATGGGTAGCCTTGCTTCTACTAGAATTAAGGGCTTCTTTATATCTAGCACTAGTACAAATCTATTGGAATAAATTTTACTTACTTTTTTTTCTTTTGTTTAGTATCGTATGAGAAGTGAATGGGTAGAGTAAAGCAGGAGCAGTTTGTCTTTGCTTTCCTCGCTAGCTTTCGCTAGCCGGCCGCAGTAGCCGAGCGGTCTGTGGCGCGCCAGTCACAGTCTGCACGCTCGCTACGGTTGGGGGTTCGAATCCCCCTTCGGGCATGGATGTTTGTGTCGTCTTTGGTGTAAGGTAGTTAATAAGTAGTCTGTAAGTTTAGAAACTGATGACCCCGCAGTTAGGACCCTTAAAAAGCTTTCGCTAGCTGCGTACCGCACTGGCGAAGAACGGGGACAGGAAAAAGACACAGCTTCTTGTTATTGTGGTCTTCAGTCCGGAGTCTGGTTTGAAGCTTCTCTTCGCCCTACTCTATCCTGAGCAAGCCTCTTCATCTCCTTATAAGAAAACCCACACCCATTTGAATCTCCTTAGTGTATTCGTCTCTTGGTCTCCCTCTGCGATATTTTACCCCACACATTTCCCTCCAACGCTAAAGTAACGATTTCTTGATGTCTAAGAATGTGTCCTACCAATCCAGACAAGATTTGCCAGAAATTTCTTTTGTTCGCAATTCTATTCAGTGACTTTTCATTAATTTCGGGAACTACCCACCTGATCTTCAGCATTTTTCTGAAGCACCACATTTCAAAAGCCTCTATTTCCGTTCTGCCTGAACTATTTTTCATCCATGTTTCACTCCTGCACAGGGTTACACTCCATACAAATGCCTTCAGAAAAGACTTCCTTACACATAAAATTCTCTTTTACAAAAAGCTTTTCTTCCCATTGCCATTCTGCATTTTATATCCTCTGTACTGCGACCATCATACGTTATTTAGCTGTCCAAGTAACTAAACCCATCTACCACCTTTGTTGTTTCGCTACCTAATCTAATTCCTTTAGCATCATTTGATTTTCTTAGACGTCATTCCATTATCCTTGTTGTGCACATTGTTAATGTTCATCTTATATGTTCCTTTCAACACAGGGTACACAGCTAATTTTAGTTAAAACTTTCTTGTTCTCCTTTGTTGTGATTAGTAGGAAGAAATGTAATCAGATATTGGAATGCTCCCATAAATAAGATATAGCCGAAACGCCCAACCGAGAAAATTTCAGAGAATATTATTTAGTAACTGTTGCTTAAAATAAATCTTGTGGTTTTATTGTTCTGATTATAAGAATATCGTTCCAAACACCTGATTTTGAAAAATAATTTACAAAAATTACTTGTCAGTATAAGTTCGTATTACAGGCTGTTAACATCATAACTTGTGACTTTAGTGTGTGAGAGAGGGGGTGCAAAGGTAAAGCAGTCAACAATCCGAAGATTGGTTTGAACATCACAGTGCTTTACTAGCCATGGTCGTGTTTGCAGGTGATATGCCGTTGCCTTCCTCCGACCTTCGAAATGACTTTATAATAGGGGAACCTAAAATGTAACGTGGGTTACGAACCACGATTTTACTCGATATTTTTCACATCAGCAACACTGCCAGATGTGAAAGGAGAGGGAAGTGATAGATAAAAATGCTAGGACCTGGCGGGGAACGCACTCACGACCTTTGGATTCAGAGTCTGGCACTCTACGACTGTGCTACAGAGACACAACGTTAACAAAAATACATAACATTTGAGAAATTAATCATTGCATATAGAAACCGATTTAACATCCATTATGGGTAAGTGCGGCGCTCCTTGTCTTCACTTTGCCGCTAAGTGGCCCTTGCCTACCAAAACGTTGCTACCACTGCACCAAGGAGTTAGGTATTTCCACTACAGCTTTACACTACTACAATTTCAAGCGAATACTCGTAAAAGGTAGGCTTATGACCACCACCACATAGAGAGAAGGCAGCGGCGCTCTCGTTTGATGTCAGGCGGAGTAGGTTGCCCGCGCATAGCCAACACCATCTAGAAGACAAGACCTTACAACAGGCCCTTGACCGGCGAGAAATACAGGCCTGAGCATGCACTTCATGCTACGTAAGCAAAGTAGTTCCGAGCCGGCGCGATCGCTAGCCGATTGGCCGGGCGCTGGGGCACTGCCCACTGCGTCATAGCGGGCAGCCACTGAGCTAGCGATCGCGCCGGCTCGAAACTACCTTGTTTACGTAGCATGAAGTGCGCGCTCAGGCCTGTATTTCCCGTTGGCCGCGCAACAGGCCGTGCCTACGTCACACTTAGAGCCAGAGCCTCTGTGACGTAGGCACGGCCTGTTGTAAGGCCTTGGGTTCGTTCAAAGAGCTGTAGAGCTGCTACCGCGCATGCGCAGTACGGAAATTCGTGTTCAAAGAGCAATGCTGCAGCCTACCAGCTGTTCAAGGAAGCTCCCGGCTGCAGCGTCCTGGCTGCATGAGCTGCAGGGAAAATTTCCTTCTGCAGCCTGACTGACGTCATCGGTACCGCGCATGCGCAGTAGTGCCTGCTTTGCTGCTGTCGGAAGCTGCAGCCCTGCAGTTCCTTGAACGATCCTCTTGTTTCTAGGTGGTGTTGGCATAGCTGAGTGGCTCGCTCCTTCGGCATAGTGGACCGTGCCCCAGCGGCTACCCAAGGTTCATTCAAAGAGCTGCAGGGCTGCAGCTTCCTGCAGCAGCAAAGCAGGCACTACCGCGCACGCACGGTACCGATGATGTCAGTCAAACATCCCGAAAGCTGCAAGACGCTGCAGCCGGGAGCTTCCTTGAACAGCCGGCAGGCTGCAGCAAGCTGCAGGATTACTGTTTGAACACGAGTTTCTGTACTGCGCATGCGCGGTAGCAGCCCTGCAGCTCTTTGAACGAACCGCCAGTCAGCTACAATGCCTGACGTCACACGAGAGCGCCGTGGCCTTCTCTCTAGGTGGTGTCGTTATGACGCGACCATCACGAAGTACGAAGTTATTCGGCTGTTGAAAGCGTCTGAGGGGGATCGAGTGTTGAGGCAGAGCAGGAGGGAGCAGCGACTGGGCCGGCGCCAGCGAGTGGGCTGTCCGTCTTTCTTCTGAAAGCCATAAGCCGGGCGAACGAGCGCGCCTGAGTTACGACCGCCGGCTGGACGCGTTCCGGTGTCTCCCAGCGGTGACGACAGACAATGCCGGGAGGTGAGGCGAGGCGAGTGACGTGCCAGACCGCCGGGCTGTGGGAACGCCGCGCGCCGAGGGCCTGCAGACAAAGAACACCGTCAATCCAGTGCTCTGGTCGCGGCTTCATACCAACACACAAGAAGGGAAACAACATAGGCCTCAAGTAATACAAATTTTAGCCAACCGTTTATTACATCCGACAGTACTAAGTTTTTTTATTATAAATTTGTTATAAATTTGAGCGGAATGGACAGTGTCTTGAAAGGTGCGTATAAGATGAACATTAACAAGAGCAAAACAAGGGTAATAGAATGGAGTCTACGAAAATTAGGTGATGCTGAAGGAATTAGATTAGATAACAAAACAATAAAGGTGGTAGATGAGTTTTGTTACTGGGATAGTAAAATAACATATGAAGGTTGCATTAGAGGATATAAAATGCAGAATTGCAATGGGAAGAAAAGCATTTTTGAAAAAGAGAAAGTCGTTAACATCGAATATTAATTTACGCGTAAGTAACGCCTTTTTGAAGGCATTTGAGTGGAGTGTTGCCTTGTATGGGAGTGAAACTTGGATGATACACAGTGCATACAGGAAGAGGATAGAGGCTTTTGAAATGTGGTGCTACAGAAGAATGCTGAAGATTAGTTGGGTTGATCGTTTAACTGATGAGGAGGTACTGAAAAGAATTGGGGAGAAAAGGAAGTTCTGGCATATCTTGACTAAACGAAGGGATCGATTGGTAGGACACATCAAGGAATCGTAAATTTAGTATTGGAGGGAAGTGTGTGGGGTAAAAACCGCAGAGGCAGACCACAAATGAACACAGTAAGCAGATTCAAACGGATGTAGGTTGCCGTTCGTATGAGGAGATCAAGAGGCTTGCTCAGGATAGAGAAGGGTGGAGAGCTGCATCAAACCAGTCTCCGGACTGAAATCACAACAACATTATAAATTGTATTAAAATTTCTTAAATTGTTAATACTGCAACCAGGACAGCCAATTCCTACTTCCACACACATGGGTTTCGGATATTAGAATTCTTTTTATTATGTATGGAACGTGAAGTTCAGAACTCAAATAACAGTCAATCAAAGCCATTCGACGCAACTCTATAAAATTCTCGAGAAAATCGAACTTGAAGTTTCTCAAATACACGTAAGTACCAATAATTAAATCCATTACAACATCTGTCGGTATAGTTCAGGTGGTAGCGTTCTGACGCTACAACAATAGAATAGGTGGTTCAAATCCCGCTGTGACAGGATTTTTTTTTCCTTTTCAAATTCAGTTATACAAAACAATTTGAGATCTATATTTCCATGTGTTCCGTTAGTTTTTGTCTGTGTGTATTTAGACTAGTTGAACATCTTGTCGTCACCTAAGACGATGGGTGAGTAAGTCAGCTGCTTGGAAAGCCATTAGTAGCTACTGAGATGACTTTCCGAAAACGCTGTCGCAGCTCTTCACAAACTGAACAATCCAAGACAATCGTCGTCAATTAATAGTGAAGCCAATACTGTAAAAAAAATGTAAGTTATGTATTTTGATTGAATTTATCCTACCATAAATATAAAGAAATTCTAAAATTCTATACCTATGTGGTCTTCTAGTCAGAGTCTTATTTAAGTCCTCTATTGAAAGGATACGCCCGGTTTCGCGTCCTTGAACTACATATCAGTTGGTCTGTACATTGAAGGAATAAACAGTGCTGACTACTAGCAAGGAACAAATTTCGGGAGGGGAGGAAGAAAATATCGGTAGACGGGAAGAAAAATCTTTTTTTTTTTTTTTTTTTTTTTTTTTTTTTTTTATGGAACCGAAAGTAAAAACTGACAGTACACGTTGGAGGCCCGTGGATGCATCACCTGTTTTAACTGATATTAAATTTTAATGTTATTAGTGACATGTATTAACAGTGGATAATGTACAAGATTTTATCAGCCATTTGCTTCATGCCTTGTATTATTACGGTTGGAAAAAGGCCAACGGTTTGATAATGGACGATTCAGTCCGAAACTAGTCACTAACTCCAAAATTGTGCAACTGTGATGGACCAAATAAGTTGTTTTCAAAATCTGTAGTAGCTTTCAACTAAATCTATAAGCCGGCCGCGGTGACCGAGGGGACTGAGGCGCTCCAGTCAGGGTCTGCCCGGCCACTACGGTCGGGGGTTCGAATCCCCCCTTGGGCATGGATATTTGTGCCGTCCTTAGTTAGTTCATACGTAGTTTGTAAGTTTAGGGACTGATAACCCCGTAGTTAAGTCCCATAAGCTATACAAACATTTGAACATTTTTTATAAGAATATAAATTATAGGAAATATAAATTTTAGAAATATCAATTGGTCCTAATATAGGCTAGCCCATAATTAGACCCATAAGGCTAGTACACATTTAGGCCACACTATGGCTCCAGAAATGGCCCTATCTGTTATTAATTATTACAGAGAGAACGATGAAAACTGGGAAACGGATACTTTAAGAATCAGTAATACAGTTGTTTGCACGTATTGTGTATGAAGCTAAGTGTAACTCTATAGGAAATGATTAATTATATAGATGTCGACAGAGTGGAGTTCACAGAATCGGGGTTTTACGTGCAGAATCTCACTGCAGCCAAACGCT
This sequence comes from Locusta migratoria, assembly GCA_026315105.1. NCBI lineage: Eukaryota > Metazoa > Arthropoda > Insecta > Orthoptera > Acrididae > Locusta > Locusta migratoria. Next base: position 120,189,284 of record CM048747.1, read on the forward strand.
GTGCGTCCACACAACCAACTGTTTATAGTCCACCTAGGAGGTGGTGGGGCACAGACTTAAACGCGGCACAGGCAGGTGTCATAGCACTGTGCGTCCATCGCCCTCATAGCCCATATATAGGCCATTGACCATATTTGCACCTTCTCGTCTATCATCCATTCCGATTTTCACTTCACCAGACTTGAACACTAACGAGCTGTGAACGCAGGATCCTCCATAGAAACGAGTACTCGACTACTGAAATGTATTAGTTGCTCATTATTGACAACGAACAAGGAATGAAAATACCGAAGAGTCTAAGTCAGAGATTTATATTTCCACATAAAACACTTGCGGTGTTTTCTTGATTAAGAAGAGGTGGGATGAAGATAGGAGTGCGGCAATACTGCTTAAGAATTGGTGTTAATCATTAAGCCAATTTTATCATTCTCCTTTAACTCTGATACGCACCGCTACCTTGTATAGTAATGAAATAATGTGATCATGTTCAACATTACACTCGGATACGAAGACTGCCTGTCAAAATTAAGTCCATAGATGTTACAAATGAGAATAGAAGAACTATCTTGAATAAAACAATTCTGGGTATTAGGCCGCGTCATTTTTAAACACTTAGCAAATGAATTGCCGACTTTTCGACCACTGTGCAGTGGTCCTTTTCAGGGCGGTTAAGTGTAGAATGCTACTGAATGTACACACTTATTACTGTCAACTTTCGGTTATCTAATACCGGCGACATACAACTAAGATGGTGATTGGCTGGCAGTGGCGTATCAGCAGGCTCTCCCCTGCAGCTCATTGGTAGGCAAAATCTTATGTCTGATTGGAAGGCAACAGCCAATCAGCAATTAGCATCCACAGCATGGTGTTTCCTGCTGCGAACGTTCAGGACGCGCGTCAGTTCAAAATGACACCGCCCGTGGAAGCCTATGAACTTAGAAGAATTATCGTTGGAGCGGTGTTAATGAATGCGACAGAGTCGCCGAACAACAATAAAAAGACGTATGAATCATGGACATCGCGGCTGTTAATCAGGGAAACGCTGCAATAATAGCATATTCATTGCTAACAATTGATTTTTGTTGGAAGCGATCATATCTGACGTTAATTTCCAATAAAGATTAAATTAAAACAAACAATCGTTAGAAGTTTAAATATTTCGGCAGATCTACTGAAAAAATCGGTAGGGTTGGCAGCATTCGGAATAACGTTTTAAACCATCAAACAAGTTTACTTGGCGGACAAACAATATGAACACTTCCATATTTATGTATTAGTAAGGAGTTGTTCCACCAATGGGTTGAGAAAATCTGCAGCTCTTTGAGCAACAGATTCGTAAAGTGTCTTTATAGCTGTCTGCTGAAAATCTTCTCATAAGAATTCAGTTATGGTGAAGCACAGCGATTTTGCTGCTCAGGGGAGTTTTTTAAAAATATTTCCGATGCTGTACAAGCCATCTGAATCTTTTTTCTTAGTAAGCAGTTTGTTGTCGAGGATGGTGAGATATTAATTCACACTTATCCGACCAGTGAGGCTAATGATAGTTGAATACCATGATATAGATGCCCTTATCATGACGGAAGCGCTGCCATGTTTGATTGTAGGAAGCGTACGTACTGTATCGTAAGTTTCCGTCCATGTTCGACTTGTCTAGTTTTTCTGAACACGGCGGCTAGGAGAGCGTATGGTATCTCTGTACGGCTGTGGTCACAGTGGCTCCGATATCGGTGGGTTTTACCGATGACAGACATCGGCGGAAAACGACCGATCGTGTCAAGTCAGTACCCCACTATGGGCACGGTCACAGGGTAGTTGATCTCATCGTGCTATCACACGACAGTCGATGAAATTCAGATCAGTTTGATTTCTTCGGTCAAATCGACCGACTTTCTCACACGGTAGACATGGACAGTGAGAAACTGATACGCTTATTGAAAGAAAGAAAGGGCGTTCTTTAACAAGGTATATGAAATGACCACAAATGTGGTGTAGGCCTACGTGTGCTTTCGCTTTTCACTGCTTTCTGTGTTCAAAATTATTATTAATGTCACACTTGTCTTTCACAAATATATTGAATAACAGTCATTCAAGATCAATGTAACTTCATTTCGTTCATCATAATCGAATGTTTCTGTGTGGCCTGGTTTTTATACGTAGGTAGGCTTAAGTGACGATTATTATGTTTGATATTCTGAGTAATGGAAGAGGCACAATACCTTTAAGCAGACAGAAAAAGATATGGTTTCTAACATTAGGATAAAATACTCACCTCAATATTTATTCTGTTCGATTTTCCGAACTTCACTAACCTGAAAGAGACAACTGCAGTGCAAGAGTGTCAGAAAATCACATTGAAACGTGGAAAAAGTACTGTACTTATGTAAACAAATGCACTAGAAGATGCAAATGAAACCTCGAAACTTGTTGTGATAAGCAATAAACTTCCACAACGTGTAATTTTTCATTATTTAAAGCATGGAGGTTAAACGGCGTACGTCTGCACAACTTCAAATACATTCAGCAAAACTTATATTGCTTGTCAGTGACACCACGAAATATTACAAGTATGTAAAAGAAATTTCTCCTTTTACCCGTACCTCACATATTCGTAAACATTGTCTGGGAGTAGCAATAACTGATGAAAATACACAGTCCTCGCCACTTTCTTCTTTCCAGACAGGTTTAGCTCATTCGTATGCATTCGATGTCTTTATTAATAACAAAAGCCGCATTGTAGCACTAACTTCGAAGAATAAAAATGTTGGTGGCATTCATTGCACTCCAGAGAATAGAAATCTAATATACTTCAGACACAAAATACATTCTAACCTAACCTAACCTTCTCCTTAATCCGACCAAGTGATAAACTATATCGGATGCAGTGTGACCACGCCGTCGATCGATGTTTTCACTCGAACTCGGTCGACGGCGTCTGACGACGGTCTGTTGATGCCACTGTGAACACAGCCGAAGGCGACGGTGAACGGCAGCAGCGTGTTCGATAGCGATCATGTCCAGGATACGGCGACGGGATTCGCCCCATAGGTCAACAGTAATCTGAAGTTGACTGCCGTTGAAAGGACTGCTCCGATGGTTGGAGACATGCGGAATAATAATTTTCAAATACTCGTCTTCTCTCTACATCTACATACATACTCCGCAATCCACCGTAAAGTGCGTGGCGGAGGGTACACTGTACCACTACTAGGCATTTTCTTTCCTATTCCACTCCCAAATAGAACGAAGAAAAAATAGAATGTCTATGTGCCTCCATACGAGCCTTAATTTCTATTGTCTTTGTGATCACTATGCGAAATGTAAGTAGGCGGCAGGAAAATCATACTACACTCAGCTTCAAATTCCGGCCCTCTAAATTTCCTCAACAGAAATTCACGAAAAGAGCGTCGTGTTTCCTCCAGCGATCCCCAACTGAGTACCCGGAGCATTTCCATGGCACTCGCACATTGGTCGAACCTACCAGTAACAAACCTAGCTGCTCGCCTCTGAACTGCTTCCATGTCTTCCTTTAAACTGATCTGCTGCGGGTCCCAAACACTTGAGCAATACTCAAGACGTGGTCGTACAAGCCTTTTATAAGCTGTCTCCTTTACAGATGAAGTACATCTTCGCAAAATTCTCCCAATAAACCGAAGTCGGCTGTCCGCCTTACTCACAACTGTCCTTACATGTTCGTTCAATTTCATATCGCTCTGCTTTGTTGCGCCTAGATATTTGAACGACGCGACTGCATGAAAAAGTTCACTACTAATGCTGTATTCGAACGTTATGGGATTATTTTTCCTACTCATGCGCATCACCTTACATTTTTCTACATTCTTCGCACCAACTAGAAATTTTGTCTAAGTCATCCTGTATGCTATTATAGTCAGTTACAGACGACACCCTCCCATACACTACAGCATCATCAGAAAACAGCCACCAATTACAAGTTACTCTGTCAATCAGATCATTTATATAGACAGAAAATAATAGCGGTGCTATCACACTCCCCTGGGGCACTCCTGACGATACACTCGTCTCTGATGAACACTCGCCGACGAGAACAACGTACTGTGTTCTATTACTTAGGAAGTCTTCCAGCCAGTCACAAATCTGTGAACCTATTTCATAAGCTCCATCCTTCCTCTCTCCACAATATCGTACGACATGTCCAGGAATCCCACACTGAAAACACAATGGCGTGTTCTCTTCTGTGGCGAGGCGTCATAGTTACCGGGGGAGTTGGTTGCGGCCGCGTCGATCGGTTCCTAGGTGCAATAGGTTTACACACTTTTTTTCATATTCTGTTATCAGTGTATAGCATGACAGTTGCCGAGACTACAGATCGTCCACAGGCATGTCTGTGATCGTAAGGACAGTTCACAAGTTTGTAAAATAAATAAATAAATGTAAGACCAAGGAGTAGTAAATGTTTAATTGTTTGGAAACCAAAATGCTGAGGCCATAGGTTCCTACACTTACAAAATACTTTAAGTAACTTATGCTAAGAACAAGACACAGCCATGCCAGAGGGAGGGCTCGAACCTCTGACGAGAGCGGCCGTTCAATCCGTGAAATGACGCCTCAGACCGCGCGGCCATTTCCGGGCGGCTACTTTTGAATATGGTCCTCCCGCTCGCAGTCGGACTACATAACCACAACGCGATGGCTCTTCGAGTTAGTACGATGTTGTACATCTTGAGCTTGGACCGGTCATTGATTCTGTTTTTCTTCTTTTTAGACAGGTCGGTACACCTTCTTCCTGTGTTCGAACTTTGAACTGTGTTCAGTTTTTGAAGGGTTATCCATTGCGCCATCTTACCATTAATTCTGACGGGGACGCGATGGGGAGTTTCCCTTGTTAGTAGTGAACTTTATGTCTGGACAGGGCCGGTTCGAGAACATTCTTCCACAGAAGCAATTTATCTTGCCTCCTCACCCCTCCCGTCCTTTCCGGTCGTATACTTGCGTCCCAGTTTCCGCTTCTAAACGCAATACGCCCTTGTATGCACCTGGTGCCCCACTTAGCTTGGCACGCCGAGCGAAAGAAAAGTATAGGCGAAGAGCACAAATCAAATTCGAGCTTATGGTTCAACGTCCCGTCGACAGCGTGGTCATTAGAGATGGAGCTCACGCTCGGATTTTGTGGGAAGGAATGGGAATGGAAATCGGCCGTGCCCTTTGAAAGGGCACTTGCCTGGAGTGATTTAGGAAAATCACGGAAAACCTAAATCTGGATGGCCGGACGTGGATTTGAACCACCGTCATTTCGAATGCGAGTTCAGTGTCTTACCATTGCGCCACCTCGCTAGGTGCAAATCAGCAGTAAGAGGGACTGCTTCAATAAATTTAAATAAATAAAACTCGAATAATTACGAGTAGGACTCGCGCACAGATGTCTCTGTACAAACTTAATCTCTATGTATATAAAAGCGAAAGGACATTCCCTCATTCATTCACTCACTCACTGACTAAACACGAAATCTCAAAAACTACCTCACCTATGAAGCTGAAATTTGGTAGGAATGTAGTTTATATGTAGAAGACGTCAGCTAAGAAAGGATTTTGCAATAGGGCCGATAGTTCAGGATATATGACGTCATAAACGATAAAAACGGCACGTGATAGTGTGACTTTATTAGTCCACTATTTGAGAAGGAGAGCACTTAGCACCTTCAACAAACTTTAAACATAATTTCAAACCTTTAGGAAACTTTCTCTCGCTGACAACCCCAGAAAACTGACGAAAGGAAAAAAGTTTGTCGCTTACTACTTTTTCTGTTTTCATGAAGGAAAATTAGGCATTTGACATGACGCTGCAATTTATTACTCGTACACTATTAATTGTATTCGTGAGAAATCTTACGGACAGTATACACACATACCATGTTCAAAATTTTGTCATAGTGCGACACGCAGTTTTGAGATATGGAGTCATAAACAACTTGGATAATGAAAAACCGCCTCATCAGGCACGACCTTTTGATTTATTGCGTCTTTCCTATCTCTGTTCGCGACATATTTTGCAGGCATTCTACAGATAAACCACTGGATGTACCTTCGAAATAATATCGTATTACAACATATAGTAATTCATGAAAATTCACCCTAATAAGCATGAGGTTGTAATTTACTACGTCTTTAGAACCAACTCCATTAACAACACGTTTCGTAGTTAGTTTCCTAATATTCTAGTCTACGAATCTGGTAAATAATTTTATTGTAGGACACATAATTCAGGAGGTATATATATATATATATATATATATATATATGTATATATATATATATATATATATATATACAAAAGCGAAAAGTCAGTCACGTACTCACTCACTCACTGACTAAACACGAAATCTCTAAACCAAATGCACCTATGAAGCTGAAATTTTGCCGGTATGTAGTTTATAGGTAGAAGACGTCAGCTAAGAAAGTATTTTTATATAGGTCTGAATTTAAGGTGCATGGGGGAGGATACTTTTACTACAGACTGACGAAATCTACAGTTTCATTGCGATCTGCACGAAATTTTGCACGCTTGACCTTCAATACCAGAGAAAGGTCAGAGTCTACCTAAAGTTTCATACTTTATCTTGCAACATAAAAATGAAATCTCTAAACATCTTAGTCGCGTCGTAACTTGAGACCGATTTCACAGATCTTTTTGGGTTCTTTTCGTTATTCTCAGAACAAGGGTTGTATAGATTAAAACTGGTATATTTGAGAACAACGAAGTGCGCTTTACAATGTGACCCTGTTTTTATTACAAAAAATCTATAGTTTTTTTCAATATTGATGTAATTTGCAATCTGAACTTAAGCACAAGAAGAATGGCACTGTCTGTATAAACTTTCGGTCATTGTCTGATGGGGGGTGCTTAACTTACGAACTTTGACAAAATGCAGAGTTTTGCTTCAATATTGATTAATTTTTGCACATATGACCTTTTAACTAAGAGGAAGGTCACTGGGTACATAGATGTTGGTATGGTACATGGCAGAGGGTAACCTTGTAAAATACTTCGCCGAGAGAGGGAAATTGTGGAAACGAACAGAGAGATGGGAGAGAAAAAGGTGGATGCAGAGATAGGACGTAAGGGGAGGTGGACTACGAGAATGTGAAATAAATAATTAGCCGGGCAACGCCGGGTTTATAGGTAGTTTATGTTTAAAGCTGACTGAGTTCCTGAATTCTAAGAAGCCATGATACGCACAGGCCCAATTTTAGAAACCGTTGCGAAGCACGGGCATATAAGCTAGTTATGTATAAAGATAAGTCATCCATCCCGAAAATCGAGAATCTGCACATTTCGTAAAGTTTCTCACGTCCGTGTGGCCAAATAACGAACGTATCGTTAACGCAGCGGAAGAAACATTTAGGCTTTAATGGCGCCGTGTCTAAGGCAATATTTTCAAAATTCTCCATGAAGAGGTTCGCAACAGCTGGAGCTAACGGGCTTCCTATTGTAACGCACTCCGGCTGATCATAATACTGGCCGTTGTACAGAAAATAGGAAGACTTAAGTGTGTGCCTAAATAGCTCGTTATTTGGCCACACGGACGTGAGAAACTTGACGAGTTCTTAGAAATTGTATGAAATTAATTACAACAAATTTTGTTTTATAAAATTTAAACTGCTTCTCTCCATCATATTTTATGATTGCATACTTTATCTTATTACATATATAATGTCACAATGATGCGTAGCCATGGGCTGCCCCCACCCCCCACCCCCCACAATCATCTCAGTGAAAGTAGTGAGAAAACGACACAACATGAAGAACCGGCGGTATTGCACTAAACAGACCGGCATTCCATGATGTGAAGCGAAAAGAAGACAAAATTTCCGTAAGTACCAAACATTAGGCCTACTTTTCAGGGTCCATTTAAGAACTGTTTTCGATCTAAACAAAAACCAAACTGTAGATTTCTACTATTTCAGACCACTGATGATGTTTTACAGTCAATAAAACGAAACGCGTCTGGTGTGAAAAAATCGCATTTTATTGTAGTTGCAAAAGACGGAAAATCACTACCATTCATAGTGAACTTAACTTGTTTATCAGGTCGAACGCAAGCAAAATGGGGAACCAATTTTGTTAATACAATAAAAATGCAACCCCTTACAGAAACTAATACTGACGATGCCAACACTGACTCGCTCACACAACGCAATGCAACAGAGAAACTCACCAAAATCAGTGTGCTGAAACGAGGCAGAAGCAGGCGTCGCTATCTTAGGCGAAATTCAGCAAACCCGGAGGTACCACACAACACAATATACAATAAAGCTGCGAAGTTGGCTCTGGTCTCTCATGATTTGAGATGGTGCGTGATTATAGTAAAATTAAGTTGCATTTAGATTAGACCGCGAGCAAACACGCTAACGGCGACACACGGCTACGTTACATGATCCCACTCCACTGAAGGTGAAGTGGTTAAAAATCGGATTCATTACACAAAATCACGGCGGACACTTAAGTTACAATCTGAGAGTAAACTTTCTAGGCACTGGTTTGATGAGAAGTGGCGTGAATTCAGGTGACTAGCTGCAAACCCCTGAAATCTGAGTTCGGACCCACGTGGTTCCGAAAACCGATAAAAATGTATAAATTCAATTTCCAAAAAAAAAAAAAAAAAAAAAAAAAAAAAAATTAATTACGGCATGTAACCCTTAGAACCGCGTAGAATTTCATAAGGAAGCTACTGAGATGCAGGGACATGCGATTGGGAGCTTTCACAGAGACGGAAGAAGTCCAGTCTCAAAACCCGGAAAACTGAAATAATTACAATGTATATGAGTATAAAAACTACGGCATCAACCCTTAGAAATACATAGAATTTCATAAGCAAGTTATTGAAGGAGGTTGTGCAAGGCTCGGAGAGAATTACTGACAAAGACTGAGTGCATAAAGTTCGGAGAAGAAACAGCAAAATTAAAATAGGCGGGGAGAGAAGATCGCAAAATGTTAGTGGAAATCATACACGCATAGTTAATTGCCTGATGTGCATGGAGCAAACAGTAGTGGAAACTGAAGGCTTTGTTCTAAGAACCAACCACATGGAACACATATCACTCACGGAAGGAAACGATAAGAAAGATTTTACATGCACTGTACAGAAATGAACATATTGTCTGTTAGAAATTGGGCCCCACAAAGCTAGAAAGAATTTACACAGAATTCGTACACCGCCACATAATCACAACAGGTTTGAATATACCAGGACGTTGTCAACATACAGGTCACGCACTTTTTCCTGGCCCCTCTGTGATCGGTGGAAGTCGGCTGAGTTCGTGTGTCTACGGAATGTTTATGCTCTCTACCAACATTACCTCATAACAGAATTGTACACCATAGATATCGTCAATATATTGTTGATTTGTGCTTGGTATTGATTAATTGTCTTCCACTTTGTTATTTGCTAAAATAAGTCCACATACCCCGACTTCTTTTAGAAAAAGGAAGGATGTCCTTGAAAGTGGTATGAAGAATGTTAATTCTGATTATTATTCAGTTACGACAATAAAAAGAGGCAGAAAGCGTTGCTACACCCGCTTAATAAGTCCCTTCAAAATATTGATATTTCGTAGATATACGTTCCAGTTTTCTATTACTTAAACATTAAAGTGATAATTTCGTGTTTCTTTTAAAACCTGTAAGCTATAGGCCGTAAGCTGGCAGCACTGGGAGAAAGAGGCGTGGCTTGTTCTAACAGTCAATGCGCAACGAGCTGAATACAAGCTTCTGCTCCCAACATTCTCCGCTCAGGGGCCACGTTTAAGTGCGTGATCTGTACACAGGGCCGGCGCAAGGCACGTGCGAAACGTGCGGCCGCACGGGGCGGCACTTTCCGAGGGGTGGCAAATCTGCCGCTGCCCCCCCCCCCCCCCAACCTTTAAAAATTTTTTTTTTTTAGTACAAACTCAACATTCATGCCCAAGAGGGGATTCGAAACCAAACCTCGGAGGCAGCTGTGGCATGGCGCCTCGTCTACCTGCCGGCCGCCCCTGTTGAACAAGGGGAGGTAAGAGGAATAATTCCTTCCTCGCCACTGTGGCAGCACCGTCCTTTTTTTTTTTTTTACGCTGGAGGAAGCAGTCTGCCGAACATGTCAGTATTCTTATGAGTGGAGCGCTGCCAGCCTGTTACGCGCCGTGTGTTTACTAACACTAATTTTGCAGAAGACTGAATCTGATTTGGAATTTCGTATGCAATGTTCGATACTGCGGTTACATGTTAAGCCTGAAGCAATTTTGCTAAGCCCTTCGATGGCAGTTTCCGAGTGTTTATTTCTTCCCGCATTATGGAAAAAATCGTTGAACATTACTCTAGTCAATCATGTCCAACACCTACAATTGCTATAAGTATTCTGAATGGGTAATTACGCTGCGAGTAATTACAAGGGATAAAGACATTGGTAGTAAGACTGGCATTAGTTGGATTTCGACGTATTTTTGTAAATCTTTGCTCTACGTTTGTGAGTGATAGTCGGACGTTTTGATTTTGAGCCATGAAACACAACAATTAAACTCAGGCCGGCACTTTTGTTTGATAATACTACTCGTACACCATCACTTTGCCAATATTTATTTACTGTATACTGTTTTCCGTTTAATACATTATCCGTTTACAACCACTGAAAAATGTTTACTTACGTTAACTGTAAGTTCATGCCGCGCGGGATTAGCCGAGCAGTCTAAGGCGCTACAGTCATGGACTAAGCGGCTGGTCCCGGCGGAGGTTCGAGTCCTCCCTCGGGCATGTGTTTGTGTGTGTGTGTGTTTGTCCGTAGGATAACTTAGGTTGAGTAGTGTGTAAGCTTAGGGAGTGATGACCTTAGCAGTTAAGTTCCATAAGATTTCATACACACTTGAATATTTTTGTAAATTCACAAGGCTTATTAAAATTAGCTAGACTTCTTCAATTAGGTTATACTCCATTTATGAGCTGGTGCCCAGCAACTGTTTGTACAAATCTGTAGAGAATGTCACCAATCAGTCGCAATTTTTGTTTTTATTTTCCAGATCTACATAGATTTCAGGCACAGTGTGGCTATTCTCAATGCTTTCAGTTATGTTTACATCTGTACCGTTATGCTGAGCGTAACTGCCAACATGACAGTTTAGCTGTAAGCACATATTAAAAGCTTTGAGACTGGCCACGCAGTGGGCGAAACGTAGGTAGATTTGAAAAGTAAAAACAAAAATTGCGATTGATTGCTGACATTTCCTACAGATTTGTTTAAATTCAATAAAGTTTCGTAACAAACAAAAAAAAAAAAAAAAAAAAAAAAAAAAAAACGTGGGGGGGGGGGGCGGCAGTTTAGCAGCTCGCACGGGGCGGCACTTGGGCTTGCGCCGGCCCTGTCTGTACACATACACATACACAACACATACACCACGTTTATCTGTTGGGATGGTGTTTCGATCATTTTGATCATCTTAAGATCAACCGTCTCGTCTTCAGACGTGCCGGATAGCAGCTGCACTTACTTTAATCTGGAAATGATCCAAGTGAATGAAAAATGCCGCAGAGACAGGCTGCGGAAGTAGCTACTTTGATCTGAAGATGATTCACGTTACCGAACCATGTTATCAAACAAAAAAATATTTTACAACAGAAACTGACAAATGTAAATCGTTTTAGGAAAACAAGCAGACAGGCCAATCGGTTGTCGGGATCACTAGGAGACGCAGCTGTGGCGCTGTTTCCTCGTGGGCTCCCCGCGCCGCCGCGGGCTTTTGTGTGTGTCGCGTGTCATTTGTCGGCCAGAGTTACGACTCGGGCCCCCCGGAGCTCCGCCGCTGCATAAGAGATGGCCCGGCCGGACAATACCGGTATGGGCACCGCGCCGCCCGCTGCGGCCGATGACTGACGCGGGGCGCGCTTATCAGCGCATGCGCACAAAGGCGCCCCCGCTAATGCCCCGGAATACTGCTCGTCAGGCCGCGAGAGGCGCAGTCTGTTAGAGGGGTCACACGTCGCGCGACCTACCTCTCCCGCGACCGCCTGGGAACCAGTCTTAAGTAGAAGGCCTCGTTGTTATTCCACCTATATACAGTGCGGCCAGTGTTTGGAAATAAGGAGCAATGGGAGACGAGAGTTAATAAAAGTATCAATCAGTGCGCCTCGGTTGCACAGTGGTAGAGTGCCAGACTACATATCCAAAGGTCTCGGGTTCGGTCCCCGTCAGATCCTAGGATTTTTATCTGTCTCTTTCCACTTCTTTCACCTCTGGCAGTATTGCTCATGTGAAAAACACCGAGTAGCACCATGGTTCGGAACCCACGTTAAACTGTAGGTTGGGTAAGTCAGTTCGAAGGTCGGAGGAAGGCAACGGCATACCACCTCCAAACAGGACCATGCCTAGTAAAGCACTGTGGTGTTCAAACCAATCTTCGGATTGTTGACTGCTTTACCTTTGGGAGACGAGAGTTAATTAAAGTATCAATTTGCCTACGACGTAGTAAATCTGTCCTGAGGGTAAAGAATTTGAAGATCAGTTAACAACTTCAGGAATTCGAAATATTGAAACATTTCACCGTCTCGGGGCGTTGAAATAGATTCAATGGCGAAGTTGAAAATTTTTTTCTGGAGCGGGATTCGAACCCGAATTTCATGCTTCGGATCAGCCTTCGCCTAAACAATTTTTTTTACTTTTGCCGGCCGTGGTGGCTGAGAGGACTGCGGCGAGTCAGTCACGGTCTGCACGGCCACTACGGTCGGGGGTTCGAATCCCCCATCGGGCATGGATATTTGTGCCGTCCTTAGTGTTGGCTAATTCATAAGTAGTTTGTAAGTTTAGGGACTGATGACCCCTGTAGTTAAGTCCCACAAGCTATACAAACAATTCTCTTTTCTTTTCCCTTTCTTATTTGTTCCAAGGGTAGTTCTGCTCAATTAGGCTATCCAGCATGGTTCCCTTTGTAACACAACATAGTGACCATAGCAGTTTTTTTTTTATTTTTTTTTATTTTTATTTTTTTTTACTAGTAGAAAACGTCATAACTAAACTTCCTTCGTTTCAAAATGATACTAACGCCGTTGAGCGTTTACAGCAGTACGGATAGAATGTACTCCAGCAACTTTATCAAAAGTACCGCTACAGAGAGAGCAGTGGCAGGCCAGCCGCCGCTTCTGGAGCGCGCTGGCACCGTCCACCCACCCCCACAACAATTGCAACATAATATTAAACTTTTCTTTTTTTTGTATTTAGCCAACTGTAATGACTGAAACGACGAATAAACAGCAAAAAGTAGTAGAAAACGTCAAAACTAAACTTCCTTCGTTCCAAAATGATACTAACGCCGTTGAGCGTTTACAGCAGTACGGATAGAATGTACTCCAGCAACTTTATCAAAAGTACCGCTACAGAGAGAGCAGTGGCAGGCCAGCCGCCGCTTCTGGAGCGCGCTGGCACCGTCCACCCACCCCCACAACAATTGCAACATAATATTAAACTTTTCTTTTTTTTTGTATTTAGCCAACTGTAATGACTGAAACGACGAATAAACAGCAAAAAGTAGTAGAAAACGTCAAAACTAAACTTCCTTCGTTTCAAAATGATACTAACGCCGTTGAGCGTTTACAGCAGTACAGAGAGAATCATCAACTTTGACAAATCACGAAGTAGGTAAGGTAGCTGCCTAATAGCCACCCGTGATGACCGCAGCTCAGAATACTACAGCAAATGCCGTCTTACCGCTCTCGCTATTATCATTAGGTTATATGTATCATGTTTTTTACAAGAATGTCGGTATTATTTGAACGTAAATTTTATCTTATTCTAAGGCTGCATAACTTCTGTTTATGATGCTTCTTATTTATGGATTCGAAAAACTCGAAAACTTTGTGAAGGTAATTATGAACAATAACGATAGGTAAAATGTTATCCATTTTATACGTTCATTCTTCTGTTTGCAACACTTTCGTATTCAACGTGTTAGACATTATGAATCTTTGACTTTACCCTATCCCCAATCTTTCAAACACAATTTTTAACATGTTTCCAAAATTTTTCTTGTAATTCTTATAATTATACATTTTGTGATATTCACACTGCAAGTACACTAGAAAATGATAGTATTTTCTGTTCCCAGCCTGTTGACTACGTAATTTACATAATGACCCAGTAGCCAGTGCACGGCGTTGTTCTTTGATTCTGGGAAATAACGTTCTTGTGGTCTATGAAGCAACGTTATCAATATAGCCGCTGGTGAAGTCCTCGTAATAAATGCTATATTTTCTTGAACCCATTTCCAAATCTGTATATTGCCGTTGCAAGTGTACCTATGTATAACTGTGTCGACTAGATGGCATTTTCTACACAAGTTGGTGTCGCTAATGCCGATATCATACAACCTTTCATTCGTGCTAATTATGTTGTTGATAGCCTTATACCATGCACTTTTCACATCTGACGAAAGGGTATTAGAACTAATATTTCTCCAGATGGTGGTCCAGTCCAGGTTCGGAAACTTTTTTTCTATTTTATTTCTACCTTCATTGTCTTTCCGTTCCTGTATAATAGCTTTCGTCGGTATCTGTGACGAATGTTTAATTTCGTTACTCAGGTAACTCAGTTCGATGTAGAAAGCCCTCACGTGCTGCAGTCGCCTATTAATTCTCTGGACGTCAACAGGAGGATCTAAGCTGTGCGGTCTCACAATGTCAAAGAGTTGGCTGGTAATGGTCCCTGGTCTTGCCCTGATAAATTCCATTTGGCGTTTAATATAAAGTGCAGATGCTTTGTTGGAGATATCTATTAGTCCTAATCCACCATTTTTAGGATCTAATACCGCTACTTGGACAGGTACTCGAAACGTTTCTCCCTTCCATAAAAAACTTGCAATTTTTGACATTATTTCCCTTGCTATCATTTTGGGGAGGGGAAATAATTGAGCGGTATAATACGCTTTTGCAAGGACACACGAGTTTATGTACCTTGTCCGTTGAACCTGGTTCATATATCGTGACAAATTTTCGATTATGGCTCCTTGCACGTTCCTTGCTGTGTTTTTCCAGTTTAAGGCGGTCATTTTCATAGTGCACGGCGTCAGAGTGATGCCAAGCGTTTTGTGTTGCTCTACTAATGTCGCCCAATCAATGTTAATATGATCGAAGCCCCTGAGATTTAACATCTTACTTTTCTTTTCATTTGCAGATGCACAACAATATTTTTTAATAACTGTAGCGAGTTTATCTACATCATTATTGTTCCTTATGATGATTCCCACGTCATCAGCGTAGGCTCTTATCGTAGTTTTATGCCCGGCTATCGTTATACCTGTTAATTTTGCATGAACTTGTTTCAGAAAAGGGTCCAGTGAAATAGCAAATAAGGACATAGACAGAGGACTACCTTGAGGTATCCCACGTTTTATTTGTAACGGCTTAGTTGTTTGGCAGTTTACCGCTATTTTTGCGCTTATACCTGTAGCAACATTCTTGAACAACTGTATGACACGATCATTGAAACCAATTTTTTTTAATGTCTTACAAAGATATGTGTGACTCACCAAGTCAAAAGCTTTATAAAAGTCCAAGAAAATTAAGAAACATTTTATGTTAGTTACGGAAGTTAATGCGATTACATCCCTGAATTCTGCTATGTTTTGAAAAATTGTTTTGCCTGCTGCGCAGTTTTGATGATTACTAATAACTTTATTTGTCAATAAAGATATTCTCTTGTTTAATATTCTCGCTATTATTTTGTAATCCGAATTTAGTAACGATATGGGCCGGAAGTTATGCAAATCTGTTTTACCTCTATTTTTTGGGACTAGTACAATTTTAGTCTCTTTGAATTCAGTTGGTATTACTATGCCCTGCATGATTTCATTCACGACATCCGTAATTACACCTCCCAATATTGGCCAGTAGCGTATATAAAATTCTACTGGCAGACCATCCGGGCCTGGGGATTTTTTGGGTGGCGAGGTGCATAGTATGTCATAGATGTCATCTTTTGTGACTTGTGCAAGGAAAAGTTCATTATCATGTTCCGTCAACTGTGGTGTTATTACGGCGAGAAAATCTTCCAAGGCCGCCTCGCAGCATGGTTTATCAGAATATAGCTCCTGATAATAACAATAGACCTCTTTCATGATCTCCTGCTGGGTTCTGAGGATCGTGCCATGGTTTGTTCGAAGTTCATCAATAAGGGTACTTCTCCTGTTTTTGGCATGCTTCACCAGGTGATAAAGTGAAGCCGTTTCGTCCTCTGATACTGAATTAGCCTTTGATTTTAGTTTCAGTCCTTCTAGTTGTTTCCGTTTGATGTCTAGTAACTTGGCTTTTACTCTCTTAATGTCTACTAGCCGTGTTGTGGACCCGGATGAGACCTGATCATATAATTCTCTCAACACCGAATAGTAATATTCTATAGTACTTTTCCGTTCCCTAGCGGTTTGTGCACTATACTGCATAAGTGTCTTCCTCAGTTTCGGCTTTGCCATTTTAACCCACCAATCTAAAGTAGAAACATGTCGACTACGGGCACGCACGCAAATTGCCAAGGCTTCATTAATTTGATCTTCTAAGTCACGGTGTGGAAGCAACGATACGTTTAAGTTCCACTGATTCCTGAATCTACGTACGGGCTGTAGCGTTAAATTTAAGCAAGCTAAGACGCTTGAATGATCCGAAAAATACGTAGGTATCGTTTCTACTTTCGTCAAGGACATTCCAAGATTTTTGGAGATATACAGTCTATCGATTCTACTTCGTGAGTGTGCAGTTACATAAGTAAACTCAACAATTGTGGGGTATTTAGTTTCCCACGCGTCATTTAATTCTAAACCAGTAACCAGTTGTTTCAATTCAGTCGAAAAATTAAAATTGGGGATCTGATCTTTCCGATTTAAAACGCAGTTGAAATCACCACCCAGTATTAAACGACTTGGATTCTTCCTGAGCAGATATATAAGTTCATTTTTAAAGAACATTGCTCTGTCAGCTCGGTGCGAACTTCCTGAAGGAGCGTACAAGTTTACAACATTAACGTCATTAATATTTAACCCCAGTCCCCTTCCAGATTCCAAACGTTCTACTTCTGTTACAGGAATGCCCTCCCTTACTAAGACTGCTGTGCCAACATTTGTTTCTTGTGTAACATTCATGTAACTAACATATCCCGGAATAAACAAATTTGAAATAAGAACTTCTTGCAACAGAGCAATATCAGTCGCCGATTCGTACAGAAATTCTTTAAGAGCTGATATTTTCAATTCAGAGGTAATTTTGTTAATGTTTATAGTGGTGACGGTATACGACTGCGTCATTCGAGTGTGTATACAGCTGTTAAAAAAATTACCTGTGTTCTGACTTTCTGGTAGCGGAATACACGTTTCCTGGTATATTCGACGTAGAGTATCGTGACAGAACTTTTAGTATTATTGTGTTATGTTCTTTACACTTTGAGATGTCCCACCGGTATCACTAACGGGTTTGTTTCCTTGCGAGCCTGAAGGTTGTTCCTCCAATGACTCGTGCCTCACCGTCTCGTATCGGACATTTTTCGGATTTGTCTCACTCTTTCCGGATTTTGGCTTCCCCTGTCTCCGTTCTACATTCAAATTCGGTTGTGGTTTCAGTTTCCTACGTCGAACATCTGTAGCAACTGTGTTCGCTTCCGCATTTTCTGCTGCTACTGTCCTTCCTTCTGTGCTGGCCACGATTACATCTTGGCCGGCACTGTCTAGCTCTCTGTTTGGTACATCCGATTTGAGATTTTGAGAAGCTGATGTCGCGGATACTGTTGTAGGTTCGTCCTGGATGCTTTCACTAACAAAAGGCTGCTGATATTGACAGGCAGCAACTTCTATTTTTGATTCGTGCACAACAGTGTGAACTACGCCTTCTTTATCATTTACAGACTGCTGATTATCTACTTGTAAATCAGTATCCATCCTCATTTCACCTGTTTGCGAATCTACTTCATCATCGCACGGTTTTTGTTTACGTACCGAGTGGGACGTGTCGGATTGATCGTCATCTGTACAACTATCAGTTGCCTCCAGAGGACGTTTTTTCGGTAAGATTTCATTGTCGCAAACAGTAGAAACAGAATTTTGTTTCGGAGCCAAAGGTGGAAATTGATTTGTGTCTTCAAGAGGAATAACAGAAGGGCCCGATACTTTAACAGCTCCAACCAGCTGATCGGGGGAATTATTCGGTAACATGTCATTTAACGTAAGCCTGTGCCGTTGCGTCAGATTATTTTTTAGAACGTAAACTCGGCGCGGACAATCCTGTCTCAAATGACCGGTTTCGTTACACACGTGACATGTTGGTACCTGTCCGTTGTAAACAATTTGGGCCTTATAACCGCTTACAGTTATGTGGGATGGTATATTTGACTTAATGTCCATCTCAACAGACCGAATACCATTGAAACAATGAAGATTGTAATGCCGCGACCATCTTTCATTCGTAATAGATTTAATATCCCCATATTTCGAAAGAGCCTCTCTAATCAGGTCGTCATCTATTTCTATCGGAAGGTTCAATACTCTGACAGTTTTATACACTATATCAGCACGCCATATGGAAACCCTGCTTTTCGTTCCATCTCTATGCATGAATTCAATTTCCGTTCCCCACTTGGCTAACAGATTTTCTATACTCACAGGATCGAAAAATTTGACGAAGACACAATATTGTTCGTTATCTAATTGCATTGTGTGAACAGAATCAATACTGATACCAAGTACCTTTACAATCCAGTCATCTACTTCCAGGGCCGTAGGCTGTACCGGTCGGGTTTGCTTGTCAAAAGCAAAAACAAGCTGGTTCTTCCTGACGTTAGTAGACATGATGTATCCTGAAAATTTCGGTTAGAAAACCGAAATTATGACGAACAGTAGCACGATGAAGCAAAAACTATCAAAACACACGGACACAAGAAATAACAGATGAACAACACCACGTGAAACACAAGTCCAGAAAGGTAAACAAGGAAACGCAGCGCAGGCAGTACACAGCGTCCGCACACTAGCGCGGTTCAAACGGAACTACGAGCAGTAGAATCACTTTTGTGTTCCAGCCTCGTCGCCGCTTTTGTGTCCCGTTCCGTCGTAGGTGTCGGTGGCCGAGTGGAATGAGACCGACACAGGAATATAGATAGCACCCTGGTGCAGGTACGGAGGGGAGCAGCCAGAAACTAGAAACACTAGGGTAAATTAGAACGAGATATATATTGAACAGAATTTATACAATACTTAACTTTTACAGAGTACTGCAGATACATAGTTGAGCTAAAGTCCTGCCTAGTGCCTAACTGATAGCCAAGTCTTCACTGATGCCTATCGGATTCCGAAGTCTTTACTGGTTCCTAACTCAGTCCCAAGTGAACGATCGTTCAGTGGTGGCCACGAGCGGCGTTGCAGCAGAGGGCGCTCGTGGCTGTCGTCGTAAGAACGCCGCGCCGTGCGTGCATGGCGGCGCGCGGCGAAAGTAGGTGGCGCGCACTTTGTACTTGTGCGACACCACAATCACCATATTTCAACATTTTTCATCGTTTCGTAATTTTAATTATTTGTTAAGAATAGAAATTTCTCATTTTTCAAAATTTTTAGTAAATTCAAATTATATCAGCGTAATTTAGAATAATAATATCCATCCAGGGATGTGGGCTCCGCAGCACAGTTGTAGAGTGCCAGACTACAAATCCAAAGGACGCAGGTTCGATCCCCGCCAGGTCCTAGGATTTTTATCTGTCACTTTCCACTTCTTTCACCTCTGGCAGTGTTGCTGATGTGATAAATACCGAGTAGCACCGTGGTTCGGAACCCACGTTAAACTGTAGGTCCCCCTATAACTGGCTGGGTAAATCAGTTCTGAAGGTCGGAGGAATGCAACGGCGTACCACCTCCAAACAGGACCATGCCTAGTAAAGCACAGTGGTGTTCAAACCAATCTTCGGATTGTTGACTGCTTTACCTTTGGGAGACGAGAGTTAATAAAAGTATCAATTTGCCTACGACGTAGTATAACTGTTCAGAGGGCAAAGAATTTGATCAGTTAACAACTTCAGGAATTCTAAATACTGAAACATTTCACCGTCTCGGGGCGCTGAAATAAATTCAACGGCGAAGTTGAAAATTTTTTTCTGGATCGGGATTCGAACCCGAATTTCCTGCTTCGGACCATTTTTTTTTCTTTTTTCTTTTCCCTTCTTTTCTTCGCCACTTCACTGGCGCCACTTGCTCGTTCAGTTGAGATCGATTTCGGTCGTCGCTACCATTAAGATCTTTGGTGGTACGAGTTTGGCCCGGGGTGAACGGCGGCACTGAGTCAGTGCTGGGCAACCACGCGCTAAGTCGGCGTCTGCAGGGTTTGTGGGGAAGGTGTGGTGTCTCTTCCTGTTGGAGACCTTTCGGGGCTAGCCTCAGTGGACATCGCACACAGCCTTGTTAGCCTGAAGTGGAAGCCTGAAGTTTCGTACCGTGTGTGGCCCTTTGATGACGAACTGGAACACCTCTTGCACCCAAACCTTCAGATGTCAGACACTCAGATCCGTCCCAAACGTTGTATATCGATAATCAACCGAAACTTCTATATAATTCGTGATTTGTGCTGTCGTCCAGTAGAACGTGTATAAACTATAATAATAAGTAACAACTAACCTACGGAATAGAGCAAAAGCGTATCTGTGAGGCGTAATCACGTCACGCTTCCGTGGGTTAGTAAGTAGAGCATTAGATTGTCTTGCAGAGGCTCCTGGGTTCAAACCCCACCTAGTCCTTAAATTTTTTCATTGTTTAAACTACAGTAGGTTGGAAATTGTTAAAAGGGGCAACGTGTTCCTCATATGTAAAAGGACTGTTTCCATTTTGTAGCAATGAGTTATTGGCAGTTTACTCTTGCTTCGTTTTATTTGAAAGTAGCTAATCTGTAGGGTTTATTCATAGTTTCACAGAATAAACGAACATATGAATATAAGAACATATGAATATATAAAAAAAACTGCATCACACATACAGCTGTATTAATAGTAATAATAGTAATAACAATAACAAAAAATAGTAATGTTAAAAACAATAAGCGTAATTAAATTAATAATACTGTACAGGTTTCCTACTTTCAAATAAAACGAAGCAAGAGTAAACTGCCAATAACACATTGCTACAAAATCGAAACAGTCCTTTTACATATGAGGAACACGTTGCCCCTTTTAACAATTTCCAACGTACTGTAGTTTAAACAATGAAAAAAAAAAAAAACTAAAGCGAGGTGGGGCTTGAACCCATGACCTTCTGCACCACATGCTAACGCTCTACCGTGGGTTCACGGTGGCGTGGCTTCATTGCATCTCACAAACACGCTTTTCTCTAATCCGTAGGTTTGATGTTACTTATTATTATAATTTACGCACGTTCTACTGGACGGCAGCAAAAATCATTCGCCGATGAAGTCGAAAATATTGCAATTATGTCTCTATATTCACAGACCGTCTTAAATATGCTCCTTCGAGGAAGGCAAGTCTGGTGGCTCCCAATTACATGTTCTAAAATAGGTCGCATCCTATCTTTGAGCACCCTCGCGATGATCTTATAATCTGCGTTCATTAAGCAGATGGGTCTCATTTTACCAAGTTCTTTAGTGTCTGTGGTTCTTCCTTTTGGGAGTAGTATTGTGACACTTTATTTGAAAGTGTCAGGAATAGCAACACCACTTAAGACCTCGTTAACCCCAGCGGTAAATGCATCGCCTATTAAATGCCAAAATTTGGTATAAAATTCTACTGGCAGGCCGTCCGGGCCAGGAGATTATTGCGTGGCGAAGATTTAAGAATTTCCAAAACTTCGTCGTTTGTTATTGCTACAGTAAAATTTGAGTTTTCGTCTTCAGTCACGAGGTTCCCTATTCCGGAGTTCTGCAGCAAGACTTGCATTAAGTTCTCATTATTACCATTATTCTCGGCATAAAGTTGATGGTAGTACCTATGAGCCTCGTTTAAAATATGCTTTTGTTCTGTCAGAATTTTGTTATCGTCCGTTCTGAGGCTGTTAATAAAATTCCTCCTCCTGTCTTTTGCTATTTGTATTAAGTGGTAGATGGAGGCATTTTCATCTTCCACTGTTGTCCTAGTGTGGGACTTTATCTTCAAACCCTCTAGCTGCGCCCTCTTAATACTGATCATTTTGGATTTAGTTTGCTTTACATCCAGAAAAACCTCTACTGACATAGGTTGGTTATATAACTCGCGAAGACAGGTGTAATAAAATTCCATTGTTATCCTTGACCATCTTGCTCTCTCTTTCCCATATGCGATTAATGTTGTCCGTAATCTTTTCTTCGCTGCCGAAGTCCACCATTCAATGTGGGTTCGGTATTTATTTCGGCTTCTTAACACAGCCTGCCAAGTCTGTTGTATTTCTAAGGTTAAAGCTTGTTCTGGGAGCATACTTATGTTTAATTTCCAAAGTGGGCGGCCCCAGTATGTCTTTTGTCTTGTAAGGTTGATACTACATTTCACACCTAGGTGATCAGAAAAGACAGCTGGTATCACTTCGATTCCACGTAGTTTGGCCTCTAAATTAGGAGTGACATACATTCTATCAATTCTACTTTGTGAATCACGAGTAAAATATGTAAATTTGACAATTGTTGGATACTTTACTTCACAAGCGTCTTTCCATTTCATTTGTTTGACCAACGCGTCCAATTCGCGGGAGAAATTAAAATTTGTTCGTTGATCCTTTTTATTTAGGACGCAATTCCAGTCTCCTCCTATTAAAATTTCTGCAGGGTTGTCCTTGAGAAGAAATAAAATGTCACTCTTAAAAATTTTTGCCCTCTCTTCCCTGGCATTATTTCCTGAGGGGGCGTAAATATTTATAAAGGTGGTATTAAAAATTTTGCAGCTGATTCCCCTCCCTGATTCCAAAAGACGTACGTTTGTAAGTTCCAATCCATCTTTGGCGAGTATTGCGGTTCCGCAAGCCTTCTCAGTTGCGGTGTTTAAAATCTGTCTGTAGCCGGACATATAAAAATTCTTGATGTTAACTTCCTGTAAGAAAGCTACATCAGTATCGGACTGATATAAAAAATCTCTGAGTGCGGCTACCTTCGTAGAATTTTGAATTTTGTTTATGTTCAAAGTGGTAACGTGGTATGTGTATTCCACTCTGAAGCTCTACTTAACAAAAGATGACATATGTAGGGCAAACTTTCGTCTATTAATTACTTTCGTCTTTTTTTTCTGTCTTTCGTGTAAACTTAAAAATATGTTTCAGTAAAACACTCCAAAATATCATCCTCGTTCATGCGTTCCGTTCCTTGGGTCTAACAAGTTAAAAATCTTTAATAGAAGACGTCTTCTTCACTCTCCTGGTCCGTGTCCATTTCGTCCGGCCGGTTCTCTACATCCTCCGCCCAATCACCGGTCTTTTCTGCTCTTTCACGACTAAGCCGAGATACGTCATCCGTGTCAGGGCTGTTAGTGTCAGGTGCAGTGTTCAATTTATCTTGCGGTTCTGCAGCATGTGCCGCACCCGTTGTTCCATCACTGCGCTCACTGACTCCTTCCGTTTGGAGTACGTCGTGCTGTCTTTCTCTTTCTTGGATATTTCTAAGCCGTTCCCTTAAAGAATGGGCCAAGTTTTGTGCCGCTTCGTGTGCAATTCGCCTTTTCTTGTTCTTTTTACGCGTCGATTTCGCCGATCTACTTGGAGAAGATCCTGGTGAGGTGTCAGGGGACCCCGTAGGCGCTCTCTAACAAGGGGACTGTCCCTTCTTGTTCGATGGAGCGTTCTGAACGCCTCCGGTTTGGTCATCGGTTTTAAGTACCGCCTCCTCTTGAAGCCGCGGTGTGGTCCGACCTTCGTGATCTGCTTGTCGTTCATGATTTCTATCCTTTTCTTTGGTATCTGTCTTGTCGCCTTGTTGTTCTGGCGAAGTTTTGTTTGTGAAGTGATTCTTCCCTTGACTAAGTTGTTCTTGCATTTGAGCCACTGATGCTATTTGGCCTTCGTCATGGACAACATCTGAAGAGTGCCCCGGGCGTTCAGCTTCGAGTAACGTGTCTGGTACGTGTGAAGTGCTCGCGGTCACCTCAGGTACGTGCCTTTCGTCCTCAGTCGAGTGTCGGTTTCCAGAGACGGGACTTCCTCGTCCGTTGTCCAGTTGCGCGTTCTCGCCGCCGGCCGCTTCCTGCCGCTGCTCCGCGGTGGTCAGTGGAACGGGGCCGCGGCTGTCTGCCGCGGCGGCGTATGTCAACTTCATACTCACTACCGGCCCCGTGACGGCCGCCTCGTTAGCCGGGATCTGCGGGACACGACGTCTAGGGCACTCGCTTCGCACGTGATCAGGTGAATTACAGAGAGCACACGTCTTCGGCTGTCCATCGTAAATCACGAGGGCACGATATCCACCGATGTTTATAAAAGATGGTATGTCCCTCTCAAGTTCAATCTTAATTTGTCTCACTCCGTTCAACACGGGAATCATGTATTGCTTTTCTCGGCAACATTCGAAATAACCCGGCCATACGGTTGGAGGGCGATACTAATTTGTTCACCTGGCATTTCGAACGATAACTCGAATATTCTTACTGTTCTAAGACCAGCATGCGACACAAGAACGTCACTAACTCGTCCGTCTGAATGATTAAACTTCATATTACCCCCACTTCTTTCGATAATTCGACAACATTAGTCAGCAGATCGTAATTTTACGTTAACAAAGTTCGTAACAAACGAGAGATGTTCTCCAATTACGTCTACATCCGTAATTCCGACTGTTTCTACAAACCATCTCTTTAACTCGAAAGCCTTCGGTCTAATAAAGTCCCAATCGAAAGTAAACTTAATTGTATCTTTTCTTTGACAACTATTCAGATTCATTTTGTCTTCTGGTGAAACATTTCAAGTTACGAGGACGCAACTAGAAGGTTACAACTGACCTGCTGTACTGCCGCACGTCCGTTGTTTACGTCGGGCCGCCGCGCTGCCTCCGGACATCCGTCCCGCACTGCGGCGTCCACTCGAATCGTGTCCCCTCGGCCACCGCGGCCGGCCTGTAGTTTGCTTTCAGCCGTTCGCAGTAACTGTGTGGCAAAGCCACATTAGCTGATGTTACAAGGCCAGCTCAGTCAATCATCCAGACTGTTGCCCCTGTAATTACTGGAAAGCCTTCTGCCCCTCTTCAGGAACCACTCGTTTGTCTGGCCTCTCCACAGATACCCCTCCGCTGTGGTTGCACCTACGGTACGGCTATCTGTATCGTTGAGGCACGCAAGCCACCCCACCTCGGCAATGTCTGTGGTTCATGGGAGTGGGTTCTAAATTTAACCTTTAAGAAATCTTCAACGCAGGAGCACCGCACAAATGTACCATCATTTGATCAACGGCCGGCCACGGTGGCTGAGGGGACTGAGGCGCTCCAGTCACGGTCTGGACGGCCACTACGGTCGGGGGTTCAAATACCCCCTCGGGCATGGATGTTTGTGCCGTCCTTAGTAGTAGTTAGTTCATAAGTAGTTTGTGAGACTGATGATCCCGAAGTTAAGTCCCATAAGGTATACAAACATTTGAACATTTGTAACATTATGATCAACGTACTAATTCCGAATTGAGGACATAGAAATAGGTATTTCCGGTGAAGAGAAGCAAGTGAGAGAGCTAAATAGGAAAAAGTCTCCTGGTCCGGATAGAATACCAGTTCGGTTTTACACAGAGTATTCTGCCTCATTAGCCCCTTACTTAGGTTGCATTTATCGCAAATCTTTAATTCAGCGCAACGTTCGTAGTGAACGGAAAAAAGCGCAGGTGACTCCCGTCTATAATAAAGGAAAGAGAACTGACCCACATAATTTCCTGACTGAAGCGCCTTAGTCCCCTCGGCCACCGCGGCCGGCGAAAATTACCTTATCTACATTGTAAAATTGTAGTTGAATTAATTAATGCTTGACAATTTTCATGATATACAATAAAAGAGATAATGTGAAATCACAAACGAGTTACTTGAGGAATTTTCATTATACTGTTAACCAGAGTAACCAGAGAGAAAGAGACGACGATAGTTAGCAGGTTGAAATGGATGTGGAATGCCGCTGTTATTTGGTGATGGAGCAGCTTGCATAAGATGGAGTAGCGTGGAGAACTGCATTAAAGCATTCTCCGGATTGAAGAACACAATAACAGCAACATGGAAGAAGAATTCGTGATTTTAACTACTGCAGGACTGAATAGCAGGAAAATGGCCGGTGACAGGTAGAGATTATGAGATGAGCAATGAGGGAAGGAAGAAGTGGAGTCGGCGGGCAGGAGAGTGCGGAGCAGGTGTGACGGCGGCGGCGGCAGAAGGCTGCGTCACAAAGGCCGCGGCACAAAGCGCGCCACGCCGTGTCGCCCGCCACAATACGGGGCAGGTGCGGCCCATACCAGGCCTCGGGAGGGGCCCAGTCTCCAGTAGGTGGGGCAGCACCAGTCTAGACGATCGTGCGCCTGTGCCTGTAGTAGAGATGGGCTAAACAGCGATTTTCCGATAACAGTGATTTCCTTGATCGCTACTTTTAGATCACCGTGATTAATCACGGTTTAGAATCGCTGTGTGAGGAAATCACTAAATGTATCCCTTTATGATTTCTGCTATTCCCGCTATTCAGTGATTGAATCGCAGCGATTCCTGGCTGCCGGCCGCGGTGGCCGAGGAGACTGAGGCGCTCCAGTCACGGTCTGCACGGCCACTACGGTCGGGGGTTCGAATCCCCCCTCGGGCATGGATATTTCTGCCGTCCTAGTTTGTAAGTAGTTCATAAGTAGTTTGTAAGTTTAGGGACTGATGACCCCGTAGTTAAGTCCCATAGACTATACAAACGATTTCCGAAATGTTACTGCATGATTTTGCCTTTTACAACAAAGCTGACCAAGAGGGTTGTTCCAAATGCATACGTATAATTTATATAATTCTGAAACTCAATAAGCGTTGAAAACATTAGGACACAAATGAATATAAGAGGTATTCCACTTCAACTTTTCACCCCAAATATCTTTAAAACAAGAATATTGTTCAGGTGAATGAACGTACGGCAGAATATTTTCAATACATAATTCTTTTTTATTAAATGGGCTCTAAATATTATTTTATATGCAGTCAATAGCATGAAAAGTCAGAAAAAGAATGGGTTTGGTAACATCGCAATACGTCAGTTACGTCCCGAGAAACTGCAAAGCAAATTTGACGTTTGAAATAAATGAAAAGCACAGCCCACGTTTACGGGCAGCGTGAGGTTCAAGCTTTAGTTTCGGGATGTGCGCTAGCTGCGCATTGCGTTAATTTCAAGCGTCAACTTCGCTTTGCAATTTCTTGAAATGCAGTTGACGTATTGGGATGCAACAAACACTATTATTTCTGAGATTTTTCATGCTACCGATTGGGTGAGAAAGAATATGGAGTTTGGTTTTCAAGAAACATAAGTTTGTGCTGAAAATAACAGTTTTTGTACATTTGGGAACGTCTCTTAATATTTGGTCTCATAAGACCTTGGCGAACGTAGCCCTACATGTCCGCGAAAAAACATTTTTAGTATTCGTTATTGTTCTAGAGATATTTGGCCTGTGAAGTTTACAATTACTGCACGCTACCTTTCTTCTTCTGTCCTATGAAGCAGGACACAGTACAGACCTTCTCTTCTGGCAACGAACTGTGCTGTTGCTGTTACTGCTGCTGACCTAATATTTCTTGGCATTCATCTCACATAACTTTTTTTCTTTTGGTACGTACATTCTTCTTGCCCCTAGGTTTGTGTATTGACAATTCCATCTACAATGGCTAGAGGAATAAATAAATCCCAAGCATATTTTTGGGTAAGTGATTGTACCCCTTGATATCCTGGTATAAAATTCAAGAAATTGTCAGCAGGTGTTTCATTTTGTACTGGGGGGTTTAACTCCATAATATATCATTTGGAGCAATATATACTTTAGTAGTTTCACTGCTTATATGCCCTGAGATATTACTATCTAGAGCTTCTGCTTCTTCACTACCACCACCCCTACTTCCTTCTTCATCCAAAGTGTTGCACGGCTGCCTGAGAAACTACTTGGATTTCATCCTGAGCAGAATTGATATCTGAAACTATATCGTCATCTTCATCTACCTAATGAGTATAAATGATTCATAATTTGGGTTCGGGAAACGTATGCTATACTCATTCTTGCTTCTTTCTCAGATGTAGATTATGACTTTCTGTTTGAAAAATGGTAATACGAATAAATAACTCAGTACTATCTTCTTCTACGGAATTTTGTAATAATACTGCTGTTCAAGTTATTATTTAGTGTGTTATGAATAACCCAAACCTTTCTTCAGAATTAGCGTCGAATGTTAAACACAACTCCTACACCATTTCTGTTCTGCTTCACACACTCATAACCATCCACTACGTTATTCAGTTCCATTTAGAAGACAGTCATATGTTGTCTGACGGTTGAACAGTTCCAAGTTAACAATACGTTTTCAGAGATCACAACAATGTGTATGTCTGGCAGTAACGTATTTTCACAATTCTAACCCAATGTAATTGATAGCAACCCAACCTAACTTAATGACACTTTGACATAAACCACGAGGTCCATCGGACCTAGGTTATGTAAATGTGCATAAAGAAGAAAATAAATGGCTCCTACACTAATGACACAAAATTCTGATAGTACTTGCAGTGAGTTATTGAATATTTCTAGAGAGCAGACCTGATCAGGTGGGACTCAATTATAAGTCTTTCATACATCAATTAAAAATTAAAACTGGTACCGGGTCCATTGGACCCAGGGTATGCGTACTAGGGTTATGTGGGACACTCTTGTTTTAGATGTTGTAGTGGGACGAAAGCTTACCCCTTCTACTACCTTACATCATCTCAGTTTTGCAGGTATAACATGTTTATTTATGCTGTTGCTAATAATTTTTACTGTTAATAATTTTTATTATACGATTCTCATAAAAATATGTATTTGTTTCATATGTTTCATGTGCAACGGTGCAACCCATGAGAACAGCATCATCTCTTTTTAGTGTTAATAATTTTTATTATATGATTCTCATAAAAATATGTATTTGTTTCATATGTTTCATGTGCAACGGTGCAACCCATGAGAACAGCATCATCTCTTTTTAGTGTTAATAATTTTTATTATATGATTCTCATAAAAATATGTATTTGTTTCATATGTTTCATGTGCAACGGTGCAACACATGAGAACAGCATCATCTCTGCCGAGACCAGAGATGATATAACTGGCCATCAAACGTTGCGTGTCGGCAGCCACAGGCCGAGAGAAGATCTTGTCAAGGGTCGCCGTTGGCAACCGTCACAATCAGATAAATAAAAGAAAATGAATGGGTTTAATTATAAAGGAAGTTTTGCCAATTATATATGTTAAAACAGTTTTAGTTACTATGATGAGTTCGTATGGGAATGTTCTAATTATGATATGCATGTGTATACATCTATTATATTGATTTGTGTCAAGTGAAGTAAAAATCGAAATTTTCCTTATATTGTCAGAGTGTTAAGGAGAGTTATTTCAGCCATTAAGAGATACCAATATTTAATTTATGTGCTGAAGTTAATTTCTGAAGTTTGCTACAGAGCCTATTCAAGTCTTTAAACAGTATTTTTAAGGATTCGTGAATAATTTTTATTATGAAGAAAGTGTGGTCATGTTTAATGACTCGATAGTTTTACTACTGATTCATGAACTATATCTCTGTGGTTTATGAAAACAAAGGAAAGATTTTCAACAGCAAAATTTTGAGGAAATTTTACGGAACTGCTTATCAAGTTTCGAACTAATAGTTTTCTTGAACACTTTACCTTGCACAAGGATCTACAATTCAAGACTAAAGATTGTTTTATAGTAACTGACGCCGCGGCGGATTAGCCGCGCGTGCTGGAGCGCCACGTTGCGGTGCGCGCGGCCGTCCGCCGTCCGCCGTCGGGGGTTCGAATCCCCCCTCGAGCATGGATGTTTGTGTCGTCCATATTATAAGCTAGTTCATAAGTAGTTTGTAAGTTTAGGGACTGATGACCCTGTAGTTAAGTCCCTTAAGCTTTACAAACATTTGAAAATTTTGGTAACTGACATTTCCTTTAGTCTTCGATACTATGGGAACGGTCAGGCTCGAAGTCTGATACGGTAAACCTGAGAACTTTGACGTACAAGTTATTAAAACTATGATGAAGAGAAATTTGAATCGGCCGTTGTAGTACAATGGTACCGATGTTATCCAATTATAATCACTGAAGTTGTCAAGTTATTGTGAACAAGCTGTACGTCTGACTGACTACGTGAGCAGGATTAATTACTTAAAATAAATAAAAGTTTCATTTTCGTATCTTTTACGGGCCATATTTTAGCTATGAAGGTCAAATTATGGTCCGCGGAGCACATACTGGGAACCTCTGCTCAAGACGAAACCGTTATATTTCGCTGTTACAGCCAATACGCAGTGAAAAGCGAAGTCGCCATTAACGGCATCAGCAGAATTTTGTTCGAAGGATCTTTATCAACCGGACGACGCTTGAAAGAGTAGGTCGCAGTGGCGGCTGGTGCTTCAGATAACTGGGTGTTCACTTCTGTCAGTGCCATATCTAGACAGTGAGGCCGCCGCTCTCCCCCCCCCCCCCTCCCCACTCGGCGCGTCTCTATGTTTCGACCTCTCTATCCTCCCCCCTCCCCCCTTCAGATATAATATTTTCGTTGCAAGTTCAGCAGACTGTCTTACCACGGTTTCTTTGCGCTTCCTTCGACGCAGCCTACCAAGCTTCTTTATTTCGCAATTTTATTCCAAGCTTAAAGCTGAGAAATTTGTTTCTAAAATATACTGAACTTTGTCAATTTTTCTTTGATAAAAAACACCAAAAACATATGAGTATGCACATGAACACTAAACACAGTAACAGATTACACCGTTAAGTGACTGTAACAAAACAAATCTGTTACGATGAACAGACAAGCTATCTTTGCATCACGTGACACTGTAAGCAGCACCCACTCCTAGCCTTACGCATGTGCAAAGGCTGCTTTCCCTCGTAACTTTTCAAACAGTTAAATATTTGTTACAATGAAGAGTCTAAATGTCGTTTACCCTCAAAATCGCGACACATTTGCAAAAAATGTACCAAGATATGTGGCAAGCAACAATACAAAAGTCATTGTTGTTCCTGTATCTGTTAAAAAGAAGATTGGGCTTAAAAAATGCTTTCAGTTGGTCTCGAACCCTCTACCTTTGACAGCGCATAGCGATGCCGCTAACCACACGGTTTTTCTTCCTAGTTGGAGGTTAGTGACTTCATTATTATTCACGATCTTCTGAAGGCTTTTACAATTGATGAGTCTTTAATTTATAGTTATAAGATATTTTTACCAAAGTTACATGTTTTTGATTAATTTTCAATGCGCCAAAAGCACTTATGAAGGTCAGATGTTAGATTTATTAAAGATATCTCTTCCTTGTCCGCTTTGTTACGAATAGAAAATGCACCTTATCAACCGTAGTATTATTCTGTCCAATTTGCAAATGAAGTTAGGCAGATGTTTTTGTAATCTATTCGATCTTAATTTTCCAACACAACTAATGGGACTAATTAATGTAAGAAACACATTAACGGTGCATTGTGATATGCAAAGAAACAATATTTGACAATTACAATTAGTCAGAGCTTTTCTTTTATTTCACAATTGGTTCTTATTTAAATTCGTGTAAACAAATCAGATACCAACCTGTACACATTCGAAGTTCAATACCGATCTTTTTCTCACAAATTACACACTATATTATTGCTTGTAATCTGCATCTGCTAGATGACAATGCAAAGAGCTGAAATTTAGTTTATTTATGTTTGACAAGACGAATAGGTAAAATCTCTTACTTGTGTGCTTACTTATTCGTTTCACACAATTTCTTTGTCATTATAACAAAACCTATTTATTGCAGTATCTTGTCATGCAGTTGCCACCATTTCTTGTCAATTTTTGGAAAGCACCTCAGACACTAAGAATTAATCAACGCAATAATTAGTTTGCTAATGAAATTAAGTTTTGATCTGAACAAGTGTCTTGATACACAAGAGTTGCGCATGCGCAAGGCGAGTTACGCAGTATCTCCATTTGTCTTGCTTCGGGACTACTGTTGTGAAATTCACGGGAATTTAAAATAGAAGTAAGATTCCCAGGGAATATTGTCGGCAATATTCCCAAAATTCATAAATTCCCAGGAATTTATGATTAATTAGCTAGATAGCTAAATAAAACTTATTAAGTTGAAGGCAGTAATTATATAGTTAACACAAACAAAAACACTGAAACATATTTTCCTAAAAAAATTGTAATGAAATAAATTTCTTGGAAATTTATAGTTTTAAAAACGAAATCGCTCTAATTAATAGGTAAATATGGTAATTGTATTATTAAAACAAACACGAATACTCTTATATGTTGTAAAAATATTACAATTGAACAAGAAGTGCAGAAAAATAGCCAGAATGCAAAATTTACGGCCGGCCGCAGTGGACGAGCGGTCTGCGGTGCGCGAGTCACAGTATGCATGGCCGTTACGGTCGGGGGTTCGAATCCCCCCTGGGGCATGGGTGTTTGTATAGTCTTTAGTATAAGGTAGTTCATAAGTAGTTTGTAAGTTTAGGGACTGATGACCTCGCAGTTAAGTCCCTTAAGCTTAACAAACATTTGAACATTTGCAATATTTAAGATTCTTGCGTTTCCTAAAACTGCCAACTCAGAAATAATCAACCTTTTCTTTTTTCTTTTTTTTAAACAAAATTTATCATATAGATATGCCATCTAGTGAGTAGCTACTAAATAGTAAAATACAGAGGGAGGTTTTTTATTCAATTTGTGCGAAATTTGTAAGCATTATTAAATGAAAATGGTATTTCGGGAAAAAAATTATGCAAATAAAGCGGCCGAAATTTATGATTTACTTGAAAATACAAGTGATTTTATTAACATAGAACATTGTAAAATATTAATTGCAGATTCTAAAACAGAAATTGACAGCGATAGCTTAGAAAATAAATTTTTATAAATCACAATACATCGGAGGAATTGTGGAGTCTTTGAATTCTGAAAGTGGATCACCTCTAGTCATTTCTTTGGAAATATTAAAAAGTACTACAGATGACGGCCGGTTGAGAATTATGCCTCCAGAGAAATATTTTGTAAGTTTAGGTTTCATATAAAGAAATGTGGGGTTTCAACTTGCCAAAAAATTGTAACCCTAGCGAATGTTTTAAATTAGTTTTTCCACCAGACTTAAAGTAATTGATCTTCTGCATGGAATAAGTGTTAAAACTTTCCGAATCTAAAAACTTTCATAAATTCCCAATTTTTTGCAATCTTCCCTGGCCAAAGAAATATTCCCGACAACATTCCCATTTTATAAGTTCCTTCCCGCTCGGAATATTACCGGCCCACAGCACTATTTGGAACCATTCGTACGTAACCACCGGGGCTCAAGCAACCAGGAACAGGTGTCTCTACCAGCTCCAACGCCAATGTTAAAAGTGGCGTTTCCCCTCGCCCCTCTCTGCCGCGGGAGCGCCCATATGCTGCTTCCAGGGGGTGCAGAAGAGAATTTGAACCTTAGCCGCGCATGCGCATTGCATTGCTCGGCTACTGCCGCCTATACTAGGCGGCCGAACTACGACTCGTATACGTGCTGTCTCCGCGACGTAAAACGTTTCTCATGTGTTAAAAATACTTTGAATGTGGATATAAATTGATCTGATAGATTGATTGATTGATTGATTTTTCCAGAAAAGCCAAAACAGTCTTGGTCCAACCCGCCACTGCCCGCACCGAAACTAAGTTTATTGTGCGGTATCGCTCCCTGTATATCTAGTAAAGTCAAAAGTCAACCAATGCCCTTGAACAGTGCAAGGAGTCCCTTTACCAGTTCTGTATTAAACACAATTTCCTCGGGTCTGGTTGTCCCAAATATTTTGTGCCTTTTATTCTCCAATGCAATGCATTCGAAGATTAGATGTGATGCAGTTTCATCACCGTCATCACAGATCCTACATTTAAGGTCCTCTTCTGTTATTCCCATTGTACGTAGGTGTTTTTTGAAATTCCCATGGCCTGTCAGCAATCCAACCATGAGTCTAATCTCTCTCCTGTTCAGACCCATGATTGCAGAGCTTCTTATAAAACTTGGCTTTGGCATCATTACCGTTCCATGTTTTTGTTGATGGACTTTGGTCCAATATTCTACGTGCTGTCTTCTCAGCCAGTTACGTAGCTCCAACTTGATCATTGCCTTGGTAATTGTCAGGACAGGTTCCGGTCCAATAAATGGAGTCTCTGCCCCATCCTAATTTGTCGGCATGTTCGTTGCCACTGATCCCCGAGTGGCCAGGGACCCACAATAGGTTTACTCTATTGCCTTCCCCTAGCTCCACCAGAACCCTGTGACATTCTACAACAATTTTAGACCTTGTTGCAGGAGCTGCCAGTGATCTCAGGACTGCCTGGCTGTCTGAATAGATATAGATGCTACGATCTTTGTAGCGCCTACGCAGATTCTCCTCCACACACACCCTGATGGCAATGATTTCGGCCTGGAATACTGAGGCCAGTTTTCCTAGAGAGATGACGCCCTCCAGTCTTGGCTGCACCCCATATATCCCGGCCCCAACACCTTGGTCTGATTTTGACCTGTCAGTGAACCAAACAATATCCTCCGTACGGTGTCGAACTATTTTATCCCATTGCTCCCTACTTCCAATTGTTATATTGAAAGGCTTGTTGAAGCAGTATGGGGTTATAGTCGGCTGGCATTTCCCCAACCTTTCCTATATTTACCTCACTCTTTATTTTAGTGTGTGATTCTGGATATGCCAAAGAGTTCCAGTTGTTGCCAGTTTTGAGTCTGTATGCACCAGCCGCTGCCTCCATCTTGACCCAAAGGTGTAATGGGGGCATATCCAGCATGGTTTCCATCCCAGCAATTGGTGTGCTGCTAATTCCGCCTGTTATGGCTAAGCAGCCTAATCTCTGCACCTTACCAAGCTCCTTAGCAGCAACCTGCTGTTCTACCTTCTTTCACTATACGACCGCCCCATAGGTGATATCTGGGTCTAATCACTGTAGTGTATATCCAGTGGGGCTAAGGCCTAAATTTTTGCCACAAGCTCTCCTGGTACTCACAAGAGTACCTTTTGCCTTGGAGCAAATATTTCTAATGTGAGGGGTCCATGTCAGTTTCTCATCTAGGGTGACCCCTAGATATTTCACTGTCCCCTTCACAGGTAGCGCTTCATTGAAAAGCTTTAGATTCCAACTTGAATGTTGTATATGCTTCTTTGTGAATGATCCAACAACAGTCGTCTTAGAACTAATCCCCAGATCCTGTTTTCTGCACCAGTCTTGCACAATGTCCAATGCACCTTGTGCCATATTCTTTACTGTGTCATCAAATTTGCCAAGTATTACTATGACAAGATCATCTGCGTATCCTTGGCAAAAGTACTGTCTAGAGTTTAATTCTCCAATGAGATCATTCACCGATTCCACAATAAAGGGGAAAGAACTCCTCCTTGCTGGCAACCCCTAGTTGTGTTGATTACCATTTTTTCATTCATCATGGTAGCTTCTACCTTTCTTACACTGAGCATGGCCCTAGTCACCCTACATATAGTGGTCCCTAGGTCATGCACCTCTGCTGCCCTAACAATGGAATCGAAGGTCATGTTGCTAAAAGCCCCCTCGATGTCCAGGAAGATACAGAGGGCTATTTCCTGAAAGTGTAGTGCTTTCTCCACCTTCCCAACGAGTTGGTGGAGAGCTGTCTCACATGATTTACCTGGCTGATATGCATGTTGGTTTGAATGTAGGGGAGCCCTACTTAACCTCCTTTCTCCAACATGCACATTAACCAGCTTTTCCAATGTCTTAAGAATGAAGGATAACAGGCTGATTGGTCTCATATCCTTGGCCTTGGTATGATCAATTCTCCCTGGTTTAGGAATGAAGACAACCTTCACTGCCCTCCAGGCATTGGGAATGATTCCTGTTGCTAGGCTAACCCTGAATAACCTGCATAGGAATCTAATAAGATTTTCTACCGCTTGTTGCAGGAGAAAGATTCCATCTGGGCCAGGTGACTTGAACGGTTGAAATGTTTCCACTGCCCATCGGACCTTACTGAGATCGACACACTCCTTGGCCATATCCCAGTCCTCTTTGTGAATACCTGAGAACCGTTGTCTCTCAGGAATCACATTCTGGTCTGAGTTATCCCCCAGAGTATATTGAGGAAAATGAGTCTTGAGGAGCAGTTCCAGCGTTTCATGTGCTGTCTTTGTATACTCCCTGTCCTCCTTCCTCAATGTTCCTCCTGGATTAGTTGGTACCCTAGTGAGGATTTTATGAAGTCTCGCTTGAGCAGCCGTGCCCTCTACTTCCTCACAGAATACCTTCCAGGATGCCTCCTTTGCCTGTATGATGGCAAGGTTGTAATTGGCAAGGGCCTCACGATACTTTGCCCATTGTCCTTTGCGCCTCGGAAGGTTAAACAGTCTTCGTACCTGTTTCCTTTGCATTTCCAGTTTATTATTCCACCAAAGCACACTCCTATTTGTGCACTTCTTGGTGATTGAGCAGTTGTCCTGGTATGAGGTCACTATAACAGAGGTTACGGCCTCTGCTACTTCCTCAAACTCTGCTGGATTACTTATCGAAGTTTTAATTTCCGATAGGCTGAAGTCAAGGTCTTT
Source organism: Locusta migratoria (assembly GCA_026315105.1). Taxonomy (NCBI): domain Eukaryota; kingdom Metazoa; phylum Arthropoda; class Insecta; order Orthoptera; family Acrididae; genus Locusta; species Locusta migratoria. The sequence goes on from CM048747.1 coordinate 120,226,027, forward strand.
CCTATATGTCTCCCAGTCCGTTTTCCTGGGGTTCCTATAGGCCATGGTCTGTCTGGTTCCCATTTCAACCTTGAATTTAATATACATGTGATCTGATGAGGATGGCTCCTGGACTACATGCCACTGTTTGACGTAACTTCCCATCATCATGGAACCAAAAGTTATGTCAATTATTTCTTCCCTTCTTCTATTCCTGAATGTAGGTTCATCACCCCCATTCAGGATCTCCAAGTTGTTAGATAGGAGAAATTCAAGAAGGTGCTCACCTCTACTGTTGGTGTCCTTGCTGCCCCACGATAGATTGTGGGCATTGGCATCACATCCCACCACCAGTTCGTCACCTTGCCGATGGCAAACTTCCGTCAGTCTCCTCACTTCCAAAGAAGGAGGAGAGCTGTCTTCGTAAGGAAGGTATGCTGAGGCCAAAACAATTTCCCTCGTGATACCTTCCTCACGTTGCTGCATCCTGATGGTCACCAGGTCCCTGGAACAAAAATCCATCATTTGTATAAAAGGTATTCCATTTATAACATAAATGCACGTTCTGGAGTTTTTTAGATTTCTGGCATAAATCAGCTTACCTCCAGTACCACCGAGGCCCGATACACCCCTTTTGTATAAATAGGGTTCTTGTATCAGGGCCACGTCCACCTCCTGTCTCCCCAGGCGACGGCTCAGGGCAGCAGTGGCCCCTTTACTGTGCTGCAGGTTTATCTGCAGCACTTCCAGTCCCCATCTTGCTGCCATTATTGCCTTTAAGGTCTTTGATTAACCTGACGCCGACCTGCGAGAACCCTAAAAACAGTTTCAGGCCTTGCTCTCGCAATGCCTTCAGGGACTTCTCTCCGACCTCCACCACCAGGGTTTGTCCTTCCGGAACGACCTTTTGGTTAATTACCCTCCAATCCTCTGTCGAGACTTTTGGGTTCTGGACCCTTATTTTCTTGAACAGAGTCTCTGGAGAGACATCCTAAAGGATCTTTGGTACCCATATTGATACCTTTGCGGTCTTCAGGAGTTCGGCTGCTGTCTTGACCAGCAGCTTCGCATCCTCCCACGGGGATATCATGGGCACCTTGTATTTAAGACATTCTGCCGAGTGCTCCCCCTCGCAGACAAAAATGAGGGCACTGCGATCTAGATAGACGCTCCTGAATTTGGGTCCTGGACCAGCGTCCCCTCCCCCCCCCCCCCCCCAACAATCTTTTCAAAGAGGGCCATCTGCACGAGCTCCTCCTGCTGCAAGGTAATGCTTACCTTGCTTCTTGGACAACCGCCATTCTAAAGACCGAGACTGCAGTACTGTAGGTCTGTTTCCCTATTTCCTGTCCCAGTCTTTTAGTATCACGCTTGTCCAGAGAGGAGGGAGTCTTAGATTCCTCCCTAACCCTCTTGCCACCTGTCTTTGACGTCGAGGGGGTCTGTGTATCCATTGGGCTCAAGCCCTTTTGATTCCCTCCACTTATGTTTAGGAAGCCATTCTTTTCCTTCCTTTTGCTTCTGTTCCTTGAGAAGTTTCCTCCTCTGAGCCCCAGACAAGGCCTTAATCCTAATCTGGTCCAACTTCTCTGTTACAGTTCCCACTTCTTTCTCAGGTCTAGATCCTGACTGAGAAGTAGGAGTGCACTCCATCGGTCCTGATCCCGATGTCTGAGTATCTGAGGTCTCATATTGCCCCTCGGATTCTTTTAAAATAATAAAATAATCTGACAGAAGAGCGAAACGAAGAATGATTAAAAACACTTATTTATTTATTTTTCACGGCGATCGTTTTTACGCGTTTTCACTGGACCAGTGAACACAAGACGCGCCGCCATTGGTAGCCCGTGTTCTCCAGAAAGAGAGGTTGCCGTATTTGGAAGCGCACGAGCGAGGGACAGCCCTCGAAGAGGTGCTCACTGTCCGCGTCTCGTGCGGCAATTTCGGTAATCGACGAGTGAGTGGGCAGACGAGGGCGTCCATTTCCCGGAGGCGTTTATTAGCGTCCAGCGGGGCCGTTTCTCTCGCCCGCATGGGAGGAAGTGAACGGCGCATGCGCAGTACACGCGGGCGCCCGCGACGGCGACGCCGGCAAACACAGGCGCGCGCCTCTCCGTTTTATTATAATCGTGACCGCCGGAACAGCCGAGAGAGAAACAATAATTATGTTCCCCACATAAATCACGGAGGATGCCGCGGCCAAACCATTGTCGTAAGGCGGCGCAATAAATTAGGAGAAGGGGAGGGGAGTGAGTGAGAGGGAAGGGGGGGGGGAGGAGGACAGAGCGAGTGGATCGCCGGCGTCGCCGCATGTCGCGGGACCAGCGGCAGCCCTAATGGAAAAGCCCGGCGTGGGCGCGCCCCACAACACCTGCAGCGGCGCTGGGGGAAACGCCGCCAAATACATCACCACCGAGAGTTTTCATTACCGTCAGAGGTGGTCACGTTGTAAACATTGCAGGGCGTGTGGCGTCTCCTATATCTACTATTCGTCTACATCTACATCTACATCGATACTCTGCAAATCACATTTAAGTGCCTGGCAGAGGGTCCATTAACCACTTTCATAACTTTTCTCTACCGTTCCATTCCCTAATAGCGCGCGGGAAGAAAGAACACCTAAATGGTTCCGTTTTCGATCTGATTTCTCTTATTTTATTGGGATGGACATGTCTCCCTAAGTAGGTGGGTGCTAGCAAAATATTTTCACATTCAGAAGTAAAAATCGGTGATTGAAACTTCGCAAACAGATCAGGCCGCAATGAATAACGTCTTTCTTTTAATGATTTCCACCCCAATTCGAGCAACATTTCCGTGACGCTTTCCCTCCCGTAACGCGGTAAAACAAAACGAGCTTCCCCTCTCTGAACCCCCTCTATATCTTCCGTCAGTCCCACCTGGTGAGGGTCCCACAAGGGGCAACAGTACTCCAGGAGAGGATGCACAAGTGTGATGTAGGCAGTCTCTTTGGTGGAGCTGTTGCATCTTCGAAGCATTCTGCCAGTGAAAAGTAACCTTTGGTTCGCCTTCCTCACAATATTTTGTATGTGTTCTCTCCAGTCAAAGTTGTTCGTAATTGTAACTCCTAGGTATTTGGTACAATTTACGACCTTAAGGTTTAACTGATTTATAGCGTAATTGCAGTTCAGCGGATTTCTTTTAGTGGTCATGTGTGTTACTTCACACTTTTCTTTATTTAGTGTCAATTGCTAATTTTCGCACCAATTTCGTCTAAATCGCTTTGCAGTTGCTTTTGATCCTCTGTTGACTTCACTAACCGATAAACGACAGCATCATCCTCGAACAGTCTAAGGGAGCTATTCAGATTGTCTCCTAAATCGTTTATAAACACGAGGAAGAGTTGGGGACCTATAACACTACCCTGTGGAACGCCAGATATCACTTCTGTTTTACTCGATGACTTACCGTCAATTACAACGAACTGTTCCTTTCTGATAGGAAATCGCGAATTCAATCGCACAATTGGGGAGATATTCCGTAAGCACGCAATTTCGTTAGAAGCCGCTTGTGGGGTACAGTGTCAAAAGCCTTCCGGAAATCCAGAAATATGGAATGGATTTGATATCTCTTGTCGATGGCACTTAACACTTCATGTGAATAGAGGGCACGCTGTGTTTCGCAAGAACGATACTTTCTGAATCCGTGTTGACTATTGGTCCACGATATGTTGACGATGCTCTTGTGCTGCCACAAGCGGAAAAAAATCTACACTAGTGGAAAGCTATTCATTTGTCTCAGAGCGCTGCCAACGTTAAGTCGCCTGATGAGGCGCGTGTGCACGAAGTATTGCTGTAGATTACACACAAGTAATTTTCACAAGCTGGGGTTTTTTATTTCGGAGTTTCCTATGGTCTACTGCTTCCGGTTGCTAGGACAAGTAAACTTCAGGAACTTTTTGTACGTGATTGTACAAAGTATTACTAAAACTTGTAAAGAAGTATTTCCTCTACAGTCGCGATATACGAGAGAAAAGTGAACTTTCATATGGTCGTTCTTGAAAACGAGAGCAGTCGCCGCTTGCTGTATTCTTACTAACGAGTGTAAGTCATGATGAACACACTAACGTAAAAAAATTAATGTTAGCCTAAAGAAATGGTTGCAGTGGCATTCATATGGGTGTTATCAAGGGACACTAAGTAATGAACTGAAATAAAATGACTCCACATAGAAACTTTCTGAGGATTTCATATGCAAATTTCGAACATCTCTTGCGCCGGCCGCGGTGGCCGAGGGGACAGCGGCGCGCCAGTCAATGTCTGCACAGTCACTACGGTCGGGGGTTCGAAACCCACGGGCATGAATATTTGTGCCGTCCTTAGTATTAGCTAGTTCATAAGTAGTTTAGGGACTGATGACCCCGTAGTTAAGTCCCATAAGCTCTACAAACATTTGAATATTTAAACATAGTTTCGGAAAATGGGCAATGTTTTCGGTCTGCAGTTGATTCAGCCACAGATTCTGTGCCATTTTGAAGGCTTTAATACTGTAGTACATATCTGTTATGTGGTGGCCTTTTCCTTGGAGTGAGGTATTTAAATCGTTTAAGTGGCCTGTTAATAGCAAGGAATTCTGTCACCAAATCCAAGTTTCTTCTTGCAACTGACTTTCACTTCTCATGAATAATGCTATTTGATTTCTTAAAGAATCGCTCTATCACCTTACACATACCCAAATAAGGAACATTCTTCAACAAAACTTATAAATTATCTCTCAGGCCTCATGATCGGATGGAATTTGTGACTTGTACCACCATATCTACAACATTTATACTTTTCATGTATTTTACGCACATATTCTCCTGATGAACGCAGTGGATGGCAGTGAGTTCTTGTGTTGCACTAGAAACATGTTTCATACATTCTTCTCCCGAGCTTTTAATCCCACATAAACTCCTACGATGGACCCGCATCTGTTGAGACAGAAATAAGCTTATTCCAACTCAGGCCACCGATTTGAACAGCTTCTTCAACGCCTTTGAAAATGTCCAACACTATTGTGGTGCCCTTAATCCTCTTCTATATTCAGCTTAACATCGACGTCCCGAATGAAAATAGCTAACTGTGCAGAATCTGATATGTCAGCACTCTCATCGCCAGCTAAAGAATAGTGTATAAACTTACGTGCCGTAACATCCAGTTCTTCTTGCACGTCTGCAGCCATGTCCTGAATACATCGCATAACAGTTTTCAGAGAAAAACTCACTTTTTCATAGTCCTTTGCCAAATTTGGTTACATTTCTTCAGTGGCCATCACAATCACTTCTTTCGCAAAGTCACCCTCTGTAAATTGTCTAAATTTCTTGACTTTAGAGTTAATCTGTAGCTCATACGGACAGATGCTTCGCTACTCTTGACAGTCCTCCACATCAAAACGTTCCTTTAATTCAGGTATTAAGGCGTCTCGCTCTTCTCTTTCACATTTCCCATACTTATTTGCGTGGCACAGGGAATAATGACGCTGTAAATTACTTTCTTTACACTTCGTACTTCTCTGTTACACCAAAAACTATGCACCTTCATTGCACAAAAAAGAAACAGATTTTCCCACACAGAAAGAAGAACTGATTGCTCCGTTTTGCTTGTAGTCGCTATGTTATTGTCGTCAAGAGCGCTATTGCTGACAGAGCCCTCCAGCTCCATAATGAGAGCCCCGTTTATCCAGGTAACATGGCGAACACAGCTCTCGCCTGACGTCACACCGATTGACAGACTTGCTCTTCCTGTTCACAAGTCACCGCCTGATGTTATCTTCTCTGAGTTAGACCGCTCGCTTACAAGTGACGTGGGACGGGCGAGTCCATTTGCTCGTAAGTAAACTAGGTATATCACCAACGTGTGCTACCAGCGACAGTAGTAGATTCCATTGCATATTGTCACCAAAGCAGTGCTGCCACTATTTAAGTTCCAACCCTCGTATAATATAAATACTATATGTCCACGATAACTTGAGGATTCGCGCGGTGAATTCTGGGAGCGGCGTTGACAGCGCTTTACTTCTACCCTGCGATGAGGAGGGGTGAGGGGAAGGTAGCGTCGGCTGCTTACAGCAAGTGCTGGCACTATCACCCACCTAATACGAAACCGGAAGCAGCACTCACGCAAATACTTTTCACTTAATGACGCTAGGAAATACTTGATGTATTGACATATTACTGGACAAGTGTTTTACCTACAGCTGCGGTATTCTATACGTATATCGAAAATGGAAACAGGGTCTCCGCAGCGAGACGCTTTAGACCGCTCGGCTACTCCGCCGCGGCGAAAGGGGCAACACTTTTTGTGTTTGCGCGGTCGCACACAGCGCAAGTTGTGGCTGCTTTGTTCGGTCGATGGCATTGGGAACTACTGTACCATCCACCATATTCCCTAGGCTTAAGTTCTTGTGACTTTGATTTTATTCCGATGATGAAGGAACCAGTTCATGAGATTGATTGAATAAACCTCTTCAACTAATACGTTGCTTGTGGAGGCCATTTTAGCAGCAGCTTAATACTATGTATATTCCCAGTAGTATTTTAAAGAAAACGCTTTCTATTACTGCAAATGAAATGCTTTTTATTTTTACAATTCACCTATACGCGTTTCTCCTTTTTCTCGAGGCATCATCAGCGGTTGTCATCACTTCGTACTCCATACCTCACTCTTTCTGGCAAACACTTTACACTATTTTGCCAAAAATGCGAAGTTTTGTCGCAAAAGAGTGCAACATTTCGACATGGGTGCCAGTAAGAGGGAGATATGGAGTAGGAAGTTATGATGCCTTGTGAAAAAGTCGAACCACGTATGGGTGAATTGTAGAAATTAAAAGCACTTTATCTGCAATAATAGAAAGCGGTTTCTTTAAAATACTACGGAGAAAATACATACTCTTCAACTAAATCTCTGACTTTGCGCACTTATTTTGCAAACGTTAGAATAAAACCCTTTTTTTAAAATTAATGAACCAGTTACTTTATGTCACAATTCTTATTTGTTTCGTAAACTGCAGCCTATGCATAGAGTGTTTTTAACAGATAAAAGATAATATCTGCAACTGAGGTAGTTGCTGGGCTATGAAAGCAGAAATGTACGGTTCGATCATAAGATAACATACAGCCAAACTTCTGAATCAGAATATTACGTAGCGGAGTACGCAGGCTCTTACAGTGTATAATCACACTTGTTTAATCTTAGCAGTGAAAAATGCGGTGCAGGATACAGTGTAAAGACGCAAAGTGAATTAAAATCGTTGCCTTTAAAATCACACATGTAGTTGTAACTGTCAGAGGGGGGTCGCCAAAATACTTACACATGGACGGTGATCTCAGATTCGAAAAGGTTGAAATAAATTGGAATAGAGCAAAGAACCCACAAATATTGTCAAATCGTTCCAGGAGCAGTGTGCGTAATACAGCGTCTGGATTTATTTCGAAAAGTCGCTTGGCTTACGGGGGGACGTTGAAGAAAAAATACACGCTATTTCAAAATTGCACCAAATTCACAGTTTTGGAGATATAGTAATAAAAATTTTTGTATCCTACTTTACGTGAAAGTAACACATTTACGTATAAAATCCTATCATTATATATATATTCAACTTTTTAAAATGAAATTTGCGTTTTTATGATCCTTTTTCTCAGAAAGTATCCAAGAGATTTCTACAAAAATTTCACTGTTTCATCTCTTTTTATGTTTAAGCTTCTCTTAAGAGGTTTTTGGACTAGGTCAAATAGGACAATTTCCATAAATTTTTAAAATTACAATTCCACAAGTACAATTTTAAATTAATGCAAAATTTCAAGTACTTTGACCCATATGTCAGCTTGCAATCAGAATTTCAAGCTTTTCTTTTGACACAAAATTTATTAAGTTTATAGAAATATGTGTACAAATTTTCATAATTCTAGCATTCATAGAATCTGAGGAAAATGTACATAAACTTTTAAAAACAAACTTTTCAGGAGACGCAATTGAAAGTTCAACCCAACTTTTTTGCTTATTTCCCTTCTTCAGAGGGTACCACATTTGAATTTTGCATCGTCTTTCTCTTTAAGGCTTGTCTTCTGGTTTCTTGCTGGCTGTCTTCAACTGACTTTTCACCTTCAGAGACGTGCTGTAGATCTATTTTTCTCAGGGTGTCTTGAGTAAAATTTCCTATCTTGAAGCCTATTCTTTCTAATATCTTCATACTTTCGATTTTCCCATCATTAAATACAAGAACTGCATCGTGAATTGCAATTCTGACAACTGTAGCAGATGCAAATGTGGTTTTAGGGCACCGTTTCCATATTAGTGAATTTAGAGACTCATTTGGATTCTCGGTTTTGCTATGAACTCACTTTTTGAGAAGTGCAGATACCGAGATTCATCACTGTAGTATGCAGCACTCACCTCACTAATTTTTCGCTTGGAGCTGCTAGGAGACGAGTTGACATTTTCAGCAGATGTTATTACTTCGGACGTAGCGTCACTGATGGATTGTCGTTGTTTTGCACTCTCTTCTAGTCACTAACTTATTCAAACGCGGTTTATCCAGATTTTATGCACGCTTTGTGATCGTGGCATAACTGAACGAAGAAAGAATTGAACACTTGTATAAATCTCCGTTAGTAACACAAGGTAAAAGAAGAATTGCTTCGTCATAAAGGATCCAGCTAATTTGTTATTGTTTATAAGATACGGAACAGTGTCAGAGACGATCTATAAGACCAAGGAGTATGTATAACGGCCTTGTGGATGTACCTCATGTTTAGTTGAAAGTAATACACAGAATCGTTGTTCATTGTGCTGCTACTGAAGTGCTGCTTTAAAATGTGGGCGTGGCAGAAAGACCGCGTCACACTTTTAATTTTCAGACACTTCAGATGCGATTTTAACATTGAAACTTTGGGAATTTATTGTCCACGAGCTGTACTTCGTGTCGTCTTCACTTCGGAGACTGGTTTGATGCAGCTCTCCACTCTATCCTGAGCAAGCCTCTGAATCTCTTCATAAGTACGGCAACCTACATCCTTTTGAGTCTGATTACTATATTAATCTCGTAGTCCTCCTCTGCGATTTTTACCCCACACACTTCGCTCCAAAACCTAAATAAACAATTCCTTGTGGTCTAAGAACGTGTCCTATCAATCGATTCCGTCTTTTGGTCAAGGTATGCCAGAAATTCCTTTTCTCCCCAATTCTGATCAGTACCTCCTCATTAGTTACGCGATCCACCCACCTAATCTTCAGTATTCTCCCGTAGCACCACATTTCAAAAGCCTCTATTCTCTTCCTGCCCGCACACAAATGACTTCAGAATGGACTTCCTAGTGCTTAATTTAATATTAGATGTTAACAAATTTCTCTTTTTCAGAAACGGTTTTCTTTTCATTGCCATTCTGCATTTTATATCCTCTGTACTGCGACCATCATATGTTATTTTACTGCCCAAGTAACAAAACTCATCTTTATTGATTCCTTACCTAATCTAATTCCTTCAGCATAGCCTGATTTTCGAAGACTGCTTTTATTACCCTTGTTTTGCTCTTGGTAATGTTCATATTACATGCTCCTTTGAGCACACTGTCCATACCGTTCAATTGAGCCTCTAGGTTCTTTGCTGTCTCTGACAGAATTACAATGTCATCATCAAAACGCAAGGTTTTTATTTCTTCAACCCGAACTTTAAAAATCAAATGTTCAAATGTTTGTCAAGCTTATGGGACTTAACTACGGGGTCATCAGTCCCTAAACTTACAAACTACTTATGAACTACTTACGAACTAGGACGGCACAAATATCCATGCCCCCGAACTTTAATTCCTTGTCGAACTTTCCTTTTGTGTTCATTTTTTGCTTGCTCAATATACAAATTAAACAACATTTGAGAAACGCTACAACCCTGTCTTACACCCTTCCCAACCTCTGCATCCCTTTGATGCCCTTCAACTCTCATAACTGCTGTCTGGGTTTTGTACAAGTTGTAAATAACCTTCCGTTCTCTATATTGTACTCCAGTTGATTTGAGAATCTGAACGAGTGTATTCCAATCAACATTTCAGAATTGTACTAACAAATATATATCTATAACTGTGTCTTAACCACAAGACATAAAGAGCTAAAAATTTGTACAGTTACTAATGTCTACCCGGGGAAGGCTTTAGGCACGGGTTTATGGCAATCTATATATTTAATGTGAATGTATGTTCGGTGTACGCTTATCACGTCCGAACGTCAAGACGCAGAGACTTAACTATTTGTACAGTTACTAATTTATACCTGAGGAAGCTTTTAGGCACGGTTTTATAGAAATCTGATAGATATTTAGTAATTTGTAGAATATAACGCGAAATGCGGAACAATTATTACTCTTTGAAAATTATATTTACTCTTTGAAAATTATATTTACTCTTTGAAAATGGTGTTATTGGTTGCATTGTTGCTTGAGGGTTGATAATGATAAAAGGTTGGAGTATATTGGGATGGAAAGTTATCGGTGTATATAAAATACTACGTGTGTGTGTGTGTTAATATTTCGCTCTGCAGCGAAAACTATAGAACGCAAACGAATGGTCTGTGAGTAATCGTTATCCGAAGTCTCCCGTTGTACACCATAGCAGTTCCATGCCGATAGCTAGAAGATATGTGGTTGAAAGTCGTCAAATTATATAAAAAAATTCGGACTGAAGGCCAGCGATGACGTTTGCGACTCTATAGCAAGGAGGTTACATACAGCGAAACGTGAATGCCACAGACCATATCTTTGGTCTATGCGTTCTACAATGTGTTCAGCTCTTTCTCTGTAACGAATCGCATAGGAATAAGGAAATATAAGAATAAATAAATACCATACTACTGAAAGATAGCTTATCTATCATAATCAACCAACACGCTAGCGGAGCCGCGAGTTTAAAACGTTCGCTGCCGTTCACGCTCTGGCGAGTGATCGTATTTTGACAGTATCTTTTCATAATTTTGAGCCACTGAATGTTTTGCTTTTAGTTTTCAGTTTTTTATATGGTTTTTTATTTGCATTTGTACTTTTGTGAAAATAACAAATGAACAATATAAGCAGTACATAAATCTATCATGACATCATGAGAAGCGTGTGTGGCTCGTATCCGGTAATGAGAACGCGGAAATCTGGAACCACGTACGTGTGCATAACACTTACACTCTTCCCTGAGTGCCTACCAGAGTATACAGCTTTATTAGTCGATGCCGTTTTTTTTTTTTTTTTTTTTTTTTTTTTTTTGACTTAACTACGAGGTCATTAGTCCCTAAACTTACAGACTACTTATCAACTAGCTTATCCTAAGGACGGCACAAATATCCATGGCCGGCCGCGGTGGCCGAGGAGACTGAGGCGCTTCAGTCACGGTCTGCACGGCCACTACGGTCGGGGGTTCGAATCCCCCCTCGGGCATGGATATTTGTGCCGTCCTAGTTCGTAAGTAGTTCATAAGTAGTTTGTAAGTTTAGGGACTGATGACCCCGTAGTTAAGTCCCATAAGCTTTATAAACATTTGAACATTTTGAAATATCCATGCCCGACCGTAGTGGCCGTGTAGACCGTGACTGGAGCGCCTCAGTCCCCTCGGCCACCGCGGCCGGCCAAACAGTAGTTCACACCGTGGTTAACGGCCATCAGCGCTACACGGTATGAAAGGAGCTTTCAGAGTTATGCTCTAGCCAGACAACAGGAGATGACCAATACACTCCTACATAGAAACAGGGGCAGCATGAATGGACCTATCTCAAAAGGTAACCTAAGTAACGTTTACACGCGCCAGAGCGTGAACGGCAGCGAACGAGTTATGCTAGTAGAAAATAAATCGGAAATTGACTTTTTGGTCAATTTCATCAACATCCCCCCTTGAGAGTATGTTATTGACCATGAGGTGGTTTGGGGTTCAGTGAACAGACTGTGTGTGGCGGAGCCGCCAGGTGAGATGTAAGAGCCGGCAAGGTTGGCGGGGCGGGAAGCCGGCAGAGGCAGAGGCAGAGAAGCGCAGCGCGGCCGGTGGGAGTGTCCGTCTTAAGCAGGGCAGGGCTGGGCTGGGCCAGCACTGGGCCTGGCTGGGCGGATTTATGCGGCCGCGGCCGCCAATTAGCGCAATAAATCGCGGCGGGTGTCGCGCCGCTGTAATTTGGCGCCATTGTGCCGCAGATAGCATCGCCACCAGGCGTCACACACTGCTGCAGTCTCCTGCCGCAGCACGCGCCCAGGCCGAGGTCGCCGGCTCTCTGCCGCCGCTGCTCCGACTGCCGTGGACGGCTCACAGGATACCAACATTTACCAGCCACAGGCACAGTCGCGCTATTGTTAATACGTCTACTGGTAATATGATGTGCCATGGGCGTAGCCAGAGTGGGGTTTCTGTGGTTCAAATCAAAGAGATATAATCTACTGTAAGGTAGTCGGAAGTGAAGAGGTGAAATAATTGTAATTAGTGAATACGAGTAAAAGTCTCATTCACATAGCTTCACAAGTGTCACAAAAGGGAAGTGACAGTTGTGTACAGAGTGAGGTGGTGACTTTTACGTACGGCTAGGTGGAAGATAAACACATTGGCGACGTTCTGACCTACCTTGTGGAGTGAGGCAAGACTTCGAGGGGATATCAACCCGGAAAAGTAGGCTTCCGGCAAGGACAAAATGTTCAAATGTCTGTAAATCTATCAGACCAAACTGCGTGGTCATCAGTCCGTAGCTTACAAACTACTTAAACCTAGGTAAACTAACCTAAGGACAACACACACACACACACACCCATGCCCCAGGGAGGACTCGAACCTCCACGGCGAGCAACCGCGCGCTCCGCAGCGAGTCGCTTTAGACCGCTCGGCTACTCCACCACAGCGGCAAGGACAAGCGGCCGTTTAAATACTGGGTGAAAACTGGCAGGGACAGAGTACACTTAGAGTGAAGTACGCTTCGAGAAGAGTATACATCGGCACCAGTTGCAGGTGGCACTGGTTACCGAGCGGTGTGAGCAGACATGGGAGACCGCCAGCGCCGGACTACGGTATCGGCGGCCGCTAACAGATGGACAACTGGACCATGGGATCCCGCCATTTCTGAGTCACTGGAAGACGACACGTAGGCAGCGCCAACGCGGTACCACAGACAAATATATACAGACGGGAAACCTCCGTAAGGGCCCTGTCCCACGCTCAGGGGTGCTGGGCGGGGGGTGCTGAAGCAGTTCCGTAAGATGTCCCATGATGGCGCTGCGGTGAGAAGCAGCTCTTTAAACTGGCCAGAGCTGGCGGCACGTAGCGGCTGTCCCCACCACAACCTCCCTTCAAACGCCAGCAAGCCGGACACAGCCGTGGCCTCGTGGCAGGCGGCAGGAGCTCTCCCCTCAGCCTCCCGTCCACGCTACCCTCTGACGTGCGAGAGGCACCCTCAGAAGCGCCTCTAGTGTGGTCTACCGGTACTAAGCCAGGGAACCGCCTGACACCTACTAGCATCTTACGGAAATACGAGGGGAGCGTAGGACAGTGGTTTAGGGGGGGGGGGGGGGCTGCTTCTCCTTATATGTCACTCTGTGGCGGTACTTACTTTGGGATGCGGACATGCAAAAGTCATCAACCGTGAGGGGTGGTTCGCCGCCATCGACAGCAGCCTTCTGCGGGGAGATCGCTGCACACCAACAGGTAGACCGAGTCCGGCGGCGCGGTTGAGGGACGCGGTTGTGCCCACGACTAGGTCCGACTGGCCACTGAGCTGTCACTACCGGCAGACATCGCGGGTTCGGTGGTGCACTTCTGCCGAGATCAGCTGTCTTCGCAGCACGACATCAGAGAGGCGGCAGGTAGAAGGTGCTAAAATGTATCTTTGAGCAATAAAGTCTGTTCATTATACTGTTTCATTTACGCCTCTATCCTAAGTCGAAGTCCGAATTCAGGTCCCATAGCTGATGAGAATGTAACCATTCATCCTGACAAGATATTACGAACCTTTCATACCACAAGACCCTACCCCAAAACCACTGGTGTCAGAGTTACTCGACTCAAAGGAATCAGGAAATACAGCAACCAGTCACCTTTCTTACGTATTTATTTACCACGACCGGTTTCGAAATGTCTGGCAGTTCATCATCGGGTGGTATACATCTTTATAAGTTCTTCACAACATTGTCGAACTCGTTTGGCTGTGGTGAGATAGAAAATGATGTGTGAGCTGCATGTTTGGCACTAAATTACGACATTTATAAGTTTAAGACGTATTTTAAACAGCTGCTTACAGTTGGTTCACACTGCTGTTTGACGATCGGTGGTTTTTCATGCATTTAAGATATAATGAAGCATGCATTTCAGATGTGAACTGCTGTTTGACGATCGATGGTTTTTCATGTATTTTAGATATAATGAAGCATGCATTTCAGGTATAATGAAGACTTACCGTATGGACTATACCGATTTTTCTCTGCCTTGGGAAACGTAGCCGCTCTTATTTCCTATCATGCCGCCTAACTGTTCTAAATTATGAAGTACCATTGCCGCGGGCTCAGCCGTGAAATGTTTTAAAATCGTAAAATTACATTACAATTTAAACTGAGGCTACATACAAGAAAACACTTTAGACCGATTTACACGATAGACTTTGTGTGAAAATTGACTACTCGAAGTGAGTACGCCTTTCGTGCCTGCGTGTAAATCAGCAGCCAACCCCGTCTATGACGTCAATGATCAATAGATTGTGCCGAATGTGGATGTTGTTCAAATGTCTGTTAATCTTAAGGGTCTTAACTGCGGGGTCATCAGTCCCTAAACTTACAAACTACTTATGAACTGCCTTATACTAAAGACGGCACAAACATCCATGTCCGAGGGGGGATTCGAACTCCCGACCGTAGCGGCCGTGCAGACTGTAACCGCTCGATCACTGCGGCCGGCCCGAATGTGGAGTTCTAAATTTTCGGGTGAGCTGCAGAATGCACATGCGCAGACGCAAGTAACAATAGTGGTGTCTGCTAACTTAATCTGGTCGACCGCATTCATATTACAGAAATGCTTTCTCATCTTCTTTAACCTTATTATGTTTTTTGCTTTGTGTTTTCGTCACACCAAAAAAGTTACACCGGACCTAATATTGTTTTTTTTTTTCCTACTAGTTTTCTCCTACAAAAGAGACGAAATATCTGGAAGCAGAAAAATATTTTCGTTTTACGGGGAAAAAGCGTACACTATGTATAGGCTATATACGAGCATAATATATAAACATATTTTACGGAAAATTATATCAATAGAAGAATCAGAATACACAGAAGGATGGAAAAGCTGGTAGAAGCCGACCTCGAGGAAGATCAGTTTGGGTTCAGGAGAAATGTAGGAACACGGGAGGCAATACTCACTTTACGGCTTATCCTAGAAGATAGGTTAAGAAAAGGCAAACCAACATTTCTAGCTTTTGTAGATTTGGAGAAGGCTTTTGACAATGTTGATTGGAATAAACTCTTTCAAGTTCTGAAGCAAGCAGGAGTAAAATATAGGGAGAGTAAGGTTATTTACAACTTGTATAAAAACCAGACAGCGGTTGTCAGAGTTGAAGGGCATGAAAGGGATGCAGTGGTTGGAAAGGGAGTAAGACAGGGTTGTAGCCTTTCCCCAATGTTGTTCAATTTGTACATTGAGCAAGCTATAAAGGAAATCAAGGAGAAATTTGGAGAAGGAATTAAAGTTCAGGGTGAAGAATTAAAAACATTGCGTTTTGCCGACGACATAGTAATTCTGTCAGATACAGCAAATGACCTGCAAGAGCAATTGAACGGAATGGACAGTGTGCTGAAAGGCTCATATAAGATGAACATTAACAAGAGCAAAACTAGGGTAATGGAGTGCAGTGTAAAAAAATCAGGTGATGCTGAAGGAATTAAATTGGGGAAAGGAAGCAATAAAGGAGGTAGATGAGTTTTGTTACTTGGGCAGTAAAATAACAAATGATGGTCGCAGTACAGATGATATAAAATGCAGAATGGCAATGAGTAGAAAGGCGTTTTTGAAAAAGAGAAATTTGTTAACATCGAATATTGATTTAAGCCTAAGGAAGTCCTTTCTGAAGGCATTTGTATGGAGTGTTGCCTTGTATGGGAGTGAAACATGGACAATAAGCAGTGTGGACAGAAAGAGGATAGAGGCTTTTGAAATATGGTGCTACAGAAGAATGTTGAAGATTAGGTGGGTGGATCGCGTAACTAATGAGGAGGTACTGAACCGAATTGGGGAGAAAAGAAATTTCTGGCATACCTTGACTAAAAGAAGGGATAGATTGGTAGGACACATTCTTAGACATCAAGGAATTGTGAATTTAGCGTTGGAGGGAAGTGTGTGGGGTAAAAATCGCAGAGGGAGACCAAGAGACGCGTATAGTAAGCAGATTCAAGTGGATGTGGGTTGTCGTTCTTATGAGGAGATGAAAAGGCTTGCTCAGGATAGAGTAGGTTGGAGAGCTGCATCAAACCAGTCTCTGGACTGAAGACCACAACAACAGAAGAATCAGAATTATTGGATGAGAAAATTATTTTCGTCATTATTTTCACCGTTAGCAAGAAAACAAGATATGAAAACTAAATTAAATAGTTGATTTTTACTGCATTTCCAATATTGTTTCATGTTTCTTCCAGTATAAATTTTCTTCAGCATATAAATGTGTAAGTTTTCAAAAGTTTGGATAACATTTTTCCTATTATTTAGATTCTCAATTGTGTACAAAATTTGCTGCATGATATTTGAGGAGTACTTCAACCCTTTCCTCATTAATAAAATCAATTATCCTCTGTTTCTGTGTAAAAAGTGCCCTCATAACCTCACTTCTTCATTCAGTTGCGAAACTACATAGCAGAGAGCTCTCTACAGGTTTGGTGTTTACGTCTAAACGAAAGCGATTACTCGAGACAGGCGAGACGCAGTACGGGAATAGCACGCGAGGGGCGTTGCAGTAGACATACTCGTCGTGAGTAGTCAACTGAGACAAGAAAGTTCGTCGTGTAAAAGGGGCTTTAGACAGTCCCACTACTTACAGCTAGCCTAGCCCCTGGCAGTATGCATTGCGCTTAACGCGAGTTAAGGCGTTGGCCAGGGTAGGCAACTGCTCTGTATGGTCTAGGCCCTAGAGAAAAGGCTAGAGATCCGTCCTCTGACGCCACGCGTAGTGGGCAGTGATCGTGTAGCCGACTGGCTGCCCGCTACAGCGCAGTGGTCTGTATCCCAAGAGTCAGTGCCGCGGTCTTCTCTCTAGATGGCGCTGTATGTCCTCAACACAGCATAGTGTCTCACTGCCCATGTACCAACTCTGTCTGTTGGTAGGCTAGCTCGCAGTCAAGTTGTCTCACTTACCAGCGCCTCGTCGCACTGCAAGCTCGCTGACAGCCGTTGTCTTCCTTAAATCTTGTGTTTCTTGTAAGCGTCGAGATTGCTATCGTAACAGAGAAGAAACGAATTACTGATAATGACAGTATCAACATGAGTAAGTCCTGAACGTGTGTAAAGCAGCTGAATGAAGACGTGAGGTTATCAGGGCGCTTTTTACGTAGGAACAGAAAGAGGATAATTGATTTTATTAATGATGAAACGTTAATTCATAGTTGAAGTTCTCCTCAAATGTCATGCAGCAAATTTTGTACACAATTGAGAATCTAAATAATAGGGAAAAGTCATCCAAACTTTTGAAAACTTAAACTTATATTTGCTGAAGAAAATTTATACTGGCAAACTCATGAAGCAATATCAAAAATGCAGTAAAAAGCAACTATTTACTTTAGTTGTCATATCTTGTTTTCTTGGTAACGGTCAAACTAACATCGAAAATAATTTTCTCATCTAATAATTCTGATTCTTCTGTTGATTCAATTTTCGGTAAAACACGTTTATAGATTTACGCTCGTATATAGCCTATATATAGTGTACGCTTTTCCCCCGTAAAACGAAAGTGATTTGAGGTGCATTTCTACAAGGATTCATAAGAGTTATCAGACTGGCTTTGCGGCTGTAATGGGACGAAAATGTTTTATTATTGGACTTCGTTACTTTGGGATAAGGAATGGTATTGTTTTTTAAATCATCTTAATACTGTAGTGAGGAAACACATTTAATCTGAATTTCACCTTTCATGCTACAGATATATGTCATACCCCTGCTAGAATTAACGTTCTTTCGAGTTCTTAACGAAGAGTGGTAAATAGAACTTCAGAGTCAGAAAGTAAGAACAGGGAAGTACAGACATTAAATAATACAGTCTGATATTTATCAGAACAGAAAATACACTCTCATGGCTACAAGGAAAATTCCGAAGGAAATTGCATTGAATTTCTTTTTTGCAAATGCCAAGTTTCATCCTCCTTTGAAAGAACATTAAGCTGCATCTGCATTTTTCTGCGACATGTTGGAAAGCATCCAAAAAGTTTTTTAAAAAGAGCAGTAACTGATGCTTTTAGAGATGAAAACTCTAATGAAATTAACAATTCGGATTTTGTGGCTTCCGAAAAAAAAAATTTTTTAAATAAAAATTTGTTCATTTATTTTCAATACTCATTTAACGCAATAGATAGAGCGAGGGAAAGGGGGAAAAAAAGCATCGATTTATCCTCCATAATGTTGTTTAAACGAATGAAGAGTTCATATCATTCATCCACCAAATGCAGTTAATTTTCGTAATGTAATTTTATCCCGGATCTGACAGGGTGGGAGAGGGAGGCAAACCGAGGTGTCTGCTCTGGATGGCACTTTTAGAGGGACTATAAATGGCATTCAAATCAAGGTGACGTGCCTATGACTAGAGGGGGGGGGGAGAAAACAACAAAGGGACGCCGACAAAATCGGACGTTTAGCGCGGTATTTTACGTATTCACTTGCAACAACTGTTTTTTTTAATTGATTTAAACCTAAGAACAATAACTATTGTTCTAGTGTTGAAAAACTTCGCTGCCGTAGAGATTTGGTTGTTTATTTTGTTAATTGATATGTATTGAGGCATTTATTCGATGCATGTTGTACAAAAGTTGTGCAAACCATTTAGTCTTTGTTTTATTTTATTGATTATGCAGTGATGATGTGCATTAGTACATTTTCTTGGTTAAACCTATTGTTCCATATACATGTCTCGTAGTATCAAAATATCGAAACGTTCATTACACTGGGTCACGACTTGGGTACAGGTTTTACGCAAAACGGCACAGAACCTGAGGCCTTGCAACATTTACTGCTACTTAGCCTCATAAGTTAGTTTCATTTTGATAGAATAAGGACTAAAGTGTAAAGCATAATAGAGTATTTTTTATTTCTCAAAGTCTTAAGTTCTACATCAGGAGACGCCTCTGCTAATTGTGCTTTACTAAATGTTGAAAACTAAGATCATCAGTTCGTGACCCATGGGCAACAAGTGGGCCACGGACAGCATTGATAACGAGTCGAAGACGGGATAAACGTTATACGGAAACCAAAGTTTCAAAAGTATTGTTAGTTGTTCGCTGTGCTTTTCTCAGTAGATTCTTATATTAGTGGGCAGATATTTTTCTATACGAACCCTCTATGCAACTGAAAGAAACAGGTTTTTTTTTCAGACACTTTTTAACTTTATTTACAAGGCATCTTAAATGACCTGAAATATGTACATGACTATGTTTTACATTATTTCGTCTCTACGTTTCTCGTAGCACAAACACACAATTAACATTTGGTAACAAAAATACATTCAACAGTTGGCAATACCATCAAATACAAAAACATGTAAACAAAACTGGCAAGTGCCTGGTGCAGCAAAGAAATATCCCAAAGAGATAAAGGAAGAAAGAAAAACAGCCAACCAGAGGCACCTTAACACGTAGAACATCAACTACAAAAACTGTAAGTCTTAATAAAATCGAAATATAATCAGTCAAATTGGAAACAATGACAATTTAATTAATCTTCCTTCGGAGTTTTTGCGTGTGGGCGTACAATGCGGAGTATAGTTGGACGGTGAGAAGACTGACAAAATAAGTGAGCAAGTAAAAATCGAAGTGAATGGGAGCGGGTTGTAGAATGCCTGGCGTTCGCAGTTCGGTGGAGCTCAGCGCTTTGCGCCGCACCAGTGCCCGTCGTTCGTTCTTTTTGGTGGGGGCTGGCTTCCAAAGTTAGTGCGGCCGACACAGCAGCTGGGGGAGGTCTTTTAATGTGTCTGTGTAGATAAAAAAAATATTGTGTGTGTCTTATCAGTAGAGAAACTGAAACGTGTTTATACGTCGTACACCAGTAGGCAAGTCAAATTTTACTTATTCGATTTGACATGTTTATTGACTTTTTTTTCAGCTGATCAGTTTATTCACACAACATAACCTTCTCACACATCATTATATTGATTTTTACACAAGAATAATAATTAATGTATTAATACTATATCAATTTTCTGATGCCGTCAAAAATTGTAATTATGGAGTATCACCATGACTGTGGTAGTCATTTTTGCACAGCAACTCAGCACTAACTGCCATTTTGCCGCGGCGGATTAGCCGTGCTCACTGGGGCGCCTTGCTGCGGTGCGCGCGGCCGTCGTGGGGACCATCGGGCATGGATGTTTGTTTAGTCCTTAGGTTAGTTTACCTTAATTTAAGTAGTTTGTAAGCTACGGACTGATGACCAAGCAGGTGAGACCGATACATTTTCAAACATGCGAACATTTTGACTGGCATTTTAGAAGTTGTAGTATTGATGAATTTGTTTACTTCGTAAGTAGGAACCCACCAACTTCAAACTAGTTATCTACGTATGTATTAAGAAAAAATGCTCAATATTAAAGTCCCCAAATGTTATAAATATGATGAGAGTACGAAGTGTGGTCCAATTTTCACGGGGACAAAAATGAACTTCTTCGATTACACTTGAATTCTCATCATTTTTTTCGATTTCCGACTTCCTTAGTTGCATATGAAACTGGTGGGGTTGTATTACCGTCTTTAGCAACTAAATGAAAGGCGTTTTTTGTGTGCCATACGCGTTTCACTTCTTTATTTATGAAGCATCATCAGTGGCCTGTAATACATGTTATTTTTGTATAATATTGTAGTACAGTCATAATATTATAGGTATTTTGCACAGTATGACAGTTACAATTTCCAAAGTTAGGATCTACTAGATTAGAAACAACTTCTGTAGCACAAGCTTCTGCAAAGTTAATTTAATTATCCAGTTTTTCGCCCTACTTAACGTTTTCTGTGTTATTCCATGTGTGTCTTCATGGAGATGTTTGTGAGGTCTTCAGTTGGATATGGTATTTTCTGTCTTGCTGAAAACCCTTGCGTCACCACTTCACTGTGTACTCGTTTTTGAACGTTTGTTTACAATGTTTAGTGTTGCAAACTGTCGCTTTTCTTCTGTCTCTTGTTTGTGTTCCTTGTATCTCTGAGTGTATCAGCTGTTTTTTGTTTGTGTTGGTGTCTGTAGACTGTGTGTGTGTGTGTGTGTGTGTGTGTGTGTGTGTGTGTGTGTGTGTGTGTGTGTGTGTGTTGTTATTTGTGTTTGTTTTTTGTGAATATGGGAGTGTGTGTGTGTGTGTGTGTGTGTGTGTGTGTGTGTGTGTGTGTTGTTATTTGTGTTACTTTTTTGTGAATATGGGAGTAGTGGGAGGGGGGAGGGGAGCGAGAGGGAGAAGGGGATAGGGCATTTCATGTTTCATTACTATTTTTCACTGTTTTTGTGGCCAGCTTGATCAGTTCTCCCTCTCGCTCCCCTCCCCCCTCCCCCTACTCCCATATTCACAAAAGACTAACACAAATAACAACACACACACACACACACACACACACACACACACACACACACACACAGTCTATACAGACACCAACACAAACAAAAAACAGCTGATACACTCAGAGATACAAGGAACACAAACAAAAGACAGACGAAAATCGACAATTGGCAACACTGAACATTGTTTACAAACGTTCAAAAGCGAGTACACAGTGAAGTGGTGACGCAAGGGTTTTCAGCAAGATCGAAAATACCCTATCCAACTGAAACCTTACAAACATCTCCATGAAGACACACATGGAATAACACAGAAAACGGTAAGTATGGCCAAAAACTGGATAATTAAATTAACTTTGCAAAAGCTTGTGCTACAGAAGTTGTTTCTAACCTAGTAGATCCGAACTTTAGAAATCGTAGCAAGACTGTTAACTGTCATACTGTGCAAAATACCTATAATATTATGACTGTACTACAATATTATACAAAAATAACATGTATTACAGGCCACTGATGATGCTTCATAAATAAAGAAGTGAAACGCGTATGGCGCACAAAAAACGCCTTTCATTTAGTTGCTAAAGACGGTAATACACCTCCACCACACTTGAATTATTTGAAGCAACGACAAAAGACAGCAGCAGCGACATTCCTGTATAGTCACCAGGATATATTTCTTCCGCATATGTACTTGTCCCCTAAAAGTAATAACTAACTTGTAGTTAGAAATTTTTGAAAGCTTAATGGAGAACAGCGATCTTAATATAATGGTTAAAAATAAAATTCAGTCTATATCGCAGATATGTGTTATTATTTCAAAACTATCTTCAGATGACTAAAACTGGAAAGTAACATAGCAGTTCAGGGGACATATACAATAGAATTATAATGAGACACTTAATAATACAAATACAGAAGATTATACCGATGATGACAGGTGACGGCATGATCAAGCTAGCCGCACAAACGTGGACTGCTGATGAGAACCGTGTGTCTGTGATTAAAGTACTGGAAGTTCCGCCCACCGGCTATCAGGTGTTGCCATTATTAATCAATCACACACATAGTGTATAAAACGTGTTAATTAGAATTAAATACTTGTTGTAAAGTCGATAAAGATACCTGAAATGTTTCCTGAAGCCACGTAATAAAAGGAAGTAGCTGAGAACGTTTAAAAGTTCTATGCAAAATTTTATGCAAAAATAACAATTAAAATCGGCGGTAGATGGAGAGATTTCCTTCTACGGGCGTTTATGGAAGACTTGTGTCGTGTGTTTATTTCAAAGATAAAGCTGCTAGATGTTATATTAACAATTTATTTTTAAGTAAAACACACTTATTCAGCCAAGATCGCTAGTTTATTTTTTTATTATTTTTATTTTTTATATTTTTACCGGTATCGATAAACTATGTCATCATCTTCAGATTTTTTTTTTCAAATTTCTCCTATTTTCAATAAAATAAAGAGTTACTTGTGAAAATGAAATATAAGAAAAAGAACATTGTCAAACGGTTAAAATTTGCATCACCAAAGTGGGTCGTCATCTGTATTGCACATTTGTGTGTTCTTGCCACAAGTAACAAGGAGAGGAAGTAAGTAAACGTCAGGCAAAACGAAAAGTGCGTGCGTGTGGGAGAAGAATGGAGGTTTAGGAAGGGTTAATTACATCTGTACCAATGATTTATCAAATGGCAACACTCTCCCTCTAACAAAAATGTTCAGCATTTTATTCGTAAACGGACTGTGGATCAGATAGGAGGAAGAGAACTAGGATGAATGAGAACCAGCAGTTCAGACGCTGGTGACCTATAGGCGTTAGTACCTCGACGAGTCGCTGCACGCTGCAGACCTACGTTACATCTTCTGCTCCCGTGAATCATGGAGGTAATTTACGCCTCGAGAACTATAAACGTCACGCTCTATATTACAGGCTCCTACTTCTGCTGTGAGCACGTGACCTCCGGGACGAAACTCTCGCTGCCAAGACATCTAACACGGAGTACTCTGTGTCCGACATCGACTACCCGACGTGAAAGTTCTTTGGTGTTGTTACAGAATGCTGAGAAAAAGATCGTCCCCATCATACAGCTAGTATCGATCGTCTTTGATATTATTTTCTATTCCCCGCCCTCACCACAAACGCACTTTCATAAAAAAATCCTAGTTCAAATTTTATAAACAAGTTCTAACGGAAAGTTACTTATCTACGTCTAATCCAATGCCATTAACTGATTTATATTTATTCATCATACAGCACCTTAGGTGGAATAGGCGTTTTACATAGATGGTATATTAGATTTTTCAACAATAGTACTTTAAAACTATATGAGCATTATTCAAAATGGAGCCCAGGAAAGATATCATAAACAATAAAACGCAATTAATGTCGACAGATAATGAAAACGTTAAAAACTGATGTTAATTTATTTTATTTCAAGCTGTCATCAAAACAATGCGATCAACTCACGTCGTGCTTCGCAGATTTCCATTCTGGAATTTATAATTCGGAAACAACGATCATTTGTAATTGCCGTTTTGTGGGAATAAAATATGCCTAATGAAGCAAGCCTTTCTAGCTGTACAATACAGTTCACACAATGATATATATTAATACAAAAGCATTTAGCATTTTACAGAGTTATTCCACGGAAAGCAGGAGGAACAGTTTGCACTGTTATCCGCAGTTCAGTTGGCTATACGGCTCTGTCAGAAGCTTTCTGCTGTACTGCATGCAAGTTTACAAAACATATTTTTGGAAACATTTTTGTTTCATTTATTGGGCAACAGCACTCTTATTTAAATGTATATATAAAGAACAGTTTAGAGTGCAATTTTTTTCCGACTAATTTCGGTCTTCTTTTCCGCAACATCAATGGAGCTATATTTCCTGAAGATGGTCTAAAAGAAGACCGAAACTAGTCGGAAAAAAATGATTGCACTCTAGAAAGTTCTTCATATATAAGTTTACAAAAGTACAGATATATGCTCTCTGTCATATTTCGGTACGTTTGTTTGTCGGTTTCACTTCGTTATTTGCTTCATTGAGAGGGTTAGTTCCATTCCATTGAATCCTTTGAACACTGAGAATCTGCTGTTATGAAAGGGAAATCTCGAAGCACACATTCCAATTGTTGGAAGTATCGTTCACAGGCTTATACGAAATTTATTTTTCATGTATGAAGGCGCTTCAGAAAGTAAGTTCCAGTCGCTTAAGTCACCCGAATGAGTGGTACTAGCATCGTCAACTTTGTCGCGTTGTGTAGCTTCCTTCAGTAGGGTCCAGGCCGCGGCGGAGTGGCCAAGCGCATTGAGACGCTATGTTCCGATGCGCGAGGCCGTTCCCCGACTGGGGTTCGAATCCCCCCCTCGGGCATGGATGTATGTGCTGTCTCAAAAATGTTCAAAAGTTTGTTAAGCTTATGGGACTTAACTACGGGGTTATCAGTCCCTAAACTTACAAACTACTTATCAACTACCTTATACTAAAGACGGCACAAATATCCATGCCCGAGGGGGGATTCGAACCCCCGACCGTAGTGGCCGTGCAGACCGTGACTGGAGCGCCGGCTGTGCTGTCTTTAGTATAAGTTAGTTCATAAGTAGTTCGTAAGTTTAGGGACTGATGATCCGCCAGTTAAGTCCCATGAGCTTTACAAACATTTGAACATTTTTAAGTACGGTCCTGGCAGCATAACTGTGAGGTTGTATTCAATTATTCCTTTCATCAATACAGAAGTTCAGAGGAACCAGTGAAGTGTGAGGTTTGAACATGGAGTAATACCATTTCTGTGGGCACATCAAAAGTCAGTAGTAGCAGTTTATCATGATATTACTGAAGTTTATGGAAATATTATGAGTGATAGTTTTGTTCGACGTTGATGCCGTTCTTTGCGCGATGGAAGAACTCACTTTTACGATGAAGAACGATGTGGCCGACCGTCCCAAACAAAACAAAACAAATACAATTTGGTGAACATGAATTAAATATTTGCCCGTAACATTCGTGTGTTCTGGAAACTATACTACCCGTGCGAATACTTCGCACTGTTAGTGGAATGACAAAAAAGTTGGGAAAAAATGGAAGTAAAGTTGAATATTCACGCATAGCTTTCTTCAGAATTAATCAGTGCAAGTGTTTAAAAACGCAAATGAAAGAGCTTATTGCGCTGAGTGTTGTCAGGTCAAAAAGAACTGCGTACCTCAATTAGAACCGAAGATATTGTAAAACAAACCGAATATTCAATGCAAGGGCAGAACGATACCGCGTTTGAATAAAAACGAAGGATGGAGGGACTTTAGTTAATTCTGATACTTGATAACAAATCTGTGGATGAATACCTTTAGTTTAAAAGAAAAATGAAAGAAATCGGCCAGATAGTTTGGTCTGGCCGATTGACTTTAGTTTTCGTAGATCCTTTTAATAAATAAGGTGGCAAGTGTCTTTTTGACCGAGGTTGGTGTTTTGATGGTGGATTTCACAGCACGAAGAACAACAATAAACGAGGAAGTATAATATCATACTTTAACTAAACTGAGCAAAGCAGTTTAGTAAAAAAGCCGTTGTGTGTTGAGTTCCGGCTTTGCTCTGATCTGTGACCGAATACTGCTGCACGCACTCAAACACTCCATTGCGGTGGTTTCAACAGGAGGTTTTGTCGCTAGTACTGTGAAGTCCGAAAACGGTTAGCGATTTCCACGTTTTCCCAAAAATGCCTCGGATCGCGAAGGTTTAACGCGGATGAGGAGCTAAAAGTGAGAGTCAGTGGGTGGCTATACTCACAGAAGTCAGTTTTAAGCAGAACGGATTTTGAAGCTTTTGAAGTTATAGGACCAAATTTTTGATGTGTGTCGAAATTATTTTGAAATGGTAGAGTCTTCACGGGTTTCTCCGCAGTAAAAAGTGCTAAAAAGCGATACTTTACGAATCGCCTTCGGACAACGTCACACCACTGAAGTCACCGACAGCCACAATACAACAGGATACCGCGCTCCCACAAGTGACACACAGTATTCAAGACCGCTTTGTAGCCCATCGGATTGCATTGCAATTGTGTCTTCGCTCTTCTCCGGACTTTCACTCATAGAAAACGTCAGGTTGATTATTGTGGAACAACGGGGTAAACCATATTCTGTTACACTCGTTCAACTTTGGTAAAAAGCAGAATTGTGGAGTGCTATACACCATCAACACATTCAGAACTTCTTTGATGCAACGCCGAGGCGTTTAGGAGCGGTTATTGCCAGTAATGGTTGCAACAATCATTCCGGTTCCATATCTTTCTCATTATTTCGCCGAAACAGGTAATGTATAAAATAAGTTAGAAATCAACTTACATGTGGTTTTTTCTTTTTTGTTACATGCATATCGACTGCTTTCCCGCTATCTAATAGAGAACAAAGGGATGCAGCTAAATTGTTGATCTCTGGTTGATATATGGAAGAATACAATTTGGTGAACATAAATTAAATATTTTCCAGTAACATTCGTGTGTTCTGGAAAGCACCTCTATAGCTGGGCGAGTTTGTTTGGTTCCTTATTTCAGCAATGTCATGTGACAGTGAAAATTTAAGGGACTGATGACCAAGCAGTTTGGTTCATTAGGTTTATAAACATTTGCAAGTCTAAGAAGTTGATTTTTTGGCCTGTTTGTTTCTTCAGATTTTACTATTTTAATTATCTATATGTATCTTGAGACTTGCCTGTAAATTTATTCTACTCTGTATTGTGCGTTGTTGGGACTATAATAGTTAAATTTTGGTGTTTTGAAGACCCTAGCAATAGAACTGTCCTGAGTTTCACTTAAATGGCTTTCACAAATTTACCGACGTTCTTATGTCCTTGCTGCTCTAGACATTACATTGTAGAATTGTTAGTAGTACCGTGTTTCTGGTGGTCTATACTTTTCATCAATGTTTGGGGCTTATGAATGGTTAGAGAAAGTGCCCTTTCAACAAGTACAATTTTTATATGTAATCTAACGAGTGCCTTTCTAAATATTGTACTCTATTGAAAACTTTAAAACTTTTTATTTGGCAGTATATTTTTGCAGCAATAACACACCAACTATATTGCGAAGACCATTTACAAAGAGTTGTTCGATTGTCAATGGAGAGATGAAGAGCTGCATTTGGGAATATTTAGAAATCCCAGACTCAATAAGGAGTCGGAATTCCCACTTATAAAACTAATTCAAACGTCTGATTACAAGTGAGTTAGTGTGCTGAATGTAAGCATGTAATGTAGAAAAAGTTTAGAAATAGTTTGAAAGAGATTTGAAGTTTGTTGTTAAGTGCTTCCGTTATCAAATACTGGATTAATATAAGATAATTTACACTCTAGTTTCGGGAAAAAAGGTGTTTTACGCATCTTTATGTGTTTGATGTCACATCTGAATCGTGTGTCGTACCAAGACAGTTTTGTAGGTACATTCAGTGACATATGTGGATTCTGTCTGAAAAATACAAATAAGTAATAAATTAAAATGTCACCACTAATGCTGAAGTTTTTTTACCTTACTTCAACATTTACAGAAGGTAGGGTGTCAAAGTATCTGTCATGCGAAATATCCTGAACTACGTGTTTCAGTTGCTTTCAAAGATTTATGTAGATAATGTTTTGCAGACTGTTTAGAAAAGAGTGAGGATGAGTAAGTGACAAGAAGAAATACTTTGGTACATTTTATGTTCCGTAATTCTTGCATCTACGACGTACTTTCAGAGAGAACTTATCAATATGATAATCTAGTCACACCACTTTACAGATGTTCCGACACACAAAAAATCAAATTTTAAAAGTTGCACCTACCGATAATAAAAAAATTACGTTCTTCACAGTCTGGTTGGTCTAATTTTATATTTAAAGATTGTAGATAGATGGTTCAATCGAAAATTAGAATGGGAACACGATTTTCACTGGCGCCTCACAGATCAATAAAATATACTTTCGCCACACATACAGCACAATTTAATAATATAGTTATTTGTGAACTGATAAACTCGACTAATACATTCAGTGGTGAGGAAACGGTTAAAATAGCCTATGATACGGCAGTAGGGTTGCGAGAAAGTGACAGATGTACAACAGTGAGAGAGGCGATAAAGGCCGCCGGTTTCAGAATCTGTTTATTGCAGTTTAACTTTTGGCTCAGAATTTATTTAAATTGTTGTGTGCATATATTTGAGTTTTCAGTATAAACAGATTATAAACGTTTCTGTCAAGATTAGGTGAATTTCTTCCACAGAAACTTGAGATATTTGGTGTTTAAAAAAAAAAAAAAGCACGAAAATAAAAACAGTAGGTGGAATTCATTATGGAATGTCACGACCACTGGTGTACATCGGAAGTACAACACCAAGACAGGAGATATAGAAGCCAAATTGATTTCGGAGAAACGTTACATGGTTAATAGTCCTATGTGAGATGAGGTACTTGGTGATACCAATATTGAGTGTAGCTGCCATTTCTGGCTGTAGACCCGGCTTCACTCCTCTGAATTGAACCTAAGAGTCTTGTTGGGCTAGACAGTCTATGTGGCTTCCACATGCTGCCAAAGTTGATCAAGTGTACCAACGGGTGGTGTATTCCGTCCAGTGGAACCGCAATCATCGATCAGAAGTTTTCGATAGGGGGAACATAGTACAATCCTATGGGCGACGAAGAGTCTTGAACACTACGTGCCACATGTCACGCCTTATAGTGTTGTAATGTGGCCATCAGCAAGCTCGAAAGGTGTCCAAAGACAACAGAGATAGTGTGAACAACTGTTGAATTTAGGAATGAGGAACAAGATTGTAAAAATATGGAACGTTCCACTAATTTGTGGGGCAGCAACATTTTAGACGTAATTTTAAAACAGCAGAAATTTTAACATTTTCAATAGCCTTGTGTTGCCAGTTTCCCCATTTTCGACCAAGAATACTGTTACAGAACTGATAACAAGGACAAATTTATTTCTCTTACCTTCACTATGCCATTCTTTTCCAATATGTGAACTGAAGCCCCTTCATCTAAATGAAAACGCATAATTCGGAAAAATATCAAATAATAAGATAAATAGGCCTGTTGAATATTTTCAAACTTAAATGTTATCACATTTCTTTAAAAAACGGGAAATGGAAGAAAATACATATTTGTGATTTACGAGTTATACGAACAAAACTTCTAAATTTAGACCTATGTGTGGCTTGGTAGTACAATGGTGCCGGGCGCTGTGGTTGAGCGCACTCGGTCCGCCAAAAAACTCTATGAACAACCAAAAACGAACACGAGCAAACGACCGCAGAAACCGATCTAACTGAAGACCAAGAGGGGAAATGTGGTAGAGAGCTAGACTCAGAAATCAAAGGTCGCAGGTTCGATCCCCGCCCAGTTTTAAGAATTTTTATCGGTCACTTCTTTCACCTCTGGAAATGTTGCTGATGTGAAAAATATCGAGTAGCATCATGGTTCTGAACCCACAATAAACTTTAGGTCCCCATAACTGGTTGGGTAAGTCAGTTCGAAGGTCGGAGGAAGGAAACGGTATACCACATCCAAAAACAGGACCATTCGTAGTAAAGCACTGTCGTGTTCTAACGAATCTGAGGATTGCTGACCGCTTTACCTTTTTAGGTATAACAACTATGTACAGAAATACTGATAACCTCAAGTGAATCTATGACATCTTACTTTGTATTCGCTCTTCTTGCACAAGCTTTCAGTACTACATTATAGAAATCTGTGATCTCATTCCATAATTTATTTTTATTTGTAGTTCCGATTTAAGAGTATTCATGTGAAGTCTGTTTTAAGGTCCGGCTATACGATTTTTTTCCAGACTAACGGTCCTGTCTGCAAAGGCATTTGATGGAGGAATCGAAAACAACAACTTTACCAGTTTTGAAAAATGTTCATTAATTTTTTTAAGGAAGCAAGATTAAAATAACCACTCATCTCCTTAAACAAGAATCTTCCACACGTTATTTTGATGTAGCAATGTAAAGAGTCTTTCAACAGGTAAAATAATATGTTATAACTGTCTTCTTTGCACTTTCAAAGACCATACTGTTGGCAGCGGTTATACTATCTTAGTTGAAGCAAGATGGCAGGACTGTTTCGTATTATGAAAATTCATACCGATGACAAATGATGTTCCACGCGGGACCTTTACAAAATACCGTAAAATGCGGGGGCTACCAGGAAATGTGGAGCTGTTGGTACTTAGAGATGTAACATTGGATTGTTACTGTACCGGGAATGCATACTAGGGAGGCGGGAGTGGGATTCAGTACCATCACAAATCATAATACGTAGTGCAAGCAAACATGACGATGCATAAAGCAACACTCTCTCACCACAGTATCTCCAAACACGACCACCGCGGTGGTGGGCACACAGAAGGAATTCCTATTCTGCTTGAAACACCACGATGGTCGTGTTAGAGCCTGGAGTCACCGTGGTAAGATACAATCATACTGGGCCTGCACCTAGCATTATGGTTTGGTGTGGTTTTGGATTCCACTTCCGCAGCCCACTAGTCCGCATTAGTGGTACGCTAGGCAGCAGTGTTATGTCTCCCACATGTTGCAGCCTGTGGTCCTGCTACACCATAAAGGTCACATTGCACCAGGATAACTCGCAAGTACTCGCGGGACGCAAAGACTTCTTTCTTGCCGATAGGACTGCATTGCTCTCCCTTAGTCTCGCTGATCTCTGGATCTCTCGGCTATCGAAAATGTCTGATTCGTGATTTCGGAACGACTGGCCCGGAGAATGTGTCTCTCAAAATTAACGTTTACATGACTGAAAGATCTAGAATGAATTGAAATGGTTCGAGATCTTTTTGTCGGTTCTATGGGGTGGACACAACATTACGACAATGGAGATATTTGTAATAACAGAAACTTGTTGCAGAGGAGGTTGCTGTTGACTTGTGTTTACCAAACGAATAACATAAGCAGTTGGCCTCAGATAGTGCAGTGAGAAGGTAGTGCAACGAAACAATAAGCTAGGGCATCGAGAGCCAAAGGAAGGTTGCAACTGGGACATACACAGAGGGAGGTGGATGGCGTGCTCAAATTGTAATTTCCTGACAGGAACCATTAAACAAAGGCAAGCCAAGAACGTCCACGGGTAACATCAGCAAGAGACCGCAATTATCTCCAGTTAACGGCCGGTCGAGACAGGAGGCTGAATATAACTCAACACACACTCCAGGCAGCAACAGGACGCGCAATATCAAGGCAAACAGTCAAAAATTGGCTTCGGGAATGTGGCATCTACGCACTGAAACCTATGGTGTATGTGTCCCATTAAAACCACGTGGAAACTGGGCGAAGAAACATTACGATTGGAGTCGTAACGAATGGCGTCGGATTCTGTTAAAAAATGATTCAAGATTTGCTGTTCAGGCGGAAAATCATCGTTTCCTCTTCTAGAGAGAACGTGGAACTCGAAACATTCCCGATTATGTAGGCGTAGGCTTCCGCGGCCATTGTCACTTTCATTAAAGTTCTTCAGGGTTTTAAAATCGCATCGTCGTGGTGTAAAACAAGCCGGCGATTCGGCAACTATTGCAAGTCGCCTTCTTCAGGATATTCGTCTGAAGATTGCAATAGTGACCGAAACGTCGGTTTGTTTTACGCGATGACGATGCGGTTTAATACCCTAAAGACCTTTATTGAAAACTAGCTGAAAACTCGAAGTTGCGCGGGTAATTATTTATTTATTCCTGCAATTTTTCAGATATATATTCATTTGTAAAAGGACTGTGTGTCTGTAAAATCTATCGGGAATACAATTAGCAGTAAAGAAGTAATAGATCAAAATTTGATGCGTGATGAGGTGGTTTTCCATGAACGTTACTGTTTATGTGCTCTTATCTCATGTACTAAGTGTCCTACTGTTATACAATTTAGAAGCTACACTCAACTATATGCGTGTATACTGTCTGTAAAACTTCCTGCGGTTACAATTTGTAGTATAGAAATTATAAATTGTCATGCCGAAAGCCGTAGTTTTACTCCATGAAAAGCGGAAAAGTAGTAAGAGAGAAACTTTTTTCCTTTCATCATTTTGCTATGGTTGTCAGCAGAAAGAAGCTTAATAATGGTTTGAAATTATGTTTAAAGTTTGTTGCAAGCCGCTAAATACTTTTATTCTCATATAGCGTATTTATAAAGTCTCGCCGCATTATGTGGCAGTTTTTTTGCCATTCCTATTGTTTATGACGTCATATCTTCCGAACAATGTGTCGTATGTGAATCTTAATCATGCAGCAATTGTTAACTCACGTTAAGGAATGTGTGTACGAAATTAGGTTGAAATCGGTCCAGTGGTTTAGGATAAAACGAGCAGCACTGTGAAAATGCAGCAGTTTCTCGCACATCTTATTGTTTATGATGTCATATCTCGTGAACTATGTATCGTACGTGATTCTTACACTTACGGCGACCGTCCTGATGGATTGAAGCTTACGTGTACGAAATTTCGTAAAGTTTGGAACAAAAGTGAAGATTTGTAGGCAACACGTACACACAAATACACAAACATACGGACACTCTGCTTTATATATTAGATCCCGCTTATACGCAAGAAACATCAACATACCATGGTGGTGGACGAATGGCTGGTCAGAAAGTATTTGCGGGCGTTCGCACCTATATCTCGTTGCAAATGCCGATTTGACTGCTCAGAGCTACAGAGACGAGATCCTTCGACCTGTTGTTGTGCTCTAAGCTGGTCCCAAAGAAGTTGGGTTCCTTCTGGTGATCAATAACGTTCGTCCCTCCAGAATTGCGGTGGTGGACAACATGCTTGAAGAGTGAATTCAACTGGTGCAGTGGCCAGATTATTCATCAGACTTAAACCCGATTGAACATGTCTGGGATGCACTAGGCAACACATTGCAGCCAGATCAGCCCCTGCCACTACAACTGCAGAGTTGGATACTACACTCATGGAAGAATATCCCTCAGTATCTGATTGATAACCTCATACTGTCCATGCCAAGCAGGTGCACAATTTTACTGGCGATCCGATTTGATCATCCGCTAGCAGCGCGCCTCATGTATTTCCAACGTCAACTTCGCTTCGCAGTTTCTCCGGATGTAATTGACGCATCGCGATGCAACCGACGCCATTCTTTTTGTGATTTTTCATCCTACCGATTGCTTAAGAAATAATATGGGGTATCCATTTACAAAAAACATAAGTTTGTGTTCAAAATAACATTTCTTCGCGTTTTAGAGTGACTCGTAGTACCTACTTTCATAAGCCTCTGCCGTACGTTCAGGACTGTAAAATTCGTTTTTCAATATTTCTCGTAGTTTCGGAAATATCTGCGGTGAAACAGTTGAGTGGGACACCCTGTATATAAAGCCGAGTGTCCGTATGTCTGTGTGTGTACATACTGCATACAAATCTACAGTTTTGATCCAATCTTTATGAAATTTTGTACACGTAAGCTTCAATCCTTGCGGACGGTGGCCGTAGGTGTAGGAATCACTCAACAACACATAGTTCAAGACATATGACGTCATATACAATGAGATTGCCGAGAAACTGCTGCACTGAGCGACAATACTGCTCATTTTCTCCTAAACCACTGGACTGATTTCAACCACATTTGGTAAGCATATTCTTTACGTGAGATAACAACTCCTGTAGGAGTAAGAATCACATACGACACATGATACAGAAGATATAACGTCATGAACTATAGGATTTGCAAGAAACTGGCACATAATGCGGTGAGACTTTTATAAGTACACTATATGAGAATGACTGTACTTAGCGACTTGCAACTAACAGTAAACATAATTTCAAAATTTTATTGAACTTTTCTTGCTGGCAAACACATCAAAATAATGAAAGGAAGAAAGTCTGTCGCTTACTACTTTTCCGCTGTTCATGGACCAAAACTCCAAAACTACGTTATTCGGTATGACGATATAGTTTATAATTTCTACACTAAAATTGTTATCGCAGGAAATTTTACAGATGGTATACACACATACAAATGAATGTAATTTAGAAATTGTATCATAGTACGACATGTAGTTCATGAGATATAAGGATAATAACATTAATGTCAATGGAAAACCGGCACATCACGCATCAGGTTTTAATCTATTACTTCTTTACAACTAACTCTTTCGCAACGGATTTTACCGACATACAGGACTTATATAAATGAATATATAACTGCAAAATTATACAATTGTACAACATATGATTCAATAAATATGATATCATATATACTGCGACGGGTTAAAACCTGTCATATCATGCAATACTTATTACACCAGCTTCAAAAAAATTCCTGGAAAGCTGACAGTAGTGTTGACATGTTCATATTTTTTCACACGGACAAGTTTATGTCACTTGCTCAGGGGTGGCTTCACCAAAGAAATTATTCATATTAGATCCTGGACAATAACCAAAAATATTGTTTATAGTAAAGTTGTGAATTAAATGAAAGTATGATACGTATGATTTCTATTTTGATTACTATCTTTCTTTGTTTGGATACTGTTCTTAAAATTTTGTATATTATGCAAGACAGCCTCATTTCTTAAATATTCTCTCGTAATAAAACATGTTATTAGAAAAAAAAGGAGAGAGAGAGAGAGAGAGAGAGAGAGAGAGAAGAAAGAGGGGCAGTACTAAATTAATACCCGGGCAATGACGGGTTCTCAGCTAGTCAAATAATAAATCAATGTCCAGAGACATCTTTTGACTCTGTGAGATATAGAAATGGAGGAGAGGAAATGAAATAATATTTGCGCCACAGCCGTTGGGGAGACGTGCTTTAAGACAATCCATGCAATCACCATACTGATTAAGTGAAGGTTGGTTAATGGTTATAGCGCTCGCCTAGCAAGCACGGGATCCAAAGTTCGAATCCCGGCCGTGGCACACATTCTAATTAATTGTCTCTCCTTCATTTCTATATATTTGATATATATCGAGACAAAATACGTCTCTGGGCATTGATTTATTATTTGATATGTAATTATTTCAGGTACTTGACATGCACGGTTTCAACAACGAATCTTCAGTTAACTGGAAAACTTTAAAAGGGTTTACTTAATCATTAGTTTTTTAAAATACCGGGTGATCAAAAAGTCAGTATAAATTTGACAACTTAATAAATCATGGAATAATGTAGATAGAGAGGTAAAAATTGACACTCGTGCTTGGAATGACATGGGGTTTTATTAGGAAAAAAAGTTCAAAAAATGTCCGAGAGATGAACAGCAAAACATCAGTGACTGCTACCGTGACGGGTGAGAGGTGCGGCGATATGTTACAGAATCGCATCATCCTCAGTCTGGCTGAGAAAGTACGATTTTTATGCAGGATGGCGCTCCAACCCATATTGCTAGATGCGTGAAAGGTATCTTGCGCGCGTCGTTTGGTGATGATCGTGTGCTCAGCCGCGACTTTCGTCATGCTTGTCCTTCCAGATCCCCAGACCTCAGTCCGTGCGATTATTGATGTTACCTGAAGTTGCAAGTGTATCGCGATGACCGACATCTCTAGGGATGCTAAAAGACAACATCCGACGCCAATGCCTCACCATAACTCCGGACATGCTTTACAATGCTGTTCACAACATTAGTCCTCGACTACCGCTATTGCTGAGGAATGATGGTGAACATATTGAGCATTTCCTGTAAAGAACATAGTCTTTGCTTTGTCTTAATTTGTTATGAAATGTTCAAATATTCAAATGTTTGTAGAGCTTATGGGACTTAACTACGGGGTCATCAGTCCCTAAACTTACAAACTACTTATGGTCTAGCTAACTCTAAGGACGGCAAAAATATCCATGCCCGAGGGGGGATTCGAACCCCCGACCGTAGTGGCCGTGCAGACCGTGACTGGAGCGCCTCAGTCCCCTCGGCCACCGCGGCCGGCAATTTGTTATGCTATTTACTGCTTTTCTGATAAGATGGAACGCCATCTGTCAGAAATTTTTTTAACTTTTTTTCGGTTCTACTAAAATCCCATGTCATTCCAAGCATGTGTGTCAATTTTTAGCTCTCTATCTACACTATTCCGTGATTTATTAAGTTTTCAAATTTTTCCTGACTTTTTGATCACCCGGTAGTTTATGGGATCTTTTCTCATTCGAGTCTATCCCAGCTAGCCGGCCGCGTGGGAATAGCCGAGCGATCTGGAGCGCCACGTTACGGATCGCGCCTCCTCCCGCGTCGGAGGTTCTAATCCTCCCTCGGGCATAGATGTGTGTTGTCCTTAGGTTGATTTGATTTGATTTGATTTTTCCAGGGAAGCCAAAACAGTCTTGGTCTAACCCGCCACTGCCCGCGCCGAAACTAAGTTGTTTATTGTGCGGTATTGCACATTGTTTATCTAGTAAAGCCAACCAATGCCCTTGAGCAGACACAATTTCTTTATTAGACACAATTTCTTCGGGTCTAGTTGTCCCAAATGTTCTGTGCCTTTTACTCTCCAATGCAATGCATTTTGAAGATTAGATGTGATGCAGTTTCATCACCGTCATCACAGATCCTACATTTAGGGTCCTCTTCTGTTATTCCCATTGTATGTAGGTGTTTTTTGAAATTCCCATGGCCTGTCAGCAATCCAATCATGAGTCTAATCTCTCTCCTGTTCAGGCCCAGGATTGCAGAGCTTCTTTTAAAACATGGCTTTGGAATCATTAACTTGCCATGTTTTTGTTGATGGACTTTGGTCCAATATTCTACGTGCTGTCTTCTGAGCCAGTTACGTCGCTCCAATTTGATCATTGCCTTGGTGATTGTCAGGACAGGTTCCGGTCCAATAAATGGAGTCTCTGCCCCCCATCCTGGCTAATCTGTCGGCCACTGATCCCCGAGTGGCCAGGAACCCACAATAGGTTTACTCTATTGCTTTCCCCTAGCTCCACCAGAACCCTGTGACATTCTGCAACAATTTTAGACCTTGTTGCAGGAGCTGCCAGTGATCTCAGGGCTGCTTGGCTGTCTGAATAAATATAGATGCTACGATCTTTGTAGCACCTACGCAAATTCTCCTCTACACACGCCCTGATGGCAGTGATTTCGGCCTGGATTACTGAGGCCAGTTTTCCTAGAGAGATGACGCCCTCCAGTCTTGGCTGCACCCCATATTGGTCGGATTTTGACCCGTCAGTGAACGAGACAATATCCCCCGTACGGCCTCCAACGTCGGAGGTTCGAATCCTCCCTCGGACATGGATGTGTGTGTTGTCCTTAGCTTAGTTAAAGTAGTTTGTAAGTCTAGGGGCTGATGGCCAACCTAGTTTGGTCCCATAGAATTACAAACATTTGAACATTTTGAAGCAAGTAGCCGGACCTTAAAAAGGCCCCAGGCGTCTGCGTGCAGTGGGCCGGCAGTTTCCAGACGGGCCGCCCCTTTTGTTGCGCCTGGGCTGGGCTGTGCCGGGCTTTGGTGCGCTGTTCGCCTTCTGGGAAGGCAGTAATTGTCAGGCGGCCGCGCGTAACTCGTGGAGCCGGCCGCCGCCTATAACCGCCCCGCTCGCTCCGTATTTACGACATAATCAGATTACGCAGGGGCGGGTCGCCGCGGATGCACGCGGCGAGGCGGTAGGAAGCGCACAGTGGGCGCCTCGTAAACATCAACGGCAGGCCGGGTTTCGCGGGAGACAAAAGCCGCGCCACGCGTCAGCTGCTAAACGGGCCGCGCGACACCGGTAAACTGGACGACCCGGCCGCGTACCCGCGTGCGGCCAACATAGTTTCTCATCACTGTCCGGTGTCCGCAGCACTGAAGATGCCAGACAAATAAAACAGTCGAGCTGTTAGAAAATGGAACTGGACAGGAAGCATAAACCAACGGCCGTTTAGAAGTGTCTGACGCTAGCGCGCCTTGTTATCGCAACTTCCCGCCTTGGGTGTACACGTGGGCATAATGCACTGGCCGCGGTGGAGTAGCGTAGCGGTTTAAGGCGCCTCGCTGCGGAGGTTCGAGTCCTCCCTGGGGCATGGGTGTGTGTGTATTTGTCCTTAGGGTAGGGTAGTTAAAAAATGTTCAAATGTTTGTAAATCTATCGGACCAAACTGCGTGGTCATCAGTCCGTAGCTTACAAACAACTTGAACCTAGATAAACTAACCTAAGGACAACACATACACCCAGGCCCCAGGGAGGACTCGAACCTCCACGGCGAGCAACCGCGCGCTCCGCACCGAGACGTTTTCGACCGCTCGGCTATTCCACCGCGGCTTACCTTAGTTTAAGTACTTTTTATGCTACAGACTGATGTCCACGCAGTGTGGTCCGCCGGCCGCGGTGGTCGAGGGGACTGAGGCGCTACAGTCGCGGTCTACACGGCCACTACGGTCGGGGGTTCGAATGCCCCCTCGGGCATGGATACTTGTGCCGTCCTTAGTATAACGTTGGCGATAAGTAGTTTGTAAGTTTAGGGTCTGATGACCCCGTAGTTAAGTCCCATAAGCTTAACAAACATTTGAATTTTTTTTTCAATGTGGTCCGATAGATATACAAACATTTTAACATTTGAATAATGCACTGCACAAAACAATTAGGGGATCAGATGTGCTGTAATAAACAGTTTTTTATTTTTTTTATTTTTTTTTTATTTTTTTTTTTTTTTTTTTTTTTTTTTTGATTGGCTGACTAAATTACTAAGGTTATCAGTCTCCCGGTGGAGAGCGGATGGAGTGAGGATAGGAGAGGAGGGGAGGGGGCAAAGGAAATGCTGTCCGAGAAGTAAAGAAGGAAGGAAGACTGCATTAGCTCGGGGCCCCGTGCTCGCCACGCACGTACGAAAGAACCGTGAACCCCCTGGGAGGGGGGCATAGTAGTATACATATCGTATTTTACTAAGATTTTTTTTTTAATTCTAATTTATGTCTAATGCAGTACGATATTTTACTGTCTCAATTCTTTACTTGAGTTTTACATGGCATTTAATGAGACCGAGAGACCATGTTCGGCCACGTCGGATTAGCCGTGCGTACTGGAGCACTGTGCTGCGGTGCGCGAGGCCGTTCGCCGTCGGGGATTCGAGTCCCCCCAACGGCATGGGTCTTTGTGTTGTCCTTAGGTTAGTTCACTTTAGTGTAAGTAGTTTGTAATCTACGAACTAATAACCTGGAAGTTGAGTCTGATAGATTTACAAACAATTGAACATTGAACACAATGTGGTTTAGTAATGAAAAAGTCATTCTCATTGCCCTCTAATATGGTGTGTGATCACATCGGATCGCCAGTAAAATTGTGCACCTGCTTGGCATGGACAGTATGAGGTTATCAATCAGATACTGAGGGATATTCTTCCATGAGTGTAGTATCCAACTCTGCAGTTGTAGTGGCAGGAGCTGATCTGGCTGCAATGCGTTGCCTAGTGCATCCCAGACATGTTCAATCGGGTTTAAGTCTGATGAATAAGCTGGCCACTGCACCAGTTGAATTCACTCTTCCGCGACTCAACCGTGAGTCTTGCTTGAGCCTCGGACATGCGCTAGCAACGCACCTCATGTATTTCCAACGTCAACTTCGCTTCGCAGTTTCTCCGGATGTAACTGACGCATCGCGATGCAACCATCGCCATTCTTTTTGTGATTTTTCATCCTATCGATTGCTTAAGAAATAATAAGGGTATCCATTAAAAAAATAAGTTTGTGTTGAAAATAATATTTCTTCACGTTTTAGAGTGTCTCATAAGCCCCTGCCGTAGGTTCATGACCGTGAAATTGGTTTTCCAATATTTCTTATAGTTTCAGAGATAACTTTGGTGAAACAGTTGAGTTGGACACCCTGTATAAATAAGATATATCACCTTTGCCTGAGGTACAAGAAAGGGTGATATTCCACTATTGGAGAGCCTTGGCAATGTTGATACGTCTTTATATAGCGGAACATGAGGCAGAATTGAAGTCTGCGTTGTAGAGTGAGACGTGCTTTAAGACAGTCCGTGCTATCGCTTTATTCATTAGATCACGGTGGCTTAGTGGTTGTAGTAAGCAGGGCGCCTAGTAAACAGGAGGTCTCGGCACAAATTTCAATTCATTACCTCTCCTTCATTTTTACATTCACATATTAATGTCTGAAACGGTACTGAGGTACCAGGTGTCAATCCATACTGAAACACTTATTAATACGTGATGCGCCGGCCGCGGTGGGCGAGCGGACTGCGGCACGCCAGTCACAGTCTGCACGGCCACTACGGTCGGGCATGGATATTTGTGGCGTCCTTATTATTACCTAATTCTAAAGTAGTTTGTAAGTTTAGGGACTGATGACCCGGTAGTGAAGTCCAATAACCTCTACAAACATTTTTGAATATATGGTGCGACCATCACGGGCAGGAATGGAGGCGCTGATTCTGGCATCCATTCAGTCATGCAGATGGCGACTATTGTATTGGGTTATGTTGCTCCACGCATGCTCGACATGTTCACGTAGTTCTGCAATAGTTGTGGGCTGGCGAGTTGCACACGTCAGTTGTCGTCTCATCATATCCCACACCTTCTCGATTAGTGATATAACCGGAGACTACAGTTTCTGTAATAAAGTATTCTAACGTGAAACCTATGCTGTTGAGATTTTTATTCTACTCTTCAGACTATTTATAGAGCGCAATGGGCTTTTCTGACCTATTGTACCCGAGGCTTGTAAGCGTACACTAGGCTACATCTTTGACTATCCGAGTGATATCGATTGTCGATCACGCCCAAAGAGTCGAGTTTAAAAAAGAGCAGCAGTTTGTGTGTGTGGCTGAGAGCTGGCAGATTTAGCTAACTACGGCAGTGGCACGAACGAAATGGCTATTATTGAAGCTGGTGCAACTAATTGAATAGTGACTCTTACTGATGAGACACGCTAAGCTATCGTGTATTGTGTGGAAAGTGTATTTCTGTCAAAATGTGCGCTAACGTGTGTCGTCGAGAGAAACAATCAACCGCGTCGCGACGCTAACGGTTTCATATATGGATTGGATCTAAATGAAGAAGATCTGACTAACGGGGATCTTTGATCTCGTATAATACGAACTTTTGTCGCATCCGTGACATCAAGATAATCGGGCGACCGCGTCGCAATCGGACAACTGGCAACAATTGCTGTAACTGAAGTTGGACTGCCATTGCACCTGAATAACATATTGGGTTAGCACATTGTGTAATATGTGCTAATACCTCAAGCTATTCTTTATTCTGGAACAGGACATCAATTACTCGCTTGTGTACTGTTGATTTGGGACGATGTGTGAACCCTCAACCTGTCCTTTATTCTCTTTGTTTTAAACATAAGGAGAGGCATTGAATTACCATTTGTGCTGTGGCCGGGATTCGAACCCTGGACCTCCTACTTACTAGGTAGGCGCTTTAGACCACTTTTTTTGTTTTTTTTGTTTTCTTTTTTTTTAATAATAGGTATAACATAAAATGATTGAATTTTGCATCGCAGTCCGTGACGCTATCCTATTTTTTTTTTTTTTTTTTTTTTTTTTTTTTTTTTTTAAAGTAGGGTTATATAAAGGATCCATTTTTATTTACAAACTGAAGCCTTTATTACAATCATGAAATCAAATGAAGTCCAGTGCCCTATCTGGAAGAAATTTGTCAACTATTACATAATGGAAAAATAACTGTATAAATGATGCCACTTCCGGCATGCTGCATCATTCGTGTCATTTTCGAACTTAAAGGTATATAACGTAAAACAAACTGGGCCTCCTATGTTAGTGTAGCACCATCCGGTCGGTGTTCTTGGGTGATCTTCTCGAACTTATTAAGTCTTATCTGTTCAATTGGTCGGTATCTTCGTTAAACTATCACTATCATCTTCTCGTACCCAGTACACCCCAGCCAGGTGGCGGGTCAGTAAACGCTACCTCTAAAAAATTTGCGTAACTTTCCTTGTATTTACCAAGTCGTCGTAGCTTCGTGCGTCCATCCTGTAAATAGTGCCAATAATCCAGTTTGTTCGTGTTTGCATAATGATATATGTAATGTACTGTCATGCCCGTTACCCACGCCACCGCATTCGTCTTCTGACGTGGGAAATATGTTTTATCTGGGAAAAATACTATGTCCGTCGAGATTTCAGACTGTACTGTGTGTATCATGAACGCTATGATCTTCCGTGCCAGATTCCACACTCCCAGCGCTGTGCCGCAGACCAACCGATGTTCGTCCGTGTCGAGCGTGTCGCATCGTAGGCATATGGGCGTGTCTGTCATGTCGATAGCATACTGTCTCTCCTTCGTCGGGTACTTCCGGTTAACCACCATGTACCACGTTGACCTGGCCGATGTAGGGAGGTGGGGGTGGTGCACTGTGCGCCACACAACATTCCAGTTAATCGCAGGGTACCTCCGTTCCATCTTATTCCGTCCCATGCGTCTTACAAGCAGTCTATACACATCTTTGGAAGTCGGTGATCGGGTAGTTGGTAAATCTGCACGCACATAACTGTGTTCCACGAAGAACTTTCGGATGTGTGATAATGGAGGCGTAATATGCCCAACACTAACCGGTGGAAGAAGCGATGGCGGTGCTAGTTCTTCGATTATCGCACCCGTTAGGGAGTAGTTCCTGTTACGCCACAGTTTGTACATGGTGTTAATATACATTGCCCGAGCCTTTTCGTAGACATTGACTAGGCCAACGCCACCTTCCCGCGTCGGGAGCGTGAGCGACTCGTATTGCACCTTAAAGAGTTGTCCCATGCTCACGTAGTATCCAAAGGCTGCTTGTATCCTCGTGGCCATCGTACGTGGCAAAGGGAGAAGGTGTGCCACGTGGCACGTCTTGGGTGCGAGGTAGAGGTTGACCAGTGTTACTCTCTGCAGCATATCCATCGAGCGCAGGGCGTTGAGTCGTACTGATGTGCGTAGTTGACACAACAGCTTACGGTAGTTTTCTGCTGTTGTTCGTGCCGTCTCCGTATGGAAAGTGATACCCAAACATCGTAGGGTTTGCACCACAGGTAAGGGTCCTTCAGTTCCTGGTTCGAGTCCTCGGCCTACATTCATGAATTGTGATTTTCGAAAGTTAACCACGCTACCAGCTGCCTCCCCGTATTTCTGTAGCCTATCCATTGTTGTGCGTGTCTCCTCTGCTGTCTTCACTAGAAGCACTACATCATCAGCATATGCTCTACATTTGAAGGACTGATTCCGTAGAGTGATACCTGTGAGTCGTTGGCGCAATCCTGCAAGACATGGCTCTAGTGCGATGGCATACAAGATGATGGACAACGGACACCCCTGTCTGACTGATCGTAAAATCTGAAAATGTTCTGTTCTCCCTCCATTAATCAACACCGCTGACCGGGCACCATGCAACAACTTCATCACCATAGTGGTAAAAGTAGGCGGAACACCCATCCTGAGCATCACTGCCTTGAGGTAGGTGTGATCGACTCTATCAAAGGCATGGTCAAAATCGATGCCTATCAGTGCTCCACGTAGACGACACGCCTTGGCAAGGCAGATAACATCACGATAGTCTCCCAAGGCCGTACGAATATTGCTTGTACCTCCGAGACATGTCCGATCCCTGTTGATTCGCTCCTTTAGCAATGTTTTTAAGCGACGTCCTATTATACGCATAAGGATCTTGTAGTCGCTATTTAGGAGGGTCAAAGGCCGATAATCGCATGGTCGCTTGCCTCCCTGTGGTTTCCGAATTGGAATCACCAACCCTTCTGTGAATTCAGTGGGGACTGGTAACTCCTGTGCGATTATCTCGTTAAACATACTTAACCACATCGGTGCCATAATAGTGACAAATGTGCGATAGAATTCCAATGGGAAACCGTCTGGACCCGGGGATTTGTTCAGAGCTCCTCGTTGGATGGCCTCCACCATCTCCTCTTCCGTTATTGCTTGTAGGATGTCTGCTTCCGAGTTCGCGTATGTCATGTCTGGGATCTCATTAAGGACGGTCTCCATTGCCTCCTGTTTCACCTCGTCGGCCCCA
Source organism: Locusta migratoria (assembly GCA_026315105.1). Taxonomy (NCBI): domain Eukaryota; kingdom Metazoa; phylum Arthropoda; class Insecta; order Orthoptera; family Acrididae; genus Locusta; species Locusta migratoria. The sequence continues at coordinate 120,270,652 of CM048747.1, forward strand.
TAAAATCTGGTGAAATGGTCCTGGAACGCCTGGGCTATGTCTTTCTGTACTGTATATTTCCGGCCGTCGTCGAGTTCAACCTCGTGAATTAATCCCCGACGTCTACATTGTCTCTCCCGTATGACATAGTGCATGGAGGGCTGTTCATTGTGGAGCCCATCCTGCACCCTCGCACGTATCATTGTACCTGCCATTCTGGATGTTGTGAGTTGTATTAGTTTTGCCTTGACATGGTGTACGGCTGTTTGGCGTTCTGGTGACGGAGGTTGGGAATAGAGTTCCCGGAGGGTCGTATAATAAAATTCAGAGGTCATGCGCTGCCAAAGATTAGCCTCCTTCCCATAAAAAATAAATGTTCTTCTTAAGGCTGGCTTCACGCACGTGACCCACCAATGGAGAACAGAACCATATGCATTTCTGCGCCTTAGGCAATTTTGCCATGTTTCCTCTACCATACGTCGACATTCTGCGTCGTGAAGATGAGAAACATTCAACTTCCAATTACTCCTTCGCCTCCATACCTTTTGCTGGGCGAGGGTGACTGTACAGATATATGCCTCGTGGTCGGTGAACGCTGTAGGCCAAATTTCCGCATCCACTGTCCACATCGTCAGTCTTCTTGAAAGATAAATCCTATCCAATCTGCTCGCCGAGTGGCTGGTGATGTACGTGTATCCCTGTTGTCCAGGATGTTTGAGGTCCCACGTATCAATTAATTGCATCCCGTTGACCAGCACTCTGAGTTCTTAACATGTCGTGTAGTTAGGATGTTGGTCCTTCCTGTCTAGTACACAGATGAAGTCTCCCCCTATGATACAAGCCTCGTATTGGCCCCTGAACAATGGGGTGACCTCTTGGGCGTAAAATTCCTGGCGTTCCCTCCTCTTATCGCTGCCTGATGGTGCATAAATATTGATCAGTCGTACGCCTCCTATGGTGACGGCTGTTCCGCGTGCTGTGGGCAGATATTCTATGTCGACAGCACATATCCCTTCTTTGAGTAATATTGCCGTACCGATGCCTCTCTCGTCGCACGGTGGGCAGTAAATATCGTATCCATAGAAGTCCTGGGTGTGAAGGACTCGTACTTCCTGCAGCAGCGCTATGTCTATATCCGCCGCCTTGAGAATGTCACTGAGCATCTTCATCTTGACGGGCGTTTTTATGCCACTGATGTTAATGGACCCTATCCGGTACGCCTGTTGCATGGCATGTATCATAGGGGAGTCAAAGTCTGACAGTTAACACTTCCTATCCTCCTTGTGCCCCATCCCAGTCCCCCATCGCCCTGACTTGCTGTTATACGCTAGTCGAAATGACCGCCCGGACTCTTTCCGCCAGGGTGCTTGTCTGCTACTCCTTCGTTCTCGTCTGCGTACTGAGTCGCCTCTGTTGCCCAGTCCAAATGCGTTCTTTCGGCGCCATGTTCTGTTGTCCCGTTGACGTTCTCAACATTCAAAGATCCTTTATCTGTTTCCACCTCGTTTTGTGTCACGTCGTTCCTCCGAACACAGGTCGCCGCCCCACTTCTCTCTTCGCTCGGTATTTCTTCCGCGGCCTTTGTTTGTTGCTCCTTGCTGTGGGTCACCTCGTCATTCGTCTCTGATTCCTTGCTGTCTTTGTCGGACGAAAGGCGGCGTTTCCTCCGCCGTTTTGGCACTCGCTGCTTCCGTTGTCTGACCTCCGAATCTGAGGTCAGTACAGCCTCCTGATCGTCGTTTTTCAAGTCCACGTCCTGCTCCTGCTCCTGCTCCTGCTGCCCTACAGCCACCGATATACAGGTATGACGGAACGTGTTTGCGTAATTCAATCTTTACCTGTCTTACGCCGTTCAGGACACGATATGTTGCAAAAGGCCGGCCGCGGTGGCCGAGGTGACTGAGGCGCTCCAGTCACGGTCAGCACGGCCACTACGGTCGGGGGTTCGAATCCCCCCTCGGGCATGGATATTTGTGCCGTCCTAGTTCGTAAGTAGTTCATAAGTAGTTTGTAAGTTTAGGGACTGATGACCCCGTAGGTAAGTCCCATAAGCTTAACAAACATTTGAACATTTGTTGCAAAAGTCGCCCATTTCTCGGCTTCATGTGAGATAACCGTGCCGTACGGGCTCAAAGCCTCTGTCATCAGTTTTTCAGGCAATTCGAACGGTAGCTCGAAGACGCGGATTGTTCTTAATCCCATTCCGGCGTGATCCACTGTAACCGTTCCGACATTTCCGTCTGAATGGCAAAAACGGAGACCCTGTTGGTGTCGTTGTAATATTCTATCACATGCCGCTTCATCAATGAGCTTGCAGTAAACGACGCTACTGACTATGGACAAGTGTGTTCCTACCAGAACGTCCGGCTCGATTTTTACCTCATCTCGTAGAAAGCGTTCTATTTCGTAGGCCTTTGGTCGTGCAAAGTCGTTATTGAAAGTGAATCGCAGTGTCGATTTACGGTATGAAAAAGCCATAGTTCGATCTGTGCACTACTAAATTACACCGCTACGCACTCCGCGTAAACAACTCGCGCGCTGCGCCCGAGCCGGTGCATGGCCGAAGCCCAACTTCCCCCCTCGGGCATGGATATTTATGGCGTCCTTATTATTACCTAATTCTAAAGTAGTTTGTAAGTTTAGGGACTGATGACCCGGTAGTGAAGTCCAATAACCTCTACAAACATTTTTGAATATATGGTGCGACCATCACGGGCAGGAATGGAGGCGCTGATTCTGGCATCCATTCAGTCATGCAGATGGCGACTATTGTCTTGGGTTATGTTGCTCCGCGCCTGCTCGACATGTTCACGTAGTTCTGCAATAGTTGTGGGCTGGCGAGTTGCACACGTCAGTTGTCGTCTCATAATATCCCACACCTTCTCGATTAGTGATATAACCGGAGACTAAAGTTTCTGTAATAAAGTATTCTAACGTGAAACCTATGCTGTTGAGATTTTTATTCTACTCTTCAGACTACTTATAGAGCGCAATGGGCTTTTCTGACCTATTGTACCCGAGGCTTGTAAGCGTAGTGTAGGCTACATCTTTGACTGTCCGAGTGATATCGATTGTCGATCACGTCCTGGGAGTCGAGTTTAAAAAGAGCAGCAGTTGGTGTGCGTGGCTGAGAGCGGGCAGATCTAGTTAAATGCGGCAGTGGCACGAACGAAATGGTTATTATTGAAGCTGGTGCAACTAACTGAACAGTGAATCTTACTGATGAGCCACGCTAAGCTATCGTGTATCTTTACAGTCAGTGGAAAGTGTATTTCTGTCACAGTGTGCGCTAACGTGTGTCGTGTCGTCGAGAGAAACAAATGTTCAAATGTTTGTACAGCTTATGGGAAAATGTTCAAATGTTTGTATAGTCTATGGGACTTAACTACGGGGCCATCAGTCCCTAAACTTACAAACTACTTATGAACTACTTACGAACTAGGACGGCACAAATATCCATGCCTGAGGGGGGGGGGGGGGGATTCGAACACCCGACCATAGTGGCCGTGCAGGTCGTGACTGAAACGCTTCAGTCCCCTCGGCCACCGCGGCCGGCTCGAGAGAAACAATCAACCGCGTCGCGTCGGTAACGGTTTCATATATGGATTGGATCTAAACGAAGAAGATCCGACTAACGTGTAACTTTGATCTCGTATAATACGAACTTTCGTGGCAACCCTGACATCAAGATTATCAAGCGACCGCGTCGGGCAACTGGCAACATTTGCTGTAACTGAAGTTGGACTGCCATTGCAAGTGAATAACATATTGGTTTAGCGTATTGTGTAATATGTGCTAATACCTCAAGCTATTCTTTATTCTGGAACTGAACAGTCAATTACTCGCTTGTGTACTGTTGATTTGGGACGATGTGTGAACCTTCAACCTGTCCGTTATTCTCTTTGTTTTAAACATAAGGAGAGGCACTGAATTAAAATTTGTGCTGTGGCCGGGATTCAAACCCTGCACCTCCTACTTACTAGGTAGGCGCTTTAGACCACTCAGCTAACACAGCGACTACTCGGACTGTCTTAAAGCACGTCTCCCTCCAAAACCACATACTTTAATTCTGCCTCATGTTCCCTGTGAAATGCGTATCAAGGTGCCAGGGCTCTCCTTCGTTGGAATAGCACCCCAGCAAATATTATTGCATGATTTTCAATACAATGAGTCAGAGCTGAATTAACGTGTGTTAATTAATGAGAATCCTTCCTTGACGATGTTGCATCAGAGTGAAGTGCATAGTTTAGAAGTAGGGTGTATTAATGGCTCAGAGGAATAATGTGGGCAAGCACACGGTCAGTTCTAACAAAAAAAAAAAAAAATCCACCCAAAATCATCTAACGATCATACTCAAAGCAACATTTCATAACTATACAAATATTTTTCCCCGAGCCCATTACAGGTTCCTGCAAGGAAGACATAAGCAGCATGTCACGTAGAAACATGCTCCTTGCCTATTTACAATCGGTGAAACTTTATCACTTATGTAAAGATAGACGTAGAGGACATCTGTAAGAAAAAAATCTTAAAATTAACAAAGTGTAACTAGTGAGGATTAGTTCGGGTACTGAAGTGATGTCACCAGTTGCTGAAATAAAAAACCTTTCTATAAAACTCAAATTTATAAAAACAAAAAAATAGATCTTTTAATTTCCAAGTTACGGATAGGATGACAGGATAGATAAAACGTATAAGCAATTCAAAATAAAATAAAGTTTGTAGAATGGCTGAAGAACCGCATCTACTTGACTTGAAAGTTAATTTAATTCCGACAGTTGACGTTCAAGGCAGCCGCGAAGTCTGAAGTATTACGCAATGGAAAAAATGTATTTGTTATTACTGTTTGAGGATGGATGGAGTTCGCCTAAAGCGTTCGCACACAATATCGTTAACTGCGTCGACGGCTGCCAGCTGCGTCTTCGCAGAAATCGAAACTAAATATTGTCTGTCTTGATCGCCTACTGCAGATCGCACTTTCCCTGCGTCTTGATGAAATCAAGAACGACGCATAGTTTGTACTCAAGGTACCCCACTAACTTTTTCAACATGGCAAGGGAAAAGAATGAAAATAAAGAATATGTTATATCTGATAATGTAGAACGCCTCTCATATTCTAAGTCCCACGATATGCACTATTTGGCAACACCGAAGAAAGCATGAGTGTCTGCAGGCATGTAATCGTTACAATTGAACAATTAACAATTGAAGTTTTGGATAGGAGCCAATGGTATTCAAATTAATGGTGGCGATCCTATACGCTTGTACGTTGTCCCGCACGTTCATGTGCGTAGGAACAGAAGTCGTTGGGCGCTGCGTGTTTCCTGCTTATTATTCATGCCCGGTTTTCCGGGCCATCCTGTGGCATTTCTTCATCCGGTGGTACTTCGTCTCCCCAGGAAACGAGGACAGATCCAGTCATAGTCGATACGCGAGTAGCTGCTCTCATCCCGGTATCCATTTTGGCTTCTCGGGAAGCATCGGCATTCGGGTCTTCAGAACGCTGTTGTGTTCCAGAGGCACTCGGTAAATCATCCTGTACGTGGTGGGCACTGTCAGCTGCGCTCGAGACATCGTCCTGGGAATCCTCTGGGGCAAGCGGGACAGGTTCGTCCTGTAGTCGTGTTTCCGACTCTGTTGCCGATGTTTTCCTCCTCTTCTTGCGTCGCTGTGGCGACTTCTGTTTCCGAGGATGTGGTTCTGAATCAGATGACGGAATGGAGTTGCGACGTTTAGGAACGAAAGCGGCTGTGGGCACGACCATGGCGTCAATGTCCATACCAGTGTCTCGTTTGTCGACATCTTCCTCCCATATCGGAACCTCCGGGCGAGGGATCGGTTGTTGTTGGTGCTCACCAGCCACATCTCGTCCAGTCGTTGCAGGTTGTGAAAGATCTTGTGGGAGTTCTTGAGCCAGGTCTTGAATTTCAAAATAAAATAAAGTTTATAGTATGACTGAAGAACCGCATCTACTTGAGTTTAAAATTAATTCGATTCCGACAGTTGACGTTCAAGGCAGTCGCAAAGTCTGAAGTATTACGCAATGGTAAAAATGTATTTGTTATTACTGTTTGGGGATTGGTGGAGTTCGCGTAAAGCGTTCGCACACAATACCGTTACCTGCGTCGACGGTTGCTAGCTGCGTCTTCGCAGAAACGGAAACTAAATATTGTCTGTATTGATCGCCTACTGCCGATCGCAGTTTCCCTGCGTCTTGATGAAATCAAGAACGACGCATAGTTTGTACCCAAGGTACCTCACTAACTTTTTCAACATGGCAAGGGAAAAGAATGAAAATAAAGAATATGTTTTATCTGATAATGTAGATGGCCTTTCATATTCTAAGTCCCACGATATGCACTATTTGGCAACACTGAAGAAAGCATGAGTGTCTGCAGGCATGTAGTCGTTACCTCGAAGGACTGCAAGGTCGAAACTGTTCGTGCCGTAGTTGTAAACGTCTCGACATCTAAACTTCATTCCCTTTTTTGAAATCACCCTCGTCATCTAGAGTCGTTAGTGTGACGGAGCTCAAACCCACATGTAATATGAGGACTCTCCACAATTCCGTTACATAGGTCGTGTCAGGATCCGAAAGGTTGACGGCCAGTGGTTCTTTCATCCTACAGGGCCCCAGGTTGTAGGCTACCGGCTACACGCCACTCGCCAACTCGGCGAGGCGTTTAACGAACAGGCGAACGTTGCACCATTATTTTTATCGTCATATTTTAATCAGAATTTCTTTTTAAAAGTCTAACATGCCCTTTGCTCTGGGTTTAACAGAGGTTTGAAGGCACAAAGCCATCTCGGGAAAACGTGCACTGAGTGTAGCCTGTGTTTTTGGTCAAATCACACCATCAGACGATTTTACTGTTTCAATAAACATCGTGCTTTCTTACTTTCTATATTCAGGAAGTCGCGATAACTAACGTGATCAACCGCAACTATTTAGCCGTATTACGACATTTGCATTCAATAGACTAGGTTCAGAAGGAAGCAACAAAAATCATAGGGATGACTATAACTGTTTATTAGCGTGATTTCATCATTTCCCTCAATAAAAATTCGCATGCATTATGGCTACTGCAGCGAGCAATAAGATGGAGTTATTATAAAACCAGAAGACTTCTAATTTCTTTATATTTAAATCAAAAATGGTCAGTAAGTTGGAGATGAAAAGACCAACCGAATGGAACTAGGTTGTTCTTTGTCTCCTACCCTTCCCAAACTATACCGGTACTTGTAAGATACGATTGACCAATAATTACCAGATGTCAAGGGAGTAAAAACTAAAGGAAGAACTCGAAATATTTAAATCTTTCATCAGTTCAAGGGCATTCAAATTAATCCAATGGCGAAGTTGAAAATTTGTGCTAGACCGGTATTCGAACCCGGATTTCACGCTTCGGATCAACGTGTATGTTCATTCGCGTGCCTTATTGTGTCTGTAACATTTACACAATGCGTAGCGAAGAGATTTTATTTAAATTTGTAATGTTTTGCTAGTTTTTCGAGATTTTGCCGCAGTATAAGTTCGCGATCTTGATGGTGTTCATTTAGCGGAATCCTGCCTTTACAAACTGTAGAATCTTTTCTTCTTACTTTTAAATATGCTCAGATGTTCTACTAACTCGTTTAGTCGCTAAATTTCATGATGTTTCGCGACCTTTTTTTACACTTCTGGTGCGCACCCTTTGTTCACGAAGCACATCGCCCTGAATGGAACAAAGGCTTCAGCTTGTTCCATCACACTTTTCAGCCAAGCTACGATTCATAGCTTTGCATTAGATTCCGTGGTCTGTAGCATGTGTAACGTACTATTTTTCGACGATTTATGACACTTCTAATCTCGTGTTTTGTGTACCCCCTGTTCCACGTATGTTTCAAGTAGCGAGTACCATCCTGAAACCTTCATTGCGTAGATCTCTTACCCCTCAGTAGAAAGAAACGTTACACGTCCTATCTCACGACTTTACTTTCTATTAAATTGAATTTTTCTCTTTTCCGAACTCTGATGATACGACCTCGTAGTGTTTTGTACTACCGTCTTCATTAAACAGACATCTTTCCCCTGGCCTATCTCGCTACTTTATTTTCTGTTAGCTGACCGCGGTAGCCGAGAGGACTGAGGCGCTCCAGTCACGGTCTGCACGGCCTCTACGGTCGGGGGTTAGAATCCCCCCTCGGGCATGGATATGTGTGCCGTCCTTAGTGTTAGCTAGTTCATAAGTAGTTTGTAAGTTTAGGGACTGATGAACCCGTAGTTAAGTCCCATAAGTTATAATTCTGTTGAATTAAAATTTTTCATTTTTTTGAACTTCGATGATCCAGTCCATAGTAGGTTGTAACATACTGAAATCTTCAATAAATAACTATATTTTCCCTTAGTAGAATGAACCATTACATGATCTTCCTCGCGATTTTATTTTCTGTTAAATTCAAATTTTTGTCTTTGTTCAATTTTTATGATCTGACCCGTAGTGTGTTGTACCATCCTGAAATCTTCCTTATTGAGTAGATCTTTTCTCCTCTCTCTTTGTCCGTCTCCTCCCTCACCTTTCTGTCCGTCTTCTTGTCCACCTACTAATTTCCCGCCCATATATGAAAAATTACATATATGCGCCAAGTTTCATGGTGACTGGTCAAACTGTGTCAAAGTCGCAAGGTTCCCTCCGCCATACTAAATTCACTGGCTTGCAGATTATAAAAATCTCCTTCACGAATTCATACATTTATGTGCTGACTTTCATGGTGATCAGCCAAACAATTTGGATGTTTGTTGTAACGTACCCTCCGCCATGCATCTACGGATGCTTACGAAAGGTACTCCAAGTATTAATTTGCGGTATGTGCTATCTTCATTCCACATGCAGTCAATTCTGTCCAGCCATTTCAGCAAGAAGAGTAACAAACGTATTAAGACATTGCAAGGTACCCTCCGCCACGCACCGTACAGCGGTTTACGAAAGGTAGTCCAGGTATTAATGCCGGCGTTAATGCAGGGTACAAGCTACCTCCACTTAATATTTCATTGAAATCTCTGTATTTCTTTCAACATGAAGGAGTAGCAAACATATTAACACAATGTAATGTACCCTCCGACGCTCACCATGATATGGCTTACCAAAGGTAGCCCATGTATTCACCAGGGTATAAGCTACCTTTCTTCCAAATTTCATTCCTATCTGTCAGCCATTTCAGCGTGATAGCGTAAGAAACGAATTAACTAATTGTAAATCATCCTCCACCATGTACCATACGAAGTTAATCTTAGTATAACCTTAGCGCGAGTGCAAGCAACGAGTTGACAAAGTTATATTGCAATCGGATGTACGGTATGGCCAAAATAAAATACGAACAGAAATTCAAACAAACAAGCATTAATTTTTATATATTAGATCATTAACGTAAGATCACTCCGAACTAAGGAACCTTTTTTACCATGTTGTTTATTCGTATGAGACCCCCGCGATCTTTCTCGGTTAGTGTTACTTACCTGTGTGTGCCCGACGGCCACACCGTACTTCCGAACTACAGATCAACTGTGTCTTCCTTTAGATCACTGTTTGATTGCCTTTGGAAATTCTCATACTTCCACACTTCAATGCGTTTACAAATCCTAACGGTCCTCTTCGACTCCCCACGACTTTACGCATTCAACTTTGTAAGGGATATTACCACCTTCGGAACCAACTTATTGCAACACTAATTCTGTGTTTAAAGAGCGATATTGTTTTTTAATTGCTCCATCTGATGCCTGGGTGGTGAAACTACGACATCTTTCTCAGTGAGCTATTGTAAGCAATGGCTACAGTCACCGTATAAGTTAATAGGCTAGATTCCGTGTTTGTTCCAGGAATTGAATGAGTGAAATTGAATTTTAAATAACTTTTCTTATACATACATCAGTTTTATGCAAAAAATAATTAGAGGCCGTAGTAGTGCAAATACAGTGCTAATCGAAACCCGAATCCTCCATGAGATCCCAATTAGCGCAACCCAACCATCAAGTAAAAAGAATACGAGAATAATAAATTTTCGAAAGGAAAAAAAATCCTTGTAGCCGTGAAAATTGAAAACATAAATCAAGCATGTCTGCTGCCTTTGTCGTTGGTAGCCTTTTTTTTTTATCGTGTGCTTCACGGACCTCATTGCAGGACGTTGACGTTAATTCAGGTTTCCAAGAATTTTACATCAGCGAATCTTCTAAAATAACTTCCATTCCGTGAGATAGATGTAGCAAGCGGGACAGAGTATTTAAACACATAGTTGTTTGAAAAACTTCTTTTATTAACAACACGTATCATCTACGTGAGGAATCTTCGTGTACATCATTTTAAAAATCTGAAAACTGGCTCTGTGTTACAATTCAAATAAAATGTTCAAATGTTTGTTAAGATTATGGGACTTAACTACGGGGTCATCAGTCCCTAAACTTATAAATTACTTATGAACTACTTACGAACTAGGACGGCACAAATATCCATGCCCGAGGGGGGATTCGAACCCCCGACCGTAGTGGCCGTGCAGACCGTGACTGGAACGCCTCAGTCCCCTCGGCCACCGCAGCCGGCTGTGTTACAATTAACTCACCTGATGTGTGGTACATTGTGCCACAAAGGCTCTCCCAAATTTTTATTTTTTAATCATAAAGGAAAACTTCTTAAAATAATCAGAAGTATCTCCAAGAGGGAGAAAGTTGTTATTAAACTTACCCCAAGAAGACGAAATTTGTTATCAATCTGCCACCAAGACTACGTTTAACCTTTATGTATTTGTGTATATGTAGAACCTAAAAACTTTATCTTTGTCTCTTGACGGTCAAATACTAGCTGTGAACCTTTTTCATCACGAACTTTCCGACTAGCTACGTTCGAGTTGAGCGCCAGTGCAAAGCATACCGTAACATCACGAAGAAGCAAGTATAGACGTTTTACGTCTGAATGGCACTTCTTTCAATGCGCCTTTCAGGAAGCCAAGACTGGTTCCTGAATTCTGACATCAACCAATATTTGAAATGAAGAGCAACGATTATGAAACTACTCACTTCAGCAATTCAACAATCAGTTGAGGCCCTACATCTACATCTACATGCATACTTCGCAAGCCACCCGATGGTGTGTGCCGGAGGGTACCACTATCGGTTCTTCAAAAAATGTTCAAATGTTTGTTAAGCTTATGGGACTTAACTACGGGGTCATCAGTCCCTAAACTTACAAACTACTTATGAACTACTTACGAACTAGGACGGCACAAATATCCATGCCCGAGGGGGGATTCGAACCCCCGACCGTAGTGGCCGTGCTGACCGTGACTGGAGCGCCTCAGTCACCTCGGCCACCGCGGCCGGCCTATCGGTTCTCCCTCCTATTCCATTCACATATTGTTCGAAGAAAGAAAGATTGTCGTTATGCCTCAGTATGGGCTCTCATCTCTCTGATCTTCATAATCTCTTCGCGAGATATACGTAGGAGGGAGCAACATACTGCTAGACTCCTCGGTAAAGGTAAGTTTTCGAAATTCCGACAAAAGCCCGTACAGAGCGACAGAGCGTCTCTCCTGCAGAGTCTTCCACTGGAGCTTATTGATCATCTTCGTAACGCTTTCACGGTTACCAAATGATCCTGTAACGAAGCGCGCTCCTCTCCGTTGGATCTTTTCTACTTCCTCTATCAACCCCACCTGGTACGGATCCCACACCGGTGAGCAGTATTCAAGCTGTGAGCGAACAAGTGTACTGTAACCTAATTCCTTTCTTTTCGGACTGCATTTCTTTAGGATTCTTCCAATGAATCTAAGTCTGGCAACTGCTTTACAGACGATTGATTTTATATGGTCGTTCCATTTTAAATCACTCCTAGTGCCTACTCCCAAATAATTTATGGAATTAACTGCTTCCAGTTGCTGACCCGCTATTGTGTAGCTAAATGATACAGGATCTTTCTTTCTATGTATTCGCAGCACATTACACTTGTCTCCATTGAGATTCAATTGCCATTCGCATGCGTCAGTTCGATACAGATCTTCCTGCATTTCAATAAAATTTTCCAATGTTACAACCTCTCAATATACTACAGAATCATCCGCAAAAAGCCTCAGTGAACGTCCGATGTTATCCGCAAGGTCATTTATATATATCGTGAACAGCAACGGACCCACGACACTCGTCTGTAGCACACCTGACACCACTCTCACTTCGGAAGACTTCTCTCCATGCGAAATCCATAAAAAAAAGCCTAAAGAATCATTCTTTCGTGATACACATTTATAGATAAAATATATTTAGTTAGTAATGTTTAAATATTTTTAGAGATGATCACGGATTCTGAACATAAAAAAATAGAATTTATATTGGAGAAGTAAACCGTCAAGATAATAGAGCTTTGAACATTCATGAGTGAGCTATCAGCGCGGCTGGGAACAAGTGATGTACGTCGTGGAGACGGGTAATGCATGCTTATTGCCGTGCAGAGCGGGTCAAGGTTGATGACGTAATGAGTCGACTGTAGGCGTGCGTGAGAAAGCGACTCGACGCGCCGAGTCAAATTGTCAGACGTCGACGTCCTCTTTCCCCATTCCCAACCACTGTTTCTTTCATCGTACACATATTACCTCTTTCATGAAAACTACACTTATTAGAGCCCATTCTACATGATATCATAAATATTTGGAAAGAACCATCTCCATATACGGGTAACATAAATCTGAAAAATTTATTTACGTTTCATAGATCTAGAAAAGGCTTATGATCGTGTTCCTAGGAGGAAGCTACTGTCAGTTCTACAAAATTATGGTATAGGAGGCAAACTTCTGCAGGCAATTAAAGGGCTGAATGAAACTTTCACTCTGTAGCGGAGTGTGCGCTGATATGAAACTTCCTGGCAGATTAAAATTGTGTGCCGGAACCGGGACTCGAACCTGGGACCTTTGCCTTTCGCGGGCAAATCTGCCAGGAAGTTTCATATCAGCGCACACTCCGCTGCAGAGTGAAAGTTTCATTCTGGAAACATCCCCTAGGCTGTGGCTAAGCCATGTCTCCACCATATCCTTTCTTCCAGGAGTGCTAGCCTTGCAAGTTTCGCAGGAGAACTTCTGTGAAGTTTGGAAAGTAGGAGGCGAGGTACTGGCGGAAGTAAAGTTGTGAGGCGGCATCGTGAGTCGTGTCGGGGTAGCTCAGTGGTAGAGCGCTTGCCCGCGAAAGGCAAAGGTCCCAGGTTCGAGTCCCGGTTCCGGCACACAATTTTAATCTGCCAGGAAGTTTCATATCAGCGCACACTCCGCTACAGAGTGAAAGTTTCATTCTGGAAACATCCCCTAGGCTGTGGCTAAGCCATGTCTCCACCATATCCTTTCTTCCAGGAGTGCTAGCCTTGCAAGTTTCGCAGGAGAACTTCTGTGAAGTTGGAAAGTAGGAGGTAAGGTACTGGCGGAAGTAAAGTTGTGAGGCGGCATCGTGAGTCGTGTCGGGGTAGCTCAGTGGTAGAGCGCTTGCCCGCGAAAGGCAAAGGTCCCAGGTTCGAGTCCCGGTTCCGGCACACAATTTTAATCTGCCAGGAAGTTTCATATCAGCGCACACTCCGCTGCAGAGTGAAAGTTTCATTCTGGAAACATCCCCTAGGCTGTGGCTAAGCCATGTCTCCACCATATCCTTTCTTCCAGGAGTGCTAGTCTTGCAAGTTTCGCAGGAGAACTTCTGTTAAGTTTGGAAAGTAGGAGGCGAGGTACTGGCGGAAGTAAAGTTGTGAGGCGGCATCGTGAGTCGTGTCGGGGTAGCTCAGTGGTAGAGCGCTTGCCCGCGAAAGGCAAAGGTCCCAGGTTCGAGTCCCGGTTCCGGCACACAATTTTAATCTGCCAGGAAGTTTCAATTAAAGGGCTTTACGTATACTGTCAGGCAGCAGTTAGAGTAGATGGCAAATTAAGCTCATGGTTCAGGGTAGTTTCAGGGGTTAGACAAGGCTGTAACCTGTCATCATTGTTGTTCATACTATTCATGGATCAAATGTTGAAAACAGTAGACTGGCAGGGCGGGATTAAAATAGGTGAAAACAAAATAAGCAGTCTCGCATATGCGGATGACTTAGTTGTAATGGCCGATTCAATGGAAAGGTTGGAAACTAATATTTCAGAGGTCGATCAGAGGTGCAAGGATTATGATATGAAGATCAGCTTATCCAAACTGAAAGTAATGTCTGTGGGAAACAGATTTAAACAGATTGAATGCCAAACAGGAGGAACAACGTTAGAACAGGTAGACAGTTTGAAGTACCTGGAATGTATTTTCTCACAGGATGGCAACATAGTGAAAGAACTGGAATCGAGGTACAGGAAAGCTAATGCAGTGAGTGCTCAGCTAAGATCTACTCCGTTCTGCAAGAAGGAAGTAGGTATCAAGACTAAGCTAGCAGTGCACCGCTCTATCTTTCGACCTACTTTGTTGTATGGGAGTGAAAGTTGGGTGGATACAGGTTACCTTATTCACAAGGTAGAGGCTACAGATATGAAAGTAGCAAGAATGACTGCAGGTACAAATAGATGGGAACAATGACAGGAGGGTGTCCATAATGAGAAGATCAAAGAAAAACTGGGAATGAACACCATAGATGAACCATGAGCGAACAGACTGAGATGGTGGGGTCATGTTACACGCATGGGAGAAGCAAGGTTACCTAAGAGATTCATGATCTCGGCAGCGGAGCGTAAAGAGGAGTCGAAGTAGACCAAGAAGAAAGTACTTAGATTCGGTGAAGAATGATTTTGAAGTTAAAGGCATAACATTAGACGAGGCATCAATGTTAGCACTGAATAGGGGATCATGGAGGAATTTTATTAGAGGTACTTCGCTCCAGACAACGCTGAAAGGCATAATCAATCTCTATGATGATGATGATGATGATGATGATGATGAATACCTGAAAATATTTGACAGGAATTATATGACTACTTGGAAGAAATAATAGAGTAATCCGGAAACAACCTCGCACTGTTTTTTTATGAGTGAATCCCTTCGTGTACGTCTGAAATGAGCCTTGTTTGTAAGCCCAGTGAAGCACGTGCTTATTGGGCAGCAGCTACGCAGTGACCAGCGAAGGCAGAGAAATTGCCTGCAGTTAGAGAGAGAGAGAGAGAGAGTTGTTGCGCTACCGACACCTGTGATTTGCTATAGTGCCAGAGTACTGCAATTGTGGAAGATCGCAGCGCTGCAGAAATACGTCAGGCATGCATCACAGACAGCTGGTCGTCAACTCGTCGACTCTTGTGACACTACTCTTCTTGTTTTCAAAGCCTACGCTGGTCACTTTGTTTCTCTTTCCCTTCGGTTGCTCACATCCTCTCTGTATTATCTCCACTGCATTCTGAACCATTTTTTGGATAAATTATTTTTAGCACATGCATTACAAACATAATTTTTCTCACTGATTGTTTTTGGGTCATAAAAATATTACCTTAAAAATAATATATGAATCTATATAAAAAAATTAAAATTTGGAGAACACAAAGCTCTTTAAATGTTTCGGAATCAACTGCTGGGTTATTAGTCTGCCCTTAGAGAGGTAGAGCAGTCAACAATCCGAAGACTGGTTTGAACACCATAGTGCTTTACTAGGCATGGTCCTGTTTGGAGATGGTATGCCGTTGCCTTCCTTCGACCTTCGAACTGACTTACCCAGCGAGTTATAGGGTGACCTAGAGTGTAACGTGGGTTCCGAACAACGGTGCTACTCGATATTTTTCACATGAGCAATACTACCAGAGGTGAAAGAAGTGGAAAGTGACAGATAAAAATCCTAGGACCTGGCGCGGATCGAACCCGCGACCTTTGGATTCATAGTCTGACACTGTGCAACCGAGGCGACGATTAAAAAAATCTTCTCCAAACTTACCCATACCATTTTATACCCTTCTGTTTGATTTCCTATCCTGGCATTGAAATCGCCCATAACAATCACTGAATACAAATTGTAAAATATGTCATCTTATCTTGATCTTTCCCTTCGCAGGGCGAATAAACTGACACAATCCTGATTTTCTTGCTGGAAACGGCCAAATCCATCCAAAACAGTCGTTCGTTTACATACTTTATGGCAATGATGCTGGTTTCTATTGCTTTCCTCATCTAAAACCCTGCACCCCTTTTTGCTCTTCCTGTTTGACTCCTGACAGGTAGGCCCTGTATTCTCCCATTTTGTCATCTTTCTCTCCCCATACCCGAACATCACTAACTCTAAAGCATCTAACCCCATCTTACTTCCAGCCTTTGCCAGTTCTAACTATTTTCCAGTGTAGCCCTAAATTCATATTAATAGCTCTCCACCTCATTTTAAATCGTTTGCCAAGTCGTATCAGCGGAGACCTTAGTCTGTCAATTGGAGTTGGGACTTCATCACCTCCGAAGGGCCGCGGGACTTTGCTCTGATTGTTTTGAGCATCAGATCGATGTATTTGGGAAGCATGTTGCTAACCTTACTTTACCCATAACAGTTGACTGACTAACCAGTGAATTTGGTACTCTTTGCCGTCTGAATACAAAGGTGGTCACGAGTCCGAATATGTCCGAGATGCCCAGCCTTATACAGAAGTAACAGGTATCGCGACTGTCAGGACGACTTACTTAGCCACTCATACGTTGCCCATGGTTAATGAACTAGGACATGACCACAGGAACGCATAACATGAACCACAGCTGAAACCATCAAGAATTGCTTCCGTCATGCCGGAATCACGAATGAATAAATAAATCTTTC
This sequence comes from Locusta migratoria, assembly GCA_026315105.1. Taxonomy (NCBI): domain Eukaryota; kingdom Metazoa; phylum Arthropoda; class Insecta; order Orthoptera; family Acrididae; genus Locusta; species Locusta migratoria. The sequence goes on from CM048747.1 coordinate 120,287,373, forward strand.
CGAAAGTGAAGACACGTTCGAAGACACTGATTATCTGCCGCTATCTGCATTGCTGCCACAAATCAACTGTGATATTCAGTCCGACTAAGAAATGTATGAAATAATAGATAATGACCTTGATGCAACACGAAGCGCAAACTGAAGGTAATATTAAATGAAGAATCAGGACCACAGGAAGTTATTCAGGGAGATGGAAAAGAGGAAGAAGAATAAGGAAGTAAAGTGCCTATCCCTACTGAGATGAATCCAAAAATGTTCAAATGTTTGCAATTCTATGGGAGCAAATTACGATGGTCATCAGTCCCTAGTCTTACAAACTACTTAAACTAATATGAAACTTCCTGGCAGATTAAAATTGTGTGCCGGAACCGGGACTCGAACCTGGGACCTTTGCCTTTCGCGGGCAGTCGGTAGAGTGCTTGCGTGCGAAAGGCAAAGGTCCCAGGTTCAAGTCCCGATTCCGGCACACAATTTTAATCTGCCAGGAAGTTTCATATCAGCGCACACTCCGCTACAGAGTGAAAGTTTCATTCTACTTAAACTAACTTAAACTAACCCAAGGACAACGCACACATCCATGCCCGATGGAGGATTCGAACCTCCGACGTGGGAGGCAGCGCGATCCGTAACGTGGCGCTGCAGACCGCTCGGCTACTCCCGCGCGGTGCAGATTAATTAATGACCATAGAATAATTTAGAAATTGTGTATTGGCAAATAGACAGCAGAGTAAAATCACTACTGCGTAAAATAAGTTTCCTGAGTACTCGACATGCTGTACTGCATACGGTATGCGTGTAAGCCTAAGAATGAACATTGTATATACAATAAAACAAAGCTAACTAAATGGGTTCTTTTCGTAGTTATCAAAATAAACGGAAAATACAAATCTCTGTTACAACGACACTCATTATAATGAGATAATTTTCAAAGTTCTATGAATGTCGTTATAGGTAAGTTCCACTGTATAAAACAATCTAATGAATGAAGTTTACTATATTTAAAGACATTAAATGGAAAGTATTTTGTAGAAATCACTGGAATAGTTTCTGAGAAAGAGAATCATTTGCTGTATTACTATTTCAAACGAAGAAAGGCCATCAAACATCCGAATGCCGATTTGAACACGACAATGCCTTACTAGGCACGGTCCTGAGGGAAGTAGTATGCCGTTGCCTTCCTTCGATCCCTGAACGAATTTAACCAGCCAACTATTACAGAGACGTACAGAATCAAATAACATATTTGTTAAGCTACTGCATTGGTCATCAGTCCTGGACTTACAAAGTACTTAAACTAACTAATGCTAAGGACAACAACACACGCACACACACACACACACACACACACACACACACACACACACACATGCCCTAGGGAGGACTCGAACCTTCGACAGGGAGCAACCGCACACTTCGCAACAATGCGCCTTACAGAACTTGACCGCGGGCGACCTATAGTTTGATGTAGATTCCTTTTTCTAGATCTACATACATACTCTGAAATCCACCCAGAGTTGCGTGGCGGAGGGTACTCAGTACCAATACTAGCGACTTGCTTTCCTGTTCCACTCTGTCCGTCAGATCATTTACATAGATAGAAAATTATAGTGCTCCCATCACACTTCCCTGTAGCAACCCTGACGATACCGTACTCGCTGATGAACACTTGCTATCGAGGATAACGTACTGGGTTCTGTAACTTAAGTAGTCTTCGCGCGATTCGTATATTTGGGTACCTATTCCATAAGCTCGTACCTTCGATAGTAGTCTGTAGTGCGGTACCATGTCAAACTTCTTTCGAAAATCGAGAAACATCTAGTCTGTCTTTTGCCCTTCATCCGTAGCACGCAAGATGTTATGAGAGAAAATGGTAAGGTGGGTTTCGTACGATCGATGATTTGTAAAGCCATGCTGATGCATTTACAGAAGCTTTTCCGTCTCATGGAAATTTAGTAGAACTGAGAATATGTTCAAGAATTCTACTGAAAAACGATGTTGACAATATAGGTATGTAATTTCGTGGGTCCGTTCTTATGCCTTTCTTGTACACTGTGCCTTTTTCAGTGGCTTAGTACTTTGCCCTGGATCAACGATTCGCGATAAATGCAAGCTAAGTAAGTAACATGAACAATATGGTAGTGGCAAGCGTCAGATAAATATGAGTGTTGTTAGCAGGTAAATGGTATGGTAAATAGCTACTGCGGTATAAGCACACAATTGATAGTCACGTCTGCATTGTTTGACTATTGCAGTGTACATGAAGCACGATGGTGAAGAGCTGCTCAGCGTTTAAATGCATAAATCAATTTAAGAAAGGAATAAAAAGAACGAATACTGTCTTCCCAGTTATATTTCTCAGGAATGCAGGTTGTGTTCAGAGATAGTTACTCTTGCGTAACAGGTTGTTATTCAAGAAGAAATAAATAACAGGCTTTTACAATACTGGCAGCTCTTAAAAACGAGCTACTTCAGGCAGTATTGGTGAACAGGAAGTTTAAAAAGTTTTATTTTATGATTGTGTAAAATAACTAGTTGGGTCACGAGATTAGTTGCCAATTTTTGTTCATGAAATTAATATTAGCAACTTGTAACACAGAATTTAAAGGTAATCTGCTTTACATATCGGTATATCAATTGAAAGGGTTTTGAAAAACTGTGTATAGTTCCATATATGAATGACACATAGCCACACTGGATGCACTTTGTAAACTTGAACCCTATGACAATAGTTGTTGACTTTTGAGCAGTTCACGCTATCGTATTTGGCTTACACCATTAAAAATGCTAATATTTGTGTTAGATACCCTAATGCTAATGTTAGATGCATTAGTTAAGAAAACGTTATGGCGTACTTCTTGTTCTTAAAATAATTTGGTAGTGGCTGGTTGCTGTATTCACAAGGTAAGAAGCTATTTTTCAGTTATGTGCCTGACGGCACATTTCACTTTCCCAATCGATTTTTAACATTAGCAGTTTCAGACAGCCCTGATTCATTTTTTGATGCTATGAAATATCTAAATATTAGAGAATACAGCACTAAAGCAAAGACGTAAAGTGTGAAACTCTTCCGAAATTAATGTTTGTACAAAAGTTTCACAATCTTAGAATATACTGAGAAAGTGCCAAAACTCCGTTCATATTCTGCACTTAGAACGCTAAAACACTCATTGTTATAGTTCGGTTTCGTTAGGCAGAGGAAACGCTGTTGGCCAATTTCTACACCGTATGTGTAATAAATTTACACACTACCGATGGTTGCTGTATATACAAGGAGTCTGATGCTGTTTTGTAGTTATATATCTCCATTAGACATAGTTTCAAATGAAGACACCCTCTAATCAAAAGAGTCTTAAGCACATTTTAAGTTCGCGCGGAAATTTGCCACCACAATGGCCTCCGAGGCGTTCTTGAATTTGTCCGCTGTTCGCAGTTGGCCGCTTACGGGATTGTGGTGGCTTGAGTGCAACAGGTCAACCTAACCTACGCCGGCCGCAGTGGCCGAGCGGTCTGCGGTGCACCAGTCACAGTCTGCACGGCCGCTACGATCGGGGGTTCGAATCTCACCTCGGGCATGGATGTTTGGGACGTCTTTAGTATAAGGTAGTTCATAAGTAGTTTGTAAGTTTAGGGACTGATGGCCCCGTAGTTCCTTAAGCTTATCAAACATTTTTAAACAACCTAACCTACATGTACACAACATAATGTTATTCCACTTAATGATGGGGGTTTAATTCCTTGAAACGCTTTGTGGGTACAATAAAGAAATTGACTGGTAACAGAAATACCGGCCGGCCGCGGTGGCCGAGTGGTCTGTGGCGTGCATGACCGCTCTGGTCAGGGATTCGAATCGCCCCTCGGACATGGATGTTTGTGCCGTCATTATTATAAGCTAGTTCATAAGTAGTTTGTAACTGTAAGGACTGATGACCCCGTAGTTAAGTCCCATAAGCTCTAAAAAAATTTGAATTTGAACAGAAATACCTTGTGTTTTAATCAATTTCGCACAACATTCACGGCAGAGCTTAAACCAAATTGCTTTCATTTAAATTAGTGGCAGATAAAAATTATAAGATTGACTGGTGATCGAACGCCGAACCTTTGGTCTATCCTGGCTATTTACCACTCAGCAAGAGTGGTTGAAAATAAAGTTTTAAAATTACATACAAATTTATGTATTCCAAGAAATTTAACATTAAACGTGTTAATTTTATGGTACAAAATTACATTGCCTTGCCCTGAAAATTGTATTAACCGTAGAGCAAACCCCTTTAAATTAAACTGCGCCATGAAAACATATGTCGGAAATGGAGGGCTACGCCTGATAGCGTGTTGTTGCCCGTAAGCGACGATTAATTGCTCCGGCGGCCCGACGGCGCATAATGGCGTGGGCAGAGCGCGCTCAGCACCGTGTTATTGGCGGCGGCTGCGCGCCGAATCGCTCTTACTCAGAGTAAACACGGCGAGCGGTTGCAAGTACACGGCGGCGAATGGCGCGCGGGCTGCCGTACCGGCGGCCATTTCCCAATAAAATATTGACTTTAGCGGAAAAGTCCGGCGAGCGGCAATGCCTCACCGAGAGCTATAGTCGCCGGTGTGTGAGATTATCTGCGCGGAATAAAACGCTGTCGAAGTGGCGGTGCGTGAACCCGGCGTCGCGTTGTTCCTGCTGGCCGGTTATGTTTGGAGGCGGCGGGGACGGGGACGGGCCGATATTTCTGGCCTGCGCGGAGCGATGCTATCTGGCGCGTCCACTGTGCGGGGGCGGCTGCTCAGCGGGGGGCGCGTACACACACACACACACACACACACACACAATGCTGGACCCGTTCCACCCCCCGCCCGCTACACAAACGTGGCCCTCCCCCGGCGCGGTGTCAAAGCTCAAGGCCCGCTGCAGCAGGAGGGACGGGGAGGCCAGAGGGGGCCGTAATAATTCAATTGCCTCCAGTATCTGTCCTCCCGGAACCGCTTAGCTGGACGGCCACCTGAGCAAATATATGGCTCTATGGAATCCAGACCTGCTGACGAAATTCAATGGACTTAGAAGATCGATATTTTTATTACTCTTTTAATAAATACAGCATCCAATAGTGTGTTTTATTATGCTAAAATGCGGTTCAGGTTTGCACCCATGTTCAGTTGGTGTAATTGAATCGGTTATTTCAGAAACTACACAAGTAACATTTTTCTCATTCTTAGATAAGTAATATACAGGGTGTTTCACTAAGTGTGTTTGCCTCTGCAACTTATAAAATAATAGGTGACGGGGAATTTTAATGCGGTATGGTCAACACAAGAAATGTTACACTTTCTGCGGTATGAACCTAGTTTATTGTATCATTTTCCAAAAAGTTACAGCACAAAGATATAACTTTTTAAATGAAACAATAGTTTTTTCTATCATGCATTGGATTCGTTGAAACCAGCTGCGTCCAAATCAATTTAAACTACATTCCTATCATTGTTAATTTGGGAACTACAATCCTTCAAAGTTTCAGGGGCAGATACCATAAGCCCTGCGCATAATGCAATGCGCCTTGTAAATGTGGTGCGGCCGAGTTGTAACGTCGCCGGTGTCACGGAGCGAGAAGTTTCCTCGATGCGCTGTTAGACTGCCGACTGTCGCCGCACACGGCCGTATACCCGACAGTTGGAGCCACACAAACAACCGGGGTTCAATATACCACAGTTACTGACATCGAATGACGATGGCATACACGAACAACAGACCCTTAGGAAAATGGCTGATAGGGAGGGGAAGAAATCCAATGTGCACTCCGTGTGCATACCGGGGGAGTCATTCCAGATGTGGAACGGGTCCTTCCGGATGCCATGAAGAGCACAGGGTGCAGCCAGCTGCAGGTGGTGGCTCATGTCGGGACCAATGATGTGTGTCGCTTTAGATCGTAAAAGATCCTCTCTGGTTTTGAGCGGCTATCAGAAGTGGTAAAGACTGCCAGTCTTGCTTGCAAGATGAAAGCGGAGCTCACCATCTGCAGCATTGTCGACAGGACTGACTGCTGATAGAAAGTACTGATGCACAAATCTATCATTGACTAATATCAGACCAGGAATTCAGGAAGACAGTCAAGGACACACGTGTTTTCAGGGGGTTCTTTGATGACACTGATCATTATTTGATCTGCAGTGAAATTGGTTTTGTTACGGTCAGCACGGACACTACTGTCGGGGGTTCGAATCCCCCCTCGGGCATGGATATTTGTGCCGTCCTAGTTCGTAAGTGGTTCATAGGTAGTTTGTAAGTTTAGGGACTGATGACCTCGTAGTCAAGTCCCATAAGCTTAACAAAAATTTTTTAACATAACAATGATCTCGGAAAGGTACCAGTTGGTTGAATGTAATGATTTACAGTCACTGGAAGAGGAATGGTCAAGGTATAGGGACACACTACTGGAAACAGCCAGAGAATGTCTTGGAACAGTAGTGTGTAAAGGTAGGAAGAAGCAGACAGCCTGGTGGAATGACACAGTCAAGGCAGCCTGTAAAAAGAAAAAGAAGACATATCAAAAATGGCTACATACTAGATATCGGGCAGACAGAGAAAGTTATGTTGAAGAAAGAAACAAAGTCAAACGGATAATTGCAAAATCCAGGCAAAAATCATGGGAAGACTTTGGAGACAAGCTAGAATCTCTGGGCCAAGCCGTGGGAAAACCATTTTGGAGTGTAATTAGCAATCTTCGAAAGGGAGGGAAGAAGGAATTAATAAGTGTTTTGGACAGGTCAGGAAAGCTGCTAGTTAATCCAGTGGATGCCTTGAGCAGATGGAGGGAATAATTTGAAGAATTGCTCAATGTAGGTGAAACGTTCAATGATGTATCAGATTTTCAGGCAGAATGGGATAGGAACGACAATGGAAACAGGATCTCATTTGAGGAAGTGGAGAAAATGGTCATTAGATTACAGTGCAATAAAGCGGCTGGGGTGGACGAAAATACAGTGGAATATAAGGTCTCAAATGGTTACACAGGATAATTGAAAAGGCGTGGGAATCGGGACAGGTTCCGTCTGACTGGACGAAAGCGGTAATCACGCCAGTTTTCAAACATGGAAACAGAAAAGATTGCAACAACTATGGAGGTATCTCTTTAATTAGCGTTATAGGCAAAATAATTTCGGGTATTGTTGAAAGGAGAGTGCGAGTATTAATTGAGGACAAATTAGATGAAAATCAGTGTGGGTTTAGGCCTCTTAGAGGCTGTCAGGACCTGATCATTAGCTTTTAGGTAACGGAAAAATGCTATGAGTGGAACAGGGAATTGTATCTATGTTTCATAGGTCTGGAAAAGGCTTATGACCGTGTTCCTAGGAGGAAACTACTGTCAGTTCTTCAAGATTATGGTACAGGAGGCAAACTTCTGCAGGCAATTAAAGGGCTTTACGTAGACTGTCAGGCAGCAGTTAGAGTAGATGGCAAATTAAGCTCATGGTTCAGAGTAGTTTCAGGGATAAGACAAGGCTATAACCTGTCACCACTGTTGTTCATACTATTCATGGATCGTATGTTGAAAACAGTAGACTGGCAGGGCGGGATTAAAATAGGACAAAACAAAATAAGCAGTGCATCGCATATGCAGACGACTTAGTTGTAATGGCCGATTCGATTGAAAGGTTGCAAACTAATATTTCAGACCTCGATCAGAGGTGCAAGGATTATGATATGAAGATTACTGAAAGTAATGTCTGTGGGAAAGAGATTCAAACAGTGCCAAATAGAAGGAACAAAGTTAGAACAGGTAGACAGTTTCAAGTACCTGGGATGTATTTTCTCACAGGATGGCAACATAGTGAAAGAACTGGAATCGAGGTACAGGAAAGCTAATGCAGTGAGTGCTCAGCTAAGATCTACTCTCTTCTGCAAGAAGGAAGTAAGTACCAAGACTAAGTTAGCAGTGCACCGCTCTATCTTTCGACCAACTTTGTTGTATGGGAGTGAAAATTGGGTGGACACAGGTTACCTTATTCATAAGATAGAGGTTACAGATATGAAAGTAGCAAGAATGATTGCAAGTACCAATAGATGGGAACAATGGCAGGAGGGTGTCCATAATGAGGAAATCAAAGAAAAGCTGCGAATGAACACCACAGATGAAGCAGTTAGAGCGAACAGTCTGAGATGGTGGGGTCATGGTACACGCATGGGAGAAGCAAGGTTACCTAAGAGACTCATGAGTGCGTCAGTGGAGGGTAAAAGAAGTCGAGGTAGACCAAGAAGAAAGTACTTAGATTCGGTGCAGAATGATTTTGAAGTGAAAGGCATAACATCAGACGAGGCATCAATGTTAGCATTGAATAGGGGATCATGGAGGAATTTTATTAGAGGTATTTTGCTCCAGACTGAACGCTGAAAGGCATAATCAGTCTCTAATGATGATGATGATGATCTTTTTATCGGCTCCCTGACTCAGACGATGCGGTTGCCGAAATGTTCAAAGAAAGCTTGAATCACATTTCAAATAGGTATCCGAAGCATACTGTTATAATCGGTGGTGACTTCAATTTACCCTCGATATGTTGGCATAATTACGTATTCAAAACCGGCGGCAAATATAAAACATCGTACGAACTAGTTCTGAATGCTTTTTCTGAAAACTACTTCGATCAGTTAGTTCATGAACCCACTAGAATAGTTAGTGGTTGCGAAAATACCCTTGATCTCCTAGCAACAAATAATCCTGAGCTAGTAAAGAGCATCAACAGATACAGGGATTAGCGAACATCGAGTTGTAGTAGTGAGACTGAATGTCGAAATGCCCAAATGCACCGAAAATAAACGAAAAATATATCTATTCAATGAAGCAGATAAAAATTCGCTTCACGCTTTCCTGACTGATAGTCTTCCGTCTTTCAAAACTAAAATGCGAGTGTAGATCAGTTGTGGCTTAATTTCAAAGACATAATATCAGTAGCAATCGAGAGATTTATACCAAATAAATTAGCAAAAGAGGGGGCTGATCCCCCGTGGTACACAAAACAGGTCAGATCACTGTTGCAGAAACAAAGAAAAACGCATGAAAATTTAGAAAGACACAGAATCCACAAGACTGGCAATCTTTTACTGAAACTCGCAACCTATCGCGGACTTCAATGCGTGAAGCCTGTAGTAGTTACCACAACGTAATCTTGCTGAAAATCCGAAGAAATTCTGGTCATATGTGAAGTACACTAGCGTTAAAACACAAACGATACCTTCACTACCCGATAGCAATGGTAATACTACCGATGACAGTACTGCTAAGGCAGAATTACTAAACACAGCTTTCCGAAATTCTTTCACCAAAGAAGACGAAGTGAACACTCCAGTATTCAATCCAAGTACAGCTACCAGCATGCTAAACTTAGAAGTAGACGTTCATGGAGTAGTGAAACAAACTTAAGTCACTAAACAAAAATAAATCTTCCGGGCCAGATTGCATACCAACTAGATTCCTCTCAGAGTATGCTGATGCAATAGCTCCGTACTTAGCCATAATTTACAACCGATCACTCAGCGAAAGATCCGTACCCAAAAACTGGAAAGTTGCCCAAGTTACTCCAATATTCAAGAAAGGCAATAGGAGTGATCTTCAAAATTACAGGCCTATCTCATTGACGTCGATTTGCAGTAGGATTATGGAACATATACTTCGTTCGAATATTATGAACTACATCGAAGAGAACGACCTATTAACCAGTAGTCAACACGGATTCAGAAAGTATCACTCTTGCGAAACACAGCTTGCCCTTTATTCACATGAAGTGTTAAGTGCCATCGATAAGGGATCTGAAATCTATTAGATATTTCTGGATTTCAGGAAGGCTTTTGACACTGTACCCCACAAGCGGCTTCTTATGAAATTGCGTGCTTATGGAATATCTCCCCAATTGTGCGGTTGGATTCACGATTTCCTATCAGAAAGAACACAGTTCGTTGTAATTGACAGTAAGTCATCGAGTAAAATAGAAGTGATATCTGGCTTTCCACAGGGAAGCGTTATAGGTCCCCTACTCTTCCTCGTGTTTATAAACGATTTAGGAGACAATCTGAATAGCTCCCTTAGACTGTTCGCGGATGATGCTGTTGTTTATCGGTTAGTGAAGTCAACAGAGGATCAAAAGCAACTGCAAAGCGATTTAGACAAAATTTCTGCATGGTGCGACAATTGGCAATTAACATTAAATAAAGAAAAGTGTGAAGTAACACTCATGACCACTAAAGCGTCTCGCTGCGGAGCGCGCGGTTGCTCGCCGTGGAGGTTCGAGTCCTCCCTCGAGCATGGGTGTGTGTGTATGTCCTTAGGTTAGTTTACCTAGGTTTAAGTAGTTTGTAAGCTACGGACTGATGACCACTCAGTTTGGTCCGATAGATTTACAAATGTAGTTCCATTTCAAATATTAGGCTAATGAAAGTTATATAATTCGAAAATGGCATGAGAAGTACATACTTCCGTTTTTATTTGTTGTTATTGTGTCAGGCATTTTCCTTAAGACGTGAAAGATACTGCTTCGTACCTCCCAGTGACGGATAAATTTTACCAAATATCCCAGCGGCTTCCTATGGTAATGTTGGCAAGAGATGCTGAAGAGTGAGAATCCTGTGAGTCTTCATTTTAGCCAATCGCTTGACAATGCTGATGTTTTCGCATGGAATCTTCGCTTTACGAGGGCAGTTATTTTTACTGAGCGGACGAGGGTACATACAATAACCTGTCAACCATAAAGTAGGAACAGCGTTATTTGTTTACTTCATGGTCTGTACGATACACTAATCGAGTCATTCTATGTGGTTCGAACAAATGAGCAAAGATTTTATATTGTGTTGTTGATGTTGACAACATAATCCGCGAGGCCGCCGACATGGTACGTAAAATTTTATTCCTAGTGACCACTGTAAACACAATTGGTCGTTTTTCGACCACATGCAATACTAGTATGTGTAAAATGACATATTTTGCCAATGTATTGTTGAGAAATAATAAAATATTACAAACAGGTTTGCAGCCAAGATCGCTTTCTTCGTTTAATTAAATTACCAGTTTCGGCGTGCTAGACGCCATCTTCAGACCCGTAGTAATCTACATGAATTACTACAAGTCTGAAGATGGCGTCTAGCACGCCGAAATCGATAATGTAATTAAATGAAGAAAGCGATCTTGGTTCCAAACCTGTTATTAAACAATTCTAGATCGCCCCAATAATGAGTTCGTTATAAAATAAGACAATCTAGAGTTTTTTTATTGGCAACCGGTTTCGGTCCTACAGGACCATCATCAGGCCTTTGGGCACCTTGTTGATTGACGGTGGCGGTGGCCGGAGCAGGCGTCAACTGCCAATAAAAAGATCAACTTCCGATCTAGAATGTAATATTTTATTAATTTACATTTTAAGATCACTGTTTTCCTAAAATTCTTTCAAAAACTACTGTTGATAAAATCAATGGCCACCGTAACAGTGGCTGTTGGAGAGCTGATGCGTTACTCGGGCGGTTTGACCCTGCCTTGTGAGTGACTATGTCGCGCCCAAGTTGCCTACGGTGCCTCCCGGCTTGTTGCATGTACCAGAGACTCACCATTTTAAACTGTTCCTACATATCACAGTTTTACGGACTCACTAAATGCATCTGATGATGAGCCATTAGTGTCGAAACTCGAGTAGTGCATAAAAGAGCAAAGGATGACCAATCTGATTATGATGACTGAATGTAGTTCGTTTGACAATGTGCTGTACGTATTTTTGTTAGCAGATTACAGACATTCTTAATTAATTGTACTGCAAATTATTAAATAAATGCGCTTTTCTTTGAAAGGGAAGCGAGTTCATACAAATTCTTGGTCAATTATCATGTAGTGTGTTTATTGCCAAAAATTAATCAACAAACAATGAGACATCCCACAACGAAAATATTTTGAATGACCCTCATGGAGTTCGCCCTTATGGAACATTTATTCAGACGCATTTTCCTGCAAACGACCTGCCGTTGCGTTCGCCTTTCGTATCCGCAACAAAAACAAACGTTTGTGAATCTATGGGAGCAAACTGCGTGGTCATCAGTCCGTAGCTTACAAACTACTTAACCCTAGGTAAACTAACCTAATGACAACACAGCCGCGGTGGAGTAGCCGAGCGGTCTAAAGCGCCTCGCTGCGGAACGCGCGGTTGCTCGCCGTGGAGGTTCGAGTCCTCCCTGGGGCATGGGTGTGTGTGCTTGTCCTTAGGTTAGTTTACCTAGGTTTAAGTAGTTTGTAAGCTACGGACTGATGGCCACGCAGTTTGGTCCGATAGATTTACAGACAGTTGAACAGTTGACAACACACACACCCATGCCCCAGGGAGGACTCGAACCTCCACGGCGAGCTACCGCGTGTTCCCCAGCGAGACTACTCCACCGCGGCTATCCGCAACACCTCATATGTTCATTCTTTATTTTGTGCAAGAAAACAAATATTTACTGTGGGGCTTTTTCGAATGGTAGCTGTGTGCAATGCTTCCCATTCGCACTATAATTTTTGCAGATAAATATTGTGTACTAAAACAGTAGATTACTAGGTTCGTTTTAAATTATTTGATCGTAAAAAATACCAGCTATTGATCTGCAAGAGATATCTATATAGTTGTGGTTTCATTAGAAGCGTCTCATTTTTCTGTGTTGATTGGTGTATTCGTGCTCATTTTGTGTCAACAAGATGAATTACTATTCAGTTTTGCAGATACACCTGGAGCTGTGTCAGCTGTGTCTCTACCCGATCTAAAAAGCTTCCATGCAACCACTGACGCCCTTCTCACCACCGCTCATTACAGCCCGTAATCCGAGGCTCTGCGGTCTGTAATCGTCCCCATGCTTTAGGGAGCACCTTCTCACATGTCCCTCTACACTCTACTAAATAAATGTTCCACTTAGTATCGGTCATGTTACACTACCATTACGTATAGTGTCAACAATGAAGTACAGAGGAAGTGTTGTTGTGGTGTGGGACTGTATTATGTGGTTAGGGTGTGGTCCCTTTATTTCGCTCAAGGAAACGATAAATACAGGTAAATGCGAACGTATTGTACAGAGTTCTGCTCTGTGTACAGTATAGGAACAGCTGGAAGAGGATACAGTCTTGTGACAGACTAGCATCTATGAAGCAATGATTTATGGATCTTAACGTTCTTGAAATAAGTTGTCCTGTCCAAGTCCCGAATTGGACTCTATGGATCCTTTATCAGATCTATCGGATTTCGCTCTAGGCCGCAGTATCCAAAATCAGTACTTTCGGTTTCGATTCAAATAGTCAAATTAAAAGTAACTGCAGATACGAAGTAGATACGCTAGGCAGTGGCAATGTGTGTCACTGGTGTGAAAATAGCTTCTCATGCCCCCCCCCCCAACTCAGCCAATCATAATGCAGAGTTAGACATTGCTGGGCATGCGATCACTCTCACAAATCGGAGGAATGCTCACTCGAAGAGATCAATTAAGACATTCATTGGAAACACTTTTTTGACTGTTCTACTGGCGTTAGGAGGCAACTACACCCCTCAGCTCAGCACTCTTCGGGTCTGCGATACCTTCTAATCTGGTGGCAGGGCAACAAGCACCTCCTTTCCAGCGCGAAGCTCGAACATGGATGCGTTTAAAATAATTAATTTGACTTAATACCCCGTTCAGCCTCCGTTCTTGCTTAAAGCACACGAAGGAGGAATTTACGTCCCGAAACCGGTCGAGACCGATTGAGTACAAATAAAGGATACATCTGTTCCATTAACTTTCGGGTGTGCAGCCGCAAGAATTCTCCTTCTTCTTCTAATATTTCGGCTGTATAACGTTCAGCCATCTTCAGAGTGAGCCGAAAGACTGACGCTCCAGTGCTCGCTTCGGCCCTTTATACTCGCGTACCGCGCGACTGCGCATGCGGCCACAGATACATATGCTCCAGAGACGGTGGTCCGCGGCAAAGACGTGCATAATGCACGAATTGAATCTATGACTCCACAGTCGATCGGTGTTGGCATGTTGGGTGTACGGGGTACGTGTGGACATGCATTGTCCTGTTGGAAAAGCACTTCGCCTTGTTAGTGCATGAACGGTGGCAAGTCGGGTTGAATCATGGTTTCAGTGTACCGTGTACTGTTCAGTTTTTCCACAAAGAACACCAGAGGAGGACGGCCAGTGTAGGATATGGCTCCCCACACCATGATGCCAGGTGTCGGCCCCGTTTGCCTCTGTCCGTACACTCCACATTTTAGCACTCCCCTGCACGACGCCACACGCGTGTACGACCATTATTGGCACCGAGGGAGCGACGACTCTCATCACTGAAGACGACACGTCTCCATTCGTCCCTTCATAAGCGTCTACCATGACACCATTGGAGGCGGGCTGAACGATGTTGGGGCGTGAGCGGAGGACACTCTAACGGCACACATGATCGCACATCATTATGAGGGGAGCGATATTCTACACTCGCCATTCTGCTCTAGTAATCGTCTAGGGAACATTGAACAGTGCACGGTACATCGAAACCATCAATTAAGCCGTTTTGTTATCACTCATGCACCAACAAGGTGATATGCTTTTCCAACAGGACAATGCAGATCCGCATGTATCCCGTACCATCCAACGTGCTCTTAAATATGTACGTCAACTACCTTGGCCAGCACGATCCCCAGATCTCTCCCCCATTGAGCAAGTTTGGAACCGCATGTAACGTCGTGTTGGGCGGTCTGCATGAGCGGCATGAAATCTGGCACAACTGAGGCGTCAGGTGAAAACTGCATGGCAGGCCATTCGATATAACGATATTCGGAACCTCTACGATCGTTTCCATGAAAGAATTACAGCTATCATTGCTGCAAAAGGAGGGTTTACACGGTACTAACGCCAATATTGCGGACGCTCTGGTGACTGTACTCACGTGAGTACAGCTCTGCCTGTGTGATCGTGTGTTGGATACAACCTCAAGAATGAGTGAATAAAATTTCCCTCTGCTGGGGATCTCTTTTTCATTTTCCAAGAGTGTATAAGAAGATGAAGAGGCTTGTTCAGGATAGAATAGGGTGGAGAGTTGCATCAAACCAGTCTCCAGACTGAAGACCACAACAACAACAATAACAACACCCATTTATCTCTCGAAGTCGAGTGCGAATTCTCGACGGTAGACCCATTAGCTTCCCTTGCCAGTCGGTGAGCGTGGAGAGCTTCGTCTGACCAGTGGACCGAGGACTACAACTACAAACATTTGAACATCTGAACCACAACAACAACAACAACACTCATTTACCTCTCGAAGTCGAGTGCGAATTCTCGACGGGAGACCCCTTAGCTCCCCTTGGCAGTCGGTGAGCGTGGAGAGCTTCGGCTTTCCGGTGGACCGAGGACTACAACTACAAACATTTGAACCACCACCACAACAACAACAACACCCATTTACATCTCGAAGTCGAGTTGCGATTTCTCGACGGGAGACCCCTTAGCTCCCCTTGGCAGTCGGTGAGCGTGGAGAGCTTCGACTCTCCGGTGGACCGAGGACTACAACTACAAACATTTGAACATTTGAACCACAACAACAACAACAACACCCATTTACCTCTCGAAGTCGAGTGCGAATTATCGACGGGAGACCCCTTAGCTCCCCTTGCCCGTCGGTGAGCGTGGAGAGCTTCGGCCCTCCGGTGAACCGAGGACTACAACAGCAACACGTGTCCTCATCCAGAGCGCGCACGCCGAGCATCCGAGAGCAGCGGGCAGGAATCCTGCGGCAGGAATCCGGCAGCGGCGGACAGGCGGCTGAGTGACGCTGGCGGACATTCCAGGTGGGGCCGCGGGCCTTGTGAGCGGCGGCGCCCCAGGTATGCAGCCTACAGCCTTCCCATCGCGGCTGGCGGCTGGCGGCCTTATTGTCTTGTTATTCGGCAGGCCGGCCGCTTATCGGCGCCGCGGACGACCGGCGCACGCGATGGATCTCGCTGGCCGCGCCGCCGCCGCCGCCGAGGAGTTGGGTATCTGCGGCCCGCCGATACCATCTACCCGTGTCCCCCTGATTAATTAAGCTAGCGCGCGTTTTGGCCGAGTCACGGCTGCGAGGGCGCACTGACCGGGAATCGCCCTGCCGGCTGCGAATGTACCAGCTGGACGAAACGTGCACCGCTTTTCGTGTAGCGGAATTTTTCGTATACCATTGGGCCAAAGCATTAGATATGTCGAGCCGAACAATCCGCCATTTTGAATCCCAATCCGACGACAGTGTTGTATGTTTTGTGTAGTGCAGCGCAGTGAATCAGCGAATGTTTCGTGTTTTTATTGTTTCACGATGTGAAAAGTTGCTTGTGCAAAATGTTCAAATGTTTGTAAAGTCTATGGGACTCAACTACGGGGTTATCAGTCCATAAACTTACCAACTGCTTATGAACTACTTACGAACTAGGACGGCACAAATATCCATACCCGAGGGGGGATTCGAACACCCGACCGTAGTGGCCGTGCAGTCCGTGACTGAAGCGCCTCAGTCCCCTCGGCCACCGCGGCCGGCGGTTGATTGTGCAGCTCCTAACTGCTGCCGTGGTGGAGTAGCCGAGCGATCTAAAGCGTCTCGCTGCGGAGCTCGCGGTTGCTCGCCGTGGAGGTTCGAGTCCTCCCTGGGACATGGGTGTCTGTGTTGTCCTTAGGTTAGCTTACCTAGGTTTAAGTAGTTTGTAAGCTACGGACTGATGACCACGAAGTTTGGTCCGATAGATTTACAAACATTTATCCTAACTTCTCAAATAACAGCAGACATGGTCGCTATTTCTCGAACACCCGAACGGCTACATTGCATGCTACCTCCCCACCTCCCCAGCGGCCATATTTGATTTCTACTGCCCACGGGCAGAGATGGCCCTGATTTCCCTGGTCGGCGTTCCTTTCAAGATGTTACACGTTCGGGACTATTATCTGAACGCAGCTACGTCCTACGTTCGGAAATTCATCGACACTGCACAGTCCGCCTGCTCTAGACTCCAGGGACGACCAGTCCATAAGCTGGAGACACGCCACCCAGACACAGACTGGAAGCAAGTGTGACCCAGAGTGTTTCACCACCACCACCTAGAGAGAAGGCCGCGACGCTCTCGTGTGACGTCAGGCAGAGTAGGTTGCACGCGCATAGCTGACTGTCTCGCTGCTTCGGCATAGTGGGCCGTGCCCCAGCGGCTACCCAGTCAGCTATGCGCGCACAACCTACTCTGCTGACGTCACACGAGAAGGCCACGGCCTTCTCTCTATGTGGTGTTGGTTTCACCCCCTGCATGCGTCGGAGGTTACGGGCCTTTGCTACAGACTTGTGAACGACTTTCTACGGACCAGCCAGAGGTTCGCTGCGATCCGTTTCCTCGCCCTGGCGACTGCCCCATCTGCCACATCCCGGACACCAGGGAACATCGCTTCCTGTGCCGCCATGTGTCTCCTGTGTGGGACCTTCCCCGCAGTTTGATGTCACTGATTCATGGGACGCCGTCATGCTTGGTGACGGTGGACAGGTTCACCAGGCAGGACGCGAAACCATGACCGCTATTTGGTTGATTGGACATTCAGCACATGCTATTATCGAACCCCAGGTGGTGGATTATATGGCCTGCCTATGGGCAGCTCATGAGCAGGCCAAGTCATGCAGGCAATATTGGTAACGGTTTGCCAACTACCTGTCTGTGGCACTCGTTCATGGATACCAGAAAGCCCTCAATCGTTAACGCAAAGCGTACCATCCCATGACTATGGTACTAACGAACATTATGGACATTTTGAAAAAAATGGTCTAACACATGTCAACAATGTATTCCTGCCATACTTCTTATTTTTCATTGTTTCTCTTTCTCAACTTTGTTACATTCATTGAAGCAGGTTTCTGGTCGGCAAAACTCACTGCTACCAGTAGCACCTCTGAAGATGTCCAGCGCAGCTCTGGACGAAACTTCAGGAACAGATACGTTTCTTCGACCACGACCACATAACCCAGAAGATTCAACACCTAATAATAATAAACAGCTTAAAGCAAGGGGAAACTACAGTTGTTATTTTTCCAAAACAAACGCACACACAGATCGGTGAAAAGGTGGCTTGTAAATTCCAGACGCCAAGTATGAACGCAAAATCGAGCAACTATCTGTTTAACGTTAAGAACAAAATCTTGTTTTAATTTATGTTAGAAATAGTTATGCTCACAGAGAGGTAGTAATGAAAGTATTGGCATACACATGTAAGCAATGGTTTATTTTAATTTCGCTACAGATTGTTAACACGACATACAGTGTGCAGTTACTTTTCTTGATTTTATTTAGAAATTTATTCACATATTTGTTACGCTTAAGGGACTTAACTACAAGGTCATCAGTCCCTAAACTTACAAACTACTTATGAACTACCTTATACTAAAAACGACACAAACATCCATGCCCGAGGGGGGATTCGAATCCCCGACCGTAGCGGCCGTGCAGACTATGCGTGGCGCGCTGCAGACCGCTCGGCCACTGCGGACGGCAACTAAGGAGTTATTATAAGGGCTGTCAATTGTATATTAAACGATGCATGAGTGTAGCTGGCTTTACCAAGCTAGTGGGTTTTAAATTATATTAGAGGACCCGTGCGAATACTTCGCACTGTTAGTGGAATGACAAAAAAGATAGGAAAAAATGGAAGTCGAATGTTCAAGCATAGCTTTCTTCAGAATCAATCAATGCAAGTGTTTGAAAGCGCAAATGAAAGAGTTTGATCAGCTGAGTGTTGTCAGGTGAAAAAGAACTCGTAGCTTAATTAGAACCGAAGATGGGTAAAACAAACCGATTAAAATATTAAATGTAAGGACAGAAGGATACTGCTTCATAGAAGGTTGCCGCCTGTCTATTCAACAATATGGTAATATGTTATTTCAGCTCGTCATCATCGTTGAAGTGATCACCACCAAGACAGATTTTAGGTGTATGAAGAGATAAAAGCCACTAGCAACGAGCGGGGTCTGAGCTGTAGGGAGAATGATCAAAAACGTCCCAGTAAAATTCCCGTAAGAGTTGTTTCGTCACATTTACCATGTGAAGTCGGAAACTATCGTGAAAAAAAAGACACCTTTTGACATTAATCTTCGGCGCTTGTTCTGTATTGCACAGCGCAATTTGTTAATGGTCTCGCAGTAAACATGTACATTGCTTGTTTGGCCTCGTGGTAAGAAAGCAATCAGAAAAATACCTTTTCTGTTCCAAAAAACGGCGAACATGACTTTTAGAGGTGTCAATATTTGCTTAGGCATAACCTTCGTTGGGGATGAAGTGTCCCTCCATTCCACTGACTGCCGTTTTGTTTCGGGGTGTCGTACAATACACGAGTTTCATCCCCTGTGACTATCCGAGAAAGAAAACCATCGCCTTTTTCATTGTAGCGTGTCAAAAACTGAAGTGCACTGCCCATTCGTTGTTTTTTTGTGTTGTTCAGTAAGAATTTTGGGTACCTAACGTGAACAAAGTTTTCAAAATTTCAGTTTTTCACTACAAATTTCATGGGCTAGTGATCGTGAGATCTGCGGAACTTCCATAGTAAGGGCACTGAAGTAAACTTACGTTTGTGCTTAATCTTCTCTTCAAGTGTGTGAACCAATTCATCAGTAACTACAGTCGGGCGTCCACATCGTTTATCATAGTGCACTTGACCACGTCCTTCATTGAACAGTCTGACCCCATCTTCTAACTATTGAATCACTCATAGAATTTTGTCCGCAAACCTCGCAAATTTCCCGATGAATTTCCTTTGGTTTAACTTTCGTTTAATAGATCTGATTTCACACGTGGCGGCATTTCCAATTACGTCTGCCATTATAAAGAAACACTATAAAGCACACGTCGGCAGCAACGATCTGTCTTCTCCTTGAGACAGATTAACTGCCGCGCATGCTCAGAACTGTGAGAGTAACGCTGCAAATGTTCAAATGTTTGTTAAGCTTATGGGACTTAACTACGGGGTCATCAGTCCCTAAACTTACAAACTACTTATCAACTACTTATGAACTAGGACGGCAGAATATCCATGCCCGAGGGGGGATTCGAACCCCCGACCGTAGTGGCCGTGCCGACCGTGACTGGAGCGCCTCAGTCACCTCGGCCACCGCGGCCGGCCAGTAACGCTGCCGCGGATAGAAATAGAAAATGAACTTTGTGGACGACCCTCGTATTAAGAAAGATTTTGGGAGCTGTGTATATGGCGGGGAAACGGGGAATAGAGAGAAACAAGTAATTCGAAGAACTGTACAGAAATGCTGACTTATTGACTAAAACTAAGTGTAACAGATTGAGATGGCTGGGCCACGTAATACGAATTTCGGAGACTCGAGCTGTTAAAAAGGTCTCCAGAAAACCTCAGAAACGATGGCTGGCGGATGTGCAAACGATATGAGAAAGATGGGTGTGATACCGTGGATGAATCGAGCAGAAGATCGTCAAAATTGGGTTGTGATCATTAGAGACGCCGGCCAACGAGTGACACGGGCTGAAGCCAGTGGCGACTGGTGCTTCAGGTGACTGGGGGCTAGGGGTTCACTTCTTTCAGTGCCAGATCTTGACAGTAGCGCCCCCCTCCCCCTACGCGCGGCGCGTCGATGTTTCGACTTTACCCCCCCCCCCTTCCCGCTCGGCGTCCAGAGAGACAATTTGGCGCACGTCTGTGAGTGGCGTTGGGAAAGCGCCCCAGTTTGCTCTCCCACTTTACATATACTTTCGTTAAAATATTTGCAGAATCTCTTACCTCGGTTCGTTTGCGCTTCCTTCAAATCGATCTGAGGCGTCGGCCAGCCAAATGAATCTCTTACGCTGAAGAGACGAGCTACTTCCGGGTCACGTGACACTGTAAGCAGCACCCGCTCCTAACCTTATGCATGTGCAAAGGCTGCTCTCCCAAATCTTGTCAAATAGTTAAATATTTGTTACAACGAAGAGTGTAAATGTCGTACCCTCAAAATCGTGACTCATTTGCAAAAATGACCAGAGATATGTGGCGACTAACAATACAAATGCCATTGATGTTCCTGATTCCGTTAAAAAGAAGATTGGGTTTAAAGAAAATAGCTGGCAGTCAGTCTCGAACCCACTACCTTCGACAGTACTAGCGATGGCGCTAACCACACGGCTATTATTGCTAGGTGGAAAACAGTGACTTCATTATTATTCATGATCGGATCTTCTGAAGCCTTTTACAGTTGATGTGTCTTTAATTTATAGTTATAAAATATTTTACTAAAATCTTCAATGCGCCAAAAACAAATATGAATGGCAGATGTTGCTTTCATGGAGGATTTGCGCATGCGCAAGGCAAGGTCCACAGTAGCTTCATTGTCCTGCTTCGGGACCATTCATGTGTAAACGCCGCAGCTCGAGTAGCCAGCTCTGGCGCCAATGTTAAACGCGGCGTTTTCCGTCGCCCCTCCCTGCCACAGAAGCGCCCATATGCTGCCTCCAGGGGATTCATAAGAGAAATTGAACCTTACCCGCGCATGCGCACTGCAAAGATGCGGCCACTGCCGCCCGTATCAGGTGGGCACGCTAGACGTGATAGGTGCTGTCTCCGGGACATAAAACGTTTGTCATGCGATAAAAATACTTTATATGTGCATATAAAATGATCTGATAGAAGAACGAAACGAGGAATGATAGTTTTAAAACACTTTTTATCTTATTTATTTATTTACTTTTTTTCAGGACCAGCTTTTTCCGGGATTCACTGAATCCAGTGCTTTTGTTGGAAAAAAAGTTTTAGGCAGTACTATGCTCGGCGGAAAGAAGTTTTAGGCGGTACTCTGCTCATTATGCATGAAATGAGTAAAGTGCACATTTTTAGAAAATCAAGAAAGTAAACATTTAGGTATGTGAATAGACTAACAAAATATAGCTATAATTTACAGATTCGAAACTCATTCAAAATGTATTCAAAGGTTTAGTGTATGAAGGTACCACCCATCAGCTTTGGACAACGACATCTTATCGTAACTAATAAGTTGTGGTGTCCCAGAAGACAATAAGAGTGCTTGTTCTGCCGGGAATTAAAAGCAGACATATCACACGAAAACCATTACAAAATTCGAACAACGGAACTGCGTGGAACTTTTAAAGACGGATCCCCGCCAGGTCCTAGGATTTTTATCTGTCAAATTCCACTTCTTTCACCTCTGGCAGTGTTGCTGAACGGAAAAATACTTGCCGGCCGCGGACGAGGGGACTGAGGCGCTCCAGTCACGGTCTGCACGGCCTCTATGGTCGGGGGTTCGAATCCACCCTCGGGCATGGATATTTGTGCCGTCTTTAGTATAAGGTACTTCATAAGTAGTTTGTAAGTTTAGGGACTGATAACCCGGTAGTTAAGTCCCATAAGCTATACAAACGTTTGAAAAATATTGAGTAGCACCGTGGTTCGGAACCCACGTTAATCGGTAGGGCCACCTATAATTGGCTTTTACCGCCGAAAGAAGCAAAACTAGCAGCGTTACCAACTGTTGAGCATGTACACATCCAGCCGGTTGAGGGAACATTGGCCAAAGTCGTTAAAATTCGC
Organism: Locusta migratoria; assembly: GCA_026315105.1. Classification (NCBI taxonomy): domain Eukaryota; kingdom Metazoa; phylum Arthropoda; class Insecta; order Orthoptera; family Acrididae; genus Locusta; species Locusta migratoria. Next base: position 120,309,913 of record CM048747.1, read on the forward strand.
TTCTATTTTAGTTCCTACTAGTGGTACGACACACTATTTTATAATGTTAAAATGAGTACAGTGCGAAAAGACTTAAGTAAACATAATGTTTACGGTAAAGATTTTATGTTGACAGTGAGTCGTTCTCAAAACGTATGCTAAGCATGAAAACATACGTAACTTGTACAATGTTCCATGATTTAATCAATGGAAATTAATTCAAAATGTTGCTCGTTGGAGCAAGGTTCTAAAACGCCTTGGAGTCCGTAAGAAGCATTTCCTCTGTCTCGGTTCATAGTCGGAGTTGGGTAATTCGAACATTTGACCGCCAGTCAGTTTCAAAAAATTCAAATGTTTGTAAATCTATCCGACCAAACTGCGTGTTCATCAGTCCGTAGATTACAAACTACTTAAACTAAAGTAAACTAACCTAAGGACGAACCTCCGACGGCGAGTAACTCCGCGCTCCGCAGCGAGGCGCCTTAGACCGCTAGGCTACTCCACTGCTGCACCAGTCACTTTCCACTGTAATTGTGAGAAAGTGCAATTTGAACTCCCGACGGTTATGATCGCAACTCCAACGAACCTCAAACTTTTCTAATTTTTCTTTCCCCAAAATCCATTCGACAATTTACAAGAAAGAATTTGAGCCGGTACGCTAATAGCGAGTTTGAATTTTAGGTGGTACGCCGTACCACCCCGTACCGGGCCAACTAAAGCACTGACTGAACCAGTCAATACATAGGACGCGCCGCCAATGGCTGAAGCGCAAAGTAAGTCACTCTAGCGGGCTGGTTATAGCTAATAGCGAGTTTGAATTTTAGGTGGTACGCCGTACCACCCCGTACCGGGCCAACTAAAGCACTGACTGAACCAATCAATACATAGGACGCGCCGCCAATGGCTGAAGCGCAAAGTAAGTCACTCTAGCGGGCTGGCTATTTTTAGGAGAGTTATAGTCACTCTAGAGCAGACGTGCTATGGCAGTGAGGTAGGCGAGCAAGCTCGGCCTCCCTTGTAAGCAGAGTGGTGTGCGCGGTAAGCGATTGAGGCGCGGGCGGCATAACTCGCAGGCGGCATTCCAGCGGCAGCCTTGGCCAATTACAGCGACGGATCGCCTGCGCCGGACACCTGCCACTCGGCCCTATCGCTTCCCACGCTACCGGCCGACGCCGCCGCAGCCGCTGCTCAGATAGCGACACCGCCATCCCTCTGCCTGTCTGCCGCCGCGCTGCCGACACGAGCGCGGTCGCGTACAATAGATAACACTGTGCGCAGTAGGCCTGAGGTAGAGCCCGTCGCCGGCCGCGGTGGCCGAGGTGACTAAGGCGCTCCAGTCACGGTCAGCACGGCCACTACGGTCGGGGGTTCGAATCCCCCCTCGGGCATGGATATTTGTGCCGTCCTAGTTCGTAAGTAGTTCATAAGTAGTTTGTAAGTTTAGGGACTGATGACCCCGTAGTTACGTCCCATAAGCTTAACAAACATTTGAACATTTTTTTGATTTGTAGAGCCCGTCCCGAGTAAATTATGCGCACTTTCACTCACAGAAAAAGAAGTTTATGCTTAAAATCAGGAGACACTATTAAAATTACTGTGCCGCGGTGGAGTAGCCGAGCGGTCTAAGGCGCCTCGCTACGGAGCGTGCGGTTGCTCGTCGTCGGAGGTTCGAGTGCTCCCTGGGGAATGAGTGTGTGTGTTGGTCCTTAGGTTAGTTCAACTTGGTTTAAGTACTTTCTAAGCTACGAACTGATGATCACTCAGTTTGGTCCGATAGATTTACAAACATTTGGACATTTGAAAATTACTGTTGTTGTTGTTGTGGTCTTCAGTCCGAAGACAGATTTGACGCACTTCTCCATCCTACTCTATCCTGAGCAAGCCTTTTCATCTTCTCATAAGAACGGAAACCTACATCCATTAGAATCTGCTTGCTGTATTCATCTCTTGGTCTCCCTCTGCGATTTTTACCCCACACACTTCCCTCCAACGCTAACTTCACAATTCCTTGATGTCTATGTGTCCTACCGATCCAAGGTATGCCAGTAATTCCTTTTCTCCCCAATTCTCAAATCAAATGTTTGTATAGCTTATAGGACTTAACTATAGGGTCATCAGTCACTAAATTTACAAACTACTTATGAACTAGCTGACACTAAGGACGGCACAAATATCCAAGCCCGAGGGGGGGGGGGGAATTCGAACCCCGTAGTGGCCGTGCAGACCGTGGCTGGCGCGCCGCAGTCCCCTCGGCCACCGCGGCCGGCTCCCCAATTCTGTTCAGTACCTCCTCATTAGTTACGCGATCCACCCATCTAATCTTCAGCATTCTTCTGTAGCACCACATTACAAAAGCCTTTATCCTCTTCCTGTCCGCATTTTTATCGTCCATGTTACACTCCCATACAAGGCATTATTCCACACAAATGCCTTCAGAAAGGACATCCTTAGGCTTAAATCAATATTCGATATCAAATTTATTTTTTCCAAGAACGCTTTTCTACCCATTGCCATTCTGCATTTATATTCTCTGTACTGCGACCATCATATATTATTTTACTGCCCACCTTTACACCTTTATTGATTCGTTACCTAATTTAATTCCTTCAGCCACTCCTGATATTCTAAGGCTGCATTTTATTACCCTTGTTTTTCTCGTGTTAATGTTCATCTTATATGCTGCTTACAACACTGTCCATTCCGTTCAACCTCTCCTCCAAATCCTTTACTGTCTCTCACAGAACTACAATGTCATCAGCAAAACGTAAGATTTTTATTTCTTCACCCTGAACTTTAATTCCTTCTCCAAATTTCTCATCGCTTTTCTTCATAGCTTTCTCAATGTACAAATAGAATAACACTGGGGAAAGGCTACAACCCTATCTTACACCCTTCCCAACCTCTACATTCCTTTCATGCCCTTCAATTCTGATAAGTGCTGTCTGGGTTTTGTAAATGCTGTAAATAACCCTCCGTTCCTTACATTTTACTCCTACACTGGTTAAAGCTATTGGGGCTCAGCACGGATGTCTAGTTCCTGAAGTACTGTCATCAGTAGAATGAACTAAATTGATTCGACGTCTTTTTTGTTGGTTTGTAGGATGGCTGGCTCATGGCCATAGGTATTGAGGTGCTACGAAATTTCAAAACTTGTAATCACGTAATAGGTGCAATCGGTTGGAAAAGATGACGTGTAACATAACGCATTACCCTGAGAAATTGCGCCAATACTGCCTAGACGTATTCTGAGTGGCTGACACCTATGTATGAGACCCCTCTACGATTTTTTTTTTAAATTACGAGGGCTATTCCAAAAGCAAGGTGCGATTCGCCGTAAATATTTGAAAGCGGCGCCTAGGACAAAACACGCATGCGTGCCGACTCTCGGTATACTTTGCGCGTTAAACGCTGCCAGTATCGTTGTTACTATTGCCGCGTTCTGTTGATAGTGCCAGTTCACAATGTTTAAGACAACCAATCAGCCCGCCTACTGTGAAGTAAGGGCAGTGATACGGTTTTTGTCTGCAAGAAACATTTCAGTGACAGAAATCCATCGGCAGATTACTGAAGTGTACGACGTGACAGCAAAGTGCGCCAGCGGTGGAGTAGCCGAGCGGTCTAAAGCGTCTCGCTGCGGAGCGCGCGGTTGCTCGCTGTGGAGGTTCGAGTCCTCCCTAGGGCATGGGTGTGTGTGTTTGTCCGTAGGTTAGTTTACCTAGGTTTAAGTAGTTTGTAAGCTACGGACTGATGACCACGCAGTTTGGTCCGATAGATTTACAAACATTTCAATTTGAGTAAAGTGCGCAAATAGGTGCGAGCCTTTAATGAAGGACGGGGAAATGTGCACGATGCACCACGCTTCGGCCGACTATCCGTTGGTTCGTGCGGTTGACGACAAAATTCGCGACGATTGATGATCCACTATTTCAGGTTTAGAAGTGCATTTCCCGAATGTGAGTAAAACAACAGAGGCCTTTCATTTAGATAAGTGTTTGAAATATTTCGCGTCCAGCGGAACTTACAAATATTGGAGTGCAGTATGGATTGCACATGTTAAATGGCGACGAAACGTTAGAAGGGCCCTAGATAATTCCGTTGAGGCTGAAGATGCGGCTGATTCGAAGTGTTATTAGTGTCTGGTTTTTCTTTGAGGTTGATTTTAAGGATCCACTTTTATTTATTTATACGTGTCCAGAACATAACATATTAAATATAACATATCATATATAGCGTACTAGCTGACAACCCGGCGATGCCCGGGTATTTATTTATTCCTGCCATTTTTCACGTATATATTCATTTGTATAAGGACTGTATGTCTGTAAAATCTCTTTGGAATGAAATTAGTAGTAAAGAAGTAATAGATTAAAACTTGGTGCGTTTGACGGCTTTCCATTAACGTTACTGTTTATGTGCCCATATCTCATGAACTATGTGTCATACTGTGATACAATTTCGAGGGTACACACTACTATATACGTGAATACCGTCTGTAAAGATTCCTACGGCTACAATTTGTAGTGTAGAAATTATTAATTGTAACGTCATACCGAATGCCGTAGTGCTAGGCCATGAACAGCGGAATATTACTGTTTGTGTGCTCATTTCTCAGGAATGCCTTAGTTTTAGTTCATGAATATCGGAAAGTTGCTGTTATGTGTTCATATCGTATGAACTACGTGTCGTACTGTGATACAATTTAGAAGGTACATTCAAATACATGTGTGTGTACTTTCTGTATAATTTCCTGCTGCTACAACTTGTAGTGTACAAATATCAGATTTTCATACCGAATACTGTAGTTATACTCCATAAACAGCGGAAAAGTAGTAAGCTAGAAACTTTCTTCCTTTCATCATTTGGCTATTGCTGTCAGAGAGCAAAAGTTTAATAAAGCTTTGAAATTATGTTTAAAGTTTGTTGCAAGTCGCTAAATACTCTCATTCTCATATAGCGTATTAATAAGGTCTCGCCGCATTATGTGGCATTTTTTTGAGAATCTCATTGTTTATGACCTCATATCTTCTGAACTATTAGTCGTATGTAATTCGTAACCATGCAGCAATTGTTACCTCATGCTAAAGTATGTATGTACCAAATTTGGTTGAAATCGATGCAGTGGTTTAGAAGAAAATGATCAGCAATTTCTCTAAATGTAGCAGTTTTTCGCGCTTCTAATTGTTTATGACATCATATCTCGCGAACTATATATTGTAGGTGATTCTTACACTTACGGCGACCGTCCCCATGAGTTGATGCTTATGTGTTCAAAATTTCATAAACATTGTAACAAAACAGTAGATTAGTATGCAACACGTACACACAAACAAACATACGAAACTCTGCTTTATATACTAAAATAGCTGAAAACCCGGCGTTGACCGGTGTTTTATTTATTTATTCCTGCCTTGAGTTAGTGCTTCTCCTAACCCTTCTCTCTCTGTCCATTTCTTTTTTCCTAAAATCATATTACATTTATCGGAGAATATATAAGAAATAAAGCTGTCTTGAATTATGTGCAAAGAAAGATAGAAGTTAAAATACAAATGACATATAAAATGCGTACGATCTCATACTTATTGAGTTATATGTTGTACAAACGTATAGTTGGACCTCTTAAGACGTCATTTCAAATCTGTCGGTATTCACATTTCTTAGTCTCTTATCAAATTAAAATGTTATCAGCAAACCGTACTATTTATTTTTGTTCATTCTAATTTCACATTACATTTGTTTAAATTGAGGGTCATCTGACATTTCCCACATAAGGGATGATTGCACGGCTTTCATAATATCGTTACAATTTTCGTATTATGCAAGAAAAGCTTCACGGAGTTACCGGTGTGATGCACCAAGTAATTTGTACACATTATGGGCCTCAACATCAACACTGGGTACTCAGGAAATTACGATTGTAACTGATTATTTTCCATACTTTAGACTGACGCAGTAATTACTATCTTCTAAGACCTAAATATACTCAATGCTGATGTTACATTCCACAGGCAAGTATTTTGTTCAATGATCACTTCCTTACAAGTGGTAAGACAGCCGTTTGTGTATGTAGATAAATTCAATACAGACCGAGATTAAAAAAAAAAAAAAAAAAAAAAAAAAAAAAAAAAAAAAAAAAAAAAAAAAAAAGAACATGGAGACGAAATTCATTGTATTAACTAATACTTTAGACAGGAAAGTTGTACAACTAGTTCAGGTTACAAAATTAGAAATAACAGCCAATTTAGTATGTACTGGAAACCTGAAAAGTAATTACTAAGAGCATTGAAACAGAAAGGAATGCTGACAATAGGAGTGTTTTAAGATCACGGGTACTCCACGACTTGGTAATTGCGCGACCGTCCACCCTACAATACTGATTTGTTTCCGAGGTAGCGAAACGTCTTTCCCAACCTGGTAAATTTGGTACTATCATGTCGATAAGTACCTATAAGCATCGTAATCAGGCTTAACTTTAAGTTCTACGAGAATGCTGTACAGGAGAACACTCATCTTTGCGACAAGTTTCTTAATGGCGCAGTAAATTACGGTGAGAGATATTTTAGGGATGTAACTTTACTCGGAAGAGTCATCGGCTTGTCACCTTTTTCTTCATGAAGAAATTATACTTTTCTGTGCTCAAGTTATTAACTGACACAAAAAAAAGCGCACAGAAACCGTTCATTATAACTTAATGAGTTGCGAGTGCAATTGGCTTACGCAGTGCTAAGAGCAACGCTGATACACGGCGCAAGAGTAAGTAAGATTTCTTTCTGGTGAACATTTAGAAAAAGAAGTGTCCAGCACTGAAATGTAGTCTGGCAGGTTAAAGGACACTGCAAGACGCTAGTGGACGAACCTGGTTTGAGATCGGGCATGCATTCCTCTACACTAATGTCTGGCCATAAGTCAAGGTGAATAAGACACGCTTAATTACTTACTTAGAGTCATATTACATTGACAACAGGACAGCCATTACAATGTCATTTTGACAAAAGTTACATGTGATTGTGCAGTATACGGCAGTAGGATAGTCATTTAGACATAGCTAATGGAAGCATACTAAAGCTTAACTGCGGATGTAGGTATTTGAATCCCCTATCTCTCTCATCCATGTCTCTTTTCATCTATATATGTCTCCCTCTCTCTCTCTGTTTCTTTCTTTCTTTCTTACACACACACACACACACACACACACACACACACACAAGTACACCACAATTTTATCTATACGTTCACATGTTCGCAACTTGTGGCAGTAGCCTATGTAAAAAATGTCTGTGCCATTTAGCAAGAGATAGTCTGAATTCTCAGTACCTAAGTGCTTCACTCTTGGGGAGTAAAAAGCCAATGAAAGCCAGGTGTAAAAGACGTAGGCGTTATCGAAAACCGGTAACATTACAGTTCTGGGAATATCACATCCAATATCTCGTATAAAAAGCGTCTTAATGGTATCTTCATTACAACCTCCAATGTCTCTGAGACTAAAATGTGAAGACGTGTTGATTTTACTTACTTTAAGTCTATTACCTCATATGGTGTTCCATTCTGTAACAACTGTGAGTACTCGCAATGAACATTCTTAGCTCAGAAAAGGGCAGTCAGGCTAATATATGCTATCAGTTCGACAACCTAGTGTAGACTGTTGTTCCGGTGTCTCATAAATTTGCTGCCTCTGTACATCTACCCCATTTGTTTGTTATTATATTGAATTACTCAGAAGAATCTGAAACGTTCATTCAGTTAGCACCAGATAGCAAAACTCTGTGCATTTGGATAACACTTTTTAATCGTTGGACACAAATCTGAGCACTATCACCAGTTATCAACAGAGCCGACAAGAAATGGATTGAAAACTCCTAGTTCTCAGAACTAAGTTGAAAAGTTTCTTAGTGGTATACTCCCTCTATTGTCTAAAGGAGTTCCTAGAATGTGTTATATAATCGTTTCCAATCGTTTCCATTCCCACGATTTTTAGTGTTTCATTAGTCCTTTAATTGTTTATCTGAAAAAAATTTCTGGTGGAAAACAAACAATCCGTTTTGGTCTACTAATTATTGATTATTTACGAACTAGTTTTCGGCTTAGTAGGCCATCTTCAGGTAAACATTTGACAGGCGTCGGCAAGAAACGTGTGCTTACGTTGCGGACATGTTAAATAAAGGTACAACACACAAAACTCTTGTTCTTTGTTTATGACATTAGTTGAAGTTGTCAAATTCATCTCTCGCCATGTAGTTTTACGCTGTGTGTTAAATGCTTTATTATTGTACACGATAAAACACGTCACATCTGATACATCAAAATTAATGTTTTCTGTCTTTTGTTTGTATTTTATGCACCTCCAAATCGTACATCCGATTGCAATAAAACTTTCACAACTTATTGCTTGCATAGCGCGAAGGTTATAGGGATACTAAAATTAACTTCTTATGATGCACAGTGAATGGTCGGAGGGTGCTCTACAGTTAGTTACTTCGTTCTATACACCTTCACGTTGAAATGGCTGGAAGGATATGAATTAAATTTGGAACAGCGGTAGGTTACATCCTGATTAATACATGGGCTACCTTTCATAAGCCTCCGTAGATGCATGGCGGAGGCTACCTTACAAAAATCATCAAAATTATTTGACTGGTCACCATGAAAGTCAGCACATAAATGTATGTTCTCATGCAGGAGATTTTTTATAATCTGCAAGCCAGTGAATTTAGCATGTGGAATTGGCGACTTTGACACCATTTGAAATTATTGGAGACATATGTTGAGACTGTCACTTTTGGTGTACTTTAAATACGTTTTTACACTGTTTTTACAATTGCTTCTTGGATGACATTTGACATGCTATACATATGATATAAATGGCCTTCTTAATATTTTATCGCCTAATTTAGAATTGGACAAAGTGAAACACTTTACATACTTAATATTACTCAATTATATGCTATGGTACAATTATTGAGGTTGTGACATATTGAGATCATCACATTTGGTGTACATTAAACATGTTTTTTTACACTGTGTTTGCATTATTTATTGGACAACTTTTGATACAGTTTACCTATTTAAATTATATTTCATGTTATAATTTCTTGTAGGTGCTGCTTGGTACGCCGGCCGGAGCCGAGCGGTCTACGGCGCGCCAGTCACAGTGTGCACGGCCGCTGCGGTCGGGGGTCCGAATCCCCCTCGGGCATGGATGTTTGTATCGTCTTTAGTACAAGGTAGTTCATAAGTAGTTTGTAAGTTTAGGGACTGATGACCCCTCAGTGAAGACCCTTAAGCTTAACAAACATTTGAACATTCGCTGCTTGGTACTAAAGTCTGCAAGGTAAACAAGGTACTAAAGAGAACTGTTACAGTTTTATGTAGTAATGTGAAAGTTAGAGTGGTTTGTGGCTGATGTCTGATTGACTGCATTATAAATCTTAATAATTGGGATGTGTTCAGCTGTAATTGTTGTTGTTTTTTTTTTTTTGCTAAATGTTTGTTAATTTATAGTGCTTGCAACAGGTTTAGTTTCCTACATCTACAATGGATACTCTGCAAATCACATTTAAGTGCCTGCCAGAGGATCCTACCTTACTTTGCTATGTGTAGCACTTCCGTTAGACGTGGTAACTGTCTCCTTATTACAGTATATGAACTGCAAAGATGAAGTCTGACTTCTGTAATCTCCAGGTGCGCTTGTGTTCAGTGAGCCTACTTTCTAAAACCCAGACTGTTTGACTTATATACAGCTTCCTGGAGTCATTGCAAGTGATTTTATAAATCACAACCCCACTATTACTGAATGCTTATGGTATCTTTGTGGTTGAATAAGATGTGAGCTGCAATGCCTCTTACTAAATAGGAAGTTTTATATTAGCAAGATTTCATATTACTGTCTAATTTGGTTGATATTTTTCCTAAATATGGTATAGTACATCAGATAGTTTCTGTAATGGGAGATTCAGGTGGGTTTGATCCCTTATACTGTGTTTTCTTTATAGTATGTTGTCTATTAGTTCAGGGTTATAGCAATTTTTGGATACAATGTATTTAATAGTGTTTAATTTTGTTTGAAAATCCTCTTTTGATAATGGCAAGGCGCTGTACCGTAGGATGGCAGGCATCATGTTTTTGTGACATAGAATGTTGGACACAGGATGGTATTACAGTGTTTGTTGTAGGTTTTCTGAAAATTTTGAATCTGTATGTCCTGGTGGTAATAACTATGGTTAGGTCTAAGAAACTGAATGATTTTTCGCCAAGATCCATAGCGAACCACATGTTCTTATATATATTAAAATTAAAAGAAAAGGCCACAGAGGCCTGGAAATCTGAAGATATTGACTGAAGACAAGACCTATACTTAGATCCTGTTCATTTCAGTGTAGCGACCCAATGTAAGTTTGAATCTAGCAGTTTAGCACTATTACTCATACATTGGAGATGTGATATCACTCGATATTCGTTGCAAGAGAAAAGTAGGACTTGCTGAACTGGATCCATATAAACAGTCAGAAAAGTATAGGATACCACTTTCGAAAAAATAAATAAATAAACTGTATCCAATGGCAGAGTCATATCTCCTGCAAATCAAAATTTCTTTCGATCATGTATTGTTACTAACGTGCACTATGATGAGGTAGAGGAACTGCCTTGATGTAACTGTAAATAATTTATTAGTCTGAGATACATGTAATATATGTGTACACGTGTGAAAATTATGGGTACTGGTTACTGTGTAAGAGTATATCAAAATAAATTCTTACAAATCAAATTTCATCTTTTAAATTATTTTCTGGTAGATATAGTTATAAGCCACTATCGACAATGTGTTATTTAGAATGACTCCAAAATAAATGTAATGTACTAGAGTTGACTATTTCACAACATGCTTTTCAAGAATTAAACTAGTGTTTGAAGTGCAAAGAATGCTTATATTTCATTTAATGTATTTTTAGATTTTCGTGAATCTTTAAACTTGGATGTATCTCACAACTAGTTCGATGTGGCTTATGACTGTATCCCCTCCCCCCCCCCCTCCCCCGACAACTTCAAATGTTTGAAATACGGACTGTATAAGGAATTTTGGCATACATATATAAGCCAAAGATAATTTCAGAGTTCTATCACTGCTTACTTAGCTTGCATTTTTTCGCAAATCTTTGATCCAGCCCAAAGCTCCAAGAGACTGGAAAAAGGTGCAGGTAACTCCCGTGTATAAGAAAGGCAAAAGAAGGGACCCACATAATTACAGACCAATATCATTAACATCAGTTTGCTGTGGAATTCTTGGACATATTCTCAGTTCTAATATGGTAAATTTCCTTGAGGCGGAAAACCTTAGCCGCGGTGGAGCGGCCGAGCGCATTGAGACGCTATGCTACGACGCGCGAGGTCATTCCCCGCCGGGGGTTCGAATCCCCACTCGAGCATGGATGTTTATGCCGTCTTTAGTATAAGCTAGTTCATAAGTAGTTTGTAAATCTGGGACTGATGACCCCGCAGTTAAGTCCCATAAGCTTTACAAACATCTGAACATCATCCGGAAAAACCTTCTGTCCATGCATCAGCATGGATTTAGGAAGCATCGATCAAGCGCTGGCCCTTTTCTCTCATGACATCTTGCGTGCTATGGCTGAAGGACAACAGGCAGACAGCATATTTCTCGATATTCGAAAGGCATTCGACACGGTGCCGCACGTCTGCTAACGAAGTAGTGGGCATATGGAATTTTTCTTACTTTGTAATTGCATATCTTTTCGTATTTCGTCACGAAGTGTTCGTTAGTTTTCTGATACGAGTACTACGTATTATAGCCAATGAAGGGAACCCTGTTTTAGGCTTATGCGCACGCGCATATGGCCTATTAATCTGTAATTGTACCTACGTTGGATTTTTACACCTTCGCTAACACATTCATAAGCTATTGTTGTTATATTTTAAACTCTATTCTATTCTAATTCTAATGCTGTTATTTTATATTGTGACTCCAGTATCATCTGTGTTTTTATAAGTATAGTAGCGCCACCTATCGGCCTTGTTCACTTACAATCAACTTTACACGCCACAGGCAATCATCTAGCTATACGTATGCATTTATCAATTGTAATTTACCTTTCCTGAATAACCTTGTTGAGCCTTATACCAGTATTTACGAAGGTAAGTCATTTCCTATACTCAAAGTAGTTATAAAATTGTATTGTAATCAAAGAGGAAACTTACAAGAACATAATTTTTCGACATAGTCTCCCTGCGTTTCAATGCACTTGGTCCACCGTTGTACAAGCTTCCTGATGCCTTCATAAAAGGTTCTCGATTCAGTTGCGAGCCAGGAATGCACCACTTCTTTCACTGCTTCGTTCGAGGCAAATCGACGGCTCCTTAAATGCTTGTTTGAGTGGACCAAACAAAGTGATAGAAGGAGCTGTGTGGAGGATGATCCAGTACTAAATTTGAATTTCTGGATCGTTTCGCAATGTGGGCAGTAGATGTCCAAGCGCGTTTGTTTATGCAACTATGTGAGTTGCTTTGGGACCCATCTTGCACAAATTTTATGATACCAAAGTCTGTTGTAGATGTTGTCGTAGGCCGAACAGTGACTAATTTTCAGACGATTGCTAAGAGAATCATTTCACCTTAACGCTCAATGGTTTTTTCGTTTACGACGGTAAACGGTCGTCCGCCTCCTTCATCGTGCGACCATTTAGGAATTTTTAATCCATTCGTAGACACTCCGTTGTGGGAAAACACTGTTCCCGTGCTGTACAGAAAGTCTTCGATGAATTTCGTCCCCTGAGACACCTTCCGACAAAAAAAAAAAAAAAAAAAAAAAATAAATAAATAAATAAATAAAAATAAAAAAATAAAAAAATAAAAAATAAAATAAAAAAAATAAACCGGATAACTGAACGGTGCTCTTCTTTGGAGCAAATAGACAGGGGAGCAATCATTATTAACAGCACGGCAGCGATAACGAAACTAATCTAACAGCTTGAAAACTGCAAAGATGCAAATATGCAACAACAACTAAAGAAAACATGCGTCATCAACTTAAAACGACAGTTCTACCAAAATAAACAAAAATATAATTCCGGATACCCTCAGATGTAAGTACGATAATTTTTTCTCGATTGTTTTTGTGATCTCTTAATTCTTATTCTACCTGAGTTTAAGATTGCATGTACTTATATATTGTTTGTATCAGACGACGGAGAACCAAAAAGCGTCATACACAATAAACAATTTTGCGACCAAGGCATTACTGCATATTTAATAAATACCAAGCCATATCCACTCGCAGTGTCTCCCGGTTGATTCCCACGTGTTTTGCGGCTCGTCTGATCGATTTTCTGGGGTTGGCTGGGGTGAAATTCATTAAAGGAAAGGAGTTATTCGTTGCATCGAGATTTATTTGCGAAATTTCTTTCACCAACTTTCTCTTCCGAATGCGAAAATATTTTGTTAGTACCTACTTATGGAGACATGGTCATCATAATAAAATAAGGGAAATAAGATCTAAAATGCTAAGATTTAGATGTTCCTTTCTCCCGCGCGGTGGTTCGATGAACCCTCTGCCATGCACCTTAATGTGATGTGTAAAGTATTTGCGTAGTTGTAGATGTAAATGAAACGCTGCGTGTGTCTTCTAGATGTTTTCAGGCGTTTTCGCCGTTTTTGGACGACCTGTCATAAGGACATATTCAATTACATGTGATATAATGTAACAAATAATTTATATTAAATAACTAAATAAATGGAGGCGAAAAACAAATTTTCAACTAAATTTCCTCTTAACAAAAGCAAAAAAACAGCATTAAAATTACAAAAATAACTTTTAATTTATATATAAAATAATAAAACGAATGAGCACGAAGCCTTTTTGCTCTCTCAAACTTTAGAATGAAATTGTTGACTGTTAGCTCACTTGAAACGGTTGTCTTCAGCTTGAACTCGGTCACAAACTTCCTTCCTTATTGCTTGCGCAGTAGGCCTTCACAGTTCGAATAAGCTCACGCATGCTGTACCGTGTCATTCACATTAAAAAAAAAAAAAAAAAAATCTTTGTAGAGCGTATGGGACTTAACTACGGGGTCATCAGTCCCGAAATTTACAAACTACTTATGAACTAATACTAAAGACGGCACAAACATCCATGCCTAAGGGGGGATTCTAACCCCCGACCGCAGCGGCCGTGCAGATCGTGACTGGCACGCCGCAGACCGCTCGGCCATCGCATTCATTCACGTCCAAATGGCCAACAACATCAAGGTGCGACTATGCGTGCAGTTTGAATGTCGTAACTCAAGCAGTTCATACGTTATGTCAGTTTTACGTTATGTCAATTTTAAATCATACAGTTCAATAATTGTCACCCTGGAAAAGCAGCAAACCGTTGCGTGCTCTCATTCCACACTCTTCCCCTCCCTCGGTGATGGGACCGACCGCACCCCACACGCCACAAGTGGCTGTCTCTTTCTCCGCCTTCAAGTGAGGCAGCCGGAACACAGGATCAGTTCCTCTGACCCTGGGCGCTGAATGGCCGCCAGAGACGGATAGGAGCAGGTGGAACTCAACGACAACACTGAAAACCCGGCAGGGGCTGACACCAACAAAAACATAAGAGTTTAGAGGAAACCGACGCATACTGATAAATTTTAACATGTGACAAGTTGTCACCCTCTTTTTCAACGTGGAAAACCTTGGTAAAAAAAAAAAAAAAAAAAAAAAAAAACCTATATGCCATCTCGGATGCTGAAAATTTACCTCAAGAGCTGCAACATCTCAAGAATGTGTTCAACCAAAATGGCTATACGGACTGGTAGATTCTACGGGCTTTTGAGTTCGGTCCCCCCCCCCCCCCCCCCCCCGAACTAGCTGAAGACTCTGTTCTGTTGCTTTTCTTCCTTGTGCTGGTAACTTGTCTGCCAAGATAGGTAGGATTTTAAAGAAAATCAGATGTATTATTCGTCATTCAGCTACGACTGAAGCACTTCTTGTCTATATTAAAGATGGTTTAGGCCTAAGGAAGCCTGGAGTTTATAAATTACCATATAAGCGCGGCCAAACCAGACTATTCGTACCGTCAGTGACAGATGTGTTCACAGCCATACGCGATTGATGCAGGTTGAAAAAACCGTGGTGGCTGAACACTGTCTCTCAGGACACAGGATGTTATACGAAAGACACAAGTTGTCGCAAATACCTCACGTTACTGGGATTGTGTTTTGAAAGAACCCATTAAAATCAGAATAACAGATAACACAATTAACCGTGACAAGGGTTATTTGCTGAGTAAATCATGGAATCCTGTGTTGTCAAATCTAAAGAAACATCAGCATCTGCATCAAATGTACACGAATTACGATTCTTAGCGATTTATCGTTTTCGACATTACACACCGCTGGATGCTGCAACTTCTCTCGCGCCAGGGGGCATCAACTACGAGCAAACGTACGCGCATTGTTTACAGCGCATGCGATTTCGTACTTTCGTTGTATATATTGGGCCAGCCGCTCACGGCGAGAGTGGCGTAGCTTCCTCTCCTGATGATAGCGGCCAGGTGGACAAATCAAATGTTCAAATGTTTGTATAGTCTATGGGACTTAACTACTTATAAACTAACTAAGACTAAGGACGCCACAAATATCCATGCCCGAGGGGGGATTCGAACCCCCGACCGTAGTGACCGTGAAGACCGTGACTGAAGCGCCTCAGTCCCCGCGGCCACCGCGGCCGGCGGCCAGGTGGACCGCGGAAATATCGTGTACAGATATCAGTATGATCCGGCTGGAAACCCGACAAGAATTTGATCAAACTCCAATGATTTAACCCACTACGTACAGTTTTGAAGACCTTGATGGTATCCATTTGTCATGACAACAGTTGATTGCCCATATTTTCCGTCCCTCAGGCTCCACCGGAAACGCATGAATACGAAAACCGTTCTCTGAATGATTACAAGATATCGAAGTTGCTCTGTCGCATCATTGCGAAGGAACTTAAATGGCGAATGCGCATACCCGTCTATGTCCCGGTGTTATTACTGTGCAGGAACTCACAGTTTGTTCTTGTGTGTCCAGGACATGTTCGCGGATGGCGGGTTCCGAGGTCATGGAATCCGTCATTGCCAGGTGTACAATACAGCGGACCTCCATCGCGGAGGTGTGTCTTGGTATACCCGAGCATGCATGATGTGTCAAGGTGCTCCGAAGTACCTATTGTTTCCAACATCGGGGCGCTGTGACATCTGAATGGCCCGCAGTCCGGTGGATTGCACGGTACGACTACGCCGCTTCACGTAGTCCAATGATGCAAACTGTTAAATGCAATGAATTCGGGAACAAGCTGTGTAACGCGAGGCTTCCAGGGTGTTTCTTATTGTAGGTAAACCTCTTGTTTCATTCTCTGCCTCGCCTTAGTGGAGTGGTACCATCGTCGAAACAACAGGGTGGTGACGTCACGAATGTAATCTGGTTGGCGTCGTACTAATTGTAGAACCGTTTATATCCAATCGCTTACTAAAAATCACTTTTAAGTCTGTATACAAGTGAGAAATAACATATACTACTGTGTTATATGGACAATAGTGATTGCAGTGAAGGCACCAAAAGAGGGGGTGAGGGGGTGAGAAAAAAGTCTATAGGACGTGGGACTGGAAATTATAACCAAGTGGTGAGAAAAATATTAACTATCTGGTGTTACTTTAGTAAGGGTGAATAATAAATTTCCGTTTGGTCATTTGATTTACGTTTGTCTAATAACGTAAGTTCCTCTATGGAGAACATCACGTTTAACATCATAGGAATAGAATGACGTAGTAGATGTAATGGAACAATGGGGAACAGTTGGCGCACAGGTTTCGTTTCCAATAGACATTCCCTTCACTCTTCCCTAGGTTTCCGAAGTGCGAAATGGTATATGAATTTAGACGACTTTTGAACACGTAAAGTAAGTTGCTAATATTAATTTGGACAACACTGTCAGAGGAGGTAATGGCGATATTATCATATATATATTTATGTGAAAAAAAGTCTAGGTCGAAGAATGTAATTTTATTCGACTGGTTTCGCCCTTAGTATAGGCCATCTTTATAAATATCTATACAACCTATGTGGGTGGTGCTAACCTAACTATGACTACTACTCCAGAGCTGCCGTGGATGCACCCTGAGGATGCACGTTGATAACTGCAGTGTGCAGCCACGTTACCCCTCGAGTAATTAGCAGTAATATGGGCTGTATAGATATTTCTGAAGATGAGCTCAACTAAAATCGAATCCGGCCGAATAAATTAACATTCTGCGTTCTAGACTGATTTAATTAATTTATTTATTTTTACATAATTATGTTACTATTACTTCGTAGTTTCTTCGGGTCTGCTGCCGGATCTTGAAATCAAGCTGACTCAATATTTCGGCGATCTAACTGTTCGCCGTCTTCAGGAGAAACTGCTGCTGCTTAATCCCGCTTACGAACGATGCCGACGGTAGAAACCAATGTCTTACATAGGGCCGCGTGTGGTGTATGGCGAATGCGCCCTCGCCATAGGTACTGCACATAGACAGGTTTTGCAGTGTCACCAGTGGCTGAGCAGCGATGCCCGAGATAATCGAACTCACAGATTATCTTCCACTCTCTACCGGGTTGCATAAAAGAACGCTGTTTTTCATGTCAGATAAAACCGGGTTCCACATCCTGCTAAGCGGAAAACCCATGATTCTGTTGATAAATTAATCTGCAACCTAATTTCGATGACTCGAAAACCGGACGTACCGACCACTGAGTGTCTCGTCAAACATCACCCTATGTCCGTCGTTTAAACAATGTTCCGCCACCGCTGATTTTTCGGGCTGTAGGAACCTAATGTGTCGGCTACGTTCTGCACATCTACACTGAACTGTGCGGATCGACCCGTCGGTGTAAGCTTTCCCACTCTTGCATGGAATCCTGTATACACCAGGTTTTCTAAGTTCCAGGTCATATTTAACAGACCCCGGAAGTGCCACAATCTTCGCTGGTGGACGGAACAGAATTTGGATATTAAATTTCCTCAAGATTCTCCCAATCTTGAAAGATATGCGCCTTGCATAAGGAATGAAAGCTACATGAACTTCGGGGGTGGTGAAATCTCCACAGCTCGACGAATCTGCTTCTCTAACTATCCATTCTCTTTAAACACAGAAGCCAAGTGTGTTGTTTCATGTGGTAGATTATCTGCATTGCGATCAGCATAGGATCTGTCTACTAGAGTGTTAAAGGACTCCACAGCTTTGGTGTAGTGGATGGCAGCTTCTTGCATTCAGGTGTCTATAGTGTCTCAGAGCACCGTCTTTTTTTACAAAAACATGATGGTCTTAATAAGATTTGACTAAATATTTGTGCACCTTTATTAACATTATAGACGACTGCTAAATTATTCACGATATTTCAGAATGTACTTTATTAAAATATTGGGGTTTCTAGAACGTTTTGATATCAGGAACACACAGCAGCAATTGTGAAATAAAAATTCTACAGGACTCCGAAAGTTCTGTGCGGCCGGTAGGCAAAATGAGACTGCAGAATATACCAGTTACGGCAATTTTATTGGAAAATAAAATAATAATAAAAAACAGTATGCGACAACAAATGGTGCAAATCAAATCAGTGGCGTAAATACTTTAAACCAATTATGCGATATGACTTACAGACATTTCGATACAATATTTGCAACGATGAACAAAGGTTCGACATACTCTGTAAGATTCCACGCCCGTCAATGACGCTATTAAATGCTGTAAAGATGCGCTCATTGACCTTGGAAAACGTCACTACTGGTGTTACGTAAACAAAGGACTTGACGTGGCCCCATAGGAAGACGTCAAGGGAGTGAGGTCAGTCGACCGGCAGGTCAAAAGCACCCCCTTCCAGTTACCGGCACTCTTATTCTATGAGACAGTTATTGTAGCTTAGCCCAAGGATCAAAGTGCGCGTGAGTACCATCGTGCTGAAAACACAGTTTAGCTAAAAGGGAAAGGAGGTCAAACACTGGCAGCCGCTTGAAAAATTTATTTCTAAATTCTGGGATAGATTCCTGGTATCTAAACCTTCAACATTTCCTCTTCTAAAATCCACAAAATTAAAAAAAAAATCCTTTGAAAAGCACACTATACAACATGAACAACAAGGTTCCGAACGCTTCTCTCTGACGTACAGCTCGTTGGCATTCGTCTGGTAATCTTCGGTCGACACTGGTTTAGTAATTTTTATGACAGCACACCAACACAAATCTTTTAAATTCATAAGCACAACAAGAAATAATAAATCCCCAGGGCGAACGCCTACCGAATTCCCTTGCTACAGCGAATAACGACCTTTCCAAGTAACAATGGCAGAGCTATTGCGGTAATGACAACACAAAGGCCCCCAGACGTTGACGTGGCAAGTACATATAACATCCGAACGTGGGCTGCAGTCTGCCTCCAACAATGGATGAAGAATCTGTAAAAAGGCTAGCCATTTGTGATGGCTAAAGGTGAGAAAAACCACTGAACGAACTTCGGCCAAAGATGCCGAGAACAAAGGGGAAGAAAATAGCCAACAAAACCTCAGTAATTGTGTACTCCATCTAATCGCTTTTTCCATCCTGCCTTCTACTGCATATAGAGTCCCATCCCAATTATTAAATTTGCGCTTCCTTATTTATGCAAATTTTTCCCGTACGATCATATATTTTTATTGAAATGAAAACTCCATTAAGAGCGGCGTGCACCAAATGGCATTGGTCGTAAATTAACGTTTATTTGTTATTGCAAATCTATTTCAACTATGGAATAGTCATCCTCAGTGCATCTTGAACAATCGAATTGAAACATTTCAGATTTTACATATCAAGCCGCAAGGCATAGCTACAAGATGTTTCACAATGGTGTTTTCAAGAGTGCAGAGTCACTCTGGAAAAGACCATTCTGAATCATGCCTTGCGGCTTGATATGTAAAATCTGAAATGTTTAAATTCGATTGTTCAAGATGCACTGAGGATGACTATGTTGTTGTTGTGGTCTTCAGTCCGCAGACTGATTTTGATGCAGCTCTCCACGCTACTCTGTCCTGTGCAAGTCTCTTCATCTGAGAATACGTTCGGCAACCTACTTACTGCTTACTGTACTCGTCCCTTGGTCTCCCTCTACGATTTTTACCCCACTCACTTCCTTCTAATGCTATGTTGACAATTCCTTGATGTCTCAGAATGTGTCCCAACAATCTATCCCTTCTCCTAGTCAGAATATGCCAGAAACTCCTTCCCAATTCGGTTAAGCACCTGCTCATTAGTTACGTTATCTACCCATCTAATCTTCATCATTCGTCTGTAGCACCACATTTCAAAAGCTTCTCTCATCTTTTTTGTCTGGACTCCTTATCGTCCACGTTTCACTCGCACACAATGCAAAACGCCAGACAAATACTTTCAGAAAGGACTTACTAACATTTAAATTAATATTGAATATTAACAAGGTTTCCTTCTTTAGAAACGCTTTTCTTCCCATATCCATTCTGCATTTTATATCATCTCTACTTCTGCCATCAGAAGTTATTTTGCAACCCAAATAACAAAACTCATCTACTACTTTTATTGTCTTATTACCCTCGTTTTACTATTTTTAATGTTCATCTTATATCTTCCTTTCAAAACACTGTCCATGCCGTTCAATTGCTCTTCCAGATCCTTTGTGGTTCCAGACAGAATTACGATGTCATCAGCAAATCGCGAAGTTTTTATTTCTTCTCCCTGAACTTTAATTCCCTCTCCAAATTTCTCCTTGCATTCCTTCACTGCTTGCTCAATGTACACACTGAACAATATCGGGGAAAGGCTGCAACCCTGTCTTACTCCCTTCCCAAACTCCGCGTCCCTTTCATGCCCTTCGACTCTAATAACCGCTGTCTGGTTTTTGTATAAGTTGAATTTAATCTTCCTATATTTTACCCCTGCTACCGTCAGAATTTGAAAGAGTGTATTCCTGTCGACATTGTCGATATCTTTCTCCAAATCTACAAATGCTAGAAACGTAGGTCTGCCCTTCCTTGGCCTATATTCTAAGATAAGTAGTAATGTGAGTATTGCCTCCCGTGTTCCTACATTTCTCCTAAATCCAAACTGATCTTTCCCGAGGTCGGATTCCACAAGTTTGTCTATACCTCTGTAAGTAATTTTTGTCAGTATTTTACAACCATGACTTATTAAACTGATAGTTCTGTAATTTTCATATTTTTCTGCACTTGCTTTCTTTGAAATTGAAATTTTCTTCTTGAAGTCGGAGGGTATTTCTCCTGTCGCATACAACTTGCATACCAGGTGAAACAATTTCTCCATGACTGGCTCTCCTAACGATATCAGCAGTTCGGACGGAATATCATCTACTCTAGGGGTCTTGTTTCGGCTCAAATCTTTCAGCGCTCTATGAAATTCTTCTCGCAGTATCATATCTCCTATCTCATGTTCCTCCATTTCGTCTTCCATTTCTAGAATACTGCCTTCAAGTTTATTTCCCTTGTATGGTCCTTCCATAGTTCAGCTTTCCCTTCTTTGCTTAGTACTGGTTTTCCGTCTGAGTTCTTGACATTCATACATCTAGTTAATGGATGGTTCTGACCAAGTTTCGAATCCAGGATTCCTGATTCAATGTCTGTACCTGACCGACTGATCCAACACCACCTAGAAGACAAGGCTCCACAGCAGGCCATGCCACGCCACACTGAGAGGCCGCAGACGCTAGCTGACTGGCCAGCCGACATAAAATGGTTGGCTGTGCCCCAGTGGCAAGCCAGTCTGCTAGCATTCACTGCCTCTCGGCGTGACGTGGCACAGCCTGTTATGAGGCCTTGTCTTCTAGGTGGTGTTGCATCATCACGCTTCCGCCCCTTCCATTTGATGTACCACTAATCTCACTTGAATTTAGAGCATATATATTTCCCTTTAATTTATTGGTAATTGTTTATAAACAATTGTTGTTGTTATTAAACATTACTTACGAACAGCATGATAGGATGCTGTTGCTTACAGTTGATATCCGGGAGAAAACGAAATGTTCTTTTGGAAGTTTTTAATATAGGTTGTCACTATTAAATTGATATCAAAATTAGGATTTGCGGCTGCTTGGGGCTACGGTGGGCGGCTGCCAGGAGTGGCTTCGTGGAAGGGCTGGTGTGGTATTAGATCTTTTGATCTCTACTGCCCTAAGTGGAAGTACATGTTCGATGTTAATGATCCTTTTGTCCCGTGAAGAGCGCTATTGTCCAAGGGTTGAGAGGTTAGGGGTAACGGTATCTGACTCTGATGAGACAAATGTAGACGGTTGATTATCAGTGTCTCACAACTCTCGTTGCTATACTACATGTGATGCCTACTATGTAAGCGGTGTTGGTTGAGAGCAGTTGACTCGAAAGTCCGGGACGTCGCCCGTGGCTGTTTAGCGTTGCAGCTTCAGATCCGTGAGCTGAGGCGGCGTTCGCGCTACCGTGGCTGGCGCCGGAGAAGTGATTTACCAAGTGGAAGGTACGCTCTCACCTCGCGCTATGTATCTACTAGTGGACTCATCCATCGAGTCACTGACGTCGTTTGCCGTGTAGTCGCACGAATCCTTTCCCACTGGTTTTTCAGGATGATTATCCCTCCGAAACACCAAGCTGCGTTTGTAGGGCAGAAGCTCTCCCCCCTCTCCCTCCAGATCTTCGAACGCCATGTGCTCCGCTTCGCCATCCAATCCGCCTCCTCTTCCTGAAGCGGATGATATATGATCTCATCTACTTCCTCCACCTCTTCCTCTTCCTTGAACATATCTCCCTGTGATACGTCACTCGTAAATTGGATCCTCCCATCACACCCCGGAACCTCTTGTCTCTGATTCCGGCCGGCTACCGCGCCTCTGCCACTATATTCCAACTGCACTCCACACCTCTCCACACTGTCATCCTTTCCCACGTCAACTTCTGACACCTTCCGTACCGAATGGTGTCCTGCGACCCGACCTATCCCTCCTATCAACTTTGATCCTTTTACCCTCCCTCCCTCTTCCCAAAGGGCCCCCTAAAACCCCTATCCTTCCGCAACACCTCTCCCAAAGCTGAGTTCTGAATTTCCCTTTCCAGCCATTTCTCCCCTCCCATCGCTTTTTGTGTTCATGGTCTCTTTTTACCTCCTCCTCCCCTACCACCTACCCAATCTGTCCTGCAGGCCCTCCGCCCTGTCGCTTCACGTCGATCACAGTGTGTATTTTAGCATCACCGCGTAGTGTTCACTAAGCGTAAAGTGCGTCGACTGGTGTTCAGTGGTCCTACGTCAGTGTTCTAGAAAAAACTGGGAACGTCCAATCCTCAGACGACGCCTCTATTTTTTGTCTGTGTTCAGTCAGTGTATTCCTCGCATGTGCCATGTTAATGTTTCTCATCACTGGTCCTCTACGAATTTATGTGCAGTTTTTCACATGTCATTTTTCCTCGTTTAATTTTTTGTAAATACTTTTTAAATTATTTGTTTCATCTCATTTTTAAATATTGTTTACTGTCACAGTTCTGAAGACTGGTATGGAGTTCCACTGTGAAAATGTTGTCCACAGTTGGACTCATGGAACTTCGCCAGAAAGAAGTTTTGCAGTATCTTAGCCCTGAAACTGTTCAGATGTTTGTAAGCCTGTTGGACCAAACTGGTATGCTCATCAGTCCCTAGACTTACAAACTCCTTGAACTTACTTCCATTGAGGGCACCTATGCCCGAGGGAGTACTCGAATCAACGGCGGGAACAGCGGCCCAGTGCGTAACATGACGCCTTAGACCAAAATGTTCAAATGTTTGTATATCTATGGGATTTAACTGCTTGGTTATTAGTCCCCAGCTTACAGACTACTTAAACTAAGTTAAACTAACATAAGGAAACACAGACACCCAGGCCGGAGGGAGGACTCGAAACCCCAACGATGAACAGCCACGCGGACCGCAGCACGGTGTCTCAGTGCGCACGGCTATTCCGCCGCGGTACGCCTTAGACCACGCGGCAATCCTCCCGGCCAATCTCAAATAAAAGAAAATAAAAAACCGTCTATATCGCTATAATTCTTTTTATTGATTACGCCCTTTCGGCGTCTGCCATCATGAGATCTACAAACCTTTTAACTTGCACTGTTAATAATAAAATATCTACCTACAAGATGAGTCAGCTCAACTATTTGACGAGTTGACTCACCTGCTAGGTAGATATTTTATTTTTAACGCAGAACTTTACTGTGTAAGTTCAGAGATTTTTAGATATGATGATGGCATAGTGGCGCCGCGTCCTATGTGATCACTGGTTCAGTAAACCCCCGGAAAAAAGCTTGTCGTGAAAAAAAGTAAATAAATAAATTCAATAAAAGTGTTTTAAAACTAACATTCTTCGTTTCGTTCCTCTATCACAATATTTTATGTGAGCATTCAAAGTATTTTTATCGCATGAGAAACGTTTTACGTCGCGGGGACATACGAGTCGTAGCGCGGCCGTTTACTACAGGCGGCATTTCCCACAGCCTTGCAATGCGCATGAGCGGCTGATGTTTAAATTCTCTTCTGAACCCCCTGGAGGCAGCATATGGGCGCTCCCACGGCAGGAAGGGGCGAGGGGAAAACGCCGCTTTTAGCATTGGCGTTGGAGCTGGTAGAGACGCCAGCTCCTGGCTATTGAGATCCGGCGTTTAGGCACGAATGGTCCTGAAGCAAAGACATTGGAGCTATGCGCACCTCGCCTTGCGCATGGGAAAATCCTCCATGAAGGCAACATCCGCCCTTTGTTTTTGGTGCATTGAAGATTAATCACGAAAAGCCTTCAGAAGATCCGATCATTAATAATAATGAAATCATTCCGCCCAACCTAACAAAAACAGCCGTGTGTTTAGCGGCATCATGCTGTGCTGTTGAAGGTAGTGGGTTCGAGACTGACTGCAAGCAATTTTTTTTAAACCAATCTTTTTAACAGATACGGTAACAGCAATGACTTTCGTAGTGTTTCTTGCCACATATCTGTGGAAGTGTTTGTAAATGTGTCGCGATTTTGTGGGTAAATGAAATTTATACTTTACGTTGTAGCAAATATTTAACTGTTTGAAACCATGTGGGGGAGAGCAGCCTTAACACATCCTTAAGGTTAGGAGGGGGTGCTGCTCACAGTGTCACGTGACCTGAAGGTAGTTTGACTCTCATCGTAACAGATTCAATGTGTTACAGTGACTTAACAGTGTAATCACTTACTTATTGTGTTTTAGCGTTCATGTGCATATTCTTTTGATCTTGGTGTTTATTAT
This sequence comes from Locusta migratoria, assembly GCA_026315105.1. Lineage (NCBI taxonomy): Eukaryota > Metazoa > Arthropoda > Insecta > Orthoptera > Acrididae > Locusta > Locusta migratoria. Next base: position 120,335,184 of record CM048747.1, read on the forward strand.
CAAAGAAAAATGAACAGCCTTCAGTAGCTTTTAGAAACATATTAATCAACCTAAAGTTGGAACAAAAGGGTGAAATAAAGAAGCCTGGTAAGCCGACGCTTCATGTCGAGTTGAAGCAAGTGCAAGCAAGCCGAGGGAAGGCATTCTGCAGATCTTTTAAAGAAAATATATGTAAAGAGTAGAGGGGAGGCAAACCAGGGTGGTTTGCCAGGCGCCACTGTCAGTGGTGCGCCAAATTGTCTCTTTGAACACCGAGCGGGATGAGGAGGGCGAGGGGGAGTAAGCGGTGCCACTATCTGACACTGAAGGAAGTGAACCCCCAATCATCTCAAGCACCAACCGCCACTGTGATGGCAGATGCCGAAACTTCGTAATCAATAAATATAACTTTAGTGATCCAGAGGGTTTCTTATTGAAAAATGATGACCCCAGGCTCATTCAGGATATTCGCTTCCTCTATAAAAGGAAGAAAAAAATAAAAATAAATAAATAAAATAATAATAATAATAATAATAATAATAATAAACAAAATTTAAAAAAAGAAAGTGTTATCCATGATGGTTGTGTTTGAACTCTGTGGCTGTACCAGTACAAGGTTGAGAGTAAAAATCGCTACCAGTCATATTAAAGACCGTGTTATTTATTTATGACACGACCGCTTTCGGGCTTGTGTCCATCTTCAGGTGCTTAAAACATTCAGAATTTTACATGTGTAGCATGTTGGTGATGATGATTTCGTGTGGCATTTCTGGCCGCTAGACTCCCAGCTGGGATCGTGTTCGACCTGCCTGGTGCAACACTTCACGTGACGCCACATGGGCGACTTGCTTGTAGATGACGATGCAATGATTATGAGAATGACACAACATCCAGTCCCCAAGTGGAGAAAAACTCCAATCCGACCGGGAATCGAACTCTCACCCGCTGCGTAGTACTCTATCACTCTGTCCACTGTACTACGGAACGGACATGTTGGTGTTTGATTTTTTTTTCTTTTCTTTATTGGTATTTTAAAGCCACCAGTGGTGGCAGGCTGGCAGCAGCTTCATTGCTTCTCTTCAGCCAGTTGTATTTACAATTTTGACAAGTTGTTTGTATAAAAACAAAGAAAAGCGATACAATTTGTTGAATGGAGATGCAAATGTAGATAACAGACACAGAGCAAAGAATCTGAAGTAAATCATACTCAGAATTAAAACAGATACTGTAGTTAAAATCACACATAGATAGAACTTAAACGTCGAGGGTGGTTAAAATCTGATTGGTGGAGCGCTCAAGATGAAGACGAAGACACTGCTTAAAACACACGGCAACACTAATATTCTGCCTATTCGGCGGTTGCTTAAAATAGACACTTGTAGCACGATACACATACACTGACACAACATTAATGGTGCACTGTTAAAAGTTGTGGGGCACAGGTACCCAGCAGGGGATGAAAGGAGGGGAGGCGTGGAGGGGGAGCACAGGTGGTAAAGGGGAGGGGGCGAAGGGGAAGGAAAGCGTAAGGACTCCAAGGGATGGGGAAGCACGGGGATGCCAAGTGTGGGAGAGAGTGGGATAGGAGGGGGAAGGATAGGGAGCATACAAATACAAGGATGGTGTAGGGTTGATAGGATCGGTTGTTGTTGGAACGGAGGGCGTCATCTGGGAGGGGGAGGTTGCGGAAGTTACCCTCATAGAGGATGTGGAAAGTGTGAAGGGAGGGAGGGATAATGAGGTAACAGCATGATGGAGGCACGGGATGCAACAAACGTCGGGATACTAGCAGGTGCTGGGAGTCAAGTGTGTGAGGTGTATAACTGAAGTGGGGGTGTTTAAGGAACTTCAGCAGGTGTGTGAAAGGAATAAGGTCGTACAGGATCCGCGTGGGGGAAGGGAGGCGGATGTAGTAAGCGAGGCAGAGGACGTGTCGTTCAAGGAACTGGAGGGATTGGTAGCAGGCGGGGGGAACGGAAATCCAAGCGGGGTGGAAACAGCACAAGACAGGACGCATGATGGAACGATAGGTGAAGAGGATGGTGGAAGGGGTGAGGCCCCATGTCCGGCCGGAGAGGAGTTTGAGGATGTTGAGACGGGAGAGTGCTTTATCCTGGACTGTTTGCAGGTGGGGTTTCCAGGATGGGGAGCTGTGGAGGGTTATGCCTAGGTATTTGAGGATTTTGGGGGCAAAGAGGAAGGAAAGCACAAGGACTCCAAGGGGAGGGGAAGGAGGGGGATGCCAAGTGTGGGAGAGAGTGGGATTAGAAGGGGGAAGGAGAGGGGCATACAAATACAGGGATGGACTAGGGTTGTAGGATGGGTAGGTGTTGCGACGGAGGGCGTCATCTGGGAGGGGGGGATGTGGAGAGTGTGAATGGCGGGAGGGATAATTAGGTAACAGTGTGGGGGATGCAACAAAAGACGGGATACTAGCGGGTGCTGGGAATCACGTTTGCGAGATATATAACTGAGGCGGGGGTGTTCATGGAACTTTAGCAGGCGTGGGAAAGGAATAAGGTCGTACAGGATCTGCATAGGAGAAGAGAGGCGGATTCAGTAAGCGAGGCAGAGGGCGTGGCGTTCAAGGACCTGGAGGGATTGGTAGTAGGCGGGGAGAGCGGAAACGCAAGTGGGGTGGAAACAGCACAGACGCATGATGGAACGATAGGTGAAGAGGATGGTGGAAGGGGTGAGGCCCCGTGTCCGGCCGGAGAAGAGTTTGAGGAGGTTGAGGTGGGAGAGGGCTTTATCATGGACTGTCTGTAGGTGGGGTTTCCAGGAGGGGGAGTGGTCGAGGGATAGGCCTAGGTATTTGAGGAGTTTGGTTTGCGGGTTAGGACTAAGGTAGAGGTCACGGTGGAGGAAGGAAGGGGTGGTGCGACCTCTGATGATTGCCTGGGATTTGGTGGGGTTAACGGTGAGAAACCACTGGTTACACCAGGTCGAGAATTCGGATAGATGGGAATGAAGGAGGTGTTGGGATCGGGCGAGGAAAACAAATTATTTGGTATTAATAATAGCGAAACCAATTGCAGGTGGTAAAAACACTGTTTACTTAGTAATCTATCCAAGAAAGGAGTGCACTTCATTGTATTTGATCGATCAGCAACTGCTCCAAACAAACAAGAAGAAGACCGCTGTGTTTGTACCGCAGGCCCGGCCTGGAGGAAGAAGGACCGCCGGCACGGCTGGGGCTTGCAGTGCCGCGGCCGTTAATAGTTTCCCTGGCTGGCGCGGCGCCGTGTCTGGGGTCAAGAGGCGGCACTTGCTCATCCTCCGCCTCGGCCGCTCGCACACACACACACAGACACCAGGTGTCTTTTGTGCGGCGCGTATGAATATTCGGCCGCGGGCGCGCGCGGCCCTCTATCTCCCTTTGGGCGGCCGTTCCCCCGGCGGACGGCGCCGTATTTCAGGCGCGGCCCGCTGGCCAAATATCTCGGGGCTGAGTTACTGCGCCGGCGGGCAGCCGGGGAAAGCCTACAATCGGGCAAGTAGAGGCGGCCGCGGCCATGCCGGCCGCGATACGGGCCGTATTAACAAATCAGTGTTCGGGAACGGCCCGCGCCTCGTGATGAATCCGCCGCATTACTCATCCGCTACACGCCGCCGCCGCGACGCTTTTGTCCCTGGCGCGGCGGAAACTGGCCCGTGTGGGCGGACGCCGGCCGAGATATACTGCCGACATGCCGGCCCGCTCCGAAGCGCCAGTTCCGCGAAACCAGAGTACTGCACCCCCTACGGCTGAGAAAAGTCGTTGGTAATTGCAGTGTTTCCAAGACACAGCGGAGTGTGCGCTGATATGAAACTTTCTGGCAGATTAAAACTGCGTGTCGGATCCGGGACTCGAACCTGGGACCTTTGCCTTTCACGGGCAAGCTCTCTACCGACTGAGCTATCCCGACACGACTCACGATGCCACCTCACAATTTTACTTCCGCCAGTACCTCGCCTCCTACTTTCCAAACTTCTCCTGCGAAACATGGAAGACTAGCACTCCTGGAAGAAAGAATATGGTAGAGACAGGGCTTACCCACAGAATGAAACTTTCACTCTGCAGCGGAGTGTGCGCTGATATGAAACTTTCTGGCAGATTAAAACTGCGTGTCGGAACCGGGACTCGAACCTGGGACCTTTGCCTTTCGCGGGCAAGCGCTCTACCGACTGAGCTATCCCGACACGATGCCGCCTCACAACTTTACTTCCGCCAGTACCTCGTCTCCTACATTCCAAACTTCACAGAAGCTCTCCTGCGAAACATGCAAGACTGGCATTCCTGGAAGAAACGATATGATGGAGACATGGCTTAGCCGCATTCTAAGGGATGTTTCCAGAAGGAAACTTTCTCTCTGCAGCGGAATGTGCGCTGATATGAAAGTTCCTGGCAGATTAAAATTACGTGCCGGAACCGGGAATCGAACCTGGGACCTTTGCCTTTCGCGGGCAAGCGCTCTACCGACTGAGCTATCCCGACACGATGCCGCCTCACAACTTTACTTCCGCCAGTACCTCGCCTCCTACTTTCCAAATTTCACAGAAGCTCTCCTGCGAACCATGCAAGACTAGCACTCATGGAAGAAAGGATATGGTGAAGACATGGCTTAGCCACAGCCTAAGGGATGTTTCCACAATGAAACTTTCACTCTGCAGCGGAGTGTGCACTAATATGAAACTTCCTGGCAGATTAAATCTGCGTGCCGGAACCGGGACTCGAACCTGGGACCTTTGCCTTTCGCGGGCAAGGGCACTCCCGACTGAGCTATCCCGACACGACTCACGATGCCGCCTGACAACTTTACTTCCGCCAGTACCTCGCCTCCTACTTTCCAAACTTCACAGAAGCTCTCCTGCGAACCATGCAAGACTAGCACCCCTGGAAGAAAGGATATGGTGGAGACATGGCTTAGCCACAGTCTAAGGGATGTTTCCAGAATGAAATTTTCACTTTGCAGCGGAGTGTGCGCTGATATGAAACTTCCTGGCAGATTAAAATTGTGTGCCGGAACCGCGACTCGAACCTGGGACCTTTGCCTTTCGCGGGCAAGCGCACTACCGACTGAGCTATCCCGACACGATGCCGCCTCACAACTTTACTTCCGCCAGTACCTCGCCTCCTACTTTCCAAACTTCACAGAAGCTCTCCTGCGAAACAAGCAAGACTAGCACTCCTGGAAGAAAGGATATGGCTTAGCCACAGCCTAAGGGAGGTTTCCAGACACTAGTATTGCTTGTCGTCGAAATTCAACCAATTGTGTTTGCAAAGTCATGAAATCAAAAAATATTAATTTAACTGGAATTTATTTATCGCTGCAAATTTATATTTAAAAGTTAAGAATTGAACATTCTGAAGAATAAAAAAAAAAGAAAAAGGGGGGGGGGGAGTGATTATCGAACCCGAGACCTTATGACTGGAGCTCGCAGCAGTAACTAACTGAGTTTATTTTACAATCTGTAGCAAAACGTATGGAGAATTTGGAGTATGATCCTAATATTTCTTTTTACCACTCTTAACGGCTACGTTTTATATTCGCAACATCTACGACAAACCACCTTTCGAATTACATACTTTCCATTGGCATTCTTAATATATATTAGTGACTTGCCATTCTACATTCACGAAGATGTTAAGCTAGTACTTTTTGCTGATGATACAATACCATTAAAAGAATTAGACTTTGAACTTAAATCTGTAGCTAAGGTAGAATATTCAAAATTTTTAGGTGTTTGCAATGATGAGGGACTGAAGTGGAAGAAACACATTGAAGATCTCCTGGAACGTTTGAGTTCAGCTACTTATGCTATCAGAGTCATTGCAAAATTTGGTGATATACAGCTCAGTAAATTAGCTCACAACGCCTATTTTCATTCATTGCTTTCATATGGGATCATATTCTGAAGCAATTCAACATTATGTATAAAAGTATTCATTGCACAAAAGCGTGTAATGAGAATAATTGCTGAAGCCCACCAAAGAGCATCCTGCAGACATTTATTTAGGGCTCTAGGGATCTTCACTGTATCTTCACTATACATCACTCATGATATTTGTTATTAACAATCCGACCCAATTCAAAAGTAATAGCAGTGTGCATAGCTACAACACTAGGAGAAAGGATGATATTCAATACAAGAGGTTAAAACTAAATGTTCAAATGTTTGTAGATCTATCGGACCAAACTGCGTGGTCATCAGTCCGTAGCTTACAAACTACTTAAACCTAGGTAAACTAACCTAAGGACAAACACACACACCCATGCCCCAGGGAGGACTCGAACCTCCACGGCGAGCAACCGCGCGCTCCGCAGCGAGGTGCTTTAGACCGCTCGGCTACTCCAGGTTAAATCTAACTTTGGCTCAGAAAGGGGTGAATTATGCTGTCATAAAAGTCTTTGGTCACTTACCAAGTAGCATCAAAAGTCTGACAGATAGCCAACTAGTATTTAAAAAGAAATCAAAGGAATTTCTGAATGGCAACTCCTTCTACAATGTAGATGAATTTTTAGATAAAACGTAATGAAATAAATAAATAAAAACAAATGTAATAAAAAATCCTTAAAATACTGATGTCAAGTGTAGACAATATTTTCTAGACTGACACGTTCCACATCATTACGAAATGTCGTATATATGATCTATAGAACAAGTCTTTATCTGATCTAATCTGATTAATATTAAAAAATCTGTACCCTCAGTTTCGTGTTAGCGTATTTATATAATGATTACCTGCCAATGAGCATTGAATGACGTCACTGAAAAAATTGAAAATCACTGGTCAAAAAAATTAGGGAATCATTTGGAATTTTTAGGTTCTGAAGTATTGTCATCGGCAGAAATGGTTGGACAGCTTTCTGTCGGTTCTACGGAATGGAGACAACAAGATCATGCCAATGAGGTAGTGGTAATAACAGAAAGTTGCTGCACAGGAAGTTGCTGTTGTGTTTACTCTACCAAACCAATTATACAAGCATTTGCTTTCAGATTGTGTAGTGAACAGGTTTTTTTAAATTTATTTATTCGTATCAGAAGCACTAATACTAAGTATACATTTACATAGAAACTCCCAGTGGATTGTATACATTATGTACAACGTCACACTTTACAAAAGTGTGTATACTACTTTTGTCAAGAAGTTGACGACATCCAGTGCATTTTCTGTAGCCTGAAGCAGATAATGCACTGTGCATGTTTTATGGCACCAACTACACTGCAACAAATGAGACGTCGTCTGGATTGCGCCACACTCACAGAGTGGGCGCTCGGTGTTGAAACTCCACTTCTGTAGGTTGCTTTTACATTTTCTCACGGCTGCCCGTAATCTATTCAGTGATCTCCAAGTACTCCATTTCTCCATGTGACCGGGTGGTAGTTCTTCGCTAGGTGTCAGCCATTCTTCGGAGCGAGTGCAGCTAGCACGCCAAATGTCGATTCAGAAATGCTGGGGTGTCCCTTTAACAGCCTCTGTTGTTCTGAGGAATCTTTTCCTAGATTTGAATCTTGGAGTAGTTAGCCTGTATCCATACAGAGGGTGAGATACTGATGTTTCCGCCTTCTTCTTCTCAATTTTTGCTCAACCTCTCAACGGATAACAGGAGGGGCAATACTAACAAGAGGGTACAGTTTGTCCAACGGAGTAGGTCTTAGACATCCGGTAATAATGCGACAGGTATCGTTGAGAGAATGAATAGATAGTGCAATGTAACAATGTGACCCAATTGCAGCCATCTCCCTCTCTGTCCCGCTTCCAACCTTCTTATGGCTGGCCATGCCATAGTTTTGGGTAAGTCATGTTGTTGCACTTTGAGTTATAACCCATTCTTCACCTCTCAACTTTGAGAGGAATTGTCAGAAACTTCCCGTAGTTCGCATACTACGTTAAACTGTGGATCCCCTTCCCCCGGTTCAATAACTGGGATAGGTCACGGACGTATTAGGAGCCGAAGTGGCGTCAAATCACAACACTTGCACCAGGTCAGTGAGCCACACGAAATTATTATTATATGAGATTTACGGCGCTTCCTTGGTGCTACGATCTCTTTCACATCACACTCTATACAGAGGAAGCGGCTGCACGGGTAGCGGGAGCTATGTGGCGTGGACTGGGCTCTCTCAAAGGGTGCAGGTCGATCACAGGAGAAATATAGCTCTCGAAACTATCGGTATAACGTAAATTTTTGTAGCTCTGTCGGGAATGTACCAGAACTCAAATCAAATTCAAATGTTTGTTAAGCTTATGGGACTTAACTACGGGGTCATCAGTCCCTAAACTTACAAACTACTTATGAACTACTTACGAACTAGGACGGCACAAATATCCATGCCCGAGGGGGGATTCGAACCCCCGACCGTAGTGGCCGTGCTGACCGTGACTGGAGCGCCTTAGTCACCTCGGCCACCGCGGCCGGCGTACCAGAACTCCAAGCGTTTATAGGAAGCATCTAAACGCATATCATTATAGGTAGCTTAAGTTGGCATAAGCCGGAAATAAGTTCAGAAGAAGTTTTTGCAAAAGATCTATGTACAGCAAGGATAGATTAAACGAAATAGGTGGAGGAATATTTGTCGCCGTCAAAAGTATTCTATCGTGTAGTGAAGTTGATAGTTACCGTGAGTTATTAAGGCGAGAGGTTGTACTCGAAAACCGTAAAAAGTTAATAATTTTATCCTTTTACCTGCAACCTGACACTGACGTACAATAGTAGAAAGTTTCAAAGAAAACCTGTGTCAAATTGCAGACACGTACCCAACTCACACAATAATAGTAGGCGGTGATTTTAACTTACCCTCAACCTGGAGTTACGCATACAACATCGTCCGAAATTGTACTCAACGCATTCTCTGAGAATTACATCGAACAATTAGTTCAGGAGCCAACTAGAATTGTAAATGGATGTCAAAAACACACTTGATCTCTTAGCAACAAATAATCCTGAGCTCATAAAGAGCATAAAAACAGATACAGGTATTAGTGGACACAGAGATGTCGTAGCGAGATTGAATATCAAAGTCCCAAAATTACCGAAAATAGACGAAAAGCATATTTATTCAGGAAAGTAGATAGAAATACAATACATTGCTTCTTGAGAGACAGTTTACACTCATTCCAAAGACTAATCGTAAGTGAAGACCAGATGTGGATCCAATTCAGAGAAAAGTTATCGACAGCATTTGATAGTTTTATACCTAATAAACTGCCGTTGTGGCGCTCTGTTAACAGTGGTCCACATCCTGTTGGACTGTCCGCTTTTAGCTGCCTTGCGGCCATCTGTCAACCTGCCTACTGCGTTTGCTTTAATTGTTGCTGACGATGCCTCAATGGCTGACGATGTTTTAGGTTTTATTCGCGCAGTTGGTTTCTATTTAATCGCGGCTCATTTGCCCTATTTCTCGGGACCGCACCCCTACAGAACTTTTAATCTGTTGTCTCTTTTACGGTTTATGTCTTGTTTTTAATTAGAGGATTTTAGTCTGTACTGAGTTGCTGCCTCATCTTGTATTATCTATGTGAACAGCCAGTCACTGTCTCCTGCTGTGAAGTTTTAGCTCAGTTCAACACGTCCATTTATGTTTTCAATTGTTTGTATCAATTGTTTGTATAGCTTATGGGACTTAACTACGGGGTCATCAGTCCCTAAACTTACAAACTACTTATGAACTAACTAATACTAAGGACGGCACAAATATCCATGCCCGAGGGGGGATTAGAACCCCCGACCGTAGTGGCCGTGCAGACCGTGATTGGAGCGCCTCAGTCCCCTCGGCCACCGCGGCCGGCTTTATGTTTTCCTCCTTTGTGTCGTCAGCGTCATGTTCAGTGTTCCTGTGTACCCTTTGTGGGTTTCCCCTCTGGGTGCTCAACTCAATATTTTATTTTTTTCCCTTCTTGGGTGTATTGTCTTCGGTAGGAACAGGGGATTGACAATGTCGTAGTTTAGTGCCTTAAAAATCCCAAAACAACAACAACACATAATACTTTCTATAATTTCAATTAATATTCAGAATTAAGAAATTGATATTTTTCAGAATTCCTGTTCTTTCCATTGCCATTCTCCATTTATTCTACATATATAATGAATATGATGCTGCGCAGGCTAGAACACTGTGGCCGTCCCGTTAACTTTTTGTAGGACAAAACTGTTTTGCTTAAAATTTTCAAGGTAATATTTATATTACATCCTATTTGACTTATATAAAAAGGCAAAGCAGTCAACAATCCGAAGATTGGTTTGAACACCACAGTGCTTTACTAGGCATGGTCCTGTTTGGAGGTGATATGCCGTTGCCTTCCTCTGACCTTCGAATTGACTTGCCCAGCCAGTTATAGGGGGACATACAGTTTAACGTGGGTTCAGAACCATGGGCCTACTCGATATTTTTCACATTAGCAACACCGCCAGAGGTGAAAGAAGTGGAAAGTGACAGATAAAAATCCTAGGACCGGGCGGGGATCGAAATATTACATATTTCAGTGGTAAACTTGTTATTTAGAATAAGACGTGTGAAAACAAGGAGGGCACAAAAAAATGTTCAAATATTTGTCTAGCTTATGGGTCTCAACTACGGGGTCATCAGTCCCTGAACTTACAAACTACTTACGAACTAGCTAACACTAAGGACGGCACAAATATCCATGCCCGAGGGGGGATTCGAACCCCCGACCGTAGTGGCTGTGCAAAGCGTGACTGACGCGCCTCAATCCCCTCGGCCACCGCGGCCGGCAAAGAGGGCACACTTATGGTAGGTGAGGAATACCGTACACCGACCACTATCCTATAAAAGGTTAATTTTCTCTGTCCCTTATAACTATAGCCTCATTACTATACAATCTGAATGTAACCATTCGATTCCTATAATACGTCTTTGACAAATTCATTTCCGTTAGCCCTTGTTCAGTTTCTTATACAGAGCGGCATTCGCTTTCGGCGTACTTAGTGTGGCCAGCCTGTCTAGACACGGTTATGAGAGTGTCACACGAACGGAAAACTTGTCGGCCAGAGCAGGGAATTCCTAAAGTATTTAATCAGGGGGCAAAAAATTGGCAGGAGTGCCGACCTATTCGCGGAAGATCGAGATTCCTCGGCGGGGACCGAAGTATTTTTATTGGTTCGCCTGTTATGGGAGCGGCCGCTGGCGGTTCTTAGACGGCCGGGTACTGCAGAGGACCACCGGAATGCGGGTCTGCACTGGAGGCCCGCTTAATGAGTCGGCCGTGGCTGCGAACGGCCGCGCCGCAGTCGCCGTTTGCGCGCCAGGCACTCCGGGGCGCTGCCTCTCGATGGTCGCGTCCTCTGTAAAGGCTAGTTTACACGACGACACTAGGTTTCATGAAACTGCGCCACTGGCCACTGCGCATGCGCGGCAGGCGTTCGCGCAACTCGTTGGCGAAATTAAACAGTTTCGGCACCTTCCAACTTTGGCGAAACTGATTGCACGTGTTTTTAGGTTAGGTGATAACCAATGCAGAACAAAACACAACATTAAAGGGGGAATGGAAAAAATAATGTGGTTTTTGAACATATATGCGATGCATAGGTGTTTGTGTCATTTTAACGACAAAAATTTTAGGAATAAGCAGCGGCGTGTTACTGCTCTTGAAGCAATTATTCGTGAATTAATTATTGATGAGTTGACGATTAGTAAATTCCAGGCTAAAATACATTCAATTCCAAATACCTATACAAACGAACTATGACAATTGTGGATTTGGGAACACGGTACAGGTACTGTAGAGACGAATATCTACTTGACAAGAAAATTAATGCAATTTTTTTAATTTCAGTTCTGGTAACAATGCATGACAGTATCTTGTTTCTTTGTTGCATTACTAACTCTGTTTAAAAGCAACGTAAACTGCTCTGGTGACATTCTGAGTTGATTAAGATAGGTTCTAGGGTCTTCGATCACACTTTCTTTCAGCAAGGTCGCTAAGCAACCGAGCTGACGTCTTTTTTAATCCAGTCACAAATCCAAACACGTTTCTTAAGCTTTGTACGTTTAGTCTTTATGCAGCGACTTCACACAGAGAAGCAATAGTTCCGCCACAACTCTTACAGTTACCAAAACGTTCATTCTACGGCGACTACGGCACTTACAAAACAACGAAACTGAAGTGTATAGCATTGGCGCCGTGTCTACAGACATACACGAAACCAGTTGAACGCAACTCATTTCATGAAACGAGTGTCGCAACCTAGTGTCGACGTGTAGACTAGCCTTAACACACACAGTGGCGATCCGATTAACGGGACTACTGTGTCGGTTGAGACATTGCAATTGTTTTTTTTTTTTTTTTTTTTTTTTTTTTATTACTGTCAGAAGCATCATGTACCAGGAGATCAAAAAGTCAGTATAAATTTGGAAAACTTAATAAATCACGGAATAATGTAGATAGAGAGGTAAAAATTGACACACATGCTTGGAATGACATGGGGCTTTATTAGAACAAAAATAAATAAATAGATTTCAAAAATGTTCGACAGACGGCGCGTCATCTGATCAGAAAAACAATAATTAGCATAACAAATTAAGACAAAGCAAAGATGATCTTCTTTACAGGAAATGTTCAATATGTTCACTCATTACTCAACAATAGCTGTAGTCGAGGAATAATGTTGTGAACAGCATTGTAAAGCATGTTCGGAGTTATAGTGTGGCACTGGCATTACAACACTAGGAGAAAGGATGATATTCACTATTCAAGGTTAAATCTAACTTTGGCTCAGAAAGGGGTGAATTATGCTGCCACAAAAGTCTTTGGTCACTTACCAAGTAGCATCAAAAGTCTGTCAGATAGCCACCTAGTATTTAAAAAGAAATTAAAGGAATTTCTGACTGGCAACTCCTACAATGTAGATGAATTTTTAGATAAAACTTAAAAATAAATAAATAAATAAATAAATAAATGAAAATAAAAAAAGTCCTTAAAATATTGATTGTCAAGTATAGACAACCTTTACTAAACTGACACGTTCCACATCATTACGAAATGTCGTGTATTTATGATCTATGGAACAAGTATTAATCTAATCTAATCTAATCGGATGCTTCCAGCATCCCCTGAGATGTCGGTCGATCACGATGCACTTGCGACTTCAGGTAACCCCCAAAGCCAATAATCGCACGGACTGAGGTCTGGGAACCTGGTAGGCCAAGCATGACGAAAATGGCGGCTGAGCACACCATCATCACCAAACGACGCGCGCAAGAGATATTTCACGCGTCTAGCAATATGGGGATTGAGCGCCATCCTGCATAAAAATCGTACGTTCCAGCAGGTGTTTATCAGCCAGGCTAGGGATGATGCGGTCCTATAAGATATCGGCGTACCTCTCACCCGTCACGGTAGCAGCTATAAAACGAGGATCACGCGACACCTGTAGGGGATTTTTTGAATTTTTCCCCCCAATACATTTGGCTCAAAAGTAAGCTACGTCGATAGCATTTAGGGTTGCCAACATCAGGTCGTCTAATGTGCAATGTGAAAGATATTCAAGCCACTTATAGAAAATGCTACAGCTTATTTTACTGTGGTTACCAGCGAGAAAAAGTTTAATAAAGGCTTGAAATTATGTTTAAAGTTTGTTGCAAGTCGCTAAGTACTGTCATTCTCATACAGTGTATTTCGAAAGTCTCGCCGCATTATATGGCATTTTTTGCGATTTATATTGGCTATGACGAAATATCTTTTGAACCATATGCCGTATGTGAGTCTTAACCCTGCAGAAATTGCTACCCGACGGTAAGGAATGTGTGTACCAAATTTGGTTGAAATCAGTCCAATGGTTTAGGAGAACATGAGCAGCATTGTCGCAAAATGCAGCAGTTTTCCGCGCATCTCATTGTTTATGACGTCATATCTCGTGAACTATATATCGTATGTGATTCTTACACTTACGGCGACCGTCCTCATGGATTGAAGCTTGCGTGTAGAAAATTTCATAAAGATTGGAACAAAACAATAGATTTGTATGCAACACGTACAAAGATACGGACAGTCTGCTTTATATATTAGATCATCCAGTACAGCTACCAGATTTTTATGTGTAGCACTATAATAAGTACAGTTTAATGTCAGTGAGGCCATATGATGAGACTAAAGAATGTCGAAACCGGGTGTCTTGAATAAATGAAATAAAAATTGCAATCTTGGCATTTATTCTATTTATACAATATGATCGTTCCCTAAGATGAGTTAATTAAGTGATATGAAATATGTGGGAAAAATATTAAGATAATAGTTTAAAGAGGTAAAAGTTCAAAACAGAGTATACTTGTCAAAGCTGAACTCAAATATAAAATAATTTTGCCTTTTGTTAAAATACGGTTAGAAGGAATATTACGTGTTGGATGCATAGATATTATCGCAAGAGTAGAGTCGAAATCTTGTCGTCCAACAAATTTTATTATTTATTTTGTTATTATTTGTGTCCGGAATGTTTGCAAAAAAATCATAAAACTACAGGCAAATCTAAAGAGGGCCGTAAAACAAGCCAGTGCTTTTTTTTTTTTTTTTTTTTTTTTTTTTTTTTTTTTTTTTCAGGAGTAACAGAAAGATATCCCGCGTCAAATAAGGATCCCATAGGAAAGCTGAATACCGCTGGTGTGTATAAAATGAATCGGGGATGTTAAACGGTGTACATAGAAGAAACAGGAAGGCCTAATCATGTACAGATGGGGGAGTATGAAAGGTAGATACGTTTAAAGCAGCACAGCAAATCAGCGGTTACAGAAAACGAGGAAGTATGTGACCACAATATTATCTTCAAGGATGAAAAAGTGCTCGCTGAACAGCCATTTAAAACCAAGAGGAAAATTCGTGGAACACCTTCCTGTTTTCCGCGTATCAGAACCACCGATGCAAACACCAATTAAAGTTATTTCTTCACCAATAGAACGAATCAGAACCACAGATGCAAACACCAATAAGCGCATCTTCCTTCCGTATTTCCATCTATCAGAAACCAGTGCAAGCACCAATAAAGTTATTCCTTCCCTACCTGCTACCAAATTTCAACCAATCAGCACTACCTATGGGGACAACTGAGCGAGGTGGCGCAGTGGTAACACATTGGACGCGCATTCTGGAGGAAAGTAGTTAAAATCCACCTCTTGCCATCCAGATTTAGGGTTTCCGTGATTTCCCTAAATCACTCCAGACAAATTCCGGGATGGTTCCGTTCGAAAAAGGGCACGGCCGATTTCCTACTCCAGCCTTGCCCAAACATCCGAGCGTCAGCTCCGCCTCTAATGACCACGCTGTCGACGGGGTGTTAGATCCTGAGCTTCCTTCCTTTCTTCCATGGGGACAGAATTGGCTGTATAAGACAAACACAGCAGGAAACAAAAATGTTTGTAAATCTGTCGGACTCAACTGCCAGGTTTTAGTCCGTAGCTTGCAAACTACTTAAACTAAGATAAACTAACCCAAGGACAACACACACACCCATGCCCGAAGGGGGGGGGGGGGGGACTCGAACCCCCGGATGCGAATGGCCGCGCGCACTGCAGCACGGCGCACGGATAATCCGCCGCGGCAGGAGGAAACAAGTCAGTATTTCCTGAAGAAGGTTCCTGGAACGGATCCGAAACGTTGGAGAAATGAGTAGTCTGTTATCAAAGACGGACATCTGTCGTTTGCCAGAAACTGAGATAAACGTCATTTTTTATTGCGAAACGTGGAGATATGTTTATAAGCTGATTTGAGCATTATCAACTTTAATACTCAAGGATTTATACCTGGAAGTGGCTAACATCAATTTGATTACTCAAGAACCTTCAGATTGTGTTTGAAAATCCAGATGTCCGACTTTGAAACCAAAAAGTGTAGGTGTCCGCGTTTGATGTGAACACGCTTCCATATGTCCGTTTTTGATACACAGAGATTCGCTTACTGCTTACGAGAATCTGTTACAAGTATATAATCTGGGATATTATAGGAATATCGACATAAAATATTAAATTCTGAACTCTATTAAATATTGGAAAAATGAGAACTACAATAATCATAATAATCTTTTTTAATTTTATACACAAAATGAAATGTTACGACACTGAATCTCTAAAATTATTAGCAAAAGGTCTGATGAAACTGTAGCCAGATTTTTACGTAAACATCCTTACGTTATATCTGACTTCGAACTTCTTTCCAACAAGTATAATTTCGTACAACACACATTACAATAGAACAGTGTAGTTTACAAGCGAGTTTCTTTGTTTCTTTTCAATGTTTATTTTCCACTTTTCAGGTTGTCTCAACCGATTCCTAGCTTTTCCTTCGGACGCTGGTAATATATCATGTTCCATTTTTCTCGCTTTAAGATGGTTATTAGTAATAATACTATAAAAACTACTGAAAATCTTAAGTACGGGCAAATAGCCTCAAAAAAATGTCCAAATGTTTGTAAATATATCGGACCAAACTGCCAAACTGCGTGGTCATCAGTCCGTAGCTTACAAACTACATAAACCTAGGTAAACTAACATAAGGACAACACAGACACCCATGCCCCAGGGAGCACTCGAACCTCCACGGCGAGCAACCGCACGCTCCGCAGCGAGACGCTTTAGACCGCTCGGCTACTCCACCGCGGCTACGTCTCATTACCTAGCACATACTGTCGCCATGTCTGATTTTCGAAGTCATGTGATCACATACTGTGTTCTCATTGGTACACACTGCTTCATTCAACAAGTGTCCGAATTTGATATCAAGCTCTTATGTAGGTGTCCGCTTTTGATCTGAACAGTCAAATTTAACGTGTGATTTATTACATTTACGTCAATTTTTGGAAAAAAAACATAATTCACCAATGAAAAAAGCCGAAAAACTTCCCTTGGGATCGACTGCTAACTAAATTTCGACCATTAGGTCAGATGTTCAGGTTCGATATTAGGCTACACAAATATATCTTACGCGGCAAATAGCTCAGAAGAATTTCAGTTTTAACCCTTAACTACTATAGATGTTGACAAGAACGTAACTACTATGGAGGGGTGTCTCAGACCGCTCTCTTACTTTCCATATATTAAACTAGTGTTTTGCTAAATATATATTTTCATGGCTTCCTGTCGTTCATTACACTTCTTAGAGGTGGCATTAGTAGAAATTTGACTTTTTAAACAATGTAGTTTGAGTAACATGACGACAAGTAAAACACAGCGCAATTTGCAGTAAATTTTTATTTTTTGTGCTACGAAAAGAACAGCAAGTAATTATTTCTCTACACACTCTCAGATCATCATTATAGAGATTATATTACAGATTCACAGCGTGATTAGATACAAAAATCCAATTTGAATTATAGTAAATTGTATGCGAAATCGCCTTTCCATTTACGATTCTCCCAGAAAGGTTGCCACATTTTCCTTATAAAATAAAAAAGTACAAACTGAAGATATCCTTTGAGCCGTCTGTCGCAGTCCAGGATGCTGTAAGACGATGTTGTGTTGCCTTGTTCTTACGTTGGCTGCTGGCTGCTTTTTTCGCCATCGAAAACAACTGTTGTTACCGAAGAAGTAACCTGCTCCGTCATCATCAGGGGTCACATCTTCATCACTTTCAGGTTCCTGCTCTGAATTAATGTTCACTAAATACCTCAAAATCAGGGTCATTATCGCTGTCGCCAAAATCATCTGAGAATTCACCGAAACGTTATTGATCGTCCACATCTGCTTCACGTAAAATGCGTTATATAGAACGTTCAGCTTTTCCTGCCATGGAGAAACGCGACACGGAACAACAACAGCCAGAGAGAGGCCACAGCCACAGCGCTGTCGCTCAGCAGGCCGCGCTCACGAAGCCGACTGGCCAGGCGCTATGTGGCACAGCCTGCGCCAGCGGCACGCAAACACTATGGTAGGTCAGTGAGGCCGCGCAAGGCTCATAAAATCGGAACAAAGAGCAGCAGCACTGCAAGAATGCTGGCACGTGGACCTTGTCGGCCACCAGGAAGGGACACGGAAGAGTCCTTTTAACTTGGCAGGGGTGTGTGAAATATCTCGACTCAAACAGTCGTAGCGGTCTGAGAGACCGCAGATAGTAGTTAAGGGCTAACAATAATGACCGCGAAAGACTACGTTCTTACAACGCACGCCATGTTCAGCAACCTCTTTATTCCGCATCGTCCACTGAGGGCAACACGCTCCCAGGTGTCCCCCACGACTGACCAACGAACTGCTGAATCATACGTGATCGATCTGTCTGGTGACCGAGAAGGAGACGCCGGCAGTTATGCTTTTGAGGCAGTGGTCCCCTGGGCACATCTCACCTGGCGTGTCGCCCCAGCCCTGTCCTGGGAGGCGCGCGATGTCCCAGTGCCACTGTGTCAGCGCGTGGGTGGTCGTCAAACAGCGCGACCGCCTGCCCGCTGTGCCAACACCGGGCCGCATGCATATGCATCCAGTAGGCAAACACTCCACTGCCGCCGTGGAATTCACACGTCAAACACTCGCGCTCTACCACCGTCTCTAACAACAATGGCCCCGTGACGTCACACTTTACTGTAGCTCCCGAAATTTTAAAGGGGTGCCGCTTCCCCCCGTGTCTGTGACGCAGAAGATGCAAGGAGCCTTTCGCGTCGCACCGTTCACAACCAAGCTCACGCTCTAAACGTGATTCCGTGATGAGGAGACCGACTTACAGCGGTGAGTGAGAGTATTGGTCGTATGTATGGGATACGTACCAGACAGTATTAGTAGAAGAGATAGTAAAGAACGAAGGGAGAGCTTCGGTAGAGGTTCGTTTGCATGACGAACCCGATTGGCAAATACACATGCCGCGGCGGAGTGGCCGAGCGCATTGAGGTGCTTTGCTACGATGAGCGAGGCCGTTCCCCGTCGGGGGTTGGAATCGCTCCTCGGGTATCGATATTTGTTCCGTCTTGGTGCGCCTCGGTTGCACAGTGGTAGAGTGCCAGACTACAAATCCAAAGGTCGCGGGTTCGATCCCTGCCAGGTCCTAGGATTTTTATCTGTCACTTTCCACTTCTTTCACCTCTGGTAGTATTGATCATGTGAAAATACCGAGTAGCACCGTGGTTCGGAACCCACGTTAAAACTGTAGGTCCCCCTATAACTGGCTGGGTAAGTCAGTTCGAAGGTCGGAGGAAGGCAACGGCATACCACCTCCAAACAGGACCATGCCTAAAAAAGCACTGTTGTGTTCAAACCAATCGTCGGATTGTTGACTGCTTTTCCTTTTTATATGTGTGTTGTTGTGGTCTTCAGTCCGGAGACTGGTTTGATGCAGCTCTCCACAATACCCTATCCTGAGCAAGCCTCTTTAACTCCACATAAGAACGGCAACCTACATCTGTTTGAATCTGCTTACTGTATCCACCTCTTGGTCTTCCTCTGCGGTTTTTACCCCACACACATCCCTCCAATGCTAAATTCACGATTCCTTGATGTCTAATAATATGTCCTACCAATCGATCCCTTCTTTTAGTCAAGATATGCCAGAAATTCCTTTCCTCCCCAATTCTGTTCAGTACCTTCTCATTAGTTATGCGATCCACCCACCTAATCTTCAGCATTCTTCGGTAGCACCACATTTCAAAAGTTTCAATCCTCTTCCTGTCCGCACTGTTTATCATCCATGTTTCACTCCCATACAAGGCAACACTCCATACAAATGCCTTCAGAAAGGACTTCCTTAGGCTTCAATCAATATTCGATGTTAACAAATTTCTCTTTTTCAAGAACGCTTTTATACCCATTGCCATTCTGCATTTTATATCCTCTGTACTGCGACCATTATTTGTTATTTTACTGCCCAAGTAACAAAACTGATCTACCTCCTTTATTGTTTCGTTACCTAATCTTATTCCTTTAATACCTTCTCCACATTTCTCCTTGCTTTCCTTTATAGCTATGTGTGTGTGTGTGTGTGTGTGTGTGTGTTGGAAACCCTGTATTATTTCTTCATCAATCTGTAACACGACAAATCACAAAAACATTGGCATTGATTGCATTTCAATACGTCAATTACATCCCGAGATATTGCGGATAGAAGCTGACGCTTGGAATACGCGAAACGCACGGCTAGCGCACGTCCAGAGACTCAGGCGAGAACCTCATGCTGCTCAGGACGTGCGCCAGCCGCGCGTTTCGCGTATTCCAAGCGTCAGCTTCTATTCGCAATATCTTGGGATGTGATTGACGTATTCCGATGCAATCAACAACATTTTATACGTTATTTGTCATGTTGCAGATTGCTGAAAAATAATTAGGGTGTCTATTTAAACAAACATAAATTTGTGTAAAAAACACATGTGCTTTCGTTTTAGAATGTTTACTAAATATGTACATTCATGAGCCTCAGCCTTACATTGATAACCGTGAAAGTCGTTTTACAACAGTTGTTGTTGTTCCAGAGACATTATGGGTGAGCAAGATAGCTGGGACACCCTATGCAACTCTTTCAGTCCAGGTATCTGTGAAACTACAAGAAAAAATGACTTTCACGGTCATGAACTTACGGTAGGAGCTTATGAAAGTAGGTACTATGAGACGGTCTAAGACGTAAAGGAGCATTATTTTCAACGCAAACTTATAATTTTTTTACTGGATAACCCATATTCTTTCTTAAGCAATCAATAGCAGCGCGATGCGTCAATTACATCCGGAGTTGACGTTTGAAACACATGAAGCGCACAGCTAACGCGTCGCGAAAGTCAAGCGAGACTCACGGTTGAGTCTCGGACACGCGCTAGCCCCGCGCCTCATGTATTTTAGACGTCAACTTCGCTTCGCAGTTTCTCCGGATGTAATTGACGCATCGCGATGCAACCCAACGCCATTCGTTTTGTGATTTTTCATGCTATTGATTGCTTAATAATAATATGGGGTATCTATTTTTTAAAAATCATAAGTTTGCTTTGAAAAAATACTTCTTTACGTTGTAGACTGTCTGGTAGTACCTACTTTCATAAGCCTCTGCCGTACGATCATGGCCGTGAAATGGCATCATCATACACGGTTGGAAGTTCACGACAATGGAAGCAAAAATGTCTCAATTAATTTGGAATTTAGACATTACTATCTTCCAGGATTGCTTGAAGATGTTCCCCTTCAACAAGGTCAGACTATATGGAACATGCATGATGGAGCTCCGGCACGTTTGCTGCTGCTGTGAAATTGGCATGTAACGCGCAGAAACTGCGAAAGATGGATACGTCGAGGCGGACCTGTACCTTGGCCTCCACTTAACGACCTTATAAGTAGACATGGCTCCAGGCTTACGAAGCGACCAGAGCATTTACGAAGCGAAGCGAGAGTTGGCGTCTATTAATCGGCGATGTTTACGCGGCGCTCAACATGATGACGTCCTGATGTTTACAACCCACCACTTCAGTAATATCGTTAGAAACACACATAAATACTGAAATTGACTGCAGCTGTGAAGCGGAGTCTTTTAATTACGGCATTACATATTCTTTCCCTGCTTATGGCAGCAACTGAATACAAAATCGTTCTACACAAATTTTTTCCTTTTTCCACTCTGTGTAAGGTCACTGTTTTTACGATTGTAGCAGAAAATGCAACTTTTATTAAAGATGGAAAACAACACCACATTAATTCAAGTGCTTCAGATTTATTAAGGGAATATATGTCACTCATTGAAGTAAAATATCAACAACAAATTTACACTGTATACTGCAGAACACTATGAAACGCCACAAACGAAAACAAGTAAAATATGCAGTATCTAAAACTCAATATCTATTGCCTGTCTGGTTATAGAGACACAGTAATTCCTCTAGCCTCAGCTGTAGATGGTTTTTCGAAATACTTATGATGCACTATTTTTCTCCTCTTCTTTGTAGACAACAGCCGTCTCTGAGGCTGTATACTTTGACCCCATTTAACGAAGCAATACAGGGACCAATTCTTTTATCTGTGTTGGAGTCAAAAACCGCTAATGTAGCTTCTAGGCTTGACAGCTATCGTTTTAAAACCTTCATTTGACTTGGAGATGATATTGGGTCAATCAACTGAACAAATTTTTTCTTCATTTTCTCTTGCTGCTGATTTAAATTCTAAGGCTAGATATTTTCCTTCTTAATTTCGGCCAATATGCTTTCTCTCTCACTCACATGTTACTCTTCTTCATAGATGTTTAATGTATCTTTATGGATGTTAACAGTGCTACAGTGTTATCTTATTTTGTATAGGCAGAGTGAATCTGTTTATATATGTTCCATCTGAGACAGGAATCTATGCACGTGCGTATGTGCTGATGTACGCAGACTTAACATTTAATAAAAATTAATTTGCAGCTGCAGTCTCATGCAGTTTTATCTGAACAAACTTCATTCACCTCATGAGTAGACGGTACAAGCCAGCCTTCTCCTTGTTCATCTATGCGTTCAAGAGTCACTTCTGCATTCATATCGTTCTTTGCATGAATATCCTAGAGTTTGTCTGTCAGAATAATGTGCCTATCATACAATTTGTCCCTACGAATCTCATTAATGCATGTATGGACTTAGTAGTGGGACATGTACTCAGCCGTCCACTATTTTCTTCATAAAGCTCAATTTCGCAATTATTCATTAGTCAGTTAAAGAATGTATTGTTTTGAATGTTATTAATGTTTGAGAACATGTGTGAATTTTATTCGCCATTGTTTGTTTCATGTGTAACGACGGTGCTACAGTAGTACGCCGCGGCGGATTCTCCGCTGACGTCAGCGAGAAAATGCTGGTCGCTATCGTTGATTAGCCTCCTGTTGCGAACCACGATTTACATTTTTTAAATATTAACAATAAATGTATTAAAATGTAAATGAGATTTTTTTAAATGTTTAGTCTCTTTTTGGTATCGGTATTGAGATGAAGTCTCGTTGCAATTTTAATTTGTAATACTGAATTGTGTGTAATTACTTACGTCACATATATTTAAATACAAAATTTAAAAAAGTTACTGATGAGTGTCCACGATTTCAAAATATTATATCAAGATGTGCAAATGATATTTATTAAGTGATGAATTTTGAAGGTGGTCTGAACGACTTACAAGGAAGTTGTGTCTCACTAAAGTTGTACAATTATTGATACTGCGATATCGATAGCAGTTATAGATGAGCTGTGGAACAAATAAAACTCTCGTAGGGACTGTAATTAAAATTTTACTCAGGATTTGGCAGCTTATTGAATCTGCCTGTGGAATGTAATTTTGAGTTCATTCATTTATCAATTTGAGGAACTTTAGCATGAAGAATATGAGTATTATCGCTCATTTTAATTTTTGTTGCTGGGGTGCTAGTTAACTTCAGGTACGAAGTCACTGTCATTCAAGAACTTGATTGTTTATTATATCTGACGTCACTTAAAATTAGTACCAGCACAACTTGTCGAAATGTTTCAAATTTTTGACATGATAAATTAATTTACTTTATTGTTCTGTGCATCCTTCAATATGCATATTTGTGTTGATTCCGCTGTTGGGTCTGTAACTATACGCCTAGCACATGATGCTTTTAGACTAATGTTCATGCAGATAAACCCTACAACCCAAACTCAGTAGTAACAGGATCTGAAATCTGTCCCTCTAGTGCTAAGGGAAATACATGTTCAAAAGTTACAACATCTCTTTCTTGCATCAAACTCTTCACAAGTTTATAAGTTTCAGCTTTTCTTTCCTTCGATCTCATTTCCTTACATTTTTTTTCCTCTGTGTCCTGCCAGTGTGCCATGAGCAAGAGTTTTCTCACAGGTTCTTTCATTTGTGAAATCCAAGCCAAATCAGACATAAATACCTGAGGTCGTATATTTACCACGTCCTATTTCATAAAAAAAAAAAAAAAAAATGATAGCACCTCTTGATCAGGTCTGTTTAAAATCAGAAATGCACTAGAAAAACCTTGGTTCAGATCGTCAAGCACAATGAGTGTAATTAACTCAAAACCATAAACATTAGTTCCGTGCATCGCACAACACAAATCAAATCACTTCCGTACTTCAAAATTTCACATTGAGCATTATTCTGTGTTCATGTTAATAACAAAGTTTTCCCTCCTCAGGAATGGATGATGTTGGCTGCTTGTATCTTGAGGCTTGTATAACATCATTACAGTGTTATCGGTAGTATTGATTTCATTTACCCACGCTTCTACACTGAAACCATCGTTTTTATGTCCTATCATATCGAAACGTAAATTATTACACTGCTCAATGTTGTATAAATCTTTTTTTGTCAGCAGATGGATACGCTCTAACTTGGAACCATACAAAGTATCCGTTATTTTATCAAGTATAGCGTGGAATGGAATTCTGTTTGCGATGCCAATAAAAGCTAACGCTTTTCTCTCTTCTGTCAAACATAACTGACTTAAATTTTTATGTCCCACATGAATAACCACAAATTTTACATTGCAGCTACCATCTTCATCTTCAATTACTTTTATGCTGTGGGACAAACACCACCTATTTTGTTAGTTCCTTGACATGCGCCCTTATTTTTAGATACATATTGCCCTGAACGATGACACAGAAAAACAAAACCGAGTAACATTGTCTGAAGTACGATACGACTCACGCTTTTTTACACAAAATAAGAACGCATTTCTAACAATCTGCTTCTTCCAGTCGCAGTTCTGTCAATCTGCTTCTTCCAATTTCTGGATTCCTGGAAAAATGAAAATTCAGTCTCTTCCGATGCGATCGACACAGCATGTTGCGTTGACAAGTGATCATAATAGCACTTTTTCGAAATGAGCGAAATATCACATAATGAAAATTTGATATTCACACAACTATTTTCCAGGCACGTTCGTTTCTTTCGTGGCACATTAACTTGCGCTCTTAGTTGAACTGTTTCCCACATGAGCAGCACAAATATTTAATACTATTTATTCACTTTTAATTGTGAAGCAACATCTTCCAACATTCCTTGATGTGTCTGTGACACGGCTTTCCTAAGACTCTTATTATAACTCTTACAGCTCCTTCCACACTCGGAATATGTGTATCATTTTTTTTTTTTTTTTCGTTCATCATATATCTGATGATGCTGTCCTAATTCAAGAAGGAGAAAATGTTCACTCTTTCACAACACCTCAAAATTTTCAACAACGACAACTAAAACTACACACTCGTACAAAGACAATAGACCACATGGATGACTAGGCGTCAGGCAGCTACCAGCTGAACGCGCTATATTTCCGTCTGCTACGTAGTGCAGTTTCGGTTCCCTTCATGAGAGATCGGCTCCGTAGAGCCATAGACCATAGACACAAGTCTTGGCGTCCAAGATCGCCTGATATAAATCCTCTGGATTTTTGTGTCTGGGTTCACCTCAAAAGTGAACTGTACAGCACTTCCATAAATACGGTTGAAGAACTGGAGTGGGGAGTCATACATGCTTCTCAAGAATTCCGAAATGATCCAGGGGTTTCCGAAAGAATTCGAAATTCATTGCAGAGACGAGCGCAGTATTGCACCCACATACAAGGAAGACACTTAGAACACCTCCTTGAACAGGTAACCTATACGAGAAATGCGAACGAAATGGGATGTAAAATATAAATGTAAAATCGAAATTTCAAATTAATATGAACTAACTAGGACGATTTTCAATGACGCCAGTGGCGGCTTGGAACCATACATTCGTATTTATCTCGCAAACGGATAGTTTGTGGATGCATGTTTACAGGGACAAACATTCAAATGTTTGTATAGTCTATGGGACTTAACTATGGAGTCATCAGCCCCTAAACTTACAAACTACTTATGAACTAACTAAGACTAAGGACGGCACAAATATCCATGCCCGAGGGGGGATTCGAACCCCCGACCGTAGTGGCCGTGCAGACCGTGACTGGAGCGCCTCAGTCCCCTCGGCCGCCGCGGCTGGCTTACAGGGAAGTTTTTGCTTTTGTTATCCTGTACTTTCAACTGTGTAACTTTGCGCCATCGGTTTTCATAACCATATATATCTTAATTAGCCTTCCCACTGAAGTTTTAATAGATTCTACTTCGATTAAATCAAAACTAAATTTTATAGCAAAGAACTGGTCTCTATCGGGGTAGCTGCCCTCACCCCCCTCCCCCTAATCTTCACTCCCTCTCTACACCGATTTTCCTCTTTTATTAAAAGATACTTTCATAAAAATATCATTAAGATCGCTTCACTAATGTCTAAGTTATGGCAACTCTTCCTTTTTTGCTTTCATTTTGGAGGGACCGTTCCAAGCCTAAAATATGTCCCTTAGTCTCTTGTGCATTATAACATATTCAAATTTCAGAGAAGTCGGAGAGTGACGCTTACGTGCGTTTACTTGTGAGAATGGAACCCATTAGTGTGTGCCGGGATTTCGCCCAACGAAGTCACGAGACGTTTACGTTGACATCAGAGAGATGCCAGGAGAGGCAAGAATGTGCAGAGTTCTTGATGAACAATCCGTTATGTTCAGAACAACTGAGGACGAGAATGTGCTTCCTTACACAGCAATGAAAGAGAAAAAGAAAAGGAATAAAGTGAGTCAAAAGATCAAGAAGGTCAAACTAAATGGAAGGATGATTACAAAGCAGGAATAAGAAGGTTTACCTAATGAAATCTCGGAAGAAAAATTTCCAAGTTCGATACTATCGCAGCTGACTTAAAAATTATATTAGGATAACACGTTTTGGTTCGCTTGTTATTTATTCGTAAGGCACCACAATGATCTGAACTATTTTCCACTAGAGTAGTCGTTTATTAAGAGACCTCCCTCGGTACGTAAGGTTTTCTCAGCCTTGCTTCCATGATCAGGCGCATTGTCAGACCTGCTTCACTGGGTGGTTCACCTTTCCTAAAGCCAAACTGGTCGTCATCTAACAAACCGTTAATTATTTGACCCCGTTTATCCTGCAGTTTTGCGACTGATTGGAAGCATCCGTGTAAATATCGTGAATCATCAATTAATTAGAAATTCTAAACGCAACAATCCTTTCTTCAGCTATGCACATAGTCCCACTTTATTTATTTATTGCCGGCCGCGGTGGCCGAGGTGACTGAGGCGCTCCAGTCACGGTCAGCACGGCCACTACGGTCGGGGGTTCGAATCCCCCCCTCGGGCATGGATATTTGTGCCGTCCTAGTTCGTAAGTAGTTCATAAGTAGTTTGTAAGTTTAGGGGTTGATGACCCCGTAGTTAAGTCCCATAGACTATACAAACATTTGAACATTTTTTTTTTATTTATTTATTCTTGATCGCAACGCACTATTAGGAGCTGATGTTATCAACTATAATGGAAAGAATGACAATCACACAATAAAGAGGAATAGCGTTTTCTTCTTCTTCAAGATCTCTCAACTCAGGCAGTATCTATTGAAAAAGGTGGCTGGGAAATCCTACCTTCTCCTTTCAGCTATCATCTCATTCCTTCGGCTTTTTATCTGCTTCGTCCTATGAGAGGTGACTTGAGTGGCATCAATTTTAACAGAAGGGAAGAGATAAGGAATAAAGTAAAAAATTGGTTTCGAGATAAAGGTAAGGAGTTCCTCACTGAGGGAAGACTACAAGAGAACGTGACTGGGCGTGAAAAGCCTTAACGTTTAAGACCTTTTTACACCTGGGATGACCCCTGTAATAGCCGACATCCAGTAAGAGAAAGTTAGCTAAAGATATGACAGTCACATTAAAATTTGTATTATGACTTGGTCGGCAGGAGTGTGAGCACTCCTATAAAACATGTGATGACACACATTAAAGTTAACCTTACGTTTACGATTGCTTTTACAAAAGCACTAAGTTGGCATTGAAAATGTCAGCACATCTAACACGCTGCTGGTTTTAACGCATGAGTGATAGCACTTATATTCACAAATATTTCACAACAGTAGCTGAAACATAAATGTAGATTCTGTTTTAAGGGCGGAAACGAGTTTCAACAGTGTCGCCAATTATCAAAGGCGCCATACCATTTCACCTTTTTCAGTGCTCCAGAGCAACATGAGATGTCAAAACCATCAGTCACTGCTAACTGCGAACTTAAGTTACAGAGGTGAAATATTCCAGAAAGGAAATACACTGACAGACCAAAATAAATAAGAAGCGGTCGGAAGTAAATGAAACTATATACAGAGCGCGCCCAGAAAGTAAGTTCCATTTGGTAATAAAATCAAATTGTACACAGATACAGAAGAAACTTTTATTGCGCAAAATTCTACTACTCTTAAACTACTTTTCCACATAACTGCCGAAATTTTGCAGGCATTTACATAGCGTGGCACCAGGTTTTGTATACCTTCTTCATAGAAATCTGCCGCCTGTGTCTTCAACCAGTTGGAAACAGTTTCTTTCAGATCGTCGTCTATGGTGAAGTGATGACCGCCAAGGAAAGACTTGAGATGTCCTCGATCTTGTCATTAATCGCGTGAACCAATTCTTCTGTAACCAAAGGTGGATGCCCACTTCTTTCTTCATCGTGCACATCACTACGCCCGCCATTGAACTGTCGGACCCATCTTATTACCATCGAATCACTCATCGCATTTGGTCCGTAAACATCGAAAATTTGCCGATAAATTTCACTTGGTTTAACTTTCCTCGAATTCAGAAACCGAATCACCGACCTGATTTCACAGGCGGTGGGATTTTCATTCAACGCCGATATTTCAAACAAGCACAACAAAGCGTACGTAACTGACAGCGATCTCCAAATGGCGCACGTTCTTCTTGATACACATCGTCTACAGCGCATGTGCGGAACTGCAGTCGCAACGCTGCAGCGGAAATAAATTGAAACGGAACTTACTTTCTGGATGCGCCGGCGACCCGCCCGGGGTTGCATGGGTGGAATTTAATTTCTGTATCTAAAAAAAATCGATTCGTTACTGTGTTCTAGTTAACGTGTTTAGCAATCCTCAGCGTGTTTAATCCATATGCATATACTATTAGCACAGTGTAAATATAAAAGTTTACAAGCCGATTGTATAAACATCGCCGATCGGAGATCAAATCTGACATTAGTTCAGAAATTTGTAGAGGGCTCCTCTCTATTGTATAACGCTAAACTTAGATCAGGTCACAGCTTATTAAACGTTGATCTGAGTCGACACGGAAAATGCTTGACTACACTGCGCATCGGAACTTCGACCACAGATATCAATCGATAGACAATATTTGTTATCGAAGCTTTCATGTTGCAAAGATGGAAGGAAGTTAAAAGGAAAACGAGTTATATTGAAACTTCTTCCAACACGAAAATGATTCACTTCTATAAATTGTTTCGAGGAGATATTAGGACACAGTAAAAAATAAATAAATAAAAAGAAATCGGATAAAATTATTACGGCATAGAAGATACAGGCATTGAATGAAGTTTCCCGATACATACATACATTTTTATAGATAAGATGAACGACCACGCGTCTTTATTGAACTTCATGGAATATAGGATGAAAGAGACGTGATTGTTGCCAGTTACAAGTTGAACGTTACTTCCCCTTTGTCCACAATGCCAAATTCCCTAATGTGGTTCGGAATGGTGACAAACAATCTTTCAGTCGTCCCACTAGGTAAATTATTAGCTGTAAATTATTAGCTGCAAATTATTGCAGCTGTCGTTAATAGTGGATGGGGGTCCCTTCCAATTACGTACAGCATCCTCTTCAGTGATGCTTTCGGGGATCTTGCTAACCACGAGAGGATCTCAAGATGCTGTAGGCATCCCATAGATAGACGTGCTGTGTGCGTAAGCGTGACTTGTTGGAATACTGTCACAGGATGCTGTGTCATGCGAAGTAGAACGCGCGGAAGCAGAATGTATGTGACTACTCCGGTCTCATCAATGTCTGCCGAAGCACGATTAGAGGAGACCTGAATGCATCATCCTATGGCATCCAGACCATGATCACAGGGGTTGTGCGTTTGTGTTCGTCCACAATATTGGAAGTACGAGCCCTGTTAACGCCGACAAACCGAAACACGATAGTCAACTCAGCTTGAAGAGAACGTGAACTCAATGCTGGACATGATTGCAATGCAATCGTCCAAGCCGCAAGGAAACGACAGCCTTCTAAACGCCAGCGTTGGTGTCTTGGTGTCAATGATAACCGACACACGGGACTTTAAGAGCCCAATTCGGCATATGAGACACTGTTCCGAAATTCGAATGATTGTTGGCGGGTTCATGGTGCTTCCACGTTGCCTGGGGCACCATACGACGGCTCTCCCTGGGATGGTGTTTGTTGGTGTACCCGTAACTGCAGGACAAGACTGGAGGTTCTAACATATTAACATCGGGCGTATGTGACATCTTAATGGTCCACGTTCCTGGAAACTGCACGATACGATCGCCCCTTTTCACGCTGTCCAATGATGCATTAGATTATATGATAGGCTGTCTAACTCGTCTACGTTGGCATCGCCGGTCGTTTGTACATAACAGTTTTTTTCATGGTCTGTCGGCAATTGATTAGTACCAATTTCGCAACATCTAATGCACTTTGCTGGACGTTCTATACCCTACAGTGCCGTGTAAATATAATCAATTACTCACAGAGCAATTGTGCGTCTGTATACCGAAATGAGATGACATTGGACCGTTCCTTCTGGGGATATCAGTTTTATTGTTGAGCGTTTAGTAGCAATCCGCTATACTACATATCAAAATCCTACATCAGTCTGCTGTAGACTATAGAGCTAAGACTTTTCTCAGACCGGCACAAATGTTCATGAACCACATTGTTAGCCTTTATGACAAAGAGAGTCGGCCCAAATACAATGATTCTTTCTTTTCTGACGAAGGATTCAAATATTATGAAAAATTGCGATTACTTTCATACATTGTATGGGTCCTATTAATATTCAGGAAGCTAATAAGCTGGCCGCGGTGGCCGAGGGGACTGAGGCGCTCCAGTCACGGTCTGCACGGCCACTACGGTTGGGGGTTCGAATCCCCCCTCGGGCATGGATATTTGTGCCGTCCTTAGTCTTCGTTCAGAAGTAGTTCGTAATTTTAGGGACTGATGACCCCGTAGTTAAGTCCCATAGACTATACAAACATTTGAACATTTTTTTGAAGCTAATAATATTAATCACCAATTAAGTCATAATTTTCCCCGACAATCTAGTATCGCCCTCTGCTTGCCTGACCAGAGGACCATCATCCTCTCGTAGGGGCGAAGTAATTTTCCGGGTCTTGGTATAATTAATATACTAAATTGACAAGATGACAATGAGCCAAAAAGGCTGCCGTAGCCAGTTAATTCAAATCCGGAGAGGCAACGTCTCTTCTCGGATAGACACTTCTGTTCCCGCCCTCTGTGAAAAGTTGCTGCCATGGCATGCCGCACCCTAGAAGCCGTGAAACCGGACCTTGCGTGTTGGAACGATAACGAACAGTACACTGGGTCGGATTGGTAGCACTAGTTTTGCCAACGAAATTCGCGTTAACAAAACTGGCGTGAGCGAGGTGGCTGTTTTCAGTTGCTTCCAGTTCTTAGTAGAACAGATCCGCGAGCGTCTAGTGTACAGAATTAGTCTTCTTGTTCGATCTTGGTGATATTTCGCATTGACCATGAACGTTTGAGCATGTTCTCACAAATACAGTAAAGTAGTCGCATTCGGTCGCGAGTTTACTAGATACTCAAGCTTTGTATACCTGGCAATAGGCACGACTTAATAAAATGCTTTTGCTTTAATTTCTGTGCCGCCCTGCTTTCGGTTCAGTCTGCTGTACTCATGACTAACTGATATTGTCATGAAATACTCTCAATAAGAGCTCTTTCTTTAAAGGCCGGTCAAATTCTATAAATGTTCTTTCCTCACGATGTTTTCACTCTTTTTTGTTTGTATTGTACTGCAGCAAGAATTAGTAACAGTTTTGTTTGATGAAACAGCCTACATCGTTATTCTGTGTGATACTTGCACAGTACGTTGATTATTTACTGAACTGTCCATTTTCTGGTCTGTACCTTTCCCCAAATGTTATCATTTTAGCCGGCCGCGGTGGCCGAGGGGACTGAGGCGCTCCAGTCACGGTCTGCACGGCCACTATGGTCGGGGGTTCGAATCCCCCCTCGGGCATGGATATTTGTGCCGTCCTTAGTATAAGGTAGTTGATAAGTAGTTTGTAAGTTTAGGGTCTGATGACCCCGTAGTTAAGTCCCATAAGCTTAACAAACATTTGAACATTTGAACATTTATCATTTTATTCACTTAGTAAATAACAGAAACCCCTGCTAGAAGAGAGAACTGCACGGCCACTACGGTCGGGGGTTCGAATCCCCCCTCGGGCATGGCTGTTTGTGTAGTCTTTAGTATAAGCTAGTTCATAAGTAGTTTGTAAGATTAGGGACTGATGACCCCGCAGTTAAGTTCCTTAAGCTTGAGAAACATTTGGTAAGCCGAAGTCAGGTAGGTTGATTTAATGCACAATCTCGTTTCATTGGTTTCTTGCCCCAGCCAACCATTAGAAAAACAGGTGCTATAGACGTAGTGACCGTGAACACACCGTACTGTCTTCGAACATAATGAATTCTCTCGAAGAAATCTAAGTCTTTATTTATGTCTCTAATACCATCTAGATATAAACTTGATTACTTGTATCCGTATTTTTGATCGTCACACGCAGATCCAAATCAAATTCTGTGCCTACAGGGTATCGTCTTAGTCGTACACTACCTTGCAGTGTCTTATAGGCTTTTTCCTGAGACGGCCTACACAAAGGATCGGTGAATTTGTGATCTCTCAGGTTTCCAATGAGGGCAACTGAATGGTGCACAATTAGTTGGACCATCTGTGACTAAGCCGGCTTCATTGTTTGACGTTTCATTACCGGCAGTTTCCTCGGTAATGACAGAGTACACAAAACAAGGTAACATATGATTGCGAAGAAGAATATGAGCGAACCCCAAAGTTAAACGACAACAAACCGACGAGCAGTAAGAACGATTGTGACCAGACGACAGTAAACCACTACGGCAAAAGGGACTGCAAAACTCAGCACTCACTTGAGTAATATTGTTCCTGTAATAACCGTACGGCTAGGGCTTAACATTCATGGAAAGGCTGAAACTGCTAAACCCATAATAATAGAAATCAACGTAAAGCTGCGAAGTAAGTAATTCTACGATCATAAAACATGAACAATTGATGTCTGGAAGTTTGAGATGCGATCAAAAGAATCATCGTTTACATTGCTACATACAAACAACCGAGTTTTATGTATCGAAACCCCAAAAGAAGCTTACGTCACGACATGCCTGCTTTTTACAGCTAAGTATGGGGGAAATTCCGTCATGTTTGCAACATTTATATCACAATATTGAACTGTTCATATCACTGTCCTCACTGGTCGGATAACTGTTATTGAATATCTCTCCATCCTAGACAACAGATTCCTTACTACGACAATCAGAAAATTACCAAACATCTCCCACAGAAGCACAATGGTAAAATAATAAAACCTTATACGGAATATTACAGAAAAAAGTAACCATTGGATTTACAGCTCTAATATCGTTAAAGTAATTGACGTATGTTTTGGTGCAAGAGTGAATAACATTCTGTTTGTAACTATAAAGGCTCTTTACGAATCTGTTCATCGAAGAAATGGCAAGACAGCTCTCTCCCTATCTTTTGTCTCCTCTCCCTCTGTAGAAACCATAGATATCATTACTCCTAAATTAGTCTAGTGAGGCATTCAATTAATCGATATGTAATAAAGGGGCAGTAAAATACAAGAAGTACAAAACAAGTACCCCAGCAACGCAAGTAGTAGATCAAAGGGGATTCTGAGTCACTACAGTGTTAACAGCTGTCTTCCCCTCTCTTCGGCCACCTGGCCGCCGATGTGGCAACGCTGGAATGATGTCATCAAGATGGCGTCGATTCCAGTTCTGCAACAAAAAGGCCGCCAGGGAAAACCCAGGACCACGCCTTCTCCGCTATGACATACATTAACATGGTATTTAATAGGAAATTTGACTTTTGGATTTTTCTCTAATGCTATTGGCAACAGCTCAAAAACTTTTTGTAGGTAAAACTTATAATTTTCTCCACTAGATGTCAGCACCCCGTTCCTCCCCACACACACACCTTCCCTCCAGTACTACAAATTGGTGGGTAACCCAATCACTCTGCTCCTAGATGCAGCCAAATGAGAATGTACTCACCAGTGCCAACAGCAGCGCCATATTGGAGGTAAGTATTGTTTATAAACATTCAAGGACACTATTTTAAATAATTATCGTCCTCAAACGTTTTGGAGGGAAGTATGTTTGCATTAACTCTCTCTCTCTCTCTATGAACAAGATTATGTGCTACAACTCTGTGCACTCAGTTTAGGTAACATGATACATTGAAAATTAATTACAGGTTACACTGCATACATATTTGCATGTACAAATAGATGGGGCATCAAAAATTTAATTTTTATGCCACATGTATGTAATCTAAATGCACAAGTACTTACAATGTTAATTACAATTCCACAATCGTACAGATGATCTGAAAGCCATCTGATGCTAATCATATAATAGTGAGCAGTTCAACTTCGCTGCAGTAGAGCTGTTTGTACTGTGTTTCATGTATCTCCCCCTTCCCTCTTCTTCAACCACAGAGCACTAACAGGCCATTAGTGATAGTGAAACTGTTCCCTCAAGAACTTGTTACTCTCATGCATTACTCTGTCACGTCTCTCCCTCTACCAATATGTTAATCTCTAAGCAAGCTAATCTTATAGCCCCATGGATAAACAGTGCTATATGTTTAAGAATTTTCCCTCATAAACATCGATGTAATCATAAATCATCATACACTCTTAAACTCTTTTATGGATGTGGAAGAAAAAAAAAGAAGATTACTTACAATGTTATTCTACTCAAATGTACTATCTTTACTTTTTCTGGAATAGAATAGAGAGGTTCGTAAAATAATGATAATAATTCATAAAATGCATCTTTAAAACCATCGGCTGTTTATTAAAAACCTTATAAATCAACCAGTTTCGGTCAATAGACCATTTTCATAGATAAGCTATACTAAAAATACAAAATAAACGTAATTAACGTGCACAAACAAAGAGAGGAAATAACCAGTAAAATTAAATATAATGAGATTGAAAACGGAAATATCATGCCAATTTAACATATAGTCAAAAATGCTTAGAAGATGTTAAAACTGAATGATAAAATGCATCAAATAAAATACATCTAGTTGAGACAAACAGGAGTCAGTTTAACTAAAAATATTAAAAATACATTGGTCATCACACAACATAAAAGGTAAGAACAGACTATGGATAAAAATGGAGGGGGTGCCCTGTAATAATTGCATGAGTCAGAGATTATAAAACCTATGTTATCGATATTGGTAATACCAGTAATGGATGTACAATATCTTTGAATGAATATGGATACAAAAGTAAGTAAGTTAGAAGGTGCAGTCGTCAACAAGTTAAGACGAAATTTGTGTATATAAAAGGTTACAATAACAAATAAAGTGTGGTGCAATTAAAATTAAAATGGTCTATTGACCGAAACTGGTTGATTTATGAGGTTTTTAATAAACAGCCGATGGGTTTAAAGATGAATTTTATGAAATATATGACGGCTGTTGACACTCGTCTTACCAAAGAATTCAATGATTATAATGGTTTAACAGTATCATGTGCTATGTTCTTGTAAAATAATATTCCCTGGATGATTCTGGGGTTTTCCAGGTGACACAGTACAACTACTTACTGAGTCCAGGTGAGCTGAAAATATGGAGCGCTTTCCTTATAATGTTGACACAGTCTATACACAGAGGGCTGGTTCAGATATGTCTCTCGGTTGGTGGTGGCTGCCAGCTGGACTGCTTGCTATCTGGACAGATAGGCGGACATACCTGTGGCATTACAGCTGAATCTTTTCGTTTGCACATGCAATTTTGTATGCAATATAACCTATACTTAAGGTTCAATGTATTATGTTACCTAAATGGAGTGTACAGATTTGTAATAGAAAGTATTGGTCAGAGAGAGAAGGTCCCAAACGATTTCCAAGAAACAAAATGTTTCTTCAGAAATAGTTAATGCAAACATTGTGCCCTCCAAAATGTTTGAGGACGATGATAATTGTTTAAGCAATTGTTCTTGAACGTTTATAGACAGTACTTATGTCCAGCATGGCGTTGCTGCTGGAGCTGTAACTTTTTTTTAAATTTTTTTGTTAAATATATTTCCCTAAAAATTCTTTGCATAAGAAGTGTGACAAACGTGGCATTGTACACATGAAATAAAATATTGTGTATCAGGTTGCCATAGCTGCTACACTCATCCTTTAACGTTTGATGGAGTTGGTACAGATTTATTTGTGGCTGCACGTATGGTGTAAGCATCTGCTATGGGTTTACGTTATTCACTGAAAATTTAATCTTAGTCATTTCAAGTAGTTAGCACCCACAGTAACATTTATTTTAACCCAGGGTTTTTTTCTCTCTCTACGGCCTGATAGTTGTATGAGTATAGTGTTCAATGAAGTTCAAACTGGCATATTCCATTGCTCCACAATTTACGCAAATGTCTGTGATATTCTTCAGATCAACTCTGTTTGGTAGTTTAGGAACTTACAACGAATTAAGTAAATTTATTTGCACAAGCACAGAATCGAACAACGCATGAACACCACATTTGCAGCCACCATTTGCTGTGTAGCTGTTTTAGTAAAGAAATCTTGTACTTCCAGACATTGTCCTCATTTACATACTTCCAGGCTCAATTAAAACCTGAATCTATTTTCTCTAAATAATATTCCTGCCTATTTCATATTTGGGGAGGGCGGTGTGTCGTGTTGTGGTGAGGACATCTACTGGTGAAAATTATAAGCTTTTCCTGCCCAAAAACTTTGGACTATTGTCAATAGTTATCAAAGAAAATTCAAATTTCCCAG
This sequence comes from Locusta migratoria, assembly GCA_026315105.1. Taxonomy (NCBI): domain Eukaryota; kingdom Metazoa; phylum Arthropoda; class Insecta; order Orthoptera; family Acrididae; genus Locusta; species Locusta migratoria. The sequence continues at coordinate 120,372,024 of CM048747.1, forward strand.
TAGACACCATCTTGGATTATATCATGGGGGAATGGGGATGACGGGGTGTGGTTCTGATGATATGGCGACATCCAGTGCCCTGACAAAAAATTTTGGTGCTATTGCCATAGCATTAGGGGAAAATTCATAATAGTAATTCCTCAGTGGGCACCAGATTGATTTATACCATATGGGGAGATGGGGGAGCAAGTTCTGATCCTGGATTTTCCCTGGAGGCCATTTTGTTCCAGAAACAGAAGTCTCACTATCTTGATGTCATTCCAACGTTGCTACATCAATGACTAGGTGGCCAAAGAGGGGATGACATCAGGCAACACTGTAATGGCTCAGAACCCACTTTGGTCCTGTACAAGTGATACCACTGCCCTGGACCTCGCTGACTGCTATCAGCATGCCAGCAGAGTGTTACTGTCCGTTCAGTACACATCGATAAACTGAATACCTCAGGAGACTAATTTGAGAACGTCCTATCAAATACGAACGAAATTTCTGCTTTGAAAATAATTTTGTTTGTAACTGGAAACAAACCAACGCCATCTGTGGACATGTGAGTTTAGCAATATTTGTCTGGGCTGACAGCAAAACTGCTGAAGAAAACTGCAATTATCTGCCGAAATACCACGCAATATGATGCTGATGGCCTTAAGAGGGAGAACATGTGTACTCATCTAAGTACCTAAATGCATCCCTCGAAAAGGAAAATTTGTATTTTCTGCACTAGAAACATATGAGTTTAATAGTTCTAAATTAATACTGTTGAAAAGATAACAGGTAAAAGAAAATGCTTCAACAAAAAGTTCTATAATATATAATGCACTGTACGAAATACTCCAAAGCAATTTCTATAAAATTTTAATGTAGTGTACGTTAGAACAGCGGATCGCTTTTCTCGTCATGGAACCCTTCAGTAATTTTTTTCCCCTGTGGAAGCTTAACTGTAGCCTCGTTTTTACTGATCAACATTCTTGCGTCTTTCCCCTACTTCTGTTTCCTCGGTGTTTATACCAATGTAGAAGATTTGTAAATGAAGTAAACATATTCTTTAACTATATAAAATATAGCATGTAAGTAGAAACGTTTAGTTTGGTACAACAAATAACGGATATAACCACAAAATTTTACCTTAAGGCAAGAAAATGATGGGTATACTTACAAACTTTTGTTTAGGTACAAGTAAATATTAACATAAAAATTTATTTTCATTCAAGAAAATGTTTGATATAACCGCAAACTTTTATAATGGTACAGGAAAGTTTTGAACTGATACTTAATGCAACAGTATCGCTACTTTAATCACAAAGAACCTCCTCGATGTTGGCAGAAAAACTAAGATAACTTTAGCATGCGCTCGTGAAACATTCTCGGACCTTTCATGCTCTTGCCCTGGAGAGCAGACGCTGGGCTGTGATAAAATGATGTTCCGATGGGGACTGCACGTTTGGAGAAACAACTGCTCTACCCACATCCGCGTTAGAGCTAGGAAACACAGGACGAATTCATTTCCCTGTGTGTTGCCAAATTTCAAAATTCAAAATAGCATATAGAGCATGGCTGACCTCTTCAGTCATAATTGTTCGCAAATTCATTGAAATCAATATTTCATAATTTTTGAGGTTGATGATTACGAATTCTACATTATAATTTCAACATCAAAAGTGTCAAATCACGATTATAATATTAGAATCACAAAATAAAAATATGATTTGTTAATTTTTGGCTTATATAAGGAAATTTGTTGAAGCACCAGATATTGTAAATATGTAAATAGGAAAACACAGTATAAATCAGTTGTTCTCACTGTCAATAAGAAACGATCAAATTTTGTAAAGCTATGGGACCCAACTACATTGCTCATCAGTCTCTAGACTTCAAATTACTTATGCTTAGGAAAACACACACACGCATGGCCGAGGGAGGGCTCGAACCTACGACGGTGAGCGGCCGCGCACTCCGCAACAAGGCGGAGATCTTCCTCTAACATCGACCTCAACTGCATGCAGACCTGCACGCGAATGTCCTTTTTTTTCGGGAATCATCTTGGAACCCATGGTGCGCAACACGTCTCATGTGCAATGTTTCTCTCACCAACGTGTAGGTGGCACCCAATGAAATGTGAAGTATTTCAGAAAGTGATCTTAGGTAATTGTAGCCATGATGGATAAGTTTAGAAACCGTGACTGTATGAAACAATGAATAAATATTCATATTATTGCTTCCAGTCACTTTATTTGTTAGTGTTTAATATAGCACAACGCGTTTCGAGCATGCTTTGCACATCATCATAATTTACAACCGCTAGTAACAAAAATAGACTTTAATTAAGCAAATTATTAGTAAATATAGTAAATAAACACATGAGTGTGTATAAAAATCGCCTGATTGTGAGCAAAACAAGATCGAAACTCGTATGTGATTAAACACTAACAAGGGGACTGGTAACAGAAATAAGAGTATTTATTTAAGTGATCTTAGGGTAATTCGTCGATCCTCTTTCATGATGAGAGCAGCAGTGTTGACGTTTACTTCCGCAAGAGTACAGCAGCACCGGGTCCACTTTGATTCTCTTTAAACGTTTTAAACCACCCTCTAACAGTGCTGAAGGGAAGAACAGACACTCCATGTGGCTCCTGTAACATAGTATAGGCCTCATCTGACGATTTCTTGAGGCGAAAGCACACTTTCAAAGCCGCGTATTATTCCTCGCGTGTTACATCCATTGAAGCGGTAGGCGATACTGAACATGTCTCAAGCAACTCATGATAATTTTTGCGTCGGACCAACACGCAAAACTCCGTCAATATCAGTCAGAATTAGATATATGTATTTTCTTGCAAAATAAAGGAAAAATAAAATTTATTTTTAAACTTTGGCCTCGTTACTTTGTTTACTCGTCAGCGAAATTTGTAAAAATCCGTAGAATTAGATAGTCCCCGTTTTCTTATAAAAGTAAAAATAACATTAAAATATATATAGTCAACATAATATTCGTTACTTTTTTATGAGTTGTAACTCGATTTATTTACATTGATTTTGGTTTGGTGGTAATTCATCGTGGATGAAAAGGATCTAAATTTTACTTGGCTTGCCTGTATGAAATGTAGGTTGGTACGCCTGATAATCTTTCGTAATAAAAAACTGACTCTTATTTAACCTGATGCACTGTGTCGTATTTATCTTTTTTCTAAGTTCATTTGTTAATTTAAGACTTTTTAATGATTGAACATGAAAATTCTTTTTCTCAGGGGCTTCTAATTTGATGTTATATATTAAGTCGCGGTAGTTCATTTATGTCGAAGTCAGTTACAAAAGAAATAGTTTATGCCTGATTTTATCATGTGATTGACCTTACAAATTAGATTTTAGGTAAAGTTCCTTTTACTAGGTGTGATAAATTATTCTTCCACATACATTTATCGATCTGTCGAAAGTCAAAGATATTCTCTATAGCCACTTCCCACAATAATCACAAATGCGATGAAGGGATCTAATTAATGAATGAGTTTAAAACAATTTGAAATCTCACTCGTTTCTATATTCTTCAAAATAATACAGTTTACAATAAATGCACTCTGAGAGAGCTGAACTCTAAGAGGGCTTAAATTACAGAGAGCTAAGCTTAACAGAGAGAGAGTAACCCAATTTCGGGTATTATTTGTACTAAAATTCTGTCAAAAGATAACCGTAATTTAAAGTGTTTTGACTATCTTATTCTATGGCCTTTATTACTTTGATTTTCATAGATGGTATTGATTTCTTTAAATTTTAGAAATACACGTAATTTCTGCCCCGTAAAAATAATGAAATATTTACAAATGACGGAAAATGGCGATACGAATGCTACGACCGCGATGCAGTGTTTCAGAGCCCGACAAGTATTTAAAAACCGTGAAACGCAGCCAATGTACTGAGCTCACTATTCTGAATTCCCCGAACTAACTCGTAAAGCAAAACACATCATTATGAGCATGCTGCTACTGCTACTGAGGCACGTATCGAATCTTTGCATCCAGACAAATTAGAGCAATATGCACAGTAACGTTTATTTTTCTTAGTTTTCCAGGCATCTGAGATGTTTATTATTGGGTTTTAGCGCGAAAATTCTTTAATATACAATGCAACTATCTTGCAAGCACAGAAAGATTTGCACCCGTTACAGCCTTTTCAAAGAAAACGAGGTATATTTTTCAAAATTTTATTCAACTAACAATATCCGTAAAAAAAGTAAATTTCTAATAATATCCGTCTAAAAATCCGTTAAATTTTATGCGTCATACAAATTGAAATTCCGCCAAATATGACGGGGAATCCGTCAAGTTTGCAAAGCTGGTGGGAACTCGCCGGCCTCTCACAGGCGAAAACCGGGATTCCCAACAAAGAAACTACTACGGCATAATTGTTTCACATTAAGCTAATAGAATATCACAAGGTTAAATTATGACCGTAAAAAAGTTATGATCATTCTTCCTTGAACAGCCCTCGTATCACCCTTTCAGCCTATGTTGTTTCGTAGCGGAACCGCCATAATATTTTCGCTTTTTGCCCACTGTAAGCGGGGTTTCTCGCTGAGTACACCTTGTCGTTGTTAATCTGTACAGCATTTTATTGACAAAACGGTAACTACGCGCTCTATGCGGATCCAGCACTATTTGAAATAAATGCAAGTCAAAAAATCGTATGGTGTTCCACTGCTACTGTTCTTTCCAATAATAATGTGTATTCGTTCGTAAGGTAAGATTTTTTGTTTTTTATGTAATGAGCAATAACGTCAGTTTCCAAATATTAGATAATATTGAATATACAAAACATTTTACTACAGTAACGTTTATGTTAGTGGCTTCAATCGAAATCGCCGTGGCGCAAAACAATTTCGATTGTTGGGTTCTGTATGTAGTAAATCCTTGAAAACAGAACACTTTATCGAATAAATTCATAAATCGATGATCGTATTTTCAAATACTCTTACATTTAATTTTTTCTATGTTATTCTACTGTTTGCTGTATGGCATTAACAAATATAAACGAAAGTGATTGTTGGCAGTATACACTGTTACTTCTAACAATTATATTACTTGTCAGATGTGGAGAGCGGGCAGAGCTCCTATTTCTGCCCTTGAGGGTATGACATAAGAGGAACTTAGCAACGGCTATCAGCTAACAGTTTGAAGATTCTGTACAAGATTTCAGTTCTGACTCTGAGGAAGAATTGACGACACCGGTGAATGGGTGTACAGAGTGACGTAAGGTTGGGAATCTGAAGATGAGCAACCACTAAGTAGTTTCGCTCCTTCTTAGCAGCAAACTGACTGAATTTATAAATGGCTCAAGAGTCATAATTATTTCTCTTCTGATGAGTCAGTTTTCCGAACCATCATGTCCAACTAATACTCCAGATAATACAAATATTCCTCTGTAATTGTTTCTACTTTTATACCCAATGAATTTGCTTGATAGACTATTATTTCAAATCAAGCTTTATGCTATTCGTTTAGCCAGGGATACATGCCAACTACAGCAAATGAAATGAAGTTTATTTTGTGATCATATTTCTGTTCAACACATATCTGATTTGATTAAAATATTCATTTGGGAAAAATAAAATGATTAAAAAATATGGCAGCTTTTATGTGCGGGTCTGTTTAAGTTGGTATAGCAACAATGGTTTCATACCGAAACCACCTCTTTAAGTCATAATGACAAATAATTGAGAGTAAACGTTATATTCGAGTCTCCCTTGTATAATACTACAACAGAAATATAATTTAAACTCAGTTTTAAACAATAAAATAATTAAAACCTTTTCTTTTTCTTTTTTCGTCACAGTTACACTATTTAGAAGTTGGTAACTAGTTTCGGACTTATTCGTCCATTTTCAAACCATAGGCCTTATTCCAACCGTAACAATACACTGCATGAAGCAAAAGACTGATAAAATCTACGTTGTCCACTGTTAATACATGATTACCTTGAAAATTAGCATAGGTTAAAGTAAATTAAAATAAAATAAATTAAAATAAAAAATTAAAATAAAATAAATTAAAAGTAATCACTCGAAAGCATATAATTATTATGATCCATAAAAACTAAAAAATTACACCAAAATTAATTCCACAAAATAATATATGGTTAATCATTTACATATTAGTAATGAAACTTTCTATTGACATACCAATAAGACCAGATATGCTCTATATAATAGCAAAGAAATAATTGAATTGTAAACTTGTAATATCGCTAACATATCTGTCAAAATAGCTGTCAAACATCGACAACATAAGAATTATTTTAAACAAAGTATATATACAGCTATATACGACCTATAACAACAACAGTTCTTTTCCATATGTAAATAAGAACCTATACATATAAGAGAAGCAGCGATCTTACAAGGGTAAAAAGAGCTACCAATGTATGTATAAAGTACAGTTATCTTCTTAAATTAAATGGTATACCCACCTTTGTATTTTACAGTACACCTGACGATGGCATTCACGCCGAAATAGGCCTGTCGTATTAAATAATTTAATAAAAAGCAGCGTCTTTGGTATTAATAATTTACAATATTTCTAAATGACATACGAGGCGTGTCCAGAATGTAAGTTCCTTTTGGTAATAAAATGAAATTGTACACAGATACAGAAGAAATTTTTATTGCACAAAATTCTACAACTCTTAAACTACTTTTCAACACAAGTGCCGAAATTTTGCAGGCATTTGTCATAGCGTGGCACCAGGTTTTGTATACCTTCTTCATAGAAATCTGCCGCCTGTGTCTTCAACCAGTTGGAAACAGTTTCTTTCAGCTCGTCTTCATTGCTGAAATGTTGACCACCAAGGAAAGACTTGAGATTTAAGAACAGATGAAAGTCGCTAGGAGTGAGGTCAGGGCTGTACGGAGGATGCTCAAACACGTCCCAGTCAAATCCCTGTCGGAGGTTTTTCGTCACATTTGCAGTGTGTGGTCGTGCGTTGAGTGAAGCAAAACAACACCTTTTGACAGACGTCCCCGGCGCTTATTCTGAATTGCACGGCGCAATTTCCGAAGTGTCTCGCAATAAGCATTTGCTTTGATTGTTTGACCACGCGGTAAGAAGTCAATGAGTAGGATGTCTTTCCAGTCCCAGAACACTGTGCACATCAGTTTTCGAGGTGTCGTGATTTGCTTCGGCTTTACCTTAGGTGAGAATGATGTATGCCTCCATTCCATTGATTGCCGCTTACTCTCGGGGGTGTCGTAAGATACCCACGTTTCATCTCCTGTGATCACACTGGACTCGCATTCGGAAGGATCGTGGTTCAAATCTATCTCCGGCCATCCAGATTTAGGTTTTCCGTAATTTTCCTAAATCACTCCAGGCAAATGCCGGGATGGTTCCTTTCAAAGGGCACGGCCGATTTCCTCCTCCATCCTTCCCCAAAAATCCGAGCGTAAGCTAATGACCACGCTGTCGACGGGACGTAAAACCCTAAGCTTCCTTCCTTCTCCTGTGACTATCCGTCTCAGAAATTATCGCCGCTTTCAGCATACCGTTTCAAACACTCAAGTGCACTACCCATCTGTTGTGTTTTGTGTTGCTCAGTGAGAATCTTTGGTACCCAACGTGAGCAAAGTTTACGGAATTTCTCTTGTTTGGTAATAATTTCATGCATCAGTGATCGTGAAATTTGGGGGAAGTCCATAGCCTAGAGCACTAATTGTAAACCTACGGTTTTCCTGGATCTTGTTATCAATCGCGTGAACCAGTTCTTCTGTAACCAAAGACGCCCCCTTCGTTCTTCATTGTGCACATCACTACGCCCGCCATTGGACTGTCGGAACCATCTTCTCACCATCGAATCACTCATCGCATTTCGTCCATAAACATCGCAAATTTGCCGATAAATTTCACTTGGTTTCACTTTCCTCGAATTCAGAAACCGAATCACCGACCCGATTTCACAGGCAGCGGGGTTTTCAATCAACGCCGACATTTGAAACAAGCACAACAAAGCGTACGTAACTGACAGCGATCTCCAAATGGCGCACGTTCTTCTCCTTGATACACACCGTCTACAGCGCATGTACGGAACTGCAATCGCAGCGCTGCAGCGGAGATAAATTGAAACGGAACGTACTTTCTGGACGCGCTTCGTATAATGGCGCAGCGGGCCCAGAAGATTATAAAAGTCTGAAACTAGTTACTAACTTCTAAATAGTACAACTGTGACGAAAACAGAAAAAAGAAAAGGTTTTCATTATATATCCAGTTGCTGATCCTGCCCCATCTTCACGATGAATTCTCATAAATAAAATAATTGTAACTTCAAGGCAGATTAAAATTGTGTGCCGGAAGCGGGACTCGAACCTGGGAACTTTGCCTTTCGCGGGCAAGCGCTCTACCGACTAAACTACCCCGACACGACTCACTATGCCGACTCACAATTTTACTTCCGCCAGTACCTCGCCTCCTACTTTCCAAACTTCACAGAAGCTCTCCTGCGAACCATGCAAGACTAGCACTCCTGGAAGAAAGGATGTGGTGGAGACATGGCTTAGCCACAGCCTAAGAGATGTTCAAAAAAAAATCAAATGTTTATAGAACTTATGGGACTTAACTACGGGGTCATCAGTCCCTAAGCTTACAAACTACTTATGAACTAGCTAAGACTAAGGACGGCACAAATATCCATGCCCGAGGGGGGATTCGAACCCCCGGCCGTAGTGGCCGTGCAGACCGTGACGGGAGCGCGTCAGTCCCCTCGGCCACCGCGGGCGGCTAAAAGATGTTTCTAGAATGAAACTTTCACTCTGCAGCGGAGTGTGCGCTGATATGAAACTTCCTGGCAGATAAAAATTGTGTGCCGGAACCGGGACTCTAACATGGGACCTAGTCTTGCATGTTTCGCAGGAGAGATTCTGTGAAGTTTAGAAAGTAGGAGGCGAGGTACTGGCGGAAGTAAAGTTGTGAGGCGGCATCGTGAGTCGTGTCGGGGTAGCTCAGTCGGTAGAGCGCTGGCCCGCGAAAGGCAAAGCTCACAGGTTCGAGTCCCGGTTCCCGCACACAATTTTAATCTGCCAGGAAGTTTCATATCAGCGCACACTCTGCTGGAGAGTGAAAGTTTCATTCAAATAATATAATTCGTGGCTCAAAGGGATAATTAAGGCGATGATTCGCCAATGTCAGACTGGATGGAGCTGGACGAAATAGAAGAGACGGGCAAACGCCATGGCGGCAGTGGATGGTGTGTGTGGTGGTACGGTGTGGGCAGTAACGGTGGCGGGGTGTGGCGGCACGGGGCGGAACGCCGCCGCCGCATTCCACGCGTCATGTTTGGCTTAATTTAAAGGCGTCAGCGCCGGCAGTAATCTGAAAGGGCCACTCGGATTTCCGACCGGTAAGAACCAAAACGCGTGAAGTCGTCAGGAAACGCCTCGATTAGCATAATGCTCGCCGTCCGCTGGATTACCAGCTGTAACGGCTTCATCACGCCGGCCGTGTCCAAACGGCGCGCTGGCGTGCCGTGGCGCGCGGAGGCCCAACAGGTGGCGAACACCGGCCTACGCTCGCTCTCTGCACTCCGCAGTAGCACAAGCGGGGTCACAGGTGTGTAGGTACCAATACACACGTAAGTGTGGGTTTACACTGGCAACTAAAGTGGCGCCACTTAACCGCAAAGTTGCATGTCAAAACGTCTATTTTTTAATTTTACACACCATAAAAAATATACGTAATCAAAAACGTATGTTATTGGAAATTACACAGCTTTCGGCCTCAGTAAATCTGTATATTAATCAAATTCAAATGTTCAGATGTTTGTAGAACTTATGGGACTTAACTACGGGGTCATCAGTCCCTAAGCTTATAAACTTGTTATGAACTACCTAAGACTAAGGACGGCACAAATATCCATGCCCGAGGGGGGATTCGAACCCCCGACCGTAGTGTCCGTGCAGACCGTGACTGGAGCGCCTCAGTCCCCTGGGCCACCGCGGCCGGTGTATATTAATCACAAATCGTTTTTTTTCATCATCATTGTCATATCGTAGGTTTTCAAAACGGCAGGTTGCTAAACATACCTACGATATGACACTGATGATGGCTGGTAACCTAGCTGAATCGATTTGTGCTTAATAAACAGATTTATTGCAACCGGACGCTGTGGTATTCCAAGTAATTATATCAACGGTCGCTGTGCACAACGATCCAATTATGCATTATAACATAATTAAAAACATATGTGTAAACACTGACGATTTGTCAGGTTTAAGGCCCTAATTAGGGTCGGATTTAGGAATATCTATTTATATTATTTAACATACCGTAAATATCGATGTAAGACAACTATAAGTAGTGATAATACGTAGATCTATATATGCTACAGTTTGTCTTGGATAAGTTCGTTTCTACCATAATAACGCAGTCTGCAATGTTTATGCTGCTCATTTCATAGAGTACCATGTACCCGCTCGGTTAGCCGTGTAGTCTAAAGGCTAGTCTACACAACGACACCAGGTTGCGACACTCGCTGCGTGAAATTAGTTTGACGCATCTAGTTTCGTGTATGTCTGTAGATACGTCACCGAAACTTTGCACTTCAGTTTCGTTGTTTTCTGAGTGCCGCAGTCGTCGTAAAATAAAGTTTCGGCAGCTGTAAGAGTTGCGGTGGAGCTATTACTTCTCTGTGTGAACTTACTTCATAGGACTAAACATAAAAAGACTAAGAAACGTGTTTCGGTTGGTGAATAGATTACAAAAAAAGACGTCAGCTAGGTTGATCAGCGACCTTGCTGAAAGAGATTGTGGTTGAACACCTTACAAATTATTTTAATTATCTTAGAATGTCACCAAAGCAGTTTACTTTTTTTAACATACTAATTAAATAAGGAAACAGGATACTCTAATGTGTAAAGCATTGTCACTAGAACTGAAATTAAAAATTACATTACGTTTCTCGGCAAGTAGGGATTCATATTCGTCTCTATAGTACGTGTAACATGTTCCGACATCCACATCTGATTAACCAGGAGAATGTGGACAGTGGAGTTTACCAGCCAGCAACATGGAAAAATACACATACTGCAGGACTAATTGATGTAACGCTGCATGCCGGCAGTGATCATTGTTAAAAGCAGGCTGCATTAAGAAAAAAATGGTTAGCTAACCACTTTCTTGCAGAGGGGTGTGTATCGTGTCAATATCAGCACTTTTAAAAGTATTTAGAAAATGTGAATGTAAAACCCTGTCACGTTTTAAATAAATATTTACAAAGAACTGTGAATGTAAAAACTGTCACGTTTTAAACAAATATTATCAAATAAAATAATTCAGCTTAACATATTTGTGTGGTTTTCTCTTATGTGTACATATTTCATAAAATAATAATAATAATAAATAAATAAAAAAATTGCAAGTTCAAACCCCGGGATCTTGGTCTTGTGAACTTGCGCTGATCCACACCCAGATGTTTTACTAGATTGCATTTTGTTTGTATAAGTATTTCGAATTGAATGTATATTAGTCTGCAAATTAGTTATTGTTCATCCATCAATATTTAATTCATGAATGATTGCTTCAAAGCACCAACACGCCGCGTCTTATTCCAGAAATTTTCATCATTTAAGTCCTATAAATACCTATGCATCGCATATACCTACAAAACCGAACAATTTCTCCCGTTCTCCACTTCATGTTGTATTTTGTTGTGTTTTGGTTATCACCTAACCTAAAAAAGATGCTCAAACAGTTTCGCAAAAGATGGAAGGTGCCGAAACTGTTTAGTTTCGCCAACGAGTTGCGCGTACGCCTGCCGCGCATGCGCACTGGCCAGTAAGCGCAGTTTCATGAAATGAAGTGTCGTCGCACCACTTTCAAGACGGGGAAGCGCACCGACCCGGTTCGAATTCGTCCGGCGCATTAACGAAGGGGGGGGGGGGGGGTGGTCAGAATGCCGGCCAGCCTGGATGTGGTTTTTAGGCGGTTTTCCACATCCCCCTAGGTGAATACCGGGCTTTTACCCAAGTCCCGCTTCAGTTACACGATTCGCAAAAATTTCGTAACACTTTACATTTTCACACATATAACACTACACGCAGACATTTTGGGGTACACATTTCCTCTTGGGGGGGATAGGGTGGCGGCAGGAAGGCCATCAGCCAACTCGAAGATATTAACACGCCAAATCCAAGTAATAACGCTGACCCTGCATGTGCGGAATTATGGCGAAAGAGAAGAAAATCATAGAGTACCATGTGGTGGTGAACAACTCAATATTTTGTTGTTGATTTTCTAATACAGGTTGAAAGAAGCCTATTATTAAAATTAGCAAGAGCTCGGGCTGTTGATACCTACAAATGTAAGTTAAAACGCTCATTGCTGCTCTAAATTACTTTATGAGTAGGCACAGTGATTGCGCAACCGAAATTTATCGAACTTTTCACTCCTTAAGGGAGCAGCCAACGTTTTAACAAACACAAAAGCAATGTTAAAAAATAAGTGAATAGATAGTTAAACATGGAACAGAGAGCATGAAATCATAAAGCAGATGTTTTATACTTTTAAAATGATAATGTACTCAGAAAAATAACAAGCAATTAAACGTGGGGAGTCCAAATTAAGAACACACCTTGTACAAAAGTGAATTAAATCATATAATTACTGCCCATATTAAATTTGTTTCTGCCCTTTATGAATATGGAGGTAATGTGGAAGGAAATTTTCAAATACACAATGGGTATCTGAAAGCACATTCAATTATTCACAGACACACACATAATGCTTGGCAGTGCATTACAATCCTTGAACACATGAAAGGAGTGGCGAAACGAAGTGTTGGCGTCGTCTTGACAAGATGGGAAGTGTCTTGATCACAAATTTTTAAATATACTATGCACTAATTGAACTCATGTTTGGGAAGGCAGCTGCATACTATTATTAAGTACCATGTGGTGCACAACAACAGAGAATTAGATAGAATTTACAAACGAAATTAATTCAGAATAAGCAAATAGAGCACACACGAGAATTTGTGTAGAACAAAGTTAGTATTAATAAAAGCATGGCTGAAGGCCAAAGTAATGCAATCGAGCATACAAGAAAGGAAAGACAGAATCAAATCAGAAAATCTGAGAAATATTTAGCATACTCACAGATACAGACACAGTGTGAAAAGTTAGTTAAAAATAGCAAGGTAATTCAAACATATTAAGTTTACACAAAGGCTGAAGGCCACACATGTGTATTCTAACTTGAGCAAAACCGGACACACAATTATCACTGGAACGAAAATGCAAATAATTAATTTACACTGAATTTATTCGAGTTCTGTAAATTAAGAAACACTTCGCCTTGCATAGTGAAAGAATTACTGAAAAAGCAAGACTGCCTGATCATGGATAACTCAAAGTCGTAACAGCATGTCTTCCCCTCAGCACGATTCGACGGAGTACTTTCTTCCACAGTCGCCAGAGCCAGAATCAAGAGTCAAGACTCAAGTTGATGCTACGGCGACGCTGCTTCTGTTCATTGCAGTTCCTCGATCGACCATGAAACAGACAGAATGAACTCAAAACTTAAGTATCACATCATTAATAAAATCATAACACATACAATCAATAAACCGTTTTCATTAATACGTATACTATTCATTTATAATTTCATCTCCTGCAAAAGAAAGCTAATATGGGGAGTAGAGGCTCGCAAATCCTTCCCACTACAAGGTACAGTGCCACAAGCCTTCTGGAATCTAGAAATACGGAATCAATGTGAGGAGATCGGCGGCATCCCTCTAGCGGTTGCCGCAGTAAGGTGAGCGGCGCGCCGCTCCTCCCTGCCCTGTTGCCGGTCAGCGCCTGGGCGGCGTGGCCGCGGTCACGCGGCGCTGACTTGTGAATAGGCGGGGGCGTGACCGCCGCGGGCAGCCGCAGCCGTGACCGGCGGACGTCTCCAGCGCGCCGCCATCGCGACGCATCTCCAGATGCCGCCCCGATAGCCGGCCCATGCTTTATCAGCGCCGCCGTCACGCCCCTCCTTTCATATTCCGGCCCGGCCGCGGAAGGAACCACAGAGTACCGTTCCGCAGCGTACCGCTCGCTTCCATTCCGTTCGGTACCGGCCGGCAGTCGTGCGCATGCCTCCACGGCGGGCCACAAAGCTCTGCTCTCCAGCCGTCCAGCACAGCAGCCCCATACAACGCGAAGATGGTGCCAAAGTTACACCCACTTACCTCCTTCTATTCACAACATGTGGACCTCATTTCATCCCCCGACACTCTCCCGTGTAAACATACCGCATTTTCAGAATGAAACTTTCATTCTGCAGCCGAGTGTGCGCTGATATGGAACTTCCTGGCGGACTGAAATTGCGTGGCGGAACCGGGACCCGACCTTTGCCTTTACCTTTCGCGGGCAAGCGCTCTACCGACTGAGCTATCCCGACACGACTCACGATGCCGCCTCACTACTTTCCTTCCGCCAGTACCTCGCCTCCAACTTTCCAAACTTCACAGAAGCTCTCCTGCGAAACTTGCAAGACTAGCACTCCTGGAAGAAAGGATATGGTGGAGTTTCGAGTCCCGGTTCCGGCATGCAATTTTAATCTGCCAGGATGTTTCACAACAGCGCACACTCCGCTGCAGAGTGAAAGTTTCATCCTGGAAACATCCCTTAGGCTGTGGCTAAGCCATGTCTCCACCATATCCTTTCTTCCAGGAGTGCTAGTCTTGCATGTTTCGCAGGAGAGCTTCCGTGGAGTTTGGAATGTAGGATGCGGGTACTGGCGGAAGTAAAGTTGTGAGGCGGCATCGTGAGTCGTATCAGGACAGCTCAGTCGGTAGAGCGCATGCCCTCGAAAAGCAAACGTCCCAGGTTCGAGTCCCGGTTCCGGCACACAATTTTAACCTGCCAGGATGTTTCAAATCAGCGCACACTCCGCTGCAGAGTACAAGTTTCATTCTGGAAACATCCCTTAGGCTGTGGCTAAGCCATGTCTCCACCATATCCTTTCTTCCAGGAGTACTATTCTTCCAAGTTTCGCAGGAGAGCTTCTGTGAAGTTTGGAAAGTAGGAGGCGAGGTACTGTCGGAAGTAAAGTTGTGAGGCGGCATCGTGAGTCGTGTCGGGATAGTTCAGTGCCGGGCGCCGTGGCTCAGCACGGCCGGTCAGGGGACTCAATGCCCTCTGTAATACGAGGTATATCCACAAAGTAAGTTCCGTTTGCTTATATAAAACAAATGTGTACAGATAAAGAAAAAGTATTTATTGTACAAAAATATACAACTATTAAACTACTTTTCTACATAAAGGTAATGCAGTCAACAATCCGAAGATTGGTTTGAACACCAAAGTGCTTTACTAGGCATGGTCCTGTTTGGAGGTGGTATGCCGTTGCATTCCTCCGACCTTCGAACTGACTTACCAGCCAGTTATAGGGGGACCTACAGTTTAACGTGGGTTCCGAACCACGGTGCTACTCGGTATTTTTCACATGAGGAATACTACCAGAGGTGAAAGAAGTGGAAAGTGACAGATAAAAATCCTAGGACCTGGTGGGGATCGAACCCGCGACCTTTGGATTTGTAGTATGGCACTCTAGCACTGTGCAACCGAGGCGCACCTTTTCTACATAGTTTCCGACATTTTGTAGGCCCTTGTCATAGCATGGCACAAGTTTTTGTATGTCTTCTTCGCAGAAGGTTGCCGCCTGTGTATTCAACCATGTGGTTAATTGTTCTTTCAGCTGGTCATCGTCGTTGAAGTTTTGACCACCATGGAAGGGTTTTAGGTGTACGAAGAAAGTCGCTAGGAGCGAGACTATACGGAGGATGATCAAACACGTCCCAGTGAAATTCCCGTAAGAGTTGTTTGGTCACATTCACCTAGTGAGGTCGGGCGTTAACGTGAAGGAAAAAAATCCCTCCTTTCATCTCTTCTTACACCTAAAATCTGACCTTGATGGTCAACATTTCAACTATGATGAGCTGAAAGAGCATGTTACCACATACTTGAATACACAGGCGCCAACCTTCTATGAAGAAGGCACACAAAAACTTGTGCCACGCTATGACAATTGCCTACAAAATTTCGGAAGTTATGTAGAAAAGTAGTTGAACAGTTGCAGATTTTTATACAACAAATATTTTTTCTGTATCTGTTCACGTTTGGTTTATATAACCGAACGGAACTTACTTTGTGGACATACCTCATAAAATGGCTGAGCCAAATATACAAAGAACAACCATGAACGAATAGAACCAACGACCGCAAAGAATAGATCCACCACTTGCCCGTGGAAGGCAAACGTCCCAGGTTCGAGTCCCGGTTCCGGCACGCAATTTTAATCTGCCAGGAAGTTTCATACGGTATTTTATTTATTTAATCGTGATAGAAACATACATACTTTCGGAGTTATACACAACAAGAAAACAAGGCAGTAAAAGTACAAAATAAAGTAAAAATTCCATGTTATATGTTGGAACTGAAATAGTAAATTTAATTGATGAAAGGAGAAAATATAAAAATGCAGTGCATGAAACATGCAAAAAGGAATACCGACGACTAAGAAATGAGACTGACAGGAAGTGCAAAATAGCTAAGGAAGAGTAGCTAGAAAGCAAATGCTAGTCTGTAGAAGAATGTATAAATAAGGGAAAAATAGATCCGACTAAAAGAAACATTTGGAGACAAGAAATCAGATGGAAAACCAGTTCTCAGCAAAGAAGGGAAAGCTGAAAGGTGGAAAGAGTATATAGAGGGGCTCTACAAAGGAAATATTGTAGGAAGGGAACACGGTGTAAATGAAATAGGAGATACTGCAATGAGAGTAGAATTTGACAGAACACTGAAAGACCTAAGTCGAAAGAAGGCCCATGGGGTAGACGACAGTCCCTTAGAATTACTGAAGTCTCTGGGAGAGCCAGCGATGACAAAACTATTTCACCTGGTGCGTAAGATGTACCAGACAGGGGAAATACCCTCAGACTTTAGGAAAATGTAATAATCCCTATTCCAAAGAAATCAGGGGCAGAGAGATGGGAAAATTACAGAACCATTAGTTTAATAGGTTGCAAAATTTTAACACGAATTATTTACAGAAGGATGGAAAAGCTGGTAGAAGTCGACGTCGGAGAAGATCAGTTTGGATTCAGGAGAAATGTAGGAACACGAGAGGCAATACCTTACGGCTTATCTTAGACTAAGGGAAGGCAAACCTATATTTCTAGCTTTCGTAGATTTGGAGAAAGTTTTTGACAATGATTGGAATACTCTTATTCAAATTCTGAAATCAGCAGGACTACAATATAGGGAACGGAAGGTTATTTACAAATTATACAAAAACCAGACATCAGTTATCATAGTTGAAGCGCGTGATAGGGATACAGAAGTTGGGACGGGAGTAAAACATGGTTGTAGCCTCTCTCCGATATTGTTCAATTTATACATTGAGCAAGCTATAAAGGAAAGCAAGGAGAAATTTTGAGAAGGAATTAAAGTTCAGGGTGAATGAATAAAAACCTTGCGTTTTGCTGATGACATTGTATTTCTGTCAGAGACAGCAAAGGACCTGGAGGAGCAATTGAACGGAATGGACAGTGGGTTGAAAGGAGCATATAAGATGAACATTAACAAGAGAAAAACAGGGGCAATGTAATTCAGTCTTATAAAATCAAGCGATGCTGGGAGAATTAGATTACGTAATGAAACAATAAAAGTGGTAGATGAATTTGTTATCTAGGCGGTAAAATAACATATGATGATCGCAGTACAGAGGATGTAAAATGCAGAATAGCAATGAGAAGAAAAGCATTTTTGAAAAGAGAAGTTTGTTAACATCGAATATTAATTTAAGCGTAAGAAAGTCCTTTCTGATGGCATTTGTGTGAAGTGTTGCCTTGTATGGGAGTGAAACATGGACGATTAACAGTGCGGAGATAAATAGGATAGAGGCTTTTGAAATGTGGTGCTACAGAAGAATGCTGAAGATTAGGTGGGTGGATCACGGAACTAATGAGGAGGCACTGATCAGAATTTGGGAGAAAAGGAATTTCTGCCATACCTTGACAAAAAGAAGGGATCGATTGGTAGGACACTTTCTTAGACATCAAGAAATTGTGAATTTAGCGTTGGAGGGAAGTGTGTGGAGTAAAACCCGCAGAGGGAGAGCAAGAGATGAATATAGCAAACATATTCCAATGCATGCAGGTTGTCGTTCTTATAAGGAGACGAAAAGGCTTGCTCAGGATAGAATAGGGTGGAGAGCTGCATCAAAACAGTCTCCGGACTGAAGACCACAACGAAAACTTAATTTTAATCAAAAATATTTTAGAGTCACAGTTTCCAGTTTATAGCTAAAATTTATGTCAACCTTTTCCTACCTCCACTCTCCTGTACATATATTTACAGTTTAATTTAATGTTATCAATTGTCCCTCTATTCAGGTTCATATACTATAGTGTTTTCGTGGTGCCTGTGTTTTGAAAATTTTGGTTGTGAGAATAGGTCTAGGGATACTTGTATTCATTTAAGGCTATTGATGCTACTTTAAGTAACCAGGGCTTACAACTGCAATAGGTAGCATCCATACAAAATAACCTAAATTTTGACCTAACCATTTGTTTATTCATATCATTAAGTAGATCAAACACAGGGTTCGATATTAATTTTAATAACGGATTCTTTTTTTACTCCCAAAGTCCACTACTCCTTTGTATTTATTTAATTTGGTTTAATTTTAAGTTTTAAAATATTTGTCCCAGTGTAGCTTACCACATTATATTCATTTTCAGCTACCTTGATGTTTGGATTACTAATTTCATGAGACAACTCTATTTTATGCAAGCGTAGGCTTCCGCAGTTGTCACTATTGACACAAACCCTGATGAAGGCCGCCTGCAACAGTAGCCGAAACGTCGGTAGAGTTTATAAAATGAGGACGCGGTCTCATACCCGGAGGAATGTTATTGATAGGTCCACTTTAGTTTACTCTATTCCAGTAACTATTCCACACTGCAATTCATTTTAAGTTATTGATGCCACTCCAATCCTGGCCTTACAACTGTTATGTGTAACGCCTATATATAATGATCACCCAAAATTATTATCAAGGCCCTTATTTAGCATTACCAATTCATTTATAATCGTTGTTAGTTCCAGTTCCCAGGTTATGTTCAAATTTATTCCTTGTCTTATCATCCACACACTGTATATTCATTTAGTACTGTTTAATTTTTAAGTTGCCAATTATAATAACATATTGTCAAAGATGTGTTTTACTATGTATGTCGATGTAAGTGTAGACGTTTGTCATCTCTTCCAAAACAGTATCAAAACATTGTGACCTCTTTGACACACCACTCTGAAAATGGCCTTATAAGCCGAAAACCGGTTAAGTAAACAAATATAAACCCGTAGAACACACACAAAATTGTCTTTTTTCATTGAATAAAACTCCAAACTTTGGTACTATAAACATTATCATTTCTGGGCATAGTTATAGCTAACACAAATGTAATTAATAGGATCCTTTTAGAGTACGATGATGGAATAGCCCCATACGTAACTATCATGTACAACCGCCCACTTAGTGAACGTTGCGTACCCAAAGAGTGGAAAGTTGCAGAGGTCACTTCAATATTCAAGAAAGGCAATAGGAGTGATCCGCAAAATTACAGGCCTATATCATTGACGTCGGTTTGCAGCATGATTGACGGCCGCGGTGGCCGAGGGGACTGAGGCGCTCCAGTCACGGTCTACACGGCCACTACGGTCGGGGGTTCGAATCCCCCCTCGGGCATGGATATTTGTGCCGTCCTTAGTCTTAGCTAGTTCATAAGTAGTTTGTAAGCTTAGGGACTGATGACCCCGTAGTTAAGTCCCATAAGTTCTACAAACATTTGAACATTTTGCAGCATGATTTTGAAATATCTACTTTGCTCAAGTATTATGAACTACCTCGAAGAGAACGAGCTATTGTCCCATAGTCAACACGGATTCAGACAGCTCTTTACTCAAATGATGTGATGAGTGCTATGGATAACTGACGTCAAATAGATTCTGTATTTCTAGATTTCCGGAACTTTTTGATACTGTGCCTCACAAGCGTCTTCTAATCAAATTGCGTGCTTATGGGATATTCCTACAGTTGTGCGTTTCGTTTCTTGATTTCTTGTCAGAAAGGACACAAATAGCAATGATTATCGTAATTATAAACAAACAGCTAGTAACCATATTACATCTCTCACATACGATGTAACTGATGGTAACTCCTCGAGTAGAACAGAAATAATATCTGGCGTTCCACAGGGAAGTGTTCTAGGGCCCCTACCGTTCCTTATTTTTTTATAAACGATTTAGGAGACATTCTGTGAAGCTCTCTTAGACTGTTCGCGGATGATGCTGTCATTTATCGGTTAGTAATGTCACCACCCACCCCCATGAACCACAGACATTGCCGAGGTGGGGTGGCTTGCGTGCCTCAACGATGCAGATAGCCGTACCGTAGGTGCAACCACAGCGGAGGGGTATCTGTGGAGAGGCCAGACAAACGTGTGGTTCCTGAAGAGGGGCAGCAGCCTTTTCAGTAGTTACAGGGGCAACAGTCTGGCTGATTGACTGAGCTGGCCTTGTAACATCAGCTAATGTGGCCTTGCCACACAGTTACTGCGAACGGCTGAAAGCAAGGGGAAACTACAGCCGTTACCTTTCCCGAGGACATGCAGCTCTACTGTATGAACATATGATGATGGCATCCTCTCGGGTAAAATATTCCGGAGGTAAAATAGTCCCCCATTCGGATCTCCGGGCGGGGACTACTCAGGAGGATGTTATCATCAGGAAAGACAACACTGGCATTCTACGGATCGGAGCGTGGAATGTTAGATCCCTTAATCGGGTAGGAAAATTAGAAAATTTAAAAAGAGAAATGGATAGGTTGAAGTTAGATATAGTGGGGATTAGTGAAGTTCGGTGGCAGGATGAACAGGATTTCTGGTCGGGCGAGTACAGGATTATAAATACAAAATCAGTTGGGGGTATCACTGGAGTAGGACTGATAATGAATAAGAAAATAGGAATGCGGGTAAACTACTATGAGCAGCACAGTGATCGCATTATCATTGTCAAGATAGATACGAAGCCAACACCGACAACGGTAGTACAGGTTTATATGCCAACTAGCTCTGCCGATGATGAGGAGATCGAAGAAATATATGAGGAGCTAAAGGAAATTATTCAGACAGTTAAAGGAGAGGAAAACTTAATTGTGATGGGAGACTGGAATTCGGTAGTAGGAAAAGGAAGAGAAGGAAAAATAGTAGGTGAATATGGACTGGGCAGGAGGAATGAAAGAGGAAGTCGCCTGGTAGAATTTTGCACGGAACATGATTTAATCGTAACAAACACGTGGTTTAAGAATCACAAAAGAAGGTTGTATACATGGAAGAGACCAGGAGACACCGGAAGGTATCAGATAGATTTTATAATGGTAAAACATAGATTCCGGAACCAGGTTATAAATTGCAAGACATACCCAGGGGCAGATATAGACTCTGACCATAACCTGTTAGTCATGAACTGTAGGCTGAAGCTGAAAAAACTGCAGAAAGGTAGGAAAATAAGGAGATGGGATTTAGATAAATTGAAGGAAAGTGAAGTTCTGGAGAATTTCAGAGGGAGATTTAGGCAACAATTGACAGAAACGGGGGGAAATAAAACAGTAGAAGAGGAATGGGTAGCATTGAGAGATGAAATAGTGAAGGCAGCAGAGGACAAAATAGGTAGAAAGGCAAGACCTACAAAAAATCCCTGGATATCACAGGAAATACTAAATTTAATTGATGAAAGGCGAAAATATAAAAATGCAGTAAATGAATCAGGCATAATGGAGTACAGACGACTAAAAAATGAGATTTACAGAAAGTGCAAAATGGCTAAGCAGGAGTGGCTAGAAGCCAAATGCAAAACTGTAGAAGAATGTATAAGAAGGGGAAAAGTAGATACCGCCTACAGGAAAATAAAAGAGACATTTGGGGACAAGAAGAGCAGATCTACGAATATTAAGAACTCAGATGGGAAACCAGTTCTCAGCAAAGAAGGGAAAGCTGAAAGGTGGAAAGAGTACATAGAGCAGCTCTACAAAGGAAATGAACTTAGAGACGATGTTGTGGGAAGGGAAGAGGAAGTAGATCAAGATGAAATAGGAGATTCTATACTGAGAGATGAATTTGACAGAGCCCTGAAAGACCTAGGCCAGAACAAGGCCCCAGGAGTAGATGACATACCTTCAGAGCTACTAAAGTCTCTGGGAGAGCCAGCCATGACAAGACTATTTGAACTGGTGTGTAGGATGTATGAGACAGGCGAAATGCCCTCAGAATTTAAGAAAAATGTAATAATCCCCATTCCAAAGAAATCGGGCGCAGACAGGTGTGAAAATTACAGAACCATCAGTTTGATAAGTCATAGTTGCAAAATTTTAACACGAATTATCTACAGGAGAATGGGAAAGCTGGTAGAAGCTGACATCGGGGAAGATCAGTTTGGATTCAGAAGGAACATAGGAACCCGGGAGGCAATACTCACTTTACGTCTTATCTTAGAAGATAGATTAAGGAAAGGCAAACCTACATTTTTAGCTTTTGTAGATTTGGAGAAAGCATTTGACAATGTTGACTGGAATACACTGTTTCAAATTCTGAAGTCAGCAGGGGTAAAATACAAGGAAAGGCGAGTTATTTACAACTTGTACAAAAGCCAGACCGCAGTTATTAGACTAGAAGGGCATGAAAGGGAAGCATCAGTTGGGAAGGGAGTGAGACAGGGTTGTAGCCTTTCTCCGATGTTATTCAATTTGTACATCGAGCAGGCGGTGAAGGAAAGCAAGGAAAAATTTGGTGAAGGAATTAAAGTTCAGGGGGAAGAAATAAAAACATTGCGTTTTGCTGATGACATTGTAATTCTGTCAGAGACAGCAAAGGACCTGGAAGAGCAGTTGAATGGAATGGACAGTGTGTTGAAGAGAGCGTATAAAATGAACATTAACAAGAGCAAAACAAAAATAATGGAATGCGGTCTTAGAAAATCAGGAGATGCTGAAGGAATTAGATTAGGTAACGAAACAATGAAGGTGGTAGATGAGTTTTGTTACTTGGGTAGTAAAATAACATGCGATGGTCGCAGTACAGAGGATATAAAATGCAGAATGGCAATGGGAAGAAAAGCATTTTTGAAAAAGAGAAATTTGCTAACATCGAATATTAATTTAAGGGTAAGGAAGTCTTTTCTGAAGGCATTTGTGTGGAGTGTTGCCTTGTACGGGAGTGAAACATGGACGATAAGCAGTGCAGACAGGAAGAGAATAGAGGCTTTCGAAATGTGGTGCTACAGAAGAATGCTGAAGATTAGGTGGGTAGATCGCATAACTAATGAAGAGGTACTGAACAGAATTGGTGAGAAAAGGAATTTTTGGCATACCCTGACTAAAAGAAGGGATCGCTTGGTAGGACACATTCTTAGACATCAGGGAATCGTAAATTTAGCATTGGAGGGAAGTGTGTGGGGTAAAAATCGCAGAGGGAGACCAAGAGACTCGTATAGTAAGCAGATTCAAGTGGATGTGGGTTGCCGTTCTTATGAGGAGATGAAAAGGCTTGCTCAGGATAGGGTAGGGTGGAGAGCTGCATCAAACCAGTCTCCGGACTGAAGACCATAACAACAACAATGTCACCAGAACATCAAAAGAAACTGCACAATGATTAGATAAGATATATGCATGGTGCAAAAATTAGCAATTGACCCATAATAATCTGTGTGAGGTCATCCATATGACCACTAAAAGAAATCCGCTAAATTTCATTTACATGGTAAATCAGTCAAACCTAGAATCTATAAATTCAACTAAATACCTAGGAGTAACAATTACTAAGAACTTAAATTGGAAAGAACACATAGAAAATATTGTTGGGCAAGAGAACCAAAGACTACGTTTCAATGGCAGAACACTTACGAGATGCAACAGTTCCACTAAAGAAACTGCCTCCACTACACTTGTGCGTCCTATTTTGGAGTATTGCCGCACATTGTGGGATCCACACCAGGTGGGACTGACGGACGGTTTAGAGAAAATTCAGAGAAGGGCAGCTCGTTTTATGTTATCGCGATTAGGGTAGAGAGTTCATGGAAAAGATGAGCGAGTTGGGGCGGAAATCGTTAAAAGAAAGGCAGCGAGATCTATTTGCGAAATTTCTTTCACCAACTTTCTCTTTAGAATGCGAACATATATTGTTATCACCCACCTATATAGGGAGACATGATCATTATAATGAAATAATAGAAATCAGATCGAAAACAGAAAGATTTATGAGTTCCTTTTTTCCGCAAGCTATTAGAGAATGGAACTATACAGAAATATCATAAAAGTGGTTCGATGAACCCTCTGACATACACTTCAATATTTGCAGAGTATCCATGTGGATGTAGATGAATTAAATGTTCCGCGACCAATACGTGGCCACTTCACACACTTCCCTGGTATCGCCCACCACATTTTGGGGTGAGCTTCCAGTTGCACACCATTTGCATTCGAGAAGATGGCTCAGTATCTGTTCTTCGCCACATTCATATACTGTCGAGTCGCAGGGAAATCCCCATCTTCTCATGTTGCTCTTCGTTCGACCAACTCCTGAGCGCAGTCTGTTAAGCGTCTTCCAGGTTGGCCAGCTTTCCTCGTGACTTGGGTGGAAGCTTTCAGAGGGCACCATCCATCCTGCGAGGTGGCTAGATGTAGACCGCTTTCTGTTAAATGAATGAAGCTCTTCCTTGACGTGAGCTTCTGGTGTGCTGGTTGGTATCCATATAGAGTCTAGGTGGCAAGGTTTAGTGTTTAGTTTTCTTCTGTCTAAATGCGAACTCACGGTGGATATCTGGAGGTGGGATATCTGCTAAACAGTAAACAACATACGGGATAATATCGTAATACTTAGGTATTGTAGATAATACCTAATCTGTGATTATCCTCGTAAATAATGGATTACCACAGCAGAATGTACTATTGATCACAGGTCCCTGCCCAAAAATTCGCGCCTTGTAAATAAACTATCGTCTTTAACTCAGATATGACGTCGTTGTTTAAAGAGGGCGGTTCGTACTGCGGACTTCAATTTACCCTCCTCCACCATTAAGACGTATTATTTCGCTTTATAACCGATAGTGCGTGGGTGTGGGCCTTGTAATTGATCCAACATCTTGCAAGAAACGATTCATGTGACAGTATGAAGATGGTTGATCGGTGAAAATAATTGTCCCCCCACCTCACCTCCTATCGAGCATCACAATACCTGACGACTCCCACCTCCATTATTCGTAATTTCCAATTATCAATTAGCATACCGATGGCTTCCTCCCACCTTTCGCTCGTTTCTTTCAGTACTATAACTGTAACCCATTCTCAAAACGCTTCCGAAGTGATTACACTCTCCCTGCTATGCCTGCTGCAATTACCGGTAACTAAAGGCAATATTCACCTCGTATACCTTTGGCTCTCACTAGCGCTGTACCCCTATACGTTAGATTTTACTTGTTATCATGTAAGATATTGTTAGATTTTGCTGATATTTCATTGTCCTAAGGTTATCTTCAGAATCTACGAGTATGTTCCTGCACCGCGTTAGTTGAAAAAGCGAAGATTACATTGTAGAAAGTATCAATATCTCCTCGAAAGCTTCTATAAATAGCGATCTGCAGCAAAGAATGTTGTCTTTTCCACATCGACATACTACAACAATCCACCGCGTGTCAGCTCGTCGTTTACATTTGGTAAACCTCTTTTTTTTTTTAATGTTTTTATTTTATCCAAATGTTCAGATGCTTGTAAACCTATTGAACCAAACTGCGATGGTCATCAATACTTAGACTTAAAAATTAATTAAACTAACTTACACTAAGGACAATACACCCACACCCACTAACACACAAACACACACACCTACCCCCGAGGGAGGACTGGAAACTCTGACAGGATTGGTCGCCCAGCCTGTAGCATGACGTCTTAGACTACGCGACATTCTGCACGGCTTTAGTCGCCATTTACTCGTGTAGCAAAAGTTTTACGGAGACATCTATGTCCTAGACTAATGTTTTTCAACATTTTTGAACCCGCGACCCCCTTTTCGGAGTAATAATGTCCGGCGACCTCCCAGGTCCGTAATAAAACTATTTCAGTGATTCTACAGGAAGAGTATTTAATTTTCTTTCTTAGATGTATTTAAGATCTGCGCAGCCATTCACGTTTGGTGAAAGTTGCAGCAACGGAAACGAATCAAAAATGAAAAAAAAAAAAAAAACTTTATGACTACTAGTAATTGATATATGTTTTTGTTGTGATGAATAATAAATTTCCATGTGTAATATGCGGCGGCGTGTTGTCATGTGCGAGTATGAAACCATCGAAGCTGGTTCATCACTTCTTAATATTTCAAGTATGGTCATAAACTCTGGATTTCTTCGAAAGGCTACAGAAAACCCTTAAGCAGCATCAAACTACAACGATCCAATAATAGAATGTTATTGACATTAGTTGACTAAAATAATATGCATCGGAAATTTGTTACCAACTGCAAACTACTATGATCTAGTAGTAAAAAGGCATTGTCATGTAAGATATATAAGAAGGTTTTCAGTAACGCAGCATTTTAATGTCATTCTGCTCCCAGCCAGGTCACGTTTCTGCAAAAGATGCTATCTAGTACGCTAATTCTGTTTCTGTTGGCCCTGTACCTGGTACATATCGTTCATTCTTTGTGAATTGCATAAAGCTATACGCAGCATCACACACAGCATGCCTCATCTGTAACATCAGTGCCACAATCAGTGATTAATTGTTATTTCATTTTCGAACTAACTGTCTTCAAGTCTGCATTTATTCATCAACTGATTTAAAGAGAGCAATGCCCTTAATTTAAGTCTGCACGTTCCTGTAATATATAAATACTGCCATACTAGCTGGTGATTTTTTCTTCTTCAAAATATCACCGTTCACTGTATGCCTAAATACAATGTGAACAATGAAAAATCAGTGTTCATCTGAGCATTGTTTAGACTTACAAGGAGACCACATGGGTGTCGGATTTTAGAATTTTTTTATATTTATGGCACGTGAAGTTCAGAACTTAAATAACAATCAGACAAAGCCATTCGATGCAACTCGCAAAAATTCTCGAAAAATCGGCTTTTAAGTTTTGCAAGAACACGTAAGTACCAATAACTAAAACAGTTGTATGTAGCATTTACCGGTGCAGCTCAGGTGGCAGTCTTTTGGAATCATAACCATAGATTCGGTGGTTTAAATCCCACTGTGGCGATTTTTTCCATTGCTTTCGAATTCAGTCATATAAAACATTCCACGTTTTGTGTCTATTTTTGTTGATATGTATGTGGACGAACTGAATATCTTGTTGTCACCAAAAGGATGTTTGAGTAGCTTATGTTATTCCGATAAATGGCGGGACATCATTACGCAGACGTGGATCGCTTCTGCTGCAAAGCGCGCTAAATTTGCGGGAGGGCGCGTTAGTATCCATCCTCAATGCGCAGGCACCGACGTTTCAATCTTTGGTATACAGAATCTTCAGTCTCGTGTTTGTCAGCTGAAATGTCGTTGCATGAGGTCAACTTGATCCGGCTACAAGCCCGAAATATGATGCACCACTCACTACGCCGGGAATACTTAAAGATACACAAGATAATTACAGCATGAAAGCAGCATTACACGCACAAAATTCTTTCGACACATTAATAAAAAAATACATAATTACTTAAAAACAAATTACAAGGTACTGTTTAAAATTTGACTTTATTGTTCACTAAAAAGTTTTAACCACTTGCAAATGCATTCCTCTCTTAACTTGGATAGAAAAAAATACACTTTTGTTCTGAAGAATTTTCCATTCATTTTTAATTTCTATTTTTAAAGAATAACATAAAATCTTATTCATGACAAAATTGTAGCCGCGGTGGACTGGTTGAGCGCTTTAAGACGCCTTGCTGCGGTGAACGCGATTGCTCCCCGTCGGAGGTTCGAGTCCTGTGTGTGTGTGTGTGTGTGTGTGTGTGTGTGTGTGTGAGTGAGTGTGTGTGTGTATGATAGTGTAAGTATTCGTAAGCCTAGAGACTGATAACCAACAGAAGTTAAGGTCCATAGATTTATAAACATTTTAATTTGAAAAGAAAGGAGTAAGTAAACGGGTTCCGGTATAACCTAGCGTTTGCCCGAGACGGCCACACCCAACCTGAAAGCGATCTGTGCATAGGCAGCGAACCTCATCCCCATACTCAGGGCTTGACAAGAATAAGTACATCTAAAACAGAACAACGTAACGGCAGACATCGCCTTCCGTCGTCAAACAGCAAATAGACAAATTCCAGTTTATTATCAGGCCGAGCTCTGCAGTTATATGGCCGGCCGCAGTGGCCGAGCGGCCAGCGGCGCGCCAGTCACACTCTGTATGGCCGCTACGGTCGGGGGTTCGAATCCCCCCCCCCCCTTGGGCATGGATGTTTGTGTCGTCTTTAGTATAAAGTAGTTTGTAAGTTTAGGGACTGCTGACCACGCAGTTAAGTCCCTAATGCTTAACAAACATTTGAACATTTTTGCAGTTATCTGTCAGCAGATTGTTTACGAATCTGCGTGAAAGTCTACGACTGACGCGCTCTCATGAGATGGTGCTGACAAACCTGACTAACGACATCCGCAAAACTTCAAGTTACCGATAGCATATACAAGAACATAGTTACCAAACAGTCGTCAGCATCAATTTGATAAGCACAACTGCAGCGCTTGTTTTAAAAGGGTTTATCACTAAATACATCTGTGTGACGAGGAAGATCCCAACACGTTCACATCCTCGGCGGTAGACTGAAAGCAACAGTACCAGACTCAACGTACGCCCGATAACCACAACAGCAAGAGACTCAATATTTCGCACATACGAGTACTACACTGCTCAAAATAATTTGGGGATAAATTTAGATATCTAAGTTTTGAAGTATTGTCAACGGCACAGAATGAACTAAAATTGTTCGACGGCTTTTGTCGGTTCTACGGGGTGCAGACAACAACATTACGGTATCCGAAATATTGGTAACAACAGAGGTTGTTGCATAACGGTCTAATGATGAATTTTGTTTACCACACGAATTACACAAGGAGTTGGGTTCCGATGGTGTAGTGAGCAGGTAGTGCAATCCAACAATAACATGACTTACCCCAAGCTATGGCATGGCATGGCATGTCGTGGGAAAGGCGAACCAGAGACTGCGTATTATCGGCAGAACCCTTAAAAGATGCAACAGAACTACAAAAGAAACTGCATACACTACGCTTGTCCGTCCATTTTTTAGTATTGCTGCTTGGTGTGGGATCCATGTCAGGTGGGTTTGACGGAGGACATCGAAAGAGTCCAGAGAAGGGCAGCCCGTTTCGTATTGTCACTATACAGTGGAGACAGCGTTACGGAAATGATACAGGATCTGGGATGGGAATCATTACAACAAAGGCGCTTATCGCTGCGGCGTAGGCTACTTACGAAACTCCAATCGCCAACATTCTCCTCCTTTTTTTTTTTTAGACTGGAGCCCCTCCATGCTCGCACTAGCATGGTGACCAACTCAAGAGTTCTACTGTCACCTCTGCTTGTGTTAGTAAGTTAATGTAGGCGTCACAGGAGCGGGTACTGTGATGTGTTCCGTACATGTGGATAAGATTACCCATTAATACGGTCCATATCGGGAGATAGTATTGGTCGAAAACTTCGAAAGAAGAGCGGTTTTAAGGGCAGAGGGAAAAAAGTGCCAAGGCAACCGCCAAGGGAAAAAAACCTCTGCGACAGTCAGGTGCGGGTAGTAAGGGCAGTAGCGGATTCCTTGCTAACTGCGATAGATCATGCAAGGGTAGGTTATATTAGTAGCAGGTATTGTGCATCGATTACCGTGTCAGAGCTGAGGTCGTCATATAGACATCAATCCGTTAGTGCTGCAGCAGAACCTGCTGCGTTAGGCTGCACTGCTACACTCGACCGGCTGGCCAAGTGCGGCAGCGAGCCGCGATGTGCCTGCGTCCTCTCTCCGGCGATGGCGCCCATTCGTCGCGGTACCTCTGCGCGCAAATGACTGCGCGGAGAGGTTCCTGCCGCCGGTCGTCTGGGCCGCAACTTCACTGGGTGGCGCACGACTCCTTCAGCGCCTTCTCCAGTGATTGCCCCTCCAGATTGGCCTTCAGAGTGACCGCCCGTACGTGGGCAGGCATCATCTGGACAGCTGTCGACTGTGATTGAACAACTACAGGAGCGCCGGTCGTCGTAGCAGTGGTCGCCGCAGAGCTGTGCGCCCCAGGGGCGGGCTCTGTGGCGTCCTCCGCGTCGTCGTCAGCGTCGTCGTCGTAGAGGTCGCGCGCCAGTTCGGCGTGCAGCTGCCAAATCTGTCGACAGACCTCGTCCCTCTCCGCAGCAAGTTGGGTCTGGAAGGCCACCCTCTCTGCTGCCATGGCGGCTTTGAATGCCGCGGTTGCCTCTTCCGCGGCAACACGCAGGTCGTCCCCGGGCCGCGTCGTCTTCTTTGGGGCGGATGGCGCCGGCCCCCTTTCCGCTCTCGGCCGGTCCGCGCCGCCGTTGGCGGTGTTTTCCGGCCGGTCGCGGTCAGGGGGCGCGGCTGCCGCGCCGTCCCCTCGTCGTCGTCGTCGCCGCCGTTTCCGCCGACCATGCGGCGCCGCCGCAGCGGCCGCCGCGCCGCCTCCGGGTTGACTCCGGCTTGAAAAAGCCGGGCAGCCTCGCCAGTTGGCGACGTGAGGACCGCCACAACGGGCGCAAGTCGGCGTCTCTTCCCTGCCGCGCACGCAGTCTCGTGTGTCATGCTCGCCAGAGCATTTGACGCACCGCGCTGCGTTGCGGCAGTACTTGGCCACATGGCCCACCCCCTGGCATTTGAAGCACTGAGGGAGAGGGTTCATGTCGGCGGGGAGAGCTTCCACCGTCACTGGGAAGCCCAAGAGCTTCCGCAGGGTGAAGACGTCGCTCCCATCATCGACCGTTTGCACGGCGACAACGTAGAGCGGCGGCCTCGTCCTGTTGGTCCGGTTGTGCAACTTAGCAGTTACACCACCGAACCCAGCTCGCCGCAGCCCTTCCCGGACTGCTGCCTCGTCGCAGCACCATGGCAGGCCCTTCAGGAGCGCCCTGGTGTACTTCGCGCGCTTCCCTTCAGACGTCGTCTTCAAGGGAGGAGCGTCGACGATGAAGGAGGCCACAGCGCTCTTCAGTGCCCTGTGGTCCGACTTCGTTGCTGCTTGTAGCGAAATGGTCGCGTTCGAGTTGACCGACTCGATGCCGACCTCTTTCTTGCAGCAGCTGACTATAATATCGTACACCTCGACCCACGCGCCACTGCACGAGATGTACAAGGGCGGAGGAGGTGTACAATCTTCTTCGGTCTTCTTACCGTGATCTGCAGCCTCGATGAGTTGCGTGATCGACGGCCCCTTCACTGCAGGTTTCTTCTGCTGCGCCGATTTCCTCACCATGCTGTGGTGCGGGAGGAAACGACAATTTGCACCGTTGTTAAAACAACGCAACGACAATTTGCTTCGTTCCCGCCACAGCACGGACTTCCTCACAGCTCTCCGGCAACTGGAACAGAGCGCGCTGCACCGACGATGCGCACGCCTCCGCTGCTCAGCTGCAACTACACACAAGGCAGTTTTGAAGCCTGACGGACACAGAGGGAGGTGGCTGCAGCTATTGGAGCGTCCCGAAACGGAATTTCCAGGACCTGGACGCGATTTCAGACAACAGGAACCGTTAAAGGTCGTCCATAGATAACATTAGCAAAAGGTGACCCCTATCTCCGGTTAACAACAAAACCGTCTAGACAGGAGATTGAAAGCAACTAAGCTATAACGCACTATCCAGGCAGCAACAGGATGCCCAATATCAAAAACTCTTTCGAGAATGTGGTCTCTACGCACGGAGGTCAATGATGTGTGTCACATTAAAACCACGACACCGCTTAAGGGACATCAGGATTGAAGTCGTAAAAAATGGCGCCGGGTTCTGTTCACAGATGAGTCAGGATTTTTTTTTTTTTTTTTTTTTTTTTTGTTTTAATTCAGTTGGACAAACGCCATTTCATTTGGAGAGGACGTGGATCTCTGAACAGTTCTTATGTGCAGGAAACATCTCCACATCATGGTGGTGGACGAATGGTGTGGGCAGGAGTCAGTATCGGTGGACGTTGGAACCTCTACATCGTTCAGAATTGCACTTAGACTGCTCAGAGCTATTAAAAACGAGATCCTTTGGCCCTTTTTATGCCCTAAGCTGGTGCCATAGCAGATGGGTAGACGATAACACTCGTCCCGAAAGAGCTGAACTGAAGGAATTGAACGAATTAAGTGGCCAGCTTGTTTACCGGACTTAAACTCTTTTGAACATGTCTGAGATGCCCTTCGCATTGCAGT
Source organism: Locusta migratoria (assembly GCA_026315105.1). Taxonomy (NCBI): domain Eukaryota; kingdom Metazoa; phylum Arthropoda; class Insecta; order Orthoptera; family Acrididae; genus Locusta; species Locusta migratoria. Next base: position 120,404,495 of record CM048747.1, read on the forward strand.
AAACTCCATGTGAACGTCAAGAATTGAAACAGCAAAATGACACAAATTACAACTGTAACCAATATGTGAATAAAATACGTTATTATAAGTATATTGTGTATAATATTTCACCTGATGTAACTATTGTGTGCCGTGTTTATCGCACAGGAGAATAGATAAACTGCATCAATCAGATTTAGCGAAGCAGAACCAATTTGGCCACCACACACGTATGGCAACCTCATCCTCTCAGCCAGTACACTAACCAGGAAACTCACGTCCCCTGTGGGTAATTTTCCCCATCCAATAGGAGTCTCCATCCGCACCACATTCTATCTCACAATCTCGCCCATGCATCGTCTTTTCCAAGTCGCTGGGGAGATACCACACCACGGATTAACACGTGTGATCTGGCCTAAAATATCAATGCGCATCTGTTATTTCTCAACACAGTCACCGTACCAGTTTTGGCACTTGTCGCTTGGTGGTATGAGTTGAGATTGCCCTACGTGTAAAAATCCTATCTATGCATGTTGACACGCGTGATATGGTAGGTAGTGGGGAGTGGAAGGCACGAGGCTATTCAAACTCAATTCAAGCTAAAATCAACCATTCACAATGACTTGATTAAGTAACGTAAAATTGAAACCCCAGTAAATAGTGACTTAATACACAAGGCAAAACCTGGGCCAGAAGGGCGAAATTCAAAACAACATGAACAGGACTGAACAAACAAGAAACCTTCGCCGGAAGGGCAAATATGAAATAAAAACTTTAATACTTAATACACAGTTCAAGTAACAATCACTTTATAATGTAATGTAAAAGATGCACTAGTAAATAGTGGCTTAATACACTCTGCTAGAAATAACCTGCGCCAGAAGGGCGATATTCACCAATGACATGAACAGGGCTGAATAAACAGGGAAGCAACGCCGGAAGGGCGATCTTAAATAACAATAGGATATGTGCCGGAAAGGCAAATTTAAATAAAAAACAGGAGTCGGTAAGGCAAGATACAACAATCACCAACTTTTGCTACTTAAAGGCAAGGTTTCACAACAACACAGGTGCACTCAACACGAATACCAATTACACACCACCCAAGGTGGTGTTACTTACACAGACAATTCGCGATATCAATTCACTGCACTGCCAGATTAGGATGGCACCAAGATCATATATATATATATATATATATATATATATATATATATATATATATATATATATATCCTGACAACAGATGGGAACTCCAAAAGGAAGCAGGCCAAGAGGCACCGAAAGGGACAGGAAGGGAACGCCTAAACTACATTCGTAGAGCGGCACACCTACGAGCGGAAATGATTCTGCTCAAGATTAAAAAAAAAAAAAAAAAAAAAAAAAAATCAGCCGGTTCCTGGGCAGCTGACAGAAAGCGACAGGGTACAAGCCAGAACTCCCCAGTGGCATTCAGCGGTTCAATTGTTAAATCTTAAAGAGGAATGAGTTTCGTACTAGAAGAGTGCACAACCAACAAGTCGCACTCATTAATACATACGCACTACGAGAGCGCAGAATTTCATGGGTTAAACCCAACATAAAACATAAGGATGCAGACATGAAGGGCAGGCACTCTTGGGGCCGAGTACAGGCCTTCAAACAAATCACGACACGTTTAACACACGGCATTCGACCTCACCAGGACTCTCCAAGAAGAAGACAACATTTCACATCCGGACGAGCAAAGGCCGATAAGAGGAGAAAGGCACACACAGATCTTCAGAAAACCTCCTGGAAAGAGGTTTTAACTTAGCACATCCAGACGCTGCAGGCGCAGGCAGATATGTGAGTGTCCGATTCAGCACACCAGGATGAATCGGTTTATCCACAACATCGGGGAGCGAAGGTTGCCATCGATGTAGTTAGCACAGTCGGTGGCGGTGGCAGGATATCACACAACAGTACTCAAGCAATCAACGTGTCGGACGACGCGACATCTCCTCCCGGGTGTAAGGGGACAACTCAAGCGTGGCCCAACGGTCCTCGTAGAACCACTAGTTACGTAAACAGGCCACTGTCATGCGGCCTCGCCGACACTGCTCACTCCCCTCGTCCAACGTTCAGACTGCGGACGATGGAACCCGGAAAACCGACTGACTGCTCGCCGCTCAGCGCGGCAACTGTAGGCCACTTCAAAGAGGGAGCGCTGCAGCGCGCAAAGACAGGTCACTAACCCGCGTATGAGGCGCCATCGCCGGCAGAAAGGCCAGTCGATAACTAACATGAGCAAACAAAAAAAGATGGAAAGCACGAAACAGACCAAACAGGAGGCGGCACGGCCCAACGCGTTTCCGAACGACATTCCAATAGCTACCGTTATAATCCGTAACGTGATCCTCCTGAATCAGCTACTCCAAGTGACCTGTGTCCATATTATTTTATACGGTGAAACTTCCGGACGTGTTAATACTTCATGCCGGACTGGAACCGTAATCCAGGAGATCTGTCTTTCGCTCTAACGACTGAGCTACCTCGCCGCCTACCTTCCAATCGTCGCAGAAGTTCTTCTGTATACAATGCAGGAGTAGCACTCCCGGAAGAAAGGAAAACTTCCAAAAAGTTCGGAAAGTAAGAAGTGAGTTACTGGTGAAAGTAATGCTGTGGGCATGTACCGTGAGGCGTGCTCGGGTAGCAGAATCAGGAGTCAGCGCGGTATCTCAGCATGGTCGGTCTACAGGTGGCCGTTCTCTGTAATAATAAAATAAAATGAGCAAATAACTCCTCAATAAACAACAAAGACACATAATCCCATGTCCATAAATAACCAACCTACTCAAGAAAAAACAATATAAAATTATAACATTAAAACTTAAACTTATTTAAATATGTCGCAGCGCTTGCCGGCAAAATTCGAAGGCCCTGGATTCGAGTCCTGATCCGTCACAGTTTCAATCTGTCGGTAAGTTTCGTATCATCACATACTCGGGTGAGCAGTAAAAAAATTTCATTCTCTTGATGCTATAATGGGACAGCCATTGCGATGTTCTCTTGGCCGAAAAACTTTTAACAAACATGTACCAGATACCGGTGAATTTCAACCGTGGTTACATCTTCTCCTCACAAAAATTGAAAAACTGAAAAGATTTCGTCACGACATCAGTTTTCCAAAAGAGTCGTCATTAATATTTTTCTGCCATCTTAGCTGTTAGTGGCGAATAGCTCAAACTCTGCACAGTTGCGAACCACATGTATCAGGAGTATCACGCACAACTAATTTCTCTATAACAGGCGGAACTTGATGAATATCTCCTTTGTTACCTTAGTTTCCGATCACTCCTCGCACCAGCATTTATAGATTTACATTTGTCCTCCTGCTCACCGTTTTAAATTTTTTGATGTGGTGTCTCTTCTTTAAGACGTAAGACTAATTACACAGCGTTTTATTTATTAAACCTGCCATCAGGCACCCTCTTATACCTGACCAGGCGTTCTACAAACACCTCTGGCCATTAAAATTGCTACACCACAAAGAATATGTGCTACAGACGCGAAATTTAAGAGACAGGAAGAAGATGCTGTGATATGCAAATGATTAGCTTTTCAGAGCAGTCACACAGGGTTGGCGCCTGAGGCGACACCTACAACGTGCTGACTTGAGGAAAGTTTCCAACCGATTTCTCATACACAAAGAGCGGTTGACCGTCGTTGCCTGGTGAAACGTTGTTGTGATGCCTCGTGTAAGGAGAAATGCGTACCATCACGTTTCCGACTTTGATAAAGGTCGGATTGTAGCCTATCGCGATTCCGGTTTATCGTATCGCGACACTCTGCTCGCGCTGCTCGAGATCCAATGACTGTTATCAGAATATAATAATCGGTGGCTTCAGGAGGGCAATACGGAACGCCATGCTGGATTCCAACGGCCTCGTATCACTAGCAGTAGAGGTGACAGGCATCCGCATGGCTGTAACGGATCGTGCAGCCACGTCTCAATCCCTGAGTCAATAGATGGGGACGTTTGCAAGACAACAACAATCTGTACGAACAGTTCGACGACGTTTGCAGCAGCATGGACTATCACCTCGGAGACCATGTCTGCGGTTACCCTTGACGATGCATCACAGACAGAAGCGCCTCCGATGGTGTACGCAACGACGAACCTGGGTGCACGAATGGAAAAACGTCATTTCTTCCGATGAATCCAGGTTCTGTTTACAGCATCATTATGGTCGTATTCGCATTTGGCGACATCGCGGTGAACGCACATTGAGAGCTTATATTCGTCATCGCCATACTGGCGTATTACCCAGCGTGATGGTATGGGGTGCCATTGGTTATACGTCTCGGTCACCTCTTATTCGCACCGACGGCACTTTGAACAGTGGACGTTACATTTCAGATGTGTTACGACCCGTTGCTCTACCCTTCATTCGATCCCTCGAAACGCTACATTTCAGCAGGATAATGTACGACCGCATGTTTCAGGTCCTGTACGGGCCTTTCTGGATAGGTAAAATGTTCGACTGCTGCCCTGGCCAGCACGTTCTCCAGATCTCTCACCAACTGAAAACGGCTGGTCAATGGTGTCCGAGCAACTGTCTGGTCACAATACGCCACTCACTGCTCTTGGTGAACTGTGGTATCGTGTTGAAGTTGCATGGGCATCTGTACCTATACACGCCACCCGAGCTCTGTTTGAGTCCATGCCCAGGCGTATCAAGGCCGTTATTACGGCCAGAGGTGGTTGCTCTGGGTACTGATTTCTCAGGATCTATGCACCCAAACTGCATGAAAATGTAATCACATGTTAGTTCTAGTATATTTGCCAATGAATACCCGTTTATCATCTGCATTTCTTCTTGGTGCAGAAAATTTAACACTTTGTCGCCAAAGGAACCAAATTGACTCGTGAAACAATTTTATTTTGTATAATTACGTTACAAATGACATGTAAAAATAATATATGAAGCGAGAAAAGTAGTCGAGGGTTTTTTTTTTTTTTTTTTTTTTTTTTTTTTTTAATAACCTATGGTTACGTAGTGAAACCACAGGTGTACTCTACAATGCATAACCTTTCGTAACTTACCAGATCTATGCCAACTCCGAAGATAATGCTGTGGAAAACAATATATGTAACCTCAAGATCCTCAGCAAGACACCGGCATACACTGCGCACTTGAATGATAGTAGCTTTCTCGCGAAAATGTATTACCCGAGCCGGCAGCAAGTTGAATATTTTGACGACAGAGGGTAGTATACTCCAGTGCCGTTGTGGTTTTACAGAGCAGCCACTGAGCCGCCTTTGGGACGTTAAATTAAAGGTGATCTCACTGTGAAACCAGTTGTACGCAAGGGGTTAATGGCCAGTAGTGAATGTATATTCTCCTCATAGGCAAGGGAGTATTTCTTTGCGAATGCACAAACACGGAATATCCCTTGCGGGAATACAGTAGGGCTGCGAACAAGGGGAAGTAATAGAGGTAATATCATTGTAACGTGCGAAACGTCGAGGAATTGTGGATGATGAGAAGCGTCCCTGAATAACACAGCCGGCGCGTTGGCTGAGGGCGTTCGGTAAGAAGAGTGTATGTCCTCTCTTCATGAAAATAATTTGAAAATTAGCGAAGAACAAAACACAGTCTTCTGCCAGGATATGTACTTTCAGCTATTTGACCCCTGCTGACATATTTCATCTCTGAAAACTATCCATTTACATTCTACTGTATTTCTTTCCACAGTATCAGGAAGTCATAGGTCCCTTTGTAAATTTCTAGTAACGATGTTTCTTTGAAGTTGTTTGGATCTCATCTCCTTAATTTCCCACCTTTTTACGAAGGAATGAAAGAGAAACCGCCTTCTTTTCTCTTACTAAATTTTACTGGATGTTCAAATCAAATGTTTGTGCATCTATGAGACCAAATTATTGAGGTCATTAGTCCCTAGATTTACAAACTATTAGATACACTAACTTACGCCAAGGACTACACACACACACACACACACACACACACACACACACACACACACACACACACACACATATACACACACGCTCCAGGGAGGACTCGAACCTCCGACGCGAACGGCGAGCGATCCGTACCGTGGCGGTTGAGACCTTTTGGCTATTCCCACGCAGCTACTGGGCTTTAAAGTGCTGTTAGCATCAATCTGTTTTTTGGATAACTTTACTTTTGTGAATTTAAAATCAATGGAAAATTTTTGCAAAATGTGTCAAAGATTTGTTATTGGTAGCGCGGAAATGGCGGTGATCTGAAGCATCATGCTACCGACTGGATGGCCGCTCCCGCCGAAGTTTGGAGTCCTATGGCTGTGTGTTTTGTTCCGTATTGGTGAAAGTTGTCGTAGTTTTTAAGTCTAGGGACTGATGACCATAGTAGTTTGGTCCAATAGGTTTAAAAACATTTGAATTTCAACTTTTTATCGAAACTGGACTACGGAAGATTTGAATAGGAAAAAATTCTACTATTACCTAACTTTCGCTGTCAGTCTGTCTTCCACCATAGCGGATGCTGATGTAAGTGCTTCTAAATGAGGTAAAAATACGTTAGTCTTTAGGTTTTCCTTCGTATCTGATGCTCTCTCGTAAGTATTCTTTCCATTTCAGGTCATATAATTCCATTTTACTGTTATTTTTTATTGCAGTAATCGCTGTGTCAGTATGAAAAGCGAGGAAGACAGCCAAATTTTTGAAGGCGACAGTGACCGCATAGGAATGCTAGGTCATTTTTTTGCCTTACCTTCAGCCTTTATTTATTCGCCCCTTATATTTTCGACCAGAACTTGACTGTTTTCTTATTTCTTCTTTATAGCCACAAAATTTGTGATTTCGGTGACATTCCATGACAATGATCACGCTTTCTTGTCTCATCACTCACGCCCCTCAACATCGTCTACAAAAAGATCGATGCACGAGGCATACAATAATTACCACAGCCATACCTTGGCAAAAGATCTATTCGAGAACCCAAAAAAAAAAAAAAAAAAAAAAAAAAAAAAAAAAAAAAAAAATTCTGATCCTATTTAAAATCGGTAAGCATGTCAAAGGCCACTATCCAGTCACTCGTTGATCATTCCGGGTCAGTAATAGCTGAAAGTAAACGGAAATCTGATGTTCTAAATTTAACCCTTAAGAAATCTTTCACGCAAGACGACCGTACAAGCGTACCTTCATTTAATCAACGCGCTAACTCCAATATTGAGGATAATAGTAATAGGTATTTCCGGTGTAGAGGAGCAGCTGAGAGAGCTGAATACAAAAGCTTGTATTTATCGTGAATCTTTAATTCAGCGCACAGTTCCTAGTGATTGGAAAAAAGCACAGGTGACTCCCGTTTATAAGAAAGGTAAAAGAACTGACCAGCATAATTACAACCCAATATCATTGATATCAGTATCTTGTAGAATTTTGGAGCTTATTCTCAGTTCGAATATAGTGAATTTCCTTGAGGCGGATAAGCTTCTTTCTATGAATCACCACGGGTTTAGGAAACATCGTTCGTGTGAAACTCAGCTTGCCCTTTTCTCACGTGACATCCTGCGAGCCATGGATGAAGGGCAACAGGTAGATTGTGTTTTTCTCGATTTTAAAAAGGCACTTGACGCGGTGCCACACTGCTGATTGCTAACGAAGATACGATCATATGCATTTGGTTCACAGATTTGTGACTGGCTGGAAGACTTCGGAAGTAACAGAACGCAGTACGTTGTTGTTGATGGCGAGTGTGCATCAGAGACGAGTGTATCGTCAAGCGCGTCTCAGGGGAGTGTGACCGGTATTACTTTTTATCTATATAAATGATCTGATGGACAGAGTAAGTTGTAATTTGCGGCTCTTTGCTGATGATGCTGTGATGTATGGGAGGGTGTCGTCTTTAATTGACTGTAATAGCATACAGGATGACTTACACAAAATTTCTAGTTGGTGTAAAGAATGGCAGCTAGCACTAATTGTAGAAAAATGTAAGGTGATGTACATGAGTAGGAAAAACAATCCCATACTTTTCGAGTACAGCATTAGTAGTGAGATTCTTGATGCACTCGTGTCGTTCAAATATCTAGGCGTAACACTGCAGAGCGATATGAAATGACACGATCATGTAAGGACAGTTGTGAGTAAGGCGAACAGCCGACTTGCGTTTATTGGGAGAATTTTGGGAAGCTGTACTTCATTTGTAAAGGAGACCGCGTATAAAACGCATATACGACCGCGTCTTGAGTATTGCTCAAGTGTTTGAGACTCGCAGCAAATCAGTTTGAAGGAAGACATGGAGGCTGTTCAGAGGCGAGCAGCTAGGTTCGTTACTGTTAGGTTCGATCAATGCGCGAGTGTCACAGTAATGCTCCAGGAACTCAAATGGGAATCGCTGGAGGAAAGACGACGTTCTTTTCGAGAAATCTGTTGAAGAAATTTAGAGGTCCGGAATTTATTTATTTATATTTTAGCTTATGGGACTTAACTACGGGGTCATCAGTCCCTAAACTTAAAAACTACTTATGAACTAACTAATACTAAGGACGGCACAAATATCCATGCCCGAGGGGGGATTCGAACCCCCGACCGTAGTGGCCGTTCAGACCGTGACTGGAGCGCCTCAATCCCCTCGGCCACCACGGCCGGCGTCCGGAATTTGAAGCTGAGTGTAGAACGAGCTTCCTACCCCCTACTTACATTCGCGTAAAGATCACAAAGACAAGGTAAGAAAAATTAGGACTCGTACAGAGGCTTAGACATTCTTTTTTCCCTTGTTCTATTTCGGAGTGGAATCGGAAAGGTAATGCCTAATGGTGGTACAGTGTACCCTCCGCCACACACTTTACTGTGGATTGCGGAGTATTTATGTAGATGTAGATTAAGACAAATGGTCAAATGTTCAAATGTTTATATAGCTTATAGGACTTAACTACGGGGTCATCAGTCCCTAAACTTACATACATTTTATGAACTAACTAATACTAAGGACGGCACAAATATCCATGCCCAAGGGGGGATTCGAATCCCCGACCGTAGTGGCCGTACAGACCGTGACTGGAGCGCCTCAGTCCCCTCGGCCACCGCGGCCGGCATTAACACAAACTGAAGGAGATACATGTACTGTGTTTCCCTATTATCCGGTCTAATTTCTTTTATGCAGATTATTGGTAATGACGTGAGGCGCCTATTTCTTTTCCGAAGGGTATGTCGTCACCGCCGATTAAGAGATGCAGTAAGCGTAGGCCTACCTCATTTCACAAGTTCTGTGACATGTTAACATTTTCATCCAGTCAGTATATTTTCTTCTTCTATATTTTGATCAGAAAACGGAAACAGTACAAACGTACAAAAAATTTGCGCTGTAGCTAGTACAGCGCGGTTACTCCCGGATGCCTTAACGCTTGTTGTATCATCGTGTCCACTTTTATAGTTACGGTTTTCCGCACATCTTTTTCGGCGCCGAACCTTATTTCCTACCTTAACAGCCCACTCGGTTTTTAGCACCCCGCCTGTAGCAGCACATCTACAACGCCTCGAGCCGCGGTGGAGTAGCCGAGCGGTCTAAAGCGTCTCGCTGCGGAGCGCGCGGTTGCTCGCCGTGGAGGTTCGAGTCCTCCCTGGGGCATGGGTGTGTGTGTTGTCCTTAGATTAGTTTACCTAGGTTTAAGTAGTTTGTAAGCTACGGACTGATGACCACGCAGTTTGGTCCGATAGATTTACAAACATTTGAACATTTTTTTTACAACGCCTCGGTTCCCTTATTTTCCAATTGTCTCACAGTCCAGTGACCCTGCATACATCGACGCGAACAGTGAGCTTCTACGGCGATGTGATTACCAAAACAAATGTTCGGATTGCTTTTTGTGCACGCTCCTCGCATTGTTTACGTGTGAAGTTCCGGCTTGTCCGATTTGCTGTGAGAGGCACTTCACGGCGATTACCGGCGGCGACTCGCCGATGTTTTCCCGGGGCTCGTGACCTCCTGGTTCTGTTTCGGTCGTGACCGGTTCGCCGCGCTTCTCAGTTGGCTGGTCACATCCGTGCCGGCCGCGCGCGCTTTGTCTCTCGCTACAGTAATAGCCCGCGGTAAGGGGCCTCCCGCACAGAGCTTCTTTATCCTGCCCCACTGGGCCATTACGAGGCAAGTCCAGTTATTACAATTAGAGAGGTAAATCTGATACACGAAAAAGTACTAAAGAATCTTCTTCTTCTTCCTCCTTAGCGTTAATCCCGCACGCTAGCGGGTTCCACTGCATTGGCTCGTTGTTGCCATTTCCTACGATCTTGTGCCTGGTCAGGGTGAAGACCTGAGATCTTGAGGTCTTCATGCAGGGTGTCAAGCCATCGCTGCCTTGGTTTTCCTACTGGCCGTTTCCCATTTACATTTAAGTTAAAACGAATGTTTGCCATGTCGTTTCACCTGCTCTAAAAACATGCCCGTACCAGCGTAGGCGGTTTTCCCTGATCTTATTTACTATAGGTGTAACACCATATTGCCTACGAACTGTTGGCCGCGGTGGCCGAGGGGACTGAGACGCTCCAGTCAGGCTCTGCACAGCTACTACGGTCAGGGGTTCGAATCCCCCCTCGGGCATGGATATTTGTGCCGTCCTTAGGATAAGCTAGTTGATAAGTAGTTTGTATGTTTAGGGACTGATAACACCGTAGTTAAGTCCCATAAGCTTTACAAACATTTGATTTTTAAGCCTACGAACTTCAATGTTTCTGACATGCAGCGTTAATCCTGATGTCCATCTGAGCATGTTTCCATTACCGCAAGTCTTTGTTGAACTTCTTTTGTCAAAGGCCAGCATTTAGCCCCATACAGTGCAACTGGACGTATTATCTGTAAACTTTTAATTGGCCGAAGGGACTGAGGCGCTCCAGTCGCGGTCTGCACGGCCACTACGGTCGGGGGTTCGAATTCCCCCTTCGGGCATGGATATTTCTGCCGTCCTTAGGATTAGCTAGTTCATAAGTAGTTTGTAAGTTTAGGAACTGATGACCCCGTAGTTAAGTCCCATAAGCTATACAAAGATTTGAACATTTTTTCTTTAATTTTAGTTTTTTAGGAGTTTTCCTGTCATGCGGTACTCCCGTATCAGAACGCCATTTAAGCCACGCACTGCTCAGGTGGTTGGTAATTTCTGCACTGACATTTCCGACAGTTTCAATTATCGAGCCCAGGTATTTAAAAGTTCTTGCTGTTGAGAGGCGAACACCATTGATTTTGATGCTAACAGGGTCTTCTAAATCTGTGGAGAGATAATATGTTTTCATTGCTTTGAGCCGTAGTCGTACTTCTGCAAGGATGTCATTCCAGTCTTGGACTTTAATTTGAAAGTCCGTCTTGTCCTCTGTGGCCAATAGTACGTCATTAGCGAATAGTAACGTCCAGGATAAGGTTTCCTCCAGATCTGTTGTGACGGTATCCATGACTGTAATGAATAGGAGGGGTGATAGGGCAGATCCTGATGTACTCCCACGGAAATAGGGAAGACGTCCGATACCCGGCAGCTGACTGTATCCGGCTGTGGTACTTAATAATATTTCCTGCAAAGTTCATTAGATAATGAAGACCCTAAGGAACTGGAATAGGCATGGGTGTGCAAACTACAGAGATATGAAAACAGAGGATGGCCTAGCGTGACGCAACACCTACGTACGAGCGTTAGAACTTAAATAAGGCAACACTGCTGTGGAGACACTATGCAATGGAATTTACTATTGTTGTTGACACTACACGTTGTTGACTACTTACCTTACCTCCGACAAAATGGACTCGCCCGTCGTATGTCACCGGCGAGCACACGATTGAGGGAAAGTCACAGCCGGCCGCGGTGGCCGAGGAGACTGAGGCGCTCCAGTCACGGTCTGCACGGTCACTACAGTCGGGAGTTCGAATCCCCCTTCGGGCATGGATATTTGTGCCGTCCTAGTTCGTAAGTAGTTCATTAGTAGTCTGTAAGTTTAGGGACTGATGACCCCGTAGCTAAGCCCCATAAAAAAAAATAAAAATAAAAAAAAAAAAAAAAAAAAAAAAAAAATAAAAAGGTCACTTGTGAGCGAGCGGTCTAACGTAATGGTGTCACTATGTTTCGAAACAGGAACAACGGGTTGGATAAAGATTGAACATGCCAGAGGTCGTACAGCACGTCAGTGTAGTGAAGGTATTCAAGGGATGTGCGGATAATCGGCGTTGCCGTACAGAACAATTGCACGTTGGCTAAAAGCCTTCAACATAAGTCGGCAAACTGTGGCACACATGTATCGTGTAGGTCGTCCTAGTGTCTCTGGAGAAGAAATGCATACTGTTGCCGCGTTAGTGGACAGTGATCGATGCCAGACGATTCGTGAGCTCACCCACGAAACCTGATTAGTGAATACAACGGTGCTTCGCATCCTGAAGGAACGTCTGGGCATGCGAAAAATTGCATCACGATGGGTTCCGCATGAATGGACGGAAATGCAGAGATGGATGAGTTACGACGCTGCTCAGAAGCATTTGGAGTTCTATGACCGCGAAGGAGAGGCTTTCTTGCGCCGTATCGTAACACTGGCCACACATGGGCCACATCGTACGAACCAAAACTGAAACGCCAATCCAACCAATGGCGTTGTTATACTTCGCCGCGATATCGAAAGTGCGTCAGAGCCTCAGTATGGTGAAAGTTATGGTTATTCTCGTTTTCGACTGCGATGGTGTTATCTTACCGCATTACGTTCCTCCTCGGCAGACCGGTAATGCACAGTATTACTGTTCGTTTTTGAAGCATCACCTGCAACCAGCTTTGCGAAAGAAGCGGCAACACTTTCTGCGCAACCCATCCATCGTTTTTGCACGGCAGTGCGCGGATACATACAGCGCAATCTGTGGGTGCTCTGTTCGGTCGATGCGACTACCATCCACCATACTCCCCGAACTTACTACACAAGACTGGTGTCCACTTTGAAGGATAACAACAGGTGCAAACATGTAACGCTTTTGTGTAGGTTGTGAATAAATAGTTGCCACTATTCAAGTTCCAGCCCTCGTACAGATCAAGGGCCGCTCACGCTGGAGGTTCGATTTCTTCATCCGGCATGTGTGTGTGTGTGTGTGTGTGTGTGTGTGTGTGTGTTGTCCTTAGTATAAATTGGTTTAATTAGAGTGTAAGTGTAGGAGCCGATGACCTGAGATGTTCGGTCCCTTAGCTACATCAACTTTCGGTCACTGTTCGTTAGCCTCGCAAAACTCATAATAACAATAATTTTTTTGTTTTGTTCGCTATAATACAGCCGTGGTTTAGAAAAAAAAAACAAAGGGGTAGGGGAAACCCAAAGCGAATGAGGTGCAAGAGGGAGGAATGGGAGAAAACAGGGAGGGTTAGCTAGTACTTCTGTAAGAAAACTAAATTGATGAAATGTGAAATCATCAGACATAAGGACATAGTGGTAGGATATAGTCGCAAAAAGAAGAAGTGACTAATGGTCAATCTACAAATCTATTTCACCTTACGTACACATATTCTCTTTCCCATCTCACAAATGTAACACTAGATTAAAAGTTTTTAACTTTGGAAACGTTTTTGCACTTATTAGATACAAGATTCTATACTTCCAGCACATTTACGTTTCTATTTTAAGTGTAACATAATGTATAGTTTTTACTCTAAACAATTTTGATTGTGTCCATTAATTTTCATCGTTTCCAGCTATTTTGAATCTGTATACGCTTGTCATCTGCCAGACAAACATTTGACAGTATACACAGCGTAATTGCCTGTCCCATCGTGCTAAGCTAAGTCAATTTCGTAACTTTGTTCTCGCGCAATTTTATCACTCTCATTCGTATAACTAAATTTCTCTTTTCCATTTTCCGGTTTCACTTAACGGTTATTTCTAGGTACGCAAACGTAATAAGAATTGCAATTTTATTTCATTTGCAGATCCAATCTGAAGATGCGCCAAGACCGTGAAACACGTCACAGAGAAATAAAATTTTATTAACTGCAACAGAGACGCTCGTTTTTCTTTTCATTGAATTTTGTTTTGCTTTGTTTTTGTGATAATCTTGTGATATTTTGACATTTTTTGGAATTGCCTGTCTGAGCTACTCACATGACACTGATTGTAGCCTAAAAAAGAGATACTCCCAAGAGTTTCAGCGTCCCCCATTTATGGTGTTTGCTATCAACCCAATCTGTTTACCCCCTTTCTTTTCTTACTGAGATGCACGACCTGCCTAGTGAAGTTCCACTTAGCAATTAGCATCCACAGGAACCAAACCCATGTGAGATCCAGTAGCCACACTGAGCATCTGATATAACTCCATACTGACCCTCTTTACGGAGTTTTTCAACTGGGGCCGATCATACTACAAGAATGCAGGCACAAACCTAATATTTGTATGATTCGTTGCAGAAATTATTTCTACCAGGTCACTTTTATTGTTATAGCCCTGATCGCTATCACAATATGTTCCAGATTAGTGAAGCCCTTGCACAAGGATCCTATGTCCTCAACTAACTGGCTAAGAGATGCACTGGGTTTGTGATCTGGTACCTGTCACCTAAGTTTTATTGTAATACTTGGCCCACACCTCTTCCATGGCTACTACCTAACAACAGAACTTTCCTCCTACTTTCCATTTTTTCTGAAACGCTAGTGTGTATATGTGTGTGTGTGTGTGTGTGACGTCTGTGCCGAAAGAAAAGACGTCACTTCTGATCCTGCAGTTGTTATTCTTTCATACTCGCAGAATATATGACATCAACTGCGAAAGGGCAAAGTTGAAAATGTGTACCCATCCGGGATTCGAACCCGGGTCTCTCGCGATCTTTCGGAACAGACGCCACACCCCCCCCCCATATATATATATATATATATATATATATATATATATATATATATATATAGGGTGTTTCACTGTGTTTCCCTCTGTAACTTATAAAATAATAGGTGACGGGAAATTTTAATGCGGTAGATCAACACAAGAAATGTTACACTTTGTGCGGAGCTATGAACATAGTTTATTGTATCATTTTCCAAAGAGTTTTACCACAAAGATATAATTTTTTTTAATGGAACAATAGTTTTTTCTATCGTGAATTGGATTCGTTGAAACCAGCTGCGTACAAATGAATTTAAACTACATTCCTATCACTGTTAGTTTGGGAGCTACAATCCTTCAAAGTTTAGGGGGCGGAGGCTACGAGAGCGTAGCTCACTGGCTGGTGGGCATGAGACAGTGGGTCGTGCCCCAGGGGTAGCCACTCGGCCAGTCAGCTACGCTATCGCAGCCTCCACCCCCGGAAGTTTGAAGGGTTGCAGCTCCCAAACTGTGATAGGAATGTAGTTTAAATTGATTTGGACGCAGCTGGTTTAATCGAATCCAATACACGATAGAACAAACTATTGTTCCATTTAAAAAATTATATCTTTGTGGTGTAACTCTTTGGAAAATGATACAATAAACTATGTGTAACATTTCTTGTGTTGACCTACCGCATTAAAATTTCCCGTCACCTATTAGTTTATAAGTTACAGAGGCAAACACACTTAGTGAAACACCCTGTATATACCGGTGATGGGCAATGGTCCTTTCGTTAATGGGGAGGGGTGGGGAAGTTTGGGGCTCTTACTCTTACGGGAATTAGTTTCTGAAACTACGAGTTTGAGTACTATGGGCAGGGTAAAGCTGGGAATTTGTGTCTAACGGGAGGCGTACTAGGTAGTCCTTGCAGATGCGGTGATCATAGTGACCCCAGTGGTGTAGGGGTCAGTGAAACTGCCTAGAAAGCGCGAGACCCGGGTTCGAATCCCGGCTGGGTACACATTTTCAGCTTTGTCCATTCGAAGTTGATGTCATATATTCTGTGGGTATGCTTGGTATCCTATTGAACTGCACTTACTTCTTTTGAAGTCTCTTCCTACATGACAGTGGTAGCAAGGCAAATCTATAGCTTGTGTCAATGATGACGCTGTTCGATACTGTCCTCTTTCTATGACTTCTGGTCCTTGCTAACACTTACCACTTCTCACCCGCCGCGGTGGAGTAGGCGAGCGGTCTAAGGCTCCTCGCTGCGGAGCACGCGGTTGCTCGCCGTCGGGGTTTCGAGTCCTCCCTGGGGCATGGGTGTGTGTGTTGTTCTGATGTTAGTTTACCCTAGTTTAAGTAGTTTGTAAGCTGCGGACTGATGACCACGCAATTAGGTCCGATAGATTTACAAACAGTTGAACATTCGAACTTCTCACTCTTCTGTCCCCTTAACCTCGTCAGATCCTTTCTGGCACTATCTAATTCAGCTTAAACGGCACAAATCTTCCCCTCCTTCTACTTTTCTGTCCCTTGAACAAACTTTGCAATAAAATGGAAGAGTCTCGTTTATTTCCCAAATCCCAATGCCCTACATTCTCCCTAATTAATCCATCTCTGACAACAGCTCCATAGAACCTTAGTACACTTTCCTGCAGCAGCTCAAACACTTAGCGCTCATGGTTGTTTAATAATTTGTTTTCGATTTTTAAGGAGACGCTATAGTTATGTAAGATATTAATATATGTATGTAATGTTAGTAACGTAAATGCACTTAAGATTGCGTTATAATGCTAAATCTACACAAGTGAAAAATTAGGCATCATATCGTGGAATGTAAAGAATGGTGTGCGAAGTTTCTACAACAATCAAAACAAATTTTACGCTACGTTTCGTGCATAAGAAACAATATCAATCAAGGGCTATGCTGCACTTAATTCGTTACAAGGTAATAAGAAAAAATAGACTAGATTATTTAAACTGACTGTGCCAAATAGTAAACAAAAACATGGCTGTAACACTACTTGTGATATTTTCGAGTTTACTGCAAAATCACGCAAAGAAAAAAAGCCTTAATGATGAGCCTGAAGAACAAACTAATAAACGTATTTAATTACTTATCGACGTTAAACTATGCTCTAGTACGATCTAAATACTTATCTTTACTAAAGCACGAAATCCGCACGTCTCGGCTTGCGCAGGGTTATTCACCTAACTACAACCCTCTTCTTATCTCTTCCTGCTCCGCCCTCTGTACATCTTCCATTTCCCCTTTCTGTTTCCTCCTCTTTATGTCCATCTCCTTATCTCCATTTTGCTGGCCATTCCTTTTACCCCTGACGTAGCTGCTGAAAGTTAACGAAATAACGCCAGAAATAAGCAGTGTTAATTACGCACTTAGTTTCTACGATACTTTGATTTCCACTTCTGACAGCTCTATCGTCCTAGAAACTTTGGACTGTATCTGTCCTGTATGAGCGTGTTACTGAATGTGAACCATTTAAACACGAACGTCCCTAGTATGAGATTTCACGAAATGTTGCTACTTTCGAGTAGCATTTTTGCTATACCGCATGATCAGCACGCATGGCGGAAGTTGGTATCTCTTCAGTTTTCAATGTATATTTCTCATGACAGACGTTTTATTGTGTGATGAGTTATAGAAGCGAAAACTCTACTTCCTTTTACCACTCTCAACGACTACGTACACACACGATTTTTAGTTTGTACACATCTGTAGCAAAGCACCTATCAATTTACGTAAGTACCATTGGCCTTCTTGTACAATTAATATTAAAAATCGGTAGGTCTATTTTATTTTATGTTCAAGTATTTAATAGTAATATGTGAGCAACGGACTAAACAAAATTTTGGTACATATGATCAGTTTTTGGTAACAATCATGTCAAGTAACTACAGTAGAAAACAGAAGAATTAATATGTTTGTTCAAGAAAGGTAACAGCAAAGATTATGGAATACATATGCTCACATCATGCTGCGGTTAATTTACGAATAAGTGGGAGTAACGGAAAAGAAATCTCATTGAAGATCAGAAAGGTACGATCACTTACAGAGAAAGAGAAAGTGCAAAAGAAAAAAAATGCTGAGTTTGCAAAGAGACACAGCAATTACAGTGTGAAAAATCGATTGGAAATTTCAAGAGATGTACTCCGCGTTAAAAAATACAAAAGGCAATACAGGGAATTGGAGAAAATAATAAATGCAGGTATAACAAGGAACGGTGAATGTTAATAAGTAATAGAGTTCAAAAGTTCTGCACAGTGTCTACAAGCACAGTTTTTCGCTTTCATTACTGTAGGACAAAAATTTTCGCGTTTTTACGCGATACAAATATTGCCGTACCGCTTAACTTCATTTTAATGAATTTCTAAAGTTTGTTCCCGATATGGGACGTTGGGTCATATACCTACTCCAGTGGGAAGTTGGCCTTGAGTAGCATCACAATTGTTTCACTTTTAGCTTTCATTTACTTAACTAATGTTGCCTGTCGTTTTATAGTTACAGCGCTTGATTTACGTTCTCCGAGTTCTATTTTTAAAGCAACTTTCAACAGTATTTTTTTCTCCTTCACGATGCCAACATTACAAAATTTACATATTAAAATATTGCATTCAGAAGGGTATAAATTTTCATTCGTAAACTATTTAGGTCAGTTGTGCACGGTGACACTTTAACGACCATCTTCGCTACTGATTGTGATCACTTGAAATATTTTAGCTGAACCAAGACTCCGAAATACGCCAACCCTTTTTGCAGTCAGCCACGCAGTAAGCAGACGTCATTAAGGATTTCCAAGAATATTACCACTGCAGCAAGAGGGGACTGGCTGAGAAGGAATTGCCCGCCATATCCAGAAAAAACATTCCAAACATTTCCTTTCACAAGAAATCTATAGTCAACGTCACCAACATTCGCGCCGAATTGCTTAGAAAACATTTGGCCGTCACAAAACATTTTCACTGTTCGGTGTCATACCTTACAGAAATTTCGCAGAATATTAACGATAACCGGTATATCTGAATTGATGAGGAATATTTATTATCTCTTCACTTTCTCTTCATACGTACCGGATGTTTCCGTTAGAGCTTGATAAAATTTAACAGGTCGTAAATAATGCTCCACCGAACAATTTTAAGTACGGAATCTGTGATAGAAGAAGACAGCTTAAGGCGATATGGATGTAAACTTCTGTACAACTTTGTCTCGAAAAACTGTTTTCCAGCATATTACCAATCACATTAAAATAATGGGCTATGATGCTACAATACAAAGATTAGGTGTCGATTGAAGCCAGTCCGCAATCTTGCAGAGCCAAGGAAATATGGTTTTAGATTAAAGCGCTGTGTGGTTCTTGCCTTATTAACTTTCAAACATTTAATAACTGTCATTTCTGACTACTTATTTCATATAGTTCACTTTTGTGGACAAATACAGACCTTCCAGATGGTTGAACTATGATTAACGCAAAATCTCAATCAATAAGTATGACCTACGGATAGGCATAATACCCATATGCTTTAAAAGAACTGAAATTTCCATTTGTAGCAGTTCACAGGTAACGCAAAAGAACATTTTTCCAAGCTCTAACTTTTTCGTAAGTTCAGTACTAAAGAGACGATTTTTGTGTTCAGTACATATGAAAATTCTTTTTACAGGTTCCACGTCATTAAATATTTGTACAAAAATTACGTACCACTAGGTATTTGAAATATAGCGTAAAAAAGAGGAATAACTCTGAAATAAATAGTAAGTATTAATTTAGCAACAAAATTTACGTTTGTAAAATAGGTGACTTTTTGTTCTGTTTACACGTCCATAGGTAATGCAGATAACATTTTATATTATTTTTAGATAAAGTACCACTTTCAACTCAGAATGCAATAAATACACACTCATTACCACAGATGTTATTGGCTCCGCAATATGGCGACAATGGCGTCACTTTTGTGGCGTTCAGGGCATCTCCCCGTCTTCTAACCTTTTGTTACTGATAAATGATATGCGTACAAGTTTACACATACTGTGCTGTTTATTTACATTCTTTATTTCCTAGAACGATACAAGGTGGATGTCGGCAACGATCTCAGTACTGGTCGGTGGATTGGAAGGAGGGTCCTATTCGATGTCCTGAGAGGTTACCTGAACCTGAATCCTCTTCATTATTTCCTGTAGGGATATCTAAAGTCTCTTGTGTAAGAGAGCCCAATTGAAACGGATATGAAATTACTTGCATGAATTGCAGCTGCTTCTGATATTTGTCAGTGTGCGTCAAAATCTTTTTCGCTGATATCATACTTGCATTGAGGTTGATGGCCGTCAGTTTCAGCACATTTTGAAAGATACAGTGCAATTGGTACGTACATTGTGTCTGTTATGGTATTTATAGGTAACCGTAACTAATGTAATTAAAAATTACGCAGTAATGCGATTGCATTTCTATTATCTCTTTAAGCCAGCTTCTCAGAACCGAAGTTTCCTACTCCAGACTGTTTAGTGGAGCATCATGTGTCTCCTTTTAAATTTTTGCACGTTGTTATGAAAGCTCCATGTATAGTCTTGGAACGAAATTTCAAACTTGGTTCTCGGCAACCGCGGCGGAACAGCCGTGTTCACTGAGAGGCGTTGTGCTGCTGTGTGCGCACCCGTTCGCTGTCGGAGGTTCGACTCCTCACTCGGGCATGGGTGTACGTGTTGTCTTTAGGTTAGTTTAACTTAGTTTTAGTTGTTTGCATCTAGGGACTAAGAACCGTGCAGTTAAATCCTACATAGATTTACAATCATTAATAATTAATTTATAAGGTCTCGCCCGAAATTTCAATGTAATAAGGTTTTTATCACTAAATAAGGAAATCTCGCTTTAAAAGTACGTTATCGCTTTAATTCGTGGAAAAAGAACATTATTTTCTTCATCATAAACATATGCTTCGTAAAAGCAATTCAGTTTATCGTTATTGTGAAAAAATTATGCCACTGAAAATGTGACTTTCCTTCTTCCTGAATCTCTGAGAACAACACAATTTTGAAACAACTGTCTTCCTCCGGTTGTTTTTTCTGACGTAATAGTCAATTTCAAAGTATTGCTCTGATGAAGTGCACCAGTAAAGAATTGGGAATTGTTATAGGGTCGATAAGGTTGGAGACGGGGAGATCCAGCGTTCATTTAGTGTCACGACGTCTGAGGAGATATTGTAGCAGTTAGATGGTGAAAACAAGAGTATTCAATAGTGTGGTCATCGTTGGTCGTCGATGCCACATCAGAGATAGCGGAAGTCTAAAATTTATTCAGACATCGCCCGCTAGTATTCTCCCAGCTTTCCCACTTCGCTCGGCATGCATGTAATAGAGCGGACATTTCTGATATTAGTTAACGAAACACAAATGGTTGTAAATCTATCGGACCAAACTGCGTGGTCAACAATCCGTAGCTTACAAACTACTTAAACTAAGGTAAACTAACTTAAGGACAACACACACACACCCATGCCCCAGGGAGGGCTCGAACCTTCGACGGCGAGCAACCGCGCGCTCTGCAACGGGGCGCCTTAGACCGCTCGATTAGTTAACGCCTTGGCTGTTGTGGCATTAGTAGCATGCAGTAGACCCGCTCTTGGCTAACATTAGAGTCAAAAGTAAAAACTGATTAAATTGTGCTTTAATGTCGTTTGTTTCTCTAAACTGGCAAGAACATACTGAATTGTGATAAAGGAATTACTTTGGATTTATTTTGTAATAGGAAGGAATAACCTTAGTATTTTATTATTACAAACCATTGCAGGGCTTCCACAATTCCGTTTTACATTTCGTGTTTCATACGTTTCTCTAATTTTTTTTTATCCCATGGGCACATCTGCTCTGATTAGTTACTCTTTATGGCTTGCCACACAATACCTTAACACACTAACATCACATTACAGGGTTTCATTTGCCAACAGCAGTTGTGTATTTCTGAGTGCCTTTCTGCACAAGTCACGGTAGTAGAGCGAAAATAATTTCATTTCAGGAATTTCCCTACCAAAGTCATGTCAAATAACATGACTGAACACAATATCAAGAGCAGTTTGAAACCCATTTTCAAGTCGAGATCGTGTGGTACAGTAGGTGTGCTTCGTTTGGCTATTGATGTGGATTAAAATTTAAGAGCCGGCCGCGGTGGCCGAGGTGACTGAGGCGCTCCAGTCACGGTCAGCACGGCCACTACGGTCGGGGGTTCGAATCCCCCCGCGGGCATGGATATTTGTGCCGTCCTAGTTCGTAAGTAGTTCATAAGTAGTTTGTAAGTTTAGGGACTGATGACCCCGTAGTTAGGTCCCATAAGCTTAACAAACATTTGAACTTTTTTTTTTAAATTTAAGAAATTGGATGACGTTGCTGCTCCCTCTACTTTATTCCTGTTTATAGTCCTTAAAGACGGCCCAGCCAAACAAGAACATAGGCCTACTGCAAAACCACATAAAAAACGAAGATATGAGAACACCGCGGAAACGTCGTGAAAGAAATGTACTAATCTTAAACTGTTGTTGACTGATGGGATCCGAGTCGCCAAGCAGCATTACATTTCACAAGTAAAAATATTTCCTGTTTATCCATATTTGCCATTTCGCCATTGCACTCGACTTAGGCAGTCTCCAAATGTATGGAAAAGGTTCTTGTGTCGGGTCTTTACGCAATCCTCCTAAATGGTGGTTGTTACTACGACAAATTTTAGAGTATTTTCTCGTGATTGTTGGTGTGGGAGAAAAAATACTAAAGTCCTAGCAGAAAGTAACACGGAAGTTCTATTATCAGGAGCAGGAAATGGTCAATGAAAGTTCCTACTGTCTGCTCCGTATTCTGTTTGGCTGGAAGGTCCAAAATTGTAATAACTGCATGAAGTGATTTGGGAAGTTTGCACAATCAGGGTAGACCATGAAGAGTGCTCCAGTGTGTTAGACTTTTCGACTCTCTGGTCTACTGATTTCTATGCATGCTGCATAGCTGTCCATAAATCCGTAAGAGTGCGAGGGGGAGTGTGGAGATATCTTCAGAACAACACTTTTTAAGGCATCCCAAATATACACAGTAATGTTCATGTCTGGGAAGTTTGGTGGCTAGCGGAGGTCTTTAAACTAAGAAGATGATCCTGGACAGAATCTGTAGCAATTCTGGATGCGTGGGGTGTTTCCTTGTCCTGCTGGAATTACCCATATCTGTCTGAATTCATATTACAGAATCAATTATTTACTCTACATCCATTAACGCCTTTACTATCACTTTTCGCAAAATTTATCCTGTGTTGTTACACGTAGTAAAATTAGAGGTATCTTTCCTCTAAACTCAACAAACAACACATTGATAAATTAACACCTTCACTTTAACAGTTATTCTTCCTGAATGTCCCAGTGATTTCTCCATTGACAATCTTTTTGTCATACATAGTATTGTAAACGGTTTGCACTTCCTTCTAGTTTTATTCCTTAGCTGGCTTCTTAACTAATTACCTAAAATTTTTGTAATTCTTATAAACCTATTTTACCTTAATAATTTCATTGTTTATTATGTTCTCTTGTGGTCCACGTGCTTTTAGCTTCTTTAGACAGTTGTCACTTCGTCTTTGTCCAATTCATTTTTCATTTCATTTTTTTATTATAATTCTTAGATAAACTCTTATTACTTTATTGCGTATAGACGAAGGGACAATGCATTTAAAAGAGCTGTGTTAAAAGCTTGTACTATGTAAAAAGAGCGAGCAACTGCAAAACACAGCACTGTTTTCTTCCCAATTTGACGATAATGTTTATATATAAATTGTATGTGTATTTTGTACATGGTTGGTACTTGCCATTTCAGTTGTACCCAATTATAATACAGTATTAGTAAAATGCGTCTACTGAACTTATAATGCAGGTACATGTTGACATCGCCGCGCGGGAGTAGGCGAGCGGTCTGGAGCACCACGTTGTGGATCACGCGGCCTCCCGCGTCAGAGGTTCGAATCCTTCCTAGGGCATGAATGTTTGTGTTGTCTTTAGTATAAGTTAGTTCATAAGTAGTCTGTAAGCATAGGGGCTGATTTTTATTTTTATTTTTCGTGTCCAGAACACCATCCTTTACAGTCTAGTTTGAGACCGTGTAATAAATTTTAAAATTTAGATATTTCTTGCCCAATAATCAGCCACACAGATGGCCTTGTCATTAGCTAGCTGTAAATGCAGGGGGTACAGCATGTGCTGAGGTTTGGGCACGTCAGTGAGTGGTCGTCTGTCTGGACATTCCCACAGTCGCACAGAGGCTCCCTGTCGAGGTAGCCCCATCTTGAACGGTTGAACTTGCAATTTGAGACCCCAGTCCTCAGCCTGTTGAGAGCCTTCCGGGTTGTAAAGGATTTGTTACCTCCAGCTGCAAGTTGTTCTTTCAGAGCCAAGATAGGATTACTGTAAACTCTTCAAATCGATCACACAGTTGGCATGATATAATCCTTGTGCTCTCATTCCGTTCATTGCACGTGAGTGCGGAAGCAAATCGAACCTGAATCTCGTAGACAAATAACGACTTGCGTGTCCTTAGCCTACCCCAGTTATCCAACTGGGTAAAGGGGACCTACAGCTTAACGTGGTATCCGAATCACGTGTCGTTTCTGGCGTCTCCTCACATCGTTGAGAGGTGAAGGATGGGTTAAAACGCAGACTGAAAAAAAAAAAAAAAAAAAAAATCCGAGATCCGACCGGGTTACGAACCCGCGACCTTTTAGTCGCTAGTCGAGCGTTTTACCCCAGGACCACCGGGCACACGACAGCTTCAGTCCGAATCGATATTAATTCCTACAAAGATTACTCCCTGTGCCCAGAAATGCCATAATACTATTAACATAAAACGTGTTCTAAAATTCTATCACAGACTGACGTCAGAGTTATAGGTCTACAGTTTTGTACAGCCCTTCTTGAAAACGGGAATGACCTACGTATTTTCTAATCATTAGGGACGCTTCGTTCCTCTAGAACCATACGATACACTGCTTCTAGAAGAAGGGAAAGTTCCTTCGTATACTTCGTCTAAAATCGTGGCATCCATCAGGGCCAGTGAGCTGTCCTGTGTTGTGAAGTTTCAATTGCTTTTATATACTCCTTTTCATTTATAACAATATCTGTTACTTTGTTGTCCGTGCGACGATTTAGATGAGGAACTCGATAAAACAGCATTGGAAAAAGACATTTAGTATTTCGGCTTTTGTGTGACATGCTCTTTTTTATCAGCACCTTGATGGTCACAGAGTGTCTGGGCATATGGAATCTATCCGTTTAGATATTTAACAACAAAATTTCTTTAGATTTTCTGCGAAGCCGGTACATAGCAATTCGATTTCGAAGTTTTGAGCGCTTCTCTCATGCCCCTGCCTACGCTGATTTT
Source organism: Locusta migratoria (assembly GCA_026315105.1). Taxonomy (NCBI): domain Eukaryota; kingdom Metazoa; phylum Arthropoda; class Insecta; order Orthoptera; family Acrididae; genus Locusta; species Locusta migratoria. The sequence continues at coordinate 120,429,650 of CM048747.1, forward strand.
GGTATCATATAATCTTTGCTTGTCTGCTAGGCTTTGGCTATATTTATATTTTGAGTTAACTGCTCTTCGCTTTAATAGCAGTTTTCTAACTAGGTCATTGAACCACTCATCTCTCATAGTTTTACTGAAAACATACTTTTCCAACGTGTATTGTACGATGCTTTTCAACTTTGTCCACTGATGCTCAACAACGTCAGTATTGAGCTATCAAATACTCTGAAATGTTTCTCTTACCGCTAAGCAGAAATATCTGTCTACGTTCTTGATATTTCTACTTACAGCTATATTCAGTGATATTGTAATGGCCTTATGATAACAGACTCCTTGTTCTGTGCCGACTGAGTCAGTTTGGATCTGTTTGCCATCTACAAAACTACTTGTAATCTTCTCTTTGTAACTGTTCAATCTAATTTCCAGAAACAGCACTTAGAACAATTTTACTCGATCCTCATTCCTTGCAACCGTCTTAAACTTTCGAGTCCTCCTGTACATTAAAATATCTATCTAAACCTATAATATAACTGGGATATTTATGCAAAATATTTTCCAAGTATCCCCTCAAATGTACCAAAAGAACTGTTGATAAACCTGGTGGTCTATAAAAACATCCAGTGACCACGTTAAAGCCACTTTTAACCCCAACCCCAATTGTTTCACTTTCCACATTTGCAATTTCTATACAGGCTATACAGGTGCCCCTGTGGACTGGCAACCCTCATGGCACAGTGGTGTACTGGTGAACATACACAAGAGACGAACGCCTTGCTCCGTATCCCATCAACCGGGAATCGTTCTTTGGTAGATTGGACGGAAACAGCAACACAAACAAGCCTAACATACACCAATTCTGGCAGGGGAAACCCACTTCAATAGAGAGCAATGAACGACCGATTCCGGCCGCGAAGTATCCGTACATTCACCGCCGATTGGCTCTAGTGAACTGTTCACTATGTGATCAAAAGTATCCGGAACCTCCCCCCCCCCTGAAACATAGTGTTTTTTTATTAGGTGCAATGTGCTGTCACCTACTGCCAGGTACTTCATATTACCATCCTCACTAGTCATCAGAAATCGTGAGAGAGCAATATGGGCCGCTTTACGGAACTCATGGATTTCGAACGTTATTAGGTTATTGGGTGCAACTTTTGTCAGAAGTCTTTACGCGAGGTTTCTACACCAGAGAATATTTCTGGGAACATGCAGAACAGTTTGAGATGCACAGGGCATATCAGACATGTCAAAGTAAGCAGCGTGCTATGGGATTTTGCACGCACGAACAGACCGTAAATAGCTGTTACTCTGGAAACAATTTGATGTCAGTGGCGTCCAGAGTAATACCAGGGTCTCATTTACCCACCCCTCTCACTACAGGGTCAGAAATTCGACCCGATATTAGGTGCCTGTTCTATGAAATCTGCATGGTAAATGTAGATACTCCACTTTCAGGCTAAAGACAAGGGGGAGCTCTGGCCACTCATCTAATTCATTTTCATATATGACCCTTCCCTACAAGAGATCTTCATCCATGATAAGCATGGTAAGCAGGCAGTTTATGAGGTGATATGTTACCCATTTCCATGGTTTGGGTCATTTATAGGACGCGATTCCACCAGTCAGCTTTGACCCGTGACGTCATTGCAGTGCGGTAGTTTTGGGTGCGTGCGTGTTTGTAGAAGGCGTGAGTAATTATGTGGTGACTGAGTTAAGGACCATAGTTTGTTTACAAACAGAACGGATTATAGATTAATATCATGTGTTTAAAAAGTGATCTGTAGCTTCCCTCTGATGGTACAGTATAGGTTAGATTAAAGTTTATTATTATTATTTTTCCCCCCTCATGTGAGCGCCGAAGGCACGAATTTTTGTACTGTGATCTGTGATCGATGGTACATTCTGTTATTTGTAATTTACGATGATAACTACAGATTATTTATCTACAACATAGAAGTATTAAGGTATCTCGTATACGGGTTTTCCGACATGCTGACGACGTCATGGGTCAAAGCAGACGGGTGGAATCGCGTCGTAAAACATTGCGTATGGTCCTTAAAGTTGCTTGACAGTCCCAAACTAAAACTGACTCTAATACAATACTGTTTACAGCAATTCAAATGTGTTCAATAAGAGATTCAATTTGTTCATAGATTCACACGCCTGATTTAAGTACTATAAGGCTACTTCTAAGATTCAAAATGTGTTGCAACCATGAGCTGACAAATTTGGATTCTATTCACCAATGCAGAAGATATACCTCACCTAAATAGTCAGTAGTACACATAACTATTTGGTTCATTAAGATTCCTTTGCCCCCATTTCTGTATGTTACTTCAATCAGATCTGAGGTCCATTTGTTGGTGGTGTTTTAGTTACATAGATGATGATTATTATTTTTTTTTAATCTAATGAATTTAAGAGACTATATGACAATATCATCCCTGAAATATTCAACAATAGATCATGAATAAAGGGTTTCAAATGGAACAAATTACTTGGGCGTTGTGGGAAAGGAAATAAGGGGGAGTTCAAATAAAATAATTCAACATGAATAATGTCAAATCTGGATATATTTAAAACAAACGAAAAATGATTAAATAAAAGAGTATTTATTACTACAATAGTAAAGCTCAGTGATATTTACAGTTTTCTCTCAGTTATATACATTTTAATTTTTCTGCCAGGTCCTATACATTTATACATCCAATAACATATACATGTTGTTACAAATATTTATTAAAAATAATTACAAATGTATGGTAAAATAAGTTATATTGCAGGTTTAATATCAGCCTTCACTAATTTTTGGTAGTCCATTTTTACTGCAACTTGTCAAAAATAGTATTCTCAGTTCTCTTATTGATTAATATGTTGTGCCTCAAAAGGAATATGCCCTATTTTTAAAGACATCTTGTCCATATTCGCTATAAAGTATGCTTCACTATGCCGGTTGTAGGTGAACACCTGTACTTCTTTTTGAAGACATTAATTATCTACCACCATTAAAGTGCTGTTAATTACTTTATCAGTAATAAAAAATACACTGTGTTCCTCATCCAAGGCTGTGTAAACATAGGAAACAATGTCTGAAGTTTCATTCCAGCAGTCATATTATTATATGACACCAATAGGTTATAGTTTCAAGGCAACAATTTAATTGCTATTTAAGCTACTAAAACATGTCTCTGAGAACAACAATGCAAACTAGCACTCCACTCTTACTGTAAACAGTGCAAATATAGTTACTGGGGCTTTCTGACACAAGGAGTAATGACTTTAGTACTGAGAGAAATATTACCTACTATGCATAGATACAACAGTGAAACATTGTTTATGTTATACCCTTACATATTATGCATGTAACTTCACAGACAGAAGTAATAATACGTAGTGTAAGATCCTTTTGTCAGAAAAAAAAGGAAGGAAGTAGTATAGGTATTCTTGGGGTGCATGTGTATGTATGTTTCCAAATCACATTTCAATGGTACAATGATGAAAAAACTATTAAAATAATTTCAAGATAATACACTTGTGAAAAGAAAGATTTATGTTGGTAGCAAATTGATCAAGATCAGCCAGTTTTCTGGTCGATTTGACTTTCATTCACGTGGACTTCATGAAGACTCAATGACAAAAATTACAATTATTGTTAGTGGTTCTGAGGGTAAATATGACATACAACTTACAAAGTTATGACTTGTTCTGACAAACAGCTGATTCAGTGACTTGAAACTATTTATAATTATTAAACATATAACATTTATATTGCCTTTTAACTTCAACAGATGGATAATAATTTTCATTATATTTGTATGACTTTTTTATTAAGAGGAAATATTTATTGTAAAGTATTATTAAAGACTTATATTTACAATAGTCAAAGATAAATAACAGATTGAAATGGATTCATCTAATGTTGATAACTGTAGAATATGTTGTTGGTTAGTATGAAATGGAAAAATCTCTGTAGTTGAATGCTGAATGCTATAGATAACAATTTTGATGAAACTAGTAAAACAAAGGTAAGTCAATATCTAGGTGGAAATTCTTGTATTTTTGACTTATTATTTGGAAATTTTTTGGTATATATTTTTTCAAGTAGTTGTACGATGTACAGTACTTTCTCTTTTACATAAATTCCGTGAAGAGTTGTCAATAACTGAACAATGGGTAAAATGAAGTTATTTGATTTCTGAGAATATTCTAAGGCTTTGAACATTATTCTACTCCTTTTGCAGATAGGTACTGTATCTGTTATGGAAGTGTTGTTTTTTGTTATACAAATAACAATGGCAATAATGGGAAATGCAGCAATAGTAGAATAGAATATGAAAGACAGTCTAAAACTAAAGAGAAGCTGTGGTCTGTGGCATCAGAGAATAATGAAACTTCTAAAAGATGAATTTTTCAATTGCCTTTGCTATCATTTCAATGACTTTCACCAAGAACAACGGCAGAGGATTTAATCTGGTGAAATGTTACATTGCACACATAGCAAGATATTGTTTGCAATATGAGATATATTAACAAAATATGCATATATTTGTTTACTAATGTGATTTACAGAAGGAGATATTAATTGTATGAAGTACTTCATATCTAGAGTGAATCTACACACAACACTGACAGTGTTGAACAAATTTTGTTCAACACTGTCAGCACTGCTGTATAGATTCACTCCAGATATAAGGGACTACATCTGCCACTGAGTTCATGAAAATAAAATTTCCATTAGAGTTTGTTTAAAGGAAAAAAGTCGTCAAAATGACATGCATAGACTAATTCACACTAAAAACAGTATTGGGAAATTAAATATCTGTATACTGTCATTCATCAGATGTTGTCATATATTTTTGTAGTATTTGGGAACTACTTCAATTCTGTTGTTCAAAATAAATTTGTAGAAAATGCATCAAGTATGTAACAAAGAAAGTAAATTTATTTCAAACCTTGATCTGCTTTAAATCGTCCAATATGTTGAAACATTTAACTTAAAATGATGCTACAAGGAACTTCATTCTCCTTGTTAGATGTGTCACAGTTAAGAAATCATTTGCCTTTCAGAACTGTTAGGAGAAGTGACACTGGGTGACCTATGTACAGTGCACTCTGTTGTGGCAAGAGTACAATACGCTCATCTCATAATTGAGTTCGCTGTTCCACTGCATTCTACAGCAGGTTTGAGGTGGTCATTGGAAGTATGTAACTATGGGTGCATAACAAAAAAGATACAAACACACGAGGATTCCAATTAGCCATAAAATTTGCGATAAAATAGTCATGACATCTCTAAGTAACTCCATTGTCAGACACATTAAAAAGGTATTGATAGCTGGAAAATGGTAAATTTTGGTCACCAAAAGTTATATGTTGCTTTCTTTCTCATTTCATTAATTTTATGTGCCGAAAATGAAAATACTGCAAAATAAATTAAACAGCATCACTTTTCACAATACTTCTAATCTGTCTCTGTCACCCTGCCTCAAAAACGATTTCCAGTGATCAGTAGATATATCTAGCCACATCTGGATCACTTCTTATATTCACTAACACTTGGGTAAGGTTAAAACTCACTTTTGTTTACTAATTGTATGCTGCTGAAACTGAGAGATCTGTTGATATATCACCAAATTTAGCAAGTGCCAGAGTACTTAAATTTTTTAAATGTCTTTCTAAGGTGTAGTGTTTTATACCTGTGAATACATGAAACTAACGATTTCACTGTTGTAGCTCCACTGTTTGTGTAATAACTTATTTGCTAATGTATACTTGAAAGAAATTTGTTCTATTTATAGGGGAATAATGATGTGGAACACTAATGAATGTGTCATGAATGGGCCATGTGCTCAATTAGTAGATGTCAGGGCACACTGGCATTATGGTGATGTTGAGACTTCCTGTTGAGCTGCGTCTTAATGTGGTGATTAACTCCAGGTGTTCACAGTATCTAATCGTGATAGGACGGTGTTGCATGGATTGGTTTCTCTGCTATCACTGACACATCGTTCACAAATGAGAGAAGTTTCTCAAGGCTGTTCTTGACAGTCACCTGTGGTGAAGTTCATCTAGAGAACTAAATCACATTTCAAAAGAAGAGCCAGTTAGTGTAGTCGATGACGCAGCAGACAGCCTCTTGACTACTTACAACACTTTTTACAGTTATCACAGCATTTGATGGAGGTAGAACTATGTTGCAGGCTGGGGTGTTTTCTATTCTAACGTCATTGACCAAATGGGAGGGGATGTATAGGGACAACCAGTGATGTAACTTCTTGTGAAAGTTCTTGACAGGAGCTAATCCTGAACTAGATCCAGTGCAACTGAATGCAGTACAGAAGAAATTTGGAATTGATGATGCAGTGCTTTCAGTACTAGTCATTAGTGTATAAACTTCCTACTACATTTCTCACAGTTATCACAGTATTTGATGGTGGCAGGACAGAGTCTTAGGCTGGCTTGCATTTTATTCTATCACTGGCACCTGGTGACCAAATGACAGAAGATGTACACATGCGAATAACGGAGCAGTTTTGAGAGGCTTTTCTCGACACTGGAGTACCGACACTGCGTTTCAGAAGAAACTGGGATTGATGCACATGAAGTACTTCTCGCGGTTATCACAGTAGTTGATGGAGAGAGGAGAGTGTTTTAGGCTGGTTTCCTTTCTGTTCTATCACTGGCACTTCTGTACATTTGCGATTAACAGAGCACCTTCATGAGGCTGTCCTTGACACTGGAGTATGAGACAGTGGTGCAGAAGAAACTTGAGTTGGTGTGCTCGAGGATGCAGCGCTTGCAGTACTTCCCACGGTTATCACAGTATTTAACGGTCTTAAGGCAGTGCTATAGGCTGACTTGCTTTCTATTCTATCACTAGCACCAAGACTAAATGAAAGGTGTTGTACACGGACGGTTAACAAAGTAGCTTCATGAGGCTGTTATAGGCAGTGGAGTACGAGGGTGCAGTTGAGAAGAAACTGGGGTTGGTGTGCTTGTTGATGCAGTGCTTGCAGTGCTTCTCACGGTTATCACAGTATTTGTTGGTGGCAGGCGAGTGCTTTAGGCTAGCTTGCTTTCTGTTCTATCACTGGCACCTGTGTACACGTGCAATTAATGGAGCACCTTCACAAAGCTATTCTCGACACTGGATTATGAGACTGAGGTACAGAAGGAACCCGGGTTGGTGTGCTCGATGATACAGTGCTTGCAGTATTTCTCACGACTAGCACAGTATATGATGGCGACAGGACAGTGCTTTAGGTTGGCTTGATTACTGTTCTATCACTGGCGCCTGGTGACCAAATGACAGGTGAAGAACACTGGCGATTAACGGAGCAGACTGTCCTAGGCAGTGGAGTACGAGGTTGCAGTTCAGAAGAAACTGTGTGCTGGTGTGCTTGATGATGCAGTGCTTGCAGTACTTCTCACGGTTATCACAGTATTTGGTGGTGGCAGGAATGTGCCTTGCTTTCTATTCTATCACTGGCACCTGTGTACACATGCGATTAATGGAGCACTTTCACGAGGCTGTTCTCGACACTGGACTATGAGACTGTGGTACAGAAGAAACCTGGGTTGGTGAGCTCGATGATACAGTGCTTGCAGTATTTCTCACGATTATCACAGAATATGATGGTGGCAGGACAGTGCTTTAGGTTGGCTTGATTACAGTTCTTTCACTGGCGCCTGGTGGCCAAATGGCGGGTGACGAACACGGGCGATTAATGGAGCAGGCTGCCCTCAACAGTGGGGTGCGAGACCAGCGTTCAGAAGAAACCCGGGTTGGTGTGCTCGACGATGCAGCGCTTGCAGTATTTCTCACGGTTATCACAGTATTTGGTGGTGGCAGGAGAGTGCTTTAGCCTAGCATGCTTTTTATTCTATCACTGGCACCTATGTACACGTGCGATTAATGGAGCACCTTTGCGAGGCCGTTCTCGACACTGGACTATGAGACCAAGGTACAGAAGAAATCCTGGTTGATGTGCTCGATGATGCAGTGCTTGCAGTGTTTCTCACGATTATCACAGTATATGATGGTGGCAGGACAGTGCTTTAGGTTGGCTTGATTACTGTTCCATCACTGGCACCTGGTGACCAAATGACAGGTGACGAACATGGGCGACCGAATGACAGGTGACGAACACGGGCGATTAACGGAGCAGGCTGTCCTCGACAGTGGAGTGCTAGACCGGCTTTCAGAAGAAACCGGGGTTGGTGTGCTCGATGATGCAGCGCTTGCAGTACTTCTTGACGGCGCGGTAGCCCTCGATGGAGATCTGGCAGTCCTGGATGTTGAGCTGCTGCAGGCCGCGGCAGTAGTAGGCGACGCACTGGACGCCGCGGTCGGTGACGAGGTCGCAGCTGCGCAGGCTCAGCTTCTTGAGGTTGGGGCAGCTCTCGGCGAGCGCGCGCAGCCCCGCGTCGCTGACGTCGCACTTGCCGATGTCGAGCGCGCGCAGGCGCGGGCACGAGCGCGCCAGCACGGCGATGGCGTCGTCGCTGACCGCCTCGCAGCCGCGCGCGTTCAGGTAGCGCAGCTTGTAGCAACGCCGCGCCACCACCTTGAGCCCCGCGTCCGACACCTGGTCGCACTTGGCCACCGACAGGTAGCGCAGCGTCGCGCCCAGCTTGGCCAGCTCGTACAGCCCGAAGTCGGTCACCTGCGTGCAGTCCGACACGCTCAGCTCCCGCAGCATCGAGCAGAAGCTCGGCACGTACTTGATGCCCGCGTCTGCAACAGGCCATCATCACCCATATTAGCACTCAGATCTACTAAAGAGTGGTACTTTATTTACTCATCATAGAGGGGAGATCGAAGAAATATATGAGGAGCTAAAGAGACTGGAATTCGGTATTAGGACAAGGAAGGAAAGGGAAGATAGTAGGTGAATATGGTCTGGGAAAAAGGAATGAAAGATGAAGCCGCCTGGTAGAATTTGGCATGGAACATAATTTACTTATAATAAACACCTGGTTTAAGAATCACAAATAAGGTTGTATACCTCGAAAAGACCAGTAGACACTGGGAGATACCAGATAGGTTTTATAGTGGTAAGACATAGATTTCGGAACCAGGTTTTAAACTGTAAGACATTCCCAGGGGCAGATATAAACTCCGACCATAACTTATTGGTCATGAATTGTAGGCTGAAACTGAAAAAACTGCTTTAGGAGATGGGACCTTTATAAACTGAAGGAACCTAAAGTTCTTGAGAATTTCAGAGGGAGCTTTAGGCAACAATTGACAGAAATGGGGGAAAATAAAACGGGTAGCATTGAGAGATGAAATAGTGAAGGCAGCAGAGGACAAAATAGGTAGGAAGGCAAGCTCTACAAAACATCCTTGGGTATCACAGGACATATTAAATTTAATCGATGAAAGGAGAAAATATAAAAATGCAGTAAATGAAACAGGCAAAATAGAGTACAGACGACTAAGAAATGAGATTGATAGGAAGTGCAAAATGGCTACGCAGGAGTGGCTAGAAGGCAATTGCAAGGATGTAGAAGAATGTATAAATAGGGAAAAAGATATACAGCCTACGGGAAAATAAAAGAGAATTTTGGAGATAAGATAAACAGCTCTATTAATATCAAGAACACAGATGGAAAACCAGCTCCCAGCAAAGAAGAGATAGTTGAAAGGTGGAAAGAATGTATATAGGCTCTACGAAGGAAATGAACTTAGAGGCAATATTGTACAAAGGGGAGAAGAAGTAGATGAGGATGAAATAGGAGATACTATACTGAGAGAAGATTTTGACAGTCCACTGAAAGACCTAAGTCGAAACAAGGCCCCTGGAGTATGACATTCCCTCAGAGCTATTAAAGTCTTTGGCAGAACCAGCCATGACAAAACTGTTTCACGTGGTGTGTAAGATGTATGAGACTGGCGGGTGGATCGCGTAACTAATGAGGAGGTACTGAACAGAATTGGGGAGAAAAGGAATTTCTGGCATACCTTGACTAAAAGAAGGGATCGATTGGTAGGACACATTCTTAGACATCAAGGAATTGTGAATTTAGCGTTGGAGGAAAGTGTGTGGGGTAAAAACCGCAAAGGAAGACCAAGAGATGGATACAGTAAGCAGATTCAGACAGATGTAGGTTGCCGTTCTTATGTGGAGTTGAAGAGGCTTGCTCAGGATAGGGTATTGTGGAGAGCTGCATCAAACCAGTCTCCGGACTGAAGACCACAACAACAACAGGGGGGATATTAATGTTTCCCATAATGTCCATCGATCACAACAAATTATGGGATGTACTCAATAAAATAGGAGTACCAGTTCACCTCATTCATCTGATACGGAGTTTATAGCTTCAGCAAGAAGCCACACTGAGAACTTTGTATGACACAGTGAAATGGATATAAATTCAGAAAGGGGTCCGGCAAGGCTGCATATTGTGTCCGTTCTTATTCAGCCTATTTGCAGACCACGTTATGAGGAATACCAGGATACATGTAGAAGAGACAGAAATTAAAATAGCTGGAGTAAATGTAAACAACCTCCCATATGCAGATGATACCATACTGTTGGCAGAAAGTGAAGAAAAGTTAGACTCTCTCGCTGAAGGTGTAAAATGAAAGTGAAAAGTCCGGTCTCAGGCTAAATGGGAAGAAAATCAAAATTATAGCAATTACATCTATTAATTCACGGGATACAGGTGGAGAATCCATGGAGGTAGTGTCAGCGTTCAATTATCTCGCTTCTCAGATCTCTGACGATGGCGACTGCAGCCACGAAATCAGAAGACACTTGTTGTTCGGTAGAAAGGCGATGTCAAATGTTGAAAAGATTATATGATACAGAGACATAACTTTAGAAACAAAGATACGTACTGTGAAGATTATGGTGTTCACAGTTGTGATGTATGGATGTGAGACCTGGACCATTGGAAAGGCTGAACAGCGGAGTATTAACTCCTTTGAATTGTGGTGCTGGAGGAAAATTCTTAGAATTCCATGACTACAAAGAGAATCAACAGATCTATATTAGAGCAAATTAAACCAGATTACCCTCTGGAAGGTCTAATATTAAAACAAAAGCTGTCCTACTTTGGACACATAATGCGAAGACATGCCTCACTGGAAAAAACAAAAATGCTGGAGAAGATCGAAGGCACTAGAAGAAGAGGCCGGCAGAGGATGAGGTGGATAGATGGCATCACGTGTTCAAACCTGGAAGGTCTACGGGAGAAAGTGCAAGACAGAGGAATGTGCCATGCTTTGGTTCATGGGGTCACGAAGAGTCGGAATCGACTAAACGAAGAGGGAGAGAGATTTAAAGATAACGCAATGATCGTAATTCTTATTCTTAATTTTATATGCAAGACGACGTATTCGACTCTTCATGATATCTTCTGGTCGCTAAATGACCAGCACACTGAACCCGTGTTGAAAAGGTCAGCCAACGTATTCACAGATGCAGATATACAGATCGTTTCCACAACACCGTGAAAACATTTAACAGGGCATACAGAATGTTCCACTGAGCAATAACAATAGAATTAGGTATTAGACTGTAAGACATATACAGACACAGATATAGACTATGATCGTATTTTATTGGTATTAAACTCCACAATAAAACTAAAAACTGCAGAAAGGCAGGAAATTAATGAAATGGAACCTGGACAATTTCAAGGAATCCATAGTTGTAGAGTTTTCCAAAAGGAGCGTTAGTAAACGATTGCTTCTAACAGCGGAAAGTAATGAAGTATAAGACGAATGGGTAGCTTTGAGAGATGAAATTGTGAAGACTGCAGAAGACCAAATAGTTAGAAAGAAAAGACCTAATAGAAATCGTTGAATATCACAGGATATTCTGAATTTAATTCACCAAAGGAGAAAATAGCAAAAATGCAGGAAAGTAAAATGAAATACAGAAGGTTAAAAGTGAGATGACGTGCAGTATGGCTAAGGAAGAATGGCTATAGGACAAATGTAAATCCGTAGAAGTGTGTGTAACTAGGGAAAATAAAGATACCGCCTACAGGAAAGTAAATCAGATGTTTGAAGACAAGGAAAGTAGCTGTATGAATATGAAAACTTTATATGAAAAACCAGTACCGTGAAATGCTGAAGAGTTGAAGGGATATATAGACGGGCTACATAATGGACGAAGACAGTATTCTAGAAGGAAAAGATTGATTAAGGTGAAATACTGTACTGCGGAAAGAATTAACAGAGCATAAAAGATCTTGGATGAAAGCATAAAAGCTCCTCGAGTAGACGACGTTTCTTCAGAGTGACTGACGTATTTGTGTAAGTCACCTTTGACAAAACATGTTCACCTGGAATGCAAGACGTGTGAGACGTACCTCACAAACAGCTCTTAAACGATTTGCGTGGCTATGGTATATCGCCCCAAATTTGCGACTGGATAGGTGATTTCCTGTCAGACAAGACACAGTTTGTAGTAATCGATGGTAAAGCATCGCCTAAAACAGAGGTGATATCGGGCGTTCCGCAGGGTAGTGTTATTGGTCCTCTGCTTTTCCTTTTTACATAAACAATTTGGGATAAAAATCTAAGTATCTCTCTTAGGTCGTTTGCAGATGACGTCGTCATTTACAGACTAGTAAAATCAACTGAAGATCAAAACCAACTGCACAACGATTTCAATAAAATATCACTATTGTGGAAAAATTGGCAGTTGACTCTAAATAATAAGAAGTGTGAAGCCGTCCACATGAGTACCAAAAGAAATCTGTTAAACTTTGTTTACAAGATAAATCATCGAATGTGAAGGCCGTAAACTACACTAAATAACTAGGAATTACTATTACATCAGACTTAAACTGGAAAGAACACGTAGATAAAGTCGTGATAAAGGCGAACCAGAGACTGCAATTTATTGGCAGAACCCTTAAAAGATGCAACAGAACTACTAAAGAGACTGCATGCACTACGTTTGTCCGTCCTTTCTTGGAGTATTGCTGCCCAGTGTGGGATCCTTATCAGGTGGGTTTGACGGAGGACGTTGAAAGAGTCCAAAGAAGGGCAGCTCGTTTCGTATTGTCACGATACGGGGGAGACAGCGTTAGGGAAATGATACAGGATCTGGGATGGGAATCATTACAACAACGGCGCTTATTGCTGTGGCGTGGGCTACTTACGAAACTTCAATCGCCAACATTCTACTCCGAATGCGACAATATATTGTTTACTTCCACTTACATAGGTGGAAATGATCATCAGAATAACAAAGGAAAAATCAGAGCTCGAACGGAGAGTTCCGGGTGTTCTTTCTTCCCGCGCGCTATTCGAGAATGGAATGGGAGACAAATAGTATAAAGGTGGTTCGATGAATCCGCTGCCAGGCACTTAAATGAGATTTGCAGAGTATCCCATGTAGATGTAGATGGTCTTTGGGGGGAGAGAGAGAGAGTGAGAGAGAGAGGGGGGGAGGGAGAGAGAGAGGGGGAAGGAGAGAGGGGGGAGGGAGAGAGAGAGAGGGGGGAGTGAGTGAGAGAAAGAGAGAGAGTGAGAGAGGGGGAGAGGGGGAGAGGGGGAGAGGGGGAGGGAGAGAGAGAGGTAGAGGGAGTGAGTGAGAGAGAGAGGGGGTGGGAGAGGGGGGAGGGAGAGAGGGAGAGAAAGAGAGAGAGAGAGGTGGAGTGAGTGAGAGAGAGGGGGAGGGAGAGAGAGAGAGATGGAGTGAGTGAGTGAGAGAGAGGTGGGAGACGGGGGGAGGGAGAGAGGGGGGGGGTAGAGGGAGTGAGTGAGAGAGAGAGAGATGGGGGAGAGAGAGAGAGAGAGAGAGGTAGAGGGAGGGAGTGAGAGAGAGAGGGGGGACAGAGGGGGAGGGAGAGAGAGAGAGAGAGGTAGAGGGAGTGAGTGAGAGAGAGAGAGGGGGAGAGAGGGGGAGGGAGAGAGGGGGGGGTAGAGGGAGAGAGTGAGATAGAGAGAGTGGGAGAGAGGGGTGAAGGAGAGAGAGAGAGAGAGAGAGGTAGAGGAGTCAGTGAGAGAGAGAGAGAGAGAGAGAGAGAGAGAGAGAGAGAGGGATAGAGAGAGAGAGAGAGAGAGGCAGTGGAGACTGACCTGTGATCTGCACGCAGCGGCGCAGGTAGAGGTAGACGAGCTGCGGGCAGTTGCGCACGATGACGCGCAGCCCCGAGTCCTCGACGGCCTGGCAGTCGGTGAGGTCGAGGTACTGCAGCAGTAGCCGGCGCGGCGGCTCGGGGCCCGGCGTCACGCCGATGCACGACACCCGGCAGCAGCCTGTGGGCAAACGCGTCGCTGTCACACTCTCTGCTGGCCCTAAATGACCAAGTACTCGTCGTGGGAGGAGGTAGCAGGGCCAAAAACATGAAAAAGTCCAGGAATCACTGTCTCTAAAGTAGGTACCTCAGAGGGCTGTCTCATACTCGCTATTGTCAGACACATCTGTACGACTACGGTCAGATAGGTGCGCAGTCGTTGTTGAAAAATGTCTTCTTCTCTCTCTTTAGCATTTTCCCCGCACACGCAGGGTCGCCTTGGTTATTCGGATTAGGCATGTTAGTATTGACGTAGTGGCCGGATGCCCTTCTTGCCGTCACTCCATGCCCCCCTGGAGGAAATGTGTACCCCAAATGTTTGCGTACTGATTGATTGATTTTTTCAGGGAAGCCATAACAGTCTTGGTCCAACCCGCCACTGCCCGCAACGAAACTAAGTTTATTGTGCGGTATCGCTCCCTGTATGTCTAGTAAAGCCAACCAATGCCCTTGAACAGTGCAAGGAGTCCCTTTACCAGTTCTTTATTAGACACAATTTCTTTGGGTCTGGTTGTCCCAAATGTTCTGTGCCTTTTACTCTCCAATGCAATGCATTCGAAGATTAGATGTGATGCAGTTTCATCACCGTCATCACAGATCCTACATTTAGGGTCCTCTTCTGTTACTCCTATTGTATGTAGGTGTTGTTTGAAATTCCCATGGCCTGTCAGCAATCCAACCATGAGTCTAATCTCTCTCCTGTTCAGACCCAGGATTGCAGAGCTTCTTTTAACACGTGGCCTTGGCATCATTACCTTGCCATTTTTTTTATGCACTTTGGTCCAATATTCTACGTGCTGTCTTCTGAGCCAGTTACGCAGCTCCAATTTGAGCATTGCCTTGGTGATTGTCAGGACAGGTTCCGGTCCAATAAATGGAGCCTCTGCCCCCATCCTGGCTAATCCGTCGGTATGTTCGTTGCCACTGATCCCAGAGTGGCCAGGGACCCACAATAGGTTTACTCTATTGCTTTCCCCTAGCTCCACCAGAACCCTGTGACATTCTGCAACAATTTTAGACCTTGTTGCAGGAGCTGCCAGTGATCTCAGGGCTGCCTGGCTGTCTGAATAGATATAGATGCTACGATCTTTGTAGCACCTACGCAAATTCTCCTCCACACACGCCCTGATGGCAGTGATTTCCGACTGGAATACTGAAGCCAGTTTCCCTAGAGAGATGACGCCCTCCAGTCTTGGCTGCACCCCATATACCCCAGCCCCAACACCTTAGTCTGATTTTGACCCGTCAGTGAACCAGACAATATCCCCCGTACGGTGTCTGCGTATAGTGTTATACGTGGGGAAAGTTTAAAGTGTTACTAAATGTTTGCGAATCGTGTAATTGAGGCGGGACTTGGGGACCAGCCCGGTATTCACCTGGATGGATGTGGAAAACCGCCTAAAAACAACATCCAGGCTGGCCGGCACTCCGACCCCCTTCGTTAGTCCGCCGGACGGATTCGAACCGGGGCCGGTACGCCGCCACGTCTCGGAAAGCGGTGCGTTAGACCGCACGGCTAACCGAGCGGGTCGTTGTTGAATAATATCTCTGTATTAGAAACTATACGATCTATGAAGCATACGCGTGTTTTACGTACTGGAAGAAACTTTAATTGCACTATTATTGCCTTTGGTCGAAATTCTACCACTTGAGTTTGCAAAGTCATGAAAATGGGAAAAAAATTAATGTAATTAGAATTTATTGAGTACTGCAAATTTATAGGTTTAATGTGAATGCTGTGAGAACAGATGAGAATGAAAGACACAAATGAGGAATTAATTGCTGTATTTCACAATTTAATATTTTACACTTCAGTAGAAACACCTTTTTTCGTAAAAATGCTTTCATGATTCGCTAAATATCCTTGTTCTCTATGTTCAAAAATATGAAATTTTAAACCATCAAAGGATCGAACTCTACTTGCTGCAACATATAGCTGACCATGTGTGAAAACTGGCTTTCTTAATAGAATCCCAACTTTTTCAAATATTTGTCCTTGAGACTTATTGATAGTAATTGTAAACGGAATAAGGAATAATTGGGAATTGTGTTCTTTTGAGCGGCAAACGTAAAATAGTGGCCGAATAAGTCACAAGTACACCAGGAATAAAATTCGCCTATTTTCTGTGATTCCAGTTAAAACTAGGCAATCAATAAAATTATTATACAAACATATGAAACGCATTGTGGTTCCATTAAGTAATCCATCCTTTATATTCAAATTTCTGATACGCACTTCACTATCAGAACTGTAAAATGAGATATAGCTAAGTAGTAAAAAACATTAATAGTGACGAATAGCCGGCCGCGGTGGCCGAGGGGACTGCGGAGCGCCAGTCACGGTCTGTACGGCCACTACGGTCGGGGGTTCGAATCCCCCTCGGGCATGGATATTTGTGTCGTCCTTCGTGTTAGCTAGTTCATAAGTAGTTTGTAAGTTTAGGGACTGATGACCCCGAAGTTAAGTCCCATAAGCTATTTGAACAAAGAAAAAGTGACGAATAAAGTTATTTATTTACCTCCTTGAAAATATGAAGCGAAAAGCAATTCGTATCATTGGTTTGGCACGAACGACTGTCAGTCGCTATAAATAACAATTCCAGCAATTAAGAGTCTGCAGCGACGGAGCAACGGAAATCATCATCAGATTTTTCTCTGTTAAAGCACGTAATTTACGCGGTGAAAGAGGTCATTGTGATTCTTAGAGAACGAGGAAAATGTTAACGTATTTTACGATTAACTCTTGGTATCACCTCAGTTTAATCTACTTCAGTATCAGTGTTGGCCGGTTAATATATTTGTAAAAACACTTCTACTCTCTAAATTCTGTTTTTCCCGAGAGCAATTCCAGTATGGAAGGTGACTTGAGCTGTAAAATTCATTCTGCGTGTGGCCCGCATTGCAGAGCCTCGTCTTTTCATTTAGTTTTGGTAAGTTGCGTGCGAACATTAGGATCAACGCAATCGCGATTCCTAAGATGGCTTCACGACGCGAGTCGGATTACAGCCGAGACTGCCAGCGGAACGAAACCTCAATAAGTCAGGAGACCCTCGCCCGGCGGTAACTACGACAGCGCCACCTGCCTCCCGCGAAATAATAGGCCTTTACGACACCGAAGCAATTACAAGAGCTTTATGGTGGCCGTTTCGATAAACACACGTCTCGTCCCTGCGGAAGGGGCCCCTAGCACAGGTAACGTTCGCGCGCATGACCGCAAAAGGATGTACGTCCGTTCCGATGCATGGCGTCCGTAAATTGTGTCCCGCGATATGCGGCGAGGAATGTACAATCAGTAGGTTATATGAGCCGTTGAAGATCAGCTGCGGCGTCTTCCCACGGCCGTACTCGCGTTCAACCTCACTGCCAGCGACCGGTGCCACTATCGACACTGGTCAAAGCGCGGCAACTTGATCGAACCGAATGAGGGAGGTGGCGCGCGGTAGCACACTGGGGCCGCATTTGGGAGGGCCGGCGGTTCGAACACGCTTTCGGCCTTCCCGATTTATGGTTTTCGTGATTTCTCTAATTCACTCCAGGCAAATAGAGGGATGGTTCTTACTGAGGGGCGCAGCTGATTTCCTTCCCCATTCCTGACAAACGTTATCCTGAGTGTGTGTTCCAATGGCCGCCATCTGAACGGGACATTACACCCTAATCTTTCTTTTCCTTTTTGTTCAAACGGATGCTCCAGGTACTATTTGTGATTATACATGGGGAGACGACTGAAGCTGCACTATAAGCAATAAGGTAAGGGCATACGGAATAGTTTATCAGATACTTACACGGCCGCGGTGGCCGAGGGGACTGAGGCGCTTCAGTCACGGTCTGCGGTCGGGGGTTCGAATACCCCCTCGGGCATGGATATTTGTGCCGTCCAAGTTCGTAAGTAGTTCATAAGTAGTTTGTAAGTTTGACCCCGTAGTTAAGTCCCATAAGCTTTACAAACATTTGAACATTTTGAGAACTATGAAAAAAATTGCAAAATATAAAACCTGAACATTCGATGCGAAAGATAGGCAACATCGAGAAGAATATGAGCATCGGAGCGTTGTGATCCTCTGGCTGGTATGAGGAGCTGCGGTGCGAGAGGTTTTTGGTTCGAGTCTTCCCTCGAATGAAAATTTTAATTTTCTTTTATTTTCGCAAAATTATGATCTGGCAGTCCGTTCATTGAAGTTTCTGTTCTCCGTCCGTTCTCCGTGTCTGTGTTTTGCGATCGCACCGCAAAATCGTGCTATTATCAGACGAAAGGAAGTGTCTCTCGAATGGAAACCTAAAATATTTGATCTCAAGGTGATACGTCAACCAATTCCTCCACAGGTAAACACGTCTGATGTAGGCTTATATTATATGACACTTGGTGAATGGGTAAAGAGATTCTACGTTGCCCAATTTAGGTTTTCTTGTGGATGTGTTAATCACTCCCAAAAAAGTGATGGAAACATGAGTTTGTCACATAAACTGCAGCAAATGAATGCAACAGTTTCTCAGTCGCGTAGTTTTCCTTGTGCTCTGTCGAAACATATGGTTTAATGTTTTCGAAGTTTTCTTTGTTTAGACTGTCTAATCCTGTATCTGTCCAAGCAAATTTGAACATTTCCCCATACTACGGCGCAGTCACCACGCATCGGATGGACGGACAGACAGATAATAATTTTCTGGAAATGAGAAAACTAAAATTTTCGCCTGTGGGAACGCTCGAATGCTCGCACTCCGCAGCTCCTCACGCTAACCACAGAACCACAGCGCTCCTGTGCTTACAATTTCCTCGACATTTCTAATAATCGCATGGACCATTCAGATTTTATATTTTGCTTATTTTTCATAGTTCTACACAACTTCTTCCAGTTTTTTCGATTGATCTGTGTTCAGTATTTCACGGCCTATCCACTGCTCCAACTTATAACTAAATCTGAGAGGGGTGCGATGGGAAGGTTTCCCTGTTAGCTGTAAACCCGACGTCGTATAGGTCTTTATTTATTACAGTAGTGTATCTTCCCTTCTCTGTCCATTTCGCCCTGCCTCCTCCTTTCTGCTCTTTCCGATCTCCTCTCTATCTCCTCCTTCAGGGCCACCCTTCCATTTCTCTCCTCTTCGTTTTTCTGCTATTCTTAATGTAGATTTTAACTGGGATGTTATTAGTCTCAGCTGCTGTTAGGTGTTGGCATATGAAAAATCTTGGGCTAGGATTGGGAGTCAGCCGCGGTGGCCGAGGAGACTGAGGCGCTCCAGTCACGATCTGCACGGCCACTACGGTCGGGGGTTCGAATCCCGCCTATGGCATGGATATTTGTGCCGTCCTAGTTTGTAAGTAGTTCATAAGTAGTTTGTAAGTTTAGTGAATGATGACCCCGTAGTTAAGTCCCATAGACTATACAAACATTTGAACATTTTTTAGGATTGGGATTCCAACCTGGAACCTTCTGCTTACAATTGTGGATGTAGCGGGGACATGTTGAAGTTTGAGTCAGTCTGGGTGCGGTGTTGTTTGCGTAGTCCGCGTGGGCCTAGGTGGCGCAGGAGTTTTGCGTACAGAGAGAGAGAGAGAGAGAGAGAGAGAGAGAGAGAGAGAGAGAGAGAGAGAGAGAGAGCTTTATTTGCTTCTTTGTGGCTCGATAGCACAACTTGGTAGGGTGTCAAACTATAAATCTAAAGGTCGAAGGTTCGATCCCCGCTAAGTGCTGAAATTTCTATCTGTTACTTTCAACTTCATTACCCTCTCATAATGTTGCAGATGTGAAAAAATGTCCAGTAGCACCATACTTGGGAATCCACGTTAAACTGGAGGTCCCCCTCCTATAACTGAGTTCGGTCGGAAGAAGGCAGCGGCTTACGACCTACAAACAGGAGCAGGCCTAGTAAAGCAGCCTTTTCGTTTGGGAACTGTAAAACGATATATATATAGCTAAGCAGTTAAAAACATTAATTGTAACGAAAAAAGGTATTTATTTTCCTCCTCGAAAATACGATTGTTGACTGTTTTACCCATATATCTGATGAACCGAGATACATAGTGTTTCGATTTCTGTACATGTGGACATGGGAACTGCTATCTCATTTGATTTTCAGAAAAATTTGGGTAAAAGAAATTATTTTTAAACAGCGCACAGTTTGACATTTTCATTCCATGAAAGACTGTACTTCATTTTCGTCCAGATATCGCATTTCGTTATGGAGATATTGCTGTTAATATCTGGCAGACAGTCACTCTACACTTTCCTTCAGCGCTCTCCCATCAACAGGAAACGCCCACCACGACACTCATCCCCTCCAGTACCATACTAGGTGTGCCCACGACTCACTATCCCACATGACAACTTCCGCCAGTACCTCGCCCCCTACTTCCCAAACTTCACAGCTCTCCTGCGAACCTTGCAAGAGTAGCACTCCTGGAAGACAGGATATGGTGGAGACATGGCTTAGCCACAGCCTAAGGGATGTTTCCAGAATGAAAGTTTCACTCTGCAGTCGAGTGTTCGCTGATATGAAACTTCCTGGTAGATTAAAATTGTGTGCTGAAACCGGGACTCGAACTTGGGAACTTTGCCTTTCGCTGGCAAGCACTCTATCGACTGAGCTATCCCGACACGACTCACGATGCCGCCTCTCAACTCTACTTCCACCAGTGCCTCGCCTCCTACTTTCCAAACTTCACAGAAGCTCTCCTGCGAACCATGCAAGACTAGCACTCCTGGAAGCAAGGATATGGTGGAGACTTGGCTTAGCCACAGCCTAAGGGATGTTTCCAGAATGAAACTTTGACTCTGCAGTGGAGTGTGCGCTGATATGAAACTTCCTGGCAGATTAAAATTGTGTGCCGGAATCGGGACTCGAACTGGGGACCTTTACCTTTCGCGGGCAAGCGCTATTAAGCTATTCCGACACGACTTACGATCCTGCCTCACAACTACCGCCAGTACCTCGCCTCCTATTTTCCAAACTGCACAGAAGCTCCCCTACGAACCTTGCAAGACTACCACTACTGCAAGAAAGGATATGGTGGAGACATGGCTTAGCCACAGCCTAAGGGATATTTCCAGAATGAAACATTCACTCTGCAGCGGAGTGTGCGCTGATATGAAACTTCCTGGCAGATTAAAATTGTGTGCCGGAACCGGGGACCTTTGCCTTTCGCGGACAAGCGCTCTACCGACTAAGCTATCCCGACACGACTCACGATGCCGTCTCACAACTTTACTTCCGGCAGTACTTCGCATCCTACTTTCCAAACTTCACAGAAGCTTTCCTGTGAAACATGCAAAACTAGCATTCCTCGAAGAAAGGACATGGTAGAGACATGGCTTAGCCACAGCCTAAAGGATGTTTCCAGAATGAACCTTTCATCTGCAGCGGAGTGTACACTGATATGAAACTTCCTGCCACATTAAAATTGTGTACTGGAACCGGGACTCGAACCTGGGACCTTTGCCTTTTGCAGACAAGCGGTCTACCAACTGAGCTATCCCGACACGACTCACGATGCCGCCTCACGACTTTATTTGCGCCAGTACCTCGCCTTTGCAAACCTCACAGCTCTCCTGCGGATATGGTGAAGACATGGCTTAGCAAATGTTCAAATGTTTGTAGAACTTATGGGACTTAACTACGGGGTCATCAGTCCCTAAGCTTACAAACTACTTATGAACTAGCTAAGACTAATTACTGCACAAATATCCATGCCCGAGGGGGGATTCGAACCCCCGACCGTAGTGGCCGTGCAGACCGTGACTGGAGCGCCTCAGTCCCCTCGGCCACCGCAGCCGGTCATGGCTTAGCCACAGCCTGAGGGATGTGCCCAGAATGATACTTTCACTCTGCAGCAGAGTGTGCGCTGATATGAAACTTCCTGGCGGATTAAAATCGCCGGCCGCGGTGGCCGAGGTGACTGAGGCGCTCCAGTCACGGTCAGCACGGCCACAACGGTCGGGGGTTCGAATCCTCCTTCGGGCATGGATATTTGTGCCGTCCTAGTTTGTAAGTAGTTCATAAGTAGTTTGTAAGTTTAGGGACTGATGACCCCGTAGTTAAGTCCCATAAGCTTAACAAACATTTGAACATTTGATTAAAATCGTGTGCCGGAACCGTGACTCGAACCTGGAACCTTTGCCTTTCGAGGGGTGGATATTTTGTCATGTTGTACCTAGATCTGAAGGTGACAGCTAGACGAAACCGGCCATGAAATAAAGTGGATATTTAAACACGATCTGTGGTAGACTTCTTCATTATTATATCATTTTCAGAAGCCGCCAGCACCTGTATTATGACAGGATCTTCCACCGCTACATCCTGTACGCCGGATTTCCGGGCCCTTGCGACCCGCGCCGCGGTCCGGCAGGTATCGCTCGGCACACTGCGACATTCCTGAGGGCGGCGTTTTGTGCGGAACGCCGAAGGCCGGCGCAGCTCGGTGCGAGGGCGTGGGCGGCACGGGCGGGCTTGTCTCGCGGCGTCATTACAGAGTGTGGGGGCGGGGGAGGGGAGGGGGGCATTAATGGGGCGTGGCCGGCGGGCGTTTAGGCTGTAATCACAGAGGCCGCGGCAGGTGACACGCCGCTGTCGCTTCACACGCCCCCGCCTCACCGCGCGTGACGGCACGCCGCGCCGTGGACCAGCGCGGGGACAGCCGGCCACCGCGGTACGGGAGAACAGCCGGCAGAGGGCAGGGCGGGGGTCTGGCGCCTGACACGTTGCTACGAACAAATCTGTATCTATAAATGTGAATGTCTGTTTATTACGTCTGAACCATAAGACATAAAGAGCTTTGTACAGTTACTAATGTCTACCCGAGGAAGGCTTTAGGCACGGTTTTATGGCGATCGGAGGTAAAAAGGTAAAGCAGTCAACAATCCGAGGATCGGTTTGAACACCACAGTGCTTTACTAGGCATGGTCCTGTTTGGAGGTGGTATGCCGTTGCCTTCCTCCGACCTTCCAACTGACTTACCCACCCAGTTATAGTGTGAATGTCTGTTCGGTGTACGCTTATCACGTCCAAACGACAAGACGCAGAGACTTAAATATTTATACAGTTACTAATTGATACCTGAGGAAGGTTTTAGGCACTGTTTTATAGCGATCTTATGGATATTTAGTAATTTGAAGAATATAACGCGAAATGCGGAACAATAATGAGACTTTGAAAATTATATTTACTCTTGGAAAATGGTTTTATTGGTTGCACTCTTGCTTGATGGTTGATAATAATAAAAGGGTGGGATGGAAAGTTATCGGTGTGTGTGTGTTAATATTTCGCTCTGCCGCGAAAACTACAGAACGCGAACGAATGGTGTGTGTATGTAATTGTTGTCCGAAGTCTCCCGTTCTACTCCATAGCAATTCCATGCCGACAGCTGCAAGGGGGTGGAAGATATGGAGGTTGAAAGTCGTCAAATTTTTAAAAAATTCGGACTGAAGGCCAGCGATGACGTTTGCGACTCTATAGCAAGGAGGTTACGTGCAGCGAAACGTGATGCCACAGACCATATATTTGGTCTATGCGTGCTACAATGTCTTAAGCTCTTTCTCTGTAAGGATAAGCATACGAATAAGGAAATATAAGAATAAATAAATAAAGCAGGAAAAAAGAAATTTCCTTTAATACATCTCTTTTAAAAAAAATCGATTTGACGCTTCGTGCATAACATTAAGTGATCCATTTGTGATATTATTACAATCATTATTGTTGAATTTCGTGATTGTTCAAAATGTTCAAATGTTTGTTAAGCTTATGGGACTTAACTACTGGGTCATCAGTCCCTAAACTTACAAACTACTTTTGAACTAGCTAATCCTAAGGACGGCACAAATATCCATACCCGAGGGGGATTCGAACCCCCGACCGTAGTGGCCGCGCAGACCGTGACTGGAGCGCCTCAGTCCCCTCGGCCACCGCGGCCGGCTTTCGTGATTGGATTCTTCGGAACGAGTGCATTTTTACGTGTGATTTCTTATGTCTTATATATTCTATGATAAATGTAACATGTTTTTAGATAAAAGGAGATGGACAGAGAGGGAGAGTGGATAGAAAAAGTACTAAATCAAGGTTCGAATAAATAAATAAATACCCGGGCAACGCCGGGTTTTCAGCTAGTACGTTATAAAGATAATAGCGGAAACTCAGTCGTGAAACTGGCGACAGCGCATCCGAACACCTCCTAGCGGCTCTAGTTGTCAACTAACACATGACATGAACAGCCGCGTTACTTTGTTACGCACGGAAGACATTCTTGATCGTCATCTTAGTTGACAGAACTAGGAAATTGGAAAAGGAAGTAAATGTCCTACATACAGCTGTAATAACTATAAAAAGCAAAACACTCAAAAATCATTCTTCAGGTTTCCAAAAACTGATAGCTTAAGCAAAACTGATAGCTTAAGCAGGCAACAATCAGGCCTACTCAGATAATTTGTTTTAACGCTCTGATTTACTTTCTTTTTTTATAATTTGTTTATAGATGCAGACAGTAGATTATTCTTAGTCGAAGAGCTGACTTGGATGAAATTTTGAAAAAGAACGATCGCGAACATTTGAATAAAAGCGACGTAATATGCTCAGACCATTTTGTGGAAAAAGATTTTAGAAATAAGAATTTGTTTAGACAAGGGTAAGAGTTGTAATTCCTTATTTGCGTGTGTTTAAAAACAGGTGTTAATAGTTATATAACAACAAAGTTTACTCGCAAGTTTTATTTTAATCCCATTTAAAAAGTAGACGAGGCTGTAAAACAGCAGCACGATACCTTCACTGCCCGCAGTAACTGTGAACTAGATGCAGCTGAATTCCTAGTAAAATGAAATGAATCGGAAAACTTCCATTCAATGCATCCGTGAGTGAAAAGTCTGCTGAAGACAGTGTTAATGTATATCTGTATGCTGATATCAATATCAGTGAAGGTAAACCTATCCAAACAAATGCAATGAATAATATTATGGGCTGGACATGTAGTGGGTTGGAATACGAAAAATGTAAAATGGCTCTGGCATGATATAATGATAATGAACATGGAGTTGCCAACTTCCATGTACAGATGAAGAGATATGGCTCAAATAAAATACTGTTTCCCAATGGTTGTGGTGTTTGTCCTACAAAATGTCAAAAATTTTTAGACAAAATTTTGATAGGTACTTGGTTGAAAGCACTTATGTTGTGCGAAGCAAGTTGGTTTCCTTGCTCATAAATAAATCTGCCGAATTAGGAGGTGTCTGTAACAGTTGTTATTTGTTGATGGCAAAAAACATATTTTGCATTTCTAATTAAAACATTTTTCAATAAGAAAAATGTTTCGTCAGCATCGCAAATTAGAAAGAGTAGCCTCATTCTTACGGAAAGTAACTCAAAGATACGCCTAAATGCTCACGAAATGTGCGTAGATGTATAGGATTAAAACTTAATATACTGTATTATTTTCAGTTCAAATTCTAGTCAGATAAACCGTACAGAATCGATTGCTTAGGTTCCTTTTAACCCTACACCTTATATGAATTGGCATCTACATAATTTCTTAAATGGCGCGCCGGCCGCGGTGGCCGAGGGGACTGAGGCGCTCCAATCACGGTCTGCACTACGGTCGGGGGTTCGAATCCCCCCTCGGGCATGAATATTGGTGCTGTCCTTAGTATAAGGTAGTAAATAAGTAGTTTGTAAGTTTAGGGACTGATGACCCCGTAGTTAAGTCCCATAAGCTTAACAAACATTTGAACATTTTAAATGGCGCAACAACGTAAAACTTGCGCTCTAAATGCGGTACGCAAGGAAATAAAATTCGGAGTTCAGACGTGAAGCCAGGTACAGCATACAACTCGAGTCAACAGATGGCACTGCTAGCGGTGTCGCCTGGCAAACGCATGTAAATGCCTCGGAGTTTCCACTGTTATCTTTATAAGCTATTTGGTACCAATATGTGACAATTGCACCCATTGACATTCGCACCAAAACACAATTGTGTGACCGTTGCACCCAGTTTGACTGGAAACTACCTGCTCACTAAGTCACGGCATATGTGCAGCTTATATCGGTAATTTCGAAGATGTGTTACATAGCACGGCGGCAGCGACCAGACCATATTGGCCACATCGAAGCGGTTCATATCGAAACGGTAGGTATCGAACAAGGAAATGTTATTATTTTAACGAATATGTCACGATTTTAAAGGATGTGATTAAGCAGGATTCTGAGTACAGCTTAAATAGTTGACAGTAAATAAGCAACGATTGACTTCGATAACTACTTTCATAACATTCGCTTGTTCGATACATATCGATTTGATATGAACTGTTTCGATATACAACTTTGCACATGGCTGATTAACAGTAACCGTAATCTTAAGTTTTTTTAACAATTTTGTATATCAGCCAACCGGTTACGTATTTTTTAGGTGCTTGACCTAGGTTTCGTTGCCACTAGGGACAACTACATCAGAAGAATAAAAACAGTTTTATGAAACACATGACGTCAAAAATATTACGAGCAGCATTGCTCAAGTGGATTAAATTAAAAATTTGCATTTTTGCCATACAAATAAAACCAGTACGGTGTGAAGGGCATGAAGGAACTTCACACAGTATTGGTTTCATTTGCATGGCAAAAATGCAAATTTTTATTGTAATCGACTTGAGCAATGCCGCTCATAATATTTTTGATATCATGTGTTTCATGTAAATGTTTTTATTCTTCTGATGAAGTTGCCCCTAGTAGCAACGAAACTTAGGTCAAGCACCTAGAAATTACGCAACCTGTTGTCTGATACACAAAATTGTTTTTAAAAAAATTCGATATATATCGTTTGGACATGTAACACATCTTCAAAATTACTCCCGTATCCTCTAACACCCACTCCTGTGTCCGCGGTAGTTCATTGCCACCCTCACCTCAGAAATTCTCTCTCACGTGAAACGCTCTCTCGACACAGTCTGCGTCCAGTCCTTGACCACCTCAGCGGCTGACCACTGACTGTCAGTAGTACTATGAATATCGTAGTATTCAATTGGTGCACCATGTGTGTTTGTGTGCTTATGGGGTTCGATGTGAGGAGTCAACAACCAACTGGGGTAAGCCACGGGGTCAATGTGAAGATTACTCGTATATCATAAAGGCAACGAAAGTAGACGGAACACACTCTCAGACTCTGTTCGAAACGATGGAACAATATATTGTCTATACTCTCTATAGCGTCGCCCAATAACGTATTCGGACAGGGGTTCCTCGCAAGATTTCTTTGTTACACTATTGCCCTCCTCCCACCACCCCTCCTTAGACTGAGGCCTGCATTGTGTCTTGAACAAATGCACTCTAAGACACAGAGCTTGCCATGTTTGTGTCGTACGCGCAAACTTGCAGGCAGAATCTGAAGAATGCAGCCCGCCATTTCATCTTGCCAGTGATCCTCTGACGGAATCAGTCAAGCCGTGCACGTCGATGCTTTAGCGTGAGTGGAATATGGGCTAGAAGTGTGCGCGCGCTTAGATCCAATGGTAGTAGCCGGTTGGCAACAGTTCGTATTGAGACATTTGGGCTCACAAACCATCTAATATGTCTGGTGTAACTGCCAAAATCGTCGTATGGTACTGCCACTGCTGGCATTACATTACTACATCTTAGCGGACGTCTGTGCTTCGTGCACATCCAGAACCTCGTTTACAGATGTGAGAATGTTCACGTGACCATTGCAGTCAGGTTGGTTGCACGAAGTACGCAGCACGTCCAACTAGTGCGGCAATTCTCCGATAGGACCATCCCAACCCTCGGAAGGCCACAATTTGGCGCCTTTCAAGCTCGCTCATTTGGCTGTAGGGAGCACGGACGCGTCTCCGAGGCGTGGCGTCTGTTACCGCACTCGTTGATACCTCACTGAGCCTTATGGCTGTAGAAATTCCCTATCAAAGTGAGCTCTGGTAGCTACGTCAGTACGCTATCTGTTGACGGACGACGTTGAAGCAGTTGTCAGTACCTCTACTATCCTCAAGGTGGCATCTTCCGTCATCAGATCAAATTCGACATTGCCTTTCCAGGTGAATGATCTTTTTCAAGGCAATTAGTTTCACACTACATAGCCAAGATTTGATTACCAAGTTTTTCGAGTGTTCATCAACTTTCCCTGAAAACCCGTATACAGAATGACATCCATCATTTTTCGCGATGTCTCTTCATATATCGTTTGTGTCGTACGAGAAAAACCCTCTAAAGGTGTGTTTGTCAACCTTTTTGAACCCGCGACCCCTTTCCGAGTAAAAATGTCTGTTTTATTGGCAGAACCCTTAAAGGATGCAACAAAACTACTAAAGAAACTGCATACACTAGGCTTGTCCGTCCTGTTTTGGAGTATTGCTGCTCAGTGTCGGATTCTTATCAGGTGGGTTTGTCGGAGGACATCGAAAGACTCCAAAGAAGGGCAGCTCATTTTGTATTGTCACGATACGAGCGGCTTGGTGGGGAGGATGGTGGGAAAGAATGGTAGGAACTTGTAGTATTACATTAAATTTTTTCATTTGATAAATAATGTATTTACGATGCTTATCGCTGACCACAGCTTTCTCTGGCAGCTAATGATGTTCTTCATTTTTTTCTGAATTTCATCTGTCTTTTACGAGCAGCCCAGATCGCGGTTGTGAACTAGGTCTTTCATCTTTCTTACCTCATTGAGAACAGTCGCACGTCAGGGACTGCTCCATTATTAATTGTAAGTGTGTGTGAGATCGTTTTTCTTATGAAGTATGATGAAAATATATTTAGTTAAGTATAAATCTTTTACTTATTTCAAATAACCCACCTTTAATAATTCATGAAGTGTTTCTATTTTTCCAGCAGTAATCTTGATTATGTAACATGACGCTTGGAGCCATTCTTGGACTTGTATCTATAATTTACTATATTTACGTCGAGATCTCATTATTTGTAATTTTCATGAATGTGACTTTCTAGTAATGCCTGCAAAGGAATCTTCGGAATTAAACGATATCCGATCGATTTAAAGAGCCTTTTGTCAAGAAAGTTAACATTTTTTAAACGGTCATTCGGTTAGTGCAATCTGCTCCAAGCCAACCAAGCATCATTTTACACAATGCAGCAAGAGTTTTTACAGCTTCATCTACTACATCCGGTCAACATAATCATCATGGTAAGAAAGGTCATCGCGGAATCTGCTAGTTTCTTTGTGTAATATTGTGTTCAGGTGTTGCTTCCATTCGAAATTACTACTGCCGCTAAACTTTAAAGTCAGGTTCCGCTTCCTTTTTTGATTCTTCTAATTATAAAGTTACCAAAATGTGTCAGATCCACCAAATTATTTTCTTGTATTATTGTCCCGTTAGTGAAAAATAGCGGCGACGAACAGTAACTACTACTCCAACACCTGATCGGAAGAAAGAAAACGCAATATTACAAACTATAAAGCTTCTCCTCCGGAAGGTACTGGTACTCGCTAGACTCACTGAGGAACAACTGAACACCACCTTGATCAGTATTGAAGTCGCTGTGAACTCAAGGCCTATCACACAAGGAGACGATTCAGAGGCACTGACCCCTTCCCATTTTCTGACTGGTGAGAAGCCAATCCGTTGTCGTCATTCCGCGAGGCGGATGGAAACCGGAGTAGGATCACCTCCACGTATCCCGCAAGTAGAAGTGTTAGTGTGTTCCGCTGTCAGGGCAGTTATCAGAAATCACTCTGGCGATCAGTATAAATTTATGTTGCATTGAGACATTTACTAAGGTATCTCCGTTCCTTTGTTGGTTTTACTTCTGTGCTCTGCAGAACGTACCAGTAATGTATGAAGCGGTTGCGGTGCACACGCCCGTGGCGCAGCGCGAAGTAAGAGTCAGGTACTCGCACACACAGAGTGGCGACACGAACTGTGCGCGGACACCACTTTCCCGCCGTGCCGCGCTGCGGACTTTATGACGTTTTGTTTCGTTTTATTATTTTTTCCCCCCGCTCGGCGGAAATACGGCGCTGTTATGCTAATGCCGGGCTAATTGATTTTTCGTTGCTTGGCCCCTCGCGATATTTGCAGGTGTCCGCGTAATGTACAACGGGCCCCTAACTGGAGGAGCGTTTTTGAAAAAAAAAAAAAAAAAAAAAAAAGTAAATGGAAACATTACTTTGGTACCCGTGTTCGAGTCGGTCGCTACTAAATCCCGCGGCACACGCAATTTCGCGCGCGTCGTTTGTTTCGCTAAGCGCGTCTTTACGTCTGGCGTAATGGCCGCTCTGTGACGGGGTCCGACTGCTGCCGTCCGTCACCGCAGCCTCGCCGCCTCATATTTACCTCTGCTGTGCTGCTGGGGCCGCGTGCGATTATTTCGTACTGCTGCTGCTGCTTGGGTTCTTTCCTCTGTAATCAGTTTCAACGAACTTCAGCACGACACGTGTCGGGGCTAATTGAACGACGAAATTAATAATTAGCTGCAAAACGCCCGTCTGCCTGTATACAAGGGTCGGGTGCATCAATCGCGTTTCCTCTGCCGTGGATCCAGTTTCTTTTCTTTGTTTTCTCTTTTTTCCGAAAACTTCGCTTCAGCGAGATGAGCTACAGTCAACTGCTGCAGCAACCCGACAGCGCCCTGGCGTGCTCTGTATGGATGGAGTGGGGAAGACAGTGAACGGTGAGGAAACATAAGTTCCGTCGAACCCTGGCAAGAAGTGTGGCTCTGTGTCATACTTTTTAAGCATCACGTTGATAATTTTTTTCCTGGTAGACGCACTTCTGTTACGTTAAGCTCGGGCTACATAACGATCAGCGAGGAGTTTCGGTCATCTAGATTATGGAAAGTTTCTTCGCGTCTGACACCTAGCAAGCTGGTGCAACATTTAAGGCACTGTGCTCACATTTGGGAGGACGGAGGTGCAGTGTCTGGTCGTGTTCGCCAAAGAACTACAGTACATTTTCACTGTATATGTAGACACGGCAGTTGACATTCTGTTACATGGTTAACAGATTCCAATAGAAAATTTAAGGCCACCACTGAGAACGTTCTCACACTTGTGATATTCCTGACCTATGGCCAATTCATATATCTGGCCGCTGGCCGTTTCTTTGCTAACATTATACGTGTCATAAGCGCGGGGCCGGCCGAGGGGACTACAGCGCGCCAGTCACGGTCTGCACGGCCACTACGGTCGAGGGTTCGAATACCCCCTCGGGCATGGATATTTGTGCCGTCCTTAGTGTTAGCTAGTTCATAAGTAGTTTGTAAGTTTAGGGACTGATGACCCCGTAGTTAAGTCCCATAAGCCATACAAACATTTGAAACATAAACGCGGAAGTAAGACAGAAGTGCAGCATATGTTGTAAGGTGGGGTGGGGAGCAGTAGCATATGGCACGGTAGGTGCTGGTTCCCCTGGGAAAGCCCGCCTATGTTACTGGTACTCTTCTCGCATTGACTACTGCATTTCATGTCACGTGATTTCTTTTGATATTAGTTTCATTTGTTATTTACTACCTATTACTTATTCAGAGCTGAGAATTTGTTATAAATATTTCTCAAGGACAGGCTAAGTTTTGACAGTTCAAGAATTTCAAGGTATCTTCTCTTATTGTAACAAGAGAAGAACGCTATTGCAGAAGGCGCGCGACGGCCATGTTTCGGCGCTAAATAGATCTTCAGGTGCCTTTCGCACTGCGCCGCAGATTCAGTGTCGAGCTGACCACTATACGCGCAGGTCCGCACCGGTCATGAATAAAGTTTCGCAGTTAACACTCGAGGTCTCACTGAGAACTACGGGCAGCATAAGCCGTGTAGTATTGATAATAGTTGCTTATATAGGAAGTAATCCTCATGTTAAGGAGTTTATTAATTACTATCATTTTGCAACTAGACGAAATAAATGGCATCCCTGACAATTAAATATCTCGCGAGTCGCTTCTTGTACTTCCATCTTACCGAACTTATTCTAGCCTCACTCATATGCTGAGGCTGTGTGCCGTCTTCTGCGCTGGGGACACAACTATAGAAGACAACAGGTTAGTCAGAACTCTATGCTTTCGATAAAGTTTTGGACAGCAACTGCGGCACCTCGTGCGTACTGTAGGGCGGTACAAACGCACACTGCTACGCATCAACATCCGTAAGGTTGTGGGGGTTTAGGGGATTTGTGGGAAGAAGTAGTGATGAACTTTGTCTTCCGAAACCAACTTCTCCACCCGCAAAATAAACCCTAAGGAAGCTTGTACACTATGCTCGATATTGAAAAGAAGATACTTTCACAGGGTATGTTCAAATGTTCGCAAATCTTACGCGACTTAACCAATCCCCAAGCTTACAAACTACTTAAACTAACTTAAACCTAAAGTCAACACGGACACCCATGCCCGAGAGAGGACTTGAGCCTCCGACGGCGAGTAACGCGCGCTCTGCAGCGAGGCGCTTTAGACCGCTCGGCTACTCCACCGCGGCTCCTAGCATTTGTCAGTGCAAAAGGCATTCTACACTGTAATAATTTGCAAGAGGTTTATTCAAAGAAGTAAGTGTACACTGAAGCGGAGAGGTTGGTAACATAAGTATGTACGAAGATAATAATAATAATAAGAGAGCGAGATGACAAGTGCTCTGATTAAAAACGGCATATGAATGTATGCAATTTTTCTACCTCACTATTCATCTTCTACAACGAATAATCACTTAAGGACTGAGAATAAAATCGAGGGTGACACTATATTTATGGTAAGACTAGTTGATGGTTTTTTTCTCTCCATTGTGAAATAGAGGAGGCTTCAGCATCAACTCAATAGCATGAACTGTCTTCTGACCGAGGAACATGGATTAACAGTAAATTAAAGGAAAATTAAAAGACTGAGCAATATCAGAAATTAAAATAGAGAAAAATTTAATATAAGAACCGAATTTGATGAAGTATACATAGAAATTCTGTTGCTTTGCAAATAAAATGTCAGAGACTCGAAGTGGGAATTGAAAGACTACTACAAGTAAACAAGAACATTTTCAAAAAATAAACAAATAAATAAAAAAATAAAAAGAATTTATTAGATAACTGAATGAGGTCCTGTGTACAAATAAATAAAAAGAATTCATTAGATAACCGAATGATGTCCTGTGTTACAGGGAGATGCTGATAAGTAAGGTACCATATTGAAAGATTTTCCGCTTAAAGAAAAATGAAGAGGATGATGAGACATACAGGGGTGGACAAAGTAAAATAAACAGCTGCACACATCAATATTTATTTAATTACGTTTTGGGACAGCAATGAATTTGAGAACAACAGCAACTCTTCCATGAAAAGATACATAAATTGTAAGTTGACTTCATAATGGAGATTGTGGCAGCCCACCATAGTACTGATATAAAAACAAGAAATTTCTCGTTTGGTGTTGCGATATGAAATATTTACTTTAAAAATTTTGAATATCGATTTCGTTCCCATGATGGAACATCATCTGTGCAAATTTCAAGTCATGATGATTCATGTATTCCGCATAAAATAATTAATGGTCAGATACGTAAAATAAATAAAAAGGTCTTCCAATACATGTTACAAGTTTAAAATAAACTCCGTCATCGGAAAGAAATCCGTATTCAACATTTTTAAAATACGTTTTTCATATCGCACCACCAAGCGAGAAATTTCTTGTGATCATAAACTGTCTTTATAGTATCCAAAAGAATATTATCAATTCTTGTACCATATCATCTGCCAATAAGGTTTACTTCAACGATCGAAGTTGGAGATGTAAATATGGTTCTTACTCTTTGATCTAGAACTTCGCAGTCGGTCAGTATGTTGAAACATAGTGATTGTGCTGTCCAAGGAAGATGTATGATAATTTTCTGAACTATACGTAGAAATATGGATCACTGACTTACAATGATTTGGAGGTTTGTCAAAATCGATACATGATTATTTTCTGCATAATACTGTAGATTCCATTTTCCTCTTTGGATAACTCTTCGGCCGCGGCGGAGTGGCCAAGCGCATTGAGGCGCAATTCTCCGATGCGCGAGGCCGCTCCCCGTCGGGGGTTCGAATCCTTCCTCGGGCATAGATATTAGTGCCGTCTTTAGTATAAGTTAGTTTATAAGTAGTTTGTCAGTTTAGGGACTGATGACTCCGCAGTTAAGCCCCGTAAGCTTAAAAGTGAAGATTTTTTGATAACTTGTCATTTATCTCGTCACATTAACGTCCAGCTGAATGACTTGCGCCTGGGCACCGATCCAGGCGAACGTACTGTTTTATGTTTCGGAGACTTTCGGTGTCGTTATACCATCTGCCAAAGTTAAGCAGGCTTTCACCATACCTTTCTTCTTAGGGCTTAAACAGGTCACAAAGGTCTAATTCGTAATCCCACCTAATATGCGACTGAACAAGAGCAATGAGAGTCCGTTTCGAAGTCGGGAGCGTGAGACGACGTAAAACGGAGCAGTATTTTGAAACTCTCATATAAGGAATGTGGGTTACAGGTTAACCCACCCCCACCCCCCCACACGCACACTTCTATCCTCGTGAGCTCAACTACGCACTGTCAGTTACACTGAAAGTCCGCCGACTGTACGTCAGGAAGAAGTAACGCTAAGGACCTCTCGGTGTACGCTCTTTACAAATGAGTGCTTGCTCCCCCCGCCTGTCTATCTCGTAAACAGTACCGCGGCATGTTCGTTAGAGAGTAACAGGTTGTCAAGATGTGGACCAGACAAGTTCTTAAACCATTACGCTTGTTAGGCGCGCGATCTGTGACTGTAAACAAGCCCTGCAAGTTGTACACTGTCGGGGTTTTATATCCCCCCACGAATTCGAGGGTGCTGGGAGGAATTAAACAGAAAAAGATCTCCTTGTTTCAAAGAGGTATCGCCGAAACCTCGTTATTTATTTCTCTGTGCGCAATTGCTCGTACTAAGGCGATTCAATGTTGGTCCAGGGCTTGCTATACCACAGAGTCTTGTTTCGTACACTGCTGCGAATAATCCAGTTCTGCTCTTATTGTTTCCTTTCGCTGAAAAACTAAACGTGTACTGCTGCGTTATTTGGTAACTTCCACTCATGCCATCTCTCTTTCTCTTTCTCTCTATCTCTACGGCACACAATGAAACGAACTTGCTTGCTACTCTCTTTATCTTCTGAATTTAGTACCATAACTTAACAAATGACTACCACATACAACGAACCAAGCCTCTTTTTCGTATTCCATCTTTTTCTCAGCCACTTAAACTGCCGCCAGTACTGGGTGGACACTTATGAAGTCAGATACAACTTGCAGCGGTGTGACATGTGTGGGTACCATACATGTAAGCACACATCTGCGTCTCTATATTTCACATCATATGATTTGCGGCGAATGGTACCTCCATCACCGCTGTCACGCCTTTCCCTGTTAATTTTGTGAACGATACGTGGGAAGAGTGACTCACAATAAGTCATCCGTTCAAGTTCTAATTTCTCTTTTTATCCCGTCGGGGTAACTGCAGGATAATGTTTCATACTGCGAGGCTCTACCTAGAACACACAAATTTTTAATATTGCCGCGAGACTCCAAGTTAACCAACTGGATAGCATCACCGACTGCGTTTCTGAAGGTCGTCGGTTCAATCCCGTCCACTGGCAAAAATTTATTTCTTTGTAATTATCATTTCCAGAATATTCTAGATGTTTCTTATGTTCACTTCTAATTTCTACATGTATCTTATGTTAACTATTCTTCTACTTTCTGGTACATTCTGTGTATAAATAGCAGAGAACTCTGTCCGAGAGGCAGTTAGTGCTGCGAGTATGTTAAGTTCGTAATAAACCTGCTTTCAGTATAAGTGCTGTGTTTAATTGTTAACCCTGCCATCGAAGTCAAGCCTGCTTCCATTTCAACGCGACAATATCAGTGCATTACTTTCAGTGTGCTTGAAAACGACAAAATGCTGAAACTGCAACGTCAAAGAGCATATTTAATGGCCATAAACGGAATAACTGTATTAAATAACAACTTTTAGACACTGAACCTCGTCTTCAAAATTAATCTGATGATGATACTTAAGGCACTGTAAACGGTCACATATTAACAAAATGCAGAGAGTTTCAAAGTCTTTCTGTCAAACGATTATATGTGACAGGTTACGTCGTGATAAATATCTTTTGTTAGAGACAAAATAATCGTTAACGTCGCTCTATTAAATTCACCAAACTACCTGTTGGGTCCCGCAGTATACTTACAGCATAAGATTGAAGTAGACAATCTGAATACTGGTCTCTAATGATCACGCAGCTGACGGGATGTTAAACTCTAATCTTCCTTCCTTCCTTTAATATTCAGCGTCTTCAAAGATAAGTGGTACGTTATTTGAGAAGTGAATAACTTAGTCTGTCGCCTAGATCATACGCGACAAGAATTACACATGTATGCTGCAGATTGTTATGGCCTCCACCACTCAGGGTAATCACAATTCACACATCAACGTAAACATAAGAATCCTGTACCACTCAGCTGAACACTCCCGATGTTGTCTTTAAAGATACACGCAATTAGCATGAGCTTTGCTTACGGGTACAACACTGCATTCTAATCAATTATATAATGTCAGTTGAAAGTAAAGTACCAAATAGGTATGAATTATAGATGTCTCTCGAACAGTAGAGTGAACATCCATCATCCAGCGCAGGATAATTACGATAGCGATTGGGTCCGCATCATCACGTTATATGCAGATTTGTCAAACAGAGTAGTTGCGTATCGCGTCAGTGGGATCAGAAAGAAGTGATGCAGCCTGGAATTGGTAGTGTCGAGAAATTACTGAACATCTCTCAGGCATTGCAAGTTTGTACATATTCATAGAATGATGAGTCAAAGAAATTGTGGGCCCATGGTCCAGAACTGGATTTGGAATTCTTAGAGGGTAGAGAACTGCACCTAACTCTTAAGCAATACTGCATTATATGAGTCTCCAATCCAAACAACCACATGGTACAGAAAAACACTATAAATGGTGCTACAGATGGACATGAAATAATTTATAGAGTGAAGCCCAGGATGGCGTCCAGAGTTTTTACGCATGAAACTTATCTTTTTAACCGCAAACGACTTGTTTCATGTAAGAAGGTGATAGTGTGGTGATGTTGCGGGTTGCAGTTATATGGGGGACGCGGTAAAATTCTCGTGGTTGTTAAGAATAGTGTCAGTATTATACATTACAAAAATGCGCTTCTACAAATAATGATGTGACTGTCCGAAAATATTCTGGTGGCAGCTTTATTCTGATAGTTGATAAGCTGTTCTCGTAAACTCGTCCCTTCAGCATACCTGAACCGAGAGAATAGAGAGCCTGTCCATTCCCCAGTTAATGGTGAACACATGATTTTTATTTGGGGCTGGTTTGACCAAGTGAAGTATGGGTCTTATCGTGGTAAATACTACAAACCTGGTACTTCACAGCAGAGAGAGAGAGACTTCAGGACATTTCAAAATTCATGAGCGTTCAAGATTCACGTAGACGAAATCACGAACCATGCTTGTAGTGGGACGAAATTTTATTCCTGCTACTGCCTTACATCAGATCAGTTTTACAGGTAATACAATGTTTATTTATACTGTTGTTAATAAGTTTTAAAGTTAATGATTTTATTATGTGATTCACAAAAAGTGTGTTTATGTTTCATGTGCGGTGACAACAGCCCAACCCGCGAGAACAGCATCTTCTCTGTCGGGGCCAGAGATGATATAGCTGGCCATCAAACGTCGCGGGTCGACAACTATGGGGCGATGAAAGATCTTGTTGAGAGACGCCGTAGCCAACCGTCATAATCCAAGCAAGGAAAAAAAAATTGCTAGTTCAATTCTTACGATGATTCTCATGCGTACGCTTCTGGTTCATTCATGTATGTTACGCGAAGTGAAACTTGAAATTTTACTTCAGTATCGGGGTGTTGAAGAAAATTATTCTAGCCATTAAGTCATCCAAATATTTAGTAACCGTGCTAAAGTTATATTTTGAAGATCTAAACAAAGATTATTCAAGATTTTATGCAGTTATCAGGGACTTTTTTTATAGTGAAGAAAGTGTGTTCGAATTTTAAGAATCTATGTTTTTACAACTGGTTCATTGAACATATGCCGACCGCGGTGGCCGAGCAATCTGCGGCGAGTCAGTCACGATCTGCACGGCCGCTGCTAGACATGCTAGAAGATGTTGCTCATAACCAGTTAATTTTTGTCGAACACATCACATGAACGAATTCGAAAGGAACTGATTTTCAACGACGGAAAACAAATGACACCGATTTGTTATTTAAACCTGACAAACGTAATTCGAACCACTTCAGTCGTAAACTCGTAATTGTAAATAATTTTCGAAACAATTACGATTAATTGCGGACGCTTCCACGGCCAGAGTCAGATGCCATAAAATTTTTCTGGCTGTTGTACCGTGTCATGTTGTAAGAAGACTATTACTTTAATAACCGACGTTTCGGCCAACGTTATTGTGGCCTTCATCTGGGTATACTGATGTGAGCTGGATGTTACTATATTTTATATTTACTGAAAACTAGACATGACGTCATAATTTTTAAAATCAACAACGTTATTGATGGTTTTTGGCGGAAGAATGGAAGCTTTTTTATGATAGGATGCCAATGGCTACAACCGCAGAATGATAGACACCGCCATGGATACAAATAAAAGAAATCGTAGTAGGCAGGAAATCGATAAAAAGCAGCCAGCAGGACGCTTACGGTATGTAAAAGAAAGTCACAGATCGGATTGCTAAACATCTTCGCCGGGTTGGTGTCCAGTCTTTCTTCCATAGTAGTCACAAGATCAAGGATGTACTTGGCTCCACAAAGGACAAGATAGAGGCACTACACACAGCAGGAGTATACAAGATGGAATGCGAGTGTCGGAAAGTATACATAGGTGAGACAGGGAGGGCAGTGGCAACGCGCATAGGCGAACATGAACGCTACATTCGATTAGGCCAACATAATAAATCTGCAGTAGCCGAACACCAATAAATTGCAGCAATAATGTAAAATAAAACGATGCCATAATATTCGCTAAGCAACCAGGGACGGTTAAACGCAAGATAAGGGAAGCCATCGAAATTGTAAAACACCCTTATAACATGAACAGGAAAGATGGACTCAGGCTTGCCCCCTCCTGGCTACGAGTCGTCACAGCGAAGAAGGCCGCACTGACAACACAACACGCGAGCGTCACTAGTAAGCAACTGCCGCCGCGTGGCCCACGGCCAGCAGGAGAGAAACGGAAGTCCTCTCACATTCGCCGATGAACGCCAATCATGACTCGCTATGCAAGAAGCAATAGGCAACGGCTAAAGCCTTCGACACATGCAGCGTGTGTCTAAACGTGTGTGGTCAACGTGCCGAGTCCACCGTGCGGCTGAACGCTCGGAGACGGCGCAACTTGAGCATACGAGACTTGGGCCTCAACGAGCTACACTCGACCACAGCGCGCTCCAGCGACAGTTACCGCCGGTATCAATTGCTGGAACCACACTGTTTACCAAATCAAAAGAGTGGAATTCCTGCTTTACCTCTATTGAATCGCTTATTTCCGCGCTTGTGCTTATGTTCGTTATGTCCTCATAGTCCTAAATAAGTAACAACAAAATACCTATGAACATAAGACTCTTATAAAAGTTGCATTTTATGTCAATCAGTGCAGCGAATAATAAAAGTTTCATGACAAACTGTGCGATATAAAATTAGAATAGGCCTTCACAACACAAAGAAAACTGTGCGATATGAAATTAGAATAGGCCTTCATAACACGAAGATTATTGCAAGAGTCTCGCTTTTTAGTAAATCTTAAAAATATCATGCTTCCACGGTCAATGTTACTATTCAGTAGAAGAATGTTAAGAACGTGTAAATGCAATACGTGAAACAATAAGTGCGTATTTTAGTCTAAGTGAGGTGCAAACTGCCCTGTTCATAAAACGAATCCAACAAACTCACTCCTCAGAGGGTGCGCACTTATTTTTACATATCATCGAATACTATGCAGTATACTTCTAAGAAATTTATAGGAAAGTCTTTGAGTCTGTCAAGAAACCGAATAAAGGAAGAAAAAAATATTTACATATATGGAGCCTTAAACAAACACCTCAAATTCTTTTAAACTTCGTAGTCCATGACGTACCCACTACACTACGGCCAATTACATAACCATTGTATCCTCACCTACGGTATTAGACGTGTCGTACATGCTACTGGGTGCTATGTCGGTTGTTGACGTGTAATTACACCAAATGACACAAAGAACTATTCGTGTAGATTGATCTTCAGTCCGCCTTGCCTTTAAACGGCAGATTACTGTAATACGGATTTTTTTTTATTATTTTTTTTTTTTTTTTTTTTTTTTTTTTAACCACGTATAAGACGTTTCCAGTCATTTATTCCAACAAATAGTACCTTAACGGCCGGTTCCCGAGAGATTCTCAATATACTCAGTTACTTTTACTTGCTCTGAAATGTCATACATTCAAAAACCTAAGTTTTATATATAAAAACCACAAAATACGACGGCCAACATGGTGTCTTCGTCTCTCTACCGAAAAGAGCTTCCCCGTGGTTGGTGTGACGTCGGGGGCGTTCTCCCACCTTATTGGTGATCGTTCAGACGCTCGTTGAGAATATC
This sequence comes from Locusta migratoria, assembly GCA_026315105.1. NCBI lineage: Eukaryota > Metazoa > Arthropoda > Insecta > Orthoptera > Acrididae > Locusta > Locusta migratoria. The sequence goes on from CM048747.1 coordinate 120,470,495, forward strand.
TGGCATGTTTGACATGCCCCACACGTTAGGAAAGCGTCGTCAACGTGCGGGACGGCACAAATATCCATGCCCGAGGGGGGATTCGAACCACCGACCGTAGTGGCCGTGCACACCGTGACTGGAGCGCCTCAGTCACCTCGGCCACCGCGGCCGTCCCAAACGAAGTAGAATGTTAGCGATTGTAATTTCGCAAGTAGCCCACACCGCAGCGATAAGCGCCGTTTTGTAATGTTTCCCATCCCAAATACTGTATCATTTCCGTAACGCTGTCTCCCCTGTATCGTGACAATACAAACGAGCTGTCCTTCTTTGGACTCTTTCGATGTCCTCGGTCAAACCCGCCTGATAAGGATACCACACTGGGCAGCAATACTCCAAAAAAGTACGGACAATCATAGTCTATGCAGTCTCTTTAGTAGTTTTGTTGCATCTTTTAAGGATTCTGCCAATAAAACGCCGTCTCTTGTTCGCTTTTCCCACGACATTATCTACGTGTTCTTTCCAGTTTAAGTCTGAAGTAATAGTAATTTGTATATATTTAGTGAAGTTTACGGTCTTTACATTCGATTGATTTATCTTGTAAACGAAGTTTAACGTATTTCTTTTCGCACTCATGTGGACGACTTCACATTCTCATTATTTAGAGTCAACTGCCAATTTTTACACCATAGTGATATTCAGATCATTATGCAGTTGGTTTTGATCTTCATATGAGTCTACTAAACTGTAAATGACGGCGTCATCTGCAAACAACGTAAAAGAGCTGCTTATCCCAAATCGTTTATGTAAATAAGAAAAAGCAGAGGACGAATAACACTACCCTGTGGAACAACCATGATCACCTCTGTTTTAGTCGATGCCTTACCACCGTTTACTTCAAACTGTGTCCTCTCCGACAGGAAATCCACTATCCAGTTCCAATTTTGGGGCGATATACCGTAACCGCGCAATTTGATTAAAAACCGTTTGTGAAGTACGGTGTCAAAAGCCTTCTGGAAATCAAGAAATACGGAATGAATTTGAGATCCCTTGTCAGTAGCACTCATCACTTCGTGAGAATAAAGAGGGGTTCGAATGAACGATTTTTTTCTAAATCTGTGTTGATCTTGGTTCAATAGATCATTCTGTTCGAGATAATTAACAAAATTTGAATATCTACATCTACATCCACAACCATACTCCGCAAGCCACCTGACGGTGTGTGGCGGAGGGTACCTTGAGTACCACTATCGATTTTCCCTTCTATTCCAGTCACGTATTGTTCGCGGAAAGAAGGATTGTCGGCATGCCTCTGTGTGGGATCTAATCTCTCTGATTTTATCCTCACGGTCTCTTCGCGAGATATATGTAGGAGGGAGCAATATACTGCTAGACTCCTCGATAAAGGTATGTTCTCGAAACTTCGACAAAAGCCCGTACCGAGTGACAGGATATGTTCCAAAACTCTGCTACAAATCGACGTTAATGAAATAGGCGTGTAGGTTAATGGGTTTATTCGTACTGCCTTTCTTGAATATAGGTGTGACCTGTGCAACTTTCCAATCTTTTGGTACAGAACCTTGAGAGAACGGCGCTATCGTTTTAGTAAAATCAGACAGAAATCTGATGGTTATACAGTCCGGCCCAGAAGACTTGTTCTTGTTAAGTGATTTTGTTTCACCGCTCCGATGATATCTACTCCAACGTTACTAGGTGCCTAGAACCGCTCGGCTGCTCCTGGGCGGATTGGAATTGGCACCCGCCATGTTTGCAAGTCTGAGATTTCGACGGTAATATTGCGCAATATCAGTTGGCTGGCGCTGCGGCTGGTGGGGCGGCTGCGGCGGCCGGCAGTTTGTCGGGAGCAGCGAGTCTTTTGTCCCTCGGCCGGATCACATGGTGGTGGGCGCGCCGTCGGCCTGTTCTCGGCTGCCGATAGCGAAACCCGAGCCGAGCCGCGGCGGGCCGGGTGGGGCCTCAGCGGCGCCCGCTACCTGCCCTCGTCGGCCTGCTATACACCTGTTGCGGCCACTCTGCCGGAAAGCGCCACGCTGCCTCGTCCCTCCACTGCGAGGGGCGGCCGTGTGTCCGCAACGAAGCTCGCGGGGCGCGCTATGCTCCCTACATTTTTACAGCATTAATAGTAATTGACATATAGGATTCTGGGCGTTGCAACGCGTAATGTTGTAAGAAGGCTATTACTTTAATAACCGACGTTTCGGCCAACGTTACAGTGGCCTTCATCTGGGTATACTGATGTAAGCTGGATGTTACTATATTTTATATTTACTGTCAACTAGACATTACGTGTTAATTTTTAAAATCAACGATGTTATTGGTCGTTTTTGGCGGAAGAATGGAAACTTTATTATGCTAGGTTGCTGAGGTGGAGGGAGTGGGGGTTAAGCCGTCGGCACACGGAGCGTGTATCTGAACGAGTGTGGCCAACGTGGCGAGTTTTTGACGTCACAGCGTGCGAACCGCACGTTGGCGAAGCTTTCCTAACGTGTGGGGCATGTCAAGCATGCCAGATATTCTCAACGAGCGTCTGAACGATCACCAATAAGGTGGAAGAACGCCCCCGATGTCACACGGAGCGTGTATCTGCACGAGTGTGGCCAACGTGGCGAGTTAGTTAGTTAGTTCATAAGTAGTTTGTAAGTTTAGGGACTGATGACCCTGTAATTAAGTCCCATAAGGTATACAAACATTTCAACATTTTTTTCCTTCGTTTGCGAAAATATATTGTTGACTGGCACTTACATAGATAGGAACGATCATCAGAATAAAATACGAGAAATCAGAGCTCTAACGGGGAAATTCAGCTGTTCTTTATTCCCGTGTGCTATTCAAAAATGGAATGGGAGATAAATAGTATAAAGGTGGTTCGATGAACCCTCTCCAAATGTGATTTGCAGAGTGTCCCATGTAAATGTAGTCAAGGACTGCGACACTGCTTCCCCCTGAGGTTCGAGTCCTCCCTCGGGCAAGGCTGTGTGTCTGTTGTCTTTAATTTAACCCTTACCTGGGAACACCCGCCTCACAGGCGGGTGCTGAGTCTTTGTTTTGCTACTGGAGGGCGCTAATTGCTAGTAGAGCCTCTCGAGGTCAGATCTGGACACCGGTGCTCCTTACGGAGCCGCCATTTTCGGTCTAGAGCAGTATTGCTAAGGGAGAATACAGTCGCTTACGCGAATAATTATTATTATTTACGTACCGTTACAAATTATATTCTTACGTGTAGTAATAAAATACAATTCAAAATGTCAATACTGCTCGGTCCTACTAGAAGAGTAATAGAACGCAGTACGTTGTTCTCGACGGCGAGTGTTCATCAGAGACGAGTGTATCGTCAGGCGTGCCCCAGGGGAGTGTGAGAGGACCGCTATCATTTTCTATCTATATAAATGATCTGATGGACAGAGTAAGTTGTAATTTGCGGCTGTTTGCTGATGATGCTGTGGTGTCGCCGGTAACTGACTGTAATAGCATACAGGCTGACTTAGACAAAATTTCTAGTTGGTGCGAAGAATGGCAGCTAGCTTTCAATGTAGAAAAATGTAAGGTGATGCGCATGAGTAGAAAAAACAATCCTATAATGTTCGAATATAGCATTAGTAGTGAGCTTCTTGATGCTGTGGCGTCGTTCAAATATCTAGGCGTAACATTGCAGAGCGATATGAAATACAACGAACATGTAAGGACAGTTGTGAGTAAGGCGAACAGCCCACTTCGGTTTGTTGGGAGAATTTTGGGAAGATGTACTTCAACTGTAAAGGAGACCGCGTATAAAACGCTTGTACGACCACGACTTGAGTATTGCTCAAGTGTTTGGGACCCGCAGCAGATCATTTTAAAGGAAGACATAGAGGCGGTTCAGAGGCGAGCAGCTAGATTTGTTACCGGTAGGTTCGACCAACGCGCTAGTATCACGGAAATGTTCCGGCAACTCAATTGGGGATCGCTGGAAGATAGACGACGTTCTTTTCGTGAATTACTCTTAAGTAAATTTAGAGGGCCGGAATTTGAAGCTGAGTGTAGTATGATCTTGCTGCCGCCTACTTACATTTCGCGTAAATATCACAAAGACAAGATAAGAGAAATTAGGGCTCGTACGGAGGCATATAGGCATTCCTTTTTTCCTCGTTCTATTTGGGAGTGGAATAGGAAAGGAAATGCCTAGTAGTGGTATAGTGTACCCTCCGCCACGCACCTTACGGTGAATTGCGGAGTATGTATGTAGATGTAGATGTAGAAGAGGTCAGAAGATGATTCTCACAGGACTCAAAATGTGTTAGAAGAACCGTCTAGATGAACGTTTTAAATTCCTGAAATAAGTGGCCTGAGTGGGCAATAGGAAATGAAAATCTCCCATGAAAGAGTAAGTTTTGAAAGCATTTTAGGAAAACAGCGATCTTAAAATGTTAAATAATAAAATACTACAGTCTAGATCGCAAGTTGATCTTTTTATTGGCAACGGTTTCAGTCCTACAGGACCATCATCAGACTTTTGGCACCTCGTTGGTGGACAAACAAAACAAATGTTTGTATAGTCTATGGGACTTAACTACGGGGTCATCAGTCCCTAAACTTACAAACTACTTATAAACTAGCTAATCCTAAGGACGGCACAAATATCCATGCCCGAGGGGGGATTCGAACCCCCGACCGTAGTGGCCGTGCAGACTGTGACTGGCGCGCCTCAGCCCCCTCCGCTACCGGGGCTGGCTTGTTGGTGGACGTTGGCGGTGGCCGGAGGAGCAGATGACGCCTGCTCCGGCCACTGCCACCATCCACCAACAAGGTGACAAAAGTCTGATGATGATCCTGTAGGACTGAAACCGTTGCCATTAAAAAGATCAACTAGCGATGTAGACTGTAATATTTTATTATGCTCATGAAAGATTTCGGAATTCAAGAAGAATAAGCACATTTGGATGACCAGTGAGGTATAGTTTGCCCTAAAGCACTTTTCGGAAGAAATCTCTTATCGAAAATTGACTTCATAACATGTGAATGGTGTATATATTATGTTTGTTAACGATTATCACCCAAATGTAACAGTCTCAGATAACTGCTAGATTTTTTTATAAATATTCAGTGAAGACTTCAAAAAGTAATAAAAATGGTTTAAATACAGTAATTACCGTAATCAAAGTAATTATAACTGGAAGTAATACATTGACTTTACATACGTAGATTTGTATCGTAACTTCTCACATGGCGCAATGAGTTTCTTGGATTTCTTCCAATATCGCTCCTACTTTTCCCAACTTAATTTCAGTTAAAACGCTAGGAACTGCCCTACATTTGACACAGAACCAGTATCTCGTAATTCTTCCGTTTATGTAATATCGAATCATTGGAATCGCACACATCAAGAACTTTTCATATGAATGGAAACCGAATTCCATATAACATTCTGTTCTCGGACAGTTCAACGCAAGAAAATTTCGTTGATCTTTCGTCTATACCATACCGAACGAAAATTTGACAAGAACAGAAAAAAATGTACCAGAAGAAATCACTTACAGTATTACGGAACACAGATGCGATTGGGGGAAATCAGAATTTTGTTAACGAAAAGGCTAATTTTTCCTCACGGTTGTGGTTGTATCGTTAGTCATATCACATATACATTACAATGAGAATAGACGTGGTCACATGCTCTATAACGTGCATATTTCGTCCGATTTTTCATTCTGTGCTTTATACATCTAACATTTTCTAGGGACAAACAGCCGCGTTGTAGCACCAAAATGGCCGCCATCACAAAGGATCACGGTAGCATGACCAGACCTCGCTGTATAGACCTTCGAGCCTCGAAACTCGCTGACAGTCTCCGCAGCAGTGGCCGAGGAGACTGAGGCGCTCCAGTCACGGTCTGCACGGCCACTACGGTCGGAGGTTCGAATCCCCCCTCGGGCATGTATATTTGTGCCGTCCTTAGTCTTAAGTAGTTCATAAGTAGTTTGTAAGCTTAGGAACTGATGACCCCGTAGTTAAGTCCCATAAGTTCTACAAACATTTGAACATTTTTGGAGTCTCCGCAGCTAATCATGTGTCGAGGAGTGAGCATCGTAGTGTCGCTCCAGACTCTTCCGGCTCATGAGCTTCGACTTCCCGGAACCCACCCCGCCTTCCAGACGAATATTCCCGCTAAACACACCCGCCTCTCAGGAGGATATTCCTATTCTTGTCATTATTTTCCTTGCACAGCGTTCCGAAAGCCAATTATATTGACAACACCCACATAATTTTGGGACTAATTTCATTTCTTGTTTGTCCTGCTATGTAAAGTAGTAATTGGGTTAATTTCTGCCATGTTAGGTGGATAAATAATGAGCCTCTCTCAGTATCTCCTCGGACGAGAAAAATTATGACCCTCAATCCCACCGAGTGTGACGAATCTGATACTGATGTACAATTCGATTCAGAAGATTCATATGTACTAGACGTTTCTGAAATTGACGAGCTATCTCATCGTGACACTTCGTCGGTGTCCGACAATGATTCAGAAGCGGACGCTCCGGCCTCTACAAGTAATGATGGCGGAACTAGGCCGCTAGTACAAGAATCACGTGAAGAAGATTCCGAAAGGGCTCGTCCCGAGGAACAGCCGTTCGACGTCGAACATTATAAGAGTTAGAAATTCTACTATAAAGGGAGAAGCGCGAAGATTACGAAATTCCACCCCTGAAGAAATTTAGCGTCTTTCTTTACTGGAGATATAACAGAGAATATAGTAATTAATAAAAATTCAAAACTGCAAAATGTTAGCCAAAAACTGCAACGACCTGTTTCGTATAGGAACAGGGCAAAAGAAGAGCTCTCAGCACTTTTTGGCCTTTTGGTATTATCGGGAATGTTAAAGGCATCTAAGGGACACTTTGCTTCACATTTTCAACGTGTGCGACAGGGCCTTCTATTTTTCTGGGTTACAATGTCTGAAAAGAGGTGTAAAATTTTGATAAGGGCTCTGCAGTTTGACAATTCACAAAAAAGAAAGAGAGTAAACAATCAGACTGAGTGGTAGCCCTTTTGTCTCTCTTTGAAATTTTATCCAAAACTATCAGGCAAATTACGAAATCGGAATGTCAGCCTGCATTGATGAGACTCTCATTCCTTTCAGAGGAAGATGTAAGTACAAAGTTACATTCCAAACACACAGGCAAAATACGGCCTAAAAGTCATGTGTTGGACAGACGCAAAAAGCTGCTACCCGTATAAGCCTTACGTGTACGCCGGTAAAGACAGCGATGGGATGGGACTCACTGCCGAGAAACAAAAGACAAGCAAGCGCTCTCAAGCAGATGTACGGTTATCAAAATGTATTTACAAGACCAACAGAAACATCACATTAGTTAACTGGTTTACATCGGTAGAAATTGCCCAACACTTGTGGAACAATGGGCTCACGATTGTTGGCACTATGAGAAGAAAAACACCAGAAATTCCTTTGAATTCCTTCCACACAGGACAAAAGCTGTTGGGGTTCCCGAAAGACACTTCTTTCCTTCACTCCTAAGAAAAACAAGCCAGTCATTCTCTTGTCCTCCATGCACCATGATGCTTTCCTCGATCAAAAGAATGACAAACCAAAAATGATATCCTTCTACAATGCGACGAAGTCTGGAGTGGACACCCTCGATATGAAATACAACAACTATTGCTGTAATAGACGAACTGCAAGGTGGCCTTAAGCCATTTTGTATAATATGATATCGATTAGTTTCTGTAATTCATATGTTTTGCATAAAGAAATATATATAAACAATCCGTCATCCAGATTTCGTTTTATCGAAGCTTAGGCCTCTCCCTTATAAATACCCACATGAGGCAACGTCTATAGACAAATTTACCAGACGCATTGCGAACAATAATTGTGGATATATTCGGAACAGACAAAAAAGTACGAAACGATGGACCAGCTCAGACGTCGGAAGTAGACAAAACCAACAGACTGGAAAAAAAAAAAAAAAGTTAAGAGTTGCAGATATTGTCTCTACCAGAAGAAAAGGATGACGAACTATAAATGTGTCAACTGTGAGACCGTGACTTGCTTAGAATGTTCGAAAAAAATATGTTGCGGGGTCACCAGTCCGTAAACTTACGAACTACTTATAAGCTACGTTATAGTAAAGACAACACAAACACCCATTCCCGGGGAGGGGGGGGGGGACTAAAGACCGTGTGATAATCGCAGATGAAGGGACCGATCGAAAACGACAACGGAAGGCCAAGTCTCCAGATTTAGAAAAGTGTTTAGTGGAGTGCTTCTGACAACAGATGAATGATAATGAGAACAATGTTGTACTTATTTTCAAAGAAAAGTCAGATTACTTTGCAGCAGCGTTAGGATACGATACGTTAGGACGAGTAATGGGTAGCTTAAAAATTTCAGGAAAAATAAAACTATACATAACAATCCAGCTTGACCAATATGTTATACAGTATTACTAAAACTAAACATAAGCCTAAATCACACACAAATAAGAAGAAATTAAGAACAGCAATAAAAATTGTGACTTTTTCCTAGAACACCTCATTATATCGAACCTTCGATACATCGAATTAATTTTGTCTTCCCTAGAGATTCGATTTATCGAGGGTTGACTGTAGTATAAATTTCTTCGTCTTTCAAAAGGTTCAAGCAACAAAGTGTTAGCTCCCATACCTAGTCAACATCAGCCCCTCTTCTCAAAGCATTCGTATTTATGAATTCAAATTAATTTACTACATTAAACGAATATTAACTGATTTCTGGTACATAACCCTGTATTCCGACTATAACTGATGTTTTTCCTGTGTTTTCTTTTGTAGATCACAACAGTTGTTTCACTTGACATATTAAAACACCTAGACACATCCAATAATTCTCAAACGAAACACCATTCCATTGATTTCGAACCCACTCCAACTTCACGACACAACAATGTTGTCAGTACTGCTATTCTTATGAAATAGCTCCACTATTTTCGCCAATTCTTCTTCGAAAGGTTTTTGGAGTACGCTAGTACTTTGGTACTTACGTCAGAACGCTAATCCAGATTCACCTGAGTGGTACAGCCCGAAATGTAATTATTCCAAACTATCTTTGTCAAACATACGGACCATAAAATTTTACGCCTGCAATGATATTTCTTCAGATGGCTGCAGTTTTCGCAGGCAACGGTGTGTGTGCCGTTAAACACTTTCTCGATATCACCTATAAACAACTCAGGATTTCCAGGAGCAAGAAACTACCGTACATGAAAAACAGCTATTTCTTGTAACGGGGTACTGCAACTGCATAAGAAAGCGAAACGCCCAACGACCATCACGAGCAAAACAAGCTACTCCCGAGATGTGTGCGGCACATAAGAAGCCTGTGACGTTAAGCCCGAAGGTCTGTCATACGCGAACGCTACTCTGGCGTTAGTGGCGTTTCAAGTGGAATTGCAAATTATTAAGCCTTCGAAACTGAAGTAACCTAAGGCACATAAAAAAGAAACAAGTATGTTCAGCTCCTGAAGATGATAAAGTCAAAGTTACTTGATTTGAAGGGATTATTTATGAGGCCATCAGATGAAAACTGGTTGGATGAGAGGACGGCATCACACAGTATTCAAGGCAGACCTCCTGTTTGATTGCCAGCAATTCTGAACGTCATCTTGTGGAGCTACACTTTCTTGGCCGACAGTTTCGCTGCCATTCATCAATTACGCTTGTTATAATAATAACGGATGCCACCCACTTCCTGATTTTCGCTGAAGATGTTCGTAATTAATGTGTCTGTACTTTTCATACACGTTCGTGGCGCTATTCCAACTGTATCCTCATGCAGACAGTGTCTTAAGCATCTGGAATCCACTTTATGAAGATGGGGGAGGACCATAAACTTACTATTTTGGGAAACTGGTACATCAGACAGTAGGAGGTGTTAAATGAGTAATTTGTATGAGAGACGTGTGTGTGTGTGTGTGTGTGTGTGTGTGTGTGTGTGTGTGTGTGTGTGTGTGTGTGTGTATGTGTGCGCGCGCGCGCTTATCACATGCACCATGGAAAGGATAATGGAATGTAGTCGAACTAAATTAGATGAAGCCGCTAGATTAATTCACGAAACGAGGCAGCAAATTTATTCGACGGAAGTAGTGAAGATTAGGGTCTAACGCCCCGTAGACATCGTGGTCATTAGAGGCTTCGGTTACGCTCGGATTGGTTCGTTAAGGGTGGGGAAGGAAAACGGTCGTGTTCTTACAAAAGAAACATCCCAGCATTTGTCTATGGTTATTTAGGGAAATGACGGAAAACCAGTATATGGAGGTACGGAAGTCTATTTGAACCACCGTCCTCCCGAATGCCAATACACTGTTTTACCAAAGCGCCACCTCGATCGGTTCAAATTTTTCAAATGTTTGTAAATCTATGGGACTTAACTGCTAGATTATCAGTCCGTAGCTTACAAACTACTTAAACTAAGGTAAACTAACCTAGGGACAACACAAACACCCATGCCTGAGGGGGGATTCGAACCCCGACGGCAAAGGCCGCGCGCACCGCAACATGGCGCCCCAATGCGATCTGTAAACCATCTGATATTTTATTTGTGTTAATTCAGTAAACTTACAAACATAAAATTGTTGGTCAATACACTGGCTTGACAATAAACAATTATTTTACGAGAAAACTTCGTTTGTCTAACTCTACTTTCATTCCACATAGCCACAGGAACGCAAAATTGGGTATTATGTGATTGATGACTTTCCATGTTCACAAGAATAGTTTTATTTACTTTCCGTCGGGCCCGGTGGTCTTCGGGTAAAGCGCTCGAGAGGAAACCAATGGGTCGCGGGTTCGAAACCCGGTCGGGCCTCGGATTTTTTTTTTTTTTTTTGTTTTTTTTTTTTTTTTGTTTTTTTTTTTTTTTTTTTTTTTCAGTCTGCGTTTTAACCTGTCCTTTACATCTCAACGATGTTAAATGTCACCAGAAACGGCAAGTGGTTCGGATTCCACGGTAAGCTGTAGGTCCCCTTTCCCCGATTGGATAACAGGGTAGGCTAGGGACACGCAAGTCGCTGAAGTGGCGTCCAATTGAAAGACTTGCAGCAGGCCAATGGCCGACACGAAATTATTATTATTTACTTTCCGAATCATTTCTCATTCGACTGTGTCACAGCGTAACGTAACATGTAATATCTAGTGTACATAAATAACATGGGAAACAACGCGAGACTGTTAATGGAATTTTCTTTGTGTTAAAGACAGGAAGCAAATGTAATGCAGCAAGACTTCTCAATTTTCATCAACGTCAGCGTCAGGAACTACAAAAGAGGCATCACGAAGATATTTACAATTAAAACTACTTTTTTCTACATGAATCTCTCTTAATGGGTGCGATTGGAATAGTAGTCATTAGAATTCATACGTTGACTTAAATTCAGTTTTTTTTTCTTCCCGAGTACGGCGCCCCAGTGAGCACGGCTAATCCGCCGCTGCACCTCGATCGGTATATGCCACTCAGCCAAATAAATTAATAGGGTCGAATTAGATACGATAGGATATGCATACTCGAAATGGCACCTAAAGTGTTTCTGAAAAAAAAAAAAAAAAAAAAAAAAAAAACATCATCACCATCATCATTAGAGACTGATTATGCCTTTCAGCATTCAGTTTGGAGCATAGTACCTCTAATAAAATTCCTCCATGATCCCCTATTCAATGCTAACATTGACGCCTCAAAAAAAAAAAAAAAAAAAAAAAAAAAAAAAAAAAAAAAAAAACCCTGTTCTGTTTACTTCGAATGTAAACTGAAGTATCGGAAAGTCTTCGCAGGCGGTATCTATATGGAATCGATAACCCCAACAGGTACCGACCGGCAGCCGTGACACGCTCCTACGTAGCTCCGGTGATCTAGGAGTGTACCCACAGCCGCTGCAAGGAAATTAAGCCATTTGTACTTTTTGCCCTAGTGGCAGCTCCAATTCGTTGTTCAATAATGGCGAGCTGTATTTATCTCGCCTTAAAATTATCTCGACAATGATTAGTGACAACGATTATTGAATGTACAAAATATATGTTTTAACTATTTTCGTTTATCTAACTTTGTGTAAAGCTTGGACCCATCCGTACAACAATAAAGATTAGAATTCAGCGGTTTAAAACCTCCTACGAAAACAGTTTTTCTTTCCTTTAAGGCTCTAATAAAATCAGCTGAGCATTAATTTCAGCTCAGTCGACATCTATTTCAAAAGGACATAACCTGTTCTCTTAATTTGCCTTGGTACCAGCTCGGTGCGTCGTTTACTTGGGGAATTGAAATGGGAATCGCTGGAGGGAAGGAGATGTTCTTTACTATTGAGGAAATTTAGATGGCCGGCGTTTGAAGCAGACCGCAGACCCATACTGCTACAAATTACATTTCCAGCAAAAAAAAAAAAAAAAAAAAAAAAAAAAAAAAAAAAAAAAAAAAAAACCACAAACATACAGAGAAAGACCCCTACGCAGGGTATATTGGTAAATAAAGCACGTAAGTAGTAGACACATTAGAGATATGAGGTACGCTCCACCAAGCACTGTAATATATATATATATGACCGTGGCAATTTGGTCCCTTAAGATTACAAACATTTGGATCTTTTTCAAGTTTTACAAGTACACTATAAAATCTGACAACTGCACGAGTCTGTTAAACTGCATCGATCTACAATGGTTAGGTTTGCTGTTCTATCTTTCCTCATTTATAAAATAATGTTACCGTAAAAGAACCAACTTAAACAGTGCATAATTCGGTACAAAAGATAAATAACACGAGATGACTTCCCGCATCATCAACGAAGACGTGTGGAAACTATAAAGACTGACAGTGAAATAAACCGACAGACACACAATAATAACAACCACCAAATTGAATGAAATGTGTCTGATCTCAAAATTAATGTCAAAAACAAAAACTAACTTGCACAGGATACCATCTTCTGCCGATATTGTTGTGTGGCTCTCGTACTGAGGAAATTTACCTATTCTTTTGCGCAAGGGCAGATGAGGCGTTCCACTTTCTGTAACCTAAAATCCCACCTGAAAGAAAATAGTCTTTGCACGACGCTACTATTCTGTTTGCCAAGTTCGATATGCAGGGTGTTACCAAACTAGATAGATGTACATTTAAATACAACTGCATACTATTTGGTCCAGTAAGAATACGATTCATAAAATATTCTTGTCTGCAAGGAGAGGAGATGGTAAATACTTCTCTGTTCATCTCAGATATATACGTTCCCGAGGTTGACAGCCAGTTTGTTGAAAAGAAAGATAATACTTATAAAAAAGAAATCATTAATTTGCGAAACTAATTTAAAGTCACTAGAAACAAGTTTTTGAGGGAGATTATTTTCACATATCTCCGAGTAGTAATCAAATATATAACAATAAACGATGCAGAACTAACATAATTTACTAGGTAACGAAAACTTTTATCTTTAGGACGACTATCAAAATACGGAATCAATACAAAAGCTTGGTGCCGTTACCTAAATCGAAATCCAAATGATGTCAAGGAAAGATCATGTAGTCATCCCAAGAATAATATCACTACATCGATCCAACATCTGTTGAGTACATCGTCCACCGACCAGGAAGTTCACCGAAAGACAGGCAGACCGCTTCGCCAGCAGAAATATACAACGGAAATGTGTCTCAGTAATGATATTCACGCGACGCAAACATACGAAAAGTACTGTATGAAAGATTTCTATAAAACGAATGATGGGATTAAACCGGACTCATTACAGCAAGTGTTTTGAGGTCACTAATAGGCATACTCGTAGTACATGTTTGTAACATTTTCGCTTGTTGCGCATTTCAGGATTAGGCCAGATACACGGTCATAACCATCACACTTCAGTTTTTAGCGTCTTAAATGCATTGCATCATTCGGAAAAAGGGGAAGTAAGAAGTAGAGAACTGGTTCCTCGCCCTAACAAGAAAGCGTGAATTATGTTAAGTAAAGGCAGTAAAGAACTGAACAAACTAGCACAAATCAAGCGAGCGTGCGGGTAACTGCAGAGCCACGTCCAGCGAGGAGACACGAAAAGCGATGGCCCCCAGTCATGCGAAACTCGTTTGGCCTCCTCTGAATGATCTGCGCGGATGCGGTTGCGCAGTGCCGGCAGGCAAAAAGGCTCATTCACGCCTTCCGCGCTTAAGCTAACATTTGGAAATGACGTCAGGCCTGCCAGGGTCATCTAGGTTCACCATTTCCGATCTTCTGAAGGAAATGGAGACGCGGAAGAGAGTACACGCAACCTGCAGTGCACAGACAGGATACATCGAGAGGTATAAGGGGCTTGTTTGTCTTAAGCCACTTTCACACGATGAACTTTCTCGCCTCAGTTGACTACTCGCGACGAGTGGGTCTACTGCAGCGCCCCTGGCGTGATATTCCCGTACTGCGACTCGCCTGTCTCGAGTAGTCACTTTCGTTTAGACGTAAACGCAAAACCGTAGAGCTGTCTGCTATGTAGTTTCGCAACTGAATGAGGAAGTGAGGGCACTTTTAACGTAGGAGCGGAAACAGGATAACTCAAATGTTCAAATGTTTGTATAGCTTATGGGACTTAACTACGGGGTCATCGGTCCCTAAACTTACAAACTACTTACGAACCAGGACGGCACAAATATCCATGCCCGAGGGGGGATTCGAACCCCCGACCGTAGTGGCCGTGCAGACCGTGACTGGAGCGCCTCAGTCCCCTCGGCCACCGCGGCCGGCAACAGGATAACTACAGTTATTAATGACGAAAGAATAATTTATAGTTGATGTTCTCCTCAAATGTCATGTAGCCAATTTTGAATACAATTGAGAACCTAAATAATAAGAAAAGTGTCTGGATATCCGCCTCCCCCGCCTATTATAAATCCCTCCAAATCCTAGAACGCCACGCCCTCCGCCTTGCTTACCGCATCCGCCTCCCTTTCCCCATGCGGATCCTCTACGGTCTTATTCCTTTCCCTCACCTTCTGGAGTTCCTCGAGCATCTCCGTATCCTCTACACCACCCGCAAAATTAAATCCAGTGACCCTGCTGAACCCCGGGCCTCTGCCACGCCAGTACCAACATATCCCTCCCGCTCTACACTTCCACACTCTCCACAACCTCTCCCAATGTAACTTTCGCCACCTCCCTCTCCCAGATGACGCCCTCCGTCCTGATATTTACCCATCCTATCAGCCCTGATCCCTCCCCTCTCCATATATTATGCCCCCCCGCTCCCACTCCCATCCCTTTCCTCCGCCGCTTGGATCTTCCTTCCCCTCCCTCGCAGTTCTTACGTTTTCCTTCCCCCCTCTTCCGAACCTCCCCCTTCCCGCCCCTCCACGCCTCCCTTTCTTCACCTCTCCCCCTGCGGGGTATCTCCATGCTTTACTTTTTCACAGTGTTTTTAACAGTGCACCGGATCAAAGTATCGTGTCAGAGTCAAGTGATGAACGTGGTTTTATGACTTCAGCAACGGCCGCACAGGCAGAACACTGTGTTGCCACGTTTTTTAATTCTCTCTCTGTTATCGTCGCCATTCTCCGTGTAAAATCTATGTTTTTTAGCCACCGTGTCAGTTTTTAATATTGACTATGTGTTTTTTAAAGCCCTAATTTCGTTGCATATAATTAGCCTGTTTTCTCTTCTTTTTTATTGTTAATTCAACATTTTTATCTCCATACCACAAGAATTATAAATTATTTTAACACTGGTTAAAACTTTATTAACTCACTATAAGCTTATTTAGGCCTTAGGCCATCATCAGGTGTTCTGTAATACCAGTAATATACAAGAGTTGTTACATACAACATATGTTGTATAACATAATTACATAAAATTTTACAAAGTTTTACTTACATTACTTATAATATTGTTGTTATTTATTTGCTGCCCAATTGATTATAGAAGCTGATGTAATGCTTATCTGTATATGTGCAGCAGCACTGGTTATATGATTAGATTTTTTATCAGTTTTTGATTGTGGCAGTCTGTAGTGGCAGCATCCAACGATATTATAAGTTTACATGGTTACCAGTAATTTATACATTTATATCTTTGGTTTATTGGTTTTTGTATTGGAGTTTTATTATACATATACAAAAACCAATAAACCAAAGATATTAATGTATAAATTACTGGTAACCATGTAAACTTATAATATCGTTGGATGCTGCCACTACAGACTGTCACAATCAAAAACTGATAAAAAATCTAATCATGTGACCAGTGCTCCTGCACATATACAGATAAGCATTACATCAGCTTCTATAATCAATTGGGCAGCAAATAAACAACAACAATATTATAAGTAATGTAAGTAAAACTTGGTAAAATTTTATGTAATTATGTTATAAGAATGTATGTAACAACTCTTGTATATTACTCGTATTACAGAACACCTGATGATGGCCTAAGGCCGAAATAAGCTTATAGTGAGTTAATAAAGTTTAAAGCAGTGTTAAAATAATTTATAATTATTGTGGTATTGAACATGTCAATCAAAGACATACTCCACACTGCGGGCCCCAGAGAACGAAATAAAAAAATTTTATCTCCTGTTTTAAACTACCATTCAGGTTGTCAAACTCATCTTCATGTGCGTTTCTACGTCCCGTGAGAGGACGGCTTTACAGGCTCCTAAACACATTCCGATTTGTCGGGACCAATTTCTCGGCCGTGCGATAAAACGGACGTGTGGAGGCGCTTCCCGACCAACTTTTCATGTCGGACGGTTGGTCGGGCCTACCCGTTCGACATCCGACCCCCCACACCTCTCCACCCGACAAATTGTACTGTGTACTGCTACCCGACCAACTTCCTACCTGCGATCGTCTGCTGTCTGCACAGCGACCACGCGAAAACAAATACAGTTCGACAACCAGACAGCAGAACAGGGAGGCGCTGCAATCGCTGCTTTTTTTTTTTTTTTTTTTTTTTTTTTTTTTTTTTTTTTTTTTTTTAATGGGACTTAACTACGGGGTCATCAGTCCCTAAACTTACAAACTACTTATGAACTACTTACGAACTAGGACGGCACAAATATCCATGCCCGAGGGGGGATTCGAACCCCCGACCGTAGTGGCCGAGCTGACCGTGACTGGAGCGCCTCAGTCACCTCGGCCACCGCGGCCGGCTCGCTGCTGTTGGTCGGAACGTGTGTAGGCGGCTACGAATTTGGTTGTTTGGTTGGTCGGACGGAAAATCGGAAGGTGTGTAGGGGCCTCAATCCCGCCCCTTGCTCACCCGGTCGCCGTTTGCAGACTGCGCGGCCGCCCATTACGGCCTAATTACTATCGGGCCGATCGCACACTTGCAGCTGCGCCGTCTTCCCGGATGCGGCGTGGCGAGGTTGGCAACGAGTCAGCGACCGGCGCAACGCCTCTTCCGGACCCTGCTGCTCGTCACACGCTCATACCAGAGTCGACCGTAAGAGTCGCGAAACTACCAGTGAAATTCTGCAACTTCAAGACTGCAGCGCTGCCAAGCGGCTGAGTTCTATAAACGCACCGCGAAATGTTTGAGTAATGAATGTGTATTTGTAGTGAAGCAGCACATTCAGAATAACTTCGTATTTACGAGCTTTTGTGGCGCTATAAATTGTAGAAACTATCAAAAATATAATTAGGAAATCTCTAAATCCGGCCGCGGTGGCCGAGGGGACTGAGGCGCTACAGTCACAGTCTGCACGGCCACTACGGTCGGGGGTTCGAATCCCCCCTCGGGTATGGATATTTGTGCCGTCCTTAGGATAACCTAGTTGATAAGTAGTTTGTAAGTTTAGGGACTGATGACCCCGTAGTTAAGTCCCATAAGCTATACAAACATTTAAACATTTGAAATCTCTAATTTGAAACGGATCCTCGGAAGTAACAGAATAATGTTATGAATAAGAAGTGTTCCTTTAAATAGTCAAACTAGTTTCGGCACTTATTGTGTCACTTCCGTGGTTTTCTGGTTTTTATTTTCTAGAATATGACATGTTACATATTTTGGGTATACAATCATTTGGACAAGTTGTTTGATTCGATAATTTTGTTAGATATATTAAGCCTAATTTATTCGAGGTAGTTACATTGTGTCATTTGCAGAATTTGCATGTGCATTAATTGCGGAATGACAAGTTTTCACAGCCTGTCATCTGCAAACAACAAGACGTTTTTATTTACGAAAACTGACTGACTGTTGGCTTAGAAATATAAGTAAGTCAAAACAGCCACAAATTATAATTTTCAATATAATTTTCAGGCGAATTTAGATCTACAATAAATCAGTCAGTTTTCGTAAATGAAAACGTCTTGTTGTTTGCAGATGACAGGCTGTGAAAACTTGTCATTCGCAATTAATGCACATGCATATCCGGCTAGTGACATAATGTAAGTACCTCGAATAAATTAGGTCTAATACATCTAACAAAATTGTCAAATCAAACAACTTGTGCAAATGATTGTATAACCAAAATATGTAACATGTCATTCTAGAATCTCAAATACTTGAGCACTATTTCATAATATTAGTGCTGTATAAAAGTAATGTCTGAATGCTTCCAGTAGCAGTTAAACTACTTCAGTATAGCCTGCTTAGTTTCTTACCTCAGTTTCACAAAAATGATAAACCTGTATACCAACACATTATGGCGGTTACCTACTAGTCTGATAGCGAATACATAGCTACAAATATATATTATGTTCATATATAAACTGTTAATGTTAGTACGTCACATTCTTGAAGATATTCGGCTTTGCCTATTCGCAGTTAATGTCATATATTCTATGAATATGGAAACAATAACAACTTCCTGATCAGAAGTTCTTTCGGAATAGACACCACATGTATATATACTTCTTCGTTCAACAGAAACCAAAGTCACGAAAATATAATAGCACCTAACAAAATTATACTTACGGAACGAATTTGGAGTCAAGATAGAAATAAAAGGGAAATGCTTGTGTAACACACAACCATCTTCGGAACCAGAGGTATAATGGGACGCGGAAGAGATTACCAAAGCTGTACACCAGAGGCTGTATAGTAATAACCACACTGGGACGATTTATTCGGCCGACGTACCTCCGGACACGACGGACATTTCCCGTGATTTTGCTGCTCATCTGTCATTGCCTGTTCTCTCCTCCGCTTTCTCCACTCTGCGTCTCAGGACCTCGGGAGCCGTCTCCGCCGGGAGAGGAGATTTGCATGTGAAATTACAAAGCTCGTCGTCTGATCAGCATTGCATATGGCGGGCGGGGGCCGCATCGCGGCTAATCACTTAGGCACGATCCGCCGGCCAAATAACAACTTGTCACACGCGTCCCGGCCGGCTAATGCGGATCGACCACAGGGCTGCGGGTTCTGGCCGCGCGCCGTCGCCGGCTGTGTCTGCGCTAATGCCAGACTGCGACCACTTGCGTCCGAGGCTAGCGGCGGGAGCTCCGCTCGCGCAAAAATAGCGATCCAGGTGCATAAAAATCACTCCGAAATTACAGCTTCCATCTTTCGTATACGACTCCGATCTCCTCTCTTTGTGTGTGTTTCTCTCTCCCCTTTTGAAAGAGAAGTCTGGAAGTACCAGAGATGAAGACGAGTACATAGCATTAAGAGTAGACGCCACACGAGCAACGTGAGTGCGGTGTTGCAGAAATTTACAATAAGCATTTCATAAAGCTGAAAGGAGGAAAGAATATATAAAAAAAATGTTGAAATGTTTGTATAGCTTATGCGACTTAACTACGGGGTCATCAGTCCCTAAACTTACAAACTACTTATGAACTACTTACGAACTAGGACGGCACAAATATCCATGCCCGAGGGGGATTCGAACCCCCGACCGTAGTGGCCGTGCAGACCGTGACTGGAGCGCCTTAGTCCCCTCGGCCACCGCGGCCGGCAAGATTATATATAGAAGACACATACAGAGAAAAAAATCTTGAAGGCACTATGCTAGAAACGGAAGACGAAGTAGTGGAAGGCGAGATAGGAGTTGGGTTGGATTGTTCGGTTGGGTTAGGGAGACTAAACTACTGAGGTTATCAGTCAAATGTTTCTATAGCTTATGGGACTTAACTACGGGGTCTTGAGTCCCTAAACTTACAAACTACTTACGAACTAGCTAATACTAAGGACGGCACAAATATCCATGCCTGAGGGGGATTCGAACCCCCGACCGTAGCGGCCGTGCAGACCGTGACTGGAGCGCCTCAGTCCCCTCGGCCACCGCGGCCGGCAAGATTATATATAGAAGACACGTACAGAGGAAATAATCTTGAAGGCAGTATGCTTGAAAGGGAAGACGAAGAAGTGGAAGGCGAGATAGGAGTTGGGTTGGATTGTTCCGTTGGGTTAGGGAGACTAAACTACTGAGGTTATCAGTCCCTCGGTGGGGCGGGGAAGGAGTGAGGATAGGAAAAGAGGAGAGGAGGAAAGGAAATGCAGTCCGGGGGGTAAAGAAGGAAGGAAGACTGCATCAGCTCGGGGCCCATGCTCTCCACGCACGTACTCACGAAAGAACCGTAAGCCCACTGGGAGGGGGGAGGAGAGGAGGAGGGAAACTATGTTATTACCAATATCTAGGTTGTCGTAAAACCTAGATAGAAAACCGACAGAGAGGCGTCCAACCATTTTTGTTCATTCTGCCATTGACAATACTTCAGAACCTCGATATCTTAAGAGATCCTCAAATTGTTTTGACCAGTGTAGGTTGCCTTACTTATTTACAGGTGTAGCTTTTTACTCATATTGTATGGTGTGAGCTATTGACAAGGGATGTCAAATAGATTCCGTATTTCTAGATTTCCGGATGGCTTTTGACACTGCTCCTCACAAGCGTCTTCTAATCAATTGGCACACTTGTGCGATTGGATTCCTGATTTCCTGACAGAAAGGACACAGTACGTAGTAATTGACGGTAAGTCATCGAGTAGAATAGAAGTGATAGCTAGACTAAACTACTGAGGTTATCGGTCCCCCGGTGGGGAGGGGAAGGAGTGAGGATAGGAAAGGAGGAGAGGGGGAAAGGAAATGCAGTCCGGGGAGTAAAGAAAGAAAGAAGACTGCATTAGCTCGGAGCCCCGTGCTCGTCACGCACGTACTCATGAAAGAACCGTGAGCCCCCTAGGTGGGGGGGGGGGGGGCGAGATAGGAGATACGATACTGCGAGAAGAATTTTACAGAGTACTAAAAGATTTGAGTAGAAACAAGGCCCCTGGTGTAGATATTCCGTCTGAACTGCTATCATCGTTAGGGGAGCCAGTTATGAAGAAATGGTTCCCCCTTGTATGCAAGATGTGTGAGACAGGGGAAATACCCTCGGACTTCAAGAAGAATATCGTAATTCCAATTCCAAAGAAAGCAAGTGCAGACAAGTGTGAAAATTACAGAACTATCAGTTTAATAAGTCATGGTTTCAAAATACTAACACCATTTATTTACAGACGAATGGAAAAACTGGTGGAATTCGACCTTGGGGAAGATCAACTTGGATTTAGGAGAAAAGTTGAAATACGCGAGGCAGTACTCACTTTAAGACTTACCTTCGATTAAGGAAAGGGAAACCTACGTTTTTAGCATTTGTGGATCTGGAAAAAGCTTTTGTTAATGTTGACTGGAATACACTTTTTTAGATTCAGAAAGTAGCAGGGGTAAAATATAGGAAGCGAAGAGTTATATTCAACCTATACAAAAACTAGACAGCAGTTATTAGAGTAGAAGGGCAAGAAAGGGACGCAAAGGTTGGGAAGGGAGTAAGACAGGGTTGTAGCCTTTCTCCGATGTTGTTCAATCTGTACATTGAGCAAGCTGTGAAGGAATGCAGCATAAATTTGGAGAGGGAATTAATGTCCGGGGAGAGGGAATAAAAACCTTGCGGTTTGCTCACGACATAGTAATTCCGACAGAGACAGCGAAGGACCAGGAAAAGGAATTATACAGAATGGACAGTGTATTGAAAGGAACGTATAAGATGAACATTAACAAGAGTAAAACAAGGATAATGGAATGTAGTGTCAGAAAAGCAGGCGATGCTGAAGGTATTAGATTAGGTATGGAGACAATAAAAGTAGTGGATGAGCTTTGTTATTTGGGTGGAAAGATAACTTCTGATGGCCGAAGTAAAGAAGATATAAGAAGATATAAAATGCAGAATGGCTTTGGGAAGAAAAGCGTTTCTGGAGAAGGGAAATTTGTTGACATCCAATATTAGTTTTAAATGTTAGGAAGTCCTTTCTGAAAGCATTTGTCTGGAATGTAGCATTGTATGGGAGTGAAACGTGGACGATAAGGAGTTCAGACAAAAAGATGATAGAAGCTTTCGAAATGTGGAACTACATGCGAATGATGAAGATTAGATGTGTAGATGTAACTAATGACAAGATACTCAACAGAATTGGGGAGAGAAGGAGTTTCTGGCTTATCTTGAGTAAGAGAAGGGATGGGTTGGTGGGACACATTCAGAGACATCAAGGAAGCGTCAACATAACAGTAGAAGTAAGTGTGTCGGATAAAAATTATAGGCTGAGACCAAGAGATGAATCCCATAAGCAAATTCAAAAGGATGTAGGTTGCAATTCGTATTCTCTCATGAAGAGGCTTGCAGAGGATAAGGTTGCGTGAAAAGCTGCATCAAACCAGTCTGCGGACTGAAGACCACAACAACAACTACGAGGATGAGTAAATTAATAGCAAACAGGCAGACACGATAGTACGAGTACTGCACGTTGTGAAGGGGTATTTCTCTACCACTACGACACATGCGTCTTGTGGGTTGCAGCAGTTTAAGGAACCAAATTAAGTTACAACTCAAGAGCTTCACTAGTTGGATGCAAACGCTGCTACAAAAATTCCAAGCTCCAGGCTTTCAAAGCCTTTTCCAACAAAGGGACGAGTATTTAAATTTATAGGTGGTGTCAGCTGAAAAGTAAAGCAATTTTTAGGATTTCGAACGCAGTACTGGCGTGTACCTCGGTTTGTGACTTATTTACTATCTCACCCTAATATTACTGAAATATGGAGTTGTCAGGGCCAGGAATTGCTGCAATAGAATATCTCACACGTGCCACTACAAATAACTACAGTAATATGAATATAATGATCATCTTGTGATGGTGCAGCTCTTGTCTCTTCCGTGCTTGCAGTATTAGAATTGTGGTTGATTCCGCCTTATGCAAGACACTTTTTGTTTTGTTTAAATACCCAAACTAGTTTCGGCACTTATTGTGCCATCTTCTATGGGTTTCTGTTGTTTATTTTATTGTGTCATTCGCAGGTTATTTATGTGCATTGGTTGTGGAATGACGAATTTTGACAACCTGTCGTATTTGAGCTGTCGTGTTGTTGCTCGTTTGTTTGTGACGTGTTCTTATGTTGTTGTTTTTTTGGTTTTCAGTGCGATTTTTGCTGTGAAACAGCACTGTTAACATCGCCATTTTTCTTGTTGTGGCGATGTAAACAGTGCTGTTTCACAGCAAAAATCGCACTGAAAACCAAAAAACATAAGAACACGCCACAAACAAACGAGCAACAACACGACAGCTCAAATATGACAGGTTGTCAAAAATCGTCATTCCACAACCAACGCACATAAATATCCTGCGAATGACACAATAAAATAAACAACAGAAACCCACAGAAGATGGCACAATAAGTGCCGAAACTAGTTTGGGTATTTAAACAAAAAAAGTGTCTTGCATAAGGCGGAATCAACCACAATTCTATGAATATAATACTCACAACACCACTAGAAGTAACGTAAACCATAAATTCCTTCAAATTCCAGTGACTATGATAATATATGAAGTAACTTGATTAGACACTGTGCTTCTGAGTTTAGTGATATGTTTTGTTGTTTTGTTACTTGTGTAATCAGTCTTTCATCAGTGGAATATTTCCTGAATGGCTGAACTACTTATTAACTAACTTATTCTAAAGATAGTGCAATCATCCATACCAGAGGGAGGATTCGAACTCCCGACGGGGAACGGCCTCGCGTATCGGAGCATAGCGCCTCAATGCGCTCGGCCGCTCCGCCGCGGCGGTGCATGAGTCTTGATATTGAGTGAGACAGGTGGGGAGGGATTAGAATTGACAGGATGGATAAATGTCGGAACGGATTTAATTGTCTGGGAAGGGAAGTCGGGAGGAAGTTGCATTGGGATACAAAATTTCACGGAAATAGGGACAAAACTAGAGATTTCTACGCAATACGAACAAACAATTGGACACTCACTCTACATGTAGATTATGGATGGAGCAGCAGCAAAGGTCTCTGGGAAGGAAAGAAGGAATATATGTTCTTTTTTTCCGGCGGTAAAATAAGTAATGAAAAACGTTTTTCGCGGCTCTGCAAAAGGGAAGTGGTGTGATGTAGAGGCATGAACGTTAAATTCGCATTGTACACAGACGTATGCTACGGGTCTACAGTTCATAACAGTAAGTTTATTGACATAAATGTTTTCTGGGTGTCGTAAGAAGAAGGGAAACTTTATTATAATAAAATAAACCGCCATGGAAATGAATAAAAGAAACCGCGAAAGGCAGGAAATCGACAATAAGCGGCCAACAGCGCTCTTACCGCATGTAAAAAAGTCACAGATCGGATTGATAAACATCTTCGTCGGGTTGGTTTCTTCTACAGTAGCGGCAAGGTCCAAGATGTGCTAGGCTCCACATAGGACAAGACAGAGGCACTACACGCTGCTGCAGTATACAAGGTGGAATGCGAGTGTAGGGAAGTCTATATACTTGAGACAGGGAGTGTAGTGGCAACGCGCATACGCCAACATGAACGGTACATTCGATTAAATCCAACACAATATATCTACAGTAGACGAACACCAGTAAAATAGCAGCAAAAAGATAAAATTTAACTATGCCAGAATACTCGTTAAGAAGATACGGCAAAACATTGAAATTTTTAAAACATTCTAACCATATGAACAGAGAAGATGGGCTCAAGCTTACCCCTTCCTGGTTGCCAGCCACCACAGCGAAATAGGCAGCTATGACAACACAATAAGCGGACGTCACCAGCAAGTAACAGCCGCCGCGTGCCAGCAGGACAAAAACAAAAGCCCTCACCTCATTCGCCGACCACCACCAATCATGGCTCGCTATGCAAGAAGCAATAGGCAACGCCCGATCCCTACTCTGTCCAACTCAGTATGCGATCATAGTAAAGTTTCCATTCCTCCGCAAAAAATCACCATGAACATCAATGCTTTTAAAATTACGAAGTAATGTGGCAGTTAACAGTAATGACAAAATACGGTATCTCGTAACAACTAGCTCACATCAGTATACATAGAAGAAAGTCACAGTAACATTCGCCAAAACGTTACTTATTAAGTTAATAGACATCTTACATTATGACGTAATACAAAACTCACAAGGAGACCATATGGGTATCGGATTTTAGAATTATTTTGAATTTATGATACGTGAAATTCAGAACTCAAATAATAATCAGCCAAAGCCATTCGACGGAACTCTCAAAAGTTCTTGAAAAATCGACTTTGAAGTTTTGCAAGTACACGTAAGTACCAATGATTTAATCATTTGCTGCATCTGTCGGTGTACCTCAGGTGGTAGCGTTCTGGCATCAGAACCATAGATTCAGTGGTTCGAATCCCGCTGTGTTAGATATTTTTTCGTAGTTTTCCAATTCAGTTACATAAAACATTTTGGATCACTAATTCCACGTGTTGTTGTCAGCTTTAGTTTACGTGTATGTAAACGAGCTGAACACCTTGTCGTCACTATGGCTGAGAAGGTTACCCCCTTGGAAAACCATTATTAGCTATGGAGATGACATTCCGAAAACAGCGTCGTAGCTCTTCACAAAGTGAACATTCAGACTACCGTCGTCAACTAACTGTGAAGCCAATGCTGTAAAGTATGTAACTTATGTTTTTTCTTTGATTGAAACCAACGTTTAATAACATATAGAAAATTACGAGTAAACAAAAATACGTACATTTTACGTAAAAATTACCATTAGATATTAAAATTGTCTAAGTATTCGAACACACAAAAAAAAAAAAAAAAAAAAAAAAAAAAAAACACTGTTTTAATTATTCGTACTTACGTGTATTTGAAAAACTTCAATGTCGATTTTATCAAGAATTTCTGAGTTTTATAGAATGACTTTGGGTGACTTGTTGGAGTTCTGAACTTCACCATGAATATAAAAAAAATTCTAAAATCCGATACTCATGTGGTCTCCTTGTCAGAAAACTTTGATGTCAACTGACTCTTGTCGCGGAAGCCTATGCAATTATAGAAAGATCATTGATCGATTAATGTCATAAAGTGCTGACTGGAACCACACACACACAAACACTCACACACACACACACACACACACACACACACACACACACACACACAAACGTGTACCTTATAGCATGACAGCTACCCAAAACAATATATAAACAGATGTCCAGTTGGTGCTCGTGTTGTCAGAGACACGACACACCTGGCACAGTTAACATTTGTTGTTGTTGTGGTCTTCAGTCCGGAGGCTGGTTTGATGCAGCTCTCCACAATACCATATCCTGAGCAAGCCTTTCCATATCCTCATAAGAACGACAACCCACATCCACTTGAATCTGTTTACTATGCATGACTCTTGGTCTCCCTCTGCGATTTTTACCCCACACACTTCCCTCCAACGCTAAATTTACGATTCCTCGATGTCTAAGAATGTGTCCTACCAAGCGATCCCTTCATTTGGTCAGGGTATGCCAAAAATTCCTTTTCTCACCCATTCTGTTCAGTACCTCTTCATTAGTTATGCGATCTACCCACCTAATCTTCAGCATTCTTCTGTAGCACCACATTTCAAAAGCCTCTATCCTCTTCCTGTCTGTCTGTCTGTTCAGTACCTCTTCATTAGTTATGCGATCTACCCACCTAATCTTCAGCATTCTTCTGTAGCACCACATTTCAAAAGCCTCTATCCTCTTCCTGTCTGCACAGCTTATCGTCCACGTTTCACTCCCATACAAGGCAACACTACACACAAATGCCTTCAGAAAAGACTTCCTTACACTTAAATTAATATTCGATGTTAGCAAATTTCTCTTTTTTAAAAATGCTTTTCTTCCCATTGCCATTCTGCATTTTATATCCACTGTACTGCGACCATCATTTGTCATTTTACTGCCCAAGTAACAAAACTCATCTAACTCCTTTATTGCTTCGTTACCTAATCTAATTCCTCCAGCATCACCCGATTTTCTTAGACTGCACTCCATTACCCTAGTTTTGCTCTTGTTAATGTTCATCTTATAAGCACCTTTCAGCACACTGTCCATTCCGTTCAATTGCTCTTCCAGGTCCTTTAACGCAATGTTTTTAATTCTTCCCCCTGAACTTTAATTCCTACACCAAATTCATCCTTGCTTTCCTTTATAGCTTGCTCACTGTACAAATTGAACAACATTGGAGAAAGGCTACAACCCTGTCTTACTCCCTTCCCAACTGATGCTTCCCTTTCATGCCCTTCGAGTCTAATAACTGCGGTCTGGCTTTTGTATAAGTTGTAAATAACTCTCCTTTCCCTGTATTTTACCCTGCTGACTTCAGAATTTGAAAGAGTGTATTCCAGTCAACATTGTCAAAAGCTTTCTCCAAATCTACGAAAGCTAAAAATGTAGGTTTGCCTTTCCTTAATCTATCTTCTAAGATAAGACGTAAAGTGAGTATTGCTTCCCGGGTTCCTACGTTCCTCCTGAATCCAAACTGATCCTCCCCGAGGTCAGCTTCTACCAGCTTTTCCATTCTCCTGTAGATAATTCGTGTTAAAATTTTTCAACCATGCCTTATCAAACTGATGGTTCTGTAATTTTCACACCTGTCTGCGCCTGCTTTCTTTGGAATGGGGATTATTAAATTAACATTTATGATAGCGGGAAGCTATAACATCTCAGCAGCTTCCAGATGAAATAATTAGAAGTTCAGTTATCTTCGTAGGAGGATTCCTCATGGGAAAAGTTCCAAATTTTAAACATAAAATGATGTTTGACTAATAGCCACGAAAAATATCACTTTATTACACTTTAACTTCGATGCACAACATAAACATTTGACATAGCTCGTCATCTAGGCTCACAGATTTACAAGTATACAGTCACCACCTTCTTAAGTACTTTGGAAGTACAGTACTGTGTCAAAACGTCAACTGGCCCAGAATCCAGGCACACTTTGCTTTTATAGATATACCAAAATCATACATTGCCATCTTTGGTTTTGTCCTAAATTACACATACAAATATTGAATTTTAATTTGTAATCAGCTAATATAACCTATAGAATCATTTAGACCTCATGACATTGTGAGTTACTTTTATAAACAGTCTAAATTGTTTTTTCGTTCTCTGGGGCCAGCAGTGTGGATTATGTCTTTGATTGACATGTTCAATACCACAATAAATATAAATTAACACTGCTTTAAACTATATTAGCTCACTATAAGCTTGTTTCGGCCTTAGGCCATCATCAGGTGTTATTACTTATAATATTGTTTTTGTTTATTTGCTGCCCAATTCATTATAGAAGCTGATGTAATGCTTATCTCTATATGTGCAGCAAGACAGGTTATATAGCTCGTCATCTAGGCTCACAGATTTACAAGTATACAGTCTCCACCTTCTTAAGTACTTTGGAAGTACAGTACTGTGTCAAAACGTCAACTGGCTCAGAATCCAGGCACTCTTGGCACATATACAGATACGCATTACATAAGCTTTTATAATCAATTGGGCAGCAAATAAACAACAACAACATTATAAGTAATAACACCAGATGATGGCCTAAGGCCGAAATAAACTTATAGTGAGCTAATAAAGTTTAAAGCAGTGTTAAAATAATTTATAATTATTGTGGTATTGAGTCTAAATTGTGTTTTTGTCAACATAAAAGGCATGTTTATAAATTCGTAATAGCATCTGTTTTGGATTCTGTGGTAGTTTTCTAAATTATAATATAAACTTCAAATTAAAATATAATTAATTTACTTCTAATGAGTACAAAAACGGCCTTAATCGGTATCAGGTCTCTTAGTGAAATAATAGGTCTTAAAATCTTTTGCCTAATGAATCAGATTACGCAAAGTGTGTTATGACCATTTTACATGGATACATCCACTTTTATCAGCTATTTATAGAAAATTGAAGTATCAAACATGTGTCAAGATAATGTAAGTAATGTCCTGATAATATTAATTACTAGCTGAAAACCCGGCGTTGCCCGAGTATTTATTTATTTATTCCTGCCTTCAGTTAGTACTTCTCCTATCCCTTTTCCCTCCGTCCATCTCCTTTTTTCTAAAAACATTCTATATTTATCGAAGAATAAATAATAAGGCTGTCTCGCATAATGTACAAAATTATATGCGCAGAATCCAAACAAAGAAAGATAGTAACCAAAATACAAATGGCATATAAAATGTTTACGATCTCATATTTATTGGCTTATATGTTGTACAATCTTATAATTTTTCAGGTACGTATTCAGTTGTATAAGTGCTGTATTCCTATAAAATCTCCTGGGAATTTGGAGCGTGATGGGACGATTTTCCATTAACTTTACTCTTTACATCCTCATAGCTCATGAACTACGTGTCGTACTGTGATACAATTTCGAAAGTACATTCAACTATATGTGTGTATACTGTCTATAAAATTTCCTGTGGCTACAATTTGTAGTTGTGAAATTATAAATTGTAACGTCATACCGATAGCTGTAGTTTTACTCCATAAACAGCGGAAAAGTAGCAAGCGAGAAACATTTTTTCCTTTCATCATTTTACTATGCTTTCCAGCGAGAAAAAGTTTAATAAAGGTTTGAAATTATGTTTAACGTTTGTTGCAACTCGCTAAGTACTCTCATTCTCATACAGTGTATTTCGAAAGTCTCACCGCATTATATGGCATTTTTTGCTATTTCTATTGGTTATGATGTAATATCTTTTGAACCATATGCCGTATGTGATTCTTAAATATGCAGTAATTGTTACCTCACGGTAAGGAATGTGTGTGCCAAATTTGGGTGAAATTGGTCCAATGGTTTAGGAGAAAATGAGCAGCATTGTCTCAAAATGCAGCAGTTTTTCGCACATCTCATTGTTTATGACGTCATATCTCGTGAACTATATATCGTATGTGATTCTTACACTTACGGCGACCGTCCTCATGGATAGAAGCTTACGTGTACAAAATTTTATAAATATTGGAACAAAATTGTAGATTTGTATTGTGATGATACTGCTGCCTCTCATCTCAATGTTACCGTATGATACCATCTGCGTCGGACCCGGAAACGTGTGGTTCAATTGTGATATATGCTGCGTGTGAAGTCAGGAATCAGTGTAGGACAGTGTCTCGGTGATACTGTGATTAAAACAAGTGATAGATTTAATTAATTAAGAGATTCGTTTAGATGCTTTCCAGACAGTTCTATAAACAATAGTTTCGCCATTGTACATTTTTTGAATAACTAAACAGATAAATTGTAAAAACTGTAGTAAAACAAAGAGACATCAAAATAAATAGCATTGTATACATGTTAGGCCCGTAAACAAGTTGTGTTGACCAGCTAATTGTGTTAATTACTGTAATAGTCGAGATTTACAATATTGAATTCTTTGTATATATTGACTGACGTGAGATTTTGAGCGTATTTTGTGAATGGCCATGAGATTTGATAGTTGAATATATGTCAGGAACATGTATGATGTACTCATTAACTAATTAATTGACATTTAACATCACACTTTGTTGTCATACACAAAGCACCGAAATTTCGACTTAAAAAAATACGCACCATGTAAAATTATTGTATGTATAGTTTTCATTTTATATTGAGATTATTTTTGTGTAGATGAAATGTTTTTCTGTTGTGTTCGGTAATTGTAAATCAGTATATTCAATTGTTATGAAAAATGCATAATGTAAGGTCATTATTGCCGATGTTATATATTTGCCTCACCGCCTAGCGTGGGGGGGGGGGGAGGGGTTCGAGTTTTAGTCGTTTGTCAAATGCTCTGGAATCTATGTCAGTCTATGTTGTTGTGATAATTTGTGTACGCAAGTATGAAACTGTAATGTTTTGGTGGAGAAGTAGATTGATCGCAAATTAAAGAAGAAGTGAAAAATCGTACCAACGAGTGTTTATTTCTACCACGACGCCCCAGGATAATAATTTTGCAGCGAGCAGAACCCCCGTACAACGTAATGTTGAAAAGCTGAGTATCGTTAGAATGAACTGTGACTACTTAAAAACTCATTAAAACATTTCAGTATCAACACGTACAAATATATGGACACTCTGCTTTATATATTAGAAGCGTGAATAAACTGTCTTAACATTACGTGACAATCCCCTGGATACTGAAGGTTATATCATTGTACTACTGTTAAACTGCGTTGCACAGGCTGAAATTAAGTATTTGATGTTTCAAGTTACCGGTATCGAACAATTCAGTTTAGTTTCACGGTATCGGGAGTGTCAGGTTACTTGTTGTGTTATAACCTACAGACTGAAGAGGTTAATCCCAAGGACCGACCGAGGTCTGAACGCCGGATCTCTCTAGAGAGTCCACAGTCCGACACTTATTACGCTCACTTAGCCTCACCTCTCATCAGGTACGGCTCTCGAATTAATGGAACGAACCGCAGCCGTGAGCTCACGTGCGGCAGAGCTGCGTCCACAAAACGAAGACAGCGAGAAGAGTCGTTCCCCAGCGCACGGGGGCAACGCAATAAACCATGGCGGCCGCGGCATACGTAAGCCCGTCAGCCGACAGCACCAATTTCACGAAAGCAAATTTACCCTGCGCGCACACGCGACGCCGTTACACGAGTATTTTGACGCCGGTGTATTAATCGCCGCCTTGCCTACCCGCGGGAGAGCCGAATGCGACGAGGAAAAAAGTCCTCCCCGCGCTTGCGCAATTGCCGCGGCCGGTCTTTCCAGCACTTATTCTCATAAATTAGCGAAACGCCGAGCCCGGGGGACGGCAGCGCTAAGCCTCGGTCGCGGCACCGCGCATGAATAACAGCGCGACAGGCTTAGTAGGACCCGGGGTTCGCGCGTGGGTCTCCTCCACTCGTAAATGTTGCCTGCCGGCGCACGGGGTAAATGTCAGCTGCTGCTGCCGGTATAAAGCCCCGGCACGCAAGTAAACAAATAATTATTTTAAAAAAAAGGCATAAAAGATAGTGCCGGTATGTCACTTACTCTTACCAATGCAGTGCAACAATCATAACAGTCTGCAATTCCATTTTTAGCGGCGACTAGTTGGAACTCGGCATTCAAATATAGCCGGCCGCGGTGGCCGAGGAGACTGAGGCGCTTCAGTCACGGTCTGCACGGCCACTACGGTCGGGGGTTCGAATCCCCCCTCGGGCATCGATATTTGTGCCGTCCTTAGTCTTAGCTAGTTCATAAGTAGTTTGTATGCTTAGGGACTGATGACCCCAACATTCAAATATATTTGCCGGTTCGACACGCGTGCCACCTACTGTAACTGTACTATGTCAGTAACCTTCGTGTAAGAGCAAGAAATAGGTTGACGAAGTTGAATCGCAATCAGATGAACGATATGAAAGCGCATAAAACACGGACAAACGAACAGGGCTACATGAGGTTTCCAATCTTCTGTTAGTCCATTTCCTTCTTTCGCTTCTCTCTGTTCACCTGCTCCTCCACCGACACCCCCCCCCCCCCAATCCCGTCTCCTCCTGGCCCTTTCTTTGCCCATTTTCTTCTCCTTCTCCCTCTGTTCATCCCCTTCAACCTGCCTGTCGCCATCTCCCCTCTTTCTCCTCCTCTCTCTCGGTCCGTCCTCTCCTCCCCTTTCCTTCCGTATCCACCTCCACCTACCCCTCTCCCTCGTACACATGATTAACATAAATATGTCCGCCAAGATTCATTGTGATTGGGAACATAGTCAAAGTCGCAAGGTACCCTCCACCAGTGGCGTAACTATGGGGGGGGGGGGGGGATGAGGGGGATAGAACGCCCCCAGAACCCGAAAAAAAAAAAAAAAAAAAAAAAAAAAAAAAAAGATAGAAATCTTACAACAGCAATCTGGTAAAGGTAAAGATTGGAAACTTGGGGTGTTTTACCATAAGCTTTCACTGGGTCGGAGTGAATTAGTTTCTTCAATGAGAGTGGTAGATGGTAGTCTGTCTGGAAACTGACTAAAATTTTGCTCGTCAAGCAGGTCTATCCCCCCACAAAGCCAAGTGCTAGTTACGCCACTGCCCTCCACCATCCTAATTTCACTGGCTTTGCAGATTATAAAAATCTCCTCCATGAAAACATACATTTATGTGCTGATTTTCACGGTGACCAGTCAAACAATTTGTATGTTTGTTGTAACGAACCCTCCAACATGTACCTACAGAGGCTTGCGAAAGGTAGCCCAGGAATTAATTCGGGGCATAAGCTACCTTCATTCCAAATTTCATTGTTCCCTTCAGCCATTTCAGCGTGAAGAGTAACAAACCTGCTAACCCATATTAACGCACCCTCCGCCACGCACCACCTAGTGGCTTACGAAAGGTAGCCCACGTATTAATTAGGGTATAAGCATTCATGCTTATCCGTCCAGTTATTTCAGCTTGAATGCGTAGGGACTAATTAACTAATTGTAAAGTACCCTCTCCAACGCACCATACGAATTTAATTTTAGTATGCCTTTAACCTTCGCGCAAGTGCAAGCAATGAGTTGACAGACGTTTTGTCGCCATCAGATGTACGGTATGGCCATGCAAAAAATACGAACAAAAAGACAATCAAACATTAATTTTTATATATAAGATTATCTCATAAGTGGGAAAAGGTTTAGAAAATACTGAATTTCATAATTCGTGGTTCATGGTGTGGGCTCCTGATGTCCTAGTTCATGAACCACGGTGGTGGTGAGTATGCTATCAGGGCGCACGACAACGAGGTCCTTCGCGTCCGGACGAAATCAGTGCAAGACGAGAGTACCATGAACGACGGGCAATGGTGGTCAAGTAAGTGGTCCTGACAGTTGGGATACCAGTTATTTTGGAATAAGTTTGAGCATCTCCGACATACATTCTAAGTCGTGTCCTCCTTTGTGGTCAGACGGCAAAGACTATCAAATCCACCGGTTAGTCCATTAATCGTTAATGTTACTTCTGAAAAGTTAAACTTTAGGATTTCAGAAATTGTTGAAAAGTGGTGCAGCGCGATGAACGTGCAGCATTAAGGGTTGCAGAAGCTCTATTAAAACAATTTCTGTTGAGGAGTTTGACGCTGTGGCCATTCAAGAAGACCACAGTCACGTAGAAGTGCCTTCCGAGAAAATTCAGAGCCGAAATTTATTTTGTAATATGAAAAGACAAGCCGTGTAAGACAATTGTGAGAGAGTGTTGTTCATAACACACATAATATCCTTGAAAGTCTTTCAGGAGCATTTCCCATTTTCCTATTGTCTATTTAGGCAAGTTTTCTCAGATAAGAGAGCTTAAATTTTCTGATCTTGCTTCTATTTATGCAATCCAGGCCAATTTGATAAGAGTCATACCCGGCCATCACCTTGAAAGTAGATTGTCTTCTTCGTTAGGAAAAAATTAGCCTACCTTGTTTCCTGTTTACTATTCGACGCTGTAAAAAAAAAATGTTTTAATGTTTTTGAATCTATCGAACTCAACTGCTGGGTTATTAGTCCGTAGCTTACAAACTACTTAAACTTGGGTAAACTAACGTAAGGACAACATAAACACCCATGCCCGAAGGGGGACTCGAACCCCCGTCGGCGAACGGCCACGCGCCCACCGGAGCACGGCGTCCAAATGCGCACGGCTAATCCGCCGTGGCTCGACCCTGTATAAAACATGCTTGTGTACCAACTGGTGAGAATGTTGCACAGATTTATTAGTTGCAAGTAAAACGTAACCTACAGATAGTAAGAACCAAAGTGATATTACTGTATGTTTACTCTGACCGTGAAGTTTACTCGGGGTTAACCTTCCGGCGGGCGTGCGGTTGAGTCTCACGCCAGCGAGCGCGCGCCGGCATTTTTGCCGCTTCCGAGTTCGTTCTCTTTTCGTGTATATAAATGCGTGGTTGTATTAATTAACGTTTTTTTAACATACATTAGGAAGTCACTAGGTACATTGTATAGTTTTTAAAGTTTTTATTTATAATTTTCCCTGTGTGTAACAAATTTTCATCATCATCTTCATTAGAGACTGATTATGCCTCCAGTCTGGAGCAGAGTTCCTCTAATAAAATTCCTCCATGACCCCTACTCAATGCTAACATTGATGCCTCGTCTGATATTATGCCTTTTATTTCAAAATCATTCTTCACCGAATCTAACTACTTTCTTCTTGGTCTACCTCCTCTTACACTCCGCTGCGGAGCTCTTGAGTCTCTTAGATAACCTTGCTTCTCCCATGCTTGGTCTTGGCACTTACTTCCTTCTTGCAGAAGAGAGTAGATCTTAGCTGAGCACTCACTGCATTAGCTTTCCTGTACCTCGATTCCAGTTCTTTCACTGTGTTGCCATCCTGTGAGAAAATACATCCCAGGTCCTGTTCTAACGTTGTTCCTCCTATTTGGCACTCAATCTGTTTAAATTTAGTTCCCGCAGACATTACTTTCGTTTTGGAGATGCTGATCTTCGTAGTAACAAATTTTGACTATCGATAAACATTAGTTCAGCAATCTTTAGCCATTCTTTTTTTATTCAATATTTAACTGTTTCAGTTAACATACAAAACATCAATGCTCGTTCCTCTCAATAAATTTCGAGCTCGTAATCTGGATTCTCATCATACTCTTACTTCCCCTCGTGCCTCGTCCCTCTCCAGTTCTCGAAAAATTCTTATATCTTCCACCTTGCTATAATGTTCCCTATGTGAGATATAAAGTTGTCGTTGTCTTTGACTTTAACCGTAGAAACAAAAAGAGACTGATTAAAATCCGCCCATTATTACCGTAATAATTGAATAATAACGTACAAATATATATTACAAACAGATTCACGACCCCCTCCGTTTGGAAGTCAGTTAAAAAAACTGAAATTAACAACAAATATTCATAAAATAACAGTGATTAGGTGTTGTAATTGTAAAAATAAATACTTACACTTTGGTTGGATGACGAGGAAAAGTAACATGAAGAGGCGCGCGGCGGCAGTACGGCCGC
This sequence comes from Locusta migratoria, assembly GCA_026315105.1. Lineage (NCBI taxonomy): Eukaryota > Metazoa > Arthropoda > Insecta > Orthoptera > Acrididae > Locusta > Locusta migratoria. Next base: position 120,506,667 of record CM048747.1, read on the forward strand.
TCTGACACTCCTGAACAGACGTGCTCGATTTTGCAGCTGAGTGAGACAGGTCGATCCCGAATAAGAGCTACTACGTGTGGTGTCGCAAAAGTCTGAAATGCGCGTCACGTACTTTCGCCGCGCGCCGCCATGCAAGCACGGCCCGGCGTTCTTAAGACGTGAGCCACGAGCGCCCTATGCTGCAACTCCGCTCGTGGCCACCACTGAACTGTGTCGGTCATTTGGCGATAAGATAGGCACGAAATACCACTCTCATCAGTAGGCAGGCCTTTACCTAGTTAATCTATGTATCTGCATTCCACTAGTCTTCAGTTAACAAAGTCAAGTATTGTACTACCTCTACGAAATATATATATATCTTGTTCTAATATAGCTTAGTGTTTCTAGTATAGCAGAAGCTGTCCCATTAGATGGTCACCTCAGACTCTGTACCCGCACACGCGTGCATCCTACTTTCCTGTATCGGTCTCTCTCTACTCGGCCACCGACACTTAGGAAAACGGCGACAACGAGACAAAAAAAAAAAAAAAAAAAAAAAAAGAAGTTCAAATGTTTGTAGAACTTATGGGACTTAACTACGGGGTCATCAGTCCCTAAGCTTACAAACTGCTTATGAACTAGCTAACTCTAAGGACGGCACAAATATCCATGGCCGAGGGGGGATTCTAACCCCCGACAGTAGTGGCCGTGCAGACCGTGACTGGAGCGCCTCAATCCCCTCGGCCACCGTGGCCGGCGGCAACGAGACACAAAACTACGGAAGCACCATCTGTTGTCCAATGAACTAAGGAATATCGTTGGGCATTGTTGTGCAGCGATCGCGTATTCACACTATTTTTAAATGTTTTTGTAAAAAGGCCACCCGCGCGCCCGCCGGAAGTTTAATTCTCCTCCTTACTGGACAATGTAGGGTCACATGTTTGGCTGGAACATTAAGAAAGGGCTGGGCACACACTCTGGTCTCGGGCCGTCACAAGCTACCTGCTTAAACGGGTCACGGGAGGAATGAATCCCATTTTTCTGACCGCGGGAGGAATGGATCGTGCGTCCGTGGATTCTGCAGTAGCCAACGTAATCAAAAGAGACCAGGAGCGCACGAATAGCTCCACAAGAAAAGATGGAGGTTACAGAAGGTCGGGTTCTTGCGTAAGTCAGCAGATCAGAAAACTCTGAAAAAAAAAGCCAAAGAAAAGTTCCTTCTTAACAAAGCGTGTTAGATTTATAGCGGCCGGTAGGCGAAGCGAGCCCAAAAGAGCAGGAAGGCGCCACGGAGCTACCGGTTACCGCGGGATGCAGAACAGGCGCACAGGACGTGAGAACAGCGCGGCGGGGTTTTTGCCGCTCACAGCGAGTTATGACGTGCCGTACGGTAACGGGGACCGAACCGCCGGGAATGACTTTCGTTTGAGCCGAGCATCGAACACGTGCGGGGAAACCACGAACAAAAGGAGGTCTCCCGAAACAAGTGTTTCGGCCCCCGTAAGAGGCTCCGCGGCGCGATTCTCGGAAGCGAGGCAATTAAAATTATTCATACATACTTCCCGAACGTATAATTGCCGTTAATTGACGGAGACGGACAAAAGTTCTCTCACTAGCGCGGCGCCCATCTGGCTTCTAGAAGTTCTTGCGACACTTCTACGGCGGCAAAAAAAGCGGGATGGAGGGGGAAGAAGGGAAGGATTCGCCTTCCGGAATGTGCCGTCCCGCTCGGCATTGTGCACTAATGGCGGCTGAGGCGGGCAGACAGTGTAATGTTAGGTGGCACCGACGCCGCGCCGCCAGCGCCGCCGGCGAGCGCGGAGCGTCGCGTCGTGCTGATTTTGTTTTGCGCGTTTGCAAGTGTGTGAGCCGGGGCGCACCGGCGGCATCAAAGGCCGGCCCTGGGAATCTGGTGGCTCTAATATGAAGGAAGGCATGTAATATAAAACATAAGGCGGGCGGCGCTGCTCGCCGGTAAACAGGTTCCCCGGCCCGGGTAACAGGACCTAGCCGGCATTCTGCAACGGCCCGGCCGGCCGCCGCGCCGGGACACGAAGCGACGTCGGGCGCGCTCGGCCGCCGTCGGATGCGCCGGCGCAGTCGGCGGCAGTGTTGCCAAGCGACGCCCACCAACAGCTGTTCGTTCACTCTCGGCCGCCGCGCCGTCTTTCAGGAACCTCCGCTCCCCGCTGAGACGGCGCGATCGCCATCGCTCAGGTCACTCCGAGAAAGGCAATAGGAGTGATCCCCAAAATTACAGGCTCATCTCATTGACGTAGATTTGCTGTAGCATTTCGGAACATATACTTCGTTTGAACATTATGAACTACCTCAAAGAAAACGATCTATTAACCAGTAGTCAACACGGATTCAAATGTATGGATCTTGCGAAACACGTGAAGAAATGGAAATATGCGTATGGATTTCTTGGCCGGGAGATCCCTGACGGGATTGTTCGGCCGTCTGACTGTAAGTCGTTCTGTTTGACGCCGCGTGGGCGACTTACGTGCCAATGATGATAAGATGATGATGATTACGACCACACACAACACCCAGAACCATGCCGGGAATCGAACCCGGGCCTCCTACGTAGTAGTCAGCGATGCTGCCACTGAGCTACGGAGGCGGACACGTGAAGTGTTAAGTGCTATGGACAAGGGATCGCAAATCGATTCCATATTTCTGGATTTCAAATGTTCAAATGTTTGTAGAGTTTATGGGACTTAACTACGGTGTCATCAGTCCCTAAACTTACAAACTACTTAAGAACTAGCGTATACTAAAGACGGCACAAACATCCATGCCCGGGAGGGGATTCGAAACCCTGACCGCAGCGCCCGTGCAGACTGTGACTGACATGCCGCAGACCGCTCGGCCACCGCGGCCGGCTTCTGGATTTCCATAACGCTTTTGACACTGTACCTCTCAAGCGGCCTTAATGAAATTTGCACAGTCGGGAATTCGAATCCCCCCTCGGGCATGGATATTTGTGCTGTCCTTAGTAATAACTAGTTCATAAGTAAGTAAGGGACAGATGATCCTGTAGTTAAGTCCCATAAGCTGTACAAACATTTGAACACTTTTTTTTTTTTTTTTTTTTTTTTTTTAATTTGCGCTTATGCAATATCGCTCCAAATATGTGATTCGATTCACGATGTCCTATCAGAAAGGACACAGTTCGTAATAATTGACGGTAAGTTATCAAGGAAAACAAGTGATATCTGGTGTTCCCCAGGGAAGCGTTATAGGTCCCCTACTCTTCCTTGTGTTTACAAACGATTTAGGAGACAATCCGAATAGCTCCCTTAGACTGTTAGCGGATGATGCTGCCATTTATCGGTTAGAGAAGTAAAAAAAGGATCAAAAGCAACTACAAAGCGAATTAGACAAAAATGAATATTGGCAATTAACACCAAATAATGAAAAGTGTGAAATAATACAGATGACCACTAAAAGAAAATCGCTTAACTTCAGAGACACGACAAAACAGTCAAACCTTAAGGTCGTAAATTCTACCAAATATATAGGAGTTACAATTACGAAATTAGACTGGAGAGAACACATGGAAAATATTTTGGGGAAGGCGAACCAAAGGTTACGTTTCATTAGCAGAACGCTTTGAAAATGCACCAGCTCCACGAAACAGACTGCCTACATCACACTTGTGCATCCTCTTCTGGAGTACTGTTGCCCAGTGTGGGACCCTCACCAGGTGGGACTGACGGAAGACAAAAGTTCAAATGTTTGTATAGCTTATGGGACTTAACTACGGGGTCATCAGTCCCTAAACTTACAAACTAGTTATGAACTAGCTTATCCTAAGTTTAAGTTTAGGGACTGATGACCCCGAAGTTAAGTCGTATTAGGTTTACAAACATTTGAACTTAGACCTATGATTTGTATTACGATACCCTAGTATTCAGACAATCACTGGGCTGGTTGCTATATGATGATGCTACATCTTCCCGTGATGGCGACCTCCCTGAATAACGCTTTGCCACCCCCATGGTGGTCGCGACGCACAGTTTGAAAAACACTGCTCTATACAACCATCTGTGAAGAGGAAAGTATAATCGACTGTAACGCGATGGCGCGTTGCAAGTAGTGGTTGCAAGTTCGTACTGGACTGTGTTGGACGCAACATTGAGTTGACATGAGTAGTGGCATCTCGTGGAGAGCATGTGGTTAATCCTGGCTTCGCACAAGGAGAGGAAACGGCGAACAGGCAGTATTAATTATTTGCATGTACTCAGCTTATGTAATCAGCAAGCACGCATCAAGAGGAATGCTGTGGGCCGAAATTTGCAATTTTTATTTCGTCGCCAAGAGCAGCCTCTGTACGCCAATTGCCAAGTGCCAACATTCTTCTGCAGCAGCATCACGCCATGTATATAAAGCACGATCCGACCAGCTTAACAGAATTAGCATGTGTAGGTAACCAGCGTATAAGTGGAATAATTTTCAATAGTTAAAATGTTAATTTAGAACCCGTGTTAAGAACTTCATTCATCACAGTCATTGCCCAGATTGTTTTCTTCCAAATCCCTTATTTTTCCGAGATTAAGTAATAATATGAAAGAACTATCAGTTAATTTGCAACATTTTGCCATTTGAATAACAATTAATTTGCTCAAGACAGCGTCAGCAATACAAGTGTTGCTAGCCGCAGAATTTCATGTCGTGATAGTGCGCTAAAGCACAAACCATACTGGCAAAAGCTTTCTTCAAATACATTAAAAAACTGATCCTTAATCAACTCTTCTGACGACAGCGACAATTAGTGCAATGAGTAATTGTTTAAGAGTGGCATTTCATTGCAGTGACTTATTAACGCTACGCTCAGAAAATAACACCTTTTGAATAGCATAGGTACTTGTTTCAAACTAACCAAAATTATTTACGTAAATAATTATTACGATAAATTCACTAACCAATTTCAAAACCTGTCAGTACCGTCTGTTATTCAATTACAATGAGTTTGTAACAAAGGTAATGCCGAAACTAGTAAACGATCGACTGCTTATTTATGTTGAGCACCTGAAAGCTGTGCATGATAAGTATTAAGGTGAGACGTACATCTTTATTTTATACAAAACTGCTTTGGTGCTATTTGCACGTTGTGATTTCAGCTGCTGTATTAATTATTTATTTGTGCGAGCAAAGTACAGCGTGTCTTTTGAACGCTGATTTGGTCCGCATAGTACAAATTCCGCGTCCTTCCATTTTCATAATTAACTTTGTCATTAACTTTTCACTAAATTCTTTGCTTGTGCATCGAGCTGGCGAACCAAAAGATCCACGGAGTGGCCGAACGCATTGAGGGCTATGCTCCGATTGGGCATGAATGTTTGTGTTGTCTTTAATATATGTTAGTTTACATCTAGTTTGTAAGTTTAACCATAAGATCGTTTGTTTTTCTAAATCATTTATCGCGTGCTATTCGTCCGGCATTTATTAAATATAAGGTGGTTTTTTTTTTTTTTTTTTTTTTTTTTTTTTTTTTTTTTTTTTTTTACGGATTTTTCTCTATCACCAGTCAATCGTCGATGCCGACCGCGGTGCCCGACGGGACTGAGGCGCTTCAGTCACGGTCTGCACGGCCACTACGGTCGGGGGTTCGAATCCCCCCTCGGGCATGGATATTTGTGCCGTTCTTAGTTGTAGGTAGTTCATAAGTAGTTTGTAAGTTTAGGGACTGATGACCCCGTAGTTAAGTACCTTAAGCTTAACAAACATTTGAAGTATATAGTTATAGTAACGTTCCGCTTATAACCTCCACTTAATTGATTTGATTAACAACAGCGATTACCATCTGACAGTCAGGCCTGTTGGTCTCGGGGTTAAGCTCTTGACTGGCAACCGAATGCTCGTAGGTTCGGAACGCGGTCGGATCACGGTATTTTTCAGTCTCTAAATTGTATAGAACTTTTCATTCGTTATATTTCCCTCCTACTACCTTCAGAATTTGGCAACTCATACACTACTGACGTCAATACGCGATAGTAACGGTGATGTTACTGATGACAGTTCTGCTAAACCAGAATTGCTTAACACAGCGTTCCGAAATTCCTTCACGAAAGAAGACAAAGCAAATACTACAGAATTCGTATCAAGAACAACTACCAGCATGGGTAATTTAGAAGCTGATATCCCTGGCGTATTAAAGCACCTTAAATCACTTAACAAAAGTGTCTCTCAGCCCTGAGATATGCCATTTACTTTCAGAGTATGATGATACAATAGCCTCATAAGTAACTATCATATACAACCGCTCTCTCAACGAACTTTCTGTAGCCAAAGGCTGGTAAGTTGCACAGGTTACACCGAAATTCAAAAAAGGCAATAGGAGTGATCCGTAAAACTGCAGACCTATATCATTGACGTCGGTTTGCAACAGGATATTAGAGCATATACTTTCCTTAAACATCATGAACTACGTCGAAGAGAACGACCTATTGACCCACGGATTCAAAAAGTATCATTCTTCTGAGATACAGCTAGCTCTTTACTCAATGATGTGATGAGCGCTGTTGACAAGGGATGTCAAATAGGTTCCGTATTTCTAGATTTCCGGAAGGCTTTCTACACTGTACCTCACAAGCGTCTTCTAATCAAACTGCGTGCTTATGGAATAACGTCACAATTGTGCGACTGAATTCGTGATTTCATGTTACACAGGGCACAGTACGTTGTAATTGACGGAAAGTCATCGAGTAGAACTGAAGTGACATCTGGCGTTCCCCCATGGAAGTGTTATAGATCCTCTACTGTTCCATATTTATTAAAAAAATTAGTAGACAATCTGAGTAACTCTCTTAGGTTGTTCGCGGATAATGCTGTCACTTGTCGGATAGTAAAGTCACCAGAAGATCAAAAGAAACTGCAAAATGATGTAGATAAGATATCTCCATGGTGCAAAAATTGGCAATTGACCGATAATAATGAGAAGTGTGAAGTCATCCATATGACTAATAAAGAAGCCCGTTAAACTTCATTTACACTATATATTAATTAAACCTACAGGCCGTAAATTCAACAAAATACCTAGGAGTAACATCTACAGACAACTTAAGTTGGAGATAACATAGAGGAAATACTGTAGGGAAACCGAACCAAAGACTACGTTACGTTGGTAGAACACTTAAAAAATGCAACAGTTGTACTAAAGAAACTGTCACATTACACTTGTGCGTCCTGTTTTGGAGTATTGCTGCGTATTGTGGGATTCCCACCAAGTGGGAATCAGAGATGTTTCAGAGAAAGTCTAGAAAAGGGCATCTCGTTTTGTATTATCGAGATGTACGGGAGATAGTGTCACAGAAATGATGCACGAATTGGGGTGGAAATCATTAAAAGAAAGGCGTTATTAGTTGCGACGAAATTTCTTTCACCAACTTTCTCTTCCGAAAGCGATTTTGTTAGCTCCCACTTACATAGGAAGACATGATCATAAAAACAATAAGAGAAACGGAAAGATTTAGGTGTTCCTTTTTCCCGCGAGCTCTTAAAGAATGGAACGGTAGAGAAACATCATAAAAGCGGTTCGATGAACCCTCTGCCATGCACTTCAATGTGGCTTGCAGAGTATTTGTGTAAATGTAGATGAACATTATGTAGGTTATTTTATTAATTTATATAACCACAAAAAGTATAAACTTAGTATGAAATTCGGGACTGCAGACATTTAAAAAAGATCGTAGTTAACGTGTAAAAACTGAAACGTTGTGTATGTAAATCGATACTTCCATCCTTTTGATATTTATTAATTACATCGAAGGGACAGGGGAAGCAATAATTTTGGCCAAATCTTGCGCACGTTATAAACGCCGCCTTTCTGCAGTGAGATGGTTTCTTTTAAAGTCTCCATAGAAAAACGAACTTGACTGGCTTTCTGAAAAAATACAAAATAATCTACGTTGAGGTTAATTGTGACGTCAGTACTGTACGCATTGCCAAGGAGCACAAAAAGATATGCCATTGGGCGGAGTCGATCCCGTGACCCTTTTATACCACTGCACTCTCTTACCGCTGGGCCAAACACGGTTTCCCTCATAGGCACAATTAATATGGTGCATATGGTGAGAGATCCGTACCAAAATTCCTTTTATTTCGTAAACGCTTGACCACCTGAGGTACACTGATCACTTTCTTGTCTCACCACGAACTACATGTATCATAAATTTGGATTAATTCGGCGATAGCGAATAGACGTTCTCATCTTGTTAAATAGAAACCAGACAGCAAGTTTAAGAGTCGAAAGACATAATAAGGGACGCAGTGGTTGAAAAGAGTCGGACGGTGTTGTAGCCTTTCCTCAACATTATTAAATCTGTATACTGAGATGTGAAGTAAACCAAAAAGAAATTTGTAACATGCAGGGAGAAGAAATAAAATCTTTGCTCTTTGCCGATGAGGTAGTAATTCTGTCAGAGCCAGCAAAGAACATAGAACAGCAGTTGAAAGAAATGGACAGAGTCCTGAAAGGAGGATGTTAAGATGAACACTAACTAGGGTAATTGAATGTAGTCCAACAAAATAAGGTGATACTGAAGCAGTTACATTAGGTTACAAAGCAATGTATTAGATTAATGATGATATTTGGGCAGTAAAATAATAGAGAAGATATAATATACACGATAGTAATGGGAAGAAACAATTTCTGAAGAAGGGAAGTTTGTTAATATGGAATACTAAGTCAAGTGTTAGTTAGTTCTTTCTGAAAGCACTTATGTAGCTTGCCGCGAAAGACAAAGGTCCCAGGTTCGAGTCCCGATTCCGGCACACAATTGTAATCTACCAGGAAGTTTCATATCAGCGCACACTCCGCTTCTGAGTGAAAGTTTCATTGTGAAAACATCCCTTAGGCTGTGGCTAAGCCATGTCTCCGCCATATCCTTTTTTCCAGGAGTACTAGTCCTGCAAGGTTTGCAGGAGAACTTCTTTGAAGTTTGGAAAACAGGAGGCAAAGTACTGGCAGAAGTAAAGTTGTGAGGACGGATCGTGGATCGGGATAGCTCAGTCGGTAGAGCGCTTGCACGCGAAAGGCAAAGATCTCACCTTTGAGTCCCAGTTCCGGCACACAGTTTTAATAATATATACAAATTATAAAAATAGTATAAAATAAAAAAGCGCATTAAATCCTAAATAAGAATAAAATAAGGTACGATCTCAGTCGGAGGAAGAATAAATTAATATAACGTCATTCATACCACACTTGTCGCAAATAGTAGAGCACTCTGTGTTGTTTCCGCATCGCTCTCACATTAATTTCTTGTTGAGAAAGGGTTTTCTACATAACGTGACAGATTATAAGCGTTTCCTCTTGTAATAAACTTACATGCTTTTTTTTTTTTTTTTTTTTTTTTTTTTTTCAGTCGATAAGTTTCATAATTGACACTCATTCGGCGACCCACCTGGATAGATACCTCCGAGTCTCTAGTGGGTCGCGGCACAATGTCTTAGAGCATTTATATAGCTTAGAAAAAGCAGAGGACGTATAACATGATATTTTACTCAATGTTTTTCTACTATTACTAAGATGTGTGATCTTTTTGACAGGAAATCAAGATCCAGTCTGTTCTCTGACACGATAATTGATTAAAAGTTGCTTGCGAGGAGCGGTGTCGAGCACGTTCTGTAAGTCTAGAACTACGGAATCGAGTATGTAATCTAAGTGCTGATAGAAGCCAGTTGTTACCTGATCTGTTAAAAGCCTGTGCGCTAGACTTTTCCTTACTACCCCTCTCCCCCCTGTCCAGCCCTCCTGAGGAGGCGTTGCACACGTCGTCCCGATCGGAGTGGGTTCGCGGGGAGTGCACGGCATTTATCAGATACTGCAAAGCGCGGAATCACGAAGTGCCGTTCAACTCGCGAGCTTTCCCACTACTTTCGAGATAGGCTGAAACCCGAGCCCGGCGTCGCGGAGGTGTCGCCGTTAACATGTCGAAATTGCCGCTGTCAGATCTCCCCCTCGGCGGACGTTATCGCGGCCGCGGCGCCGTACGTCCGCATCTTTGTGGCCGCGAGTGAAACGTCGGCGAAACGGCCGCTTGCTTCGCTAACGCCCGCGAGCAAAAAGCCGTCGGTGGGCTCGAACGGCGGACGTAAACATGTGGAGCGGTGTCTGGAATGTGGCTGACGTGTCGCCCGGCCGTAAGGCGAGAGCCCACCGCCACTCGTTTTATCTTTCCGGATTGAGTTTCCCGCACGCTTGTATGCATTAGTGTTTCTGACGAACGCTCCCGCGCCACAAAATGCGTGCGCACACGCCGTTTTGCTGCCCGGTTTATTCTGGACACTGTCGGGTCGATCGCGGCGGTGGCAGGTGAGGCCTACGCGCCGCTCGGTGGTTTTCGCTTTTGACGCAGAAAACACGTGCTCCGGTCGATGCTTTGTTCGCCGTATTTGCGGTCTTCGAGACCGCGCATAATGCGCTATGCACAAAGGGCCGTTTTCAAAAAGCTGTCGGAAACGGGAAATTTTACTTTGAAAGTTGCCTACAGTCTTCACAGTGCTTGTTGTATGAAGGTCCTTCATATACCACTTTACCTGTGTTTTCGTCGCTGATATAAACAAGGCGCGTTTCTTAAGCAAGTTCCGTTTACTTGTATACACTAGTAGTTTGCGCGCATACTGCAACGAGCGCGTGCGTCGTGTACCGGCATACCTCGGGAACAACTGTGCTCAGTTTCAGCTCTGTAGCTAACCTGCACGGTTCTGTTCTGTGCTTTCAAAATGTTTAAGACTACCAACTCGCCCACCGCGTGAGAGATTCGCTCAGTGGTATGGTTTTTGTCACCATGGAACCTGTCTGCTGCAGAAATTCATCGACAGATTTATGATGTGTACGGTGATACTGTTATGAGTAAAGGCAAAGTGCGAGAATTCAGAGATGACTGTGACAACGTCCATGATGAGGACCGCTCCCGTCGCCCATCTTCGATTACAGACGATTTGGAGGTTTCAGCTGAAGCGAGGATTCGTGAGAATAGGAGCTTCACACTAACAGGTCCCTCAAACGCATTCCCTGACATGTCGAGATCAGCGCTTTACAAAACGGCAGTGAACTCTTGGTTATCGGAACAGGCGGCGAGATTGTAGGAAGAGGGTATTTTAAAATTGGTCGAGAGGCATGATTAGTGTTTGAATAATCTTGGCAACTATGTTGAAAAATAAAATGTGTACTTTCTGAAAGTAAATTTACTTTTTTGACGTAACCTTTAGTTGTGTACTTCTGTTCAAACGGAACTTACTTAAAAAACGCGCCTCCTACAGAGACCGACATAAGTACTCGAACAATACGTATATGTACTGTAAACAACGTAATATTTATTTGGCAGCATCAAAATTTTTCGAATGTTCAAATGTTTGTTATGGTTATGGGACTTTACTGCGGGGTCATCAATCCCTAAATTTACAAAATACTTATGAATTTAATTATACTAAAGACAGCACAAACATCCATGCCCGAGGGCGGATTCGAACTCCCGACGGTGAACGACGTGCATCGGAGCATAGCGCCTCACTGCGCTTGGTCACTCCGTCGAAATTTTTAAACATTTAACGTTAGCCTCTGGCATCTCTAAAACTCTATTCAGGCTCCCATATTGAATTCATTTACCACATAAGTTATTCTTTACTTATTCTACTGTCCCTCCTAACAGACGACATAACTTTTCAAAATTATCCAGTCGCGTGAAGAGAAACGGTGCTGAATGTAACCTATACGCCGCTAGCAGACGGAGTTGTATATCTGCTGTGACTCGAGACAGTACTGCGTAATTGCTGAGTCGGCCTAATCACCGACATACAAAGTGAGACGTCTTTTCTCCAACGATCGCCAATTGAGTTCTCGAAGCATTTTCGTGGCACTCGTGCATTGGTCAAAGCTACCACTAACGAATCTAGATGCTCGCGTCTGCTTCAATGTCTTCCTTTAAACTGATATGATGCGGGTCCCAACACTTGAGTAATACTCAAGACGTGGTCGTAGAAGCGTTTTATACGCGGTTTCCTTTACAGATGAAGTTCATCTTCCCAAAATTCTCCCAATAAATCGAAGTCAGCTGTCCGCCTTACTCACATCTATCCTTACATGTTCGTTCCACTTACTATCGCTCTGCAATATTACGCCTAGATATTTGAACAACACGACTACATCAAGAAGCTCATTCCGAATGTTGTATTCGAACATTATGGAATTGTTTTTCCTACTCATGTGCATCACCTTACTTTTTTCCACATTTTGAACTAGCTGCCATTCCTCACAACAAAGTTTTCTCTAAGTCGTCCAGTATACTATTAGAGTCAATTAAAGAAGACACCCTCCCATACACCACAGCATCATCAGCAAAGAGCCCATTACAAGTTACACTGTCCACCAAATCCTTCATATAGATAGGAAAAATAGCGGTCGAGAACAAAGTACAGCGTTCTATTACTTAGGAAGTCTTCCAGCGCCGGCCGCGGTGGCAGAGGGGACTGAGGAGCTTCAGTCACGGTCTGCACGGCCACTACGGTCGGGAGTTCGAATCTCCCCTCGGGCATGGATATTTGTCCCGTCCTAGTTCGTAAGTAGTTCATAAGTAGTTTGTAAGTTTACGGACTGATGACCCCGTAGTTAAGTCGTATAAGCTGTACAAACATTTGAATTTTTGAAGTCTTCCAGCCAGTTACAAATCTGTCAACCTATACCATACGCTCGATTCTTCGCTAGGAGTCTGCAATGGGGCATCGTGTCAAATTAATTTTTGAAATCGAGAAAAGCACTGTCTTCTGCCTGTTGCCCTTCAGCCATAGCTCGCAAGATGTCATGTGAGAAAAGGGCAAGCTGAGTTTCACCCGAACGATGCTTCCTAAACCCGAGCTGATTCATAGAAAGAAGCTGATACATCTCAAGGAAAATTTACTATATTGGAGGTGAAAATGTGCTATAAAATTCTACAGGATACTGATGTCAGTGATCATGGCCTGTAGTTACTTGGTTAAGTTCTTTTACCTTTAGTATAAACGGGAGTCACCTGCACTAGGAACTTAGCAGTGAATTAAGGATTCGCGATAAATGTAAGCTAAGTAAGGTACTAATGCCGTAGCATATTGTTTGTCAAACAATGCCTCATCACGCGTTACATGTTCCATAAATTCCTACGATTTTTGCGATGACCAGTAGACGTCCTCTCCTTGTCAAGCGACTGGCTGTTAGCGTCGGCCTTGGTCTGCTCGGCTGAAGAGCAGTTACGCTGCTGCTCCTAGTTCATCCACCCTGCTCCCTCTCCCCTTCCCCTCCCCCCTCCCAACAGAACTTAGTGCAGTAAAAAAATACACCCGTCGAGAATTTACTCTTGTCCCCCGTGTAATCCTAGTTAAAGCGCCTATAAAGAACGGCTAGTGTGCGCGGGCGCGGGCGCGCGACCTCGCGTGCTCATACAATGCTCTCGGCGACGCCTGTTTTACCGCGCGCTCGCCCGAGAACAATGTCGACCGGGAACAACTTGAGCAAGCGCGGCCCGCAGTAAAACGCCTGCCGGGTACACGGTCGCTACACGCCACTTAGGGCGCATTCCCGGCCTCTTCATCGGCGCCTCAGATAACCGCTCACGACCGCGCTCTGCGCATGCGCGCCTGTCGCCGACTGTCGGCCGGCGCGACTGGACGTGCCTGCCGCTTTATCTGCCGCCGTCAGCCGGATGTGTAAACAAGCGAACGGCGCGTGACGACAGCCAGCGTAAATCTGCCAAACTAGCCGCTCCCTGCCCTGTCGTCTCGCTTTGACGCGTTCCCGCCGACCGTATGGCCGGGTGGCATCGGCCGGTGAGGAATACTGTGTGATAAAGGAGCTCCTGAAACTCATCAAACCACTTACCCCAACTGACCGGTAGTAAACACGGATTCTCAAAGAATCGTTCTGTTGCTGTTCTACATCTACACCTACAACCATACTCCGCAAGCCACCCGACGGTGTGTGGCGGAGGGTACCTTGAGTACCACTATCGTTTTTATTGTTGTTGTTGTTGGTTTTTGGAAGGGACTAAACAGCGACGGTTATAAGTCCCTTGTTCTAGTCTTAGAGATAAATCATTTTGTTAGGCGTTCTGAAGTAGATGTGTTAACAAGTCAAAGTTTAAAGGAACAGGTAAATATGAAGAAGGGTTACAAGTTAAAACGAAGAAGAGATAAAAGGGCAAAAAACAATACAAGAGTGTTGTTGCTGGGTGATCACAGAAATATAAGTAACACATCCAGCCACTCTGGGACACATTAAAAACACCTACCTAGTAGGCAGGTGGAAGAAAGAGTATGATAAACACACACAGACTTTAAATGGACTTGTAAAATCCACACTCACGGATAAAATTTAAAACTGAGGCAACCATGGAGGCATTGTCAGCTAAAGCAAGCTGCAAAGCTTCAGGTTTATTAAAATGTCGTCGTTTATCGGCTAAATTGCGGCATTCAAGTAAGATGTGCGCAACTGTCAAAGGCGCACCACATCGACACTGAGGAGGGTCCTCGAGACGCAAAAGGTGACCATGCGTGAGCCAAGTATGGCCTATACGGAGACGGCAAAGAACAACCGACTCCCTGCGAGAACCCCACAGGGAGGTCTTCCACACAGCGGTAGAGGCCTGACAACACGGAGCTTATTGGGTTCGATCGAGTCTGCCCATTCAGAATTCCAAACCCCAAGGACCTTGCGGGTCAACTGGGATCGGAGGTCTGGGAAGCCAATGTCCAGAGGCTGTGAAGTGGTGGCCTGCTTGACCAGCTCATCGACGCGTTCATTGCCTGGTATACCTATGTGGCCCGGCGTCGGTATGCCTCTGTGTGGGCTCTAATCTCTCTTATTTTATCCTCACGATCTCTTCCCGAGATATACGTAGGAGGGAGCAATATGCTGCTAGACTCCTCAGTAAAGGTAAGTTCTCGAAACTTCGACAAAAGCCCGTACCGAGCGACAGAAAGTCTCTCCTGCAGAGTCTTCCACTGGAGTTTAGCGATCATCTCCGTAACGTTCTCATGATTACCAAATGATCCTGTAACGAAGCGCGCTGCTCTCCATTGGATCTTCTTCACTTCCTCTATCAATCCCACCTGGTACGGATCCCACACTGGTGAACAGTATTCAAGCTGTGGGAGAACAAGTGTACTGTAACCTACTTCCTTTTTTTGCGGACTGCATTTCCTTAGAATTCTCCCAATGAATCTAACTCTGGCATCTGCTTTACCGACGATTGATTTTACATGGTCGTTCCATTTTAAATCCTTCCTAATGACTACTCCCAGATAATTTATGGAATTAACTGCTTCCAGTTGCTGACCTGCTGTAGTGTAGCTAAAGGATAAAGAACCTTTCTTTCTGTGTATTCGCAGCACATTACACTTGTCTACATTGAGCTTTAATTGCCATTTCCAGCACCCTGCGTCAATTCGATGCAGATCCTCCTGCATCTCAATACAATTTTCCATTGTTACAACCTCTCTATATACTACCGCATCATCCGCAAAAAGCCTCAGTGAACTTCCGATGTTATCCGCAAGGTCATTTATATATATCGTGAACAGCAACGGACCCACGACACTCCCCTGTGGCACACCTGACATAACTCCTACTTCGGAAGACTTCTGTCCATTGAGAATGATCTGCTCCTTTCTGTTATCTAGGAATTCCTCAATCCAATCACACAATTGGTCTGATAGACCATATGCTCTTACTTTGTTCATTAAACGTTTGTGGGGAACTGTATCAAACGCCTTGCGGAAGTCGGAAGCACAGCATCTACCTGAGAACCCGTGTCTATGGCCTTCTGAGTCTCCTAAATGAATAGCGCGAGCTGGGTTGTCATGGTCTTGGTCCACAGACTGGTTTGATGCAGCTCTGCACACTACCCTGTCCTGTGACAGTCTCTCCATCTGAGAATCAGTTTGGCAACCTAAATCCTTTGGAATCTGTTATTAGTCCCTCGGTCTCCCTCTACGATTTTTTCCCCACACACTGGACTTGCGCGTAATAGTTCGCGATCGGGAGCACTCACATATCCGGGGATAATGATGGGCAGGGTAGTTGACGTATACTTAGAAGAGCACGTTGGGTTGTGCGGGATACGTATGGACGTGCATTGTCCTGTTGGAAAAGCACATTGCCTTGGTGCATGGACGGTGGCAAGGCGGGTTGAATGATGGTTTCAGTGTACCGTGTACTGTACAATTTTCCCACAACGAACATCTGAGGAGAACGGCCAATGTAGGATATGGCTTCCCACACCATGATGCTAGGTGTCGGCCCCGTTTGCCTCTGACGCGTACACTCCAGATTTTCGCACTCCCCTGCACGACACCACACACGCGTAGGACCATCACTGGCACCGAGGCAGCGACGACTTTGATCACTGAATAGTACACGTCTCCAGAAGAAGATCAAAAGACAATGCAAAATGATTAATATAAAACAGCTACTTCAAACCAAGATCGCTAGTTTATTTGCCGTTTTTACACCGGTTCCGATGAGTTATGTCATCTACAGAAAAAAATTATATACAATGTTCTCCTATTTTCAACAAAATAAAGAGTTACTTATGAAAATGTAATATAAGAAAAAGAACATTGTCAAACGATTAAAATTTGCATCACCAAAGTGGATCGTCATCTGCACTGCACAGTTAAAAATTTGTGTGTTTTTGCCACAAGTAACAAGGAGTCTCATCGAAAACGGAAATATTTAGGTGCTCCATTTTTCCGCGCTGTAGAGAAATTTTATAAACCATCTGTAGGGCCTTTAAATGTGTTTTACAGAGTAAACATGTAGATATATAAGACATAATAACGAGGATACATGTTTTCAGATCGAAGGATGTACAACTTTAATTGTTGAATTAATCAACGAATAAGGCAGAATTATTTATTAACCAGCTCTCCGTCGCCTTCTGTTCCATACTCTCTGTGATGTGTAGTGTTATTTATAGGAGTTTAATAATCTCCTTTTAAAAAATATTGAAAAAGTTGTGATCTCCAGATTCTAATTGGTCGTTCAGTAATTATATTGGCCTCCTAGTACCTATTTGAGCATAAAAGCAAATAGTATCTTGATTCACTTAGTGAAACACTGTATCAAATTAGTGTACGTTATGTAAATGATATGTATATACAGATGTTACATTATTCTTTGTATTTTTTTGTAGAAACATCTGAAGATGGCAGCTAGAGTCCCGAAATTAGTCACGTAAAAATAAAAAATTACTACAAAGCGCCCTTTAGCATCATTTTCATTATAAAATAGAACCCGGTGAGCGACGAACGGGTTTTCATGCCTTTATCATTGTTAATCACTTCGTATCTGTTGAACTATGCGTACTAGTTATTGCATTACAACATATAATTGAAAATACGGTCAGTGCATTCTGTAAATAAAATTATTTGCCAATACTATTAGTAGTGTAGAACTAATAAAGTGTAAACTGTCTTAGTTTTATTGTTTTACAGCAAGAACAAAGGAAAAGTAGTAAGCAAAATACTTTTTATTTTATTTTATTTTATTATTTTTTTAAATTATTTTTTATTTTATTTTTTAGTCCTAGTCTATGGGTTGTCGGGAGAGGAGGGGGGTGGCGTATGTTGCAAAAGGGTTTGAAATTGTGTGTGAGGTTTGTACCATGTCGCTCAGTGCACTCGTTCTCAAATACTGGATAAATGAAGGCTGGTTACTCATAAATAGCGGACTACCCTATATACTGGCGAACCCCCACCGCTTCGGAAGACAAGCGGTTCTGAACCCCCGCGGCGAGTGTTGCCTGACAGTGTACAGGTGGCGCCGTTTGGCCTCAGCCACTTGTCGTGCCGTGGGCAATGCCGTCTGGCGTCTGGTGTCAGGCCACCCGCAGGGCGCGCGTGTGCTGCGTTCCTGCTGTCACGTAGGGGGGACAATCATAACGTGTCAAAGGGGCATTTTATGCCCTAGTAGCAATAAAGCTGTATGTACGTCCAGCGAAAAGTGAACAGGCGAGTACTCGTTGGTTATGAATGAGGAAAAGTGAAAAAATAACTTAGGTATCAACTGGACAACGTAAGTAGCAGTGTGCATAGCTACAACACTAGGAGGAAGAATTATCTTCACGGTCTCTCTTTGCCCTTTTCCCGCACATGCAGGGTCGGCACGTCATGTCGTAATAGTTACAGGGTGGCCGGATGCCCTTCCTGCCACTACCCCATGCCCCCCAGGAGGAAATATGTACCCCCAAAAGTCTGAGTATAATGTTATATGTGTGTGAAAGTGTAAAGTGTTACGAAATGTTTGCGAATTGTGTAACTGAGGCGGAACATGGGGACCAGCCCGGTATTCACCTAGGGCGATTTGGAAAACCGCGTAAAAACCACATTGAGGCTGGCCGGCACTCCCACCGCTTTCGTTAATCAGCTGGGCGGATTCGAACCGGGGCCGGTACGCCTCCCCGTCTCGGAAAGCTGTGCGTTAGACCACACGGATAACCGAGCGGGTCAAAGAATTATCTTCATTATTCAAGGTTAAATCTAGCTTTGGTACAGAACGGGTGAATCATGCTGCCACAAAAGTCTTTCGTCACTTACCAAATAGCTTCAAAAGTCTGTCAGATAGAAGTAGCATTTAAAAATAAAAGAATTTCTGAAGGGCAACTCCTTCTATTGATTAAATTAATTTTTAGATATGAATTAGTAATTCTGCAAAAATAAATAAATAAAGTGTCATTCAATATTTAGTGTAATGTAATATCTTGTAGAGACAGCTTTTATGAACCTGACATGTTCATCTTTACGAAGTGTCGTATTCATGATCTATGGCACAAGTACCAATGTAATCTAATCTAACACCGTAATGGAATAGAAATGCTGGTGGACAGGTCACATAACCAGGGAACAAATAATAATAATAATAATAATAATAATAATAATACGGTCTTCTGTTCCCAGCACCTAATTGATCATGAAACAAGGCAGTAGACAAGCATTTTAACACAAGAGAGGAAATAAAAAAAATTGATTATGTGCACATACAGTCTTAAGCTAAGTAAATACAATCGATAACGAAACAAAGGAATTAGCTTAACTTTTTAATTTATTCAGAAGTTACTCGACAGAATGAAAGGAGTCAGCCATGAGGTAATTCTTCAATTAAACTTGAAAGCGCGTGGTTTAGTACTAATATTCTTCAGTTCTTGTGGCAGCTGATTGAATATGGATACTGCAGAATACTGCACGCCTTTTTGCAAAAGAGTCAGGGAGGTGTGATCCAAATGTAGATTAGATTTCTGACTAGTATTCACCGCGTGAAAGCTGCGAACTCGTGCGAATAAGCTGATATTCTTAAACAACACACGACATTAAGAAAAAAAACCGTATTGCGACGTTAGTGTCAGAATTTACAGACTAGGAAAAGGGGTCGACACGTCGTTCGCGAACTTACACCAAATATTGATAAAACTGCCCGTTTCTGAGCCAAATATACTCTTTCTGAATCAGTAGACGTAAAGGTAAAGCAGTCAACAATCCGAAGATTGGTTTGAACACCACAGTGTTTTACTAGGCATGGTCCTGTCTGTAGGTGGTATTGCCGTTGCCTTCCTCCGACCTTCGAACTGACTTTACCCAGGCAGTTATAGGGGGACCTACAGTTTAACGTGGGTTCCGATTCACGGTGTTACTCGGTAGTTTTCACATGAGCAATACTGCCAGAGGTGAAAGAAGTGGAAAGTGACAGATAAAAATCCTAGGACCTGTCGTGGATCGAAACCGCCACCTTTGAATTTGTACTCTGGCACTCTACCACTGTGCAACCGAGGCGCACTCAGTAGACGTACGCCAAGAAATAACACCAAACGTCGTAAGTTCATAAGTGAATGAAAGGAAGCATAGTAGGATACCTTTCGTGTTGAAAAACCATTTCAAATACTGTTATGAGGGTAAATAAAGCAGAATTTAGTTTTTTAACAAGAACCTGAACATGGGCTTACTACTTGAACACCTAGAAATTTGAACTGTTCAGTCTCATTTATCATATGCACATTATGTGTAATTAAAATACCTTCTTTTGTTGGTTTGCGTGTTAGAAATCGTAAAAACTGAGCTTTACTGTGATTTAGCATCAATTTATTTTCTACAAGTCATGAACTTATCTCTAGAACCTGCAGTGTTTGGTACTGTGTCAATATCACAAACTACATCCTTCACTACAAAGCCGATATCATTAACAAACAAAAATACTTTACAATTAACTCTTATACTCGAAGGCATATCATTTATAGAAATAAGAAGTAGCAGCAATACTTGAACAGACCCCAGGGGCACCCCATACGTAACTGTGCTCATTGTGACTGTACATCACAACCATTTTCAACACTGCGGAGAATAGAAGGTAATTATTACCTTCTACATCTACATAGACACTCTGCAAATCACATTTAAGTGCCTGGCAAAGGGTTTATTAACCACTTTCGTAACTTTTCTCTACCGTCCCATTCTCTAATAGCGCGCGGGAAGAAAGAACACCTAAATCGTTCCGTTTTCGATCTGATTTCTCTTATTTTATTGGGATGGTCATATCTCCCTAAGTAAGCGGGTGCTGGCAAAATATTTTCACATTCAGAACTAAAAGTCGGTGATTGAAATTTCCCAAACAGATCAAGCCGCAGTAAATAACGTCTTTCTTTTAATGATTTCCATCCCAATTCGTGCAACACTTCCGTGACGCTTTCCCTCCGGAAACGTGATAAAACAAAATGAGCTGCCCTTCTCTGAACCTTCTCAATATCTTCTTTCAGTCCCACCTGGTGAGGGTCCCACATTGGGCAACACTATTCCACGAAAGTACGCAGAAGTGTGATGTAGACAGTCTCTTTGGTGGAGCTGCTGCATCTTCGAATCGTTCTGCCAATGAAACATAACCTTTGGTTCGCCTTCCCCACAATATTTTCTATGTGTTCTCTCCAGTCTAAATTGTCCTAATTGTAACTCCTAGGTATTTGCTAGAATTTACGACCTTAAGGCTTGACTGATTTATCGTGTAACTGAAGCTCAGCGAATTTCTTTTAGTGGTCATGTATATTACTTCACACTTTTCTTTATTTAGTGTGAATTGCCAATTTTCGCACCATTTTGCTTTTTATCCTCTGTTGACTTCACTAACCGATAAACAACGGTATCATCCGCGTACAGTCTAAGAGAGCTATTCATGTTGTCTAGGTTGTCGTGTATATATATATATATATATATATATATATATATATATATATATATATATATATATATATATAGGGTGTTTCACTAAGTGTCTTTGCCTCTGTAACTTATAAAATAGTAGGTGACGGGAAATTTTAATGCAGTAGATCAACGCAAGAAATGTTACACTATCTGCGGAGCTATGAACATAGTTTATTGTATCATTTTCCAAAGAGTTACAGCACAAAGATATAATTTTTAAATGAAACAATAGTTTTTCCTATCGTGCATTGGATTCGTTGTAACCAGCTGCGTCCAAATCAATTTAAACTACATTCCTATCACTGTTAGTTTGGGAGCTACAACCTTTCAAAGTTTAGGGGGCGGAGGCTACGACAGCGTAGCTCACTGGCTGGTGGTGATGAGACAGTGGGCCGTGTCCGAGGGGATATCCACTCGGCCAGTCAGATACTCTATCGCTGCCTCCGCCCCCGGAACTTTGAAGGGTTGTAGCTCCCAAACTAACAGTGATAGGAATGTAGTTTAAATTGATTTGGACGCAGCTGGTTTAAACGAATCCAATACATGATAGAAAAAACAATTGTTCCATTTAAAAAAATTATATCTTTGTGGTGTAACTCTTTGGAAAATGATACAATAAACTATGTTCATAGCTCCACAGAAAGTGTAACATTTCTTGTGTTGACCTACCGAATTAAAATTTCCCGTCCCCTATTACTTTATAAGCTACAGAGGCAAATACATTTAGTGAAACACCCTGTATATATATAAGCTTGTAAATCTATAGGACGTAGCTGATTATCAGTCCCTATGCTTACTATTTACGTAAACCAACTTAAGCTGAACTAAGGACAAACCCTCACACCCATGCCCTAGGGAGGACTGGAACCTCCGAGGGCGAGAAACCGCACGCTCCTCAGCAAGGCGCTCGGCTATTCCAACGCCACATAAAACCACGTTCTACATGCCTCGAAAGGCCCAAATGGTACTAACCGTCCGCCGCGTGATCCGCACCCCAAGACGTCAACGGATGCGGGTAGGAACGGGACGTGCTCGGTGCCTCGCACACCCGGCCCCCGTGTCGTTCTTCGTGACCAGAGCCTGTACTTGTACTTCCCAATCAAGGGCTGACTGCGCCCCGCTGGCCAACCGGTCTCGGTAACCCGGACGATATTCGGAGGTATGTCTCCTCAGCGTGTAATGCATGAGCATAGCTTTCAAACAGATTCTTGCCTATAAATCTAAAGAATCAGGCTATTGGGAAAGTACATATGGCATCGATTAATGCATAAAGCCAGAAGAAGATGATGAGAAGAAGAAGAGGAACAGACTGGCGGCTGGTGCTTTAGATGACTCGGGGTTTACTTCTTCGAGTGTCGGGTCGGATCTTGAAAGTGCCCCTTCCCCCGCTCGCTTGCCGTCCAAAGAGACAATTTATTTGGCACACCTCTGCGAGTGGCAGCGGGGGAAAGCCCCTTGGTTCCCCCCCCCCCCCCAATCCCCCCTTGAGATATATTTTCGTTAAAAGATAAAAGATCTGCAGAATGTTGTTTGCACTTGTTTTAAATCGAGATGAGATGTCGGCCTACCAAGCTTTTTTATTTCGCACTTCTGTACCAATCTTAAAGCTGAGTAATGTCGTTCTAAAAGGTATTAAACGTTGTCCATTTTTCTTTGATAATTACCACCAAGACCATCTGAACATACACGTGAGCACTGAAACGCAGTAAGTAGCTGATTACACTGTTAAGTGACTGTACCAAAATGAATCTGTTACAATGAAGAGACAAGCTACCATCGGGTCACATGACACTGTAAGCAGCACCCCCTCCTCACCTTACGCATGCGCAAATGCTGCTCTCTCCCACATCTTTTTAAACAGTTCAATATTTGTTACAACGAAGAGTGTGCATGTCATTTACCCCGAAATTCGCGACACATTTGTAAAACGTCCAAAGATATGTGACAAGTGAGAATACTAAAGTCGTTGTTGTTCCAGTATGTTAAAAAGAAGATTGGATTTTAAAAAAATTGTTTGCTGTCGGTCTCGAAAACACTACATTCGATGACGCAACACGATGCCGCTAACCTCTTGGCTATTCTTGCTAGGTGGAGAGTACTGACTTCATTATCATTAATGACCGTATCTTCTGAAGGTTTTTATAGTTGATGTGTTTTAATAACATATTTTGCCGAACATGACGTGTTTTTAATGGATCTTCAATGCGCCAAAAACAAATATGAGGGGCGGATTTTGCTTTCACGGAGGATTTACGAATGCGCAAGGCGAAATGCGCGGTAGCTTCATTGCTTTGCTTCGGGACCATTCGTGCTTAACCGCCACAGCTCGGTGTCTCTACCAGCTCCAACGCCAGTGTTAAAAGCGTTGTTTGCCCTCGACTCTTCCTACCGCGGGACCGCCCATATGCTGCCTCCAAGGGGTTCAGAAAATAATTGAGCCTCGGCTGCGCATGCGCATTGCAATGCTGAGGCCACTGCCGCCTATATTAAGCGGCCGCGGTACGACTCGTAAACGCTCTGTCTTCGCGACGTAAACCGTTTATCATACTGGGTGATCAAAAACTCAGTATAAATTTGAAAACTTAATAAATCACGGAATAATATAGATAGAGAGGTAAAAATTGACACACATGCTTGGAATGACATGGGGTTTACTAGAAAAAAAATCAAAAAATGTCCGACAGATGACGCTGGACAGCAAAACGTCAGTGACTTCTATCATGGCGGGTGAGAGGTACGCCGATATGTTACAGAATCGCATCATCCCCAGCCTGGCTGATTAACACCTGCTGGAACGTACGATTTTTATGCAGGATGGCGCTCCACCCCATATTGCTAGACGAGTGAAAGATCTCTTGAGCGCGTCGTTTGGTGATCATGCTTTCGTCATGCTTGGCCTCCCAGGTCGCCAGACCTCAGTCCATGCGATTATTGGCTTTGGGGTTACCTGACGTCGCAGTGTATCGTGATCGACAGACAATCTCGGGATGCTGAAAGACAACATCCGACGCCAATGCCTAACCCTAACTCCAGACATGCTTTACAGTGCTGTTCACAACATTATTCCTCGACTACAGGAATGATGGTGAACATATTTCCTGTAAATAACATCGTCTTTGCTTTGTCTTAATTTGTTATGCTAATTATTGCTTTTCTGATCAGATGAAGCGCCATCTGTCAGACATTTTTTGATTTTTTTTCTAATAAAACCCCATGTCATTCCAAGTATGTGTCAACTTTTACTTCTCTATCTACATTATTCAGTGATTTCGCCGCAGTGGAGTAGCCGAGCGGTTAAAGCACCTCGCTGCGGAGCGCACGGTTGTTCGCCGTGGAGGTTCGAGTCCTCCCTGGGGCATGGGTGTGTGTTCATAGGTCAGTTTATTTAGGTTTAAGTAGTTTGTAAGCTACGGACTGATGACCACGCAGTTTGGTCCGATAGATTTACAGACATTTTTTGCTGTCTGAATAGATATAGATGCTACGGTGTTTGTAGTACCTACGCAAATTCTCCTCCACGCACCGTAATGGCAGTGATTTCGGCCTGGAATACTGAGGCCAGATTGCCTAGACAGATGACACCCTCCAGTCTTGGCTGCACCCCGTATACCCCGGCCCCAACGCCTTGGTCAGTGAACCACACAATGTCTCCCACTGCTCCCTACTTCCAATTGTTATATTGAAAGTCTTGTTGAAGCAGTATGGGGTTATAATATAGTCGGCCGGCATTTCCCCAACCTTTTCTATATTTACCTCACTCACTATTTTGGTGTGTGATTCTTGATATCCCAAAGAGTTCCAGTTTTTGCCAGATCTCAGCCTGCATGCACCAGCCGCTGCCTCCATCTTGACCCGAAGGTGTAATGGGGGCATATCCAGCATGGTTTCCATCCCAACAGTTGGTGTGATGCTAATTACGCCTGTTATGGCTAAGCAGGCTAATCTCTGCACCTTACCAAGGTCCTTAGCAGCAACCTGCTGTTCTATCTTCTTCCACCACACGACCGCCACATAGGAACGAATAATGATAGTTTAAAATACACTTTTTATAATATTTATTTCCTTTTTTGTAACGACGAGATTTCTTTCGGGGATTTACTGAACCAGTGAACACATAGGACTCGACCAGTACATATGGCATCGACAAATGCATGGAGGGAGAAGAAGCTGATGCGAAGTAGAAGAGGAGAAGTCGTGCTTAGAAGCTGGTTACAAATGTACACAGAGCCAGTCTTGGCGTGCTGGAGGCTGGGCTGAGGCGCCAGTGGAGATGGAACGCGGCGGTCATCGGGCAGCTGTCCGTTGGCGGCGCCTCGTTAGCGCTCGGCGCTGCGCCCCTCGCTGGGCGGGTCGCCCTGGGCAGCGTAGCGGTCTGGGTCAGGGGTCAGCCGGCCTGGCCGCGCCGGAAACGGCCCCACGCAATTACCGCACCGTTACTGGGCGCGACCGCGGCGCCACCGCGGGGGTGCGCCCGCCGTGGGAACTACTCCAGCAGGGCCCAGTGCGATTCGCAGGCGTGGCTCTCAGACAGGTATGGGAAAATTCATTTGCAACATGCCGACGGCTGTTACAATGGGATAATAACGAGTATCCAAATCGTAGGTCACCGTAAGGTCGGTACTATTATAAAGAGCCAAAGAAACTGATATCGTGTTGGACTATGACAAGCACGCATAACCACCACACAATCTGAAGTAGTTCTAGAGCAGGGGTCTCTAAAATACGGCCCGCTTGCCGGGTCCGGCGCGCCGAGGGCATTCGTCCGGCCCGCGCACGAGTTTCAAGTTGCGCGCGATTTTCGTTCGCTTAACTCTGTGAGAGACCGCTAGGAGCTTTGCGGCACTTCAAGCACGTCAAAGTCACCTTCAACTGTCGGGTCAAAATCAGACCAAGGTGTTGGGGCCGGGGTATACGGGGTGCAGCCAATACTGGAGGGCGTCATCTCTCTAGGGAAACTGGCCTCAGTATTCCAGGCCGAAATCACTGCCATCACGGCGTGTGTGGAGGAGAATTTGCCATCACGGCGTGTGTGGAGGAGAATTTGAGTACGTGCTACAAAGATCGTAGCATCTATATCTATTCAGACAGCCAGGCAGCCCCGAGATCACTGGCAGCTCCTGCAACGAGATCTAAAATTGTTGCAGAATGTCACAGGGTTCTGGTGGAGCTAGGGGAAAGCAATAGACTAAACCTATTGTGGGTCCCTGGACACTCGGGGATCAGTGGCAACGAATATGCCGACAGATTAGCCAGGATGGGGGCAGAGGCTCCATTTATTGGGCCGGAACCTGTCCTGACAATCACCAAGGCAATGATCAAATTGGAGCTACGTAACTGGCTCAGAAGACAGCACGTAGAATATTGGACCAAAGTCTACCAACGAAAACATGGCAAGGTAATGATGCCAAAGCCATGTTTTAAAAGAAGCTCTGCAATCCTGGGCCTGAACAGGAAAGATGTTAGACTCATGGTTGGATTGCTGGCAGGCCATGGGAATTTCAAAAAACACCTACATACAATGGGAATAACAGAAGAGGACCCTAAATGTAGGATCTGTGATGACGGTGATAAAACTGCATCACATCCAATTTTCGAATGCATTGCATTGGAGAGTAAAAGGCACAGAACATTTGGGACAACCAGACCCGAAGAAATTATGTCTAATAAAGAACTGATAAAGGGACTCCTTGCACTGTTCAAGGGCATTGGTTGGCTTTACTAGATATACAGGGAGCGATACCGCACAATAAACTTAGTTTCGGTGCGGGCAGTGGCGGGTTGGACCAAGACTGTTTTGGCTTCCCTGGAAAAATCAAATCAAATCACCCTCAACTGTTCATAAATACGAAAGACGCCACCAGATGCGCTTTGATTTACTGGTTTCATTCTGTTTGTTTCGTTGATTGGTTGTAGCGTGTACCGTGTGATTTCTAGTTTTTTTGTTTCAAAAATATGTGCGAGTTTTGCGCCGAATCCACTTTAGACTGTGCAGTATGTCTGTTCAAGCGAAAAAAAAAAAAAGAAAAAAAAAAAAGAAAAGTCGATACCGAGTGTCGAGTTTTCAGTAAAACATGGGGTGTGAAATACTTTGTCGTCGAGAGAAAAAAAAAGCGATGTGTTAAATCTGTAATGTACTTATAACTGTGCTCAAGGACTACAATATAATTTAAAAAAAAAAAACTAAGAATTAGATATATTGATCGTTTGCAATGGAAATATTACAGTGTGATGACTGTTAATGTCTCATAAATTTGTCCGCAACACGACAGTTTCACATGACGCTCGTAAACATACAACTGACTAGCGCAACTTCATGCTGCACAGCTACCGCTGCCAACATCGTCACGTAAATACAATATGCCTCTAACAATGATTTGAATTTTACCAATTATATATAAATGTTAAACAGAAGCCGCCATCACCTCAACTGCATTTTATCGTAGTTAATTTGTTATTTATCTTTGTTGGTGCTTTAATATACGTCGCTGCCCGTGATCTGTACTTTTAGCATTAACGTGTACATTTCAAGTAGAAGCCACGGACACCTAAACTGCATTATAATGTCATTCACATGTTATTTATCATTATTTGAGTGTGTTAAGAATGATATGTTTGCGACAGTACTGTGTAATGGTTAAATTCTGTTTTCCGCCATATTAATGACGTCACGGGTCTATATAGACGTTGGTACCGCATACTTCAATAATCGCCAAATTGCTATCCCACCCGCACTGCCATTAAAAACTTGAAATGTGGCCCTCGAGGCTTGGTAAATTAGAGACCCCTGTTCTAGAGTACTGTCCACGAATTCGATTTATCGTCCGAACCACCAGCTGTTCAACGAACCAACCAAATTCGTAGCAGTCTACACACGTTCCGACCAACTGCACGCAGCAATTGCAGCTTCCGTGTTCTGGTGTCAGTTTGTCCAACTGTTTTTGTTTTCGCGTGTTCTCTGTGCAGACAGCAGACGATCACAGGCAGGAAGTTGGTCGAGTAGAGCGCTACACACACACAATTTTTGGGTGGTGTGGTTGGGGGGGGGGGGGCGGGGGAGGGGGTCGGGAAGAGACTCCACACGTACAATTTATCGGACCTGACAAATCGGAACGTCTGTAGGGCCTTAGGAGTACGAGGGTGTGGAGTTCTCTTCTGAACAGATGTTGCAAGGCATCCCAGATATGCTCAATAATATTCATGTCTGGGGATTTTGGTAGCCAGCAGATGTGTTTAAACTCAAAAGAGTTTTCCTGGAGCAATTTTCTCTCCGTCTGATAGTAAAACCAATGCTCTTGTCTTCGTTATTTCTCTTCCTTCTCTTCACCATAAGTCACGGCACCTTCTCTTCCACCTCTTGCTCCATGTCCATTGCTGCTAGCAGCCATAATTAAAACCATTCACTATTGTAATACTTGACAAAAAAATGTTTGTATAGCTTATGGGACTTAACTACGGGGTCATCAGTCCCTAAACTTACTAACTACTTTGAACTAACTAAGACGAAGGACGGCACAAATATCCATGCCCGAGGGGGGATTCGAACGCCCGATCGTAGTGGCCGCGCAGACCGTGACTGGAGCGCCTCAGTCCCCTCGGCCACCGCGGCCGGCAATACTTGACATGTTTGTTATTTATCAAATACGAATATAAACTGTGTCCATGTCTTTTGTTACCTGTACAGTTTCAAAATGGTAATTTTTATAGATTTAATATAACTTCTATAACATTGGAAATGTGAAATATGTAGAACGTCTGGTCAGGTCTAAGAGAGGGTCTGAAGGCCCTAATCTTACCAGGTTAAATAAATAAATAATAAATAAAATGCTAACAGACTTTGGCTAAGCATGTCTAAGTGGATCAAATCAGACTGATATTCTATATTCAGTTGTTTTGCCATTCTGTTCTGTACTGACGTTCCAATTCTGTCGTTTTTGTTTCGCCCTCACGTTTCGTGTTCGGGCCCTCACTTTGTCGGGAAAACTCGTGCACGGTACGTGTAACTCGAAAAACAAGAACACACATTTCACGCGGTGGTGCGTTCTGTTGTCTGTTGGCAGCCAGGTGCCTGCCCACCTGTACGGACTGTTCGGTGCACGCAACACTGTTATTGCCTCGTTCTCGCCCCGGCGCGATTGAATACGTAATAGCAGAGAAACGCAGAGGAGAACGAGAACGCACACAAGAGGTGATGGACGCAGGGGCGTGTGAGACTAACCGAATTGTTATTACATTCGACAACTACGGCCTTATACATCCAAGCCTCCACTCTACGAAAGCAGCTCACTCTTTCAAAAACTAGAATAAGAAATGCGATTTGTATTTAACAATATATTTAAAACTGTGCCTACAAGTGAGGAATAACACCTCAATACAAGCTAACCGAAAAAAAAAATATTTAAAATTTGAAAATGCCTCTTTTCTACAATTCTTTTAGGTTACTATTTAATTACACCTATACTTTTTCTACAAATACTGATAATTTATTTAATTATCCACCACATTACAGTTATGTAGAATACAAATTAAACGCCACGCGGGAGTAACCGAGCTGTCTGGTGAGCCACGTTACGGATCGCGTGGCCTCCCACGTCGGAGGTTCGAATCCTCCCTCGGGCATAGATGTGTGTGTTGTTCTTAGATTAGTGTAACTTAGTTTAAGTAGTTTGTAAGACTAGGGACTGATGACCAATGTGGTTTGGTTCCATAGGATTACAAACATTTGAACAAATTAAACGAAATTATTCAGAAACGTCCACCATAGATATTCATGGATTCATCGAACGAAGAATTGTACTGTACAATGCTTGAGACTGTATACGGCCATCATAAGCCATCACGGATATATGTAACATATAAATGTCTCTTTTGGTTTGCATAAAGACACCTGTGCCTGGGTATCAGGCACGATCTCTGTTTCTTTCTGAGTGAAAGTGCTGTTCCATTTGACGTGGGAAACGTTCGAAGTATATTTCTAGTCTACGGGCAGCATCATATACACTGAGTCAGAGGTGAGAATTCGGGCCGTATAGTTGTATAATGCGACTGTGTCAGGGTAGTATAGCTGTTAGCGCAGATGTCTGGTGAGCTCTAGACCCGGTTTCGGATCCCACTCATGGTACAAATTTTAATACGATGTTCGTCGTATATATCCACATTATATAGAAACTAAATAGTTCATATCGTTACATTTTTATGGATAGTATTAAATAATACAGCAGTATAAGCATAGGTATAATCTTAATTCATGTGTAAACAATACAAGCAAGAGAACTTAGTTATATTTAGGATTACAAATTTTATCTTACAACGCAAATGTAGATCTGAAATCAGCACTACCGTTGAAGATGGGCTCAATCCCGAATCTAGTAACGTGAAATAAACTGATTTACAAAAGTTTCATGGCTGTTTCCAGTATTTATTTACTACGGTATTTACAAAAATTTCATGGCTGTTTCCAGTATTTATTTACTACAGTATTATTACGAAAAGAGCTGCGGTGTTCTCAAATAAAAAAAATGGATAAAATAATGAAATCCATAATAGTATTAAATGTGTCTTAATTATTTCTTTGTAGTACTAACAAACATCACGCAAATATATAAAAAAGATTTTTTTAAATCTGCTTATACACAAAAATTAATTTTAATTCTTATCAACAAATAATACAACTCCTTGAGACAATATTGTCTCGTTATACCAAAGGTATTAAACATAAGGAGAAGCATTGAATTAAAATTTATGCTGTGGCCGGGATTCGAACGCGGGACTTCCCACTTACTAGGTAGGTGCTTTAGACCACTTTTTTTTTTTTTTTTTTTTTTTTTTTTTTTTTTTTTTTTTTTTTTTTTTTTTTTTGCTTCTGTCTGACCACTCAACTAACACAGAGATGTAGCCAAAGCAACTACACGGACTGTCTTAAAGCACGTCTCCCTCCACAGCACATGCTTTAATTCTGCTTCATGTGTATATAATTTTATATTTGAAAGCAACTGTGTTCACATAGATGCTCTTAGGTTCAACGACGTAAATAAATCAACCTTTGCTGCACACCTGCCCCAACACAAAACAATGTGTAAACAATGCAAACAAGAGAACTTCGTTATATTTGGGATATAAATGCATAAAATTTGTGTCCTATGGATTCACATAACTTTGTTATTTCAGGACACCAACGTAGATCTGAAATCAACACTACCGTCTGGTAATGGGCTCAGGCCTGAAACTATCAGGTATCGTCTTGAGCTTCGTTTCCACTCCTGTATCCGCTCTCATCATATCCCAGTCGACATGTCATTATCTTCTGGATACTTGGTCATGGGGCAAAACGTCGCCAAGGTTTCCATTTTACAAAAGATTCCATGATACAGCGATCGCTGGCTCCGTCATAACATTGATACTGCGAAAACGGTTTCATTGTGTTGTCTCCGACATCAGCGTAATTAAAATTGCGTTAGCGATGTAGAACTGGGATTTTTTTTCCAATACTACAACGCAATAGGTATTAAATGAAGTCAAGTGATATCGGAGTAATTAGGTTAGGAAGTTAAAGCATACCGTAGAACTATTTATGCAACCTTTGGAATGGGAAAATGTATTGATGAACTGTCTGATTTTTTGACTTTTTTATTTTCCTTTGTTGTATGACCCTGCCAATTGGAGCACCGGTAGTTCCGCGGACCGAGTGTGCAAATGGAATGCGTTCTACCGATGCGCCAAATTGTACGAGATCACGTCATCCATCTAGTTACAAGAAGTAAACCTGTCTTCATTGGAAGGTAAACGTTAGAGTGTCGGCTAGTGAGTCCACAATGTTTTCAGTGAGAGTACTGAAGCGATGGCTTAGGTCTGTCAGTGACTTTTTTGTCTCCAGTGTATGGACAATTTGCTTGTAAGCTTTGGCGAGAGTAGCGTGCAGCACGGCAACGAAGAGTAAACAAGACACGGGTCTTACGCGTGACTAATCTTTATTTTACGACATGATGCGGCGATTACGTGACTCGCTTAAAGGCACCGCCAAATTTGGCCTTCCGGGAAATTTGAGAATAGCACAGTAATGGTGGGCCGTAATGAGTTCCTTGTGCGCTATTACGGTATACACAGCGCTGTGCCAATATTAGGTATTCTGAGGGGTGTCAAGGTTCCTGAAACCGTGTCGTATATTCTCGACACACTGTACATTACTTCTTGAAGTTCCTATACGTCTTTTTAATATGGTAATTCAAGTCCTTCAATATCTATTTTATAAAAACAACAACTCAAAACCATTTTAGTTACAATCTTTTCATTCTGGTCGTTCAAGCCAATGGCAGCGTTTGTTTATCAACTATTAGGTACCTGGAAGTGACATGTCTTCATTGCGTTTCACCTTCTATTAAAGGCCGCAAGTTGTTGTATTATAAAGGGAAATCTGCAACAACTTACTTTAAAAGATATGTTAATTTTAGAAGTCAGAAAATTTTGGAAGATAATAAAGTGATTTCGGATCTTTCGTTTTACTCAACTGTGGAGACTTCTATTACATATCAGTGAACGGTACACTGTTACTATTTTTCAATATAGTTTCCAAGCTCCACTACGACCGTCTTGAGCTCTTCATTTGTTTGAAACCGCCATGGTCTAGGTTCATGTTTGGGAAAAGTGGAAGCCCCTAGGAGCCAAGACTATAGGTCTACTATACGGTGGATGTGAAAACACCTGCCACCGGAACGAAGCAAGAAAGTTCCACTGTGCTGTCACGCAGTAACTCAAATTACCAGCCGGCCGCGGTGGTCGAGGAGACTAAGGCGCTCCAGTCACGGTCTGCACGGCCACTACGGTCGGGGGTTCGAATTCCCCCCTCGGGCATGGATATTTGTGCCGTCCTAGTTCGTAAGTAGTTCATAATTAGTTTGTAAGTTTAGGGACTGATGACCCCATAGTTAAGTGCCATAGATTTTACGAACATTTTTTCAAATTACCACATAATTTATTCTAAATTGCTCTCCCCAGTATGCGCCAACATGTGTTGTTTATCTTGAAATCCAGCAACAAAGCACCATTCTGATGACACCATAAAATGGATTGTTGTTTTGTTTCGTAAATTACATATCGAACCCACGTCACATCTCTTCGACAACCTCGTTACGAAACGATTCAGTTTTATTTTGGTTGCGGTGAAGAAACTTCAATGCTGCTCTATCCTTTCGTTTCAGGTAGAAGTTTCAGTACCTAACGGGCACCAAACTTGAGATTTAGCAATTCTTATGCCACCAATCCACACTGGACAGTCAGACCGATTTGTGGAAAATGTTCAGTGTGTTCAGAGAGCTGAAAAGTGAGTTCTCTCTGACAACATCCAATTTTGCATCACGTTCATCAGTCACAACAGATGGCCGGCAACTTCGTTTTTCCTCATGGACCTTAGTCCAAAAGTCACAAAATGCACGTCGAACAACGCTGTCACTCATGATGTTCCCATACACTTCAGTAACCACACGATTAATTGCTGCTGGTGTTCTTTGTTTTGACCTGAGAAATGGTATTGCTCCAGGTACCTTACATTTGGCGGGACTCCCTATTGCTGAATACACTTCAGACACCTGTATTGTGTGGAGAAATGGCTGAATACAACCTCACAGTTGTACCTCCAGGAGCGTCATGAACCAAACTAAACAACAGAAAAAATTTGGCGAGGTTCCGATACTCTTGCGCATTACGTATGAAACCGCAATTTACTTCCAAAATCCCACCGTATTAAAAGTGACGTCGGCGAGAAAGTAGGAAGTAGAAGAACGTTATTACAACAATGTGCCTGGTGTAAAAGAAGTCTGCAGGCTTTCAAATTTTTCCACGTTCTGTCTTCTGATCGCTACAAACTCCAGCGTTCTATTGTTTCAGGTTTACTGTGGCAGTCTATACACAGAAAAAGGTATTCGTATACACTCTTTGTCAAGCTCTATCGAGATACTGATATTGTAGTTTGAGTTACGAGTGTGTTGTGTATTGTCTTTGGCTCAACAAATGTTAGTACTTGCATCTCGCTATCGAGAAAACACTGAAGTGCAACGTCAGTGAAGGCAGGACTTAGAAACAGAACCGCCAACCCGTCTAACAATTAAATGCATTATTGACAAGTTTGAATTGCACGGAACGAATTATTTGATATGTACAAAGGAAGATCAGGAAGACAGCGTAGAGCTACAAGTCCTGTTTCGTCGGCTCTCATGTTGGAAACGTTCGTTACTTCACCACACCACAGAAGTCTGCTACGCAATGTGCACGTGAAGTGGGGGTTAGCAGCACAAGCCGGTCCGCGGAGCCCGAGCGGTCTGCGGCGCACCAGTCACGTTCTGCACGGCCACTACGGTCGGGGATTCGAATCCCTACTTAGGCATGGACATTTGTGCTGTCCTTAGTATTAGCTAGGTCATAAGTAGCTTGTACGTTTAGGGACTGATGGCCCCGTAGTAAAGTCGCATAAGCTCTACAAACATTTCATTTTTTAGCAGTACAAGCGTGTGAAGAATTTTGATGCCTGTAGTGTGAGAAGTTTACATTGCACGATTACTGGACACGATTAATGATTACGGTCATGATCACCTAATGCAATTTTGCGAAAGGTATCAGAAAATGGCAACAGATGACGAACAATTTCTGACGAAGCTAGTGTGGAGTGACGAGGCATCATTTAAACTCAATGGAACCGAAAATCGTCATAACAATGGGTACTGGAAACCGGAAAATCCGCATATTTATGTCGATAAGGCGGTCAATCGACCAGGGATTCATGTGTGATGTGGACTATCATCTAGAGCAGTGTTAATCAACCTATGGGTCGCAAAGGCTTGCTCGAAGAGTCGCCGTCACAGCAGGAATTACTTCACTATCAAACAACTAGGGGTTCTGTAACACCAAAACGTATGCCTAAGTAAAATATATATTTAATGTTAAAATTATGGAGTTCCTTTTGCAACATTCATTATGAATGAATCATAGGTTGTTTTATAATACAGTTTGTGAATAATGAATAAGCGCAAAGCCTGAAGTTTTTCGGAACCAATCGATAGGTGAAAGGACTTGATACAATAAGTAATTCCAAAAAATTGGGGAAAAAAATCTTCATCTTTACAAACTGTCTATAATGTGGGACCTTCCTTAATGAGCATAATTTGCTTCTGAGACTTGCTCGAAATATGAAACAGTCATTAAGCAAAATATATTTTTCAATCGCAAATAATGTAAAAATACGTTAAATGTGATCCATTCCGAAAACCACAAAAAGACTTCAGCCATCAATTTAAAAGAAAGTTGACGTAAGAGAAAGAAGGTTACATTTGTTTCCTTTGAGGAGGGTGTTCACCAGAATATTTTTATTTGAAAGGGGATCAACAGAATATTTTTACTGAGAAGGTTGTCGCATATTCGAAAAGGTTGAAAAACACTGATGTAGAGGCTTAGTAAGACTCTCTTTCTTTGATGCTACTGTCACTGGAGAAGTGTACCTGGAAATGTTATGCAGATCACTTTTGCTAAGTATACCTGCGCTTTATGGAGCCGTACGATCTTACCTAGATGGCAGTTTTCAGGGACATTTGGTCGGACGATGAGGAACCATTGAGTTCCCACCACGATCGCCAGATCTAACACCTACGGACTTTTACTTGTAGGGAACTGTGAAAGATAATGTCTATCGACGTAAGGGACACACGCTGGAGGAAATCGGTAAGCGGATCAAGGGTCTCTATCCAGTCACTCGTTGATCATTCTGGAATAGTAACAGAAAACAGCAAACTAAAGGCCGAAGTTTTAAATGTAACATTTAAGAAATCATTCACGCAGGAGGACTATGCAAACGTACCTTCATTTGATGGTCGCACTAACTCCCAAACGACGCACAGGATACCGTGTCCACGGGTGCAGTTCCTGTAGGGTGGATGCTTGTCCACTGTTGGTCGAGCTGATCTCTATGAGATTACGAAAGTAACTCGGGCGTCCGATCCTTGATTGTCGTGAGTGCACTCGTGTCCTCTCGATAATCCACTTTTTAGTCCGGGACAAGTCCCGGAGAGCTGGTAAGCTCCTCCCACTTAATCCCAATTGGGATCCCCCTTTGTCCCACTGTCAGCTTGTCTGATAATTGGCTGAATAGAACCGCGACTCTTTATGGTCCGGATCTCAAACAGCCCGCTCCACTCCTCAGAGTGGATAATGAAAAGAGTAGAGGGAGAGTCTAAAACAAAAAAGGCGCCAGGTCCAGATGGGGTACCAATCCGGGATTACAAAGTGTACTAAGAGGAATTGACCTGAAATTTAGCTTGCATTTATCGCGAATCTTGGATCCATTTATCATTTGCCAGAGGATAACGGCCAACGGCCTGACGGTGTGTGGCAGGGGGTACCTTGAGTAGCACTATCGGTGCTCCCTACTATTCCGATCACGTATTGATCGCGGAAAGAAAGACTGTCGGTATGCCTCTGTGTGAGCTCTAATCTCTCTGATTTTATCCTTATTATCTTTGCGTGAACTAGGGACTTTTAGGAGTGTGGAAATCTCGCTAACAGACTTTTGCCACAAGTGAGACCCACTCACCTTGTAACAATGTATATACTCAATATTTTTTCGAACTATTTAATACGAATTGTTTGTTTTGCTGTAACCGATATATAAAACATACATGTGGCGTCTGTTCCGAAAGAACCTCTACACCACTGGAGACACAGTGATCACCGCACCTGCAAGGACTACCTAAGTACGCCTCCCGTCAGATACAAATTCCCAGCTTCGCCCTGCGCACAGTACTCAAACTCGTAGTTATTAAACTAATTCCCGTAAGCTACGAGTTTGAGTACTGTTGTCGTAGTTATTAAACTAATTCCCGTAAGCTACGAGTTTGAGTACTGTGGACAGGGCGAAGCTGGGAATTTGTATCTGACGGGAGGCGTGCTTAGGTAGTCCTTGCAGGTGCGGTGATCACTGTGTCCCCAGTGGTGTAGGGGTCAGCGCAACTGACTAGAAAGCAGGAGACCTGGGTTCGAATGCCGGCTGGGTACACATTTTCAGCTTTTCCCAATCGCAGTTGATGTCATATATTCTGTGAATATTAAATAATGACAACTGCAGGATCAGAAGTGACGTCTGTTCTTTCGGAACAGACGCCACATGTGTATATATATGTATATATGCCGATGACGGGCAGTTAGTGGGGAGGGGTGGGAAAGTTTGAAGCCCTTACTCTTACGGGAATTAGTTTCATAACTACGAGTTTGAGTACTGTGGGCAGGGCGAAGCTGGGAATTTGTATCTGACGGGGGGCGTGCTTAGGTAGTCCTTGCAGGTGCGGTGATCACTGTGTCCACAGTGGTGTTGGGGTCAGCGCAGCTGCCTAGAAAGCAAGAGACCCGGGTTCGAATCCCGGCTGGATATACATTTTCAGCTTTTCCCAATCGCAGTTGATGTCATATATTCTGTGGATATATAAAATTTTAGTTATCCATCTTTATTTTCATGAAATGTGGTATGTATGTTATCGTATGCTCTTACTTTGTTCATTAAACTACTGGGGGAACTGTATCAAACGCCTTGCGAAAGTTAAGAAGTGAAGAAATTGCAACAATCGCGAACATCTGCCCAATTAGTTTAGATCCTAAATGTCAGAATGCTTCTCTGTGTGTAGTGAGGCGACGCCGTCCTCAAGCGGCGCACAAGTGTTGTGTACACTTACGGAAGGTCGCAGCTGCAGCCATAATCGGAGAGGGGGGGGGGGGGGGAGGGTGAGGAGCAAGAACAAATCGACGGCGATCGTACGTCTGCCTTTCGGAAAGGCGCGATGAATTATTTTACAGGGACGCGGCCGTTTCGGATGAATTATAACCGCCTAATAACGAACAAGCCGACAGCCGGCGGCGCCCGCTTCGCCCACAATTTATTTGCTGTTATTGCGCCTAATCACTTCTGTTTACAGTTAAAGATCTCGGAACGGTAGTTAGGCCGGGCCGAGTGCTCAGAAATAAATAACGCCGGACAGCGGTTATGGGGATTAAAGTGGCCATTCCACAGACAATCGCGCAATAATAATGACATTAAATTTTCGTATAAGTCCCGACAGTTCTCTCTCGGAGGCTTAAGACGGCGAGCAATTTTACCTTCAAGCAGGGTATTACCGAGACCGTGACCAGGTTTTTGCGCGCGGCTCCGGCGTGAAGTTATGGCGCAGGGAGTCCGCCGTGTCGCCGTTCCATTCGGCTCTCGGCTTTCTGCTCTCTACTCTCGCGGCGGCTCCCGACGCCCGCTCCCGGCTTCTGCGCGCTCGGCCACTTCTCACGGCGGCCTCGCAGGCCACAAAAACTTGGACAAATATGTTACTTGCATTCGTCAGGCGGAGGGACGTAGCCAATTCCTGGCGTTTTGCCGCAAAGATAACTAAATTTGTTACAACCTACAACGATTACGTTTTCGTAAACGGTGCTTCGAGAGCCAGAGAGCGGCGAGCGGCCAATTCGTTCCGGAGGTGAATTTGCTAAACGTCCGTTACATTGCACGGAAGTAGTAGCTGTGTAAAAACTTGGCAAAGCTGTTGCTCACACTAAACAACTGTATTAGATGCGGTTAAATGTCTTCACTTAAGGTGATACGGTAGGCCTTATACCGACAATGTTAAATTTAACAAATTCATGCCCCATTTTCTCAGGAACTACTAAACATATTCTGAAGGAACTGAGATACCAACAGCCGTATGTATAATAAAATATTTATTGTATCACAACCGTTTCGGCATCCCACTATGCCATCTTCAGGTCCATACATCGGAACATAATATCCAAAAGTAGGGATACTAAAACTGGATTCGTGGACTTCTCTTAGTGGGAAACAACAGCAGTAGTCCACGAATCCAGTTTTAGTATCCTTACTTTTGGATATTATGTTCCGATGTTCCGAAGGCGGGTGCCCATATTTTTAACATGTTCCATACATTCTATTTTTCTCACTGGACCATCAAAAGGTTTACTCTGACAGCACTGAATGCTTTGCTATCTCCATCTATTTATTCAATATACCGTACACCTCTGTCAGACTCAGATCTATGGAAGACTGCTACATCATCCCCCCCCCCCCCCCACTTGAGCCTTCATAGTTTTTCACACAATTAGGTTTGTGAAGAGCCATTCTGTGTCGATTTGTGCCTGTTACTGAGCATCGATGACAATACTTAGGGTGTTTCTGAAAGTCAACAACTTTACCTGTATCAACATTTGTTGCTGCAGTACAGCCATTCTTTGAAATGTGCCCCCTATCCTGCCAAATTCAATCAAAGGCAACAGGAATGTCATTTCAACTGTCATTAATTTCTGCTGCTTCTTTAGCTGCAGATTTCATTGTATATTCTGCTATTGTAGTGATAGAAACTACTTTAACTGATGCTAAGGACTGGCGCTCGGCCATTCCACCTCCGTGTTTAACGATGTAATCGTTGTCTGAAGAAACGGACACTGCACCGGTTACAGATTAGAGATTAGATTAGATGTACTTTTCGTTACAGGAGATCCAAATTGAGGAGATCCTCTGGTATGTAGAACAAGTCAGAACAAAATGCACAATAAGTGCGTACTTACAAAATGAGAGCATATGTGTTATGTAGCTTCCAGATCCCAAATGTAATTGCCCTTGTGAATGTGGAATTCGTAAAAAAATTAAATAAATAAATAATAAACGATTATCGTACAAATATTTACATTTTAAAGGACATAAGTCTTAATACTACATACTAAATGTAGAACATACTAGGTGCATATTATAATTGTAAGGCTTTTCTTTTTACGTTACTGCATACAATTAGTTTTGAAGTCAAACTGAACACAATATTACAATATTCAAATTTGTGAATAGTATATACAATAGCTCACTTCAATCACTTCTGCTAAGAAATTCAGCAATGGAGTAGAATGAGTTAGCCGCCAGAAAATCCTTTAGACTTTATTCAGACCGAACTTTATTGTGAGTCAAATTTTTCTTATGGCTACTGGCATGTTATTAAAAATGTATATTGCTGAATCGTGGACACCTTTCTGAACCAAAGTAAGTGACTTTAAATCTTTATGCAAAGTTATTCTTGTTTCTACTACAGATATCAAGAACTGAGCTATTGGTACAGGAACGTTTATTACAAGTGTAGATTCACGCTGTTATTGTGGTTTGTGTTTTTATGGTTAAGAGCTATAACCATATTGTGCATTGATCACTGATGATTTTTGAAAATTGTGACGCCAAGTGTAGCAACATGCTGTCATGTGTTAAAATCGCCAGTGCACATTTAGTTCCCATTTCACGTATTACCTGTTAAACGAGGAGTTAGAAGTGTCTTCATTGCACCTGGATGCAAAACTGTGCTCGTTTCTGCAATGAATTTCGAATTCTTTCTAAAACGCCTGGATCATTTCAGAATTCTTGACATGCGTCTACAACTTTCCGCTCCGATTATTCAACCGTGTTAACGGATGTGCTGCGCACTTCGCTTTTGAGGTGACCACAAAAATAGAAAGGGTTTAGATCAAGTGAACCTGGAGGCCAAGGTACAAGTGTTCGCCTCGACCTATCCATCTTAGATGCCATCTCATAGCAGCAACAAAATGTGCCAGAGTTCCTTCATGCAGGTACCACATACTCTGACATTGTTGAAGCGGAACATACTCATGCAAACCTGGAAGATAGTACAGTCTAAATTTGAAATTAACGTGTTTACATTGACGTCAGTGGCGGCTTAGAGCCATACGTTCGTACATGTACTTAGAAGCGAGTACGTTTGCAAAATCCTTTTTGATAATAATAATAATAATATGGTATTCTGTTCCGTAGGACCTAATTGAGGAGTAAGACTCCATGGTCATGGAACAAGTCAGTACATGAATTTTAACACAAGAATGGTAACAGAAAATTTTTAAGTAGTCCTATGTACACGACACTCTTAAGACTAAGTGAAAAGAATCAATAAAGAAAAATGTGAATTAGCTTAATTAATTATTCCTCGACAGAATAAT
Organism: Locusta migratoria; assembly: GCA_026315105.1. Taxonomy (NCBI): domain Eukaryota; kingdom Metazoa; phylum Arthropoda; class Insecta; order Orthoptera; family Acrididae; genus Locusta; species Locusta migratoria. The sequence continues at coordinate 120,547,878 of CM048747.1, forward strand.
AGGAGTGAGCCATGAGGTAACTCTTCAATTTAGATTTGAAAGCGTGTGGGTTAGTGTTAAGATTCTTTAGTTCTTGTGGCAGCTTAATAAAAATGGATGCTGCAGAATACTGCACACCTTTCTGTACAAGTGTCAAGGGTGTGTGATGCAAATGTAGATTCGCCTTCTGTCTAGTATTCACCGCGTGAAAGCAACTAACTCGTGGGAATAAGCTGATATTATTAACAACAAACGACATTAAAGAAAAAACGTTTTGTGACGCCAGTGTCAAAATTCCCAGGCTATTGAAAAGGGGTCGACATGAAGACCGTGAACTTACACCACATATTGCTCGAACAGCCCGTTTCTGAGTCAAAAATATCATTTTTGTTTCAGTCGAGTTACGTCAAAAAATAAAGCCGTACGTCATAAAAGAATGAAAGTAAGCGTAGTAGACTACTTTTCGTGTTGACAAATCTCTTATTTTAGATATTGTTCTAATGGTAAATAAAGCAGAATTTAGGTTTGGAACAAGGTCCTGAACATGGGCTTTCCACGACAGCTTACTGTCTATCTGAACACCCAGAAATTTAAACTGCCTCACTTGTCATATGCCCATTGTACATCCTGTACAAAACTGTACATAAAGTACAAAAATTCTTCGCAGCCATACGCTGTTTTAGCCTAGAGGGTATCGTAACCACATTTGTCGCATATCATAGTGGTATACTTGTTTTTGAGGACAACGTCCTGATCTTTGACGCCCTTAATAATATATGGCGTAAGAGTATTTGTGGCATGCGCTCAATGTCATAAATGTATGAAATACAAACAAACGCACGGACATATTCATGAAGAAGCATAGCCGTTTAAACGTAACTTACGATCTAAAGAATCAAACGTTACGATAAGTGGGCCTAAGCTAGTCATGTCTACAAAGACATAAAGAGCTTGATGTATTAGCCATTATGTAAATATAATGTTAATGTAAATGCTCTAGGTAATAAGAGTGTGCTCTCGAAACACGTAATACCATTCAAATAATACCGTGCGCTTATAAAAAGCCTTTCTTCGTAACTCACGAGTAGTCTTTGATCTACTGTGCATCGTAAAGTGATATCTCCATTACCAGTAGTTAGCTACAAAGGGCATTGACGTTAGCCTACGTCCTATATCGAATACTAAACCTCTCCGCAGGGTCTTACGGACCGAAGGCACGTGACACTATCGACGGCGATTCGTGTATCGGATGGGAAGCGCGTATCACACTACTCTCTTCCTGCTATTCAAAATGGTGGACTACGTGCAGGGAGCGATTTCTACATGTGCATGTAAGTCATGCGAATCACTGTCAGATTTGCAGCAGAGAGGTATCGTTATTCCACTGTTAGCGAGAATCGACACCGATTCAACTCAAAATATGTTACTGGCGAAATACTGGTTTTCTAACTTATATTTATCGAGATTACTTGAGAGCTGCGACTATTTTGTAAGATTTTTCTATGAAATAATTTCTACTACGATTATCACTTTTTGCCAGAGTTTAAGAAGAAGGACATGTTTCGGCAGCATGCTGCAATTTTCGGTTACATTTTCAATTACGTGTACTTTACTTTAGTCTCTAAGTGTGGTTGGGTTGATTTACTATGTGTATCAGTGACGGCAAGAACAGAAAAAGACATACGTCTATAAAGATGTATGTACATGAAGTAAAGTAAGTACAGTACATGAAGCGGATAGCATAATATCACTTTTTTCTAATATCAACGTCATTATTGAACTTACAGTTACGTGTACACTGCATTAATCTGAAATTCGATTCCGTTACTTTGCCAACTTGGCTATGAATCGGAAAAGAATCGTGTACAGGAAGATTGATAAATTATAGTGCGTACATGACATGATTAGTGTAATTTCATCATTTCATTAGTACATTTACTTACATTTGTGTTGGAAATTTCGTTGTCTGACACAGCACAGCAGGAAACATAACACAAAGATAAACTGAATGTACACGTAACTGTAAATACACCTGATTCGGCCGAAAAGAGAATAAGTGACTGTTGCTGCGGAATAGTTTCATAGACATTCGGAACTGGATTTTGTATTAAAACGAAATTTATGGCATTAGGCGAATGCTACAAATAATTATGAGCCATGTATTGCTAAGAGCGTTAAAGATCAGGCCGTTTTGCTCACAAATAAATGTTCCAATAACACGTGCATCAAACGTCTGTTTTCGTATATTTTAATCGAAAGTTTGCGCTTTAGGAGGAAACAACATATGATTTCAAAGAATTTTAGGAGTAACAGGGAAATGGAAATGCGTCGTCGTATGTGTAAGTAAACCGTCAGTTAACCAAAGAAAGCAGGCATAGACACGGATGAAAATTAAGTATCCAGCAGTTTAACAAAAATACTAATACTAATTACTTATAGACGACTTTAAAAAAATTGGCAGAAGCTGACCTTGGGAAACAGAAGTTTGGATATAACAGAAATGTAGGAACACAATAGGCAAAAGTGACCCTGTGTAAGGGGGGAAGGGAATAACATGAAGTTGTAGACCTTCTGCAATGTCAAACAAACTATACATTGAGCAAGCTGTGAAGGAAAGCAAGGGATAATTTGAAAACGCAATTAAAGGAGAAGAAATGAAAACTTATGATGTTTTGTGATGACATTGTAATTCTGCCACGCACACGCAAAAGGGCTTGAACGGAATGGACAGTGTTTTGAAAGCACAGCATGAGATGAATATAAATCGAATTACAGTGATAATGGAATGTACTCTAATCAGGCGCTGCTGGAGGGATTAGATTAGGCGACGAGACAATAAAGTTACACGAGATTTCTAATTTAGAACGTAAAATAACTAATGGCGGCCCAAAAAGGAAATACAGAGGGTGCCTAAAGAAAAAAAAAATTAAGGCAGCGCTTAGAATGTTGTGTCGGACGGAAAAGTGACCCGTTCTCAAGAAGGAACCCATATTCAGAAACGCTCCGCTTGAGCGCTGGAGAGCATTTAAGTCTGAGAACGACAGCTGTTGTGATCCGATCAGTTTTGGTGCAACCCTTCGAGCATCCGTGTATTCCGGATGGACAACCTGGTCCTATTGTGTGTTTGTAAATCTATCGGACCAAACTGCGTGGTCATCCGTCCGTAGCTTACAAACTACTTAAACCTAGGTAAACTAACCTAAGGACAACACACACACCGATGCCCGAAGGAGAACTCGAACCTCCGACGGCGAGCAACCGCGCGCTCGGCAGCGAGGCGCCTTAGACCGCTCGGCTACTCCACCGCGGCAACCTAGTCCTAATAACATTCCTACGCACGAAGTCTGAGGTAGGTGTGCGTTCCTCATTACGTCAAATGTTTGTAGAGCTTAAGAGCTTAAGGGGCTTAACTGCGGGGTCGTCAGTCTCTAAACTTACAAACTACTTATGAACTACCTTATACTAAAGACGGCACAAATATCAATGTCCGAGGGAGGATTGGAACCGCCGACGGGGAACGGCTTCGCGCATAGTAGCTTAGCGCCTCAATGCGCTCAGCCGCGGCCCTCATTACGTCAATAAACCCAACATGAGCAGTACATCGCGCTGTCTACATTACAAAAGGGCTTCGAACTACGAATCTCCTACGTTACTGTAGAGCGTACATCGACGGTTCTGAGATGCTCGAACACGCCACTTGCAACAGTCACTGGTATTGTTAACACAATACTTAACTCATGAAGATTATGTTTAACCTTTAGCCTGTACACCTCCGGGACGCCCTCCTTCTCAAAGTCGTTAACGAGGAAGTCGAGGTAAGTCTTTTCTTCGTTGTGCATCAGTCTGAAGTTATGTAATTAACGAATTGCACTCTCCGATCCCAGTCAAAAAGACCGAGGTGTACGAGGAATGTCTTTATTTTCCCCAGTCTAAAGTACCCCGTGAAGGCGTGTTCCCAGTCAACTGCAAGTCTGTAAAATTGGGAGAAATCTACATATCATGTGTGTGAAAAACCTACGGAGGGTATGGCGAGGAGGTGGGAGAACGAATGGTGCACTAAATGGATTTTAAGACAAGTAGATGGTAGAACGAAAGAATCTGAAAGAAACGCACCCCAGTCTTAAACGAGTATAATTTTGTGTACCGTGAGGGGGTGTATGGGCTGAAGGTTTTCAGTATTCTGCACTCTTCAGTATCTGACTAATAAATTCCATAATGCCAAGATATAAAGATAGCTAAGAACTTAAACGCTATAAATTATCCACAAACTGTTTCCTTTGGTCAGCGTTATATCGTTAGCGGCTCAAGCAGCAAGTGCATGATGCAGCTAGGTGGGGGAACTTCTCCCTCCACCTGCATGCGCAGAACACACCGCTCAGCCTTCAGTGGGGGTGGACGAATTAAAAGAACGAACTATAGTCGGCGTCACCTAAGAAGGCGGCCCAGTTTCCAGCCGTTCTACGCATCCCCGTCCATTACCTCAATGACGGCCAATAAAGTCCATTCTGTAGGCACGTGGCTGCCCGCGAGTTACGCAATGTTTCTCCCGCAGGCGCAACTGTTGGCGCTCGGCCATAGCTCCTCCCTCCCCCCCCCCCCTACCCCTATCGCTCCACCTCTATGCGCTGAAGCGCCTTCTTACATGACGCCAGGTATAGTTCCCGACAGAGATGCGTACTAAAGTGAGCACTCCTGGCCGCGAACTATTAAGGCTGTTTCACACTGCGGTCACACAATGTCACACGCCGATGAAGGCCACTGTAACGTTGCCCGAAACGTCCGTTATTAAAGTAATAGTCTTCTTACATCATGACGCAGTACAACACCCAGAAACCCACAACACCCAGAAACCTTTATGTCGTCTGATTCTGGCCGTGGAAGCCAACGCAATCCTGTACGTTGGTTCTACAGGTGGTTCCCCAGGCTGGGCATCAGTAGAGCATCTTTGGGAGGGAAGTGGAGAAGTAAAGTCTCAGTCTAGTTCTGGGCGTTCAACCCTTGGCTTTCATCTAGCTCCAAGTCCTCCATCAGATGATGATACTCGCCGCACTGTTCCCGTCTCTGATTGATGGGGTGTACCCAGTGCGTTCGGTTTGTAACAAGAGTACAACATCATGTCTTCCTCATCACTACTCGAACTACTTTCGCCATCACCCAACCAAGGCACACTTTTAGTAAACGCGCTGTCGCACCACGAACCACCTGCCATGTTAACTGTTTCAACTGAACTGACGAGAGCAGGAGCGATGTCCTAACAGCTCAGAGACGTCGGTGGCGGTGTGAATAGCACATCTTGTAACGTCACAGCTGCGTCCACCTAATCCTCGATGGGCGCAGTTGCCGTTATATTCTATTTGCTGCTTAATCATTTAATAATTGTTCCAATGATTTGACGGTATAGGATGCGGACAATTACTAGGTTGATCCATAACAATAAACTTTGTTAACTTCCTTTATTATGGAACGACAAATGTTAATAATTCTTCCATTAAATACACTGATTAAATAACCGCGTGCCACTATGATGAATGTCTAAAAGTCCACACTGAAACATTTCAATACGCAACTGAAACTCTTATGCGATACGACTGAAGGGCAAAAAATTTAGGCACCGCTAAACGCGGGTTACGAACGCACTGTCAATATGCTACTGCCTCGTTCTGCGGTCGGCGGGAGACTTCCGCACACCGGCCAACAAACAAAAAATATTCCAACCTAAGCATTGTTGCCAGCAGCTCTCGCTGCACGCCAACGATAACTATCGTTCGACCAAAATGTACCAAAGAGGTTACTAACCTAAAACCTTGTATCCTCACCAGGGAGACGCCCTTATGCTGAAAAAGTGAAGCCTGCCCTCGCCATATTGCTGAGTCTTAGTGAAGTTTTCGTTCTGTAGAGCTGATGTTCTGTGTCACTTAAAACGGGAATAATACGCCTGGCAGTATTTCCATGATTTACATCATGTTAAAAGCTTGAAAAAACACGTTAAAATTAATTTTTCAAATATCCTATGGTGAGTATTTATTAGTAGTTATCTAAGGAAATATATTGTTCGAAAGCACATACTTTGCACTGGCTGTCATTTCAATGCATTAACAGCAAGATGGTCGACTTAACGCATAGTTTTAACAGAGAAATAGCATTCCATAACTCACCGAGATGGCGGACAGGCTTTAACTGACGTATGTGCTCGGCATAGATAGCGCCATCTCCCTTTGCCTGGTGTGACCGCTAGGGTTGCCAGATTGAACTCGAGGCAGGCCCGGAGACAAGTCGTGCCCCCCTCCCCCTTGGCCAATGACTCACCCCCCCCCCCCCCCAACTGCGACCAACTCCCCCCCCCCCCCACCAACCAGGATTACACGTAAATTCTAAAAGGAAAAAAAATGCCTAATGAAAACGTGACATTTTGCTTTAATTCGGTTAGTAGCTTCTCTTTAGCATAAGGCAGAAGCACATTTTTTTCTAATGCCTCGCTTTTTGTTCGGCCGCATCTTACTTTCGTTGCCACTGAGGAATCTCTAAAAACATAAGGATATAGCTTATTACCACAATATTGAGAATTGTAAGAATGGTGGTGTTTCACACCATGGTAAGTCAAAGTTAATTCCGTTGCAGTGACTTTGTCGTCTTCTGCAGAAAATTGTTTCGAAGCGACTGTTTCTTCTTTTGTGTGGTAATATTCGCTTTCTTTCTTTCTGATTGTAAATGTTTATTCACAGCTTTCACTCCGTCGTACTTAACAGTAAATAAGATATTGCATATTCTGCACTTACACATACACTCATCAGTATCGATTTCTTGTAGCCACTCTTTATAATTTTCTTTCTGCAACCATTTTTCACGGAACGAACTTAGATATCGTCTCTTCATTTCACTGTTATTACTCACTAATCTGAGTTAATGTAAGCTTGTCTGTTCACAACCGATCCGAGTACTCCAAAAATTGCCGGTAAACTGATAACAAACAATGAACGAACGAACACAAATAATAGACGTCGCCGCAGCAGTGTTTTAATGCGCTAGCCGATTACTACCGACGCAACAATAAAAAGTTTTCAGAGGAAGAATAGAAAAGTAGCGTTTTGTTACAATAAGAAATTGACATTTATATAAAGTTATTCATAATTACTAGAGAGGAGACGGCCGGGAATGGCCGAGCGCACTGAGGCGTCTTGCCACGATGCGCGAGGCTGCTCCCGCCAGAGGTTCGAATGCCCCCTAGGGCATGGATGTTGTGTTCGTCCTTAGTTTAAGTTACGTTAAGTTCGATGTAGATCGTCGCTACATGAGTGTAGTACTTAAAAAGCGTCGTAAAAAAAAAAAAAAAAAAAAAAAAAAAAAAAAAAAAAAAAAAAAAAAAAGTTAAGATGAAGGTTACATTCAAGCCCGGAGATGAGAGTCATTGGCCCGTAGACCCGGAGAATTCATTGCAAACCCGGGCACTCCGGGCGGCGCCCGGAGGTCTGGCAACCCTAGTAACCGTGGTGTGAAACGGCCTTTCTGCGTCTCCATCGCCGACTCAACGGCTGCCGCGTAGCCACGTGCGCCCGGTGACAGCCGCGCATGCGCCCTCCGCCCTCGGACACCCAGCAGCCGCCTCCTGTGCGGTAGCTGTCAGCGGCTGCTACCTCGCTATCTGGACACGGGAAGCCACTCGGCCGCCCCCCCCCCCCCACCCCCCGCTCTCACGCGGCGAAAATACGCGCCGATTAGCCGGCGAGCGCAGCGGCCGGCGGCCCGTCCTCCGAGGCGAGGCACTGATACGCCGCGGCCGCGCTGTTCAACGCTTAAGAGGAATTATAATTGGCGCCAAGTGCCTCACCGGCCGCCTAACGACTACCGCGGGGTTCGCATTCCGGAACTATCTGCGAAATCAATTTGGCTCTCCCGCGCGCGTCGTCGCCGGGCACCGCTGTTTTAACAACCGAGTATGTCGTCAGTTTATGGTGCTTTCGTGTACTCGTTCAGCTCGTGTGCCGTCCGAGTCTGACCGCGGATTACGGCAGGGGGAAGACCTGGGAGTCAGAGAGACAGGTGCAATGGAAATTATCTCCCTTATTCTTCTCTCACTCCACTATCTCCTCTCTTTTTCCACTAACGAACAGTAACTGAATTCGGTTGTAACGAATGTGCAGCACCCGCGAAGTGGCTACTTGTTTTCAGCACCTGTCGCCAACACTGTACATATTTTATATGCCGAAGTTACCAAAAATCATCTCAGCATAATTTGCAGACGATAGCCGCGGCGGATTACCCATGCGTACTGGGGCGCCGTGCTGCGGTGCGCACGAGCGTTCGCCGTCGAGGGTTCGAGTCCCTCCTCGGGCATTGGTCTTTGTGTTGTCCTTACTTATTTTACCGTAGTTCAGTGGTAGGCAAACCACGAAGCCTCCGCGATCTCCTATTTCGTACCACCGTACAGTAGTGATCCACATTTAAAAATACTATGCTTGCAACATTTTTAGTGTTTCCAATATTGTAAAACAACTACACATAACAATAAAACTTCTGCATGTTCACTAGTTCCTTAACATTTTATGTGAAACTTAAGGAGATGTTCTCTTAACAATGTCACTGATACGTGGTGTATAACTTGTTATACTTAAACGAATACAAGAGTCCACGTGTTCGTCTGTCAGCCTAGTTCTGTGTTCCTTTTTAATAAAATTCATATTCGAAAATAGTGATTAACACAGGTGAGTTGAAGGAAACAAGGCCTTTATTTTTAATGCAACATTAACTAATCAGGATATTTCTCCTGAGGAATTAGAGGGCAACAACTTTTAGGTTCTGCAACAGTTTTGAGAAAAAATCATTTTTAACGATATTATTTTCAGTTGAACAGCTGCTCCATCTACTTCAAAAACATTTTCAATTGAAGGAGAGATATTCAGTAGCTCGAGGTTAGCCCAAGGGAAAGATACAAACTCAGTTAACACAGTAATCTTTTTATAGTCTGAAACCCGAATATTAAAATCTTCCTTCAAAGTGGATGTCATATATGCATAACATTCACCAACGTATGTTGTTTCACATCCTTCTACCTGGGTCTTCAGCGTTGGAAAGTGTCTTAACTTACCTCTCTAAAAGCACCACTTCAATAAACACAATTCAATAAAAGAATTTACTTCAGATATCATCTCAGCAATATCTTTGTTCGTACCCTGGAATTTCAAATTCAGCTCACTCGGTTTTTCTGTTAAGTCAATTAAAAAAAAAAATCAATAAGCCAGAGAGGATCTTCAATATATGCGAACAGGCTATTCTATTTCCTGCAGAAATAGACTGATAGCTAGTAAAACCTTGTGAAAACGTTGAAGTACTTTTCCCTTACTGAGCCAGCGTATTTCAGTATGGAGAAGTAAATCACCATATTGCGTTCAAGTTCGTCTGCCAAATCTTTGAAAAGTCGTCTTTGAAGAGGATAAGACCTAATTTTGTTGACTATCTACACAACAGTTTTAATTATTTCATTCAAATTTAAAAACTTTCGACACATAGACCGCTGGTGTAAAATACAGTGGTAAGTTAAAAACTGCAGAAAACTTTAATCTCTTTGGCACAAATAAAGAAAACAATTTTTGAACCTCTTAAAGCTGGGTTGTGTCGGATGAGCGCAGTTTCATTGCTACGAAAAAACAATCGTCAGTTTTATTGAACAATTTTTCTTCTGCACTCTCAGTACTCGCGCGATCTAGCAAATAAGCACTCGCGATCTACCGGTAGATCGCGATCAACGTGTTGTCGACCCTTGCCTTAGTTTAAGTAGTTTGTAAGCTACGGACTAATGACCAAGCAGTTGCGTCAGATAGGTTTACAAACATTTGAAAAAATTTTGCAGACGATACGACGTTATTATCAAGCAGCAGATTCTTAAACAAGTCCATAAATAGTCTTTAACATGAGTTGGACTTACTACAAATCTGAACCATAGACAATTAACGATGGAAAGACGAAGGCAATATTGTTTACAAGGAGAAGTCAGAACTCAGAACTCGACTCATAATAAACAACCAGGAAGTCAACTGACAGATACTGCCAAATATCTCAGCGTCATATTGGCCAAAAATCATTGTACGCCTCGCACATCATAGATAGGAGAAATCGTGAGGGCAATCCATGAACTATATCCGTTTCTACAAAGCCAAGGGTTGAAAGCCAGAACTAAACTCAGACTTTACTTCTCCACTACCCTCCCAAAGATGCTCAGGGATGCGCCCTGAAAGACGCTCGCCTTTAGCTTCCGTACACTTCCTGCATCATTTGGTGTGTATCTGTAAAGATTTTCTACCGTTTCGGGCAAAATTTAATACAAGCGCGTTACTTTGTTTCATCGAAATTCGAGAACTGTACGACATAACTTCTACTAAATAGAGTACCGCACAAAATAACTAACGGACAGACAAAAATGAAACAAAGGCATTTCGCTGCAACATTCCATATGCGCGAAATTACTAATGCTCCGGAATTTTTCGAACAGACCTAGTAGGTCCTGTGATATATGTATTTGGTCTAGGAGATAACCTGATCAACATTCTTCGGCTGCCTTCAGATGAATCTATCATTTACCGACTAGTAAAGCCCTCATTAGATTAACACCAACTACATAATGATCTAGACAAAATAATTATCTATATAGTAGAGAAAACTATGACGCGATCCAGATGAGTACTACAAAAATCAAACACAGTTTACACGGTAAAGAGAACTAATCTGATGGCTGCCAATACAACAAAATAACAAAAAGATTTAAATTACAGCCCCGTTGGAGTGGCCGAGGGCTCTAATGCGCACTGCTAAGGAGTTCGCTGTTTATGGCCGTCGGGCATGGGTGTGTACGAGTCGTATGTCGTCCTTAGCATAATTTAGTTCAGATGGTTTGTAAGCCTAGGGACTGGTAACCACAGCAGTTAAGTCCCTTAGATTTACATTCATCGCAACATTTTATAATTTAATTATGGAAAGCTTTTGTTGTCGAAAGACGAATCAAAGACTGCGTTTGGTGCCAGAAGACCGCGGCCGCGGTGGAAAGGCCGAGGGTTCCAAGGCGCCTTGCTGCGGAGGGCGCGGGTGCTTCCCGTCGGAGGCTCGAGTCCTCCCTCGGGCATGTGTGCATGTGTGTGTGTGTGTGTGTGTGTGTGTGTGTGTGTGTGTGTGCGCGCGCGTTGTTGTTCTGAGGTTAGTTTAAGCAGTTTGTTGGCTTGGGGACTGATAGATGTACAAGCACTTTGAACACTGCTGTTGTGAGTTCGTAGCCTGTGTTACTATACTCCATTCACCGAGACGAGAGACGTACTGTAAACACACTGAGGCGCGTTACCAGAGGTGGACAAAACAGGGTCGATCGCTCAATTTCGCTGAATCTGTTCCAGGTGCAATGTCGTTGTGTGTTTTGTTATATAGAAGTGCTTTTTAGAAGCCAAACATGTAAAATTATGTTGTTTTAAAACTTTATAAAACGTTATTTTCTCCGACAATTAGAAATTTCTTACGAAAAATTTTTCATCATATAGCATTTCAGTCAAGAGTCATCAAGACGTTCTTTTTGGTTTTTTGGTTTTACTTTTTTCTTTTTCTTGGAGACTTCAAAGATTCTGCGGATTTCTATTGACTGTTTTCATAACAATATCAGTTATTGATTGTTCTGTACGCAACAGCTGCGTTTTATACGCACTGGGAACCATCTGTTTCTCTAAAGAACTTTTTTACTTCTTCTTTCAACGCTTCTTGGGTGGACGCAAATTCAAGGATGACATAATGAGGTTCCTTTTACGTAATACCAATGAGAGAGAAAAAGAGTTGAATGTTGAATGTTATTGTAAACACTAATACTTACGTTACTATTCAGCAACTGGTCCTTTAAGATGAAGCCCACAGTCAACACCTATTATCACTGCTACGTAAGAACACACACAACGACCTTACACCTGGAATGGATGCAGCGAAATTGAGCGAACGTCCCTATTTTGTCTACCCCTGGTCACGCTCCGCAGTGTGTTTACAATACCTCTCGTTTCGGTGAACGGAGTATAGATCATACGCCGGCGTTGTGTTCTGCAAAATCTACATTACAGTGAAACTGGTTATTCCCTATATTTTTCAAACAGTAATTCATTTTAGAAGAATTCATTATCATCGCCGGCCGCGGTGGCCGAGGTGACTGAGGCGCTCCAGTCACGGTCAGCACGGCCACTACGGTCGGGGGTTCGAATCCCCCCACGGGCATGGATATTTGTGCCGTCCTAGTTCGTAAGTAATTCATAAGTAGTTTGTAAGTTTAGGGACTGATGACCCCGTAGTTAAGTCCCATAAGCTTAACAAACATTTGAACTTTTTTTTTTTTTACATTATCTTTGCTGAGATGTTTTGCGAACTTTTCATGCAACTGAGGCTCACGACATTCCTCCGCATCGGGCCCGCTCGCTGTTGGTTATATATCCACGTGAAAATTATTCCTTTGTGACACATATAGCTCCACCCGTTGGGTCATTTTGTGGACTTCTTTTGGTTTCGGCAAAACGACGTGTCTCTACTGACACTGATTCATGAAGTACTGACTTTTCAAATGATAACGGACTTTGGGTCACCGGGTACTTTCACATTACTATGTGCTTGGAACGCCAAGTACTCGCATTCTCTTTCAGGGTGTGGTCAGATCACAACGTTTAGACTGCATAATGAGTGCGATCCACGAGGCGGATTTTGCAAAATGCGGAGCAGTCGACAGATTCTGGAGGCTATTGAAAGGCGGATCTGGAAGCCCGTAATAATGTGAACTAAAGGAAGTGGGGGACGTGCATCCAGTATTCGCGTCACGCGTGTCTGCTGTCTCAGGCGTTAGCGGACATCTGGCCGCATGCCAGTGTGTAATTGAGCGAAGCACCTCAACAGCATGTACGAAGTTCTCCACCTGTACTAAATTAGCGTCGCTAGGATCCAAGTGCAGAGTGTAATTACACGTCGTGTCACATTGTCTGTGACTGTATAAAAGGACGGCGAGAAGCGTTTCTTAATTGATCACCATGAACGGCAATAGGCCTACATCCCCTGTAACGTCGTCCCATGCCTGCTTCAGTTTGTGTACTCCGACTGTCTCCGTATTGTGGTACACATGTGAAGTGTGCGAAGGTTTTCTAAATGTTTTCGAATCGTGTGACAGGGTACCAGCCCGGTATTCACCTAGTCAGATGTGGAAAACGGACTAAAACCACATCCAGGCAGACAGGCGCACCGACCGCATGTCGTTAATCAGGCAATCCGAATGCGTGGTTATGGCATATCGCCCGAGATTTGTGACTGGATAGGTGATTTCCTGTCAGACAGGGCACAGTTTGTAGCAATAGATGGTAAGGCATCGACTAAAACAGAGGTGATAACCGGGGTTCCACAGGGTAGTGTTGTTGGTTCTATGCTGTTCCTTATTTGCATAAACGATTTGGGATAAAATCTAAGCAGCTCTCTTAGGTTGTTTGCAGATGACGCCGTCATTTCTCGTCAAGTAAAGTCATCTGAAAATCAAAACCAACTACATAACGATCTAAATAAGGTATCAGTATGGCGCAAAAATTGGTAATATTGACAATAAATAATGAGAAGTGCGAAGTCGTCCACATGTGTACGCAAAGAATCTGTTAAACTTTGTTTAGAAGATAAATCAATCAAATGTGAAGGCCGTAATCTCCACTAAATACCTAGAAATTACAATTACATCTGACTTAAACTGGAAAGAAGACGTAGATAATCTCGTAGGAAAGGACTATTTACGAAACTCCAATCGCCAACATTCTCCTCCGAACGCAAGAATATATTGTTGACTTCCACCTACATAGGTAGATATGATCATCAGAATAAAATACGAGAAATCAGAGCTCGAACGGACAGATTCAGATGTTCTTTCTTCCCGCGCGCTATTCGAGAATGGAATGGTAGATGAATAGTATAAAGGTGGTACGATGAACCCTCTGCCATGCACTTAAGTGTGATTTGCAGAGTATCCCACGTAGACGAAGATGTAGATGTAGACCCGAGGCCGCCATACCTTCACGTCACGGAATGTACCGTTCTAAATCGTGCGAATGTTTCAAATTTTTGTAAACCTGTTAGACCAAACTGCTATGGTCATTAATCCCTAGACTTACAAACTACTTAAACTGAACCTTCCACCACAGACAGTGGAATACCTGCCAGTTCACAACATCCATTTAGCAACAAACATGCAGCATTTCGCTCTATGATCCATAGTCTATATCAGGTAAATAAAACTTCCAAATTGAATTAAATGCTGTCAAATAAATAGCATCAAACAATGGCTACCTTCCTACCTTGATAGATTCAATAAAGCACAAGAAACATATAAAATATGTCATTTCTTTTATTTACGTTGTTGTTAACACTTCAGCACCCGAAAACCGTACTAAATAGAGCTCAATCCCATATTTACGAAAAGTATCTCTGCGTATGGCCAGAAAACTTACATCCAGAAATTTCAGAACATCCTTTTATGGACACAATACCATTCCTTACTTTGTTCCCAATGCTAAAGACAACATTCCAGCCTTGGAAAAGAGTGGAATATACAAAATTCTTGCAACTGTGGCAATTTTTCCATTGGTCAGTCAGGCTGGACAATATGTACCAAATTGAAAGAACACCACAGAATTTGGGAACTTAGGAAATAAAACTCAACATTTGAATACCCCCTGCTAAAAGAAGGCCACAGCTACAAAGTAACACATGAAATCCCACACCATATCCAGAAAGGAAACAAAATGACTTTCAGATATATTATTTAATAAACATATCTCAACTTCCCCAGATCTGGTAATGAAAAATAATATCAACTGTTTTCAATATATTTATTTAGCAACCAGTTTAGACGGTCAATGCCGTTATCTTCAGGCCCTTAAAATAATAAACCTGCATATTGCTGGATTATAGTCAATATAACTGGTATCGCACATTCATCCAATAATACAGCAACAAGGAACAACAATTGTTGCTGTATCATTGGACGAATGTGCGATACCAGTTATATTGACTGTAATCCAGCAATATGCAGGTTTCTTATTTTAAGGGCCTGAAGATAACGGCATTAACCGTCGAAACTGGTTGCTAAATTAATATACTGAATACAGCTGATGGTACTATTTTTCGTTACAAGAAGCCCCTGGTCCGTAATTAAGATGGACGAAGTCAAATCCCCAGATCTTGTACTAAATGACAAGACACAATTTCCATTCTTGCCACTTCTGTCTGCAGAATCTAACCAGGCCACATAAACTACCTACTCCTATTCAGCTACCTCAAGTCTCCACTGCAAATGCATACTGTGCATTGACGGTCTGCCATGGAGGAAAGTGATGCGTTAGGATAACACCATCACAGTCGTACACGCGAATCACCGTAACGTTCACCATACTGAGGCTCTGACGCTCGACTTTCGCGGCGACCATGATGACTCCAATAGTTGGATTCAGTTTTGGCTCGTAAAATGTGACCCTTGTCTCATCCAGTGTTACGATACGGCGTAAGAAAGCCTTTCGCGCTCATAGCGCTCAAAGTGCAACTGAGCAGTGTCGGAACGCATCCATTTCTGTATTTCCGTCAATTCATGCGGAACCCATCGTGATGCAGTTTATCGCATGCCCATGCGTTCTTTCAGGATGCGAAGCACAGTCGTGTGCGCTAATGCGGTTTCGTGGGCGAGCTCACGACTCGTCTGGCGTCGATCACTGCCCACTAACGCGGCAACAGTATGCACTTCTTCTTCAAAGACGCTGGGACGACCTGCCAGATGCATGTCTACCACAATTTGCAAGCCTTTGTGAAGGCTTTTACCCAACGTGCCCAATGCCCAATGCCCATTCCCCGCACACCTTTTAAAGACCTTCATTCACTGCCGTGCTGTATGACCTCTGGCACATTCAATCTTGATCCAACTCCGTTGTTCCTGTTTCGAAAACATAGTGACTACGTTAGACCGCATGCTCGCAAGTGAATGAGTTTCCCTCGAGTGTGAGCACGCCGCTTATGTGAAACGTACGAGTTCATTTGCTCGGAGGTAAGGTAGGTATGTCAACAATGAGTGCTATCAGTGACAACAGCAGATTACATTGCATAGTGTCTCCACACCAATGTTGACACTATTTACGTTTTATTTCTGACTGGTCCTATCACTAGTATCGTATTTGCTTCGTTCCTTTTCTTCCTTGCTACGTGCTGGCTCTATTAGATGAAAACATACATTAAGAAGGTTCTCGCTGTTTGAAAACGAATTTACACTCCTGGCCATTAAAATTGCTACACCACGAAGAAGACGTGCTACAGACGCGAAATTTAACCGACAAGAAGAAGATGCTGTGATATGGAAATGACTAGCTTTTCAGAGCATTCACACAAGGTTGGCACCGGTGGCGACACAAGGAAAGTTTCCAACCGATTTCTCATACACAAACAGCAGTTGACCGGCGTTGCCTGGTGAAACGTTGTTGTGATGCCTCGTGTAAGGAGGAGAAATGCGTACCATCACGTTTACGACATTAATAAATTTTAGCCTATCGCCATTGCGGTATATCGTATCGCGACATTGCTCCTCGCGTTGGACGCGATGCAATGACTGTTAGTAGAATATGGAATCGGCGTGTTCAGGAGGGCAATACGGAACGCCATGCTGAATCCCAACGGCCTCGTATCACTAGCAGTCGAGATGACAAGCATCTTATCCGCATGGCTGTAACGGATCGTGCAGCCACGTCTCGATCGCTGATTCAACAGATGGGGGACGTTTGCAAGACAACAACCATCTACACGAACAGTTCGACGACGTCTGCATCAGTATGGACTATCATCTCGGAGACCATGGATGCGGTTACCCTTGACGCTGCATCACAGACAGGAGCGTCTGCAATGGTATACCCAACGACGAACCTGGGTGCACGAATGGCAAAACGTCATTTTTTTCTCGGATGATTCCAGGTTCTGTTTACAGCATCATAATGGTCACATCCGTGTTTGTCGACATCGCGGCGAACGCGCATTGGAAGCGTGTATTCGTCATCATACTGGCGTATCACCCGGCGTGATCGTAAGGGGTGCCATTGGTTACACGTTTCGGTCACCTCTTGTTCGCATCGACGGCACTTTGAACAGTGGCCGTTACATTTCATTTATGTTACGACCCGTGGCTCTACCCTTCATTCGATCCCTGCGAAACCCTGCACGACCACATGTTACAGGTCGTGCACGGGCCTTTCTGGATACGTAAAATATTCGACTGCTGTCCTGGCCAGCACATTCTCCAGATCTCTCACCAACTGAAAACGTCTGGGCAATGGTGACCGAGCAACTGGCTCGTCACAATATGCAAGTCATTACTCTTGATGAACTGTGGTATCGTGTTGAAGCTGCATGGGCTCTATACGTGTACACGCCATCCAAGCTCTGATTGACTCAATGCCTACACGTATCAAGGCAGTTATTACGGCCAGAGGTGGTTGTTCTGGGTAGTAATTTCTCAGGATCTATGCACCCAAATTGCGTGAAAATGTAATCACATGTCACTTCTAGTATAATATATTTGTCCCATGAATACCCGTTTATCATCTGCATTTGTTCTTGGTGTAGCAATTTTAATGGCCAGTAGTGTATGTTGCCTAAAATCGCATGAGACAGTGTGCTGGCGTGCAGATTTTACAAAAAAAACATAACGTCATCTCTGAAACTTTATTTTTATTCGTCTAAGTGATTAGACTCTAGCATGTGTGGATACAGGAGAAAAGTACAACTAGACTGTCCACCACAGGTGGGGAGACGGTGTATCGGAAGCAGCCGCAGCCCGCAGCCACACATGCCTTACATGCTCGTTCCATTTCATATCGCTCTGCAATGTTACGCCTAGATATTTGAACGACGCGACAGCATCAAGAAACTCACTACTAATGCTGTATTCGAACATTATGGGATTGTGTTTTCTACTCATGCGCATCACCTTACATTTTTCTACATTGAGAATTAGCTGCCATTCTTCGCGCCAACTAGAAATTTTGTCCAAGTCATCCTGTATGGTTTTACAGTCAGTTACAGACGACACCCTCCCATACACCACAGCATCATCAGCAAACAGCCGCAAATTGCAACTTACTCTGTCCATCAGATCATTTATATAGATAGAAAATAATAGAGGTCCTATCACACTCCCCTGGGGCACGCCTAATGATACACTCGTCTCTGATGAACACTAGCCGTCGAGAACAACGTACTGCGTTCTATTACTTAGGAAGTCTTCCAGCCAGTCACAAATCTGTGTACCTATTCCTTAAGCTCGTATCTTCGTTAGCAGTCTGCAGTGTGGCACCGCG
This sequence comes from Locusta migratoria, assembly GCA_026315105.1. Lineage (NCBI taxonomy): Eukaryota > Metazoa > Arthropoda > Insecta > Orthoptera > Acrididae > Locusta > Locusta migratoria. The sequence continues at coordinate 120,566,216 of CM048747.1, forward strand.
TCGAACGCCTTTTTGAAGTCGAGAAAAACACAATCCGCCTGTTGCCCTTCATCCATGGCTCGCAAGATGTCATGTGAGAAAAGGACAAGCTCAGTTTCACATGAACGATGTTTCCTAAGTCCGTGCTGATTCATGGAAAGAAGCTTTTCCGTTTCAAGGAAATTTACTATATTCGAACTGAGTATTAGAGTGACCTGCGTGATTAAACACTCTTTGGGCACGTACGCACTACGTAGGAGTGTCCGTATACTTCTATAGGAAGGAGTGTATTTTCGTCTTACGTAAATGTGTGGCAGAGGCTACGTGGAAGGCAGCAGCGCCTGCGCCGCAGTCCAGAGACGCCGACTGCCGCCCAACGTTCCGCTTCGGAGCGGAGAGCAGACGCAAGAAGCCGCTCGGCTTGGGTGGTTCGCCTTGTTTCCAATTTAGCGACGAAATCCCTTTGACGTTCGTTTTGCTCGGCTGGTTCTTAATTTTGCACCCCTTTCTGCTAATGGCAAGGCGTTATTTCATTGCTTTCTTCAAACTGGGCTGTGTGGCGTGGACTGGGCGGTTTTTCTTTAGACCAGAGGTCTTCAGGGAAAAACCAAATGGGCAGTATCAAAGGGTGCAGGTGGATCACAAGAGAAGTGTAGATCTAGGAACTATCAGTATGTTGTTGTTACGGTCTTCAGTCTGGAGACTGGTTTGATACAGCTCTCCACCCTACTCTGTCCTGAGCAAGCCTCTTCATCTTCTCATAACACCTGCAGTCTACATCCATTTGAATCTGCTTACTGTATTCGGATCTTCGTCGCCCTTCTGCGATTTTTACCCCATATCCTTCCCTCCATTGTTAAATTTACGATTCCTTGATGTCTAAGAATGTGTCCTACCAATCGATCCTTTCTTTTAGTCAGGCTGTGCCAGAAATTAAATTCTCCCAAGTTCTGTTCAGTACCTCTTCATTAGTTACGCGATCCACCCACCTAATCTCAAGCATTCTTAAGCTACAATACTAAAATGTAAGAGTAAATTTTATTCCATTTATATGAACATATCTTTCATTATAATCTATTTTGTTTCAAAACTACATCACTACTGTGTTAGATTTGTAAACTTTCACACTTATGTCGAATACTTTTATGCTCATACTTCCATATTTCCGTTACTGACTTTTGTATGTTGTGTATGCTTTATTGTAATACTAATAAGTATTGATTTTCCTGTATAGAGACCAGAAGAAGGGCACTCAAGTGCCCAAAACCGCAAACAAATTATTACTTGCAACTGCTTGCTGCATTTTATGAAATACTGTCAAAAATTTTTTTTAGATGAATGAAGGAGATCAGAAGGTGATACCTAAGTAGCATCGGAAGCGGTCATCAAATTAAATGAATACCGATCTCGGCTAAAAACCATTAGAAGTTTACTCCAGATGCACCAATGAACCCTCGAGCTGCATACAAAAAATAAATGCTTTGGTGAGGCGAGTGTCAACAGCCGTCATACATTTCATAAAATACATTTTTAAAATCATCGGCTGTTTATTAAAAACCTTATATATCGACTAGTTTCGGTCAATAGAACATCTTCATAGATAAAAAGGTGTTAAAACTGAATTGCAAAATGCATCAAATAAAATACACCTAGTTGAGACAAACAGGAGTCGGGATAACTAAAAATATTAAAAATAGGCCTACAGTAGTCATCTTAGTGTTGACTGATAGGTTTTATCTAAGATGACTGTTGTATTTTTAATATTTTTAGTTAGACCGACTCCTGTTGTCTCAATTAGATGTATTTTATTTGATGCATTTTATAATTCAGTTTTAAAACCTTTTTATCTATGAAGATGGTCTATTGAGCGAAACTAGTTGATATATAAGGTTTTAAATAAAAAGCCGATAGTTTTAAAAATGCATTTTATGACAAAAATAAACTTTTCGAACATACACAAAAATGTGATTTTAATTCAATAACTTGTTTTCAAATGTTTGTATAACTTATGGGACTTACAGACGGGGTCAACAGTCCCTAAACTTACAAACTACTTATCAACTAGCTTATCCTAAGGACGGCACAAATATCCATGCCCGAGGGGGGATTCGAACCACCGACCGTAGTGGCCGTGCAGACCGTGACTGGAGCGCCTCAGTCCCCTGGGCAATTTGTTTTCAAATCTACACCCAAGTTATTACTTTAAACATCCAAATGCAAATCATTTATGCTATTGTAACTGAACAAATGACTATAAATTTGTTACGGCAAGATAATTAGGAATTTATAAGTTGGCCAATGTTTAATACTGCAGCTAGGACTACCAATAGTCGCACAGTCGAAGAATTTTTTTTTTCTTATTCGACAACGTAGAAGGCCTTTGTTTGTTTATAAATGCAGAATTCGCAGTACCTTCTCCGATACACACTAAGAGCCCATTGTGCTTCAGCGTCTCGGGAATTCCTTCAGGAGAGTGTCTTGTTTCGGACATACCGCAGCTACTTAGAGCGCCGAAGATGTTGCGGTAACGTTTGTCAGCGCATTAAGGAAATTATGCACGTGGTCTGCCGCAGCAGAAAATGCCCGGCATAGCGCATACGATAGCGGCGTTCGCTTTCTTTGAGCCACCGCAATGCGAGAGGACGATAAAACTCAATTTGCTTCTAGCGCAGGTAATGGATCGTATTTAATACCGCGAGCACCGGGGGACGCCTAACCCGGATTTATGAAACTATTCGACAAGGCGTGTTAAGTGTTTGCAGTCAACTTTCAAGTCCAGCCACGACCGCGCGCCTAAGCGGCAGACCTGTTAGGGCCAGCCAGCGTTCGCTCCAAGCGATCGCTTTGCCTGTAAGGCCGACTCAATATTTATTAGCGCTCTGTCGCTTCGCCACCGCACACTACCCAGTTAGCTGCATAACAATGTAGTATTTCACAGTGATTTTTCAGCCGCCACAGCTAACCGCGGGCTTACTGCCACGGTTATCCGGCCTATCCATAACCATTGAGCACAATGTGCGACACGGCTACATTAGTTTGCAGCTGTATTTCTCGGCTACCGTCCGAGCAGCGAGGAGTATCGCCTCGGCGGCGATGACGCAAACCTATTGAGGCCTTCAGCTCGACGATAAAAGTGACAGCGGAGGCAATAACCGTAAGGCCTCCAATTGGTGCACGGCAAACTGTTTTTATTTATAGCCACTCTAGAGGTACTTAGTTCCTTTCAGAATGAATTTTCACTCTGCAGTTGAGCGTCCGCTGACTTGTCGTGAGGAGAACGCGGAAGTTCCGTAATCCGATTTCCAAGAAACTTCGCTCATGAGGAGACGGTCTCAAAACTGCGGTCACAGATTTTAAAGCCCTTTTAGGATAATAAAGTACTCTTTGTATGGAAACTAAACAGCCCCTCTTTTAGGAGCCACGCCCTATCGTTTCGAAGGAAAATCGGTATGACTAACGTGACATGATTGACAAACCCGTTCGTATACCCTTACTGTGGGGCAAGCTATCCCAAAGGCTGCGTCGTTCTGTGGATCAGCGCCCAAGTAGTAGCTAAGGCGGTCCTTGTTCGATTCGCGTTGCACAAGTCATTTTTATTTATTTTGGCCCACTTCAGGTTACGGTAGTAACACTAAAAGTGGGCCTTTGCGATCGTCTTTTGACAGCTCGAAATTTAAATGAAAGTAACGGCTTAACCATTCATCTGATAAGAAAATTGAATAACCGAATTTATAGAGGAGAAAATTCTCTACAGCTTTGCTCTCTTATCTTTCTTTCATATCTCGTGTCTTTTCAGAGATATCTGCAAAGATAACGACGATTTGACACCCACCATTGAATTAACGAAAACCAGCCGGTAGGAGATGTCACGTTACGTTCGTCGCCCGGAAGTCTCTCTGGCATACGCCATCTTGCGTTGCGTATTTGATGATTTTCTTATTATAACTTACACATTGTCATTTCGAAGCAATAGCACACTGAAGAATTAACAAAAACATTCGTTCTTCGTACGATAAATGCTAATCTATTGCCTAAAAATGCCATAGTAGCATCAGTTAACAACTGCCATCAATAATACGAGATTAATGAATGCAACTTCTGATTGCTAACCGTAGCGTAGTGGGCAATGCGTTGGACGGTGATGTTGAAGGGTAGTGGTTCGAAATTCGCCACTACCTGTTTTATTCCTAAAAGGGTTTTCGACACTCTTAGTAATTAAATAGTGCTTTTTTTCTTCAATGTTTATAATTGTGCATATGAAAGAATGCTCCCTCTAAAATGCATGTTTGTTCTATTTCCTGAACATGTCGTTAAACATGTAACAACAATTGAACAATGGTCTTCTGAAGCATATGAACGTAAACTGAGAGGATACTGTAATAATGAACATTCTGCACGAAGTGCTGATACAGGTAGTTTCGTATATAAAGGAAGTCCCAGATTTCTGTGGAAAGTGTAGTTCCTCAATCAAACAGAAGAGAACTGTATACATTGCAACAAATTACCTTTTTATTTTTTTATTTTTTTCTAAGCGTCTATTCACTATATTGAAAATCATTAATTAGAATCAATGCATCTACAGCAAGCCGGCCGCGGTGGCCGAGGGGACTGAGGCGCTCCAGTCACGGTCTGCACGGCCACTACGGTCGGGGGTTCGAATCCCCCCCCCTAGTTCGTAAGTAGTTCATAACTAGTTTGTAAGTTTAGGGACTGATGACCCCGTAGTTAAGTTTCATAAGCTTAACAAACATTTGAACATTTGATCTACGGCGGCCGGCCGCGGTGGCCGAGGGGACTGAGGCGCTTCAGTCACGGTCTGCTCGGCCACTACGGTCGGGGGTTCGAATCCCCCCTCGGGCATGGATATTTGTGCCGTCCTTAGTTGTAGGTAGTTCATAAGTAGTTTGTAAGTTTAGGAACTCATGACCCCGTAGTTAAGTCCCTTAAGCTTAACAAACATTTGAACATTTGATCTACGGCAAATGTACGCTGTGTTTTATCCAGGCTATAGTCACTCGTCCGAATGCCAAATGTACGCTACGTTCGTTCCACCCTTTAGTCATTTGTAACCAGTACAGGCAAAGAAAATAAACTTAGAACTACCTACCAAGGCAAGACAGGTGATAATATTTTAACGGAAAAATATAATTAAAACGTGGGAGAGATATTAAAATGATAGTTCAAAGAGGTAAAAGTTCAAAAAAGATTATGTTTGTCAAAGCTAAACTCAAACATCATATCATTTTGGCTGTTTGTTAAATACGGTCAGAAAGAATATTACGTGTTGGGTGCATAGATATTACCACAATAGTAATGTCGTAATTTATCACCATAATTTTTTATTATTTAGATTATTATTTTGATCCAAAATGTTTGCAAAAACTTATAAAACCGTAAAAAACGTCAGTGCGATATTTTTCTGTTACTGTATAACGGCGGGCCGCGGCCGAGTGGCCGAACGCATTGAGGCGCTATGCTCCGATGCGCGGGGCCGTTTCCCGTCGCAGATTCTAATGCTCCCTCGCGCATGGATGTTTGAGTTGTCTTAAGTATAAGTTAGTTTATAAGTAGATTGTAAGTTTAGGAACTAATGACTCCGTAGTTAAATCCCATAAGCTTAACAAACACTTGAACATATAACGACGCATTATTTACTGTTTCGACCTTTTGTTGATTAATCTGTGATTAGAACACAAAAAACTACATTATTGACACTATGCATTATAAAATTTTGCAAAAAAGTTGTTTACACTTCATTTGTGATGACGTTATTATTAACCGCTGCCGTTACCCGGATATCGTCACCCCAATATGCTAAAAAAAGGTAAAGAAGTCAACAGTCCGAAGATTGGTTTGAACACCACAGTGCTTTACTAGGCATGGTCCTGTTTGGAGGTGGTATGCCGTTGCCTTCCTCCAACCTTCGAACTGACTTACCCAGCCAGTTATAGGGTACCTACAGTTTAACGTGGGTTCCGAACCACGGTGCTACTCGGTATTTTTCACATGAGCAATACTGCGGGAGGTGAAAGAAGTGGAAAGTGACAGATAAAAATCCTAGGACCTGGCGGGGATCGAACCCGCGACCTTTGGATTTGTAGTTGGGCACTCTACCACTGTGCAAAAAACGAGGCGCGTCAATCGTTTCAAAGAAGAAAAGCAAAGAACATTAAATGATTAACTATTGTTGTTTGAGATTCAGTCCAAGCTGGTTGTACAGATTCAGGTCTCTTGCTAAACTGACTATGTATTAACATGAAAAAGAATAAATATCTGATAATATTGAAAAGTATCTTGCATTTATGAAGAATTATTTATAATCAAGAATATATTATAGCGAGAGTAATTTGATTTTTGTGAAGAGTTTATACTTATTTCAGAAAACAATTTAAATTCTGATCGAATTGATTACTGATTAGCTCCGAATGTGCTATTATATTGGTATCGAGTTCACACTCACAGTGTTTAGCAGGCGGTGGAATATTAATTTTCTTCCGTACAAGTTAGCGACTTGACTTCGATAACATTTTAGTAACGGCCACCGACTAGTTCCCTTGCCCCGCTCATACAAGAACCTTATTTATTCTTTGTGAACTATTTAAAGGAGTTATTCCTATAATTTCTAATTTATATTGTGGTGCGGAACACTTCGAGCGAAGTCTTGAATTTTGGACGGTTAGATTGTGACAGTTGGTGTTGCTAGGGGAATGTAAATAACTAATCAACAACGTCCTAGCAACTGATAAAACTTTTCTAATAGAATTCAGGCTTTTGAAATATGGTGCTACAGAAGAATGCTGAAGATTAGGTGGGTGGAGGTACTGAACAGAATTGGGGAGAAAAGAAATTTCTGGTATACCTTGACTAAAAGAAGGTATCGATTGGTAGGACACATTCTTAGACATCAAGGAATTGTGAATTTAGCGTTGGAGGGAAGTGTATGTGGTAAAAATCGCAGAGGAAGACCAAGAGTTGGATACAGTAAGCAGATTCAGACAGATGTAGGTTGCCGTTCTTATGTGGAGATGAAGAGCCTTGCTCAGGATAGGGTATTGTGGACAGCTGCATCAAACCAATCTCCGGACTGAAGACCACAACAACAACAACAGTATCAAAATACTCTCATAATTAGCGACTAAAGATGAACATGACAACTGTATTAACTATCGCAGTTATCCCGTCCCTGTTCCACCACAATTATTACAGTCATATTTCGTCATGGTCGCTTATGACCACAGTAGTTTTGCGCCCACAAACAAACAAACAAAATTAACGAAAAAGTATTTTTGCTGGTAATGAGTGTCAGTGGCTGTAACTAACCTGCTGTGACATACGTACGAAAACCTGCGAAGGACTTGTCGATTCATGTACAGGAGAACCGCTGCTCTGTTGCGTCCTAAAGGCGAACCACCACGCCATTAACAAGGCAGTGACAATGTTTTGACCGGTCGGTATTTAATGACTCGGCTGCCCAGCGGTACAACAATGTTTTCTTTTCCGTTACGACCATCTGCTTCGGCGGCTGGTGGGTCTAGTCGAGTAACAGCAGGGACACATCTGGCCAGCCCGGCTCCCCGAGGATTTATTGGTGTCTCCGCCAGGAGCAGGTCCGGCCCGGCCAGCCGAAAGCACGTCTGGCGGGAGAAGCCGCTTATCTGATGCGCACCTCCAGGGAGCGGAGGGGGGGGGGGGGGCGATAAGGTAGGACTGCAGGCACTGATCATGAATTTTATGTCGCACAACACGAAGGGGCCGGACCCCAAACTACGAATTACCCCTACCCTCTGCTGCACAATTAGCTGTCTGTGTAGCAGGAATGCACTGGTTACGGGAGCCGTCTGCTTCCCATGAGGCTACAGCTTCGTAGACGTTTGATGACACCGCTCACGGCACACCAAAACTCCAACTGTTTGTCTTCTCCGAGAGAACGGGAAACCCTAACCTCTTTTCATCAAGAGCCACGTTTGAATTTCGAACCAATGGCATCTTTACATTGTTTAATCCTGTGATACCTGAATTAGTTCCTAATGAGTAGAAAATTTGAAATGATGTTGGAACTTAAATAGTGTTAACTATTTATTCACAACCGATACAACTCTATCAGTTGTTTTCACGGAATGAAATGTTCAAATGTTTGTAAAGCTTGTGGGACTTAACTACGGGGTCATCAGTCCCTAAACTTACAAACTACTTATGAACTACTTACGAACTAGGACGGCACAAATATCCATGCCCAAGGGGGGATTCGAACCCCCGACCGTAGTAGCCGTGCAGACCGTGACTGAAGCGCCTCAGTCCCCTCGGCCATCGCGGCCGGCTTCATGGAATGGTTCAAAGATCTTTCTCATTAAGATCACAAAAGGTTATTTTATTCGACCGGTTTCGATTTATCTTAGGTCATCCTCAGAAACATATATACAGCCTATGTGGCTCGTTCTTACTACTCCACGACGGTCGTAGCTATTGACTGCACGTTGCTAACCAGTTACCAACAGATGCCAATGTGCAGCCACAGTTTGCAGCCATGACAACCCTGGAGCAGTCAGCACCAGCCAAATCGGCTGTGTATTTTTTCTGAAGAAGACCTAAGATAGGGTCTAAACCGATTGAATAAAATAACCTTCGCCGGCCGCGGTGGCCGAGGGGACTGAGGCGCTCCAGTCACGGTCCGCACGGCCACTACGGTCGGGGGTTCGAATCCCCCCTCGGGCATGGATATTTGTGCCGTCCTTAGTATAAGGTAGTTCATAAGTAGTTTGTAAGTTTAGGGACTGATGACCCAGTAGTTAAGTCCCATAAGCTAAACAGACATTTGAACAAAAATAACCTTCTGCGATGCAGAATTTTTTCAGCATAACAATGGACTTCATGTTGCCAACAACGATGGACCTATTATGACATTATGACATGTTCGCGATCGGTTCACAATTGCCGCGATTGGTTTTGTCATCAAGATCATCCAAAAGTAAACCCATCGAACATTTATGGGTGAGTGGTCACTGGTGTACGAAAGTATTCATCCGCAACACTGTCCCCGGTATGAACGGTTATACAAGGGCGACAGGGCTCAATATTCCTGCAGAGGACTTCCAACGAGCTGTTCAGTCTATGCGACGTCAAGAGCCAACTCTTTGTCAGGTAAAAAGAACTCAGACACGACATAAGAAGGGAGTCTACGACGTTTTAATGAAGAGCAAATTTCTCCAACTATAAAAGAGAATTGTTATGTCTGAATACAGCCTCAGTGATTCTTGATCCCCAACACCGAACGTGCCTTGACAAACGAAATTTCGCAAGGGAAAATGAAGAGAGACAAAAGTATGATAGAAACTCAGTAGCACACATGCTGATCAATCACTACAAAAATTGCCACTGTAAATGGCAGATTGAAAACTATACGGTATAGCGTTAGCGTGTAAGTGCAAATATTTTTATATATGTTATCTTACGATACACAGATATCAGTGCTTTTTACTCTGCATCGAACATCCGTGTCACACAAAAGCCACAAACTTTGCAACCTAATGTTTTCTTATTGGATGTACCTATGCCGGAAGTGAACCAGTCTGGTCCAGACTTCCGCTGCGTTTCCTGGTGTTCCACCTGTAAAAGCCAGCTGCCCGTATAGTCCAGCGTCCTTCGCCTTTACTCCCGAACTCGGGCAATATATGCGTCCTGGCGCTACGCATACGTGGAAGTACTACCTAACTTGAAAACATACAACTTTTAATAACTACATTAAAAGTCTCCAACTAACAAAACACCGTTATATAATGTTATTCGGGGCACTGCAATAATTGCATTTATACATGTTACACTCTGTATAGGCGAAATGTGTATAGCCACATAAATTTGTTTATTCAAGAAGGAAGAAGAAAGGAAGATTCGTTTATTCAGTTGCAAATGTCGCACAAAGATACAATTATGAATACAATATTACGCAAATGATAAGGACAGGTTAAAAACTGATTAATGATATTACAACACTGGCTGACGGCAAACAGCTCTCAAATTAGTAGACACCAAGATGTAACTCCTGCAGAGTATACTTACACTCGTACAACCATTTCGAGGTGTCGCCTATTACCCACGTGAAATTCATTATAGCTACAGTGGCACTGTATTACCTCAAATCATTAAATTGTCGTTAAATGATACACACTGGCCACATATATAATGAATGCGATGCAATGACATTATATTTATTGCAGTAGTACAGCAATGAGAATAGAAGACTAAAGACAGCTACTCCACATTTATTCGGAGATGCTTCGCTACAATAAGTCAGTTACTAATTCAGGAATCAGTGTCGGAGAGGCGAGTCACTCAAATTGAACTACCAAGCCCCTCGCATGTGTAATAGCACTGCAGGTGGAGTTCACACATTCGTCTTTTTTACCTTAATAATCAAATAATCGCAATTTATATCCTCTTAGACTTTTAATGTAACGCGGTTTCCTTAAAAAAATACCGTAAACTGATCATAATTAAGAACTAGGTGACAACACAATCGTCTTTTGTTCAACTTTTTAAAATATGTGCTACAAACATCCATTTAGATACATAGGTGATGGACCATCGACAAAAATAAATGTAAATGTGAGACTTCATAGCAATGTCGTTTAAATATCTAGGCATTGCTCTGGAAAGAAGAGAGCGCTTAACGTCTATGGGAGGACAGGACAATGATATACTTCTTTCATATATCTGTCTTGTATTCCAGATGGGGAACGAAACGGCGGCTGGTATATAGACTAGAATTACTCATGCATGAAGGTCTCTCTCCACACATCGTATATCAACTCTGTCGCGAATACCCGTTTTCTAAACTTTCTGAATAGCGTTTGGTGAAAAGTATGGCTTAACCTCTCCCGGGATTTCCATTTAAAATCACGGAACGGAACGAGTCCTTGAAGCATGAGTAAGCAGATCTGTGAGCGCCGTTTTTCATTTTAATCTCTTGTTACGGCAGTGTGGAATGTTGGCGACAGGTCTACTTTTTGCCAGTTGAGGGCGTAATGACAATGCAATGAGACACCTCAACCGGTGGCAGTTGAATACAGATTTTAAAGCATGCGGCTGCAGGCTTCACCGTCGTTCCTGATGTGGTCCACTTCAGTTTATTTGAATAATTCTAGGAAAAATGCAGTTCACCTGTTCATGAGATCGCACACATAAGATTTGTGTGACGCAGTCCCGAGTGCAGCGGGAGTGTTTTAGATCCCCAAGAAGACTGATTAAAAGGAGTCATGGAAGAAATTCGTAGTTGGTATTCTAGGTTTTTTAACTACCGTTTGGTTAGACCAGCACACGTTCCCTGAGTTTAATTGGGAATAACTGGATGGGAGAAATTTTGTTATGACACATTATCTCTCTCTGTCAATATCCCCCTCTCTGCAATCCTCCCTTCCTCCCTCTCTCGTATCTGAATCTTTTTCTCTCTACCTACCAATCTTCTCCTCCCTAGTGTCTCATTCCAACTCCTTCCCCCTCCGTCAATTTCCTCCTCACATGCCTCTTCCTATCCATTCTATATTTGCACATCTCTTCCACCCTCTTCTATTCTGTCTCATCGCCTCATTTCATTATGCCGATCTGTTATTTCCTTCCTCCCTCTCTTTCTCTCTTCTCTTTCTCCATCTCCTCATTCCTCCTCTCTCCATGCTCACATATTACACCCACACCTATCTCCTTTTTCTATCCATCTCTCCCTATCCTTTCTCTTTTTCTATCTCCTCCTTCTCCATCTGTTCGTCGCCCCTCTACCTATCTCACTCTTCAACGCTTCCTCTCTTTGACCATCTTTTCCGCTTTAGCCTCTCAAGCCAATTCCCTCGGCCCTTCATATCTCGTCTCCTCGCCTGTCTCTAGCCATTACTTCAGTCTCCCTGTTCATCTCCCACTGACCTCTGTCAAACTACTCCTCCTCCACCCATCCTCTCCATTTTCTCTGTTCATCTGGTCCTTCCGCCTTTCTTACACGTGACGTGTATACAGCCCTGCTAGGCAGGTGGATAAGGCAGGCTGATGATATTCTCACACAACACAGACGTTGTGCAGAAAAGCGTATATTACAGTTGCTGCAAACATGTTTCAGCTGATACCTCTACTCCTATGGGAACTAGGAAGTTATACTCCCCAAAGTGCAATTTCTCAAGATGAAGGTATTACGTGTAATAAATTAGCAAATTAGCTGAAATCCTATCCAGTAGCCTAGAAGGAGATTTTGGATACAAACATACAAATTTACAAACACACTGTTTTAAAGGCAGAAAATGTGGGCCTACGTGACGCATACCTGCAAACGTTCAAAAGTAAGAAACCAGAAAGTCCAAAATCGCAAAAATTGAACGCTTGTATGCTGATTGGAAACGCGTTTAACGGGTTTAATATGATTTATTAATCCAGTTCTTCCTCCGTAAGCAATGTTTATATGTATCTAAGAAACACATGGGACGGATATAGAATACCTTTCCGTGATCGCATAATAGACGGAAATTCAATACAATATGCACCCCAAAAAAGACAGAAGATATCGTTTCACAAATGTACTTATCTCTATCGTTTCATAAATGTACTTATCTCGAAAACACTTACTCGCGCAAAACCTCGTCACACAACTGCAAGAATAGCAGAACTGCAGCAAATGTCGCATAAAAGCAAGCATAAGCAAAACTTTTCCGCTAACATACAGTGAAGCATCAAAGTGTATGCGAGATGTGACTATCGATAGAATGTTGTTTCAAACACACACTTTATCGATAATATTATCGATAACCTTCAGTCGAATTTCAAACACTCGCATCTGAGAATAGCTACCATTATCGAAAGTCAAAACTGAAAGGTGATGTGAATGCAGAGGGGACAAGCTCGTGAGTTGAAAATCCGGAAAATACGATGTTCATCCGGAAAACCGAAAGAGCACCCTAAAATCGGGAAATCTTCCGGAAAAACCGGATAACGTGGCAGGTATTAAACAGATAATAAGTAAGGAAAAGGACTGTCCAGCTCAGTTTTCATCGTCTTCAATTACTACACTTACTCGCTCAAACAATCGTCACATAATTTCAACCGAGGGGACTGAGGCGCTTCAGTCACGGTCTGCACGGCCACTATGGTCGGGGGTTCTAATCCCCCCTCGGGCATGGATATTTGTGCTGTCCTTAGGATAAGGTAGTTGATAAGTAGTTTGTAAGTTTAGGGACTGATAACCCCGTATTTAAGTCCCATAAGCTTCACAAACATTTCAACTTTTTTTTAACATAATTGCAAGAATAGCAGAACTGAAGCAAATATCGCATAAAAGGAAGCATAAGCGAAACTTTTCCGCTAACATGCAGTGAAGCATCAAAGAATACGCGAGATGTGATTATCGATAGAAAGTTGTTTCAAACACACAGTTTATCGATAATACTATCGATAACCTTCAGTCTAATTTCAAACACTCGCATCTGAGAATGGTCACCATTATCGAAAGTCAAAACTGAAAGGTGGAGTGAATGCAGAGGGTGGGAACAAGCTCGTGAGTTGAAAATCCGGAAAATACGATGTTCATCCGGAAAACTGAAAGAGCACCCCAAAATCGGGAAATCTTCCGGGAAAACCGGATAACTCGGCAGGTGTTAAACAGAAAAGAAGTAAGGAAGAAGACTGTCCAGCTCCGTTTTCATCGTCTTCAGTTAGGTGTTGAAGCCATTTTCGACAATCGTTGCCCTTAGCGGCGGTGTGAAAGTAAGGCAGGCGCTTACGTACTGGAGACTGGTACTCACCGGTGAGGTCGAGGTGCTGTAGGTTGGCGCAGCGGGTGGCGACCTCGGCGACGGCGCCGGTGGAGACGCTGGCGCCGCAGCCGGCCAGCTGCAGGTGCGTGAGCAGCGGGCAGCGGCGCGCCGCCAGCACCACGCCGCGGTCCGTGGCGCGCGCCCCGTCGCTCACCAGCAGCCGCTCCACCGCCGCGTGCACGCCCAGCCTGCGCACCACCACCACCACCACATAAATACCATCTCCAACTGTCACTGGTTTTCATTACCTTTTAATAAGCCAATTATATTTTATGTATAAGGGTAAGGTAAAACAGTCAACAATCCGAAGATTGGTTTGAACACCACAAGTGTTCTGGTCCGGATTGTATACCCATTAGATTTCTATCTGATTACGATGAAGCGATACCCCCTTACTTAACAGCCATATACAACCACTCTCTCAAAGAAGGATCTGTGCCAAAGGATTGGAAAGTTGCACAGGTGACACCTATATTCAAGAAAGGCAGTAGGAGTAACCCACTAAACTACAGGCCAATTTCATTGACGTCAATTTGCAGCAGGGTTTTGGAACATATCCTGTATTCAAATATTATGAATTATCTCGAACAGAACGATCTATTGACCCAAGGTCAACACGGATTTAGAAAATATCGTTCATGCGAAACACAACTAGCTCTTTATTCACACGAAGTGATGGGTGCTATCGACAAAGGTTCGCAAATCGATTCCGTATTTCTCGATTTCCAGAAAGCTTTTGACACCGTACCTCACAAACGGCTTTAATCGAATTGCGTGGTTATGGTATATCGCCCCAAATTTGCGATTGGATAGGGGATTTCTTGTCAGAGAGGACACACTCCGTAGTAATCGATGGTAAGGCATCGACTAAAACAGAGGGTATATCGGGCGTTCCACAGGATACTGTTATTCGTCCTCTGCTGTTCCTTATTTACATAAACGATTTAGGTGAAAATATAAGTAGCTCTCTTAGGTTGTTTCCAGATGACGCCGTCATTTTCCGTCTAGTAAAATCATCTGAAGATCAAAACCAACTGCAGAATGGTCTGAATAAGATATCAGTATGGTGTAAAAATTGGCAGTTGACTCAAAATAATGAAAAGTGTGAATTCGTCCACATGAGTACGAAAAGAAATCCGTTAAACTTTGTTTACAAGATAAATCAGTCAAAAGTGAAGGCCGTAACTCCACAAAATACCTAGGAATTACTGTTACTTCAGACTTAAATTGGAAAGATCACTTAGATAATATCGAGCGAAAGGCAAACCAGAGACTGCGTTTTATTGGAAGAACACTTAAAACATGCAACAGAACTACAAAAGAAACTGCATACACTACGCTGTCCGGCCAGTTTTGGAGTATTGCAGCCCAGTGTGGGATCCTTATCAGGTGGATTTGACGGAGGACATCGAAAGAGTCCAAAGAAGGACAGCTCGTTTCGTATTGCCATGATACAGGGGAAACAGCGTTACGGAAATGAAACAGGATCTGGGATGGGAATCATTACCACAACGGCGCTTATCGCTGCGCCGTGGGCTACTTGTGAAACTCCGATCGCCAACATTCTCTTTCGAATGCGAAAATATATTGTTGACGCCCATTTACATAGGTAGAAATGAACATCAGACTAAAATACGAGAATCAGAGTTGGAACGGAGAGATTCAGATGTTCTTTCTTCCCGCGCGCTATTCGAGAATGGAATGGGAGATAATAGTGTAATGGTGGTTCGATGAACCCTCTGCCAAGCACTTAAATGTGATTTGATTAGATATAGATGTAGATGTAGAGCTTTACTAGGCATGCTCCTGTTTGGAGGTGGTATGCCGTTGCCTTCCTCCGACCTTCGAACTGACTTACCCAGCCAGTTATCCCTATCCTGCCCGGTGGTTTCAGTCAGATATCATGTGTTTAATTTGCCTGCTTTTCCGGCCCAGTGATTCCTTCTTGAAACCACCACCACAAATTGATTGATGGTTACGTCTAGCACCAGCGCCAGCCAGCTACTTGTTGCAGTAGCAAAGCGGTTGTTGTCGGCTGAAAGTCTTATTTGTGTAGCGCTGCGCCGAGTATAATTGCTTTAGACCCACACTTCACAGTAAAATTACGTTGTGACATCTATATAGCAGATAATTGGAATTTCGGGTATTGCATTATTCTAATACACAGTTTTATGATATTTGGAAGATGTTTTTATTGATAATTATAATGTAAAGTTTAGTTTATTACGAAAATATTGCTGGTTACAGAATGAAAGCACTGGGACGTAACGACCTTCAGTAACGGTATATATACAGCTCACTTTTTCTTTTATTCTTTACAGAATGTCAGCATAGATAATAGACCACCATCGAGAGTAAAACAGCAATGCAGAGCGTGTGACTTTAGCACAAATATGTTATGTATACTTGCTGAAATTCTGATTGATGCTCAGATGCTTCGGATATTGGAAGTGAATCAGGTGAAATTTATGGACAACTTCGACTTCTTTCTCCTGATGAGACCGTAGTTGAATTTGAAGAGGTTGACAATGAAGGCGTGTGCTAAAAGTTACTCTTCACGTTAGTAGTGGCAACAATGACGATTATGTGATATGTCTGACGACAATACAGAACTAAAAGAGCATACTGAATGAGTACAAAAGATATGGGTGCAACAGATGCTGTCAAATGAAACAACTGAGTTTTCAAAGGAATATGTATCAAATATCCCTTCTTACAAATCAAGCCCCACTGAAAACTTCGTAACAACCCAGTGGTTTCACTATGAAACCACCTAGAATATTTTATTGTGAAATACAAATTTTATTGTTATTACACTATATTATTGCTTTTTGAGACAGAAAAGGTATATTTCGGAAGGAACTTTTATAGTTTTCTTCCTATGTTTATCCATGGTCCTCAAAGGGTTATAGGGGGACCTACAGTTTAACGTGGGTTCAGAACCACGGTGCTCCTAGGTAATTTTCACATGAACATTACTGCCAGAGGGGAAAGAAGTGGAAAGTGACAGATAAAAATCCCACGACCTGGCGGGGATCGAACACGCGACCCTTGGATTTGCACTCTGGTATTCTACCACTGTGAAACCCAGGCGCACACTTTGTTTATATTTCTGTACTTAGACTGACGCTGACGTAGCCGTAATATACTTTTCCCTAACACATGATGCCCTCTAGTGAGCCTCGCACTATAAGCTCCACACGAAGTAGTCTTGACCACAATTGATGTTTATTCTTATATGGCACTGCAGAACATCTACACTAAAAACTGTGTCTTTA
Organism: Locusta migratoria; assembly: GCA_026315105.1. Taxonomy (NCBI): domain Eukaryota; kingdom Metazoa; phylum Arthropoda; class Insecta; order Orthoptera; family Acrididae; genus Locusta; species Locusta migratoria. Next base: position 120,583,254 of record CM048747.1, read on the forward strand.
AATTATCCATGTGTATTACATCAGTAAATATTTCCAAATCATGTAAAATCACTTACTGTACAAAAAAATATTTTCACATTTCGCACTTTCATTGTAAATTGCAAATAATTTTGTGTATATACTTATTGGCTGTATATGTATTTTAGTGAGAGGTCACGAGGTGATGAGATACGCCCGATACATGTTGTGAAATTAAAATAAATGATCTACTTGCAGCAGCTAAGAGATTATTACAGCGACGTAAAAGCATTTTTTAAATAATTTTTATATTTAAGTGCACCTTTTATATTTTGTATTTTCAATGTACGTTTTGATAGACTTTTAAGACCAACATCGACTCTATCTTTCCTAATGTTCTTATCATAAATTAATTCTTTAGTACAGAAGGAAACATTTGCTGCACCAAAAGAACAGCGATCGCCTGGGTCATTACTTCTTCCATGTTTCAAGAGAGTGCGATAATTCAGACCCAAGAGCAGTAAACCCAGCAGTAGCAGATTCATAGGGAGGTGGTAGGGGGAGAGAGGGGATAATGGGCTCAAATCCGCCGTTCCAAAATTACTTGGTTTTTACTGTTTAACCTGATAAAGCACGTTCTCAACTCGTTCCATCAGCTTCCTATCCCTCTCCCCGCACAAAACTACCTGGTTTTTACTGTTTAACATGATAAATCCCATTCTCAACTAGCTCCTACCTCCTCCTTCCCGCACAAAAGTGCCTGCTTCTTAGCTCCGTTGGTTGAAGCGCTCATAGCTTGGATCACATTTCGGGGCATGGGTTCTTATGGAAACGTGATCTCTTTAAGTCGTCTTTACAGTCCATCGACGTTTTTCGGTGTATTTTAGTGAAACCCTGTACATTTCACAAGATTCATATTCAGATACTGGGTGACTTAGAGGGACTGTTGACAAGGTCGTATGATTTGGCGATTGGTGACGGAGGTGGTGCCGTCAGTATGCAGCAGCAGGCGGATGGGATTCACAAATCGCGTTTGTACGTACGTACTACCACAGACAAATATATACAGACGGGAAACCACCGTAAAGGCCCGGTCCTACGCTCAGGGGTGCGGGGTGGGTTTTTTTTAAGCAGTTTCATAAGATGTCCCATGATGGCACTACGGTCAGAAGCAGCCCTTTAAACTGGCCACAGCAGGCGGCAGGTAGCGGCTGTCCCCACCACCACCTCCCCTCAAACGCCAGCAAGTCGGACACAGCCGTGGCCTCGTGGCAGGTGGCACGATCGCTTCCCTCAGCCTCCCCTCCACGCTACCGTCTGACGTGCGAGAGGCACCCTAAGCCAGGGAACGGCCAGACACCTGCTAGCATCTTACGGAACTACGAGGGAAGTGTAGGACAGTGGTTTACGGGGGGCTGCTTCTCTGCATATGTTACTCTGTGGTACTACCATCAGGCGCACAACTCTACAGGTGTAGCGTCAGTACAGGTGCTGGCAGTGCGGCAGCGCGGCAGACTATAGTGTACCTGCGGAGGACGGCGCGGAGCGCCTTGTCTGCGCAGACGCGGTCGCCGCGCAGGCGCACGACGCGCCACAGCTGCGGCTGCCACGCCAGCACGTTGAAGCGGCGGCAGACGCGCGCCACCGCGCTCAGCTCGACCGCGTCCAGCCACGAGAAGATGCGCACCACCGCCTCGTCCGGCAGCCGCTCCCACGGGTTGCGGCACGACGAAGACGACGACGACGACGACGCCTTCGTCTGCAACACCGCGTCACAATACATGATTATGGATGAACAAGTGTGTTTTCTTAATCATTAGAGTTAACTCTTAGATTAGATTAGTTTTCCGTTCAATAGATCCATGTTGGGGAGATCTTCATGGATGTGGAACATGTCAAGAAACAAAACTTACAAGCTGAATAATAGATAATACTAATAATATAAATACAGATACATAGAATTACACATTTTTAATATTTTTTTCGAGCTGATAGTATGATAATACTAATATAGTATGAATACCGAAACATGCATCAGTTGGTACAATTTAGACATTCACTAAAGGAGTAGAAGGAGTTGGCCACTAGAAAGTCTTTTAGGCTCCTCCTAAACTGTTCTTTATTTCTAGCTAAATTTTTCATCCTCGGTGGTAAATTATTGAAAATGTGTGTTCCTGAGTAGTGGACCTCCTTTTGAACTAAATTAAGGGCTTTTAATTCCTTGTGTAGAACATTTTTTTCCTAGTATTGTATGTATGAACTGAACTGTTTGTTGGGAAAAGGGATATATTATTTATGACAAATTTAATTAAGGAATAAACACACTGAGAGGCAGTAGTTAATATTCCCATTTCTTTGAAGAGGCTTCTACACAAATAATACGTTCAAATGTTCAAATGTTTGTATAGCTTATGGGACTTAACTACGGGGTTATCAGTCCCTAAACTTACAAACTACTTATGAACTAACTACTACCAAGGACGGCACAAATATCCATGCCCGAGGGGGTATTCGAACCCCCGACCGTAGTGGCCGTGCAGACCGTGACTGGAGCGCCTCAGTCCCCCCAGCCACCGCTGCCGGCAAATAATACGTATTACACGTTTTTGGACTCTGAAGACTTTTGACTGACTTGAAGAGTTACCCCAAAATATCATACCATATGACATTAATGAATGAAAGTAAGCAAAGTCTGCAAGCTTTTTTTTATTTTTATGTCTCCTATGTGTGATACCACTAGTATTGAAAATACAAGATTTGTTGAGTAGTTTCTGCAGTTCTGTGATGTGCTCCTCCCAACTGAATTTATTATCAAGCTGTAATCCCACGAATTTAATACTGTCAACCTCTTCTATCTGCTCTTCTTCATACTTAATGCATATGCTGGGGGAAAATCTATTACATGTTCTGAACTGCATGTAGTGACTCTTTTCAAAGTTTAATGACAATGAGTTGGCTTTAAACCATTTATTAATGTTCATGAAAATATAATTACCAAACCTTTCTATAACTATGCTTGACGTACTTTTTACTGCAATACTTTTATCAAACAAAACGAACTCTGCTTCTGGTAGTGTAACTGATGAGAGGTCATTAATGTATACAAGGAAAAGCAATGGCCCTAAGATTACTCTTTGTGGGACACCACATGTAATTTCTTCCCAGTCCGATGATGACTGTTGGCTTAATTCACTAGTCACTTGCACTGACACCCTTTATTTCCTGTTAGTGAGGCACGATTTGAACCATTTTGCTGCATTTAACGTGACACCATAGAATTCTAATTTTATTAAAAGGATATTGTGGTTCACACAATGAAACGCCTTTGACAAATCACTGAAAATACCTGCTGCTTGCAATTTATTATCTAATGAATTAAGTACGTAGTAATGAATTAAGTACGTAACCTCGCAATACCAAGCCATTCTCAGTAACGTGTATTACCTTGGGGATGTGGGGGGAAGGGGAGTACATTGCGCACACCATAAAAAATTATACAAGATAATATTTATAAATTGTTCTGGAATTACATTAATGACACACTTTTGAAAGATCTATTAATTCGTAATCAGGATCCTGAACCTGAATATTTCATGTAAAACTGCTTTCAAAGATCATTTCATATCTTTCACTTTATTCGGTCTGTAGTTTATCACTGGCCACATTCTCGCGCACAACACATTCCTCTTCAGGTTCACTCACTACATTGTCAGTTTCATCAAATTCTATTTTAGCATCTGTAGATTCTTCCAAAATCTGTGATACTTCCCAGTCAGTAAGCGACTGTCGACACATTTTCAATCATAGTTGAATCTAATACTGCACTAAGTGCCACTGAACAGGAAACAATATTGAATCATTATTGGGACCATTGTTTATGTCAACCAAGAAAAATGTAATGTCCGTGTGTATTAAGGTCATGTAATACTATTATCTGTTCTGTAGGACGACCGTTCTTGGGAAGTCGCGCGCGGTTGTGTGTGTGTGTGTATATGAAAAAAAAAAAAAAAAAAAAAAAAAAAAAAAAAAAAAAAAAAAAAAAAAACTTCATAAGTAAGCAAACAACGCAGGAAAGGAAAATCGATAGCTGAAGGCAAATATTGTCTTCAGTGCAAAGTAAACTATTACGATCCAAATCCACAGTAAGGGAATTCGATCCAATGCAGTCATTGTAAAAAATGGTGTAATGAAACATGCAGAGATCAATCATATATGACTGTGATGAAAGGGAGTGAATATGAACTTCGTTACCAGTAGAAGTTACAGTACAACTTTTTGCACCGTACTGTTTTATAATAGATATTTAATTGAAAAATGCACATATTTCCATCAGTTTTATTTTGCATCTTACGCCAATTTTGGGATGAAATGCCTAATACACCAACTTTTCACCAGAATATGCTGTGGGTCAGAAATATTATATTTTTTCATGTACGTCTGTTCCATGTTTGAAAATATATATATATATATATATATATATATATATATATATATTGAAAAACTTGTGTTTTAAATTTTGATTTGAATAATCCAATATCTATCTTTTTAATTTCATATCTGCCTTTTTACTTTCATATTTAGTACCTTCACCCCATGTATTTAAAGTATAAGTTTTTCTTCACGCAGTATAAAGAATCTGGTTCGATCCCGGTGCATTGTGGCATTTTAGGGGAAAGGGCGACTTGAAGTGAGCTTCACTTATCTTTTAGACGTCTATAGTGAATTTTAGTAACTACGTAATGCGAGCAAGAGGCGCATATTACAATCACTGTTCGCTACATGTGTAATGTAGAATCTAAATAAGACTACTGACATAATCAATGAAGACTCTGTCAATTCCAATACGAATAATTACTGCAGCTGATGCAGGCATCTTGTTGTGGTACTCTCATAACTATCGACATTTAATGCTTTATTTATTGTCTCACAAATTACATATTCTGTTTTATCAGTTCTGCAGTTCTTTCGTTTGGAAACTTTGTAGTCTGTACTAACACATTCCATGACCAACAGTCTCTGGTTCAACCCAACTTATAATTAAGTAAATAAAATATTGCAACATACATTTTATCGTTGCGCAATATTGTAATCTAGCAAAAAGATAAACAGTCGTATTTGGAAAATTCAGTTCTGCAGTAGCATAGAAATGACTTTCCTGTCGCTTCAGATTTATAGCAGTGGCTCAACACGTATGGAAATAGAATGGTATTAGGAGACTGTTGAGAATCGAATGTGTTATAAATTTCTCAAATTGAGCCTCAGAATTGTGAATGAATAAGCCGACTAAACAAATCATAATCACAGGACAATAATAGCCATTTTTGGTAGTGACCATTTCCCGTAATTGGAATGTAAATTTTAGGATAATTGACGGATAAGCCTTTTGCCTGTGAGTCATCGTTTAGTGGTGGAGAGACGACCTTTGTAAAGTAACATTTACAGGCGCGTCTTACAGATGGGTACAAGAACAGAAAAAAAAACAATAATTTTGTCCCGGACCTTCGCGGCAAAAACCTGGTAATGATAAGAATCTCCCAAAATGAAAATAACCCAAGAACTGCCATAAACTTGGCGGAAAACGAACTTACTAGAAGCGCCGACTATCAAGCTGGCTTTAGAGAGCGGAATGGGGTATATAAAAGTTTTATGGCACGCTGATGATTCCATTTTATTATCAGACCATAGATTTAACCCTGAGGTTTTTACTTCAGTCAAGCCGCATTATGTTCCTGAAATACGACTATCTCTGCAACCGACGCTAAAAAGAACTGCACTATTACACACCCAAAAAAGTTAAGATTCGGTGGTTTATAATGTCATCACTGAGAAGACTCCAGAAGTAATACCGGGATAAGTGGACGTAGCCACGTGCCGCTAGCAACGAACGGCCGCACAAGGAAAGCCAGCAAGTCTCACGTGTCTCTAAGGGAAACTTAATTCCTAGTTTCCTGGGACTGTAGAATGTAAAAGATTTATTTCAGAGAAATGGTATCTACTTCGGAAGAAAAGGGAACTGCTTTCGATATGTGAGCTGCGCCAGTTAGTTGATCCTGTAATGATCATTAATCAAAAGTGAAGTTCAGAAACTCCACGTGGTATCGACTGTGGATTACCTGTTGCTACATCAGGCCAACGAACTTTGGAGTAACGTATACGTCTATCCTACAACTTTTTCCGTCTCGGTATAAGCTCTGAATCCGGGTAGCGAGTCTTACTCCAATAGCTCTGACTTACCCCAAACTATAACTAGTCGGTGGACAAGTCACAGTCCAGCACTTAGCTTTAACATGCTAAGTGAAATTCTGCAGAGTGAAAATTCAGACTGGAGGGTAAACAGAGTTTGGTCTTTCTTTAGCGACACTCCTTCCCACGAGACATTCACGAATGAAAACGAGAAATTCCAGAAGTACTCTCTGTTACACACCATAAGTTGTCTTACAGAGCAGCAGTGTTGTTGTGGAGTTAAAGTGATTCATAAGGCCGTACACCTTTACTTTAACATATCCTTTCAGGACATACATCTACATGGGATACTCTGATACTTTGCAAATAACATTTAAGTGCATGGCAGAGGGATCATCGAACCACCTTTATACTACTTATCTTTCATTCCATTCTAGAACAGCGCGCGGGAAGAAAGAACATCTGAATCTCTCCGAACATCTGAATCCATCCGATCCAACTCTGATTTCTAGTATTTTATTTTGATGATCATTTCTACCTATGCACGTGGGAGTCAGCAATATATTTTCACATTCGGAGGAGAATGTTGGCGATTGGAGTTTCGTAAGCAGCTCACGCAGCAGCGATAAGCGCCGTTGTTGTAAAGATTCCCATCCGAGATCCTATATCATTTTCGTAACGCTGTCTCCCCTGTATCGTGACAATACGAAACGCGCTGCCCTTCTTTGGAATCTCTCGATGGCTTCCGTCAAACCCACCTGATAAGGATCCCACACTGGGCAGCAATACTCCAAAAAAGGACGGACACGCGTAGTGTTTGCAGCGTCTTTAGTATTTTTGCTGCATCTTTTAAGAGTTCTGCCAATAAAAGACAACACCTGGTTCGCCTTCCCTACGACATTATCTTCTTTCCAGTTTAATTCTGAAGTAATAGTAATGCATAGGTATTTAGTGGAGTTTACGGCCTTCACTTTTGGTTGCTTTATCTTTTAAACAAACTTTAATGGATTTTTTTTTTTCGTTCTCATGTGGACGACTTTACTCCTCTCATTATTTAGAGTCAATTGCGAATTTTTACAGCGTAGTGATATCTTATTTAGATCGTTCTGTAATTCGTTTTGATCTTCAGGTTATTTTACTACAAGGTAAATGACGGCGTCATCTGCAAACAACCTAAGAAAGCTGCTCAGATTTCTGTCAAATTGTTTATGTAAATAAGGAACAGCAGAGAACCAATAACACTACCTTGTGGAACGCCCGATATCACCTCAATTTTAATCGATACTACACCATCGATTACTATAAACTGCGTCCTTTTTGACAGGAAATCCCGTAGCCAGTGGCAAATTTGGGGCAATATACCATAACCACGCAATTTGTTTAAAAGCAGTTTGTGAGGTACTGTGTCAAAAGCCTTCTGGGAATCAAGAAATACGGAATCGATTTGAGATCCCTTTTCGATAGCACTCATCACTTCGTGTGAGTAAAGAGCTAGTTGTGTTTCGTATGAACGATATTTTCTAAAGGCGTGTCGACCTTGGGACAAAAGATCTCTATATATAAAAGGAAGTGTCCCTATTGACTGACTGACTGACTCATCATCGCCCAGCGCAAACCACTGAAGATAGAAACTTGAAATTTGTGGAGGGTGTTGATCTTACTCTGTAGGCGTCATTTAAGAAGCGATTTTTCGATATTCCGTCCGTAAGGGGGTCAAATAGAGGATGAAACGTTTTTTGAAAATACGTAGCTGTTAAGGCAATTTCAAAGCTAGAACTACAAAATTTCGGATTTTAATTCAGGGTTCGAATTTAAAAGACACGTGTTTCGGCATTTTTTGAAATTCGACAAATAAGGAGGTAAAACAGGTGACGCGAAAAATTTATTTTCAAAAATATGTTGCTGTTACCTCAAATTTTAAGCTATAACTACGAAACTTCGGATATGGAATCTTGGTCAGGATTAAAAATCCACGAGTTGTAGTATTCAGCAAGTAAGAGGGTTAAATAGAGGATCAAAAATTCTTTTTAAAAACGCTTTGCTATTGATATAATTTTGAAGATAGAGCTGCAAAAATTGATAATTGAATAGTTGGTTAGACGTTAAAAAATACGTGTTTCCGTATTTTTAGAAATTCAACCATCAAAGGGGTTAAATTGGAGAGGGGGTGTTTTTCGAAAAATGTTGCTATTTAGGCAATTTTGCAGTTATAATTCGGGGTTCGAATTTAAAAGACACGTGTTTCGGCATTTTTTGAAATTCAACCAATAAGGGGGGTAAAATAGAGGACGCAAAAAATTGATTTTCAAAAATATGTTGCTGTTAACTAAAAATTTTGAAGCTATAACTACGAAACCAAGGATATGGACTCTTGAGGGGGTGAAATACGAGATTCAAACATTGATTTTCAAAAACATGGTGCTGTTAACACAAATTTCAAGCTATAACTACGAAACTTAAGATATGGATTCTTCATCAGGATTCAAAAGAAATTAAGCTCATGGTTCAGGGTAGTTTCAGGGGTAAGACAAGGCTGTAAGCTGTCCCCACTGTTGTTCATACTATTGATGGACCATATGTTGAAAACAGTAAACTGGCAGGGCGGGATTAAAGTAGGTGAAAACAAAATAAGCAGTCTCGCATATGCGTATGACTTAGTTTTAATGGCAGATTCGATTGAAAGGTTGCAAACTAATATTTCAGAGCTCGATCAGAGGTGCAAGGATAATGATATGAAGATCAGCATCTCCAAAACGAAAGTAATGTCTGTGGGAAAGAGATTCAAACAGATTGAGGAGGGTAAGAGGAGTCGAGGTAGACCAAGAATAAAGATTCGGTGCAGTATAATTTTGAAGTAAAAGGCATAACAAGAGACGAGGCATCAATGTTAGCATTGAATAGGGGATCATGGAGGGATTTTATTAGATGTACTATGCTCCAGACTGAACGCTGAAAGGCATGATCAGTCTCTAATGATGATGATGATGATGATTAAAAAGAGCAACTGGTGCAGACCAACCAGCCTACGCATGCGAAGCAGCGGGGGTTCAGCTAGTTCATAATATTTGAGTACGGGATATGTTCAAAAACCCTGCTAACTATTTTCTGTAAATTGTTTTCAAAATCTATGGTGTTCATTCCCAGCTTTTCTTTGATTTCCTCATGAACACCATAGATGAAACAGTTAGAGCGAACAGACTGAGATGGTGGGGTCATGTCATACGCATGGGAGAAGCAAGGTTGTCTAAGAGACTCATGAGCTCGTCAGTGGACGGTAGACCAAGAGGAAAGTACTTAGTTTTCGGTGCAGAATGATTTTGAAGTGAAAGGCATAACATCAGACGAGGCATCAATGTTAGCATTGAATAGGGGATCATGGAGGAATTTTATTAGAGGTACTATGCTCTAGACCAGGGGTGGCCAACACGCGGCCCGCATGAGGCCCGCGGGCCTATAAATATTGGCCCGCGGAGCTGTTTCACATGAAAGAAAAATTTAACTTTTATTTCATGTAAAACCTGCAAAATCGCATTCCATCGAACACCTTGCGTATCATATCGGATAACAATAATTATTATCATTTCATTGATTCAACTATCTTTAAATTTTCGTGTATATTCCTGTTTGGGGATATACCACTACTGTCTGTTGCGCGGCATGTGGCTGAGGCGCAGGACGTTGCGGGAAGTAAGGGGGCGGGAGAGGCAGCTTGTGGAGCGCTGGACGCCGCGCGACCGCCCGCCCGCCCGTTGTGAATTTCGTGGCAGCCAGTTTCCAGTTTGTCAAAGAGAGCTGGGGCTGGCGGTGCCGGAGACGCGAGCGTTGCCGGCCGTGCCGTGTTGTGAGAGCGGCGAGAGGACCGCCGGCAAGAACGGCAGCTGTGGTACCTGCCTAGTTCCCGGCGAGCGCGATTGAAGAGAAGAGGGAAGAAGGCGCTCTGGTTTAGGAATCTATAGCGTTCGATTGATGTGTGCCACATCAGCCCCAGCTTGTAGCACACCGAATACACAACGGCGTTTACAGCCCCTCTTCGATCTGACAGAAGGTAACATCTCGCTGCACCGTGCGACAGAGCATCCTCCAGATTGATGTTGCTTCGTCTGAATCGCAATCGCTTCAGCTACTGCGTTAGCGTTATTGTTCGGAAATAAATGTTTGATTCGTCTCCAGACACTGACGAATTTGTTAATGAAACAGAAGAATCAGCAGCATTGTATCCACTTAAGTATATCACGAAGTCATGAGATTTACATCGTCATTAAGTCATATTTCATTAAAGTTTGAGATCATGGCTAAGAACGGATGAGTCCCCAGAAACGGGTGGGAAACGCGAAGCTTTAGTTCAGTTAACTAAAAACGAGCTCCGAAAAGTTGGCAATACATCGGTGTTAATCTTTCACTGAGTAATCCTTCATGAGAATTTATGTGCAAAATCCTTCAAATAGACCATGTCATGAAGGTAGTTGTCAAAACAGTGAACTCTATTAAGTCGAGAGGTTTGAATCACCGGTAAGTTTCAAGAATTTTTGAAGTCTTTGGAGTCAGGGCACGAACATATTTCGTATTACACAGTAAAAATATCGCTAGTTCGTCAAAAATGTTGAAAAGAATGTTTGATTTGAAGCAAGAAATACAACCATTCTCTGAAAGCAACTCAAAGATACTCCTGGAATTCGAAGGTAAGGAAGGGCTTTCCATCTTTGCTTTTTGGTCGATATAACAAGCGACCTAAATGATCTTAATATTCAACTCCAAGGAAACTATCAGCTGATTAATGTCATGCATGTTCGTGTTTCTGCATTCCTAATGAAACTTGGGCTATGGGAGCAACAATTTCGAGCAAAGAACTACACACATTTTCCTACACTGTCATAGCAATCGGACGTCACTCAGCGGCAGCGATTAAATAGCCTTCTTTAATGTTGATACCCGATTTCAACACTCAAGAAACATAGTCTGCTTTTTTCTATATTTGCTATGCCACTGCCTGTAGACATGAGTTCACTACTGGCACATTTACAAATGAAATGCTGCGAAATGCAATGTGATTCACAATTGAAAGAGAAATCTCATCAGGTTGGTTTCGAAGCGCTCTATAAAACTTATTTAGACGAAAAACATCCAGCGTTTTACAAACATGCTATAAAAATTTTCATAATTTGGAAACACGTACGTGTGTGAACAGCTTTTGCATAAAATCATATACGAGAACACGAATTATTTATGTGCATCTGCAAAACTCTTTCGTGTAGCAACAGCTTAACTTGATGTCAACATTGATTCAAACAAAGCCAGACATACCACTGACACTGTATTTCATTAAATTGTCTAATAAATTGCATACTAAAATTATATAATAATTTGTACAATAAATGTTCTTTAATCACATTAGTATTACTTTCTTTAAAAATAAATTAGTATTCTTTCTGTTTTTGGTTCAAAAAAAAAAATATATCAGTAGTGCGGCCCGCAGGGTAATCCGCACTCAAGCATTTGGCCCGCCCGTTGTAAAGGTTGGCCACCCCTGCTCTAGACTGAACGCTGAAAGGCATAATCAGTCTCTAATGATGATGATGATGTTTTCAGAATGCCAATAAAGAGCGTGACATTGTCGTGGTTGGCTTGGTACGTCCACTCACCTTGTTGGCAGGCTCGACCCAGGGCCCCGGCGTGGAGGGCCCCGGGCTGGGGGAGACGAGGGTGTGGTAGCCCTGGTCGAGCGACGGCGACGCCCGGCCCAGCTTGTGGTGGTAGGCCTGGTGGTAGCAGGGCGGCGGCGGCGACGGCGACGGCGACCTGCGGCTCAGCAGGTGGTAACTCTGCTCCAGCTGGTGGTGGTAGCCCTGCCGGTGGTCCAGCGCCGGCGACGACCTCCCGAGCTTGTGGTGGTACGCCTGGTGCTCCAGCGACGGCGACGCCCGCAGTTGGTACGCCTGCAAGAAACGTACGAGCGTGACACTCGTGTACCGTACCCACATCCGTGATTCTGGAGTCGTCAAGGTTCAGAATCCTCAGTTAGTATTTATAAACCAGAAGTAAATAACTAGAGCTGTGACTCTTAGTATTAACGTGCTACCAAGTTAGATTCCATACTGCATTTATATCCTCAGCGACTGTTATGTCGATGATGAACAAAATGTTCAAATGTTTGTAGAACTTATGGGACTTAATTACGGGGTCATCAGTCCCTAAGCTTACAAACTACTTATGAACTAGCTAAGACTAAGGACGGCAGAAATATCCATGCCCGAGGGGGGACTCGAACCCCCGACCGCAGTGGCCGTGATTGGAGCGCCTCAGTCCTCTCGGCCACCGCGGCCGGCTCGATGATGAACACCAAGGTTACTCTCCATGGTTTGTACTCCACGACTGTGATATGTTTCCAATACTCTGAGAAATGTCCAGTTGTCATACTTGGCGTGGTGTGAGTTTTTCCACATTAATAACATCTACAGTTAAATACATGCATTGATAATGGCCAGTTACTGGCCGAAATTATGATTTGCCAATAAAGATTTTTTTTAAAAACACGACTGATGGCTGAAAATTCTCAGAGTATTGAAAACATATATTTCTTTACTGCCGCAAACGTAGATTTCGGTCATTACCAATGTTAGAAACGTAGTTTAAACAACAAATAAATAAATATATGCGAGTGACTACTGTTCATCATCCACATTGTAACATGTTAACACATGTAAGGAGAAATAAAGATCCAGATTTAAAAGGCCGTAATAGTGAACAGAAATCTTTCTATTTTATTGTACTACCTACAGATCAAGAGGCAATGGCGGAATAAAGTCATCCTCAGTTAAAGTAAAGAACAATTACACTCCTCTTCGAATGGAGTGAACAGTCTAATGAGTGAAGAATAAAGAATAAGAGTATGCGGAAGTAATGAGAAGCAACAGACATGACATTTTTTTTTTAATGCATATTGATAACATCAGCCGTTTAATATATTTATAGCTTTATCGGTTTCGGTTACGAACAATCATCAGAAAAGTAAATTAAACATTATTCTTCAAAAGTGGAAACTCCAAGATCGCGAAATACTTTTTTTATTTAATGACCACCGGTGTCGGAGGACTGTGCCAGCATCATCTTGTCATATTACATTTTATAAGTTGGTCATCTTATTTAAAAAATAGATATAAAATAATAAGTGCAACATAGCAATTGGTCTACATGTAAAATACATAAATTAAAACATCACAGCTTGCAGCTTGAGTATCATGCAAGCTGTGATGTTTCAATTTATGTATTTTACATGTACACTAAGTGCTATGTTGCACTTATTATTTTATATCTTTTTTTTTCTTTTTTTTTTATTTTTATTTTGGCACAGTCCTACTAAACCGGTCGTCTTTAAATGAAGTAAGTATTTCGCGATCTTGGCGTTTCCACTTTTGAAGATGATTAAACCATCAGATCGCATCCAAAATCTGTAGTGTCAGATAATGTCTAAATTAAACAGACTGATTACGTTGGTACAATGTCTGTCACCTTCTTATTGTCAATAAATGAAAGATTCGTAAAAATGTCACTTGACATTAGGTCTTGACGATACATAGAACAACTGTAACGTTACAAATATAACAAACAGCTGATAGTTGCCAATGTGCATTTTTAAAGTATATTACTGCTCTTACCACACATCTCAGTAAAAATTTGAGACATGAAATTAGCGAGAAAATTTGCGAATAGGCTAAGTGAAGTAATTCTACTCCTTTGAACGCAATATTACTTATAAAAAACGATAGAAGATTGTAGAGAGTAACTAGAGAGTCAAAAGGAGATTAATTTCTAAAACAAGTTGTATTTTTAAGAATTTCTGCCTGGAACTCGGCATTGTATCGATGTAAATCATTGAGAGTGGAAAAATCTGAAAGGAAAAGTATCGAAATGAGTAAATATAGTGCAATAGTATGACATTGAAAAATCAGATAATTATAAGAAATTGGTAGGTTCTCTACAGAAAAGGTTATCTACAAAACACATAACTATGCGGAGCGCTCTGAGTAGGAGACTATACGTAATGACGTGAAGACATCAAGGAGTAACTTAAATTGTTGTAGAAGAAACTATAGAGGACTAAAATTGTAGGTGACCACAAAAATATTCCCAATAAATAAAAATTGACGTTATATACTGTATAAGAATTAGTGAGATGAATTTGCGACTCGCGAAGAGGCGATACCTAGCTTCATAAACTACTTAAGAAGGCACCAAAGAGGTCAGTAGAATAATTATTAAGAGATTACCTGACATATTCGGGTTTGGAGGCGATTTGATCGCTTTAAGGTTTTCAAAATGAAATGCCAAGATCGCACAATACTAATTTATTCAATGGCTACCGGTTTCGGTGAACTGTGTCACCATCATCTGGTCACATAGATATTACAAGCTGGTCATCTTGTTAAAAAAATTGGGTATAAAATAACAAATGCAACATTGTGCTTAGTCACTATAAAAAAATATACACAAGTTAATAACATGACAGCTTATGAAATACCTTTTTTTTTAACAAGAGGACCAGCTTGTAATATTTATGTGACCAGATGATGGTGACAGAGTTCACCGAAACCGGTCGTCATTGAATAAATTATTAATGTGCGATCTTGACATTTCATTTCGAAAACCTTAAAATTATTAATAGATCGTAAATTTCTTCTTCGCATTAATTAGCTATACCTGGTTCATCAGACGTGAAAACACAGACAGGGGGAAAAATCTATGCAAGACGAAGTGAAGAGTGTACGTCCATTTACGTAGCGAGCGAAGTTCCGTTGTGGTAAACTCACTGAACTCGAGACGACGGCCGTTCAAACGCGTCTCCAGCCATCCTAGAATACGTTAGAATCCGTTCCCAGTGTCAAATTTATTAGACTCACCAATAATTAGACCGGATACCCGTCCTTTTAACCTGATCAGCAGGGCTAATCTTATACATCCTCAAGAGTACACTAACGAACGTGAAAATTGGAGCAAAGAGGAAGAATTACCGGAGTGAAGCAAACTCAGAAGCTGCTAAATGTGAGCGCAGTAGACTCATACGAAATTAAAGTCGGATATACGCACCCACCAAAGCTGTGACGACTCGAAAGCAGTTCTTTGTGTCCAGTAGCTAGTCGTGAAGACGGCACAGCAAGTGTCACCCGACGCAGTGTCAGCAGTTGAGTGTAAAGCAATGTTAGCTTTTAATGACATGACAGCACTCATTATAGACGGAGTTTGAAACATTCTCGAATGTGGCTTCAGTGGCTTACGGATATAATGAGAAACATTAATCTTGCTGGCCGTGGTGAAAGCTAGCAGCATCGACATCAATTCGATGGTCGGCGCTCAGTAAAGACGCTGGACGACGACGGCTACGCGTGAAATATTTCTGCTTTAGCATCCCATGGACAGCTTAGCTCGACAACGGTATGTTTGAACTACGATCTTATTTCTACTAATCCATTGATGTTGACGCTCAAACATTTTGACGTACTGGTCGCAACTTTTGCCTCATTATATTCCACCAGATGAGCAGTAGAGAAGCAATTTCGGCTACAGCGGACTAAATATACCTGCCAACCTTCAAAATGTAAAAATCAGAAGATCCAGTTTAGAAAATCGGGGGATTCTTCAAAAAATCAGGAGATACGTTCTATCAAAAACTGCAGCGCACTTTACTATAAACCTTAAGATAACTGATTTTAGTGTTTTCCTATAATCTCATAACGCTACATAATGGCTACAAAAATACTGGCGTTAACCCAATTGTTGATTACATCCTTATATTTTGTAGCCAGTCCAGGTAAAGTGTTTGATTATTTTGATCAAAACAAAAAAGTTCACAGCTGTATATTTGTGCTAACCTGGGAACATGTTACGGAACAAGTGACCCACATATAGTCATCGTATTTAATTGGTAAATAGTACTCTATAATAAATAATGTAAATAAGCACTCTACATGTATCACATGATCACTTTCACTTTTTTCAGCAATTTCAGTCTTTTATTGTTACTCACACACTTTTCATTTTCTCTGCACGTATTTTGGTACATTGCTTTTTTCACCATGTGATGTGGAAATATCACATCGAGAAAGAGTACAAAATAGAAAAAAATGTTCCGAAAACTGCTTAAAAATTGATTATATTTCTTGCCATACTGGAACACATACCACCGAATTGAAATCTCGTAATCACGTGAAATGGCTGTTTACACGAAATTTTCCTTTCTGCAATTTGCGTATTAAACTGATGCCTCTAACTATCCAGTCAAAAGGTTACCAGCGATTAAAAAACCACTGAAGTGATTTCACTTACGTGCACTGACAAAACATCACATTCAAAAACAGCACAACATTGAAACACTACATGTATATTTGCAAATACGAGGAAAGAGCAGAAACAAAATGTTCTAATGTTTGTCAAGCTTAAGGGACTTAACTACGGGGTCATCAGTCCCTAAACTTATAAACTACTTATGAACTACCTACAACTAAGGACGGTACAAATATCCATGCCCGAGGGGGGATTCGAACCCCCGACCGTAGTGGCCGTGCAGACCGTGACTGAAGCGCCTCAGTCCCCTCGGCCACCGCGGCCGGCAGAGCAGAAACAATCATTATATAAGTCAAGCGCAACTCCTAATTTCTATGAATTTCGATATATATTTATTTTGAACTGATAAATGAACACAGGACTTTTGACCATTGTCGGAAAATCGAATCTTGGGTTTCAGGACAAAAGTTAAAAATCGGGAGAAATAATGGCAAAATCAGGAGGCGGGAGAAAAAGTGAAAAATCAGGAGACTCCCGCCTAAATCGGGAGTTGACAGGTATGGTCGGACTTAATGACTTGAAGGAGACAAGTGTGTAGTCGATGCACAATCGATCCTGCACAGTGCGCGTCGTCTTTTCTGTGTGACATTTGCCGCGTTGAGACCGAACGTTCTAAACACCTGATTTCCGTAGATCTAAATCATCTTTAACTTATCACAAAGCGCCGAGATTTTTGAAAGAAAATAATGAAACAGTTAATCGTTTTCCCAGGAATGGAGTATGTCTGGACGAGGGAAGATTTAATTTAACGCAATAAGTAGCCCATTAAAGTTGTATGATTTTGGAAGAAGAGAGAGTAAATCGTGAAGGGGGATATTGCAGGGAGAGAGGGTGGAGACCAACCGGCGGCCCGCAATATGTTTCAATGCGGCCAGCAGAAAAAATTCTTAGTAGAAATAGATAATTAACTGGATCAACTTATCTTCATTACGTCAGTGTAATGTTTATCGGAAAAAGGTGTTGAAAACATATATTAAAATAAGTGTTTAAAGAAATTAAGTAATTTTGGCTGTTTGTTAAAATACGGTCAGAGGGAATATTACGTGTTGAGTTCATAGATATTATCACAATATCGACTCGTAATCATATCGTCCATAATTTTTTGTTATTTACAATTTTATTATTTTTGTCGTAATTGTTTTGAAAAAGACATAAAACTATAGGAAAGCTTAAAGTGGGCCCCAATACACACCAGTGCGATTTTTTCCATGATAGTGTCAAAACTAGATGATATTCTATCGTCTGAATCTCCTGACATCGTTAGGAGAGCCAGTCATGAATAAATTGTTCCACCTGGAATACAAGTATATGAAACACGGGAAATTCCCGCCGACGTCAAGAAGAATATAGTAATTCCAATTCCAAAGAAACTAAGTACAGACAAATGTGAAAATTACATAACTATCAATTTAATAACACGAATGTTTTACAGACGAATGGAAAAACTGGTGGAATCCGACTTTGGGGAAGATCAGTTTAGATTTAATAGAAATGTAGGAACGCGGGAGGCAATACTCACGATTTATCTTAAAAGATAGCCTAAGGAAAGGCAAATCTATGTTTTTAGCATTTGTAGATGTGGAGAAAGCTTTTGACAATGTGGACTGGAATTCAAATTCTGAAGGTATCCGGGGTAAAAAATTGGGAGCGAAGAGTTATATTCAACTTGTACAAAAACCAGACAGTAATTATGAGAGTAGAAGGGCATGAAAGGGTCCCACTTGTTGGGAAGGGAGTAAGACAGGGTTGTAGCCTTCCTCCAATGTTGTTCAATCTGTACATTGACCAAGCAGTGAAGGAATGGAAGGAGAGACTTGGAGAGGGAATTAATGTATTGGGTTTGCCGATGACATAGTAATTCTGTCAGAGACCACAAAGGAATGGTAATTGAATGGGATGGGTAGTGTCTTAAAAAGCGGGTTTAAGATGAACAACAATAGTAAGACAAGGATAATGGAATGTAGCGTCAGAAAATCAGGCGATGCTGAAGGAATTAGGTCAGGTAAGGAGACAGTAAAGGTAGTAGATGAGTTTAGTTATTTGGGTAGCAAAATAGCTTCTCATGGCTGGAGTAGAGAAGATATATATATTGCCAAATGGCTGTGGGAAGAACATTGTTTCTAAAGAAGCGAAATTTGTTAATATTCAATATTAGTTTAAATGTTTAGAGTGTAGCATTGTATGGGAGTGAAACGTGGACAATAAGGAATTCAGACAAAAAGACGATAGAAGCTTTCGAAATGTGGTGCTACAGTCGAATGATGAAGATTAGATGAGTAGATCACGTAACAAATAAGGTGCTCAACAGAATTGAGGAGAAAAGGAGTTTCTGGTATATCCTGACTAAGGGAAGGGATAAGTTAGTGTAACACATTCTGACACATCAAGAAATCGTCAAAGTAGAATTAGAAGGAAGTGTGTGGGGAAAAAATCGTAGAAGAAGACAGAGGGACGAATACAGTAAGCAGATTCAAAGTGATGTAGATTGTCGTCCGTATTCTCACAAGGGAAACACCAAGTATGGTACTAACGGATGTTGATGGGTCGCAGGTATGTTGTGAGGGAAATCCTCCAGACCATCCACCCAAAAGGATTTATTCGAATGGGCCTTGATTTCTAAGATAATCGAGATCAAATTAGCAGCAAATTACCACGCGTAACGTGTCTACTTATACATGGCGGTTACCGTTGAGGGAGACAGCGTGGTGTAATCGGCAATGTGCTAGGGTCTTATGCAGGAGACCCGGGTTCGATACCTATCGGCAGAAGAATTTTTAAAAATTGTAATTACTACTTTGTATATTAAAAAAGGAAAGAAAAGAAAAAAGAAAAACGCAAGGAAAAAGATATAAAGAAAGAAAAACAAAAATAATGAAAAGTCAAACGATTAAAAAATAAGCAAGAAAATAAAAAAAAAATTAAATAAAAAATATTTCCCCTCGAGTCATTTATTTTTCACTTTTAACTTTTGACTGCTCATCACACACATTCATTTCCGAAGAGGTTTCGTGTGATGGGCCTGCTTCTATGATAGCGCATTTGTTTTCCACGTTGCCCTACTTGCCGCACGCATGAACGTATGAACGACACGCTACGGATGACTAACCGACTGGCCGTAGCATAATAGTCCACTGGGACGCGTCACGTGGGTACACACGTCATAGGAGGAGATAAAAACAGCACGGTCAGGAACTGTAAACATGGGTATTAAAGTTGCCCAAATATTATTGGAATTAACAAAAGACTGCTTACTGATTTCTAAACATGCTTCAATCGCCTTAAAAGTGTGCTTTAAAAAAAAAATGAATAAAATAATCGTCGCGTGATACATAACATTTGAGCGAACGTTACATGTTTAATCCTGACCATTTACTGCAAAAGTTTACATAAGAATGGTTATAAAAATTACATAATTATGCTCAATCATCGAAAAGGTGTAAAATGTAATTGACCCACGTCGGACTTACAAATCTCCTGCATAGGAACCTAGCACCTTGCCGATTACACCACGCTGTCTCGCTGAGCGGTAACCGCCACGTATAAGTAGACACGTTAAGTAATTTGATGCGAATTTGATTTCGATATCCTTAGAAATCAAGGCCCGTTGGAACAAATCCTTTTAGCCTGATGGTCTGGAGGAATTCCCTCACAACATACCTACGACCCATCAAATTCCGTTGGTATCATACTTGGTGTTCCCCTTGTCAGATGAAGAGGCTTGCACAGGGCAGGGTAGTGTAGAGAGCTGCATCAAACCATCCTGTGGACACTGTGTCTAGAGCAAGCCCCTAGCACGCTGTAGCAGAGAAGCGAGGCAACTGTCCCCGAATTTAAACAGCTGGTCGCCGCCATTTGCAGGGAAGGATTTTAGTACTGGGGTTGTGATTTTAAGTATATGAGATGCAACAAGAGGAAAATAAAGCACAAAATAAACGGATATTTGTTTAAAAGTAATTACTGATTACTGCAATCTGTTTGAAAAGTATTCTTAAATGAATGAAGTTTCACAATTCCCTAAATACGTCTGCATAGAAACAAGAAATTAAGGATGTAATGCGCTTTTCTGAGAAGGTGGTGCGATTTTCCATCGAGATATTTGCATAAGATGATTCCATGAAACTTGTAAAGTAGCAGAGAGTGCGATTATTTTTTAATTTTCTTAATTTTCTGTCAGGTCCTGTTTAATTTATGCCGACTACTCTATACGTTTTGCACGCTTATGTTTGCACACCACATTTTTGTCTACATTACTTTCCATATTACGTAGTATTTTTCTTTCAACTCCGTCAATTTTGGTTATCAATAATTATAATAACACATGCAACTTTAAACAGCCATTTCATTCGCACATTACTTTTTAACAGAGATAGTACTTCTCAAAGTGGTTGAGTATGCAACATTCGATCAAATAATGACGATATACGAAGTACAATCACCACCTGTTGAGTGTCTAAAACCTATTATTCGACCTACTTATGCATCATACTCGTATATGTGATTAAAAATCTAAATACTTCTTATACGCCTAGTTCTTCATTCAGCTTAAGTTAGTATTTTTAGTAATTTAAAGGCAAATAAAATAATTAGATTTATAAGGGGCAGCCCTCAGTCGCATAGTACGAAAATAACCGTAACCAGGTTTCAATGCCGCTATGGGCACCTTCTTCAGACGAAGATGAATATGTTAAAACTATATGTCAAAACTACACTAGCCTCCTAGTGACTGCTCCGCCTGTCTACAACTATTTACTTTTTAGGTATGACTATCTGATTATGTCAGATATATTTTTTGTATATTAAATTTTGACATGTAGTTTTAACATATTCATTTTCGTCTAAAGAAAGTGCCCATAGCGGCATTGAAACCTGGTTACGATTATTTTCGTACTTTGCGACTGAGGGCTGGCCCTTACAAATTTAATTGTATTGTAAAAGTCGCTGATTCACAGCTATGCACAAAACTGCAAATAAAATATAAGTACTTGTCATGCAACAAAGTACTTTTCTCAGTTTTAGAGAACCAGTTGTATGAGGAAAACTTGAACAGCCGCGGTAGAGTAGCCGAGCGGTCTAAAGCGTCTCGCTGCAGCGCGCGCGGTTGCTCGCCGTGGAGTTTCGAGTCCTCCCTGGGGCATGGGTGTGTGTGTGTGTGTGTGTTTGTAAGCTACAGACTGATGTCCACGCAGTTTGGTCCGATAGAATTACAAACATTTTTTTGAAACTTAAACAAAAACAAAAGCTCATGATTTATTATTTTCCATGAAAATACTTTACAGTATACAAGTAATGACTGATCTGTGAAATGTAACATTGTTTCCGTCTTCGCCTTTGCTTCCATTCTTACTGTTACAATTAAAAGCAGCACACGAACGAACCACGTTTCCCTGCAAATGGCGGCTCGTGTCACGTTCAACGTGGGGACGCAACACTAGCGCCAGCGAGTGGTCTAGTTTTTATTTAGTGAGTCTACGGTCTAGAGACGTGCGAGCAGTGATGAGCTGGCGACTGACCTGTGCGTCGGCGGCGGCGGCGTGGCCCAGCTTGTGGTAGGCCTGGTGGTCGACGGCGTGGTAGGGCTGGTGGTAGGCGGCGTGCGGCTGCTCCAGCTGGTAGCGGTACGGCTCGAAGGCGGGCGACGGCGAGGGCGACGGCGTGGGCGACGCGCGGCCCAGCTTGGCCAGCGGGCACACCATGGGCGACAGCCGGCCCACCGGCACGCCGCCGGGCCGCGCGGCCAGCAGCGCCGCGCCCGCGCCGCCCACCGCGCCGCCCACCGCGCCCGCGCCCGCCGCCTCGCGGCCCACGTGCGACATCGCGCCGCCTCACCACCTGCACATGCACAGCCACCACAACGACACCTCAATAATTGTCAAAGGAGAGAAACAGCGATCTATTTGGTACGATTAATTACATATATTTTTGACGAAGTACGGCGTTCATATGAATAAAATAAATCGCAATTTGCGATGTTATGGCTTCACTGTATGAGGTTTAGATGGAATACCAAACTGTGGCGAATGAAAATTTGTGCCTGGCCGGGATTCGAACCCGGGATCTCCTGCTTACTCGGCAGAGGCGTTGACCACTCCACCACCGAGGACACAGTGACCAGCCCGACTGTAGAGGACTCTTCCCTGCACGTCTCCCGCCACACACAAATCTCCATTCGCCACGCTGTCTCTTTCCTATTACCACAGCCTATTTATTCTATAATGCTCGCAGCCACAATACTGTATTCCCGCATAGGCTGTGGCAAAGAGATAGCGTGGCGAATGGAGATTTGTGTGTGGTGGGAGACGTGCAGGGAAGAGTCCTCTGCAGTCAGGCTGGTCACTGTGTCCTCGGTGGCGGAGTGGTCAACGCGTCTGCCTAGTAAGCAGGAGATCCCGGGTTCGAATCCCGGCCGGGCACAAATTTTCATTCGCCACAGTTTGGTATTCCATCTAAACCTCATACAGTGAAGCCATAACATCGCAAAATGCGATTTACTTCATTGGTATGATTAATATTACAAAAAACAGACTTGATCGCAAAAATTAACAGTTTCAATTAACCGGTTTCGACCTGATGTAGGTCATCGGAATAACAAGTAGCCCATGTGGCCGATGCTGGACTCGGCTGGGCTGGGCCGTCCGGGGATGTTCTGCTGCCAGTAGATAACTGTTACCTGCTGGCAGCAGAACAGCCCAGGACAGCCCAGCCTAGTCCAGCACTGGGCTACTTGTTATTCCAGGAAGTGAATACTGTAAACCAACAGCTGTTTATTATTTTTCAAAGTACTACCGGTTTCGGTTATAACCCATCTTCACGGAAGAGAACTAGACAGACTGATTAAACAGGTGCATTATATGCCTCCTTATGCATACTGGAATGCATGTCACACAATAAAAATAAATAAGACGTCACTCGGCGTCTAGTCTTGGTTAAAAACATAAAAGCATTGCCTGACGCCTACTGACGTCTTATTTATTTTTATTGCATTTCCTCAAATATCTCACGGCTGTTGTACCTCATCTCAATAAAAATTTGAACTTGTTATTCCGAAGAAGACCTACATCAGTTCGAAACCGGTAAATAGAAACTGTTAATTTTTGCGATCAAGACAGTTTTTTGTAATATTAACAACAACACCGTTCAGGACAGCCTGCAGTGGAAGTGTCCCCAGTGAGAATTAAATATGCAAACCACATACAACAGGGGTGGGCAAATAAAGCCCCGCGGGCTATATGCGGGCACTATTGCAATACCTTCACATTCACTTAGAATACAGTTAAAAAACATACGCAGTCAGATTAACATAACGTTGTGCAAAGGCATTCAGATAGAACAAGTTCAAACAAATTCAGTTAAATTTCATTCAAGTAGCGTCAGTCAGTTACATTCCTTAGATAATATGGTAAAACACGTAACTTTCGCAGCAGATGTAAATTTTGTAAGAGAGAAGGAAGAAAGTTTCAAAATCCCTTTTTGAGATTATTGGAGCAGAGTCTGAAGATGCAATTTATCATAGCAGATTGTTCAAATGTTTGTAAAGCTTAAGGGACTTAACAGCGGGGTCATAAGTCCCTAAACTTACAAACTACTTATGAACTACCTTATACTAAAGACGGCACATACATCCATGCCCGAGGGGGGATTCGTACCCACGACGGCGGATCATAGCAGATTTGCAGGATGAATTCACAATAAGACTTTAGTACTTGAAGAAAAGACATCAACTTGCAGGCTGTGAATGGTTAGAATTTCAACCAGCAATATCACTCCAATTTTTTAAAATGATAGGATGCAAAAAATTAAATTGAAGAACACTGCGACTACCTTATTCATATTTATTGACTTTTATAGTGTATTTTTTTTTTTTTTTTTTTTTTTTTTTTTTTTTTTTTTTTTACTTCTGTGAAATGCAAAGCCAACTAACGAATAAATTTTGGAAAGTGCGACCCTCCTCTAACTTCTGCATCTGCATTGCGTCCCCCGAGCGAAAACAAATGCCCACACCTGAGATAGAACGACGTGCAAAATATCGATGACATAAATCATACAAGGTGCAGCGCCTATAAATGTGTATTGGTTCTTTTATCTCCATACATCAAACACAAAATTGCAACCTTATTTCTCTGTTCTCATTTACTTGGGCCACGATCATATGAATCCTGGCTATCTTTGTAATTCTAAGAAACCAAACTATTCCGATCATCTATCCCTAAACTTGCAAAGTAAGTACACTAACTTATAATAAGGCCAACACACACATACACATCCCGGAGAGAACACTCGAACCATCGACGAGTGCGCAGCATGTTGGCATGATGTATTTTTATTCGCCGAGATGTTGAAATAAATAGTCCGTAATAGTGACAGAGCAGTGAAAAGCTATTAGTAAACACATCAAGAGCGCTTGACCCAAGAATCAAATAAACACGAAAACGCGCCCATTGTACTTGGGCACATCTAGAGCAGTGTTTATCAATCTGTGGGTCTAACCCGTCGCGACGGTGGGGGCAGGGGGGGAGAAGGGAGGGGGATAAAATCGCTGCCACGGGAGGCAGTACTTGTAACATGAAACAAGTATGAGTTTAGTAATGCAAAAAGGTACGCCTAAGTAAAATTTATTTAATGTTAAAATATTCTTGTATGACACTCATTATGTACTGAATTAACCATAGAATGTTTTACAATATAGTGTGTCAATGATGAATAATCGCTTAGTCTGAGAACTGTTTTCAGAAACCAATCGATAGTCAAAAGAACGTGAGACACTAAGTAATTCTGAAAAATTAAAAAGAAAAAAGAAAAACACATCTACCTCTTTACATGTTGTCTGTACAGTAGGACATTTCTTAAACAGCATAATTCACTTCTGTGTATTGCCTGAAATGCAAAGCCCTCCTTAACCAAAGTATATTTTTCTGTTGGAAATCATGTAGAAATAGAATAATGTGTTCCATTCCAAAAATAGACAAAAAACTTCGTCCAACAATTTAAACGAAAGATGAGGCAGAAACGAAAATTTAATTTGTTTCCTTTGAGAAAATATAGTTTTGTTGCGGTTCGTAACTGGGGGGAGGGGAAGGGGGAATATTTTTTTTATTAGGAAGGGGTCGCATATTCGAAAAGACTGAAAAACACTTACCTAGAGCTATCCAGGGGCTAGGGAAAGATACACATCAAAAGAAAAAACTACAAAGAACAAAACTTTTCTAGCTTAAAGGGGGAAAACAGGTGGCTCTGCCATAGGTCAAACTGATATCAGCTGCATTTTTTTAAAATAGATACCTCCATTTCTTATTACATATCCGTCTAGTACGTAAAGAAGTATGAATGTTTTATTTGGAACACTTTCATCGCTTTATGATAGATGGCGCTGTAATTTTCACACAGTCATATTGCTCACGATTTTAGATTAACAGTGGGTAACAGGTAGGTTTTTTTCCCCTTTCTTTTTTTCTCTCTCTCTTTTTCTTTTCCTTCTTGTTTTCTGTTTTTTAATTAAAACACTTAAGATAGGTACGATTGAACTTTATTTCGGTTGTTCCAATGTGATACATGTACTTTCGAGAAACTATCATTCATTATCAGAACGCATGCTGTTACTGCGTGATTACCTGTAATTACCTCATGACTTCAATAAATGCTCAAAATGATGTCCTTCAACTTCAATGCATTTGGCAATACGCGTAACGAAATTCCTCTCTAAAGCGAATAGTTCGCCTTCAGTAATGTTCTCACATGCATTGACAAGGCGCTGACGCATGTTTTCAGGCGTTGTCGGTGAATCACAATAACATCCTTCAATTTTCCCCACAGAAAGAAATATGGGGATGTAAGATCCGGTGAACGTGTAGGTCATGGTATCGTGCTCCTAGGACCAATCCATCTGTCATTAAATATTCCATTTAAGTGGAGGGGACATTATATCTGTCAGCTGGAAAGCTACTAGGAGAGGATTACTGGGATCTTCACCTTAAAGAAAGGAAATTTTCTGAAACCCTGGCCAGCCGTCAGGATCTGACAGCCCTCCTCCCATTCTCCCTAATGTATGCAGTTGCTTCCCCTCCGGTATGGAAGTAATACCTGTTTGTGAATGCCGATGCCATTTGCCTGGATGTAATGAGTTTCTGTTAACCACTGCGCTACGTCTGTGCGCTCACCTCTTCGCTTAGCTGCAGTCGCAGTAACGGCCTCGTAAGTAGCGCCTGGAAAGCAGGCAGCCCGCCAGACCCGTTAGCAACATTGTCCAGCCTAGCTAAACGGCTGCAGCGACCGATACGGAGACATAGCTCGCTGTCTTAACAGCACGAACTGTTTCCCGAATACACATATTGTTATAATATACCCCACCATACTATGCAGAATCTGTTTCTACGGCTGCTTTGCTAGACCTTGACTTCCTTCAAGGCAGGCATTTTTCCTTAGACGCCGATTAATATTGCGGAACAAAAGTCGTAAAGTTGTGCACTTTGTGGACCACTGGTAATTTCCAACATAATCTGCTCCTTAAAGCCGAGCATGGGATTAGAGTACCGCATGGAATGCGATGCTCCCCACCCGCACCAGACAATAGAGGCAGCCACTCAGGCCGATGAAAGAACTTACTTGACGCTGGCATTCTCGGCATTCAACGAGTGGAATTCCGACTTGAAGAGCAATACTTGCTGCTGGGACGCATTCTTCCAGCAAGCGTCTGCAGATGGGCCCATTTATTGCTGGCTGCTGTGAAAGCTCACGTGTGTATAAGTTTTTTCAGTATTTCAAAAATCTTCAGTGGCGAAACCAGGGACGGCTGCAGCCTCGCCTCCTCCTAACATTTTTTATTTTATTTTCGTTTATTTTTTGCATCAGTTTGAAGTACGATGCCATGAAATCTCTATGAGCTCAGCCCTCCCCCTAGACAAAAATCCTAGATTCGCCACTGAATTTCCAATTTTTCATGTAGTTCATCTCGTAATAAATGATACAGTGTATCCATAAAAAACAGAAGTTTCTATTGAAAATAGTATTCGCACTTTTTAGAATGTCAGAGTATTTACTTTTATGAATATGTGTGTGTGCGTGGCAGTTACCCTCACTCGAGGAGAAGACATGTACGGCATTTTGAGATCGCTGCTACCGACGTGTTCATTGTAGTGCTTCATTATAATGTCAGCCGTAATTCAATATTCCGCCCCGTGTGAAATCAGACCTGTGATTCCTTTTTCTAAATGCAAAGAAAAATAAACCAAAGGAAATTCTTCGGCAAATTCGCGAGATTTGCGGACATAGTGCTATGAGTGATCAATAGTTAGAAGATGGGTCTGACTGTTCAATGAAGGACGTGATCCGAAAGGATTATCCCACCACTTGGAAGGCTGAAATAAGAAGATTAATTTTCGTGGAAATTCACAATTGATTGTTTTTTCTTTTTACTATGTTGTTTGCTCAAACTGACGTACAAAAGCATGTTCACAAAACGGAAAATGCCAACGTGGCAGGAAAAGGTGTAAAAGCGCGCCAAACTACGCTAGCGTGCCACAGAACAGTCGAGACTGAGAGAGAGACGTGTGCTTGCATCTGGCCTGGTCGGACGCACAGTGAGGGCAGTGGCTGTGGCATTTTATTGCATGCATACCGGAGAGGCAATTACTTCAAGAGTTGCTACGATTTTGCCTCGGATGACGTGTTAATTGCACTGACAATTTGGTGGCTATTGGTTTATTTGTTTCGACGCTAAGCAGGTTTGTTAGCCACCATTTACTGTGATGATCTGTTGCACCGTAATGCTATCGCCAGACACAATCAAAACTCGTGGCTGCACCAAAGGCCAAGTAGTTTTATTTAGAATCTTATGCTGTCTTTCCAGGTTATTACGCTCGTTAGCACTTTGAGTAACTTGATTTTTGGAAAGTTAAATTTAAATGGGATTATTGAAGTATTTTTATTTGGGAATGTTATAAGATAGATATTAGGTTTTTGGGGGAAAGTTAATATTTTTGGCTATAAAGAACATTTAAATTCATGGGGTGCAAAGTAAAAAAGCGGGTATCAGTACAGAATATGAACTGTTTCGGATACTGACTCTGTGTAACGGGTACATAAGCCTAATTCCGGGATTGTTACAGATTAACGAATGTTATTGAGTGTTAACCGCAGTGCGTATTAAATATTTAAGTTAGAACGCGATTTAAAGTTTTAACGCGAGGAAATACATGAAGGCCGCTCGTATTAATTTATCGAGATTGAACTTGTGTTCGATAGTGCGGACTGTGTAAAATACGCGGATAGGTTTATTTCTGAACATTATTTGGTCGTTTCGGTTAAAAGAATAATGTGAGGGTAACTAAATAACTAGAAAGGGAGTAAATTTCATTTCCGTATCAATTATTTATCATAAACAAATTTCAGAATATAAACTGAATTGGACCAGACCTATGAGTGTTAATATCTATGGTGGACAGAACGTTCGAACAATCATATAATTGATTTACCGATCGGTGACGATATTAGGAAGTGATTTATGCTGTATAATCTTGAATACGTTTGAGTTATGATACACATTTTGCAGATTAACATGTTAAATTGTGTGTTGACTGTTTGGTAACAATAGAATCGCCGAACAACGAACTGTTTGATCTTTGGAATATACAGGATGAGGCAGGTAAGTCATAACACCCCTTGTATCTCCCCGACCGTAATAGATACAAAGATGCCGTTTGGACAGTGAATTTCGGGGACAAAGGCTACTTGAATACATCACATTTCATGTTTGTGCTATTTTTATTACAGAGGTATGAGACCATCGTTTCTTTTTATAGGAGCCCTATGTTATATTTTAGCGTAAAATGATAGGCTTAAAAAGACGTTTTCAAATATGTGTATATTGTAATATTTAGGCGAATAGTTTTTGAGACACAGATGTGTTCTACTACTGAAATCGGCCTTCGAAGCGGCGTTGTCCAATACGACCTTTCATGTTGTGTAAACTACAAGGTAAACGTCGCGTGTCCGTCCTTACACAAACAACGCCGCTTCGATGGACGAATTCGCTTAAATATTATGATATACACATATTTTAAACAGTCTTTTTAAGCCCAAAATTTTATGCTAAAATTTAACACAGGGTTCCATAAAAATACTGAAGATTGCCTCATATCTATGTAATAAAAAATTGCATAAATATGAAATGTCGTGTATTCAAGTAGCCCCTGTACCTGCAATTCACTGTCCAAACGGCATCTTTGTACGGTGGGGCCACACAAGGGGTGTTACGACTTAGCTGCCTCACCCTGTAAAACAAAGTGCTAGAGACGAATTTAGATTTACGCGAAATTATAAACTTTTATCAGCAATCGTGGAATTCAATGAGATTTCACTACCAGTGAGTAGTCAGACTGTTTTCAGCTCTAAATACAGTGTGTGTTATAACCCTGAGGGCCAGTGTCGCCACACTAAACATAAAGCTTGAATAGCAGTAAAAGAAAGTCGTGATTGTAACTTTTTTATTTATTTTTTACTCGTTTCGCCCTTATGAGGCATCCTAGAATGTCTTAAAATATCACATCAGATGATTTGAAGTAGAACAATTGCTAGCCACAATGTTCCAGCGTCAAATCATTAAAACTTGGTTTTGGTTGACAAAACTCGTCGGAATCCTGAAACGGGGCAACCTTATTCAAGTTTTAATGATTTGACGCTGCCAGATTGTGGCTATCTATTGTTTTACTTCTACTCGTTCTATGTGATATTTTAAGAATTTCTGAGGATGCCCCACATGGGTGAAACGCGTAAAAACAAATAAAAAAGTTGCAACCACGACTGTTTTTTACCGCTAAACAATTTTATTGGATCTGTACCAGCCAGCCCATAATGGAGTGGAGAGTATTTTATAAAGCTTAAACATTAACAATCGGGTACTGAAGGGTAAGTTCTGGGCTTTATGAAACTTTATTTAAGTGAAAAACAAAAACGAGCACAATCCTACATGCAAGAAGCTTGGAATTGCCTCGGGCGTGCTAAATCTGCACTACTGGCCATTAAAATTCCTACACCAAGACGAAATGATAAAAGTGTATTCATTGGACAAATATATTATACTACAGCTGACATTTGATTACATTTTCACGCAATTTAGGTGCATAGATCCTGAGAAATCAGTACCCAGAACAACCACCTCAGGCCGTAATAACGGCCTTGATACGCCTGAGCTTGGATGGCTTGTACATGTACAGATGCCCATGCAGCTTCAACACGATACCACAGTTCATCAAGAATAATGACTGGCGTATTGTGACGAGCCAGTTGCTCGCCCACCTTTGACTAGACGTTTTCAATTGGTGACAGAATGTGCTGGCTAGGGCAGCAGTCGAACATTTTCCGTGTCCAGAAAGACCCGCCCATGTCCTGCAACGTACGGTCGTGCATTATCCTGATGAAATGTAGGGTTTGACAGGGATCAAATGAAGGGTAGAACCACGGTCGTACCACATCTGAAATGTAACGACCACTGTTCAAAGTGCCGTAGATGCGAACAAGAGGTGACTGAGACGTGTAGCCAATAGCACCCCATACCATCACGCCGGGTGAAACGCCAGTATGGCGATGACGAATACACGTTGCCAATGTGCGTTCACCGCGATGTCGCCAAACACGGATGCGACCATCAAGATGCTGTAAACATAACCTGGATTCATCAAAAGAAATGACGTTTTGCCATTCGTGCACCCAGGTTCGTCGTTGTGTACGCCATCGCAAGCGCTCCTGCCTGTGATGCAACGTCAAGGGTAACCGCAGACATGGTGTCCGAGCTGATAGTCCATACTGCTGCAAATGTCGTAGAAGTGTTCTTGCAGATTGTTGTTGTCTTGCAAATGTCCCCATATGTTGATTCAGGGTTCGAGACGTGGCTGCACGATCCGTTACAGCCATGCGGATAAGATGCCTGTCATCTTCACTGCCAGTGATACGAGGCCGTTGGGACCCAGGACGGCGTTTCGCATTGCCCTCCTGAATATTCTGCTAACAGTCATTGGATCGCGACCAACGCGAGCAGCAATGTCGCGATACGATAAACCGCACTCGCTAAAGGTAACAACCCTACCTTTATCAAAGTCGAAAACGTGATGGTACGCAATTCTCCTCCTTACACGAGGCATCACAACAACGTTTCACCAGGCATGCCGGTCAACTGCTGTTTGTGTATGAGAAATCGGTTGGAAAGTTTCCTCATGTCAGCGCGTTGTATGTGTCGCCTCCGGCGCCAACCTTGTGTGAATACTCTGAAAAGCTGATCATTTGCATATCACAACATCTTCTTCCTTTTGGTTAAATTTCGCGTCTGTAGCACGTCATCTTCGTGGTGTAGCAGTTTTAATGGCCAGGAGTGTACTTCTCCTTCCGCCAGCTCTCAGACGACATCAAGCCGAGGAAGGTTATAAGGTGTACTAAATTTTGCGGGAAGTGTATGTCCTCTCTGTACACTTTAGCGTAGCAAGGATGTCGGCGTTCGCAAAATACTTCGTTCGCTAGCACGCTGCACTGCGCTCCAAATGTTGTGAGCCCCATTGCGGCTCGGCCCACAGCGATGACGCGGGGTCAGGGGTCGGCCCGTTACAGAGTAACGCGGTAATTAACAAGTTGCGGCGCACGCCATGCATTATTTATCGTGTCTGCCGACCGCTATTATTAGTGCCGGCGGGCGGCTCAACTCCGCGCGGTTCGACTGCCTTACGTTACGGCGCGAATTTACATAGAATGGATTATTTACCGAGTAAGTAAAGCTTTCGGATTGCCGTACCTCCACTGTTTTGATAATGAGTAGAGATCAATAACCGCTATAGGTTTCCAAGAGGAAACGCTACGAGGTGATGCAATACACACACGCCCAACTGCAGGACGGTCCAGCGCCAGTACCTGTCTCCATTTAAAACGTAGAAGCAACACTACGAAAATGATGCAGAGGACGCAAGTGATTCACCGGTGCATTTGGTGGTTTGAAGAAGTTTGGAAATTAATCGACTCAGTGCGCCAAGGCGACAAGTTATGTTTAGTGCAGCAACACTGGCTCTTGGGGTTATAACACACACTGTATTTAGAGCTGAAAACAGTCTGACTACTCACTGGTAGTAAAATCTCATTGAATACCACGATTGCTGATAAACGTTTATTTAGGGGATGTTCAACTCCTCTCCAAACCCCAAGCCATATCAAATCAAATGTTCAAATGTTTGTAGAACTTACGGGACTTAACTACGGGGTCATCAGTCCCTGCCGACCGCGGTGGCTGAGGCGCTCCAGTCACGGTCTGCACGGCAACTAAGGTCGGGGCTTCGAATCCCCCCTCGGGCATGGATATTTGTGCCGTCCTAAGGATCAGCTAGTTCATAAGTAGTTTGTAAGTTTAGGGACTGATGACCTCGAAGTTAAGTCCCATAAGCTATACAAACTTTTGAACATTTTCATCAATCCCTAAGCTTACAAACAACTTATGAATGAGCTAATACTAAGTACGGCACAAATAACCATGTCCGAGGGGGGGGGGGTCGAACCCCCGATCGTAGTGGCGGTGCAGACCGTGACTGGCGCGCTGCAGACCGCTAGGCCACCGCGGCCGGCCAAGCCATATCCTTGGAGAGTAAATCATCAGAACGTAAAATGAGAAAGAAGTATTTGGCGACGGCACTCTTGTGTGCACCAAAGCTTAAACGGATAAGTGCGCTGTTTGTCTCTGGCCTTGAGTTTTGCTACGTTGACGATATTTTCGTGGTGTGGCCATATAGCGTGAAAGCTCTCAGGCACTTGATGGAACACATGAACAGTATACATCTGAATATTCATTTTACTGTGAGACGAAGAAGTAAGAAGGACTGCCTTTTCTCGACCTACATCGGATGGGCGTACAGCAAACCAATGCATATTCATTAGTATCTCAGTACACAGACCCAGTTCAGGAAAGATTCATTTTTTCAGCATATTGATATACAGATGGAGAACAGCTTCCGGCGTGGACCATTTAGAGTCCGAAACTTATCATGCTGTGGTCAAGCAGAACGGCTATGGACCACCTGAAAGACAGCGTTCGCAAAGAAAGGGAAACATGGAAATGTTGAAGTTTCACATGATGCTCAACCAACTTTTTTTTTCTTTGTGCTGTGCTACCTCTAGCAAAATAGCAGTCCAGGAACAAAAGGTATTACATTGATTTTCCGACCTCATATTTATCTTCTTTATACATAAACCAGTTTGTCCGTGAGTGTGTACGAATTCCATACAAATCTACAGTTTTGTACCAGTCTTTATGAATTTTTTCACACTTGACATCAAAACCAATAGGACGGTCGGCGTAAGTGTAAGGATCGCTTACAACACACAGTTCAAGATCTATGACGTCACAAACAACCAGATGCGCAAAAAATTCCTGCATCGCTCGACAGTATTGCACATTTCCTTCTAAACCAAATTTGGTACACGTATTCCTTATCGTAAGATAATAAATTCTGTAGAGGTAGAAACTTCATATGGCACATGGTTCATGAGATATAACGTCATAAACAATAGGACGTAAAAAACTGCTACATCATGCGACGAGACTTTAGTCAATCACGGTATGAGAATGTGAGTACTTTGCGAGTTGCAACAAGCTTTAAAACATAATTTCAAACCTGTATTATACTTTTTTTCGCTGATACATCAAAATAATGAAAGGAAACAGTTTCCCGTGTACTACTTTTACGTTGTACGCGGAGAAAAACTACGGCATTCGGTATGACGTTACAATTTCTAATTTCCACACTACAAACAGTACTCGCAGGAAATTTTACAGTCAGTATACACACATACAGCTGAATGTAATTTCGAAATTTATCACTGTACGATACGTACTGCATGAGATATGAGGACATAAACAGTAATGATAATGGAAAACCGCCCATCTAGTATCTGGTTTTAACCTGTCACTGCTTTACTACTAACGGTATTCGTAACATTTTACAGCACTTATTCAAATGAAAATATACCTGCAAATTTATACAATTGTGCAACAAATAATTTAATAAATATGAAATCATATATACTGTGATGGGTAAAAGCCTGTCCCATCATGCACCACGTTTTAATACATTTACGTGTTTATTATTAACACACTCCTGTATTTCAGTCACCTCAAGGAAATTCCTGAAAGATGATGGTGCTGTTGGCAAATTTGAAACAACTTCGACGTGTGAAGCGCACACGGCTGCAGGCAAAAGCAACAAACTCCTATAAAGATACAAGAAAAGGCAGAGAATGATACACTGTACATGCATCCAGTACCCATTGTTTCAGGCAGCTCTACCTTTTAACTTCAAAAGACTGCAGTTTACAGTCAGACATCCATTTTCTATTACGATTAATAATCACAAGGCAATCAACTAAATACTGTGGAGTGTATATGACATCTCCACGTTTCTCATTAGACATCTTCATTTCTATGGCTATACCAAAGAATTAATTCATATTAGATCCTGGATATAATGTTTATAATCAAGTTATGAATTAAATCAATCTATGTATGTTACATACCATTTGTATTTTGTTTACTACCTTTCTTGCTTGCATGCTGCACTCATAATTTGGTACATTATGCAAGGCAGTCTAATTTCTTATACATTCTATAATAAATATAACATTATTTAGAAGAAGAAAAAAAAAAAAAAAAAAAAAAAAAAAAAAAAAAAAAAAAAAAAAAAAAAAAAAGAAATGGACAGAGAGAGAATGAATAGGAGAAGGATTAACTCAAGGTTTCAATAAATAAATAAATGACCGAGTAACGCCGGGTTTTCAGCTAGTAGGAAAATAAAAGAGATGCTGCGCCCTGTTAAGGACAGTCTCGACTTCAGGTTCCCTATTTTTTTTAAACATACCGTCTCAGTGTGGATGTAACTACATTGTCAGTCCATCCGTTCCATTTCCGTCCGCTGTAAAGAACATTAATGGCACATTAAAAACCGAGAAATGCAGAAAACTGCGGTCACAGAAGTCAGTCTGACAAACATAACATTCTATTCGGGGAAACACAAAAAGGTAACTTCCTAGGGCCCGTGTACATCGAAGGAAATGGCATTGAGATCGATATATATCGAACGTTTGATTCTTACTCCACATTCGATATCACCAACGCGAAGCGATTGATTTACATTGTATTTTTGATTGCGTTGAATTTGTAATATTATCTTGTACTTTTCAGACTCAATTGTGGCTGCCATCCGAAATATCGAAAAAAATATCGGTAATTTTCAAGAATAGTATATATCGAACGTGCAACTGTAAATCGATTTAGTGTTTGTAGCGAAGCGAGAGTCGAACGTTCGATATGTATCGATCGCAATGTAGTTTCATTCGATGTAGACCGGTCCTAGAAAATTACCCCCCCCCCCCCAAAAAAAAAAAAGTCCCAGGCGTCAGCATTCTGGGTTTCTGTGATTAAAGATGCTGGAAATCAGAATATATGAGGACTACTCTAATCGTGATAGCTGATGTTATATTAGCTCTGCATGGAAGCAAGCGCTCGATAACAGAGAGATAGCAGAGACATTCCGTACAGCGCCCAAAATACTACGGGAGTGTTAGCGCCACCTCGAGTTATCAGTCCGCGTTTTAACCTAACC
The DNA here is from genome assembly GCA_026315105.1 of Locusta migratoria. NCBI lineage: Eukaryota > Metazoa > Arthropoda > Insecta > Orthoptera > Acrididae > Locusta > Locusta migratoria. The sequence continues at coordinate 120,619,346 of CM048747.1, forward strand.
TTCACCTCTCAACTATGTGAGGAGTCTCCAGAAACGACTCGTAGTTCGTATTCCACGTTAAGCTGTAGGTCTCCTTTGCCCGGTTGGATAACTGGGGTTGGCTAGAGACACGCAAGTCGCCGAAGTGGCGTCCAATTGAAAGACTTGCAGCAGACCAATGAGCCACACGAAATTATTATTATTATTATTGTATACGTTTTTCCAAAATGCTTGCAGTTTTTAGCAGTGGCTGTTGTGGTGCACATAAGAGCACCCATCGACTTGGAAGATATGTTAGTCTCATGCGGGGTCCGTAATAGTTTTCAAAAATGTTCAAATGTTTGTAAATCTATCGGACCAAACTGCGTGGTCATCAGTCCGTAGCTTACAAACTACTGAAACCTAGGTAAACTAACCTAAGGACAACACACACATCCATGCCCCAGGGAGGACTCGAACCTCCACGGCGAGCAACCGCGCACTCCGCAGCGAGATGCTTTAGACCGCTCGGCTACTCCACAGCGGCGTAATAGTTTTGCAGCCAGGGTTTTCTCGAGGTATTTCACTGCCCCACTAGTTGATTTTTGCGTTCTGCTCATCTTAACCCACTCCTCCACCTTCACCGCACAAAAAGAGACTCCTTTCACGTTAGCCGACGTTTTGAAAGGCAATAGGAACTTCACAACCAAAACACATTTCAGAACTGTCTCTGTGGAACAGCAATTCCGGAGGTTAGATTCTCATTTCCCGTGTCTATGTTGAAGTGTTTACCTGGACAAAAACACGCGGCGCTGTAACATAAATTTCGGGCAACTGTCTTTCGGAACGCACTGAAACCGCTGAGCTTGTTCGAAAAGACCCATTGGCCTAGCATGCTGGTAACGGTTGTTAGTGAACCACCTCCCAGCATTTTGTTCTGTTACGGAAAACGCATTCTTGTCACAGCCCGACGAAACCCGTTCCGGCGACAACTGTCCACATTTAATACGGCGTCACATTAATTTATGTAAATGGAATGCTCCGCGCGCGGCGGCCGCGATGTCTTCATTTAGCACAGACCGCAGGCCCAGATAAGCTGCGCCGACCACAACAGACCCAATCCGCGTTTAATTAAAGCGAGCATTTGCCTCCATAACGGCGGAAATATGCTAATTACTCCTACACTCCGCTGTCCGGCCCGCTACATAATGCCCAGTACTTAAAATTTGTCTCCGCGAGATTGCTTTCGGATTGTCGTAACTTGTCTTTCTTGCAGGCTGATCTCAGAGCGACTACTGTTGTGCGATAGGCGATGGAACAGAGGTTAGATTCCTGGAATCAGATGCGACTTTCTCCTCTGGAACACATCAAGTGCGTGTGGCATAAAAGTTGCGTCATAAGATGGATTCTACTTCAGTCTGAAGGCGTTGTTGTTGTTGATTTCAATTCGAAAACTGGTTTGGTGCAGCTCTCCACTACCATATCGAGTCTCTGTATTCCAATTCCCAACCGAGGAATGAGGAAGTCAAAAGAAAACTCCATGTTAGTAGGAAAGGGCAAGAGCTAGAACACTACTACGCTTTCAAATATTTAAGCATAATGTTTGTCGCCGGCCGCGGTGGCCGAGGGGACTGAGGCGCTCCAGTCACGGTCTGCACGGCCACTACGGTCGGGGGTTCGAATCCCCCCCCCCTCGGGCCTGGATATTTGTGCCGTCCTTAGTTTTAGCTAGTTCATAAGTAGTTTGTAAGCTTAGGGACTGATGACCCCGTAGTTAAGTCCCTTAAGTGCTTTGAACATTTTGAACATAATGTTTGTTATTCAAATAACGATTGTTGCTAATTTACAGATGATTCTAGCAGATTTGAGGAATACAAAACCGAAAAAATTCTTGTTAGCCGAAAATTCAAAATCTGGATGTTTTCTCGTATTTCTGCAAATATAATAAAAAGTTCAAGTAACTTTATGCACATTGTCATTAAAACATTAACGATCGAAGAAGTTCGAACAACTTAATAATGCGATTATTACTTTGGATAGACCTTCAGGATAAAAAGCTTAATAAATTGGTTCCGTCAGTACTCTATCTTTGCCCATTGTGCGAAGTCCGGCGCAGTAAGACTACAGTGCGAAATGGTGGATTGTTCGAATAAGTATCGCACTTTCTACGATACAGTCTGCAGCGCTAATACAGCAATTCGTATCAGCAATATACTAACAGCAGTCTCTAATCATTTTCAATGCATTTATTTAACGCTTTTGTCTTTGAATGTGACGTGAATGCACCTGTAATACATCGTTATATGGACTGAATATTTCCTTTTAAATTCACGTCTTCTGTTCAGGAAAATTACTATTGTGATAAGAAATATGAATTTGCAGTATTCTGAAAAGAATAAATATGCAAAGATGGAAAGTGTGCTTTTACCGTATTAATAAAGAAGAAACTTTCCACTTACAGGTTAACTTTTTTGGTCGATTTAGAGGAAATTTTGAAAGGTTGGTTATCTGGAATACGGACAAGGAACCGATACAATAGTAAAAATATAGACTAACGTGAAATGAATAGAAATCGAAAAATAACATCATGTCAGACTGGTACTGGAAGACTGGTATCCTACTTATCACGAGCAGTCGCGATAATTATTGGAGTATCTCGGCGAATGGAGAGCTAAATTTTTATTTTCTCTCGGGTTTCCACTCATGATTTGCAGATGTCCTGCCAGGGAATGCTACTACTATCGTTGACCGAGTTACCAAAAGTAACGGTACACCTCGTTTTGTCCGACGAAGTGTAGCAACTGATTGTCTGCATAATGCTCTTAAAACAACTGTGGTCTAGTGACGTGCCGCATTGTGATCCATAAAAAAAACACCACCGTTGTTTAGTAACGTGGGTCCAGATGATTTGCAAGTAGTCGAAGATAAGCAATGCCTGTCAAAGAACGGTTCTGTAGGAGCAGATGGCCCAGCCAATTCAGTGTAAAAACAGCTCACACCATTATGGAACCACCACCAGCTTGTACAGTGCCATGTCGGTCCGTGATATCGTAGGGTTTGCACCAGATTCGAATTCTACCAGCAGCTCGTACCATCAGAAAACTGGACCCATCTGACTAACAAGGGAAATCTGGTAGGTATCTCCCTCCGATTTTCTTGAAACTTTAGATGTAAGTAGAATATGCAAAGTATTAGACAAGTGTTAACCAAATAAAATCGAAATCGTTTAGTATAATAAACTGTATTATACAACTGACCACAGAGGCTGCTCTCCTTATCTTATATCTACATCTAGATCTACATCCATACTCCGCAAGCCACCTGATGGTGTGTGCCGGAGGGTACCTTGAGTACCACTATTGGATCTCCTTCCTATTCAAGTCACGTATGGTTTGCGGAAAGAAAGATTGTCGGTATGCCTCTGTGTGGGCTCTAATCTCTCTGATTTTATCTTCATGATCTCTTCGCGAGATATACGTAGGAGGGAGCAGTATACTGCTAGACTCCTCGGTAAAGGTATGTTCTCGAAACTTAGACAAAAGCCCGTACCGAGCGACAGAGCGTCTCTCCTGCAGAGTCTTCCACTGGTTTATCGATCATCTCCGTAACGCTTTCTAGATGACCAAATGATCCTGTAAAGAAGCGCGCTGCTCTCCGTTGGATCTTTTCTACTTCCTCTATCAACCCCACCTGGTACGGATCCCACACCGGTGAGCAGTATTCAAGCTGTGGGCGGACAAGTGTACTGTAACCTACTTCCTTTGTTTTCGGACTGCATTTCTTTAGGATTCTTCCAATGAATCTAAGTCTGGCGTCTGCTTTACCGACAATTGTTTTTATATGGTCGTTCCATTTTAAATCACTGCTAATGTCTACTCCCAGATAATTTATGGAATTAACTGCTTCCAGCTGCTGACATGCTATAGTGTAGCTAAATGATTCAGGATCTTTCTTTCTATGTATTCGCAGCACATTACACTTGTCTACATTGAGATTCAATTGCCATTCCCTGCACCATGTGTCAATTCGATGTAGATCCTCCTGCATTTCAATACAATTTTCCATTGTTACAGCCTCGCTATATAGTACAGCATCATCCGCAAAAAGCCTCAGTGAACTACCGATGTTATCCGCAAGATCATTTATATTCAGGGTGTCACAAAAAGGTACGGCCAAACTTTCAGGAAACATTCCTCACACACAAAGAAAGAAAATATGTTATGTGGACATGAGTCCGGAGACGCTTAATTTCCATGTTAGAGCTCATTTTAGTATTTCTCTTTAAATGTAAATTGAAATAATTCGTGCAGACAATTGTTTCTTTAGTATGTACTGTAATTCCTTGATTCACGTCATCAACACACATTTTCTGTGAACGTCTGGGCAGGAATTGTTAGTGATGTCTTGATTGGGCCTTATAATCCTCCACCTACGCTCACTGGAGCACGTTATCATGATTTCATACGGGATACTCTACCGGTGCTGTTAGAACATGTGCTTTTATAAATGCGACACAACATGTGGTTCATGCACGATGGAGCACCTGCACATTTCAGTCGACGTGTTCGTACGCTTCTCAACAACAGATTCGGTGACCGAAGGATTGGTAGAGGCGGACCAATTTCATGGCCTCCACGCTCTCCTGACCTCGATCCTCTTGACTTTCATTTATGGGGGCATTTGAAAGCTCTTGCATACGCAACTCCGGTACCAAATGTAGAGACTCTTCGTGCTCGTATTGTGGACGGCTGTGATACAATACGCCATTCTCCAGGGCTGCATCAGCGCATCAGGGATTCCATGCGACGGTGGGTGGATGGATGTATCCTCGCTAACGGACGACATTTTGAACTTTTGCTGTAACAAAGTGTTTGAAGTCATGCTGGTACGTTCTGTTGCTGTGTGTTTCCATTCCATGATTAATGTGGTTTGAAGAGAAGTAATAAAATGAGCTCTGACATGGAAATTAAGCGTTTACGGACACATGACCACATAACATATTTTATTTCTTTGTGGGTGAGGAATGTTTTCTGAAAGTTTGGACGTACCTTTTTGTAACACCTTGTATATAGTGAACAGCAACGGACCCACGACACTCCCCTGTGGTACACCTGACATCACTCTTACTTCGTAAAATCGTTTTTTTTTTTTTTTTTTTTTTTTTTTTTTTTTTTTTTTTTTTTTTTTAAGTACACTCTCGTAAACTGGCGTACTTCTTTTCCTAACGACCTTGCAATGAAAATCTTTAACAAATTCTATATCTCGACAGATGTAAACATTCCCCATATACATGGTAAAGAAAAGTATTAGTTACATTTTATAGTTTTACAAAAGTCACTTTTCCTCAGCATTAGCCGGCACGATGCTGATCGGTCATTTAAATAAAGCTGTAGCGGGTACGGGAGAAGGTCCAGGTAGATACTTGCAGGGCAGCTTGTGCTTTTACCTGTGTGTCTCAGATTTCTCACAACTGTCTGCATGTTCCATCTTCTCACAAGTGTCACAAACTCCCAGAAGAGTAGTTGACGAGGACTTCAGACAAAACACTTGAGAATCCGAGTTCGGGGCGCGGAATTTGCTGCTCACCTCAAAGATGGTACGATGAGCGACGAGGTAATGAGAAGAGTATTTATAGGAGTGGCAGGTATAGAGGAGAAGGGTTCGGCCGGTAATGGCAGTTGCCACCGCGTTACCGCCTCGCTCGTAAAGACACAAAGTTGGGATGAATAGCTTTAATTTCCCGCTGGCCGCCGGCAGGGCACGTCGGCCGGCGCGGACACAGAGGCCCGTTTACTGCCCATAAAACGCGCGCCGCCCAGTGGCAAAAAGACGGCGAGGCAGCGCTGCGGCTTATTAGTTTAATTAAAACACCGCAGCCTGCGGTCTGTCAATGCGGCTAATGGGGGAGCAGGAGACGCTCTGCCGCGCTCTTCCTCAACTGGGCTTTGGCTGAAATTAGTCACTTCATTTTAACATCACCGTCCCCCTCCCTCACTCCCTCGAATAAGAAAGGAAACTGAAGAGGTCAATGAAAGTATCGCAGATTAAGAGGGAGAAGTAAAGGGTAGGTAGAGATAAGAAGGGTGTGGAGGAAGCAGGAGAAGCATGCCAGAAATTGAGGGACAAAGAAGAAAGAAGTAAGGAAATATCGAGGTACATGAGATATCGAGAGAGGAGAGAGACAAAGATGCACACGTAAACAAAGAGAGGATACAGAGAAAGACAAAGAGGGAAAGAGAAAAAAGAGAGAGGAAAAAGGGACTAAAAAGGAGGTAGAGAGAGAGAGAGAGAGAGAGAGAGAGAGAGAGAGAGAGAGAGAGAGAAACAGTGTGTGAGAGAGAGAGAGAGAGAGATAATGAGAGAGAAAATGTTCAAATGTTTGTAAATCAATCGGACCAAACTGCATGGTCATCAGTCCGTAGTTTACAAAATACTTAAACTAAGGTAAACTCACCTAAGGACAACACACACACCCATGCCCCAGGGAGGACTCGAACCTCCGACGGCGAGCAACCGCGCAATCCGCAGCGAGGCTCTTTAGACCGCTCGGCTACTCGACCGCGCCTGTGTGTGTGTGTGTGTGTGTGTGAGAGAGAGAGAGAGAGAGAGAAAGAGAGAGAGAGAGAGGTGGAAGTTAGTGAAAAAAGCAGAGACGCACTGAAGGCTCCAAGTTTCCTGCCAGCTCCACAACATCAATGGAGCTAAATTTCCTGAAGATGGTCTAAAAGAAGACCGAAACTAGTCGGAATAAATAAATTTTTGCACGCTAGACTGTTCTTTATATATAAATTAAGTTGCCCAATAAATAAAACAATTATAGGTCTTAACTACGGGGTCATCAGTCCCTAAACTTACAAAGTACTTATAAACTAGCTAACACCAAGGACGGCACAAATATCAATGCCCGAGGGGGTTTCGAACCCCCGACCGTAGTGGCCGTACAGACCGACACTGGCACGCCGCAGAAAATATTGTAGGGAAGGCGAACCGAAGATTACGTTTCATTGGCAGAACACTTAGAAAATGTAATAGGTCTATTAAGGAAACTGCTTGCTCTACACTTGTGCGTCCTTAAGGAATATCTATAAATCTGCTACTATCTTCTTTTATTGACATAATAATAACAATAATAATAATGATGATAAAACATGTAATCATCGAAATGCTAACAAAGTCTTCTTTGCGTGCAGTTCAAGGTAGAAATCGCATCCCAGGGACATTCACGTTTAAATCATTTGCAGTAACACACGCGCGCCGGGAAAATACAGTGGCCACTTTTGGATCGTTCGTAATGTTATCAGAAGTCTGTAAATACGTTGTTTAATGATGTCATGATTTTTCTTAGGTTTCTGTAATGATATTCTTTATGGTCATTTCCTGCCGTCACCATACAATTCAGAATAAGTTCCTAATTTTTAATATGTTAATTTGGAGTAACTTCGACGAGTGAAGGAGATAAATAGTGAGGGCGGATGGGAAGTAGCTTGACAGGTTGTAGCAAACGATTGCAGTTCCCAAGGACCATCATACGTCGCATCCTCCATAGTGGGTAAACCATCTGATCTTTCATTTATGCTAATGAAATAAACTGAAAAACAAACAATTGTTGGGGAATACAATGGCTTAACACTAAACAATGATCTTATGAGGAAATTTCGTTTGTCTAACTTTCCTTTCATTCCACATAGCCACAGGAACGCAAAATTGGGTATTGTGTGTTTGATGTATTTCTTTGGCTAGTCCTTGTTCGCAAGAATAGTTTTATTTACTTTCCGATTCATTTCTTATTAGACTGTGCCACTACGTAACGTAAAAGGTTATAGCTATTCTACATAAATAACCTGGTAAACAACGCGAGACTGTTCATGGATTAATTTTTCTGTGTTAAAGACAGGCCGCGGTGGAGTAGCCGAGCGGTCTAAAGCGTCTCGCTGCGGAGCGCGCGGTTGCTCGCCGTGGAGGTTCGAGTCCTCCCTGGGGCATGGGTGTGTGTGTTTGTCCTTAGGTTAGTTTACCTAGGTTTAAATAGTTTGTAAGCTACGGACTGATGACCACGCAGTTTGGTCCGATAGATTTACAGACATTTGAACATTTTTGTTAAAGACAGGAAGCAAATGGAATGCAGCAAGACACCTTAATTTTCATCAAACGGCAGTGTCAGGAAGTACAAAAGAGGCATTACGAAGATATTTACAATTATAACTACTATTTTCTACAAGAATCTCGCTTAATAAGTGCGACTGGAATAGTAGACATTAGAGGTCATACGCTGACTTACATTCAGTACGGTTTTATTTATTTATTTATTGTTTTATTTATTTATTTATTCATGCACTGAAAGGTAAGGTGAATTGCGAAGTGTAGATGAAGATGGAAATTCTGCAAGGTAGTTGACTTATTCTGTTGTTCTAATGTTGCGTTATACGGCGCGAAATCTAAAATATATGCCACTATGAAAAAGGAAATGCAAAGTCGAGATTAGAAATAACTGATGGTTCAGTTTTATTGCAAACTGCTGGGTTTTCAGCCTTGAATTAAAGTTAGTGGATATGAAACCTTGGGTCATCAGTAGATTTGAAGATCACTAGTAGGTAACTTGTATAAACGCATGAAGACAATGCTGTTAGTGGGTCACAAGAGAAGTTTCCATCTAATTATCGCCGCAAAACCATTGATCCTAAAAAGACTATAGTTACGCCGTCATTGCCTAAGAATACTCTGTAGAAAACTGAAATACTTGCAAACCTAAACGACAGGTTACCAAGTAGTTATTGGACAGGCTCAGATCTGTTCGAGAATTAGCATACTTCACACTAAACGGATTTATTTATTTGTCACAAAGCGATAAATCCTTAAACGTTTCTCTTAACAAGCAATTCATTTCTTGAGATTATCTCGACAGTCACAGCAAATTAATTCCCCGTACACATACGACTATGAGGTTAAGCGTAACTTTATACCTCTCGGTTCTACGAATGTGATGCATCGCCCCTAAAACTGAAAACCGCCTTTACAACAGTTTTTACGAGCACTCGGCGAAATCGTTTCTAAGGGGGAAATGAGGCTAGTTAACTGAATTCGTATCTTTGAAGGAAGAGTGACGTCACCAATGTTAAGTGTATCTATAGTGACGTTCTTCTAACGCAATAAACACTTGTAGAACTAGCGTACATACACGTAAAACACGAAGAAGGTAAAGTAGCAATTTCATTGAAGCAATGACACCTCGTTACCAGAACCTGTTCAGCAGTTGCTCGTGATGGTTAAGATGGCTGCCAGACTGCCTGATGCATCTTAACAGGTGCTGTAGCCGTGGTAGACATATAGTACGTAAGTCGCATCACTTTCAGAATCTTCTGTTCGTAATTCTACGCAGTGGAGCCGGATTCCAAGTCCGTGATGGACAATACTTACCAGTTTCGTGACTTCAAAGACATGCATTATTGTTATGGTATTCAGTCGGAAGACAGGTTTGACGCAGTACTAAATGATAGGCTATTCAGTGCAAGCCGATTCATCTCAGAATTACTTCGTCAACCTGCATTCATTTGAATCTGCTTACCGTGCCCATGCCTTGGTCTTTAAATTTTATCCCATACACATGCCACCCTCCCAGCGCCAAACTGACATTCCCTCTGTGCTACAGAGTCCTTCTGTTAGTCAAGTCGAGGCAAAAATTTCTTTACTCTTCAATTCGATTAAGTAATTTCTCAACTGTTACTCGATCCACACAGCGAATCCTTAACATTCTTCAGCACATTTAAAGAAACTTCTAATCTCTACATTTTCAACTTCTAAATGTCCACGTTTGACTTTCGTAAAAGATTTTTTCCTGAAAAAACTCAGAACATTGGAAATGATATTCGATATTTATATAGCCAGTCCACATTCATTTGATGCCCAAATAACAAAACTCATCTACTACTCTTAGTGCTTCATATACCATTCAAATTCCCTCAGCATCACCTGATTTTATTCGGCTGTGTTCCGCTTCCATTCATTCACTTCTGTTGAAGCCCACCTTATAGCCTGTTTCCAGTGCAACTTTTGTCCCTCACAGGATATCGGTAAACCACTAAATTTTAATTTACTCGCGATGAATTTAATCCCTTCTGCATACTCAATACACAGACAGGCTACAACGCTACCTCACTCCGTTCTGTCTCAACTACTTCCACCTACAGTCCTCTGGTTCTTATTGCTGTAATTTGATTTCTGTAGAAACTGTATATAGCTCTCCGCTCTCTGTATTTTATGCTTTCTGTCTTCACAATTTCATAGAGCGTATTCTAGTCAACGTTAGCAAATTCTAGCGTTTGCCTTTCTTTAACATATCTTGTAAGATAATATCATGAAATGACATCTTTATTTGTTGCGTAAAGGTACATCTTTTCAGGTAGTCGGGCTAGATTCCATGGTGGAATTTGTGCTCCACGACTGTGTTTGACTTGTAGATCTTTTTTTCCTAATTTTTTTTTTTTTTTTTTTTTTTTTTTTGTTAGCAAACAGTCGTAAAATATATTTAGTTATTCGTAGATCTAGATTTCGACCACTGTGTGGTCATTATCAATGCTTAAAAACAATTAAAATACTTAAAACATCTCGAACGCAACCTCCAACATGGAGGTCGAGATGTTTTAAGTATTTTGATTGTTTTTAAGCATTGATAATGACCACACAGTGGTCGAAATCTAGATCTGAGAATAGAGAAATATATTTTACGACTGATTGCTTAAAAAAAAAAAAAAATAATCCACTTTTCAGGTAGGGTCATAGTGACACAGAGGTGATGACAGTCATGGACTCCAGTCTTATCGGACCTTCTTTTGCGAAGTGCAACAGCTCGACCTGGCAACGTGCTGTTTGTGCAGGAACTGACCTCTAAATTATTCCCCATCAAAAGCTTTCGTTGGAAGTGTCGAGAATGTTTTTCAAACCGCGACCAACTGTGGCCTGGTGACTTGGAGCATTGTCATCCATAAAGATTCCATCGTTGCCTTTGAACGTGAGACACATGAATGACTGCAAATGATCTCCAAATAGCCGAACCAGTGGCGGCTGGCGCAACAGAGGACCGATGACTGGGGGTTCACTTCTTTGAGTGCCGGATCTTGATAGTGCTGACCCTCCTCCCCCCCACCCCTCCCGCTCGGCTTGGCACCTCGAAAGCGCCCCGGTTTGACCTCCCCATCCTGTAGATGGATTTTCGTTAAAAAATCTGCAGAATAATGTTTTACCTCGGCTTGTTTGTGCTTGTTTCAACTCGTGCTGAGGCGTCGGCCATTTCGGCCATTTCATTCTTCTCGTACAAGCTTAAAGCCGAGGAATTTGTTTCTAAAAGATGCATAACGTTATTCATTGTTCTTTGATAATAAACACCAAGAACATATGAATATGCGTATGTTACACTGTAAAGTGACCGAAGTCGTAATTGTTTTTAGGGATGCGCACGATATAGTTACAATTTGGGCATGAAATCATTAAATTAATTCACACAGGTCGAATAAGAACTCTGTTTTGTCGCTACGTCTGGTATTATAGGATTGTATATTATTGATGAAGAAGGGGAGGGGAAGGATTGGCAGTGGCTGATTTAGGGCATTGAAATTAAACACTGGCGACAAGTGAAAATGTGAGCCAGGCTGGGAATCGACCCAGGGTCTGCCACATCGAGCCAGCGGTCGTCTAAACCACTTGGTTACCCGTGCTTGCCTCCCGTCCTTCTAACTTCCACAAGTCGCACGGAATGACTGTAACGCCCATACCGTCCATGCTCTGTTACACTCGGCATTAGGGATTTCCGTGCGAGGTCGAACGTATGACCGCATCTGCGATGAAGTAAGTGAAGGTAACACTGTCTTCGCGTGTCCGAAAGAACAGACACCACACCAATATAATAGATATTACAGGTCTCATTATATTTCGTAATTGAATTTCATGGACATAGTTGTTGTAAGAACTTTTTTTTCTAAATGAAGATATCGATACCACTCGTATCGTAGCATTATGTGTCGTAATTTAATTTTATAGACGGAGTTTAAATAAGACTTTTTCTTTCATAAATGAATTTATGGATACCTCTTGTACCGTAAGATTCATAATTCATTACAATAGTAATAGTTGATGGCACCTTCCCCGACTTTCGGGATGCGTGCAAGACATTTCCTCATCGGCGACCGCGTCCTGGACATAGTTATAGTAAGAACTCTTCCTTTCGTAAATGAAGATACCACTGGTATAGTACAGGTCATAATACGTCACGGCCTAAATTAGATTACACTGAACACCGACACGGAAGTTACTGCAGACTTACTTGTCTTTCGGGATGCGCACGATATAGTTACTCGCAATTTCGGTATGAAATAATTAAATTAATTCACATAGATGTAATAAGAACTCTTTCTTGTCGCCACGACGGGCATTACAGTACTCATTATATTTCGTAATTGAATTTCGTGGACATTGTTATTATAAGAATTCCTTCTTTATTAAATAAGGATATCGATACCAATGGTATTGTGCGGTTCATGATATATCACGGCCTAAACAACATTGCAATAAACAACGATACAGAGATTACTGAAGTCTTAGTTGTTTTTTGGGATGCGCACGATATAGTTGCTCACAATTTTGGCATGAAATAGTTAAATTAATTCACATAGGTGTCGCTGTAACTGGTAGTACAGGACTCTTTATATTTCGTAATTGAATTTTATGGAAATAGAAGTTATAAGAACTCTTTTTTTTTTTTCGTAAAGGAAAATATCGATACCACTGTCATTGTAGCAATCATTGTGTGTCTTGAATCAGACGGAGTTTTAATAAGACTTTTCCTTTCATAAATGAATTTATCGATACCACTTGTACCGTAAGATTCATAACTCATTACAATAGTAATCGTTGATGGCACCCTCCTCGACTTTCGGGGTGCGGCCTGGACATAGTTGTAGTAAGAACTCTTCCTTTCGTAAATGCAGATATCGGTACCGCTGGTATTGTACGGTTCATAATATGTCACGGCCTTATTTACATTACAGTAAACAACGACATGAAAGTTGTGCAGCCGTCCGCGGTAGCCGAGGGCACTGCGTCGCGTCACTCAGGGTCTGCACGGACACTATGGTTGGGGGTTCGAATCCACCCTCGGGCATGAATATTTGTGCCGTCTTTAGTGTTAGCTAGTTCATAAGTAGTTTGTAAATTTAGGGACTGATGACCCCGTAGTCAAGTCCCATAAGCTATACAAAGAAAAACAAACAAAAAGTTACTGCAGACTTACTTGTCTTTCGGGATGCGCACGATATAGTTACTCGCAATTTAGGCATGAAATAGTTAAATCAATTCACATAGGTGTAGTAAGAACTTTTTCTTGTCGCTATAACTGATACTATAGGACTCTATTATATTTCGTAATTGAATTTCATGGACATAGTAGTTATAAGAACTCTTTTTTTTTCGTAAACGAAGATATCGATACCACTGGTACCGTAGCAATCACTGTGTGTTTTGAATGAGACGGAGTTTTAATAAGACTTTTCCTTTCATAAATGAATTTATCGATACCACTTGTAAAGTACGATTCATAATTCATTACAATAGTAATAGTTAATGCCTTAATGCCACTGGTACCGTAGCAATCATTGTGTGTCATGAATATGACGGAGTTTTAATAAGACTTTTCCTTTCGTAAATGAATTTATCTATACCACTTGTACCGTTAGATTCATAATTCACTACAACAGTAATCGTTAATGCCACTGGTACCTTAGCTTTCATTATATGTCTTGAATTTTATAGACAGAGTTTTAATAAAACTTTTTCTTTAATAAATGAATTTATCGATACCACTTGTAAGGTACGAATCATAATTCATTACAATAGTAATAGTTAATGCCACTGGTACCGTAGCAATTATTATGTGTCTTGAATTTAGTAGACAGAGTTTTAATAAGACTTTTCCTTTCATAAATGAATTTATCAATACCACTTGCACCGTAAGATTCATAACTCATTACAATAGTAATAGTTAATGCCACTGGTACCGTAGCAATCATTGTGTGTCATGAATAAGACGGAGTTTTAATAAGACTTTTCCTTTCATAAATGAATTTATCTATACCACTTGTACCGTTAGATTCATAATTCATTACAATTGTAATAGTTAATGCCACCGGTACCGTAGCTTTCATTGTGTATCTTGAATTTTATAGACGGATTTTTAATAAGACTTTTTCTTTCATAAATGAATTTATCGATACCACTTGTACCGTAATTTCCATAAGTCTTTACAATAGTAATAGTTAATGCCACTGGTACCGTAGCAATCATTATGGGTCTTGAATTTTATAGAGAGAGTTTTAATAAGACTTTTTCTTTCATAAATGAATTTATCGATACCACTTGTACCGTAATATTCATAACTCATTACAATAGTAATAGTTAATGCCACTGGTGTCGTAGCAATCATTATGTGTCTTGAATTTTATAGAGAGAGTTTTAATAAGACTTTTTTCTTTCATCAATGAATTTATCGATACCACTTGTAAAGTACGATTCATAGCTCATTACAATAGTAACAGTTAATGGCACCCTCCTCGACTTCCGAGACATTTCGTCCCGCTCTCGCCGCCGCCGCCGCTGCTTCGTGTCCGCGCGTGTCCCGGAATGCGCGGGCCGGCCGCTTTTACTGGCCCGCTGTTTTACTGCCGGCTGCTGGCTGGTGGATCGCCCCCAGATAGCGGCCACTTAGCCGCCTTATCACCCCTCCACTCACCGCGCATCGCCTGGATTCTGTCGCCGCGCCGGCAAACAATACAATCTCCACAACGCCTGGGCCCCACCGCATAAACAACGGGGAATTCTAGATTTCGTTCGATGAGGCAAGGACCTGCTCTTTAAAGTCCGTGTTACTACCATTAGGCAGTGATACCCGGTAGCAGTTGCTGTTTCAGCTGGTGACTGGCGGCGTGTCGCTAGAATACGTGTTCACCAGTGTTGCCAGTTCTAAATGCTTGTAATTTCCTCTACGAACATACCCAAATTACGCTACAATGTCGAATATAGACTACACAAAATACTTCAAGCACAATATAATGACCACCTGCCTTCTGTGAGCATACTCCCGTCCAGGCAGTATCACCGTCACGTGATAAGAAAATAGTCAGCCACACGCACGATGAATGTACTATCGTGCCGCGGTCGAGTAGCCGAACGGTCTAAGGCGCCTCGCTGCGAAGCGCGCGGTTTCTCGCCGTCGGAGGTTCCAGTCCTACCTGGGGCATGGGTATGTGTGTTGTCCTTAGTTTAGTTTACCTTAGTTTAAGTAGTTTGTAAGCTACGGTCTGATGACCACGCAGTTTGGTCCTACAGATTTACAAACATTTGAAATTTGTACTACCGTGATCGCCCTGTCAGCGTCACTATACGTACATCCAACACATTTTCCGGACGACGAAAACCGAATTTCATGAAGCGTTTTTCGCTGTCGTGTTACATTTTAAGGTCAGAAGCGGATTTGTTGTCCCAGTCTGATGTCTGTAAAACAGCTATTTGAACTCCTGATTTAGTCAGCACAAACGTTGTTTCTCTTTACTTCAGGAGACATATTTAGGTTTACTCTAACATTTTGCTTCTCCTTCACTTCAACGTTTCTCTGTCCACGTAAGCCGACCGGCAGTAAAGACCACGGAACGGAGTGTAAAATCCCTAATCTTCCTTCCTTTCTATCTTCATATGACCCGAAAAGTCTTAACCAAATCAAATGTTTGTAAATCTATCGGACGAAACTGCGTAGTCATCAGTCCGTATCTTACAAACTAATTAAACCTAGGTAAACTAACCTAAGGACAAACACACACACACACACACACACACCCATGCCCCAGGGAGGACTCTAACCTCCACGGCGAGCAAGCGCGCGCTCCGCAGCGAGACGCTTTAGACCGCTCGGCAACTCCACCGCGGCAAACCCCCAGGCGGTACGGGGGTTGGAGGCGAAATAGATGGTATGGTCGGATCGGATCCGACCCCCTCCCTCTTCTATGACGTTCGTGTGGATATATGTACACAGTAAGTATTATTGTTGAATAATACACTTTACTGATAGTATGTTACATGACAAAACCCTTTTTCTAGACATAATATATAACCGTTAGCCCTTAGTGACCGTCAAATCCAAATCAAAGAACCTACACAAAATAAAACCAATTCCTGACTTTTTTTTTTTTTTTACGAAACACAATATAATATATAGTAAAAAAGAAATGTAGACAGAAATAGAAAGTAATATCATACATCTCTTTCCTCGCTAGAATCACCAGTCGCACATCTAAAACACAATACTGTTTGGTGATTGCCACATACGCATGAATTACACAAAATTCTTTTCCTTTTCTGTCTTTCGAAGTGTCTCACAAGATACATCATTTTCGTTTTGTGCGGAAATTCTGCTTGTGTATGGCAGTGAATTGGTCCTCCTCTTTTCCAAACACTTTTTCAATTGTCAAACGAAGTGCTCTCGAAATACGTGTATTGGGCATTCTTTTTTCCATCACACCAAACGCGAGATTTTTCAGGACCGTGGTCCGTGCATGTACTGAGAATGAATGTTGGTTCGAATTAAAATTTTATAATAAGAAACTTTTTACAGTTGTGATGTCCAATATTCCGCAGAAGTATCTCAATTGCCATCTTCGTCTTTTCCGTGTGTTAGTCTCGTCAAAGTTTGTTCAACACGTCCACTGCACCGTTTGTTAGGTAGCAGAATTCAACAATATGTGGCTTGCTTGTCTCATCACTTATTGTTCCATTGTGGTGCATTTTACAGTTCTATCTGCAGCCGGTGACACCATGTATAATGGTATTTCACGCTTATTTTTAGATGGTGTACCGACTGACTTAAGTTTTCGCTCAGACAATTTCCTTGCCAGCTGATACGAAGCGAACTGAGTCCGTAAGTCTAAGAGCATACTGCGTTGCTATGGATAAATCATCCTTCCTCTTTGTGTGCTCTTTTACAGGATATGGGATGCCTGAAGTGAAACTGAACGTTCTGGCGTCACACAGTGGAACTATTTTGAGACCATACTTATCACGTTTCGATGGTACAAACTTTCTGAAGGGACACCGACCACGGAAACTAAGTAATGTTTCAACTGCCGTCAAATACTCTGATGCGCTACAGTAATGCAAACAGATACTTCCAAAAGTATCCCATATTTCCCGAAAAGTAGGAAATCTACCTTAAGTCCTTCTCGATTCCCTAGTACATTTTAACCAAACCTGCGAGAAAGATGCATAGTGAAATCACACTACTTGGTTAAGTCGGGAGAGATACGATCCGGAATTCACGCAGTAAACCACGTTAACTAACGTGATAATTTCAGTCACTCCAGTAGTCGGGGCACGACTGGCTAGTAGAGTTCCTCGATGGCTCCACGTGCTGCATGGAGCGGATACAGCAGTGTAGGGTAAAACTGAACCACTGGGTCGGATCAGACCCGTACCGTACCGTTTGAGGGTTGAGAAGAAGAGGAAATCGCACCCGGCAACAACGTTTCAAACAGGGTTACGTTCACATGGGAACAAAAATTGGTTGTGGAAGTGGATAACCGCTCTACAGCAGTGAATTTCCGGTAGAGTTCAACTGAAACATGATTTGCGGCGGAAGCCGAAATCGTAACCAATTATTCGGCTTCTAGTTTTGGCCGAAACTTGCGTAATATTATTATTATTATTATTATTTTGTAAATTTACGTTACACCAGAAATCACTAGTTTTTCTACATATCGAAAGATCCGCTCCCTGTATTCAGCCTTCTTGAGTGCGTGTAAGCCAAACCAGGAGACCGTAGAAAATGACATGGGAGGCAAGCAGGCTTAGACTAATCGACGATATTTTTACTAAAGTACTTCCACCAAATTGGATTCTATTCTCCTCGTTGTGACATTTTCTACCTACAGTGGGACTCGATATTTCCAGTCTGAGATTTAATAGTTTCGCAAAAATCCGAGCTACATAAAACAAAACAAAAACTGTGGGTACATTCTGTCTTCATGGAAAATAGCACTCCACCGTTATATCGCGAAGTGAATAGTTAAAAATACTTTAAAACCTTTAGGCTGCAATGTAAATGCCTATTTAAACACTCTGTTTTTAAAAATATTTTTTGACGCATGTATTCTTTTCAAGGTCGATTTCCTTCTTTTTTTTGCTCATAAATTTCGATAGTTCGAAGTGGTACCGGTTCCGTTCACCTTGAATTAACGAGGCTCTATAGCCACCACAAAAAATTCCACAGTCCTGCACACTCTTTAGGTACACAACAGACATGCCAAGTAGATACTACGAAATGCTAGAGCCTGGACATAACTACCATAATACAAAATACGCAGAAAATAATAATTTATTTTCTTCATAAGCAGCCTCATTACAATTTTTTTCTTTGGATAGCTAGCTTTTTATTGCTATCTTTATTTCCAGTTTTACAATCGACATACAACTTTACATATGTCCATTTCGGTATTCCTAAACACGCATAATGCATATAAATTAAAATTAGTAAATCACCTTCAATCAGTACTGCAGAAAGCATTTCGAAAAATATGGTGACAGTTCCGACTAACAGAATGATCGTTGTCAGTATAAATTTACACAAACTGAACATGAAAAGCGGTTTCGTAAATTCATATTAGTTATTAAAAGAATTCTCGTTTTCAAGGAAACACATTAATAAATCTTTTCAGCACAACAATATGATAACCCGCTCCATTACGCACAGTACTGAATGAATTAAATTGTAACTAACTTAGTATAAGAATATCACTATAGGATACGATTGCATTATTGTCCGCTTAACATCAAAATACAATTTTTACGCGCGATTGGGAGGGGGGCGGAGGGGGCGGTCTTGCACATCGGACCATAGCGCCTCAATGCGCTCGGTCGCTCCGTCGCGGCTGGCTCGCAAGATGTCTTGTGAGAAAAGGGCAAGCAGAGTTTCACACGAACGATGATTCATTGAAAGAAGCTTATCCGTCTCAAGGAAATTTACTACAGTCGAGCTGAGAATATGCTCCAGAATTCTATCTTTCTTATAAACAGAAGTCGCCTGCGCTTTTTTCTAGTCACTAGGAATTTTGGACCCTATTAAAGATTCGCGATAAAGGCACGCTAAGAGGCCAACGCCGCAGAAAACTTTTTGAAAACCGAACTGGTATTCCATCCGAACCAGGAGCCTATTTGCATTCAGTTCTCTCAGCTGCTTCTCTGCACCGGAAATACCTATTACTATGTCCTCCATTTCGGAGTTAGTGCGTTGAATAGATGATGGTATGTTTGTACGGTCCTCTTGAAGGTTAAATTTAGAACTTCAGCTTTCCGTCTGCTTTTAATGGTGGGCAATGTACAAGTTCGTCGGAACACACAGTGCACCGAGCGCTCGCAACTGTGAGCCTCTCGCAGCTGACGACCCATGTATGAGCGAATGTCAACATTACGACATCGGCTGTTATGACTGAAATGTACACGTGAACATCGCCATTGGGCATTGGTGCAGTGGGAGAGCTTTGTATGGTCTGAATCCCGATATACATTACATCATGCCGATGGGGGGCTGCTTATACGTGGCTTCTAGGGTAGCAGCTCCATGACAATTTTACTGTGTGACGGAATCAAGATGGTGGTTTCTCTGTTATGCTCTGGGGAAGATTATGGTGGGCAGAGCAATTGTTGGTAAACATTCGTGTCCATCCTAATGTTTTCTTTGGTAGTGGTCATTCCACAAGACGTACACTCGTGTTTGTCATTGCTGTGCTGTGCAACGCGCCATCATGACAGGATGTGTAGAACAGTGAAACCATGATAAGTGATTTAAATGGCAGAGCGGTGACGTGCACTTAGGTCCAACAACGCACTTTTTTCTTGTGAGTCCGGACACCAACTCGTAATCAGGTAAACAAAGCGGTAAATCCTGCTTCCGTTAGAGATAATGGATGGGTAAACATTCAGCAAACCAGTGCCTTGCTGCGAACGAGGGTCATGTTACCGTCCGTTCAACAACTGTGCAGATGTTTGTAGTACTAAAGAACCAAACTGCTGAGGTCATCGCTCCCTAGTCCCACAAACTACTGAAACAAACTAATCTATGCAAAGAACAACAAACACATCCATGTCAGAGGGACACTTAAAGCCTCAGACGGAAAGCGGCAGAGCAATCCGTGGAAAGACACCTTAGACTGCACGGCTATTTCCGTGAGCCGCTGTAAGTACCTATATGAGTTTCAACGTCCCACGGGTATTTAGTGTACTCTGAAAACACCACTTACTCCATCCCAAAATCATCGTAAAAAGGTAAAACTACATCAAAGTAATGATAGCCATCACAAAACGGTTATTGATTCCATAAATGAAACAAACAATGTAGGTTTTTCAACTACGTAAACCGTACAAAGCGCAAACCTCTGTCAATAAGTACAGTGAGCAACAAAGCAAATAACTGCCCAGTCGCAAAGAGTTTGAGAGTTAAGACACAAAGGAATTAAATTAGCTGCAATTGTTCATTGAATTATATACATGGTGAAAGTTGCAAATTGTGCCGGACCGTGATGCGAACGTACTCCTCCTGATTGCTACGCAGGTACGGTGACACACAGTGTCCACTAAAACTACTCGGACTACCCTAGCAGGTAGTGGCTCCACCCATTACCCTCATTACAAAAGGCGTTTTACCGATTCACGTAAGAGTTGGAGCTTATGGTGGGTACTTGCTCTGAAGGCATCATAGCTTTACTTATTCAGGACTATTCAAAAGAAGGAACAGATTTCAAAGATTTATATCTTCCAAACAACAAAAGGTAGAATCATAATTCCAATGTTCCTGGACAGACAACAGTGTAAAGTTAGTAAAGTCCTGAAAATTAATGTGTGCTGTGCCATATCTCTTAACAAAGTTTATGGGCCTTTCCTGTTCATGGAGAATACTGCAACAGGACCAACCTATCAAACAATTTGGATTCAGATGACTACATATTCATGCAAGATGGTCCTCTGCCTCATTTCTGTACCAACACCCAAAGTTATCTCCATGACACCATTCCAGGCTGTTGGATTGGATGAGGACCAGCATCAGCCATTGCCTCCAACGTATCCGGACCTCACACGTTGCGACTTTTATCTGCAGGGTTATGTAAAAGACAGTGTTTCTAATCCCGCTGTCGTCTGACTCCTTTGAAAGTTTGCTGCATCAAATTTTTGAGGCTATAAATTTGATAACGACACACCAGCTGCTTTGTGTGAGGCAACAAATGAGTCACTGCTTCAGTATTTATCATGTAACACATGGTGCTCATATTGAATGTATAAAAATTTGATCTTTTCTCTTTCCAGAAACATTGGAATTAAGTGTCTATCTTTCGTAGTTAGAAAGCAATAAATTTTTCAGATCTGTTCCTTCATTGTGAATAGCGCTGTATAAAATTGGGGTATTCCTTTGGACGTGTCTAAATCGGCGAAACGCGACGAGTACTGAAGATAACTGGCAGGAGCACTATATCAGTAGTGCGTGAATAATTTGAGAGTCTGGTCTTCCGTGAGGCGTGCTAAAATAGTTCTTCAGTTGTGGAGAACACTGTGTCCGGGTAGTATTGTGGTCAGTACAGCTATGTACTTGGTATGAGATCCACTTTCGAATCTTGGTTAGTCACACATTTTCATCTTTCTCCATTGATGTAATTCAAAGCCTACTGGCAGAAAATGTCTTTAATATGTTAGTGTCTTAAATTATAAGTGATAGCTGGATCAAAGTGGTGAGACAACATATATCTACAACTACATGGATACTCTGAAAGTCACATTGAAGTGTATGGCAGAGGTTTCATCGAACCACATTTATGATATTTCTCAATAGTTCCTTCTTTAATAGCTCGCGGGGAAAAGGAACGGCTCAATCTTTGTTTCAGTCTGATTTCTCTTATTTTATTATGATGATCACGTCTCCCTATGTAGGTGGGACCTAACAAAATATGTTCGCATTCTGAAGAGAAAGCTGGTGGAAGAAATTTCGCAAATAGATCCTGACGCAACAAATAACGCATTTCTTTTAATGATTTCCACCCCAACTCATGTACCATTTCCGCAACATTCTCTCCCCTATACCGCAATAATACAAAAAGAGCTGCCCTTCTCTGAATTTTCTCTAAATCTTCCGTGAGTCCCACCTGGTATGGATCCCACTATGCGCTGCAATACTACAAAATACGATACACAACTATAATGTAGGCAGTTTCTTTAGTAGAACTATTGCATGTTCTAAGTGTTTTGCCAAGGAAACGTAGTCTTTGGTTCGCCTTCCCTAAAATATTTTCTGTGTGTTCTTTCCAATTTAGGATGTTCGTAATTGTTGCTCCTAGGTATTTAGTAGAATTAACGTCCTGTAGTTTTGACTGATTTATCGTGTAAATGAAGTTTAACAGATTTCTTTCAGTGTTCATATGGATGAACTCACACTTCTCATTATTATGGGTCAGCTGCCAGGCAGATTCCTTATCTAAATCATTTTGGAGTTGCTTTTGATCTTCTGGTGACTAAACTAACCGATAAATGACAGCATCAACCGCGAACACTCTAAGCGAGCTACTCAGTCTCTTAAATAGCTTAAAAAAATAAATAGGGAACAATAGCGGCCCTATAACGCTTCCCTTGGAATCACCAGATTTCCGTTCTACTCAATAATTTACCGTCAATTACAGCGTACTGTGTCCCTTCTGACAGGAAACCACGAATCCAATCGCACAACTAAGGCGATATTCCATAATCGAGTAATTTGATTAGAATCCGCTTCTGAGGTACAGTGTCGAACGCCTTCCGGAAATCTAGAAATGCGGAATGTAGTTGACTTCCCTTGTCGATAGCACTCATCACATAATGTGAGCAAAGAGCTAGCTGTGTCTCACAAGAACGATACTTTCTCATTCCGAGTTGACTGTGGGACAATAGGTCGTTCTCTTCGAGGTACTTCATAATATTTGAGGAAAGTGTATATTCTAAAATTTTGCTGCAAACCGATATCAATGATATCGGTGTGTAATTTTGTGTATCACTCCTATTCCCTGTCTTGAATATTGGAGTGACCTGTGCAACGTTCCAGTCTTTGGGCACGGAATGTTTACTACGCGAGCGTTTATATATGATAGGTATGGGGCTATTGCATCAGCATACTCTGATAGGAATCTAATTGGTATATATTCGGGACCGGGAGGCTTACTTTTGTTAAGTGATTTAAGTTGTTTTAATACTCCAGGGGTATTTACCACTAAATTACGCATGGTGGAAGCTGTTCTTCATACGAATTCTGGAGTAGAGTGTGAGAGTCGTCTACGGAAACTATCTAGCGCGAGGGCTGAGTGAAATTATTTGTTGGCCACCCACACGCAGATCTCTCATAAAAGGCACAAAAATAAAACGCCGGCGCCAGAGAGGTTATACAACTATACAACCGTGCCTTAAAGATTAACACGGAAACTCTGTAGGGGCGTCGGCTTCTCATTAGACATTCTCGACAAAGAATGCCGTAGCATGGCGGGAGAGAATCAGTGTAATTACAGGCAATTATAAACGAAACACTGGAAGATTGCTGTAAAATTGTTGTGGTCTCGCGACAATTTATGTAAATTACAGAGGCGCGGACGCGAGCGGCCTGCGTGGACAACCCGGAGCCGCGAATCGCCGCTTCAGCAAGTGGACACCGCCGGCAGCTCCAGGGGAGCACGCGACGAATACGGCCGCTGAGCTGGTCGCGTGCTCTCCAGCCAGCGCAGGGACCGACATGTCGATTGAAACCACGTGTACGATAAGGAGTTCAGATATCTGGGACCATGAGGAAACTGGGCGACGAACACATAACTTCCTTGCCAGCATTGTGAGTTGACCTCCGACTTTAAGGTTCTAAAAATTTTAAATTAGGTACCTAAAATAGGTTCTATTA
Source organism: Locusta migratoria (assembly GCA_026315105.1). Lineage (NCBI taxonomy): Eukaryota > Metazoa > Arthropoda > Insecta > Orthoptera > Acrididae > Locusta > Locusta migratoria. The sequence continues at coordinate 120,643,284 of CM048747.1, forward strand.
CTTACAAAAATCTATATCTGTAAATGTGAATGTCTGTTCGGTGTACGTTTATCACGTCTGAACCCCAAGACATACAGAGCTAAAAGTTTGTACAGTTACGAATGTCTACCCGGGGAAGGTTTTAGGCACGGTTTTATGGTGATCGCCGGCCACGGTGGCCGAGTAGACTCAGGCGCTCCAGTCTCGGCCTACACGGCCACTACGGTCGGGGGCTCGAATGCCCCCTCGGGCATGGATATTTGTGCAGTCTTTAGTCTTAGCTAGTTCATAAGTAGTTTGTAAGCTTAGGGACTGATGACCCAGTAGTTAAGTCCCATAAGTTGTACAAACATTTGAACATTTTTTATGGTGATCGAATAGCTATGTATCTATATACAGGGTGTCCCAGCTATCTTGTCCACCCAAAATATCTCTGGAACAATAGCAGCTATTGGAAAACGACTTTCACCGGTATCGATGGATGGCTAGGGTCCATGAATGTACATATTTGGAAACATTCTGAAACGAAAGCAAATGTGTTTTTAACACAAACCTATGTTTTTGTTTTTAAATGGACACCCTATATATGGGAATAGAACTGCTATGGTGTAGAACGGGAGACTTCGGACAACGATTACACACAGGCCATTCGTTTGCGTTCTGTAGTTTTCGCTGCAGTTTCGAAATATTAACACACACACACACACACGTAGAATTTTATATACACTGATAACTTTCCATCCCAATATACTCCACCCTTTTATCATTATCAACCGTCATGCAACAATGTAACCAATAAAACCATTTTCAAAGAGTAGATATAATTTTCAAAGAGTAATTATTGTTCCGCATTTCGAGTTATATTCTTCAAATTTCTAAATATCTATCAGATCGCTATTAAGCCGCGCCTAAAACTTTCCTCAGGTATAAATTAGTAACTATACAAATGTTTAAGTCTCTGCGTCTTGTCGTTCGGACATGATAAGCGTACACCGAACAGACGTTCACATTAATATACAGGGTGACCCAGCTATCTTGTTCACCCAAAATATGTCTGGAACAATAACAGATATTGGAAAACGACTTTCACCGGTATCAATGTACGGCTGGGGCCCATGAATGTACATATTTGGAAACATTCTAAAACGAAAGCGAATGTGTTTATTAACACAAACTTATGTTTTTTTAAATGGACACCCTATATTTTTTTCTTCAGCAATCCATAGCATGACAAATCACATAAACAATGGCGTTGATTGCATCGCAATATTCCAATCACATCCCGAGATATTGTGACGCGAAGTTGACGCTTGAAATACGCGAAACGCGCGGCTAGCGCACGTCCTGAGACTCAGGCGAGAACCCCATGCTGCTCAGGACGTGCGCTAACCGCTCGTTTCGCGTATTTCAAGCGTCAAATTCGCGTCGCAATATCTCGATATGTGATTGGAATATTTCGATACAATCAACGCCATTGTTTATGTGATTTGTCATGCTATGGATTGCTGAAGAAAAAAATATAGGGTGTCCATTTAAAAAAACATAAGTTTGTGTTAATAAACACATTCGCTTTCGTTTTAGAATGTTTCCAAATATGTACATTCATGGGCCCCAGCCGTACATTGATACCGGTGAAAGTCGTTTTCCAATATCTGTTATTGTTCCAGACATATTTTGGGTGAACAAGATAGCTGGGTCACCCTGTATATTAATGTGAACGTCTGTTCGGTGTACGCTTATCATGTCCGAACGACAAGACGCAGAGACTTAAACATTTGTATAGTTACTAATTTATACCTGAGGAAAGTTTTAGGCGCGGCTTAATAGCGATCTGATAGATATTTAGAAATTTGAAGAATATAACTCGAAATGCGGAACAATAATTACTCTTTGAAAATTATATCTACTCTTTGAAAATGGTTTTATTGGTTACATTGTTGCATGACGGTTGATAATGATAAAAGGGTGGAGTATATTGGGATGGAAAGTTATCAGTGTATATAAAATTCTACGTGTGTGTGTGTGTGTGTGTGTGTGTGTTAATATTTCGAAACTGCAGCGAAAACTACAGAACGCAAACGAATGGCCTGTGTGTAATCGTTGTCCGAAGTCTCCCGTTCTACACCATAGCAGTTCTATTCCCATAGCTTTAAGGGAGTGGAAGTTATGGCCGTTGAAAGTCGTCAAATTATAAATAAAATTCGGACTGAAGGCCAGCGATGACGTTTGCAACTCTATAGCAAGGAGATTACATACAGCGATGCCACAGGCCATATCTTTGGTCTATGCGTGCTACAATGACTTCAGCTCTTTCTCTGTAAGGATGAGCATATGAATAAGAAAACATAAGAATAAATAAATAAAGCAGTAAAAAAGAAATATCTTTTAGTACATCTCTTTAAAAATAATCGATTTGACGTTTCGTGCATCACATCAAGTGATCGACCTGTGATATTACTACAATCGTTATTGTTGAATTTCGTGATTGGATTCTTCGAAACGAGTGCATTTAGTCTCATAGTACACTACGGAAAGGTAGCTTATCTACCATAATCAGCCAACACGTGAGCGGAGCCGCGGGTTTAAGCTAGTAGGTTATAAAAATCAGAAAATAGGTGGCCAAAATCAGAAATTTTATTGTCTAGAAAGATAAACTGATTGACAAAAATCCACATTACTTTATTGTTCATGTCCATAATTGCAAACACAGTAAATAACTAACACAATCTCCAGATTTTCTTTTGAGAAACTGCATCTCTTTTCTGTTAATAGCATCTTATATGCTGAGAATGAGCGTTCCACCTCAACGGATGTCACCGGATCATATTTAAATTGCTATACTTAATTTCAATTAACACATGTGCAATTTTACCCTCTTTACGCACAACTGGAAACAGTTAATGGAGTACGTTTTAATCATTTAAGAATATGTTCTGGTTTGACCAAATGTAAACTGTGACCAGCTTATCCCTGAAATCTTGAAAGTATTGACAGTCATCCCTAATGCAGGCTATGTTGAACAGAGACAGCTAGTTTCGCCAAAAAAAAAAAAAAAAAAAAAAAAAAAAAAAAAAAAAAAAAAAAAAAGTGAATGAAAAGTAAGTCGTACTGGCAAACTGATCTGCAGTGAAGGATAGAGTCAACGTTTTCGACACATTTATTTGACATATTTAGCACGTTTCATTATGCGAATTAACACTTCTGGATAATCACAGGGAAAAAGCATACAAAGTCGTCTCCGTTGAGTATTGTCGTGCACCCTTTACACATGTAATATAAACTAACAAGGAAAGTACTTGGGCTAGAACAAACATATCTGTACGAACGTTTGCTTACAGGATCTCTACGTACACCTCAGTGTGCTGGTGGGTGTAGATTTTATGCAAAACTTTGCAATCATGTTCTAGATAGCACTGTAGAAGTAATTACAGACGTCATACGTAATGCAGATATCCCAACGATAACTTATGTAATAATCATCGTACATGTTCTCTAGCGTATTGTCATCAAAAGCCGTGATGATAGTTCCAACTTTAACCTTCTTCCCGAAAGACTGTTGGTATTCACTGCCCCTGCTTCCATCGCCTCCTCCCGCACTTACCGTAGCACTACCGCTTGCAATGAGTTGTTCGTCATTATCATCCCTATTATCATCATTACGTGTTAGTGTTACAACAGTATCTAACTTACGCTCATTTTTCTGTACCATAACAGATACGAAAAAGCATGCGAATGATTCATCTTCTACACTAATACCATCTTCACGAAGAAGGGTTCTTCATAACGTCATCTCAACCAATCGCAAAACATTAGCAGGATTGATTGCCAATCGCCGCCCCATCTAACGCTTCACCACACAAATAACGTTACAAAACGCGACTTCGGAGGCACACTGCACCGTCCCTACTGGCGAACCGACAGGTCAAAGTGTAATGTGGCAAGGTACACGCAGAGGCCTCTAAGGGACGACTGCAGAGTTTAGCAGATGCGGGAGTATCACTAGTGCAATAAGGGATCTTTACATTATCTCTCATACGATTTTGGTATATATGTGTTTGTTCGAGCCCAAGTACTTTCCTTGTAAGTAAATTAAAATGACGGCCTGGCTGCGTAACGTTTACCCCGTTTTGTTTATTGTAGTTGAACGAATACAACATGAGGTGGGAATTATACTGGTCACACCAAACTCTAGTTTGAGACTTTAACTTTTCCCGGCGTAATGAATGTTCAAACAACTTACGGGTATGCTGCCGGGTGACGTCGTCGATAACCGCCGATATTTGGGCAGGAGGACACCCTGCCATTCTCAAGGCACAACTGCACTTAAGGAAGCAATGTGCAAGCGTATTTAATACCTCGGTTTGCAAAGGGTAAACAAGGAAGATAACACACACAGTACAAGTCACAGCAGAGTCAACACAACCAAAGATGACCAAACATCAAAATATCGACAGTGACTATTAATTAACAGGTGAGGCAGCATTAATTCTGTACCTCTGTTTTTTGACGAGAGACAGTGCCGGATTCCAAGCAGAATTTAAACAAAAACCACCATCTCTGTCTATAAGGTCGCTTGCTAGTTTAATTTCAACAGCTTCCTTAATAACACTATCCCAAAAGGTGGAAGTGCATGCCAGGATCTCCGTGTTGTATTCCATAGGATGACCGGTGCCAAGACAGTGTTCTGCAACAGCGGACCTTTCTTCAGAACGGTTATAGTGAGAGACAGATAATAGTGCATTGCGCTATCAGTGTTCTGTGCAACGGGTGAGTGACGATAGTAATGAAGTGGCACCTAAATCTATGGCTTTTTTGCCTTACGCAGATAAAGGCCCTGTTGGGGTCCGTAAAGGATAATCTTGGTCTCCGTAAGGCAGGTGTATATCGTATTCCTTGCAGTTGTGTCATGTCATATATTGGTCAGACAATCAGGACTGTGGAAGACCGGTGTATTGAACATAAACGTTACACGCGCTTACAACAGCCAAACAAATCCGCTGTTGCCGAACACTGTCTTGGCACCGGTCATCCTATGGAATATAAAAACACGGAGATCCTGGCATGCACTTCCACCTATTGAGATAGTGTTATTAAGGAAGCTGAACTAGCAAGCGACCTTATAAACAGAGATGGTGGTTTTTGTTTAAATTCTGCTTGGAATCCGGCACTGTCTCTCGTCAAAAAACAGAGGGATAAAATTAATGCTGCCTCACCTGTTGATTAACAGTCACTATAGATATTTTGATGTTTGGTCATCTTTGGTTGTGTTGACTCTGCTGTGACTTGTACTGTGTTTGTTATCTTCCTTGTTTACCCTTTGCAAACAGAGGTATTAAATACGCTTGCTCATTGCTTCCGTAAGTGCAGTTGTGCCTTGAGAATGGCAGGGTGTCCTCCTGCCGAAATATTGGCGGTTGTCGACGACGTCACCCGGCAGCATACCCGTAAGTTGTTTGAACAAACTGAAGTGGTTCAATAGTTCAACAACAAATTCCGCCAGCAGCAGGACTGCAGGCTTGTGTTTACATATGGGACAGTCACGTACGTCAGAACAGGCAAGTGAGTACTGCCGCGAGACAGACCGCAGAGTGTGGACGTATGGTCGTGTGGCAGGCATAGCAGGCGCCGGCAGCCATGAGTCAGTGGTGCCGCGGCCGTGGGCGGACGCCTCTCCCCGCCCCTCTGCGGTCGTCGCGAAACACAGCGACAGGCGCTGGCACTGGCGGGCGTGTCCCAAGCCGCGCTGCATCACCGCCGAGGAATGCGCGCTGCACCGCTGCACCTATGTATAGACACCACCGACAACTCTACCCTCCAAACGTGCAGTCTGGTAGCTAACGTGCCCACTCACGAAGTCGATACCTCCACTTGCATCCATAAGTTTTTAATCCACATGGATTTCGCGCTAAATTTCAGCAGTTACTATGGGCTTGACTCACAAGGGGTCCGCGTTAGTCTGTAAAATGGGTCCGGCAGCTATAAACATTGGCAAGCCCTGGTCTATATAATAGGACCTTACTCAAAGAGCACAATTAGCTTCTGAGTCTTACCTGAAATGGGAAACATTCGTTAAACACAACATTTTTTTCTGACGTAAATGTTCAAATGTCTGTAAATCTATCGGACCAAACTGCGTGGTCATCAGTCCGTAGCTTACAAATTACTTAAACCTAGGTAAACTAACCCACGGACAAACACACACACCCATGCCCCAGGGAGGACTCGAACCTCCACGGCGAGCAACCGCGAGCTCCGCAGGGAGACGCTTTAGACCGCTCGGCTACTCCACCGCGGCCTGACGTAAATCGTGTAAAAATTCGATAATGAGTTTCATTCCGAAAAGAAAATTTCGTCCAACAATTTTAAACTAAGCTGAAGCAAAAGAAGTAAGGTTAAATTTGTTTCCTTTTAAATGACACATTTTCTTACGATTTTTGAGGAGGGGGGGGTCACCATAATACCGGGTGATCAGAAAGTTAATATAAATTTGAAAACTTAATAAATCACGGAATAATGTAAAAATTGACACAATTGCTTGGAATGACATGGGGTTTTATTAGAACAAGGAAAAAAGGGGTTCAAAAATTTCCGACAGATGGCGCTTCATCTGATCAGTAAAAGCAGTCAACAATCCGAAGATTGGTTTGAACACCACGGTACTTTACTAGGCATGGTCCTGGTTGGAGGTGGTATGCCGTTGCATTCCTCCGACCTTCGAACTGACTTACCCAGCCAGTTATACGGGGACCTACAGTTTAACGTGGGTTCCGAACCACGGTGCTACACGGTATTTTTCACATGAGCGATGCTGCCAGAGGTGAAAGAAGTGGAAAGTGACAGATAAAAATCCTAGGCCCTGACGGCCTATGGCACCCTACCACTGTGCAACCGAGGCCCACCAAAAAGCAATAATTAGCATAACAAAATAAGACAAAGCAAAGATGATGTTCTTTACTGGAAATGCTCAATATGTTCACCATCATTCCTCAACAATAGCTGCAGTCGATGAATAATGTTGTGAATAGCACTGTAAAACATGTCCGGATTTATGGTGAGGCATTAGCGTCGGATGTTGTCTTTCAGCATCCCTAGAGATGTCGGTCGATCACGATACGCTTGCGACTTCAAGTAACCACAAAGTCAATAATCGCACAGACTGAGGTCTGGGGATCTGTGAGGCCAAGCATGACGGAAGTGGCGGCTGAGCACACGATCATCACCAAACGACACGCGCAAGAGATGTTTCACGCGTCTAGCAATATGGGGTGAAGTGCCATCCTGCATAAAAATCGTACGTTCCAGCAGGTGTTTTTCAGCCAGGCTGGCGACGATGCGATTCTGTAATATATCGGCGTTCCTCTCACCCGTCACGGTAGCAGTTACAAAATCAGAATCACGCGCCATCTGTCGGACATTTTTGAACTTTTTTTTGTTCTAATAAAACCCCATGTCATTCTAAGCATGTGTGCCAATTTTCACCACTCTATCTACATTATTCCGTGATTTATTAAGTTTTCAAATTTATACTGACTTTTTGACCACTCGGTTGGAGTCGACAGAATGACTTTACTTGGAAAGGGGTCGCATATTCAAGTAGGTTGTACAACACTGCATTAAAATATATCGTTCTTGCACTAACCGGTACGTAATTATGTCTAAAACAACAAAATTCCACAAAACAATTTTTTTCCTTCGTCAGACAAGTTACACTTGTTTTTATTATTGATAGTGGCTAATTTGCAAATTTTTTTTAATATCCATAACTTTTATACAACGGATACTATTTGAGAGTCCTGTTTATCAGAATCTATAAATTTGTTCTCAAAATATCCTCTCATGAGCCGCCACTACTTATTGACATCTTCGAGCCGAATTTCATCCTTGTCTACATCCACATCTACAGGGGATACTCTGCAAATCACATTTATGTGCCTGGCAGATTGTTCATCGAACCACCATTATACTATTTATCTCCCATTCCACTCTCGAATAGCGCGCGGGAAGAAAGAACACCTGAATTTCTCCGTTCGAGCTCTGATTTCTCGTATTTTATTCTGATGATCATTTCTGCCTATGTAAGTGGGAGTCAACAATATATTTTCGCATTCGGAGGAGAATGTTGGTGATTGTAGTTTCGTAAGTAGCCCACGCCGCAGCGATAAGCGCCGCTGTTGTAATGATTCCCATCCCAGATCCTGTGTCATTTCCGTAACGCTGTCTCCCCTGTATCGTGTCAATACGAAACGAGCTGCCCTTCTTTGGACTATTTCGATGTCCTCCGTCAAACCTACCTGATAAGTATCCCACACTGGGCAGCAATACTCCAGAAAAGGACGGACAAACGTAGTGTATGCAGTTTCTTTAGTAGTCAGGATAGCTCAGTCGGTAGAGCGCTTGCCCGCGAAAGGCAAAGGTCCCAGGTTCGAGTCCCGGTACCAGCACATAATTATAATCTGCCTGGAAGTTTCATATCAGCGCACACTCCGCTGCAGAGTGAAAAGTTTCATTCTAGTTTCTTTAGTAGTTCTCTTTCATCTCTAAGGATTCTGCCAATAAGACGCAATCTCTGGTGCGAATTCCCACGACATTATCTACGTGTTCTATACAATTCAAGCCTGGCGTAATAGTTATTCCTAAGTATTTTTTGGAGTTTACGGCCTTCACTTTTGATAGATTTATCTTGTAAACAAAGTTTAACGAATTTCTTTTCGTACTCATGTGGATGACTTCACACTTCTCACTATTTAGTGTCAATTGCCAATTTTTACACCATACTGATATTGTATTCAGATCGTTCTGCAGTTGGTTTTGATCTTCAGATGATTTTACGAGACGGTAGATAACGGCGTTATCTGCAAACAACCTAAGAGAGCTACATACATCTACATACATACTCCGCAAATGACCGTAAGGTGCGTGGCGGAGGGTACACTGTACCACTACTAGGCATTTCCTTTCCTATTCCATTCCCAAATTGAACGAGAAAAAAAAAAAAGAATGTCTATATGCCTCCGTACGAGCCCTAGTTTCTCTTATCTTATCTTTGTGATCTTTACGCGAAATGTAAGTGGGCGGCAGCAAGATCGTACTACACTCAGCTTCAAATTCCGGCCCTCTAAATTTACTTAACAGAAATTCACGAAGAGAACGTCGTCTTTCTTCCAGCGATCCCCAATTGAGTTGCCGGAGCATTTCCATCACACTCGCGCATTGGTCGAACCTACCGGTAACAAATCTAGCTGCTCGTCTCTGAACCGCCTCTATGTCTTCCTTTAAACCGATCTGCTGCGGGTCCCAAACACTTGAGCAATACTCAAGACGTGGTCGTACAAGTGTTTTATACGTGGTCTCCTTGACAGGTGAAGTACATCTTCCCAAAATTCTCCCAGTAAACCGAAGTCGGCTGTCTGCCTTACTCACAACTGTCCTTACATGCTCGTTCCATTTCATGTCGCTCTGCAATGTTACGCCTAGATATTTGAACGACGCGACAACATCAAGAAGCTCACTACTAATGCTTTATTCGAACATTATGGGATTGTTTTTTCTACTCATGTGCATCACCTTACATATTTCTACATTGAGAGCTAGCTGCCATTCTTCGCAACAACTAGAAATTTCGTCTAAGTCATCCTGTATGCTATTACAGTCAGTTACATCCGACACCCTCTCATACACCACAGCATCATCAGCAAACAGCCGCAGATTGCAACAACTCTGTCCATCAGATAATTTATATAGATAGAAAATAATAGCGGTCCTATCACACTTCCCTGGGGCACGCCTGACGATACACTCGTCTCTGATGTACACTCGCCAGATTTTGTCTATCACAATGGCTAAGAATGATGCTGTTTACAAACAGCGCTGCTCTGGCTTTGTTGCACGGTGCAGGTCCAGAGTCCATAGCGTCGCTGTGGGGTGGATCCCGAGTACCGAGAGGGGAGAGCGGGGATTGCGATCGGTCTGCGGCAGTGCCGGCCTGCGCGCGGCGCGCGTATTTCATTTCTGGCCATCTGATAGGCCGGCCGGCGGTTAATGCGGCTGTGGCGGGCCGCGCGTTTGTTAGCGAGCCCAGGCCGCCTTATCTCGAGGCACAGCGGCCGTAATTGGGCGCCGTGACGTCGCCAACGAGCTGGCTGGCCGCGCGACCAACAGCTGCGCAGACCGCCGCACGCGGCCGCGCTGGGGGCGACAACCGGCTGCACGAAATACCATATAGACTTGTGTAGTTCGCGAACGAAATAGTTAGGAAGAGCACTCCCACAGGCGAACTACGCGAATTAGTTCGCAGATCCCTCGCCTCTTAGTTCGTCCGCTCCTTTTCCGAAGACTGACGGGGAACATACGATGTAGTCTTGTGTAGTTCGCGAACGAACTAGATCGGAAGAGCGCTCCCACAGGCGAACTACGCGAACTAGTTCGCAGATCCCTCGCCTCTTAGTTCGTCCGTTCCTTTTCCGAAGACTGACGGTGAACATACGATGTAGTCTTGTGTAGTTCGCGAAAGAACTAGTTAGGAAGAGCACTCCCACAGGCGAACTACGCGAACTAGTTCGCAGATCCCTCGCCTCTTAGTTCGTTCGCTCCTTTTCCGAACACTGACGGGGAACAACGAGAGGACGCGAGAGCGCGCAGAATCGCGTGATTTCCTTCTGCCAGTTACCTTCATTTCGAGCTGAGATGCAGCTCAGCTGTAGTTTCTTAGTTCACTGCCACAAGAAATCTATTTCATCCTTTAGCCCGTACACCGGTCTTTTGGACCGGGACTACCCCCTTCTCCTACCTCCGGCTGCACTGTAGGCGAGCCGAAATACCATGTAGTTCGCGAAAGAACTAGTTCGGAAGAGCGCTCCCACAGGCGAACTAGTTCGCAGATCCCTCGCCTCTTAGGTCGTCCGCTCCTTTTCCGAAGACTGACGGGGAACAGCGAGAGGACGCGAGAGCGTGCAGAATCGCGTGATTTCCTTTTGTCAGTTACCTTCATTTCGAGTTGAGATGCAGCTCAGCTGTAGTTTCAGAGTTCACTGCCACAAGAAATCTATTTTATCCTTGAGCCCGTACACCGGTCTTTTGGACCGGGACTACCCCCTTCTCCTCCCTCCGGCTGCACTGTAGGCGAGCCGAAATACCATGTAGTTCGCGAACGAACTAGTTCGGAAGAGCCCTCCCACAAGCGAACTACGCGAACTAGTTCGCAGATCTCTCGTCTCTTAGGTCGTCCGCTCCTTCTCCGAAGACTGATGGGGAACAGCGAGAGGACGCGAGAGCGCGCAGAATCGCGTGATTCCCTTCTGACAGTTACCTTCATTTCGAGCTGAGATGCAGCTCAGCTATAGTTTCATAGTTCACTGCCACAAGAAATCTATTTTAAAAATAAAGTACTAGGACAACAGTGTATGCAAAGTAGTTGAATACCGTTGTATCACCCATTCGTGTAAATAACTGGTTTATTTGCCTAAGTATTTAATGTCAAATTGCCCAAAAATACGGGTAATAGCACACGCTTTGACAACACTGATTATTTAATATATAAAGCAGAGTGTCCGTATGTTTGTGTTGCATACAAATCTACAGTTTTGTTCCAATCTTTATGAAATTCTGTACACATATGCTTTAATCCATGAGGACGGTCGCTGTAAGTGTAACAATCACATCGATATATAGTTCACGATATATGACGTCATAAACAATGAGATTCGCGAAAAGCTGCTGCATTTTGCGACAATGCTGCTCATTTTCTTCTAAAACATTGGAGCGATTTCAACCAAATTTGGTACACACATTCCATTTCTGCATGGTTAAGAATCACATACGGCATATGGTTCAAACGGTATTACGCCATAACCAATAGAGATCGCAAAAATGCCATATAATGCGGCAAGATTTTGGAATACACTGTATGAGAATGACACTACTTACCTACTTGCAACAAACTTTGAACATAATATCAAATCTATATTAAACTTTTTCGCGCTGACAACCATATCAAAATGATGAAAAGAAAAAAAGTTTCTCGTTTACTAATTTTCCGCCGTTCAAGGAGTAAAACTACGATATTCGGTATGACGTTACAATTTCTAATTTCTACACTACAAATTGTAGCCACAGGAAATTTTACAAACAGTATACACGCATATAGTTGAATGTATGTTTTAAATTGTATCACAGTAGGACACGTAGTTCATGAGCTATGAACTACGTTCATGGAAACCGCCCCATCACGCACCAAATTTTAATCTATTACTTCTTTAGTAATAATTGTATTCCCAAGAGATTTTACACTCATACTGCCTTTATACAAATGAATAGGTACCTGAAAAATGGCAGGAATAACTAAATAAATACTCGGGAAACGCCGGGTTTTCAGCTAGTATTATATAAGAAAGCTGTCATAAAAAAGAGCTCTTTTAGAGCGGTAGCAAAATCCAAAAAGAGCGGACGATCTAGAAGGAGCGGACGAACTAGCAGCAGCGGACAAACTAGGAGCAGCGGACGATTATGCCAAACGTATCTCGCTTCATAGTTCGTTGGATTCTTTTCTGAAGACCGACGGGCAATAGCGAGAGGGCGCGTAGTAGAATTAAAAATCACGTGTTTGCCTTCTGCCGATGAGTCATTTCGAGGTGAGCGTCTGCCTGCCAAATTACATAGTTCAGTGCTACAAAATTTCTGCTTTGAAGTATTCTGCACTTTGCAATATCTAACTAATAAATTCCATAATGCCAAGATATAGAGATAACTCTAGAATTAAACGAGAGAAATTATCCGCAAACTGTTTCTTTTGGTTTGCGTGATATCGTTAGCGGCTCAAGCACCAAGCGCATGAAGCAGCTAGGTGGGTAACTTCCCCCTCCACCGGCACGCGCAGACCACGCCGCTCAGCCGTCACTGGGAGCGGACGAACTAAAAGAGCGAACTAGTTCGCGGCAGAGCCGCGAACTAAAGTGAGCGCTCCCGATCGCGAACTATTATGCGCAAGTCTATTACGATGATCCCTGGTGTTTGCGACAATCTGCTTTGAGCGCCGGCTGCGGCAGCAAACCATCGCAGTAAGTCAAACGCGAGCTTTGCTCTCGGCATGCGCGCGTCAGGTTACGCTGTGCACTTTCGCCAGTTCTGTCACACAACAGCGACCGTTAGCTATAGTGTCCGGCAGCGAAGTAACTACTTGGCAACGCCGGGGCGGTCCCCCAGCCCATTAGGTGGAGCCAGGGATCATCGTGTTTCTGTCCGATTGTAAACATCGGTGTTTCAGCGGTCTCCGTCTCGATTTTGTTACAAATTAGAAATCGCCACATGACGTCTGTTCGGTTGAAATCAGCAATTCTGCACGTGTCGTCACACGCTTCCCACTTTTGAGACACCTTATTCGGTTCATCTAATTGGACTGTTTCCGTATTACAGCTTGTATTTGAGTGTAGTGTTTAAAAGCAACATTGCAATGAAGATACCAGGCTCTTCCAGAAAGTAAGTTCCGTTTGGTACTAAAATGAAATTGTACACAGATACAGAAGCAATTTTTATTGCAAAAATTCTATATCTCTTAAACTACTTTTCCACATAACTGCCGAAATTTTGCAAGAATTTGTCATAGCGTGGCACCAGGTTTTGTACACCTTCTTCATAGAAATTTGCCGCCTGTGTCTTCAACCAGTTGGAAACAGTTTCTTTCAGCTTGTCGTCATTGGTGAAGTGATGACCGCCAAGGAAAGACTTGAGATGTAAGAACAGATGAAAGTTATCAATCGCGTGAACCAGTTCTTCTGTAACCAAAGGTGGACGTCCACTTCGTTCTTCATCATACACATCACTACGCCCGCCATTGAACTGTCGGACCCATCTTCTCACCATCGAATCACTCATCGCATTTGGTCCGTAAACATCCCAAATTTGCCGATAAATTTCACTTGGTTTCACTTTCCTCGCATTCAGAAACCGAATCACCGATCTGATTTCACAGGCGGCGGGATTTTCAATCAACGCCGACATTTCAAACAAGCATAACAAAGCGTACGTAACTGACAGCGATCTCTAAATGGTGCACGTTCTTCTCCTTGATACACATCGTCTACAGCGTATGTGCGGAACTGCAATGGCAGCGCTGCAGCGGAGATCAATTGAAACGGAACTTACTGTCTGGACGCGCCTCGTATATAAGAAACAGGTAACTGTTATGCAACCGTGCCAAAAGACTAGAAATCTGCAGAGGGCAATCAAATATTTAATAAAGACAACAGGAGTGATTCGCAAAATTACAGGCCCGTATCATTGTCCACGGTTTGCTGCAGGATTTCGGAAAGCGCTCTTTTTGCTGTACTTCGAAGAGAACGATCAGTTCATCCAAAGTCAACACTGCTTCAAAAAGTATCGTTCTTGTGAAACACAGATAGATCTTTACTCGCATTAAGAGTACCATCCAAAAGGAATCTCCGATCGCCGCGGTAGAAAGGCCGAGCGCTCTAAGGCTCTTTGCTACGGAGTGCTCTGTCGGAGGTTCGACTCTACCCTCGGGCAGGGGTGTGTGTTGTACCTAAGTTGCTTTAAGTTACGTGGGTTGGAAATAGTGTACACTAAGGAATGTTTAATCTACTACTGTCGCTGATAGAACACGTTGATAACATACCTACCTTACCTCCAAGCAAATGGACTCGTTCATCCCATGTCACCGGCGTGCGCACAATTGAGGAACACACAGTCACTTGTGAGCGAGTAAAGGGGTCACTATGTTTTCGAAACAGTAACAACGGCAGACCGTCACTGCACAGTATTACTGTTCGTGTTTGGAGCATCACCTGCCACCGACTTTGCGGAAGAAGCGGCAACACTTTCTGCGCAACCCACCCATTTTGCACGACAATGAGCGGGCAAGTACAGCGCAAGCTGCGGCTGCTTTGTTCGGTCGATGGGACTGGGAAATATTATACCATCCACCATACTCCCCGGATTTAAGTCCTTATGACTTTGATTCGATTCCGAAGATGAAGGAACCACTTCGTGACATTCGCGTCACAACTGTTCCAGAGATTCGACAGGCTGTAGACCGCTCGATTCGCACCATCAACAGAACAGGCTGTGCTAACTGTATACTAGTCCTTCCACATCGCTGGCAATGGTTTCTACACAACGCTGGTGATTACTTTCAAGGACAGCAACAGGTTCAACCATGTAACGCTTTTGTATAGGTTGTGTATAAATAGTTGCCACTATTTAAGTTCCGATCCTCGTAGTTTATAAGCCTCGGGACTGATAACCACAGTATATAATTCCCATAGATTTAAAAACATTTCTTTTCAAATCGATTCCATTTTTCTAGATTTTCGGAAGGCTTTCTCCACCGTACCTCACAAACGGCATCTGATCAGAATGCGTGCTTGTCACATACCGCCACAGTTGTGCGATTGGATTAGCGATTTCCTGTCACAAAGGCCGCAGTACGTCATCGAGTAAAACAGAAGTAATATCTGGCGTTCCCCAGGAAAGTGTTATGGAGCACCTACTGTTCCTTACTTCTATAAACGATTTAAACGACAATCTGAGCAGCTCTCTTAGACTGTTCGCGGATAATCGGTTAGAACAGTCACCAGAAGGTCAAAATTAGCAAAAAAATTTACATAAGGCATCTGTATGGTGTGAATTTACAAGTAGACCCTAAACAATGAAAAGTTTGAAGTCATCCATATGATCACTAAAATAAATTCATTAAATTTCATTTACATTACAAATCAGTCAAATCTAATAGCCAACTACATACCTACGAATTACAATTACGAACAACTATGCATTGTGGGATCCTTACCAAGTGGGACTGGACGAGCATATATGTTTTGTATTATCTCGATATCGTGGAGAGAATGTAACAGTCATGATGCACGATTTGGGATGGCGAGATTTATTAGTAAAATATCTTTTACAAACTTCCCTCTCCGAATATTTTGTCAGCATCCACCTATGTAGGAAGACATGACCATCATAATAAAATTAGACAGATCGAAAACGGAAAGATTTAGCCCTTCATTTTTACCGTGCGCTATACACACCCTTACTACAGCGAAACAAGTCAGCTGTATCAAAAAAAAAAAAAAAAAAAAAAAAAAAAAAAAAAAAAAAAAAAAAAAAAAAGAGTATGAAATGATGAATGATGTGATGCGTCTGATTTCCGATTTCAGCCTAAATTCCATGGGCGCCGTGGTAGCTCCAATTTTTAGTCATTCGTCCGCTTACCAGGTGATCAGTAGCTGCTGGTGTCAGTGTGTTACAGCACACTATAAACATCGCACTAAAGCATACCATTTCTTCTTAGATTGCGTAGTGGCATGCAAACAAAACGGTCGAAACATTATTTTGTAGCGCTCTCTCCGCGATAACTAGAAAACAGTGTCAGGTGCAGAAACGGTGTCAGTACCGATACGATCAACTCAGAAGTGGAACGCAGCTTTCTGTAAAGTTGTAAAATTACCGTAGTCTACGATAGACTCGTAAGTAAGCGTATACTACGATAATTTTCACAATAAGACTCGTTGTTTAAGATCCTGCCCACACTACTTTTACGTCTGGTGTGTTGCATACCTCTCGGGCGTTACCTCATTTCGATCGCTTGCTTTACGTCTTACAAGGAAAGTACTTGGGCTCGAACAAACATATCTGCATGAACGTTTAGTTACAGTATCTTTACGTACACCTCAATGTGCTGGTGGGTGTCGATTTTACCCAAAACTTGGCAATCATGCTCTAGATAGCACTGTAGAAGTAATTGTAGACGTCATACGTAATGCAAATATGTTAACTATAACTAATGTAATAATCATCGTACATGTTCTCTAGCGTATTGTCATCAAAAGCCGTGATGACAGTTGAATCTTTAACCTTCTTCTCGGAACACTGTTGGTATTCACTGCCACTGCTTCCATCGCCTCTTCCCTCACCGAAGCACTACCGCCAGCAATGAGTTCTTCGTCATTATCATCCCTATTATCATCATTGTGTGTTAGTGTTACAACAGTATCTAACTTATGCTCATATTTCTGTACCATAACATATACGAGAAAGCATGCGAATGATTCATCTTCTACACTAAAATCATCTTCACGAAGAATGGTTCTTCGTAACTTCATATCAATCAATCGCAATACTTTAGCAGGGTTGATTATCAATCGCCGCTCCATCTGACGCTTCACCACACAAATGTCACAAAACGCAACTTCGGAGGCACACTGCACCGTCCCTACTGGCGAACCGACAGGTCAAAATGCAATGTGGCAAGACACACGCAGAGGCCTCTAACGGACGACTGCAGAGTTTTGCAGATGCGGGAGTGTCACTAGTGCAATAAGGGATCTTTACATTATCTCTCGTACGACTTTGATGTATATGTGTTTGTTCGAGCACAAGTACTTTCCTTGTTAGATCAGCGTCTTAATGCAAAGCGCTACACACTTAAAAGCTCAATTTTTCTAAAACCAGTAAAGGATAAGACGGTAACGCAACTGTCTGAAATTTGCCTCAAAGGTGTCCTGTCAGAAGGAACATAGTTTCGAAGTAATTGGTAGAAAGTGATCGATTACAACAGAAGCGATATCCGCCGCTCTCCAGAAACTCTTCCTTTTCTTCATAAACAGTTTATGAGACAAACGGAGCAGCTGTCTTAAGCTATTTGCAGATGATACTATCGTTTGTCGTCTATTAAACTCAACAGAGGTTCAGCACCAAGTACAAAACAATTTGGATATCAGGAGGATCCAAAAATGGCAGCTAACCTTAAGTAATAAAAATAAGAGGTCTCACATGCGAGCACCAAAATAAATCCTTTGAACGTCATTTAAGCGATAATTCAGTCAAATCTAAAGGCGGTAAATTCAACTAAATAACTGGACATTGCAGTTACGAACAACTTAAATTGGAAATAACATACTGAAGAAGTTGTGCGGAAGACAACCCAAAGGCTGTGTTCATTGGCAAAACACTTACGAGTATGGAACAGTTCCACTAATGCCACTACCGACAGTACACGTGTCGCACTGGCTGAGGACTTCAAAAAGTACAGAGTGGAGCTCATTCACGCGTCTGGGCAGAAACGAGTAATACAAATACACTGTACGTTGTGGCGAAATCTATTTGCGAAATTCATTTCACCAACTTCTTCCTCCGAATGCGAATATATTTTGTTGGCAACTACATACACAGGGAGACATGATCATCACGGTAAAATAAGAGAAATCAGATATAATACGGAAACATTTACAAGTTCATTTTTCTCCAGCACTTTTCAAGAATAGCTCCCAGAAAATAAATTGATGCTAAATCATAGTTTCGAGCAATTAACGAGGACTGACATTTTAATTACACAAATAAGGCATATAATGAAATTGAACAGTTCAATTTCTGATCGTTTCTATAGATAGTAAGCTGTCGTCGAAAGCCAAGCATCAGGATCTCATTGAAAAACTAAATGCAGCGTGCTTTACCACAAAAATAGTATGTGAAGCAAGTGACAGTCGAACATTAAAAATTGTCCATTTCGCTTATTTTCATTCGCTTGTGACGTATAGTATTATTTTTCGGGCTAACTTCTCTGATTCAAAGTTGTATTTATTGCGCAGAAACGGGCGGTTCGTGCAATATGTGATGCAAACTCGCGAACCTCTTGTTGACTAGTATCTAGTAACCTGAGAATTCTGACATTGGCCTCTTAATACATGTTTTATTTAATGCAGTTTCTTGTTCTAATATTGGGTTATTTTCAACAGTTAGCAGCTTTCCCTCTGACAAATAGAATTTGCATTCGTGTCACACCTCCTTGACCCCAGTGCAGAAAGGCTTGCATTATTATGCCGCATCCAATTTGAATAACCTGCTGCAAGATATAAAAATCCTTTCTAGTAATCGACACACCTTCAAGGCCAGACTGAAGAGTTTACTCGTCGTTCACTCGTTTTCTATTCGGTCGAGGAATTCCTAGCAAAATTTCTTTGTTATGTATACAGGGTGGTCCATTGATAGTGACTGGGACAAATATCTCACGAAGTAAGCATCAAACGAAAAAGCTACAAAGAACAAAACTTTTCTAGCTTCAAGGGAGAAAACCGATGGCGATATGATTGGCCCGCTAGATTGCGCTGCTATAGGTCAAACGGATATCAACTGCATTTTTTAAATAGGTACTACCATTTTTATTACATATATATTATGAAGTAAATATTATTATTATTATTAAATATTATATATTATGAAGTAAATACCGTCCGCACTGGCGAAATGTTAAACGATACCACATACTTATACGTTTGTGACTATTACAGCGCCATCTATCACAAAGTGACAAAAGTGTTCCAAATAAAATATTCATATTTATTTACGTACTAGACGAATATTTAATAAAAATGGGGATACCTATTTTAAAAAATGCAGTTGATATCCGTTTGACCTATGGTAGCGCCATCTACCAGGCCAACCATAATACCATCTGTTTTCCCCCTTCAGGCTAGAAAAGTTTTGTTCTTTATATATATATATATATATATATATATATATATATATATATATATATATATATATATATATATATATATATTCGTTTGGTGCTTCTTTCGTGAGATATTTGGCCCAGTCACTATCGATGGACCACTCCGTATAAATAAAAAATGCGGTAACTTAGAATAGGCAAGGTTCGTCATCAGATCATATTTAGGAATCGATTTCCGTCTTTTCACCATGAGTCACGCCTCGAACGTTAATCAGTGACTATTGCAGTAAAATCCAGTCACTCACTTTACATCGCACACCTTCAGACGTCTGCCGATACAACACAAACACCAGTTACATCACACACAGATCATACTGTTGGTAATCATGGAAATACACATCAGATTCTCAACCCCGCAAGCGGCCATACACACTCAAACTACTCGATATCTCTCTATTCATTTACTAAAGTCCACATGGACATTTAAGTGAGTTGCAAAAGAAAGGATCTTCTGACGATTCACGACATAGCGTGTTCATCGCAAAACCAGTAGATAAAACCGATAAACGAAAGTAAACCTACAATTACATCATAAAATGAACGACAATCTCTCACACACACAGAACAGCTTCCTAGGAAAGATATGTCTTTACATCATCTGAAAATTCTATTATTATTATTATTATTATTATTATTATTATTATTATTATTATTATTATTATTATTATGATTGTCTCTCGGAACCACTACGCTGCGTATACCAACCCAAATTTACCTCATACACCACCATAAACATTACTCAAACGATTCAATTACTGCCGTAAGTATCTTTAACTGGTGAACTGAACTCTTCGAAAGTAATTATTCATCTCAATACTTGTAAAGCAGTATTCTCTAGACATCAGACAATTCTCAATCTAAACACGTTTTTAAAAATTCTTTTAACTGAGGTAAGGTGAAGTCCAATACCAGCAGCCATGTGACGATAATTCTAAGCTGGATTCTTTAGTCCCATCCTAACGGAGCAACAATCACAACTGGAAACAGGCATTGCCTCCATTAATTGGAGTAATTCTCCTCTTTCCTACTAAAGTTCTGACCCAATTAGTCTGCAACATCATCGGAGTTCTATGTTTCACTTCATCTGTTACTTCTCTTTTGTTGTCGTGGCGGAGTGGCCGATCGCATTTAGGTGCTATGATCCGATGCGAAAGGCTGTTCCCCGTCGGGAATTCGAATCCTCCCTCGGTCATGGATATTTGTGTTGTCTTTAGTATAAGTTAGTTTGTAAGTTTACGGACAGTTGATCCCGCTCTTAAGTCCCATAAGCTTAAAAAACATTTGAACATTTTTTTTCTTTTTTGTTACAATCTGATGTACTGACTCGTCCCATAAGCTTGGAGACTTCCTCCTCAGTTCAGTCGTGAGGAACGCAATGAATATAAATAAATAAGAACTGACACCACATATACAGGACGAGTCAAAAGTCCTTGGACACATTCATAAGTTGGAAGATTAAAGGGAAAATTGAAAAGTGATGATGGGAAGAGAGGTTTGATGTGGGGCCGCAACTTTTGGAGTGAATGTCATTCATGGCTGCTATATTGAAACCCGCCATTTTGGGTTCAAGTCACCTTTTTCTTTTTTAAATGGGAAGGGGTGTATGACACACCAGATAACACTCGCTCTTGAGCTCAGGAATAAAATTGTGTAATTTGTTTTTGTCTATCTTGTACAGCTTAGAAGATATTACTGTTCAAATTTGGGAAATTACCTTCATACCGACTGCTACAACATATCATGTTTTACATGTTCTACGTGTTGTCCATCCCGGGCAATGTTTTACAACTTTGAATATTAATAACGTCTAAACTGTAGAAGATAGACAAAAACAAATTACACCACTAATTTCCTGAGCTCGAACGAGTGTCATTCGTCCCCTTTCCAACTAAAAAAAAAAAAAAAAACCTTCAATCCAAAATGGCGGATTTCAAGATGGCGGTCATGAATGACATTCACTCGAGAAGTTGCGGCCCCACTTCAAACATCTGTTCCCATCATTATTTTTCAATTTTCCCTTTAATCTTCCAACTTATGAACGTGTCCCAGGATTTTTGACTCGCCCTGTATATTACGTATACAATATGCCGATGACGGGAAATCATCCTTTCTTCAGTGCAGAAGCACTTCCTAGGCCCTTACTCTTACGGGAATTAGTTCACAAAAACTACGAGTTTGAGTTTTAGTGGACAGAGTGAAGTTGAGAATTTGTATCTGACTGGAGGGATACTTGAGTAATTAGGCGCAGGTGTGGTGATCACTGAGTCATCAGTGATGACATATTAGTCAGCGCAACTACCTAGAAAGCAGGAGATCCGGATTTGAGTCGCGGCTGCATACACATTTTCAACTTTACCCTATCGCAGATAATGTCATACATTCAGTGAATATCATCATCATCATTAGAGACTGATTATGCCATTCAGCGTTCAGTCTGGAGCATAGTACCTCTAATAAAATTCCTCCATGATCCCCTATTCAATGCTAACATTGATGCCTCGTCTTATGTTCTGCCTTTTACTTCAAAATCATTCTGCACCGAATCTAAGTACTTTCTTCTTGATCTACCTCGACTCCTCTTACCCTCCGCGCCGAGCTCATTTGTCTCGCCGCTGTGGAGTAGCCGAGCGGTCTAAAGCGTCTCGCTGCGGAGCGCGCGGTTGCTCGCGGTTGCTCGCCTGGGCATGGTTGTGTGTGTGTGTGTGTGTGTGTGTGTGTGTTTTGTCCTTAGGTTAGTTTACCTTAGTTTAATTAGTTTGTAAGCTACGGACTGATAACCACACAGTTTGGTCCGATAGAATTACAAACATTTGACCATTTATCTCTTAAAATAAATAAATGGGAATCGGACTGAAAGCTGTTCGATGAACCCTCTGCCAGACATGTAAATGAGAACCGCAGATTAGCTGTGTAGTAGTAGTAGACAGTAACAGTAATAAGTTAACTTACGATCGGTCTACCGAGTGCTGTGGAGAAAGTCGTTCTCGCCATTGCCTCTATTGTCATTGTCACACAACAGAGAGAGAGAGATTTTCTCGAGAATGGGCAGTGATATAAGTTGCACAGATTTAGAGCGCCAGTTGACCGGGGGTTAAGAGAGGAAATAAAAAGTGAAATGTGTTGATTGCGGCAGTGTCTGGCTGTGTGCACAGGGACAGCGGGGGCCATCAATTAAATTTGTGCCGGCAGACACGGCGCATTGTGCTCGCGCGGGCGCCGTGCTCCGCGCATGCGCCGAACAATAAAGCAATTAATCAGCGAGCACGCCCACTCGCGACCGCGGCGAGTGAGCTGTGACAATGAGCCCGCCGCGCCTTCGATGTATCCCGCCGTAAACTCGCCGCTCCGCTCGCATCCCCATTCACCGCGGCCGCCAGCGGAAACACCCGCAGACGCGTAAACATAAACCGGCACCGGCCTGAACAAGCAGTAATTTTACACTGCCGGCGCGAACGAGCGCCTCATATTATACGAGGTCAGCTGACCGAGTCCGATACCTTCCATTCAGTACGATGTGTAGTGTTTATCGCTGATACAGCTGCTGTTGGATCGGAAGACAGCGAGTAGCGGTCTCGACCGCTTTCGTCACTGATTAACAAATTGGAATAATATATGGAACGTTCCTACTGTGGTGTCGCACAAGTCTGAAGTGCGCGCCACGTACTTTCGCCGCACGCCGCCATGCAAGCACGACGCGGCGTTCTTACGTCGTCGGCCACGAGCGCCCTCTGCTGCATTCCAGTTCGTGACCACCACTGAACTGCATCGGTCACTTGGGAAACGGACAGGCACTAGGAAAGTCTCTCATCAGTAGCCAGTCCATTACCTAGTTCAACTATGTATCAGCATTCTGCAGTCATGATACTTATAAAAAATAAGTATTATCATATTGATACGAAATACATATCTTGTTCTAATCTAGCTTAGTGTTTCTAGTTTCTGCTGTCGCACTGGCTGGTCACCTCAGACTCTGTACCCGCACACGCGTGCATCCTACTTTCCTGTGTCGGTCTCTCTCTACTCGGCCACCGACACCTAGGACAATCGGCGACAACGAGACACAAAACCTACAGTGGGACATTTCTACGTAAGATATGGGCTTTGCGAATTGTTGCATGTGCAGAACTAAATTCGTGAGATGAGAGCTAGGATTTAAAACAATAATAATAATAGTAAATAATGTTTGTAAAGCTTATGGCACTTAACCGCGGGGTTATCAGTTGCTAAACTTTCAGACTACTTATGAACTACCTTATACTAAAGACAGCACAAACATCCATGTCTGAAGGGGGATTCGAACTCCCGAAGGGAAACAGCCTCGCGCATCGAAGCATAGCGCCTAGATGCTCTAGGCCGCTCCGCCGCGGCTAGGATTTTCCTCCATGAGACTGGGTTGCACAGTGGTGGAGTGCCATACTACAAATCCAAGGGCCGCGGGTTCGATCCCCGCCAGGTCCTTGGATTTTTATCTGTCATTTCCACTTCTTTCACCTCAGGCAGTATTGCCCATGTGAAAAATACCGAGTAGCACCGTGGTTCGGAATCCACGTTAAACTGTAGGTCCCCCTATCCGTTCGAAGGTCGGAGGAAGGCCACGGCATACCACCTCCAAATAGGACCATTCCTAATAAAGCACTGTGGTGTTCAAACCAATTTTCGAAATGCTTTACCTTTTAATATACTAACGCGGCTTGGGACTGCCAGAAGTGATGTCTAGCGATCCCCAGGAATCCTCCTACTGCTCCTAATCTTTATCAACGATTTAGGAGACAAAGTGAGCAGCTCTCTTAAATGTTCGCGGGGGATGCTGTCGTTTGGAGGTAAGTAAAGTCACCAGAACGTCATAAGCAGCTCAAAATGATCACAGTGTATATTTCAAGTCATGAGGACCCATGTACTCTACATTTAACACTCAAATCCATAAAACTTGTAAATAAGGTCTTTCTAGTGCATGTTACAAGTTGATTTTAAACTTGTAACATGCACTAGAGGGACGTTTTTCTTTATGTATCTGACTGTTAAAAGTTTTATGCGGTGTACATGAGATCTCATGTATCAAAATTTGCACTCTAATGTTCAATCATGTGAACGAAATCGATATGTGATTTTTTTAAATAAGTATTTGAACTTACACAACCAAGCTCTAAATCTGTTATTTTTATTATAATATTGTGGTGGTCAGGCACATTATCCATTGTGGAGCGCCGCGGGGGAGTAGCCAAGCGGTCTGGAGAGCAGTTGCATCAGTGTAGCATTAACAAAATATATTCTAACATTTGGAGAAAATTCAAATGTTCAAATGTTTGTAGAGTCTATGGGACTTAACTACGGGATCAACAGTCCCTAAACTTACAAACTACTTACAAATAAGGACGGCACAAATATCCATGCCCGAGGGGGGATTCTAGCCCCCGACCGTAGTGGCCGTGTGGACCGTGACTGAAACGCCTCAATCCCCTCGGCCACCGCGGCCGGCAACATTTGGAGAAAGAGTGTCTCATTGTCAGTTGTGCAGCAGCGTTCGGGCAGTGCTCATGTGTATTTTTCGTGAATACTGTTCCATTTGATGAAGCAACACAAAATCATTAAATCTGTTGGACTAAAAAAAATTAAAATAAAGATAGAAAATCCTTAAAATATTGAGTGTCATGTATAGACGCCATTTACTAAACTGACAAGTTCCTCATCATTGCGAAATGTCGTATATATATGATCTATGGAACAAGTATTGATCTAATCAAGTCATAAAACAACTCGATCAGAAACATCAGAAACTGAAAAGCTGAAGGTGTGTCTGGCAAAAGCCTATACTGCTAAGAAAGGTGTATCAGATGCTAAAAAGACTGGACTCTTGCAGTTAATAAATAAAAATATAATACCAAAATTTTATTTTGATATTTTAAATAACTTGTAGTTTAATTTTTCTGGGCTAACTTTTTTATGTAAGATGTAAAACAAACCAAACGATCTGAGTTGATTAATTTCTTGGTTTGATTCAAATAATTTGTGCAGTATATTGTTGTATTTTTTGTAAATAAATATTTTCTTACAATTCTTTATTCATTGAATTGTTTACTTCATACCGTCTACAGACATAAGTGTTGAAATTTATATTTTTATGTGTCACAAGTAAAAGCTATTTAACTATAATTGAAGTTTTCTTTGAAGAAAAGTGTCACATATCGAAGCCCTTAGGGTTAATTTATCACTCAAAATGAAAGAATAACTACCTCTGAGTATGTACTGGTTACAAAGAAAAGACAGTGCTGATGTGATTTCATGGAGAAAAGTAATGTTCAGTGAAACTTTGGTTGTTATCTTTAAGTGTCGGTTTTCGTCCAAGGTACCAAATGTTCAAATATTTGTACAGCTTATGGGACTCAACTACGGGGTCATCAGTCCCTAAACTTACAAACTACTTATAAACTAGCTTGCCGCGGTGGAGTAGCCGAGCGGTCTAAAGCGCCTCGCTGCGGAGCGCGCGGTTGCTCGCCGTGGAGGTTCGAGTCCTCCCTGGGGCATGGGTGTGTGTGTTGTCCTTAGGTTAGTTTACCTAGATTTAAGTTGTTTGTAAGATACGGACTGATGACCACGCAGTTTGGTCCGATAGATTTACAAACATTTGAACATTTTATAAACTAGCTTATACTAAAGACGGCACAAACATCCATGCCCGAGGGGGGACTCGAACTCCCGACCGCAGCGGCCATGCAGACCGTGACTGGCACGCCTCAGACCGCTCGGCCACCGCGGGCGGCCTCCTAGGTAACGAAATGTATGTAATTCTAAGGGAGCAAACTACTTTGGTCATTAGTCCCTAGTCTTACAGACTACTTAAGCTAAGTTAAACTAACCGAAGGACGATACACACATCCATGCCTGAAGGAGGATTCGAACCTCCGACGCGGGAAGCCGCGCGATCCGTAACGTGGCACTCCAGACCGCTCGGCTACTCCCGCGCGGCACAGGGTAAACCATTTACTGTACAAAGCGCAGTCGACTTGGAGTTATGCAGTTTGGTTTTGCATAGAGCCTGTTTTATTACAAGCGCAATACAGGTTTTGCACCCAGGAATATCGTACAGAGCGATTTGCCTAGTCTAATGTGCTTCGCACTACTATTTCTAACGCCATAAATGTCTACAACGCTCAACCATTTCTTGCTTCACAAATTTATGCGCAATTACGGTCTAATGTAACGTGTCTTTCGCCTTTTATAATGAAGGTATAAATTTGAGTGAGCAGAAGACGCTCTGGTTTAATAAGAACCAACTGTTCTCGCACTACACGCGCCAGGTGCTGTGCGCCCTGATGTACGACTCGCTTCAGATGAGAGATCGCCACACCGCATTCCAGATGTTTCGCAAAGCAGAAGAAACAGAGTCAAGCGGTATTGCAGTGCGGCACGAAATGCGGGCCGCGAGCGTAAATAATTACGACTCGGGAAAAATAACGCGCTTTGCGAACGGGAAGAAGCCGTACAAATGCCGCAAAGTGAAATGCTCGGGTGAAGACTGGAGGTAAGCCTTAGAGCCGGCGGTCGTGAGTGAGGCTCTAATTTCTTGCACAAGCAGAGGGGAGGGCAGCGCCGGAAAGGCGGAGACAGCAGGTAGGCTAGGGCTAACATCCGAGAGGCATTCCTGGAGCGCAAAGTGGACGGGCGTACGTTGTTAGCGGAGGGCGAGTGTGAGTATCAACTGTAGGAAACTGTAGGGTTGTTCCATACGGTTGCCATATTTCAAAGATTTCGCGACCGAAATGCGATTTGATCGTTTTTTATTGCGGTCTCCAGTCCGAAGACTGGTTTGATGCAGTTCCCCATGCTACATCTCCATTGACAACGGCCGAGCGCATTGAGGCGCTGTGCTGCGATGCGCGAGGCCGTTCCCCGTCGGGGGTTCGAATCCCCCTCGAGCATGGATATTTGTGCTGTCTTTAGGATAAGGAAGTTCATAAGTACTTTGTAAGTTTAGTGACTGATGGAAGAAATGTTCTAATGTTTGTGCTTACAAACTACTTATGAACTAGCTAAGACTAAAGACGGCACAAATATCCATGCCCGAGGGGAAATTCGAACCCCCGACCGTAGTGGCCGTGCTGACCGTGACTGGAGCGCCTCAGTCACCTCGGCCACCGCGGTCGGCTAGTGACTGATGACCACGCAGTTAAGTCCCATAAGATTTACAAACATCTAAACATCCTATCTTCGAATAACAATGGAATACCATCTATTTTAACTAGCTTACCGTACGTCGTCTATCTATACGATTTTTGATCCCCACAATTCTCTCTAACAAGGATACCACATGGGTATCGGATTTTAGAATTTCTTTATATTTATTGTACGTGAAGTTCAGAACTTCAATAACAATCAGCCAAAGCCATTAAACGCAACTCTCAAAAAGTCTTGAGATATTTGACCTTGAAATTTTGTAAAGTGCACGTAAGTACCAGCAATTAAAAGGGGTTGCAGCATCTGTCGCTTTGGCTCAGGTGGTAGCGTAGTGGCGTCATAACCATAGAGAAGGAGGTTCGAATCCCACTGGGACATATTTATTTATTTATTCGTTTTGCCTTTCAGTTATATAAAACATTTTAGGATCTCTAATTCCACTTGTTGTGTCAGCTCTTGTTTACGTGTGTCTAGACGTGCTGAAATCCTTGTCGTCACGTAAAACGGTGGTTGAGTAGGGTAGCTTCTTGGAAAGCCATTAATAGCTAGGGAGAGGACTCCAAATACAGTGCCGTAGCGCTTCATATACTGAACAATCAGACTACCACACTCAACTAATAGTGAAGCCAATACTGTAGATAACGTAACTTATGGTTTTATTTTTTTATTTTTATTAACACTTCCATAAAAATATAGGAAATTACGAATAAACAAAATTGCGTGCACTTTTCGTAAAAATTACTATTAGATATTAAAATTGTGTTAGAACAAAACGGGGAAAAAGTCTGCCATAAGTGTTTCGAACCAGCGACCCCAGTCTTTGAAGGCCAGAACGCTACCACCTGAACTACACGAACAGATGCGGCTACCATTTTACTTATTGGTACTTAGACCATATGTGTACTTCGCAAAACTTTAAAGTCGATTATCTCTAAAAAATTTTAAAGTTGCGTCGAATAGCTTTGGCTGGTTGTTATTTAAGCTCTGAACTTCACGTACCATTAACATAAAGAAATTCTATAATCTGATTCCCATGTGGTCTCCTTGTAAGAGTAAACTGACTATTCCTTCATGTCTCACAGTTGGTCCGTCAATCAATCCCTACTTATGTCATGTCACAATTTTATCTCCAACGCATTTCAGTACCTCCTTACTAGTCACATGATTTACCCATCTAATCTTCAGCATTTGTCTGCACCACCTTATTTGAAAAGCTTCGAAACGCACGAAAGGAAATCATTCGTTGAGAAGGAAGTACATCTACATACACACCCCGCAAGCCACCCAAATGTGCATGGCGGAAGGTACTCGGTACCACTACTACTTACTTGCTTCTTGTTCCACTCCCATGTAGAACGAGGGAAAAACGAATACTTGGCTGCATCCGTACGAGCACTGATCTTTCTAATCTTATCAAATGTTCAAATGTTTGTAGAACTTATGGGACTTAACTACGGGGTCATCAGTCCCTAAGCTTACAAACTACTTACGAACTAGCTAAGACTAAGGACGGCACAAATATCCATGCCCGAGGGGGTATTCGAACCCCCGACCGTAGTGGCCGTGCAGACCGTTCCTGGAGCTCCTCAGTCCCCTCGGCTACCGCGGCCGGCTCTAATCTTATCCTTGTGGTCTTTACGCGAAATGTAGGTTGTTGACAGTAGAATTGTTCTACAGTCCGCTTCAAATTTCACCCTCTAAATTTCTTCAACGGTGCTTCTCGAAAAGATCGTCGCCTCCTCTTCAGCGACTCGCATTTGAGTTCCCGAAGCAGTCGGTCGAGCGGTACCGTGTCAAACGCCTTTCGAAAATCGATAAATATGAAGTTTCCTTATTGCCTTTCATCCATAGCACACAGGTGTCATGAGAGAAAAGGGAAAGCTGGGTTTCGCACGATCTATGCTTCCTAAAGTCGTGCTGATGCATGGACAGTAGCGTTTCCGTCTCAAGGAAAAGGGTAGCCCTGTACGGGTAGCCCTGTCTGCCCGGCATACAGGGCGGTAGCCTTTGCTCTTGTTATTCAATCTGCGCATTGTGAAAGCAGAAATTTGGTATGGGCATTAGGTTTAAGGGAGAAGCCTTAAAAAGTTTACGGTTTACCGATGACACTGTCATTCTGTCAGAGACAGCAAAGGACATAGAAGAGCAATTGAACGGAATCGACAGTGTCTTGATAGGAGGGAGAATATGAACATTAACCGAATTAAGTCAGACGGTGCTGAGGGAATTGGATTAGGAAATACTAAAGTTTGCAGATGCCTTGTTAGTTGGCCAGTAAAATAACTTACGGTGATGGAAGTGCAAAAGATATAAAATCCAGGATAGAAATGGGAAGAAAAGCATTTCCGAAGAAGTGAAATTTGTTGACATCGAATATTAATTTGTTTGGAAGTTTCTTGTAAAGGCCTTTGTCTGCAGTATAGCCCTGTTCGGAAGTGGCACGTGGGCGATAAATAGTTCAGAGAAAGAGGGGAGCAACCTTTTTAAATGTGGTGATGTAGACGAATGCTGAAGATTAGATGAGTAGATCCCGTAACTAATGAGGAGGTACTGAACAGAATTAGCGAGAAAAGAAATTTCTGGCGGATCTTCAGTGAGAGAAGGGATCGATTGCTGGAACAGTTTCTGATACTTCAATGAATCGTCAGTTTAGCATTGGAGGGAAGTGTGTGGTGTAAAACTTGCAGATGGAGACCGAGAGACGAATGTAGTAAGCAGATTAAAGTGGTTTATGACGCTGGCTCAGGATAGAGTAGGCTAGAGAGCTGCATCAAACGAGTTTTCGCACTGAAGCTCGCAACAACAACTATTCTCTTCTAGTCTGAGTCGCTTTTGTTCTCGTTTACTCCCGTACAATCTTACGCTCAAGACTAATACTTTCAGAACAGATTCACTGACTAAATTAATTCTAGATGGTGACTAATTTCTCTTTGTGTGTTTTTTTCCTTTCCATGACGTTCTGCATTTTATATCTTCTTTATTCCGGCCATCATAAGTTATGTTACTGCCCAAATAAGAAAACTCATCTACTATTTTTATATTTTCGTTATCTAAGCATTCACTCGGCGTCTCCTGATTTAATTTGACTACATTCCATTAACCTTTGTAAACGTTCACTTTACACATTCGTTTCAAGAAATTGTCCATTATGTTCAGTTGTTCTTTCAGGTCCTTTGATGTCTCCGATAGAGTTTATAATGTTATCAGAAAAAAGAAAAGCTTTTATTTATTGCCCTTGTAAGTTTCTCTCTAAATTTATCCTTTCTTTCACGGCTTGCTCAATGTAGAGAGTAAATAACACAGGGAAAAGACTGCAATCTTGTCCTATTCCTTCCGAATTATAATTATTAAATGCGCTATTGCCTTTAAACCACATCATCTCGGCGAACAGAAATGGTATACTAAAGGAAGGAAGGAAGCTTGGAGTTTTACGTCCCGTCAACAGCGTGGTCATTAGAGACGGAGCTTACGCTCGGATTTTTGGATAAGGAATTGGAAGGAAATCGGCCGTGCCCTTTCAAAAGAACCATACCGGCATTTGCCTGGAGTGATTTAGGAATCTGGATGGCCGGAGGTGTATTTGAACCACCATCCTTCCGAATGCGAGTCCAGTGTGTTACACTGCGCCACCTCGCTCGGTATTAGTATACTGTTATAACAAGCAAATCAAAACTGCTTCTACAAAGAACAATCTTGTCATGCTTTCACGTCTACAGCCGGGTGGGTTTGATCACATGAGTCAGCTTTCGGTGTGAAAAGTAAATACGGGCAGGTGCTTTACTGTCCCTAGAAACTCTGTCACGCTATTTCGGCAATAAAAATCATGGCGCGTGGGCGGTGGACGAGTGGTTATTATGTCCGCTGTAATGTACGGATTCTCTTGGAGACAGATCCGGCAATTGTGGTGGCTCCCTTGATGTTACAACGGACAGAATGTTCTGAAACTGATCCATTCTTTATAGCAGCGGAGAAAATGTGACTCGTATAGGAGTGACAGATATCCGTTCCGGTTGTGAAAGAAGCAGCTGAGTTCTCACGCGGCCAATAAACGTCACCGGCCGCGGGCGGTGGGAGTGGCGTTGTCCAACGTCCCCCCTCCTCTCCGAGGTGACTCAGGAATCCTGGGAGGTTGCGGCCAGCAGGCAAAAGTGGTACGTGCGAGATCACAAAGAGAGTGTCTCGTTTGCATACGAATGCCGGCGTTTACAACGGAGTGACAGCCGGCACGAAGCGGGGAGTGGCTGACCGGACCAGTCCGTACCTCTCGCTGCGCAACGAGGACCTCGCCACGGCGACACCGTTTAGAAGAGTGCACGCACGTTTCTCATTATAATGTCGGCGCTTATTAGAAGGAATCGCCTAAACTTCAAAATGTGTCTTTGTAATGGATGACCCTTGCCGGCCGCGGTAGCCGAGGGGACTGAGGCGCTCCAGTCACGGTCTGTTCAAATGTTCAAATGTTTGTTAAGCTTATGAGACTTAACTACGGGGTCATCAGTCCCTAAACTTACGAACTACTTATCAACTACCTTATACTACGGACGGCACAAATATCCATACCCGAGGGGGGATTCGAACCCCCGACCGTAGTGGCCGTGCAGACCGTGACAGGAGCGCCTAGTCCCCTCGGCCACCGCGGCCGGCGTCACGGTCTGCACGGCCACTACGGTCGGGGTTCGAATCCCCCTCGGGCATGGATATTTGTGCCGTCCTTAGTCTTAGCTAGTTCATAAGTAGTTTGTAAGCTTAGCGACTGATGACCCCGTAGTTAAGTCCCATAAGTTCTACAAACATTTGAACATTTGGATGACCCTTGTGGTAGCTGGGAGCAGGGACGAGGGGGGAGTGTGGATCACTTCTTCTAGGGGGGGGGGGGGGGGGCGTTTCCGAAGATGGACCGTTGCCTAAGTTGGACCACCTAAGTACGAAGCGCGTCCAGAAAGTAAGTTCCGTTTGGTAATAAAATGAAATTGTACACAGATACAGAAGAAATTTTTGTTGCACAAAATTCTACAACTCTTATGCCCGGTTTCTGGAAAACTACAGTTAACCGTTGGTTAGCTACCGTCACGTTATAATTTAACATGCCAGATAACTTCCTTGGGTTTCCCGTAGCTGATTTTAACGACCGTTAGTTAACTAGGAGGTAACTGCTACTTCTGTCGATGCTAATAGTTCGTCTCAACAGATAACAGATGCCACTACTAAAGAAACTCGCAATTACTCGAATTTTATCGATTATTAAGGGAAATTCGAAGACGCATTACAGTTTGTATAGCTGTCACGAGGTTTTTGCTTCTGTTTTGAAACGCAATGGGCGACAAGCCAGGAAAAAAATTTTACTCTATTTGAGAAAAAAACATTTGAACGACCTAGTTTTAGAAAGGAAATCAGTTATAGAAAATAAAGAGAAAGATGGCTCGATTATTTTTGAGAAGTAACACGCCTTTGAAGATATCACAAAACTGTACAAGTCCTTAAATCAGGAGAGAGAACGTAAGGCATTCTGTTTTTTTTTTTTTTTTTTTTTTTTTTTTTTTTTTTTTTTTTTTTTTTAAGCCAGGACAGACAACAAAGATAGGGTTAGTAATAAAAAACACACGAATTATTTCTATTGCCAACATTTATTTTTATGAATTTAAGTTTTCCTATTATGTGAATGTGACAATACTTTTTACACTACCAGCTGGTCAAATTACATCCACCTTCCCGACCCCCATGGTTTAATGAAAAACACTAATCACTTGAAACATTGATCGATCGTAATGGCAATTGCATGGCAGAACACTATTGCAAAGCGAAGTATCTTTATGGTTAATTGAAAGCTTTAATAGGAGAGCATGGTTTTGTAGCCGGCCGCGGTGGCCGAGGAGACTGAGGCGCTCCAGTCACGGTCTGCACGGCCACTACGGTCGGGGGTTCGAATCCCCCCTCGAGCATGGATATTTGTGACGTCTTTAGTATAAGGTAGTTGATACGTAGTTTGTAAGTTTAGGGACTGATGACCCCGTAGTTAAGTCCCATAAGCTTATCAAACATTTGAACATGGTTTTGTGATTCGGAATGTAATAAAATTTTACATCCAGATCGGCGATCGCGAGAATGTTGGCCACTGTTGCTCAGTGTCGAAATGTTACTTGAAAATCACGAAGGAGTTACAGCTAATACATATCTAATGCATAGCGGAGTACAGGTAAGTTTTCCTCTTTTGAAGACCTTTCCGTAGCATCAAAAGAAGAAGACGTAGAAGAAGAAGTCGCTGATGACGATAGAATTTCCATTCTTCGGCTTAAAAACTTCTAAAATTGTGCGAAAATTACACGGAAACCAGTCATAAAAACAAATAACAATTGTTAATTTATGAGTTTGGAAGCCGCTAGCGCTACGTAGTGGATATAGTTAAAACTAAGGTTAACGTGTAGGTAACCCCAGTGGAACGCGCATTTATCTTTAACGGACAGGTAATTACGGCTGTGACGGTAACTGCTGTCTCGGAAACCCATTTTGAACTTAACGTTCAGGTAACCCACAGATAACTTTAACGGGACAGGTAACTACTGTTTCGGAAACCGGCCATTAAACTACTTTTCCACATAACTGCCGAAATTTTGTAGGCACTTGTCATAGCGTGCCACAAGTTTTTGCATGCATCCTTCACAGAAGGTTGCCGCCTGTGTATTCAACCATGTGGTAACAGCTCGTTATCATCGTTGAAGTGTTGACCATCAAGGACAGATTTTAGGCGTAAGAAGAGATGGAAGTCGCTAGGAAAGAGGTCCGAGCTGTATGGAGGATGATCAAACAGACCCCATTGAAATTTCCGTAAGAATTGTTTGGTTACATTCGGTGTGTGAGGTCAGGCATTATCGTGGGGGAAAAAAACTTTTGACAGTAATCCTCTTCTTACACCTAAAATCTGTCCTTGGTAGACAACACTTCAACGATGATGACGAGCTGAAAGAACATGTTACCACATGGTTGAATACACAGGCGACAACATTCTACGAAAAAGGCACACAAAACCTTGTGCCATGCTATGACAATTGCCTACAAAATTTCGGAAGCTATGTAGAAAAGTAGTTTAACAGTTGTAGCTTTTTGTACAACCAATATTTTTTTCTGTATCTGTACCCGTTCGTTTTATATAACCAAACGGAACTTACTTTCTGGACGCGCCTCGTATTTCATTGTGTGTTAGTAACTGGTGAGAAATATTTTCCAGGTCACCTGGCTCAGTCGGCAGTCGATAATACTCATTGGAGTGAAAACAGTTTCCATTCTTGCGTTTTCTTAGTTGTCGCTGCAAGTATTCTGCTACAAATCATAAGTTTTCCCGAAAACACTACAAAGAACAAAACGTTTCTAGCTTGGAGGGTGAAAACATATGGTGCTATGGTTGTCCCGCTTGACGGCGCTGCCATAGGTCAAACGGATAAAAATGTTCAAATGTTTGTAAAGCTGATGGGACTTAACTACGGGGTCATCAGTCCCTAAACTACTTATGAACTACTTACGATCTAGGACGGCACAAATATCCATGCCCGAGGGGGGATTCGAACCCCCGACCGTAGTGGCCGTGCAGACCGTGACTGAAGCGCCTCAGTCCCCTCGGCCTCCGCGGCCGGCGTCAAACGGATATCGACTGCATTTTTTAAAATATGTACCCCAACTTCTTTTTACGTGTTCGTCTAGTACGTAAATCAATACGAATGTTTTATTTGGAACACTTTTTTCGCTTTGTGATAGATGGCGCTGTAATAGTCAAAAACGTGTAAGTACGTGGTATTGTGTAACATTTCGCCAGTGCAGACGGTGTTTGCTTCGTAATACATTACTCGTGTTAAAAGGGATCGTTTACCAATTGCAGAAATGGTCGATATGGTATTTATGTATGGCTATTATGATCAAAATGCCCAACGGGCCAGTGCTATGTACGTTGATCGTTATTGTGGAAGACATCATCATGCGTCAGCGTACTGTCAATGCATGTGAGAAGATTACTGAAGGGGAATTGAGAGGAATTTCGTTACCCGTATTCCCAAATGCATTGAAGATGAAGGGCATCATTTTGAGCATTTGTTGAAGTCATGAGGTAATTACAGGTAATCACACAATGAAAGCATGTGTTCTCATAATGTATGATAATTTCACCAAGTTATATGTATCACATTGGAACAACCGAAATAAAGTTCAACCGTACCTATGTTCTGTATTTTAATTAAAAAAAAAAAAAACTACCTCTTACCCAATGTTCGTCTAAAATTGTGAGCATTATGTTTGTTAATTTACAGCGCCATCTATCACAAAGCGAAAAAAGTGTTCCAAATGAAACATTCATATTTATTTACGCACTAGACGAATATGTAATAAAAAATCGCACTGACGTTTTTACAGCCCACTTTAGATTTGTAGTTTTATACGTTCTTGCAAACGTTTTGGACCAAAATGATAATCTAAATAATAAAAAATTAATTAATAAGAGTGTCTGAAACCTTTGTAGAAAAAAAAATAGGTACAGGCTGGTCCCAAACCACCGATCTGCAGCGTCACAATCTAACACATTGCCCACGACACTAGAGCTAACAGCTAGGATCCGAGTTCTTTAATCTCATACTATTGATGGCCGTTTTTAACTGACGCTAAATGGCATTTGTAGACACTTTTTTTGTTGTGCGCCTCGGTCGCACAGTGTTAGAGTGCCAGACTACAAATCCGAAGGACGCGGGTTCGATCCCCGCCAGGTCCTAGGATTTTTTTCTGTCACTTTCCACTTCTTTCACCTCTGGCAGTATTGCTCATGTGAAAAATACCGAGTAGCACCGTGGTTCGGAACCCACGTTAAACTGTAGGTCCCCCTATAACTTGGTAAGTCAGTTCGAAGGTCGGAGGAAGGCAACGGCATACCATCTCCAAACAGGACCATGCCTGGTAAAGCACTGTGGTGTTCAAATCAATCTTCGGATTGTAGACTGCTTTACCTTAGATTATTATTTATCGTACGAAGAACGACGTCTTTTTGTTAATTCTTCAGTGCGCCATTGGTTTGAAACTACAACGTGTAAGTTACAATAAGAAAATCATCAAATACGCAACGCATGATGGCATATGCCAGAGACAGTTCTGGGCGAGGAATGTCACGTGACATCTGCGAACGGCTGGTTTTGTTAATTTAATGGAGGGTGTCAAAACTCAGTTATTTTTGGAAATATCTCTCATACGATACGAAATATGAAAAAGACATAAGGGAGAAAGTTGTAGAGAATTTTGTCCTCTACAAATTCGTTTCTTCAATTTTCACGTCAGATAAACGGTTTATTTGCAGTTAAAATTACAATACAAACGGCTTTTTTTTGGTATTACTACCGTATTTTGTGTCCACAAAATTTGGAAAAGGGAGGTTCTGGTCTCTGGCGGCCTACAATCATGTGTGCAAAATTTGGTGCTGATCGGTTGAACGGTTCGTCTTAAAAACAGGGACCACGTTACGGACAGACAGACATACATCCCAAAATCGCCGATATTTTTGCAAATGTCTCTGAAACGATACGAGATCTGAAAAAAACATACGAGAGCAAAGTTGTAGAGAATTTTCTCCTCTACAAATTCGGTTAGTTCAATTTTTGTGTCCGATGCATTGTTAAGCCGTTATTTTCATTTAAATTTCGAGCTGTCAAAAGACGATCGCAAAGGCCTCTTTTAGTGTTACTACCGTATCCTAAAGTGGACAAAAATGGGGGTACCTATTTGTTGTTGTTATGGTCTTTAGTCCGGAGACTGGTTTGATGCAGCTCTCCACAATACCCTATCCTGATCAAGCCTTTTCATCTCCTCATAAGAACGACAACCCACATCCACTTGAATCTGCTTACTATACGCGTCTCTTGGTCTCCCTCTGCGATTTTTTCCCCACACACTTCCCTCCAATGCTAAATTTATGATTCCTCGATGTCTAAGAATGTGTCCCACCAAGCGATCCCTTCTTTTAGTCAGGGTATGCCAAAAATTGCTTTTCTCACCAATTCTGTTCAGTACCTCTTCATTAGTTATGCGATCTACCCACCTTATCTTCAGCATTCTTCTGTAGCACCACATTTCGAAATCCTCTATCCTCTTCCTGTCTGCACAGCTTATCGTCCATGTTTCACTCCCATACAAGGCAACACTCGACACAAATGACTTCAGAAAAGACTTCCTTACACTTAAATTAATATTCGATGTTAGCAAATTTCTCTTTTTCAAAAATGCTATTCTTCCCATTGCCATTGTACATTTTATATCCTCTCTACTGCGACCATCATTTGTTATTTTACTGCCCAAGTAACAAAACTGATCTACCTCCTTTATTGCTTCGTTACCTAATCTAATTCCTTCAGCATCACCCGATTTTCTTAGACTGCACTGCATTACCCTAGTTTTGCTCTTGTTAATGTTCATCTTATAAGCACCTTTCAGCACACTGTCCATTCCGTTCAATTGCTCTTCCACGTCCTTTGCTGTATCTGACAGAATTACTATGTCGTCGGCAAAACGCAATGTTTTTAATTCTTCCCCCTGAACTTTAATTCCTTGAGCAAATTTCTCCTTGCTTTCCTTTATAGCTTGTTCAATGAACAAATTGAACAACATCGGAGAAAGGCTACAACACTGCCTTACTCCCTTCCCAACTGATGCTTCCCTTTCATGCCCTTCGAGTCTAATAACTGCCGTCTGGCTTTTGTACAAGTTGTAAATAACTCTCATTTCCCTGTATTTTACCCCTGCTGACTTCAGAATTTGAAAGAGTGATTTACAACAAAAAAAAAATGCAGTTATATCCATTTGACCTATGGCAGCGCCATCTAGCGGGCCAACCATAGTGCCATCTGTTTTCCCCTTTTAAGCTAGAAAAGTTTTGTTCTTCGTCGTTATTTCGTTTGATGCTTATTTCGTGAGGTATTTGGCCCGGTCACTATCAATGGAAAAATGGACCGTGTTATGCATCCCAAATGCAGTTATATCCATTTGATCTATGGCAGCGCAATCTAGCGGGCCAACCATAGTGCCATCTGTTTTCCCCCTTCAAGCTAGAAAAGTTTTGTTCTAAGTAGTTTTTCCGTTTGATGCTTTTTCGTGAGGTATTTGGCCCGGTCACTATCAATGGAAAAAACGGACCGTGTTATGCATCACAAATGCAGTTATATCCATTTGACCTATGGCAGCGCCATCTAGCGGGCCAACCATAGTGCCATCTGTTTTCCCCCTTAAAGCTAGAAAAGTTTTATTCTTTGTCGTTTTTTCGTTTGATGCTTATTTCGTGAGATATTTGATCCGGTCACTATCAATGGACCACCCTGTATATACGGGCGTAGCAGTGGGACGGATAAAATACGTGCACCACACCGTAGGTCAGTCGTGATGAAGCGAATGTGGCGTCGGTATTAATTTAGTGGTGAGGCTGGGAGGAGTGGAGTGTCACCAGCTGCGCGCGCCTCACACCGGCAGGACCCGCAGCGTGTGTCGGCCTGTCGGCAGACCAGGCGCTGGCCGCGCTGTTCCGGGAAGCCCGCCTATCTGGCATCGCCGAATAATTTGTCTGCCCTGCGCGGCGCCGCCGGACACCGCCGCTGCCGATGCACCTGCCGCACCAGCCGCGCGCCTCGCCCAGCGCCTGCCCGACACACACACCCTCATACCAATTCCCAAATTCCAGAATGAAACTTCACTCTGCAGCGAAGTGTGCGCTGATATGAAACTTCCTGGCAGATTAAAATAGTGTGTCGGAACCGGGACTCGAACCCGGAGCCTTTGCCTTTCGCGGGCAAGCGCACTACCGACTGTGCTATCCCGACACGACTCACGATGCCGCCTCACAACTTTACTTCCGCCAGTACCTCGCCGCCTATTTGCCGGCCGCGGTGGCCGAGGAGACTGAGGCGCTTCAGTCACGGTCTGCACGGTCACTTCGGTCGGGGGTTCGAATCCCCACCTCGGGCATGGATATTTGTGCCGTCCTAGTTCGTAAGAAGTTCATAAGTAGTTTGTAAGTTTAGGGACTGATGACCCCGTAGTTAAGTCCCGTAAGCTTTACAAACATTTGCCTCCTACTTTCCAAACTTCACAGAAGCTCTCCTGCGAACACGCAAGACTAGCACTCCTGGAAGAAAGGATATGGTGGGGACATGGCTTAGCCACAGCCTAAGGGAAGTTTACAGAATGAAACCTTCACTCTGCAGCGGAGTATGTGTGATATGAAAAGGTACTGGCGGAAGTAAGGTTGTGAGGCGGTATCGTGAGTCGTGTCGGGATAGCACAGTCGATAGTGCGCTTGCCCGCGAAAGGCAAAGGTCCCAGGTTCCAGTCCCGGCTCCGGCACACAATATCAATCTGCCAGGAAGTTTCATATCAGCGCACACTCCGCTGCAGAGTGAAGTTTCATTCTGGAAATATCCCTTAGGCTGTGACTAAGCCATGTCTCCACCATATCCTTTCTTCCAGGAGTGCTAATGTTGCGTGTTTGCAGGAGAGCTTCTGTGAAATTTGCAAAGTAGGAGATGAGGTACTGGCGGAAGTAAGGTTGTGAGGCGGTATCGTGAGTCGTGTCGGGATAGCACAGTCGGTAGTGCGCTTGCCCGCGAAAGGCAAAGGTCCCAGGTTCGAGTCCCAGTTCCGACACACAATTTTAATCTGCCAGGAAGTTTCATATCAGCGCACACTGCGCTGCAAAGTGAAGTTTCATTCTGGAAATATCCCTTAGGCTGTGACTAAGCCATGTCTCCAGCATATACTTTCTTCCAGGAGTGCTAGTCTTGCGTGTTTGCAGGAGAGCTTCTGTGAAATTTGCAAAGTAGGAGATGAGGTACTGGCGGAAGTAAGGTTGTGAGGCGGTATCGTGAGTCGTGTCGGGATAGCACAGTCGGTAGTGCGCTTGCCCGCGAAAGGCAAAGGTCCCAGGTTCGAGTCCCAGTTCCGACACACAATTTTAATCTGCCAGGAAGTTTCATATCAGCGCACACTGCGCTGCAGAGTGAAGTTTCATTCTGAAAACATCCCTTAGGCTGTGGCTAAGCCATGTCTCCACCATATCCTTTCTTCCAGGAGTGCTAGTCTTGCGTGTTTCCAGAAGAGCTTCTGTGAAGTTTGGAAAGTAAGAGACGAGGTACTGGCGGAAGTGAAGTTGTGTGACGGCATCGTGAGTCGTGTCGGGCTAGCTCAGTCGGTAGAGCGCTTGCCCGCGAAAAGCAAAGGTCCCAGGTTCGAGTCCCGGTTCCGGCACACAATTTTAATCTACCAGGAAGTTTCAATTCCCAAATTATTTAAGAAACGGAAATTTTGCAACGCCTCCTTTATCCTGTGGTTAAATCCGCCTTATGCAAGACACCTTGTTTCGTTGTAATACCCAAATAATGTTTCGGTACTTACTGTTCCATCTTCCATGGGATTTTGCCTCATTATTATTATTATTCCTAGAATAAAACTTTTGTACCCCGTTGTCGCCGATTGTCCTAGGCCGCGGTGGAGTAGCCGAGCGGTATAAAGCGTCTCGCTGCGGAGTACGCGGTTGCTCGCCGTGGAGGTTCGAGTCCTCCCTGGGGCATGTGTGTGTGTGTTTGTACGTAGGTTGGTTTACCTAGGTTTAAGTAGTTTGTAAGCTACGGACTGATGACCACGCAGTTTGGTCCGATAGAATTACAAACATTTGAACATTTTGCTTGTCCTAGGTGTCGGTGGCCGAGTAGAGAGAGACCGACACAGGGAAATAGGATGTTCGCGTGTGCGGGTGCAGAGTCTGAGGTGACCAGCCAGTGCGACAGCAGAAACTAGAAACACTCAGCTAGATTAGAACAAGATAGCCGGCCGCGGTGGCCGAGGGTACTGTGCGCGCCAGTCTCGGTCTGCACGGCCACTACGGTCGGGGGTTCGAATCCCCCCTCGGGCATGGATATTTGTGCTGTCGTTAGTATAAGGTAGTTGATAAGTAGTTTGTAAGTTTAGGGACTGATGACCCCGTAGTTAAGTCCCATAAGCTTAACAAACATTTGAACATTTGAGAACAAGATATATACCTTATTTTATCGCGTAATTCCCCCCCCCCTTTTCTTTTTCTCGAAAAATTTTCTTGAAAAACACTAGGTAGGGAATTATGCAAGTAGTTATTCAGAAAGGAAGAAAAACTATGTATTAGGCAGTAAAAGATACCGGTATACGGCAAATTGTGCAAAAATTGTACCTACAGTGCGTTTAAAATTAGTTGCGACTTTTGACATGTCGGTGCGAAGGAAGTGGATGGTTCACATAGTTCCCAGCGTATCCTGATCGCGCCGGCAACATCTAACGCCTCGCTGGCGCCTGGAAACATTCTTTGTCGGTAGGACACAACAATACAGGATAGAGAACGCAAAGGGCCTCCGCGCGACACCACCTGCTACTGTTTACACAAGCTTTGGCAACAGCGGTGCCTCACAAGCAGAGCCGGTGGCGGCGGGAGTGGGAAAAGGCGGCTCATTATTGCTGTTACCTGGGCAACGGCGTCTCCTTCACCCCGACAAGCCAAACGTCAGAAGTCGCAACTAATGTTAAACTTACTGTAGCGGTATTTATTTTCTTAACACAAGGCCCACGGAAAGATCTGGAGCTTGCCTTTGCAGCCACGAGTTTATCTTTTTGTCTCCGCCAAAACCGTATTGAAGTAGGATCGACGGAGAAATGCCTTCCTGCAGCTTTTACTCCGTTTCTATCGGCGTAAGATAACACATTTAGTTTAAATTTTGCCGTGTAGTTTGAATATTTCTCCATTATGACTGACCTAGAAATATGTCTGCGGCTTAACGTTTCAAATTTACGGTATGTTGTGACAATGGAAATATTCGTTCGTGGCAGTACCGCTGCGTCCATTGTCAAGTTATTTGAAGGCCGCTCCTGTTAGAACGAACCAGGAGAAGGAATTATGCGCGATATTAATAAAATAATTTTTTAATTATGAAAAATCGTAGGGGAGGGGAATATGCGAGGGGGGAGCTTATGCGATTAAATACGGTATTTCGTAGAACCATGGTAATACATAACTTTTACAAAGTTCATGATTGCAGACCAAGTATAATGCTGAGACATAGGTTAGGTAGGTAGAGGCCTGCCTACTGATGAGAGTCTGTTCTAGTGCCTGTCCTATTGCCAAGTGGCCGATCGAGTTCAGTGGTGGCCGCGAGCGGGATTGCAGCAGAGGGCGCTCATGGCTAACGTCGTAAGAACGCCGCGCCGTGCTTCCATAGTGGCGCGCGGCGAAAGTACGTGGCGCGCACTCCAGACTTGTGCGACACCACAAAAATGTTACAGGTTTTCTTTATACAGCGATTTTGACGAGTTGTTTGATTTGACAATACCATTGGATATACTAGGCCTAATTTATTTAAGATACTTACAGTATGTCATTCGCCAGATTTTCATCTCCTTTAATTGAAAAATGACAATAACTTACTATATCTTGGCCGGCCGCGGTGGCCGAGGGGATTGAGGCGCTCCAGTCACGGTCCGCACAGCCACTACGGTCGGGGGTTCGAATCCCCCCTCGGGCATGGATATTTGTGCCGTCCTAGTACGTAAGTAGTTTGTAAGTTTAGGGACTGATGACCCGGTAGTTAAGTCCCATAGACTCTACAAACATTTGAACATTTTTTTTACTATATCTTGGGCCCACAGTATTCGAAATGTCGTATATTGTTATATACATTCATTACAGTGTTTTGGACTAACCTTTCACAATATGTCAATATATGAAAAATGACAAGGTTTCACAGCTTGTCATCTGCAAACAACGATACGTTATTATTTACGAAAATTATTGTCCATTCGCTTGGAAGTTTGTATGAGGAAATAGATCTAGGTGGCTGTTCAGTAGCTTATTTAAATTCCAGCTGCGGTGATGCTGCTTGCTTGTTTGTGACGTGTTGTTAATGTTATACGATGTTTAGTGCGCTTTTTCTTGCGACTGTGATGTGGCGCGCGAATTTTAAATAGTTTTGATACTGGCGATATTTTATGTGTGTGTGCAGTTGTGTGTGTGTGTGTGTGTGTGTCTGTGTTTTGAAAGAGAGAGGCTAAGGGAGAGAGAGAGAAATGTTCAAATGTTAAACTTACAAACTACGTATAAACTAACTTATACTAAAGACAACACAAACATCTATGCCCGAGAGAGGATGCAAACCTTCGATGGGAAACGGCCTCGCGCATGTCAGTGCATTACATCTTGACATATGTACGATCATGAGTGCCTAAACTTACTAACTACTTAAGAACTAGCAAACACTAAGGACGGCACAAACATCCCTGCCCGAGGGGGATTCGAACCCCCGCCCGTAGTGGCCGTGCAGTCCGTGACTGACGCGCCGCAGTCCCCTCGGCCAGTGCGGCCGGCGATGATCGTCTCCTTTATTTTGCTCCACAACAATACAGCACGGCCGGGCACAAGAGGCTGCCCGCGGGCGCTTCGGGCACGATGTGCGCGCAGCTCCTGGCCTCTTCCTTTCGACCGAGCGAGGTGGCGCAGTGGTAATGCACTGGACTCGCATTCGGAAGGATGGTGGTTCAAATCCACCTCCGGCCATCCAGATTTAGGTTTTCTGTGATTTACCTAAATCACTCTAGGCAAATGCCGGGATGGTTCCTTTGAAAGGGCACGGCCGATTTCCTTACACATCCTTATCCAAACATTCCGAGCGTAAGCTCCGTCTCTAATGACCACGCTGTCGACGGGACGTTAAACTCCAAGCTTCCTTCCTCTCTTCTTCCTTTCGACCATGACATAACTCGGTGGATAATACACCATGGGCAGCTGAAGTCTGACTTCGTAACAAAAATGTACACCGAGTTTCATGCCATGGGCATAAACCCCGCTGCTAAATTTTTTACCGCAGCACTGGGAGTGATGAAATAAGAATTGACCTAGACCAGTGTTTTTCAACCTTACCGGATATGCGAGTCCCTTCCAAGTAAAACTATTCTGGCGAGCACCTTACGAAATAAAAATATTTTTGGTGGCTCGTCCATCAAGAACCAAAACAAAACTATGTGATCTCAAAGGAAACAAATTTAAGCCTATTATTTTTGCTTCACCTTTCTTTTA
The DNA here is from genome assembly GCA_026315105.1 of Locusta migratoria. Taxonomy (NCBI): domain Eukaryota; kingdom Metazoa; phylum Arthropoda; class Insecta; order Orthoptera; family Acrididae; genus Locusta; species Locusta migratoria. Next base: position 120,688,052 of record CM048747.1, read on the forward strand.
AATTGTTGGACGAATTTCCTTCTTCATTTGGAATGGAACACCTACATGATTTCACTAATCAGGAAATCGACCAACAACTGTTCCGTTCTCTGATTGAGCCCCATCCTGTTCAAGTAAGAGGGAAAGCTGCGATAAATAAATAATAAAATATAAAATTGTTCAAATGTTTGTAAACCTATGGTCTTCATACCTACATTCACGAGGGCTGGAATTTAAATAGAAAAAAGAACAATTTATTAACAACCGATACAAAACCGTTACATGTTTGCACCTCTTACTGTCCTTCAAAGTAGTCACCAGCACTGTGTACAACCCGTTATCAGCGACGTGGAAGGCGTAGTATACCGTTAGCAGTGCCTGTTCCGTTGATGGTGCAAATGGTGTGATCTGCTGCCTATCGAATCTCTGGAACAGTTCTGAAGCAAATGCCACGAAGTGGTTCCTTCATCTTCGGATTCAAATAAAAGTCACATGGACTTAAGTCCGGAGATTATGGTGGACGTTCTGCCCGACGCATGTGTGCCACAGTTTGCTGACCTCCGTTGAAGACTTTTATCCAATGTGCCACTGCTCTGTACAGCAATGCCGATTCCCCGCACGCCTCTTCAAGTCCTTGATGATACTGTCGCGCTGTACGACCTCAGGCAATTCAAACTTGATCCAACTCCGTTGTTCCTGTTTCGAAAACATAGTGACGCCGATACGTTAGACGGTCCACTCACGAGTGACTGCTTTTGCCTCGTTTGTGCGCACACCGGTGACGTGGGACGGATGAGTCCATTTGCTCGGAGGTAAAGTACGTCAACAATGTGTGCTATCAGCGACAGTAGTAGATTACTAGATTCAATTGCACAGTGTCTCCACAGCAGTGTTACAAACTTCTTAGACTAACTTACACTATCGACAACAAATATACCCATGCCATGCTATGCTGCTGAGCGCGCAGCTGTTTGCCGTCGGAGGTTCGAGGCCTCCCTCGGGCATGGGTGTGTCTGTTGTACTTAATTACTTGAACATAGTTTAGTAGTTTGTAATCCCAGTGACTGATAACCAGAGCAGAAAGAAAAGTAAAAACGTTTGTTGAGCTTATGGGACTTAACTGCGGTTCATCAGTCCCTAAACTTACAAACTACTTATAAACTAACTTATACTAAAGACAACACAGATATCCAAGCTCGAAGGAGGATTAGAACCTCCGACGGGAAATAGCCTTGCGCATCGGAGCATAGCGTGTCAATGCGCTCGGCCACTCCGCCGCGGCGATAACCAGAGCAGTTAAGTCCCTTAGATTTACAAAAATTTGAAGTTTTTTTTTTTTTTTTTTTTTTTTTTTTTTTTTTTTTTTTTCCTCGAGTACTCTACCCTCCGGTGCGGACTGCCCCCAGTCCTTAGCATGACGCCTTAGATCTCGCGGCCTTGGGAAAGTTACCATCTTCATTGAGAACTAAGTGAAAACATCACTTCTTGCAGCATTGCCAGGGAGCTTTGAGCTTTAGGTTCTGGTCAATGGAAACGGGACGAATCGCACGACTACAAACATAGTGTTCGAAGTGTTACTTACCGTCGTTTATATCAGAAAGGGAGGAGGAAATCGGCAGGGGAGGGATACAGGAAAGACGAAGAGATGAAGAAAGGGGTAGAAAGAATCGTTGAATTAATCTATTTTCCCCTACATTTTGTAATTAGCTACTTCGTTGCGTAAATTTTTTTCAGTGAAACAAAGAGTGAGTCGCAAGTAAGTTAAGATCTGTCCCATCACCCCAAAACCGGTGATCCCCCCGATCCCCCCCCCCCCCCCCCCTAATGTGTATAGGACACATGAATCTCAGACTGTATGCGTTGCAAGAGACACCTTTTCTGAGAAAGCATACGCCTGTTCAAATGTTTGTCTAGCTTAAGGGACTTAATTGCGGGGTCATCAGTCCCTAAACTTCCAAACTACTTATGAATTACCTTACACTAAAGTCGACACAAACATCCATGCCCAAGGGGGGACTCGAACCCCCGACTGGGAGCGGCCTCGCGCCTTGTAGCCTAGCGCCTCGATGCGCTTGGCCACTCCGCCCATACGCCTGTATGGTAATATTCGCCATAAATATTTTTGTAAATAATTAATCGTTTAACAGAGGATAGCCCGCGGAGTAGAGCTCGTAAGCGAAACGAGGAAGCGCGGGATGCCAAAAGTGAAGAATACATGCGCCATTAAAAAAATCGTTTTAGGTGTAAGGCGGAGATATTGTAAAACACGAAACACGCTATTCTATCGAGGTAACAATCGTCTTTGTAATGTTCCTCATCAGCGACTAACTGCTGTGAAGCAGACTGCAGATAAAAGAAATGTTTGTTGTGTGTGGGACAATCGAGAAACGTGAGCATGGCTAGCAAAGTGGCTATTGTGATGCCGAGAGCAGAGAACAGGGGGAAATCCAATCCTGGAAGAGCTCTTTTCGACGATAACTTTGGAGACACAGAATGTAAGAAATGCAATGAAAAAAATTTCATACTAAAAATCAACGTATTAAGTACCAAGTCTGCTCCTTCTCAACCCATGAACTATGAAAGAATTGAGGAACATACTTTTACTTTTATTTGTCAAACAGATAACTAATTTAATTATAATTAGGTCGGGGGTTCGAATCCCCCCTCGGGCATGGATATTTGTGCCGTCCTTAGTTGTAGGTAGTTCATAAGTAGTTTGTAAGTTTAGGGACTGACGACCCCGTAGTTAAGTCCCTTAAGCTTAACAAACATTTTATTTAATTAGAATTATGTTATACAGTAAAATATTTTAAGTACTTTGTTAAAACAGATTTATGTTATATAGTTTTTATTTGGAACAATGTGGCAACCTCGATCGCCCACATCTGGAAAAGTAATAATTTTTCACTTCGTGAAAATTGAATCGTTTGAAGCAGGTACTTACAATTGGTCCTTGGGTGATTAAACTATTCTCAATTATATTTCAATAGCCGGCCGCGGTGGCCGAGGGGACTAAGGCGCTTCAGTCACGGTCCGCACGGCCACTATGGTCGGGGGTTCGAATCCCCCCTCGGGCATGGATATTTGTGCCGTCCTAGTTCGTAAGTAGTTCATAAGTAGTTTGTAAGTTTAGGGACTGATAGCCCCGTAGTTAAGTCCCATAGACTTTACAAACATTTGAACATTGAATTTGAATATTTCAATAGTTGTGTATCTCAATCACTCATTTCTAAGCGTAAAACCAGAAGAATTAGGAAATAAAAAATGTCAAGAATCGAAACATTGGCGAACACGTGACTACAGAGTTACCAAATTTTCATTTTGTATTATTCACTTTCTCCATAAAATGCGTATAGTAGGACGATTTTGTTAGAGGCGTTTCCTGTGTGCTACTAAATAAAGAATCGTCGTAACAACTTAAACTAGATTAATGTATCTTCGTCATGTGTACAGATTATGACCGTAGTACTATTAATGGGAATGACATCATCTTGCATACCAGTGTACCTGTTGGAGATATTTATAGCGGCCTTCTTTCACCGAGCGACAAAACAGGTTCAAGGATTTAAGAAAAACGTCTGATCAGTGTACTGAATAATGAATAAATTTAGTTTAACGAACTTGATTTCTTCTGCATATCTACTGGAGAAAGAAAAATGGCCTTATTATTCAAAATTAAATGTTATGTGTCGCTCTTTATCACCTTATGTTACTAGTCAAATACACAGTAAGACATTAAATAAAAGTACTTCAGTAAGTTGAAATAAAGGTCAGCGCTATTTCAACACGCCATGAAGTACTTCATAAAGACCTCCTTTATATTTTCTACAACTGGTAAAGAAGTAATATGCTCAAGAGCTGTTCCCGAGCAGTGCAACATGTAACTTAAGGTGTCACAATCTGAATTTCAGAGAGACAGTTTTCTTAGGCTATTTACATAATAACAATGAAATTATGAAGTGTAAATAGAGACCATTTGGATTTACTTATGGCTGAAATCCAACATTACTTCATAAATTACAAAGAGATAGCTCATTTTCTCGGGATGCAAATACTATTTTGCTTGGCAAATCAGTACATTGGTATAAATACGAACCTGAAATGTTCGTGAAAGGTATGTAACTTTTTGCATCAACGGTGTTATTCTGAAATTCGAAAGGACTTGTACTTTTAAAATTATCACTGTCAACCGAGTATAACTTTTGTTTCACAGCAATGAGTAAAGCACTGCGGTGCAGCGGTGGTACACACTGTGACCCAGCTGACGGGTTAGCGTGAGAACTCGTGCCAGTGCAACATGGAGCGCAAAATGTGCAGCAACACGTTAAAAGAGTTTTGTAACAAATTGGGGAAAACTGCGACTGAGACCCATGGGATGTTAGTGCAAGTGTATGGTGTTGAAGCTAGGTCGACCATCCACAATCGCAGTTCCAAACAACATCTAACGTGTGCAACGATTGCTTGCGGATGATCGGCGGCTGTCTTGTAGCAGACAAGTTGAAGATCAGCATAGACAGCCGGCCGCGGTGGCCGAGGGGACTGAGGCGCTTCAGTCACGGTCTGCACGGCCACTACGGTCGGGGGTTCGAATCCCCCCTCGGGCAGGGATATTTGTGCCGTCTTTAGTTGTAGGTAGTTCATAAGTAGTTTGTAAGTTTAGGGACTGATGACCCCGTAGTTAAGTCCCTTAAGCTTAACAAACATTTGAACATTTTTGAACAGACAGCGTAAGCACTGTCGTTCACGAACATTTGGGAAAACTGAAGATTTGAATCCGATTTGTACCGCACATGCTGAGAGACGAGCAGAAACAAACTCGGCTGGTAGCATCTGGAGATTTCATCGACATGTCTGACAGGATTCCGCAGTTTTTGGAAGCAAAAATTACAGGAGATGTCCATCCGCACTCCGCGACCCGCGTGCTCAACTTCCTCGCTAGTCGCAAGGTCACTGCGCTTCTATTCTGCCCTTATTCTCCAGATTTGGCGCCGGCAGACTTCTTTCTATTTTCCCGCCTTAAATTAACCCCGAAAGGCTTTTGCTTCACAACTTTGGCGGAGATACAATAACGCGTAACCTCGGTATTTCGAGCGATTCCACAAGAAGCGTTAACTAACAGTTTCCAACAGCTGGACAATGTACAGGGTGTCCAGAAAAGTGCTCCCTGATTGCAAAATTAAATATGTCGAAAACAAAGATCGATAGAGGAATGCAGTAAACGGTATGTTTATTGTGAAAGCTGAAAGAAATTTATTTAGCATTTTGAAATAATACTTACAAAAGCTGCTAACAGATGACGCTGTAATCGCCATACGTAATGCCTAGTATAAATATTGATCCGAAGCCCAGAGCGATCGGTCCCACTATTGAAACGTGAAAGGAGGTTAGCGTACCGAAAGAAGAGATTAAAACCATGTACTCAATTGAACAACGCGTTTTTCTGGTGCTAGAGTACCACAGGTTAGAAGAGAGATCTACGGCAATAAAGCGAAGTTTTCAAGCAGGATTTAATGTTGCAAAAGGACTCGATGGGCGAAAACCATTCGCACGCTCTTCGCAAAATTTCAACGAACAGGCAGCGTAACTGATGATCTACTGGGGCATGTTGGCCGCAAGCAAACCGCAGTTACGCCTGAAAATATCGCCACGGTTTCTGGAACTATTCAGCGAAATCCAATGTCATCCGTCCGAAATACTGAGAAAGAGCATACACATGTTTCCATTCGAAATTCAAACGCACCAGGCCATACCCGTACGAGCTGTGCAACAAAGGGTTGCCTTTGCTAATCAGATGTTCACAATGACTGATATTGAAGGAGTTGATGTTGGCTGCATCTGGTTTACAGATGAAGCACACTTCCACCTGAATGGAAACGTGAATTAGCAGAGCTGGCGATTTTGGGGTTCCGAAAAGCCATACTTGTGTGAAGCGAAACCCCTGTATTCTCCTAAAGTTACTGTGTGGGCTGCAGTATGCAGAAGAGGCATCATTGGCCCCTTTTTTCATTCGAGAAACGGTCACTGGTGCACGTTACGTTGCAATTTTGGAACAATTTGTCGCCACACAGCAAGCGTTAGAGAATCGACCAGGTACTGAATGGTTTAAGCAAGATGGAGCCCGAACAAGTGTTTCGCTTTCTTGAGGAATACTTCGGGAATCGAGTCATTGCTTTGGAATAATCCAAATTTACTGGTACAGGTATGGATTGGCCTCCATATTCGCCGGATTTGACTCCCTGTGACTTTTTTTATTTTTTTGTGGCACATGGTCTACCAAAGCATCCCGTCACGCAGGACGAGCTTCAATCGGCGATCTCTGTGGCATGTGAATCCATTTCGGTTGAGACACTACGAAATGTGATGGCATATTTCATTCTTCGTTTGCGCCACCTCTGTAGTGCCAAAGGTGAACATTTTGAAAACATTGTGATGTGATTGTTTGCAAAGAATGTTTTCATACGATTATTTCATTTATGTCTGCTGATATTAGCTGTACAGTGTACAGCGCCATAAGTTAGCAGCTTTTGCAACTATTATTTCAAACTGCTGTATAAACTTCTTACAGTTTTCACAATAAACATACCGTTTACTGCATTCCTGTATCGATCTTTGTTTTCGAGATATTTAATTTTGAAATCAGGAAGCCCTTTTCTGGAAACCCCGTCCTTCAGGTTATTGTAGCCAGTTGCGATTACTTTGAAAAGCAGTAAAGGTATTTTGTTTGTAACGTTTCCTTTATTTCCTGAGACTATTCACCGAAATTCCCAGACCCACCATGTATAATCGCGATGGGAGGAGACAGTGACACGGAAATAATACACGAACTTTGGTGCTAAACTTTACATCGATAGTTATTTCTATTACTGAAAGCGAAAATATGTTATTGATCGCGTATACTGGTAGACATGGCTATAAAAACAAAACAAGAGAATTCAGATTTCGAAGGGAAAGATGTAAATGTTCCTCCCCGTTTGCTAGATTGATAGTCAAAATTGATTCGATAAATTCTGTGTAGGGACATACACCTGATACAGGTGGATTCTTTTAAAGGTGAAAACAGCAAGCCACGCGGGAGAAGCCGAGCGGTCTGGAGCGCCACGTTATGGATCGAGCGGCCTCCCACGTCGGAGGTTAGAATCGCCTCTCTGGCATGGATGTGTGTGTATTGTCCTTAGGTTAGTTTAATTCAGTTTAAGTAGTTTGTAAGTCTAGGGACTGATGATCAGCGTAGTTTGGTCCCATAGGATAATAAACATTTGAACATTTTTGAAAACAGCATCTAGGGGCTATTAACAACGCTATTTTTTTTCTTTTAAATAGCGCCTTTACCGGCTATTCACGCCCAAATACATATTTTGTTACCGGTATTTACATCTGGATCTCTTGTGGGATCACCAAGTGCACAAAATATGACTGAAATGACATTTTTGAACATAACTACGAGAGTGATTCAGTAAATAAGTCGCAAAGTGAGGTAGACACGATAGTTCTGCGTTTACAAGCCTGAAAATTGCTTTACTTTTCAGCTGACTCCACCAGCAAAATTTAAACACTCGTCCCTTCGTTCGAGCAGACTTCAAAAGATTGGAGCTTGGAATTTTTGTAGCAGCGTTTACATTCTATACAGTGACGCTCTTGAGCTGTAAATTTATTTGGTTCCATAAACTGCTGAAACCCACAAAACGAATGTGTTAGATTCTCAGCGCGCAGTTTGCGACTTGTTTACTGACTGAATCTCGTAGCACTAATAACGCAACTGTGAAGATCCGTTTACATTGTGTTATATCGTTTTTAGTGATCGTTGCGATCATCTTCTGTGTACTGCACGGCACCACCATCCCAAGAATATTTCGCCACGAATGTCCGGAATCCTAATATAAATAACAACAAATGTATTTTGACGTGAACAGCCGTGTGATGTAGCCTTAGCTTCGAAATCACCAACGGCGCTATTTCTTTATTAAATGTCATTATTAACATCGACAGGTTGCTGTTTCCTTCTTTGCTATAATCAACCTGTATTTCATACACACTCACGGTCTCAAAATATCAACTTTCTCCAAAAATACCACTTACATGGAGAGGCGGTTCGTCCTACGGCACAACTGAGAATTGAACCCTCTGAAAAAACTTTGCAGTACATAGCGATTTTAAACTTTAAATAACCTATTCTCCTATCTTCATGGTGGATAATTATTTATAGCTAAGTGGCATATTACGCCTATGGGGAGCGATCGAAAATTTATGTAAAACACACTTACTTTAGCCAAGATGGCTAATTTTACCGGTTTCGGTGAGCTATGTCATCACTTCATAAAAAAATTTATAATGTCCTCCTATTTTCAATAAAATAAGGAGTTACTTGTGAAAATGTAATATAAGAAAAGGAACATTGTCAAACGATTAAAATTTGCATTACCAAAGTGGATCGTCATCTGCATTGCACACTTAGAAATTGTGTGTGTTCTTCCCACAAGTAACAAGGAGACTGTTACTTGCTATTTTGTCAAAAACTGACATTTTGAGCCCGTGTATGAAAAACAGGGCGATTCTTATAATAAGTAAGACAGCAACCAACCATTTTTATTATGCTATATATTAACTAAATAGCGCCGTTACTGATTTCGAACCTTTCAGTTCATCATCAGACGGCTGTTCACGTCCACACAAATGTCACTTACATTTTTCTTTTATGCAGATAATTTTTCTTGTGAATAAAAGTCTTTGGTTGTGTTGTGCCCTATAATACAAAACCTGATTATAATGACTTTCTCGGGCGTAAATGCGACTCATGATACCGACAAATATTGTGAACAAACTTTTATGATAGAACTTTTCTTGTTATTTATTTACTTACGTCGAAAAGTCGGCTGCATTGGGTTGTGTCGCTGATTACTGAGCTGCAGTAATCAGCGACACAACCCCCTTAGTCCGCACTACATTTTTGCGAACGTTGACCTAGTGTAAAAATTTTAGCACACACGGTATTTATGGTGACTTTTCATAATTCCATTATAATGGTATCCCAACCGTTCATGTAAATTTTTAGCTTGCTGGGAATTAGTGCAAGCGTGAATGTTTATTTTGAGCAGGACATAATTTCTGTATAGCATTTATTTTGCTACCCTCTTTTCTGCTGTTTGAAATTTTCTTATCCATCTTCCTTTGAACCCCCTAGAAAAACCTACACGAGCCCGCCACTGCTTCCACGACATTTGCGGATTTGTTTCACAACATCGGTAGTAGCTGACCCCGAGCAGATTAATGCAGAGAACTCTCTCGCTCCGTTGCCAGGGATAAAAATTATTCTCGGTGGAGCAGGTATATACGTTGAAAGAACCCCGAAGTCATTACTCACCGCCGAAGTACGGTACGGTCGAGTTCACTAAGTAATAAAGTAGTTGCGAATGCGCAGTACCTAGTACAGGCAGAGTGTAATAAAACTTGCGCAGCTGGCATACAAATGAGGAGCCGTGACGTGACGAATGCGTGGTGGCGCCTGGCGCTCGGTCACCGCAGACTGCAGACGGCGAACGCAGACGCGGACGCTCCGGCGTTGCGGGATTAAAATTCAAGGGCAGCGCGGTGCTGCGTTTATCGCCGTCGCTGCCTTGTTTGGGCGCGCGCACTGGATCATGCAGCTCTGCCCTTTGTGACGCTGACCGCGCACAATGCGCAAACCTCCCCATTCTTATCTCTGCGCCGCTCGGCGTCTCTGTTGCCACGGCAGCGGGAATAAATAAAGTCTAGTACGCACGAGGCCGCAGCCAACAGTTACGCGAAGCAGACTTTGACATTCCGACTGGGAAAGGTTTCTGAAACGGTTCTCGTGTTATTACCCAGTACGACCAGGGTAGCAGTAACTTTGTATTTACATCAGAGAAAGATGTACAGTACTGTTCAGTTTAAATGGGGGAAAGGCGAAGAAATTATAACCATGTACGTTTATTAGTAAACGAATTATACGGTGAGAAACTAACTGAATATTGATCATCGTGTGATGGTGCAGCTCTTGTGTCTTCCGCGCTTGCAGTATTAGATTTGTGGTTGATTCCGCCTTATGCAAGACACTTTTTTTTTTGCCTACTTTAGGTTAGGGTAGTAACACTAAAAGTGGGCCTTTGCGATCGTCTTTTGACGGCTCGAAATTTAAATGAAGATAACAGCTTAACCATTCACCTGAGACGAAAATTGAATAACCGAATATGTAGAGGAGAACATTCTCTACAACTTTGCTCCCTTATGGGTTTTTTTTTTTTTTTTTTTTTTTTTTCAAATCTCGTATCGTTTCAGAGATATTTGCAAAAATAACGGCGATTTTGGGTTTTATGTCTGTCTGTCCGTAACGTGTTCCCTGTTTTTAAGACGAACCGTTCAACCGATCTGCACCAAATTTTACAGACATAATTGTAGCCCGTCAGACCATAACCTCCCTTTTTCAAATTTTTCGGACAACAAATACGGTAGTAATATCACAAAAAGCCGTTTGTAATGTAATTTTAATTGCAAATAAACCGTTCATCTGACGCGAAAATTGAATAAACGAATTTGTAGAGGACAAAATTCTCTACAACTTTGTTCCCTTGTGTTTTTTTTTCCCCATATCTCGTATCGTTTGACAGATATTTGCAAAAATAACGGAGTTTTGACACCCTCTATTGAATTCACGAGAACCAGCCGTTGGCAGATGTCACGTGACATTCCTCGCCGAGAACTCTCTGTGGCATACGCCATCTTGCGCTGCGTATTTGATGATTTTCTTATTGTAACTTACACGTTGTCGTTCCAGAGCAATGGCGCACTAAAGAATTAACAAGAAAACGTCGTTCTTCGTACGATAAATGATAATCTAGTGTGTACAAATGCCATATTAGCATCAGTTAACAACGGCCATCAATAATATGAGATTAAAGAACTCAACTCATGCTTGTTAGCTGTAGCGTAGTTAGTAACGTTTTGGACTGTCACTCTGAAGACACTGGTTCGGAACCCGCCACAACCTATAATTTGTTTTCCTAAAAGGCTTTAAGACACTCTTATTAATTAATTTTTTATTATTTAGATTCTTATTTTAGTCCAAAATGTTTGCAAAAACTGACAAAACTACAAATCTATAGTGTGCCGTAAAACACGTTAGTGCGATTTTTTTTAATACCCAAACTAGTTTAGGCACTTATTCTGCCATCACAGCGAAAATCGCACTGAAGACCACAAAACATAAGAACACGCTACAAACAAACAAGCAGCAACACCACAGCTCAAATGTAAGTAAGCCAAAACAGCCACATAGAAATAATTTCAAGATAATTTCCTGGCTAATGTAGGCCTACAATAAGTCAGTCAGTTTTCGTAAACAAAGACATCTTGTTCTTTGTCGATGACAGGTTGTCAAAACTTGTCATTCCACAATTAATGCACATGCAAATCCTACGAATGAGACAATGTAAGTTCAAATGTTTGTTAAGCTTATGGGACTTAACTACGGGGTTATTAGTCCCTAAACTTACAACTACTTAACAACTAGCTTATCCTAAGGACGGCACAAATATCCATGCCCGAGGGAGGATTCGAACCCCCGACTGTAGTGGCCGTGCAGACCGTGACTGAAGCGCCTCAGTCCCCTCGGCCACCGCGGCCTGCACAATGTAAGTACCTTGAATGAATTAGGCCTAAAACATCTATCAAAATTGTCAAACCAAACAACTTGTCCAAACGATTGTATAACCAAAATATGTAATATGTTATTATAGAACATAAACACCAGAAACCAACGGACGATTGCACAATAAGTGTCGAAACTAGTTTGGGTATTAAAACAAAAACAAAAAAATCTTGCATAAGGTCGAATCAACGAAAAATCTAACTGAATATTAATAATTAATGTGTCCTCCTCTTGGTAGTAGTTATCAGTCTCCCATTGAGCACTATGGTGTTAGAGGGTTGACAATGATAAGGGGTGGAAGATATGAGAGTTGAAAGTTACCGACTTAGATAAAATTCTGCGTGTGGGAGTCAATACTTTGCTCTTCAGCAAAAACTACACAATGGAGACGAACGATCTCTCTGTATTGTTGCAGAACAAAGATTTTACGGCTAATGCTGCTCCTTTCATTATTGATAGTAGCACAAAGTATCGCGTTGTAGACCATTGCAGTTCTGTGTCGATAGCTATAAGAGGGTGAAAGATACAATGGTTGAAAGTCGTCAGCTTATAAAAAAATTAAGACTGAAGACCAGCTATGACTTTTGACACTATAATAGCAAAGAGGTTATATACAGCGAAACGTGATGTACCTTCTTCAGTTGTTTTTCTGTAAAAATCGTAATAAAAAAATAATAACTGCATATTGTATTTTGTAAAGTAAAACTACCAATAAGTTGCCAAAGCGTAAGAATGAAATTCTTTTCCCTCCATGTGATATTTCCATATTAAATACTCAAACAGTAAAAACTGAAAATAACAAATCTTTCCTAGAATCGATAAAAAAAAAGGTAAAGCATGGTCCTGTTTGGAGGTGGTATGCCGTTGCCTTCCTCCGACCTTCGAACTGACTTACCCAGCCAGTTATAGGGGGACCTACAGTTTAACGTGGGTTCCAAACCACGGTGCTACTCGGTATTTTTCACATGAGCAATACTGCCAGAGGTGAAAGAAGTGGAAAGTGACAGATAAAAATCCTAGGACCTGGCGAGGATCGAACCCTGGACCTTCGATTTTTTAGTCTGGTACTCTACCACTGAGCAACCGAGGCGCAATAACGCACGAAAATTGTTGCGAAAATGTTACAAACAAACTGAATTTATTTCAGCGCCCCAAAACGGTCGAAATATTTCGAATTCGTAAAGCAGTTTTAGTTTTTCCCGAATTTTCACATTTTTCGAGCAACTTTCACGATTTTTCATTCCCTGAGAACTTAACTGGGACTAATCGTTTAAAAGAAAAATTATCTAAATCGATTCTCGATTAATGCGGTCACCAATTAATAACATTTTATTTTTATTTACACGGATTGTTATCTCACTCAATGTAAAATCAGGCCGCGCGGAAGTAGCCGAGCTGTCTGGAACACCACGTTGCGGATAGCGCGGCGTCCCGCGTTGGAGGTTCGAATCCTCCTTCGGGTATGGATGTTGTCTTTAGTATAAGCAGATTGTAAGTTTAGGGACCGATGACCTTGCAGTTAAGTCCCATAGAAAAAAACTATAATAATAATAATAATAAAATGTAAAATCAGTTGAGAACAAAGTAAATCGCAATCCATGACGAAAGCTCCGGTCGGACCTGTGGATGCATAGGTTAGACACTTGTTCTGAACACCGCACTGTGGGAGTTGCTCGAGATGCCTCATGCTGAGAAAACTTGTCAGAGGCCTAAAGAGCTGGTATCATCTAGCAGCGACATCCGTCCTTTGGCGTCCCAAGCCTTCGCATTTCAAGACCCCCCATTTTAACGTTGTTTGACAGTTGGCATCCGGTTGGAAGGTACGAGATTAGAGAAAGGTCGACGATTAGGCTTGGAGCAGTCCTAATCCGGCACGAAACACGAAGCCAACAGTTCGCCGACAGCTGCCTCCGGTAGCGACGCAGGTCCTCCCTAGCGCTTACACGGTATAATACCGCTGAATTAAGAGGGATTTTAGCCGTCCGTGGATAGGAACATCGTCGCGTAGTTTGTCACCATTCTGGAACGACACAATTAACAACAGAACGTAAAGACCGTAATCTGGGAGGTCAGAGTATGTATGTAAATCTGTGGCCAAAGACATTTTACTGGTCTTTCTCTCGGGTAATAAACTGAAATTATGGATGTTACATCAAGCATATAAAATGATAGTTCTACATTGTTCCTTTAAGGAACTAGTGCATATTTTTAACATTAGCACGGTGGCGAGGAAAAACTACGTACAGGATATCACAATTAAACTTTTCACGCCAGATATCTCTGGAACAATGGATATTGAAATACGATTATCGCAGGCACGAACTTACGACTTGGTCCTATGAAACTAAACTGACACTCAAAAACTTCAAAAAGTATTGTTTTCAATATAAAGTTATATTTTTAAATGAATGCACCATATTACTACGTATGGAATCATTAACATGAAAAAACGAAAATAGAATGACATTGGTTTCATTAAAAATACGCCAGTACATTCCGAGATATTGAGAAGCGAAGTTGACGCTTGAAATACATGAAGGGCACAGCTAACGCACGTCCCGAAACTCAAGCGTAAAACTCATGCTACCCGTAATCATGAGCTAGCTGTATTTCAAGCGTCGACTTTGTACGTGTTTCTGTGTATGCACGAAGCAGTGGCGAATATAGCACACACATTCGGGGGAGCCATTAATGTAAATAAATGTTAAGTAATTTTGATTAGAAACCCCATGATATTTTGTATCAGTTTCGCTTATATTCACAGGAAATTTGCGCTGTAGCCCCTTTTAACTTTACTGAGATCAAGCTTTCTGTTGTTCACATTAAATCGTAAAAATGTAGGTATTAACTCCCATCACTAATGTACGGAATTATGACTGTATCACGGCGAAGTCTTCACGCATCATTCATTGACATAATTCAGATACCGTAATTTTTTTCTTTGTATTCGTTATTTTGAAGGTGGGAGGCAAGTGTTAAGGCGTTGAACTACAAATTTCGAAAACATGGTTGTGACCTGCACAAAATCGGGAATATTTACGAAGCAACTCTTCGAAAACGTGTTATTTCGCTGTACTTAGGTCAAAAGAAATTTCCTTTCATTATAGGTTCATGGAGTGAGCGAACTGACCAGACACACTGACAAAACAAAAGCGTGGACTTGCACTATTAAAGTTATTCCACCCAAGTGTACCCCCCTGTGCTAAGAGTACGAAGTGCATTTTTACTGTCAGATAAAACTCTTCATTAAAAGATTACACAAAATGCTTCCAAATTGTTAACAAGTAATATCGAAATCGCTTCACGAGAGGATTTGATACGAATACATTTCTTACTGTTGCATCAGTTCAGCGCAGTAGTCTTCGTTGCTATGATTTCGTGGTTTGTGTCGCAATTAAATGAAATACGAACAATGATTTGAATCTGAGCGACCAGTTTTTTGTGGTATCGCCGATGAAAGTCCCGTGCGTCTGTAGAGCGGTACGAGTTATCAGATGTTGCGTGGTGCTGCAATGTTCTGTGCTTTCGGTGTTTCTATTATACTTAAGTACACCTGTTGAAACAAGTAGCGATGGCGATAAGTGATAAATAGCGTTGCGCAATAAGTAAATTGATGAGTGACTACTGTGTTCAACGTTATTACACGATCCAGTTACTCCGGCGATAGCATACTGATAGTTATGAAAGTATATAATTACGCACTATCAATCACTGCACAAGTGTGAAAAATAAATGTGTACTTTTTAACAAAAAACAAAAATTAACTCCTTTGTCTGTAACCGTTCTATTATATGTGGATTGATACTGGCATCCCGTTAGATTTGTATTTACAACATACAGAAACCAGATTTCAGAGCAGACTTGAAAACAGGTCGTATGGCAAGGCGCCTTGCCGACTGCTCTACGCTGAGGTTGACATTGTACAGGTGTACGAATTATTTGTGGTATTCAGTCTGGAGACTGGTTTGATGCAGCAGTAACTTACTCTATCCTGTGCAAACTTTTTCATCTTCTCATAAGAAAGGTAAGCAACATCCATTTGAATCTGCTTACTCCCCACAGGGGGCTCACGGTTCTTTCGTGAGTACGTGCGTGGCGAGCACGGGGCCCCGAGCTAACGCAGTCTTCCTTCCTTCTTTACTTCCCGGACTGCATTTCCTTTCCCCCTTCCCTCCTACGGCACCAAATTTTACAGAAATAATTGTTGGCTACAGAGACCAGAACCTCGTATTTTCAAATATTTTGGACAAGAAATACGTTAGTAATAACAAAAAAAGCCGTTTGTAATGTAATTTTAATTGCACATAAACCGTTAATGTGACACGAAAATTGAATAACCGAATTTGTAGAGGAGAAAAATCTCTACAACTTTGTTCCCTTATGGTTTTTTCATATGTCGTATCGTTTGAGAGATATTTACAAAAATAACGGAATTTTGACACCCTCCAATGAATTAAAGAAAACTAGCCGTTCACAGATGTCACGTGACATTCTTCGCCCGGAACTCTCTGACATACGCCATCTTTGATGATTTTCTTATTGTAACTTACACTTTGTCATTTCAAAGCAATGGCGCACTGAAGAATTAACAAAAACACGTCGTTTTTCGTACGATAAATGATAATCTAATGTCTACAAATGCCATATTAGCATCAGTTAACAACAGCCATCAATAGTATCAGATTAGAGAACGAAACTTCTAATCGTTACCTGTAGCATAGTGGGCACTACGTGGGATTGTGAAGCTGAAGGAGAGTGGTTCGGAACCCACTACTCTGTATTTTTTTTTTTTTTTTTTTTTTTTTTTTTTTTTTTTTTTTTCTTAAAAGGATTTCAGACACTCTTATTAAATGATTTTTTTTATTTAGATTATTATTTTGGTCCAAAATGTTTGCAAAGACGTATAAAACTACAAATTTAAAGTGGGCCTTAAAACATGTCAGTGCGATTTTTTTGTTTAGAGTCTAAATTTGTTAGTCTCGGACACCCTTGATACTACCACGCGACACCCCAGGGTGTCGCGACACCCAGTTTGGAAAGCTCTGGTTTAGGGACTGACGGTCCTGAAGTTAAGTCCCACAATCTTTACAAACATTTCTTGTCGTCAGAATGAAACTTTCACTCTGCAGCGGCGTGTGCGCTGAAATGAAACTTCCTGACAGATTACAATTGTGTGCCGGAACCGGGACTCGAACGTGGGACCTTTGCCTTTTGCGGGCAAGCTCTCTACCGACTGAGCTATCCCGACACGACTCACGATGCCGCCTCACAACTTTACTTCCGCCAGTACCTCGCCTCCTACTTTCCAAACTTCACAGGAGCTCTCCTGCGAAGCATGCAAGACTAGCACTCCTGGAAGAAAGGATATGGTGGAGACATGGCTTATCCACAGCCTAAGGGATGTTTCCAGAATGAAACTTTCACTCAGCAGCGGAGTATGCGCTAATATGAAACTTCCTGGCAGATTAAAATTGTGTGCCGGAACTGGGACTCTCACCTGGGACCTTTGCCTTTAGCGGGCAAGCGCTCTACCGACTGAGCTATCCCGACACGACTCTCCATGGCGCCTCACAACTTTCATATCAGCGCACACTCCGCTGCAGAGTGAAAGTTTCATACTGGAAACATCCCTTAGGCTGTGACTAAGCCATGTCTCCACCATATCCTTTCTTCCGGGAATGCTAGTCTTGCATGGTTCGCAGGAGAGCTTCTGTGAAGTTTGGAGGCGAGGTACTGGCGGAAGTGAAGTTGTGAGGCGGCACTGTGAGTCGTGTCGGGATAGCTCAGACGGTAGAGCGCTTGTCCGTGAAAGGAAAAGGTCCCAGGTTCGAGTCCCGGTTCCGGCATACAATTTTAATCTGCCAGGAAGTTTCATTTCTTGTCGTCTTCGCTAGTTTGATGTGTAATTTGTAATGGTAAGACCACCGTAATGAATTCTACGACATTGATGTTGGTTGTGAAACATCTTTGTATTGTAAAACATCATATATATATATATATATATATATATATATATATATATATATATATATATATATATATATATTAAAAATTGTTAATGAAACTTAGCAAAGAAGAACTGCAGTCAATATTAATAAACTTCAGAGAAACTTTAGAATAAACTCATGTAAAAAAAATACCGACAGTTTTCTGAATGTCTTCTCATTGTTGATTGCTTCATCACATCTCAGGGTCATTATGTGGTTCACTTTAAGGCGAAGACGAACTTTTCACTTTTGAGAAAGATCTGTATTTTTCGAAAAACCATTTACATCACAACTGAAAGTTTACAAAAAAAAAAAAAAAAAAAAAAAAAAAAAAAAAAAAAAAAGACAGCTCACCACTTCTAACTGTTCGAGAAGACAAGACAAGACTGACTGCTAATTAACAAGCAAAGATACTGCTCTTGCACTTTTTTTCTTTTAGTTCCACAGATGAATTTTTTTCATCACAACATTAATTAATAATTGTCTATTATTATTAATTTTTTCTCTCTCCTTTTTTTAATAATAATAGAAAATGAAATTCAATGAAATTAAAAATAGAAATTCGCTTCTTACTGTTCTGATACCCCAACACTCCATTCCTGGTAACAGCACATGGTACTCCCTGCACTACCGGAACTCTGATCAGGGGACGCCAGTGAGCGCTTCGGCCGCGGCGCTCGTCCATCGCGATCGGCCTGTGCGTCGTGTGGCTGCGCCGCTATCGGCAGTCGGTGGCGCCGCGTCGTGACGGCGTTATGGGCGAGGCTGCGGCTGCCCAGATTACGGAAATCCCCGGCCCGCGCCTCGCGCCCAGATCTGATTAGTGCCCCGGCGGAGTCATTTTTTCCGGGCCTCTCCTTCCCACAGAGCGATTACGCTCCACTGCGGCAGCTGGGCGGGAGATTCCGCGATCCCACGGTCGGCGCGCGGCGCCCCGGGGCCCGGCCCTTAATGACACGCTAACTCGTCCGCGTCTCGGATTCCACTGTAATCTATACGTTCCCCCTTGACAGTAAATACATTGTGGCCCGACAGAGGTAAATTTTGTGGAAACGTACGGTGCCCATCACGCATATGTGCTCTCTCTGCTCTCTCCTTCTCTCTACCCGTGGGACGGGCGGCCTTTACCGGGCTTCCACGGGACCCGGCGGGGGAGGACCTAATAAAAACGCCAATTTCGTCGTCTCCTAAATAAAGCGAAAGTATATGGACGGCCGCCGCCTGACAGACCGACTATCGGAATGACCGGGGGAACACTCTCCTCGGAGGAGAACACGCGTTCGGGTATTCGAAAGTCGGGTCACGTTGCGGCGGGCACTCAGGATAATTTCCGGGCTAGCTATCCGAGAACCAGAGCCTTCAAAAATGTTCAAATGTTTGTAAAGCTTATGGGACTCAACTACGGGGTCATCAGTCCCTAAACTTACAAACTACTTATCAACTAGCTTATCCTAAGGACGGCACAAATATCCATGCCCGAGGGGGGATTCGAACCCCCGACCGTAGTGGCCGTGCAGACCGTGACTGGAGCGCCTCAGTCCCCTCAGCCACCGCGGCCGGCCCAGAGCCTTCGGAAGCATCCGTTGACTCAGCCATAACACGCCTGAAAATACAGTTCAGATATTGTGTATGTGCTTGACATAAAAAAAAAAAAAAAAAAAAAAAAAAAAAAAATGTTCAAATGTTTGTATAGTCTAGGGGACTTAACTACGGGGTCATCAGTCCCTAAAGTTAAAAACTACTTATGAACTACTTACGAACTAGGACGGCACAAATATCCATGCCCGAGGGGGGATTCGAACCCCCGACCGTAGTGGCCGTGCAGACCGTAATAAAAGAACAAGCGCGAATTTTCATTAGAAGCCGCTTGTGGGATACAGAGTCAAAAGCCTTCCGGAAATTCAGAAATATGGAATCGATTTGAGATGCCTTGTGGATGGCACTTATCACTTCCAGTATGATAGGAAAGTCGATAGGCAGCAGCCCTTCTTGGTTCAACTTGCTCAGAAATTTCACCATTTACACAGTGTATTTGCAACTGCGAAGCATTTGTCGTCTTCGCCGCGGCGGAGCGGCCGAGCGCATTGAGGCGTTATGCTACGATGCGCGATGCTGTTCCCCGTCGGGGGTTCGAATCCCTCCCTCGGGCATGGATGTTTGTGTCGTCTTTAGTATAAGCTAGTTAACAAGTAGTTTGTTTTCCCTCATGGCAACACTCTTTTATAGCTTACAGTTTTGCGGCGTTTCATGGGTCAAGCCCTCATCATCAAATAATCTGTACAAGAATCTTAAAACCTGAGACAATAAAAATCTAAAACGTAATAAAAGAAAACGTGGTTACTTCCCTTGTAACCGTGTCTACGCAGAAAGGTCCTCGGCATTGTGTGCTGTATTATAATACATAACGCTAAAAGCAACGTTTCATTAAATGAATAAATTCAAGCTTGTTTAAAAACTTTGTGGACCTAGTATAACAAAATTAGTTTATTTTAAATTTCAACCCCTGTCTTACTGTGCAAATGATTTCGTGACACCTAAATGTACCCACAATTTTGTGGATGATCTTTGGAATTTAGAGGTCTTTGTTTTCATGTGCATATGTGCGCCCCAGTCGTGTTGTTAACTCCGTGCATTTCGGTTGTGTTATGCGCCGCCAGTGCTGGGGTCTGATTTGAATCCTCACGAAGCACAGTATGCTGAGGACCTTTCCGCATAGGGAAGTAACCACGTTTTCTTTTATTACGTTTTAGATTTTTATTGTCTCAGTTTTTAAGATTCTTGTACAGATTATCTGATGATGAGGGCTTCACCCTTGAAACGCGTCATATTTTAGTGTTTGTACACGATTTATGTGATTGAGCCTACTTGACAAAATAACTAAGTAATACAACCGAGACCTCACATCCATTATGGATATAATTAAGCTTTCATTTTAATCGGTTTCGGCAATTGTATGTTGCCTTCTTCTACTCTGTAGAACATACGAGGGTTGGAACTTAAATAGTGGCAACACTGCTGTGGAGACACTATGCAATGGAATCTACTATTGTCGCTGTTAGCACAAGTTGTTGACCTACCTACCTTACCCCCGAGCATATGGACTCGTTCGCCCCACGTCACCGGCGTGCGTACAATCTTGGGAAACACAGTCACTTGTGAGCGAGCGGTCTAAGGCTGGTTGCACACACACCGATTTTAGACTGCCGGTAAATAACGGCCAATATTTTACCGGTGGAGCGCTGCTTGCAAACACGCCGGCATTCTACCGGTCAAACGAGCAGTCACTTGGCTGTCGTGGTTGTGTGAAGTTGATTCCAAACATAAATTAATGAATCCCAAAAGATTTTTCAGAGTATTATGACAAATATTGCTGTCATGATACAAATAACTAATAAAGAACCGTATCATCACACATTAATATACTATTTACGAAATGATTTTTTTCTCTCCATTTCCTCAGAACCCTTATTCATTTCGCAAGAAAGTTGTCTCAATGCTTTTCTATCTTCAAACGGGTCCAAAGTTTTGTACCACAAAACTGTTCGTGCTTCCACTACCGAATCTCTTAATCATTTCATCCATTGCAAACGCATGCCCCAAACAGGCAAATGACCATTTCCTTGTGGGTATAGAAAGGAGTTCGATCTGTTACGGGAATGCTGATAAAGCTGCGAGAAAATAGAATAATGAACACCAGTATGCGATAGGTTGACGATTTGGGCAGGGCCAGAAACGTTTCTGTACAGCCGATCGCGCAGAGGGCTTGCCACCCTCCATAATGCAAAGATCTCAATAACATCATAAAGCAATGACAAGATCTACCCGAAGAATAAAAAAAACCTCTAAAGACGAGTAAGAGTCCTAGTCTGACACAAAATATTTCCTTTGCCATTGAATTTTATTCAGTGCCCTGGAACAGACGAAAACTGAAATATATTAAGTAGATAGATAGATAAAGTAAACTGTGTGTGTGTTTTTCTGTATTTTAACAGTGAGACCGCTGCCCAGTTCCACAGGGAAAGTAGTGTATTATTATAGAAGACTATTTGCAGCACAGTCAAGAAAGAGAGAGAATAAAACATTATCGGGTATCTGAACAATACTTGTTGATAAGAACACTTGAAGGTTGGACTTGATGGCTGAACTTCAAAGTTGTAACTAGATATGGTTCGATGTAAAGATCTGTTTGGCTTTACGAAGAAAAGATGTCTTGTAAAGAATTTGGTAAAGTAATTTATGTGTTAAAAATATTAGATCCAGCCAAAAGGCGATACTCTAAAAAGTCATTTATAAACAGCAAGAAAAGTTTACTTTCTAATGAACTGCATAAGTTCAGAGGCTGGTCTTTAAAGAAGTCCCAATACAAACGAAAACAAAAGGAAGATGAAAAAACTTACCAACGCGTTCGAAATAACATATTCTTAACCAACAAACAAGGACAACAGCACCAACACGAGACCGTTTCAAGAGATAAGCAGTATTATAATGATGGAAAAAACATGCATACATTGGGAGACAGTTATGTCAATATTTTTAAATAACCATTTTCTCTGTTAGTGCAAATAACAAATCCCGTTGTACGCCAGGTTTGTTTTGACACCTTGGTTACCGCACCTCCTCCGCAAACTCCAGGTTCGTTCACGTTCGGTCTCACGTGCATGTGCGAAAGTCAAACTGTGTTTACATGACTGTTTGGACTCTCGTTTCTTTCCTGCTGTTAGTCTTGGACAACTGTTTTCAGATTTAAGAACGGTTTAAGGAACCTGGAGATTAAGTGGCGATTTTTAGAGGTGTAATTAAGTGGAGATATTCAGATGTGTTTTGTGCCGCACCGGGGGACATAAGACGGGTGCTAAGCTCTATCGATGCTGTGCGTACGGGGACTAAGCTATACAGGGAACCCCTAGTCCAAGAAGTGTTGGAACGTGTGTTCAGCCTTCATCTTAGCGCATTTACTGACCACTTGTCGATGGGAAGAGACGTCGTGACCTTAGGAGAAGAAGAAACAGCAGAATACTATTCACCTGTAGAGCTGTAGCAACGTTGGTGTCCACCGTCTTCGAAAATTTTTTTAAAGGCAATTAAACTTAATCGTGTAATATAATACTATGATGCCAAGAAAAGCAAAGAGGAAGCTCAAGAACTGTCCAGAAAGCGCCTAAGTCGCTTGCATTCATCGTCGATCTGTTGTGAAGACCGAATACAGCTAACAAGGCACTTCCTGCTTATCCGGGAGTGTTAATAAAGATTTTATGTGCTTGATTAAACGTGCTGGAAAAAGGAGATGGCTGTGTTTACTCCGCAAGGAAACTACATTATAATTACAGTTAACCCGCCTCCATGGCTTAGGTCAGTAGATGTTTGTGACACAGTTGCTCTTGATCCGGGACGATGATGGAAGGAAATTTCATCACCGAAAGTTGGCCGACGACGTGAACGCCAGAAGGCTATTAATAAGGCTGCAGTCAGCGATTCGTCAGAATGTAAACAATAGGACAAACACTGCACTAATTAAACTAGTTGGTGAACTGAAATAAACCACACACAAACGTCAGTCACAATATTGACCTACAATACTTCAGCAACCAATTTGATACTCTCCAATACAATGCTAAAAAAAAAATGCGTCCGAAAAATTTTTCATATAGCGAACTCAAGTGATATGATAACCACGAGGTGACTTTTCCCATAAAAATAATAACAAAATAAAAGTACACGTATTGCCAGTTTCTGCAATACAGTAAACAAAAAGTTCATACACCTACCAGTTACGTTTCAATCCCTTTTCTTTTCTCAGTCAATGACTAATATTCTCCGCTTTTAATTATTCGGATTATACAATATTCCTCGTTGTCATTTCTCACGTCAATTGCTGACAGTTCCCTCATTTTAAATCTATCTGTCCTAAATTTGTTTTCGGTGTGCTGTTTTTCACTAGGAATAGAAACAGCTTCTGGTATACACAAATCAGCCAGAATATTACAACCAACACCTATTTTCTAAACCACCGTTTTACAACCATTTTGAACGCGCGACCCCTGTCACTTCCGTGTGTCCCCTCTGCCACAATAGTTGAATTTCTTGTTTAACATTAATACATTAATTGTGAATTGAATATAACGTAGAGTTTCAAGGAATTCACGAAACGTAGGTTTGTTTATCGAACATGCCGCTACTGCATCCTCCTGCTACCGCCACCCCCCGAACAAGAACTATTCACCTTTCGCCCTGCATCTTACAGGCTACCTCTCCATCTACAGAGTACTTACTGCGGGTATAGACTTACCAAAATTCCCATATTTCTTTTCAAAAAATGGGATATCCTAAGAGCCGAGTGTAAATGTGGATATAAACACAAAGTTCCGTATCTCATAAGAAAGTCACTTTTAAATTTCATATTACCTGAAAAGCTCTTGTGCATTCAAAATCCTGGTTTTCCGCACTGTTTCGAGACGTAGGACTTCAGAAATCGTCTTGGAACGAGAAAACAAATTGAACTCACCACGTAAGACTTGCATGGTGCAGAGGGATTCAACTCTGGGAACTCACCTGGAACAGAAAAAAAAAAATTATGTTCAGAACACGGATATCGTTAAAATTGTCATTTAAAATACGTCCCATAAAATATCAGCTAAAACGAAACCGTCATCAGATCACATCCTTACACAATAACGACAGTTTTTAAGCAGATTTCATCTGGAAGCCGTGTAATACAAGCAGGGCAGAAATTCAATAATTTGACACATATTGTAATCAGAGCATAGCAAGACAAACGCAGTGCTCTCTACTATTTACGTGAGACAAATTCACTGTTTAGGGGGTGTCACAAGTTAATAGTTATATTTGTTCGGTTGGGAATGACGGTTAACGACGACTTCGAAAATTATTGCTCGTACCAGTGCATGATATAATTAGATATGTTATGTAAATATAAGGAAATGCATCTAGAGATGGATGTAGTAGCCCATTAACGCCACGCGTTTCCATATGGCAGTGATTTTCAACCAATATGCGATCTCCTTCCAATTGAAAATATTCTGTCAAACCCCGCGAACCTCCCTCAACAAGGAGCGTCACGTTACGGATCGCGAGGCCTCCCGCGTCGGGGGTTCGAATCCTTCCTCGGTCATGGATGTGTGTGTTGTCCTTACGTTCGTTTAACTTGGATTAAAAGTAGTTTGTAAGACTAGGGACTGATGACCAACCTAGTTTGGTCCCATAGGATTACACACATTTGAACAATTTTTGAAAACTGTGTTCTTTATCTCAGAGGCAGCGAGTGTAATGTTCCTTCAGTTACTACAGCTTTCTTATGAATTTTTGGACGCTGTTTTAATGTGTATTTTGCAGAATGGAAAAAAAATTAGACCAGATTATTAAAAAAAAAAAAAAAAAAAAAAAAAAAAAAAAAAAAAAAAAAGTAGTTCAAATGTTTGTTAAGCTTATGAGACTTAACTGTGGGGTCATCAGTTCCTAAACTTACAGACTACTTATAAATTAACTTATACTAAAGACAGCACAAACATCCATACCCGAGGGAGGATTGGAACCCCCGAAGGGAACCGGTCTCGCGCATCGCAGCATAGCTCCTCAATGCCCTCGGTCACTCCGCCGCGGCAGGCAAGGTTCAGACCCGAATTATGCTGATTAAGAAAGCTTCCACTGTATAGACAATTTTTAAAAAAGTACATTTTATTCTTTCTTAGAATTTTGTACATTTCTCTAACGAATGGTTCCTGAAAATAGTTTTGATCGATAACACACTGTATTACAAAAATAAATAAGTAAATAAATAAAAATAAAAAAATAAAAATCCTACGTTATATTCAATCCAAAATTAATGTTAAACAGGGAATTACATAATTTTAATAAAAAATAAGTTAATCTTTTATTGGTCCTATATTTTTGTATTACGGAACCCTTTGTAGTCAGAGGTGCACTGGGCTAGTTGTTCAATGGTGCAAGTACTTCCTTGTGTGACGGCGATCTCCCGAGCAAGTCTTTGCAACCGCCCTGATGGTTGCGACCCCTAGGTTGAAAAACACTGGTGTAAATAAAGCCCTCCAGGTGACGAGGACTGACTGCTGCTCACACCCCTACGGTGCTTGTCACACCGAATCAGTGAGTGTGCTTTCCGTGTGCAGAATGGGAAAGGCGTGCTATCTACAATTAGGGGATCACTTTAAATACCTAGATTCTGAAGTATTGTCATCAAAAAATGTTCAAATGTTTGTTAAGCTTATGGGACTTAACTGAGGGGTCACCAGTCCCTAAACTTACAAACTACTTATAAGTTACCTTATACTAAAGACATCACAAATATCCATGCCCCAAGCCCGAGGGAGGATTCGAACCATCCCCCCCCCCCGACGGGGAACGGCCTTGCGCATCGGAGCATAGCGCCTCAATGCGCTCGGCCACTCTTCCGCGGCAGTATTTGCATCGGCAGTATGAACTAAAATGGTTCGACGTCTTTCAGCCGTTTGAGCGGAGAGGAGACAGGAACATTACTGCAACCGAGATAGTGGTAATAACGGAACGTTCCTGGTGTTGAGTCCTGTTTACTCTAACAAACGAATCACACAAGCAGTGTAGTGAGCAGGTACCGCAATGCAAGAACAATGTGAATTACCCGAAGCTATGACATGGGAAGCCATAGGAAGGTTGGGAGCGGGACAGACACAGATGGAGGTGGCTGTAGCTACTGGACTGTCTCAAAGTGCGATTTCCAGGACCTGGAAGCGATTTCAGACAACAGGAACCGTTAAAAGAAAGCTAGGCCAAGGTCATCCACGTGTAACATTAACAAGAGATGACCATTGGCTCCAGTAAATAGACCGTCAAGACAGGAGGATGACGGCAACTCAGCTGCAACGCATTCTACAGCCAGCAACACGAAGCGCAATATCAACACAAAAAGTCCGAAATCGCCTTCGGGAATGGGCCTCTACGCAAGGATGCCTATGGTGTGTGTCGCATTAAAACCATTTCGTGCAAATTGTTACACACTGAGCTACAAACATAAATTCGTTTTCCACGTGTTCCTATGTCAATAAATGACAATGCAATTGAATGTTAAAATGTGGAAATATGAAGTGGACTTTTGGATGTTACAGTGCACGGACATTAGCCAAGGGGACAGATCGGCAACAGGGCACAACATTCGAGTGTTGTAGGTGGTCTATCCGCTCACGAGAAGGCGAGGCATGCGGCGTCACGTGACAGTCTGCGTGACACTGCGAGCAATGACAGCGCTCACATCTATCACGTACCGTTTTCGCCGGCCTGTATTATGTACTATCTTAATTCCCGTCATACCGAATGCCGCAGTTTTGCTCTATAAACAGCGGAAATGTAGTAACCGAGAAACTTTTTTTTCCTTCCATCATTTTGCTATAGTTGTCAGCGAGAGAAAGTTTAATAAAGGTTTGAAATTATTTTTAAAGTTTGTTTCAAGTCACTAAGTAATCTCATTCTCATACAGCGTTTTTTATAAAATCTCGCCGCATTATATGGCATTTTTTTGCGATTTCTATTGGTTATGACGTAATATCTTTTGAACCATGTGCCGTATGTGATTCTTAACCATGCAGCAATTGTTACCTCACGGTAAGGAATGTGTGTACCAAATTTGGTTGAAATCGGTCCAATGGTTCAGGAGAAAATGAGCAGCATTGTCGCAAAATGCAGCAGTTTTTCGCGCATCTCATTGTTTATGACGTCATATCTCGTGAACTATATATCGTATGTGATTCTTACACTTACGGCGACCGTTCTCATGGGTTGAAGCTTACGTGTACAAAATTTCACAAAGATTGGATGAAAACTGTAGATTTGTATGCAACACGTACAAACATACGGACACTCTGTTTTATATATTAGATATTGATTTTGAGCGGCTAGACTACCTACAACACTCCCATGTTGTTCCCTGTTTCCCATCTGTCCCCTTGGCCAATGTCGGCACACAGTAACATCCAAAAAGTCCATATTTCCATTTTTTAACATTCAATCTCATTGCCATAGGAACGTGCGGAAAGCGAATTTATGTTTGTAGCTCAGTGTTTAACAATTTCGACGAAATATTTTTCCTCATTTATAACTCACCCTGTATTAATCTCTCTCTCTCTCTCTCTCTCTCTATATATATATATATATATATATATATATATATATATATATATCGTTAAACTCGAGAACGGCTGAACCGATTTGACTAATTCTAGTCTTGAAATATTCGTCTAAGTCCAGGGAAGGATTAAACGTTGATAAAATATGGAAAAGATGTCCGGAAAAGAAAGAAACTCGGGAAAAACTGAAACAGCTTTTTCCAGTGAGCTATCAATACCGTTCGTCCAAATGCGATAAAATTTTGTTCATTTCATGTTGAAAGCAAGAGGTAAGGTCGCATGAAATAAATATTCGAAAACGTCGCTCGGTAAGTAGGAAAAATTAGGAAAAACCGAAAGCGATTTTTTTTTCTACGAATAAAAATCAATTGCCACATGGTTGTAAGAGCATCACTTGAGTACGGCTTGACAGGACAAGGTTTGTACGGAGATGGGTAATTCTTTTTGGTTTTTTTTTTCTTTGATTATGGCCGTGCAAAAGTTTTCAGTAAAAAAAAAAAAAAAAAGAAAAAAATTTAAATTCGAACCAAGTTCTTTTTTTATGTGTTTCTAAATGTACTCAACTGTATAAGTTGAGAACCGCTGATTTTGATCATTTGACGTTCGACGAAGGATGAACGTTCTTATGAACTAAAAATTTGGGAAAGTTACCCGGAAAATTTGAAAATTCGCCAGAAACTGAAAGAGCTTTTTGCAATGGGATATCAATATCATTCCTCTGACTGCGTTAAAGTTTGCATAATTGCCGTTCAAAGCAAGAGAAAAGTTCTTATGGATTAAACATTTGGAAACGTTTCCCAGAAAAACTAGAAAATACAGAAAAAATAGAAAGAGATATTTCTATGAAATATCAATAGCATTCATCTGATTACGATATAATTTTGGACATTCGACGTTCAAAGCGAGAGGAAGGTTTGAGTGAAGTAAAAGTTTGGAATAGTTGGCCAGAAAATAGGAAAATTTGTGCAAAACTGAAAGAGCTCTTTTCTTTAGGATAACAATATCATTAGTACGATTGCGATAAAATTTTGATTTGACGTTCAAAACAAATCCCTTTATAAAGCTACTGGGTCTAAATTACATATGCTTTAAATTAGTATGGTTTATATTAAGAGGAAAGTGATACGAAGTTCACCGGGTCATCTCTATATATAAAAGGAAGTGTCCCGATTGACTGACTGACTGACTCATCATCGCCCAGCCGAAACCACTGAAGATAGAAACTTGAAATTTGTGGAGGGTGTTGATCTTATTCTGTAGGCGTCATTTAAGAAGCGATTTTTCGATATTCCGCCCGTAAGGGGGTGAAATAGGGGATGGAACGTTTTTTGAAAATACGTAGGTATTTAGGCAATTTTGAAGCTAGAACTACAAAATTTTGGATTTTAATTCAGGGTTCGAATTTAAAAGACACGTGTTTTGGCATTTTTTGAAATTCGACAAATAAGGGGGTAAAATAGGTGACGCAAAAAATTGATTTTCAAAAATATGTTGCTGTTAACTCAAATTTCAAGCTATAACTACGAAACTTCGGATATAAAATCTTGGTCAGGATTAAAAATCCATGATTTTTAGTATTTTTGGAAATTCAACAAGTAAGAGGGTTAAATAGAGGATCAAAAATTCTTTTTGAAAACACGTTGCTATTGCTACAATTTTGAAGCTAGAGCTGCAAAAATTGATATTTGTGTAGTTGGTTAGACTTTAAAAAATACGAGTTTCGGTATTTTTGGAAATTCAACCATCAACGGGGTTAAACTGGAGAGGGGGTGTTTTTCGAAAATATGTTCCTATTTAAATGTTCAAATGTTTGTTAAGCTTAAGGGACTTAACTACGGGTTCATCAGTCCCTAAACTTACAAACTACTTATGAACTACCTACAACTAAGGACGGCACAAATATCCATGCTCGAGGGTGGATTCGAACCCCCGACCGTAGTGGCCGTGCAGACCGTGACTGAAGCGCCTCAGTCGCCTCGGCCACTGCGGCCGGCTGTTCCTGTTTAGGCAATTTTGAAGTTAGAACTACAAATTTTCGGATTTGGATTCGAGGTTCGAATTTAAAAGACACGTGTATCGGTATTTTTGGAAATTCGACCAATAAGGGGGTTAAATACGAGATGCAAAAATTTATTTTCAAAAATATGTTGCTTTTAACTCGAATTTCAAGCTATAACTACGAAACTTAAGATATGGATTCTTCATCAGGTTTAAAAAGAAACAACTGGTGCAGACCAACCAGCCTACGCATGCGAAGCAGCGGGGGTTCAGCTAGTCTAGTATAAATATAAATGTGGTGTCGCACAAGTCCAAAGTGCGCGCCACCTACTTTCGCCGCGCGCCGCCATGCACGCACGGCGCGGCGTTCTCACGACGACAGCCACGAGCGCCCTCTGCGACAACTCCGCTCGTGGCCACCACTGAAGGACATCGTTCACTTCGGACGGAGATAGCAACCAGTTAGGACCTTCGTAATCAGATAGGCACCATTGAAGACTTTGCTATCGTACAGGCACTAGGCAGGCCTCTAACAACTATGTATCAACATTCTGCAGTACTATGTAAAAGTTAAGTATTGTTACATTCTGTGCAATATATATCTCTTTCTAATTTACTCGAGTGTTTATAGTTTCTGGCTGCTCCCCTCCGTACCTGCACCAGCGTGCTATCTTTGTTCCTGTAGCCGGCCGCGGTGGCCGCGGGGACTGAGGCGCTTCAGTCACGGTCTGCACGGCCACTACGGTCGGGGGTTCGAATCCCCCCTCGGGCATGGATATTTGTGCCGTCCTAGATCGTAAGTAGTTCATAAGTAGTTTGTAAGTTTAGGGACTGATGACGCCGTAGTTAAGTCTAATAGACTATACAAACATTTGAACATTTTGTTCCTGTGTCGGGCTCATTCCACTCGGCCACCGACACCTACGACGAGGCTGGGACACAAAAGCGGCGACGAAGTTGGGACACAAAAATAAATGTTTGTTATTCCCAGAGATCTAGACCGGTTGCTTTGAAATTTGGACTCGGCCTTGCAGTCTGATACGGGGAGGTTTTTATAAGCTTACTGGCACTAGCTGCCGCTTGTCGTGCAGCAGGGCCGGCAGATTGTGGGCGATGACTGGCGGTTCCCCGTGGGAGCGAATGCCTGCCCAGCGCGGCGCGTCACGCGATGCCAGGCGGCGCGCTGCGGCGCGTGCGCCGGTCGCCGGCGCTACGTGAGACTCTGCGCCGACACCTGTTCCCAGTGGGCCGCGCCGCGGCGAGGCGAATGTCGCCGCCACTGCCTTCCCGTGTCACACGCTTGTCGCCGCATCGTGACACGCCCCGCCTTCCTCTTCTTCTGGTCACCTCTCATTAGTTTCGCCTTTACTCCAACATGTTTCAGCACTTTCTGCCTTACCTTATAGCATTACCTGTTAAAACCCTCGATTCCATAAATAATCGGATTCCCATCTAGAAAACTGCTTCAATCATCCTATTATATCTATATCTGTATATATAGTCCGCAATCCACCGTAAGGCGCGTGTTGGAGTGTACATCAGTGGCGAACTAAGGTTGCTAGACGCCCGGGGCGGCGGCGGAACGAAATGAGCCCCCCCCCCCCACCCACCCACACACACACACTATGTATTACTATAAAAAAGAATTGGAGACCCTCACCCAGTACGAGAAGCACGGGACAGTCTGAAAAATTAGCTTTCGAGTTTTGGAAGCCTCAGCAGACGAGAATACAAGCGCGCACAAAAAAAAAAAAAAAAAAAAAAAAAAAAAAAAAAAAGAGGAGGGAGCGAGAGAGAGAAACCTTGCTTTCGATGTATTTCGAAGCCCCCCAAGACTGGAGGCCCGGGGCGATCCACCCGCTCCGTCCCTCCCCCCCACCCCCCTTAATCCGCCACCGCCGCTGGGGTACACTGCCACAATTAGGTATGTCCTTTCTTATTCAATTCCTAAACAGAACGAGAGAAAAAAAGAATGTTATATGCCTCTGTACGAGCCCTAATTTCTCTTATATTGTCTTTGTGATCTTTACACGAAATGTAACTAGGCGGTAAGATGATCGTACTACACTCAGCTTCAAATTCCGGCTCTCTAAATTTCCTCAACAGAAATTCACGAAAAGAATGTCGTCTTTCCTCCAGCGATCCCCAATCGAGTTTCCGGAGCATTTCCAGGACACTCGCGCATTGGTCGAACCTACCAGTAACGAACCTAGCTGCTCGCCTCTGAACTGCTTCTAAGTCTTGCTTTAAATTGATCTGCTGCGGGTCCCAAACACTTGAGCAATATTGAAGACGTGGTCGTACAAGCGCTTTATACGCAGTCTCTTCTACATATGAAGTACAGTCTCCCAAAATTCTCCAAATAAGCCGACGTCAGCAGTCCGCCTTACTCACAACTGTTCTTACATGATCGTTCAATTTCATATCGCTCTGTAATGTCACGCCTACATATTTGAACGACGCGACTGCATTAAGAAGCTCACTGCTAACGCTGTATTCGAACATTGTGGCATGGATTTTCCTACTTATTTGCATCATCTTACATTTTTCTACATCTAGAGTTGGCTGCCATTCTTCACACCAACTAGAAATTTTGTCTAAGTCATCCTGTATGCTATTACAGTCAGTTAAAGACGACACCCTCCTATACACCATAGCATCATCAGCAAACAGCCGCAAATTACAAGTTACTCTGTTCATCAGATCATTTATATAGATAAAAAACAATAGCGTCCTATCACACTTCCATGGGGCACGCCTGACGGTACACCCGTCTCTGATGACAACTGTCTTCTATTACTCAGGAAGTCTTCCAGCCAGTCAGAAAAGTGTGAACCTATTACATATGCTCGTATCTTCGTTAGCAGTATGCAGTGTGGCAAAAGCTTTTCTATACTTACCTTAAAAATAAGTTAATGCGCCAAGTATTTGACTTCGAGCGTGTTAGCGGCGTAGCTTGGTAATTTATTTGTTTGTCTTTTATAAGTCCATCTCCTCTTCCCTACTCGGTACATTTCTCCTTCTGCTATACATATAAAGTAAAATTTGGTAAATAATTTATTCCAGTCTTGTGTTTGTCCATTTTCTTCGTTCTTCTCGTTCTCTGTGCACCTATTCCCTCCCCGCCCCCCGCCCAAGTCAATTTACTACAGCTCCGCACCTTTTCATCACTTCTTCTCTGCCCATACTCTACTTTCCTCTGTCAATCCCTCTCTCCCCCTTCGCCAATCACATTTCCACCCTCCTGTGTAAAGTCTTCTCTCCTTTTCTCTGACCTTCTTGTCGTCCCCAATAACTATGAGAAAGCATACACGGATGTGACAACCAACTTCCACGATCATCGATGAAAGTATCAAAGTCTACTGTAAGGTATCCTCTGTCATGTGGGAGTATAAAAATATACTCATTGACAAAACACAGTATGTGCCAAATATCATGATTCGTCAAATATGCCACTCCTATCGTCAGTTAAGATCAAGACGGCATTTAAAACATGATTTATGCAATTTCTTCAGATGTTTGTAAATATGAGTTAACTACTGCGGTTATCAGCCCCTACGCCTACAAACTACTTAAACTAACCTAAAAACAATATAGACCCTCATACCCCAGAGAGGATTCAAACTTCCGCCAGGAAGCAACCGCAAGCTCTGCAGTAAGGCGCCGAGGGTCCTGGATTCAAGCCTTGCTCGTAGTACTTTCTTTTCTTACTACAGTAAGTTGGGAGTTGTTATATGAGGCAACGTGTTCATGGCACATACAAGGACTGTTCGGATTTTATAGCTGTGTGTTATCGGCAGTTAGGTTTTGTTTAGTTTATTTAAAAGTAACAAACTTTGTAGAGTATATTTGTAGTTTCAGAAAATAAACAGAATCAATCGGAACATAAGAATAAAGAAACAATGCACTACACTTGCGAAGGCATTAATAATAATAATAATAACTGCAACGTTAATAATCATGATAATAAATGACTGCTAGATTCGCAGAACTTTTTCGTGTCAGGAACAAGTTATTCCATATAACACTCGCTGTATGTAGATATAAAATATTTCCAACGTAATACAGAAAAAAGATCATCACCAAGGCTTGCACCCAGAACCCTTCAAACGACGAACATACAACACTCGCTCTATGTAGATATTAAAAAATTTCCAACGTAATACAGAAAAAAATACATCACCAAGGCTTGAACCCAGTACCCTTGAAACGACAAACGTAAGCGCATTGACTTATTGACTTCCCACGAGAGCCCAACACCATCTACACTCACTGATACGCTTTTCCTACACTCCATAGAACAGGTTTTACTTATTACTTCCCGTTTAAGAACGTTCTCCTGGACAGCAGTACACAGCACGAATTATATCGATGTTTTGGTCGCTACTCTATCGATATAGCAGGTTTGGTATCGATCTGAATGGGTGTCACTGACGTATGTTCTCGATAAAGCGCCTACCTACGGTGAAGCTGCCAGGAGAATGAAGAATGGTGAAACGCTGTCAGCTCTGTACAAACAGTTGAAAGAAGTACGCAAAATAATTTTCACTTAATTTTTGCCTGTCATACAGCCTTGAGCATGTTTTGTTACAAAAATCTAAGCTATAATTCTGTAGAAAACAAATTGATGTAATATTTTGTACAATTTCACTAATCGATATAACATACTGCACTTATTTTCATATCTTTGCTGTAAACCAAAGACTTTGTTTTATCTTTGGAGTGTGTCTTGCATTCGCAGTTGTTGCGTTTAAGGAGTCGGTGTGTGACCTTCGTGAAGGAGAGTCGATGTGTGATTATTGTAGAGTTGATGAGTAGTAGTCGTGGAACTGTAGAGCTAGTTTGTCTGTGTGTTAGACTCGAAGAGTAAAAATTCAGACAATTTTGAAGAATCGCAGCCAAGTCTGCAGATTGTAATTTTTCTCTGGAAATTAATTTGTTTCAAATAAGGTAAACTTGTACTTTTTATTGTTATATATGGTAGCCTGTATTTGAACTATTATAGTTGGTGTTTTGATTTTTTGCTAATGAATATTGTTTAGTACAGCTTGCATTTATCACTTAACCCTGAGTCATTTTACCAGTTCCTCGTTCCTTTCACCAATTTGAATTGTTATCCGTTCTGATCATTGTTTCCTATGATAATGTTGCGTAATTCTTGTGTTTGTAAATTTATGTGCTAATTAGAGCAGTTCAGTGTAGGGATTTCGTCATGATAAATTGGTCTATTAATGAGAGCAGGAAGTAGTTTGTTCATAAATCCAGTAACGTTCATAGTCAGAGAATTTCTCAGTCTTAATGAAAGTTCAGATTATTAAGTCAGTTAATGTTAGTAACAGTTACAGTGATTTGTCTGATCAGAAGAGAAGTAGATTACGTAAAGAGATAAGAAATATTTGCAGTGAGTGATACTTGAAATCTTTACCAGATTTGCACTTTTCAATTGCTCATATTGTCTCTCACACACGAGATTAATGTGTACACTAATTTCGACTGTCAACTTATTAACTACTGTACAATTTAAAGTGTTATCCGTTGCGCATCAACCAAACCACACACACGTAAGATCATTGTATTCCATGTTAGTTGCAATTTATTCTAACACGGCAAAGGAAGGTACTAAGTCTCATTGCTTAGTCAAATTATTTTGTAACCAAACCCACAACAGAACATTTATTTGTGAATTTTAGCGGGGACGGTCTCTTAACACCAACTGTGACACGCTCACCCCACACACCATTTGCCTTTACCATTCATTCAAACACACACACACTACTTTTACAGTCCATAGAGTCCCTCCGCCAGCCGCGGTGGCCGAGGGGACTGAGGCGCTCCAGTCACGGTCTGCACGGCCACTATGGTCGGCGGTTCGAATCCCCCCCTCGGGCATGGATATTTGTGCCGTCCTTAGTCATAGGTAGTTCATAAGTAGTTTGTAAGCTTAGGGACTGATGACCCCGTAGTTAAGTCCCATAAGTTCTACCACAGACAAATATATACAGACGGGAAACCTCCGTAAGGGCCCGGTCCTACGCTCTGGGGTGCGAGGAGGGAGGGTTTCCAGCAGTTCCGTAAGATGTCCTATGATGGCGCTGCGGTCAGAAGCAGCCCTTTTAAACTGGCCAGAGCAGGCGGCAGGTAGCGGCTGCCCCCACCACCACCTCCCCTCAAACGCCAGCAACCTGGACACAGCCGTGGCCTCGTGGTAGGCGGCACGAACTCTCCCCTCAGCCTCCCCTCCACGCTACCCTCTGACGTGCGAGAGGCACCCTAAGCTAGCGATCCACCTGACACCTGCTAGCATCTTACGGAATTACGAGGGGAGCGTAGGACAGTGGTTTAGAGGGGGCTGCTCCTCTGTATATGTTACTCTGTGGTTCTACAAACATTTGAACACTTTTTAGAGTCCCTCCCTCTTTATACTACCTGCCTCGCAACGACTTGCCGGCCGTGGTGGCCGAGGGCTGCGGCGCGCCAGTCACGGTCTGCACGGCCACTACGGTCGGGGGTTCGAATCCCCCCTCGGGCGTGGATATTTGTGCTGTCCTTAGTAGTACCTAGTTCATATTCATAAGTAGTTTGTAAGTTTAGGGACTGATGACCCCGTAGTTAAGTCCCATAAGCTCTACAAACATTTGAACATTTTTAAGGACGTTCTCCTGGACATCAGTACACAGCATGAATTATATCGAAGTTTTGGTTGCTACTTTATCGATATAGCACATTTGGTATCGATCTGAATGGGTATCACTGACGTATGTTCTCGATAATATAATTTATTGTCATTCGGCTCTTACAGCAATAGACAACGTCAGGAAGATACTTATTCTAAGATTCTATTACACCAATGTTGTTCAGATTTAACAATGTTGGTAAATTACAAACCACATCTTACAGATAGTTAATTTCATCTCCAAAACATTCTCCAACAGAGTAGTAAGGATTGTTTAATAATAATTTATACAGTTTAGTTTTGAATATATTTAGAGGTAATTCTTTAAAATCTGCTCTCAGCTTATTAAACATTTTTAGTCCAAGGACTATATAAGAGTTCTGTGATTTAGCTAATCTATGATATGGGACATCTACACATGTTCTATTTCTAGTAAAATAACTATGCACATCACTTCTCAGTACAAGATTAGATGCATTGTTTTTAGTATACAATAAGACATTACAAATGTATAAATTTACAACAGTCAGGCATTGCAATTTAACAAAAAGAGGTTTACAATGTTCTGTTTTGTTGGCATTACTTATTATTCTAACTGCTTTCTTTTGCAACAGTAAAATGTCGTGTGCATGACTGCTGCTGCCCCACAGTAAAATTCCATATGTTATAATGCTTTGAAAGAAAGCAAAATACGCTGCTCTTATGTAGTTATTTGGAACATGTTTCTTTAGATTTCTGATTAAATAAATAACCCTTGAAAGCCTTACACATATATTTGTAATGTGTGGTTCCCAGTTCAGTTTGTCATCAATAAGTACACCTAAAAATTTGCGCCTACCTACGGTGAAGCTGCCAGAAGAATGAAGAATGGTGAAACACTGTCAGCTCTGTACAAACAGTTTATACGGTCCCTCTTCTAAAACCACGTTTGCTCTTTATACAACCTGCCTCGCAACGATATGTAACAGCCGACACGCGACTGCAGTGGTACGGCAGAACCTCGCCGCAAATCCTCGCCGTCCACTAACAGTACTCTCGCTGGCCGCGTGCCCCCACATTCCAGGCACGGCCGCTGAGGCCTGCCACGCACATACGCGCGACACCACACGCCGGCCGGACGGACGACCTTCAGCAAGAGGTTCGCTCGCATAACGATATGTCGCCGCCGTCACACCGCTATCTCGCGCGCCGCACACGCCTACACTTAGTGCTTTGCGCCGA
Organism: Locusta migratoria; assembly: GCA_026315105.1. Classification (NCBI taxonomy): domain Eukaryota; kingdom Metazoa; phylum Arthropoda; class Insecta; order Orthoptera; family Acrididae; genus Locusta; species Locusta migratoria. Next base: position 120,725,702 of record CM048747.1, read on the forward strand.
CTATAAATGCCGTATGCTCCGCAAAGCGCCCGCGCCGCAGAATGTAGAGATCCGAATTATCGGATCTCGCCGGCGCAGTCGTGGCAATAAAAACGTCGCTGAGCGACCAACAGTTCAATTGCGCGAGAATGCTAAATGAATACGGCAGAACAGCGTCTGAAATCATGCGAGCGCCGCTCTAGTTAAGATATCACGCAGCCAATCTCATAGCAATTTCTAGTGGTTTTCCCAAATCAGGGAGTGGCAATTGATGCTTAACTTGAAAAATGTAACGTTTTTCGAATACATAGAAAGATCATTTGCTGTACGACGGACATTGAAGTTATAACACCTACGACTTTTTTTCTCAGAACTGCCTACTGACAGAAACAAGTTGTTTGTTTTAAAACATGCGCGCACTCATTGTGATTGCGTGTTAGAGATAGCGGCACTGTACGGCACACACAACTCTAGCGGTAGCTGAGAGAGGACTTTTGTTGGTACTTAAGATGGTGGCGTTCCCAGCACAAGAACAGCATGTAATCATCATTCGTTTGCTGCACTTGAATTCATCTTCAGTTGAGTGAGACATGTGGTAATAGTGTCATGGATGCGTACGTGCGTTGATGGATGCGACAGCTCAGAGAAAGCGTAACGTCGCGTGTCAACACATCAAGAGCATCTCGGCCTCGCATCAGCTCAAGTGTGACATTATCTACATCTACAAACGTCCTCCGCAATCCACCCAAAGGTACACCGCGGAGGGTACCCAGTAAAAGATACTTGCTTTTCTATTCCACTCTCATATAGAAGGCGGGAAAAAGGAAAGCTTGTATGCATCGGTACGAGCCCTCATCTCTCTGATCATACATTTGTGGTCTTTATGCTAAATGTAATTTGGCGGCAGTATAATCGTTATCAGTCCGCTTCAAATTCCGGCCCTCTAAATTTCTTCAACAGTGTTTCTTGAAGAGAACGTCGACATCCCTCCAGCGATTGCCATTTTATTACCGGAAGCATTAAAAAAATGTTTGTAAAGCTTATGGGACTTAACTGGGGGTCATCAGTCCCTAAAATGACAAACTACCTTATACTTAAGACAGTACAAACATCCATGCCAGAGGGGCATTCGAACCCCTGACGGGGAACGGTCTTGCGTATCGGAACATAGCGCCTCATTGCGCTCGGCCGCTCCGTCGCGGCGAAGCATTTCAGTAACATACAACCATTGATGGAACCTAAAAGTGATAATTCATATAAAAGCCATTCTACATCGCAAATTATTTTATTTCTTTGGTAACCGACATCGGTCACTTACATGACCATCTTTAGACCAAAGCCATAATGATGGCCACCGATTGTTCTCAGCTGGAGCTGCCTATAAAGTTGAGCATTCAACATTCAACCTTTTAGGCAGCTACAGCTGCGAACAACCAGTGGCCAACATAATGACTGTGGTCTAAAGATGGTCATGTAAGTGACTAAAATGACTAAAAGAATTTACGATCTAGACTGGCTTTTATATGAGTCAATAATTAAGATCACTGCTAATCCATGATGTTCTCAATAACAGTAGTAAACCTATCCACCCGCCTCTGACTTGCTTCTGTGTCTTTCTGTAAATCGATTCGGTGGTTATACCAAACACTTGAGTAATAGTCACAATAGGGTCGTACAAGCATCCTATATGCGGTCTTTTTTTACAGACGAGCCACATCTTCCCAAAATTCTCCCAATAAACTGAAGTCGACCATTCGCCTTCCACACGACTGTCCTTATACGCTCGTTCCATTTCATATCGCTGTGCAGTGTTACGCTTGTCAAGCAGCACACTACTGATGCATCGAACGTTACGTGATTGTTTCTCCTACTCATCTGCATAACCTTACATTTTTCTACATTTAGCGCTAGTTGCAATTCCTCACACAACCGATACATTTGGACCAAGTCATCCTGCATCCTACTACAGTCATTCAATGACGACACCTCCTTATACACCACAGCATCATCAGCAAACAGCCGCAGATTGCAACAACTCTGTCCGTCTGATGATTTATGTAGACAGAAAATAATAGGGGCCCTATCACACTTCCCTGGAGCACCCCTGACGATACCCTAGCCCCTGATGAACACTCGCTATCGAGAACAATGTACTAGGTTCTACTACTTGTCTTCGAGCCACTCACATATCTGGGTACCTATTCCATATGCCCGTAACTTCGTTTTCAGTCTGCAACTTGCCAGAACGGAAAACTGTTTTGGAGGATCGCCGAAGGATAGTGGAACACATCCCCTCCAAAGTTTGCGTTTCTGTGCACACGTTCCTCCAGGAGTACCTCAAAATACGAAAAGTGTTCTCAAGGTATGACCGTTGACTTTGGTGATCTGACCTGGCTCCAGGCAAGTTTTGTCTTTTTACAGCAATTGAAAGACGCTCTTCGTGGACGCACATTCAACAGCCATGCTACAATTTCATCAGCGATTTTCCAGTTGTCAAAACAGACACCTAAAGAACCGTTCGCAGCCGCATGGAATTTTGGCGTCGTCGATGTGAAAAATGTTTACGACTTGAGGCATATTACTTCGAGAAGTTCCACAGCTTGCGTTTGATCGACTTGAGGCATATTACTTCGAGAAGTTCCACAGTTTGCGTTTGATTACTGAGAACAATCGGAGGTTTTACAACTTGAATGCACGTCATATGACTATGAAATTACAGAGCAATCTCTGGAAGCAGTTACTTTTACGAACTACAATAGGGACTAAAGATCAACTACTCAAATCCTTGTAACACGAATGTAAGGAGAGGCGTTGAATTAAATTTTGTGCTGTGGCCTGGATTCGAGACTGGGCCCTCCTACTTACTAGACAGACGCTTTAAACTACTCAGCTAACACAGCGTTGTGGATAATGCGACGGCTGCGCAGGAGTAGCCGAGCGGTCTGGAGCGGCACGTTACGGACTCTTGGCCTCCCACGTCGGGGGTTCTAATCCCCCCTCGGGCATGGATATGTGTGTTGTCCTTAGGTTAGTTTAACTTTGTTTAAGTAGTTTGTAAGTCTACGTAGTGATGAACAACGTAGTTTGGTCCCATAAGAATTACAAACATTTGATAATGCGAATACGCGGACTATCTTCAAGCGCTTCTCCATTCAAACCACTTACTTCAATTATGCCTCAATGTTCCCCGTGAAATGTCTCAAGGAACTGAATTATTGTTTATATCCACATCACATCTGCCTGAGGAACAAGGCGGGCTTGTTCCCATTCACGTTCTTTGCTGGGCTGTCATTCCAATATAGGAGCGCCTTGGTACGCATTTCACAGGAAACTTTGAGGCAGAATGAAATGTGGTGTGGATGAAGACGTGGTTGAAGATAGTCCATGAAGCCGCACTGTCAGTAACGCTGTGTTAGCTGAACGAGTTAAAGCGTCTGTCTACTATGTACAAGATGGCGACTTCGAATCCCAGCCACAACAAAAATTTTAATTCAACGCCTTTCCTTGTATTCAGTAGCGTAGAGGAGGCATAAGGACCGATTTTAAGTGGAGAGACCATATGAAATTAACCGTCGGTAAGGCAGACTTCAGACATTCACCAGAAAGTTCTTCAGGAAGGAACTCCCATTGGTCGTCAATGTGTAAATCGTACCGAAAAGGATCGATAAAAGAAGCAGAGAATATCCAAAGGGAATCAGCATATTTAGTTTCAGCTTCATTTGGTATTTGCGAAAGCGTCACCACGGCGACTGACAAATGCCAGTGGCCGACGTTGTCAGAGAGGCGTTTTATGAACTTCTGTCAAAGTTCCGAGAGCGTAAGTTACTGAAAAGGCAACTAACACATTGCTCTCTCATACGTATATCTAGAAAATACCACGCGGATGAAATATGAGAGATTAGAGTCCATACAGAGAATTTCCGCGCGAGCCTCTCGTGACTGGAGCAGGAGAAGGAGAAAGTGACAGTGGTGCACGAAGTCTGCCACATAGCGTGAGATGACTTGCGGAGTACAGATTTAGGGCAGTGCTTCGCAACCCGCGGTCCGCTGGAACTGAAACAGGGTCAGCGAAATATTTAAAATTACATAGTTTTATTCATTTCAGACTATTAATTCAATCGTACTGTGTGTCCACCACAATTTGACAAATTTACTGGTGAGGATAGGAGTGTTCCCAAGTGTTGTGAACGCTGGCTGCGCGAAATGGCCGCGTGGTCTAAGGCGTCATGCTGCGACCTGGCTGGCCTTTCCCGCCGGAGGTTCGAGTCCTTCCTCGATTATGTGTGTTCGTGTGTGTTGTGCGCGAGCGCGAGTGCGTGCGCGTGTGTTGTCGTTAGTGTAAGTTAGTTTAAGTATTTGTAAAGCTAAGGACTGACGACCATAGCACTTAGCCCAATAGGTTTACAAACACTACTGTCTGGTGACGAATTACAATGATGATAATATTATCAATATTTTGTCGCAATAGCGAATTTCTTTTAGCGGTACTGTATCAGCTATGAATATTCTACCAAATGGTGACATGTAAATATTTGTGCCGGGGCGGGACTCGAACCCGGGTTTCCCGCTTTTCGCGAGCGGTCTCCTTAACCACTAAGCTACCCGAACACGACTCTAGGACCGACACGTTGGCTCATACGTGCAGTCAGTGTGGCATATGGAAGTTTGGGTCGGTCCTGGAGTCGTGTTCGGGTAGCCTAGTGGTTAAGGCGACCGCTCGCGAAAAGCGGGAAACCCGGGTTCGAGTCCCGCCCTGACACAAATTTTCATTGGTCACCGTTTGGTAGAACATCCACACCTGATACGGTGACGCTAAGGAAAATTCGCTATTGCGAGAAAATATTGATAAAATGACAACCATTGGAACATTTTTTTATGAACGCTTATTGTGTTCCAAAATTATAGAAACTGTAAAAGCGCATTTAAATCCATCTTCTTCAGTAGACTTCCAGTAAAAAGGCAAAATCATAAAGCAACAATTCGGAAATCACCATCGGCTAACTTTTCCACGACGTATTTACAATTATTTTAACGAAGTTTCCTGTTTAAAAGCAAAGCCAGGAATCTCTTGTAAGTGATGATATGCGTGTACGTCTTAACCCTAGGATTACAAAACTTGAGAAGCTCTTAAAACCATTCTCACAAACCGAATTTTCTGCTTAAAGTTTCTGCATAATAATACTGCTAATTAGAGTCCGACCTAAACATGATTTGTGACCGAAACCGAAACTTGTGTAATTAAGTTAAAATATCTGTATATTTACGCTACACCACAAATCACTAGTTACCACATTTTTTCAAGATCCCCTTCCTGTACTAAGCCTTCTTGAGTGTGTGTATGCCTAATTAGGAGTCCGTAGAAGATGACAGGGAAGGCGAACAGGTTTAGAGAAATCGACGGCACTTTTATTAAAGTACTTCCAAACTGGATTATTTTCTCCTCCTTGTGATATTTTCTACCTAAAAAAAGAAAAACGAAGGAAGTCAGACAATAAGTAAACTGAAATCGGTACAGTGCAGTCTCAATATATCGAGTCTCGGAATTACGAGTTTACCATAAATACGAGCATCATAAAATGAAAACAGCGACTGCGGGTACATTTTATTTTCACAGAAAAAGGCGCTTCACCTTTACAGCGCGAAGTAAATACAGTAGTGAAAAGACTTTAGGCTGCCAATGTAAATTACTATTTAAAACTTTGTTCTAAAGAAGGTCATTTTTTTACACGTGAATTCTTTTCAAGATCGATTCTCTTCTTTTTCACACGTAAAGTTCGATAGTTCGAGATGATCCCGGCCTCGTTGATCACGAAGTATCGAGAATACTGTATAGCTACGACAAATTACACAGTACACCATACCTTCTTGTAGGAAGATAGTCTTTAGTCCTTAGGTACATAACAAACATGCCAAGTAGATACTACGAAATGTCAGAGCCTCAATATGACTACCACAATACAAAATACGCAGAAAGTAATCATTTGTCTGCTTCATAAGTAGCTTATGTTCTTGAGAGCGCTAGCTTTATGTTACCATGGTTATTTTCGTTTTTTTGCACTCGATAAACAACTTTACATGTCTCCTTTTTGACATTCCTGAATACATAGCAGCTTTAATCAGTGCTGCAGAAAGTATTTCCAAAATTAAAGTCACAGTTCCGACTAACAACATCATTGTTGTCAGTATAAATTTACACAAAATGAACAGGAAAAGTTGTGTACCACATGATGAATGTTTCCTAAACTCATATTAGTATTTAAAAAAAGGCTCCTCGCTTTCATTAATAAAACTTTACAGCATAATAATAAGATAACCCGTTCCTTTGCGTGCAACACTGATTAAATTAAATTGTTAGTCTATAGTATACCACTATAAGGTACGATTGCGTTATACTGCACCGAACAATAAAATAATCAAAATTTTTACGCTGGCGGAGAGACTCCTAGCTATTAAGCGACGCACCATCAACTGAGGTACAGCGTTATTGTTGACTGAATCCACCCAGAACGCGACTGGACTTCATCAATACGTTCCAGACAGCAAATTTCGGCCTTGTCGATAATTCGGTTGATTGAGTCCGAAACCGAAGCTGCTAGCGAAACAAATATTTTGGCCGAAACTGGCGGTAAGCGAAGCCGAATATTCGGCTGGTACTTACCGTTAATACATACTATTTTGGAGTTTAATGAATATATTAAAAGTTTCATTCTTTAATTTAAAAAAAAAGATCGACGCTGTTGATTTTTCTTGCCCTTGCCTGCAACAAAGAACGCAGCGTGGTGCCTGGTCTAAAAGAGTTTGGGAGCCAATCAAGTATACGAATCACCTGATATGAATTTTGGGATTGTTCCTTTTCAAAAGATGCCAGCGATTATGTCCTCTTCAAGTGTCCAGGTGTAGTGGGACGGATTATTGTCTCCACTACTACCTTATGTCAGCTCAATTTCGCAGAAGATTATGTTTATATTTTATGTTTTTAAATGATTTTTATGAAAATGTTTTATTTTATGTGATTCTTAAAAGAGTTTTCATATGTTTCTTGTGTTTCATGTTCTGTGACGGTGATTCAACCTACGACGCCGAGTTCAATGAGCCGGCCGCGGTGGCCGAGAGGACTGAGGCGCTCCAGTCACAGTCTGCACGGCCACTACGGTCGGCGGTTCGAATCCCCCCTCGGGCATGGATATTTGTGCCGTCCTTTGTATTAGCTAGTTCATAAGTTAGTTTGTAAGTTTAGGGACTGATGACCCCGTAGTTAAGTCCCATAAGCTTAACAAACATTTGAACATTTTTCGAGTTCAAGGAGTAAACATCTTACCACTTAAAGTCGCGGGTCGTCAGCCACGAGGCAAGAAGATGCTGGTCTCTACGGTTATCGTCGTGGATTATTATAGAAAATTTCGTTGAAAGTCAAAAAGACCATAAAATCAGTCTTTGTGTAACTGTCATTGAGTCATGATCTGTATTCTGAGAGCAATAAATGTCATTGTGTCTCGAAAGTTAACCAAGTGTCAACGATCATTATTTTGATATGAATAGAAATTTTACAAGAGATATATTCATTGACAGGAGCTGAAGAATTATTTACTGTCCAACCATTTTACAATTTGAAAGAAGACATTTAGCGAAAGTTATTTTGTTTGACAGATAAAGCAAGAAGACTTTTATCAATTTTTAATATTTTAATCAATCGATCTTATATATCAATCGATCATTAGTGAACAGGACTTGTAACATCTGTGTCTATAGAAACCAGCACAACTACGAACATCTGTTTGACAATTCGATCTCGAAGGGAACTTTAAAACATTTATTACAAAGTGACAGTTTTAAAGAAGTGCAAACCTAGAATCATATGCTTCTTCTATCTGTGCAAGGATCTGTCGTTGAAATTTCACAATACAGGAAGATTATATTATTTTGATTTATTTTTTTTTTTTTTTTTTTTTTTTTTTTTTTTTTTCACGAGCGGGCGACTTTCGGATCCTGATGGATCCGGATGGCACATTAAAAATTTGGTATTTAGTCCCATGCAAGAAGAGGTCGTACCGCCGTACAGGGTGAGAAATTCCTCCACGTCCAGTTGCTTCGTCGTCTACGGGTCAACAGACCTCACTCGGACAATCGTTTCATCATATCATATCTCCATGATCATCAAAATCATCATCATCGTCGTATCACAATACTTTGATTCTTTGGTAAATCCAAGTACGTATCACATCTTAAAGGACTAACTTTTGATCTTTCATCCATTCTCGCCTCTACGTCTTTGGACAGTCCTGCACGATTACAAGGAGAACTACTGCAGAATTTGGGAAAACAAGTTAACAGGAGCTGCCGCACCAAACCTATGAGTTAGTCCTTGAAGTTGCTCTTTCAGCCAGGCAGTCGAGAACAGCCTCCGCAAAGCAGAGAACCGCAGCTGAAACAACATCCCTAACGTCTTATAGTTTTCAAAATAAAAAGCCAAGATCGCACATTAATGATTTATTAAATGACGACCGGTTTCAGTGCACTGTGTCACCATCATCTTGTCTCAAATATGTTATAAGTTGGTCACCTTTTTAAAAAAAATTGGGTATAAAATAACAAGTGCAACATTGCACTTAGTCACTATATAAAAATACATAAGTTAAAAACATCACAGCTTACAAAATATTATTTTGAAAGCTGTCATGTTTTTAACTTGTGTATTTTTATATAGTGACAAAATATTATTTTGTAAGCTTTCATGTTTTAACTTGTGTAGAAAAAATATTGAATCATATGTAAATGATAGACATCAGTAAAACATATTAAAATTTACGCAGCACACATGTTGTCTGCATCATGACGTTGCAAATCGTAAATTATCAACGTTACTAATCAGTCTCCTCCCAGGTGAAGATTCAAAACTGTACCGAAGGTCAACGGTGCCAATATTAATACGAGTAGCAAAGGAACAAGCCAATACCGCCATGAACCGGTTCATGGTGAGATGTTTCAATTTCCCGAGACCATTCACCGAACTTTTCAGACTCAAGGTGTAATAAATTTCATATATTAGTTATGCTGTGTGGCACAGTGGTAGAGTGCCAGACTATGAATACAAAGGTCGCGGTTTGATCCCCGTCAGGTCCTGGGAGTTTTATGTGGCACTTCCCACTTCTTTCACCTCTGGCAATCTTGCTGAAGTACAAATGCTGCATAGCACCATGTTTCAAAAATGTTCAAATGTTTGTAAATCTATCGGACCAAAATGCGTGGTCATCAGTCCGTAGCTTACAAACTACTTAAACTAAGGTAAACTAACCTAAGGACAACACACACACCCATGCCCCAGGGAGGACTCGAACCTCTGACGGCGAGCACCAATGTTTCGGAATCCATTCTGAACTGTAGGTTCTCCTATAACAGGAAGGGAAAAGCACGCCACCTCCAAATAGAACCATGCCTAGTATAGCGCAGTGTTCAAACCAATCTCCAGATTGTTGACTGCTTTACCTTTTAGGCCCCTGCCTATTGATTCCTCTTGTTCGCAGCCTATACTGGATTTCCGCTAGGAATCGAGCGTTTGAATGCATCCGAATTGAAAGTCATTGCCTGTTGTGGGCATATTTGCAATTATTGATTGTTCTTTTCGGACTCGTACCTGAAAATAGTTTACAGGCCTTTCGTTTATTCACTGCAAAACACGGTGCAATTATTATAAAACAATCTTTGTTCTATTCAACTGAGAAACGACGATCACATAGGAATTGCGTAATTTTAATATAAAATGAAATCCTCTTTTCTTAGGATTATATTTCTGCTTTATTATTTTTTTATTATTAGTAATGCCAGTAAGGTCAGCGGCCTTGCCAAATGTTCAAATGTTTGTAGAGCTTATGGGACTTAACTGCAGGGTCATCAATCCCTAAACTTACAAACTACTTATGAACTAGCTAATACTAAGGACGGCACAAATATCCATGCCCGAGGGAGTATTCAAATCCCCGACTGTAGTGGCCGTGCAGACCGTGGCTGGTGCGCTGTAGACATCTCGGCCGGCGCGGCCTTACCGCATTGACCACATCAGTCCCCGCTGGATCACCGAAGTTAAGCATTGTCGGGCTTGGCTAGCACTAGGGTGGGTCATCATCTGGGTCTGCCGAAAGCTTTTGGCAAGTGGGGGTGCACTCAGCACCTGCGAGGGCAATTGAGAAGCTACTTGATGCACGAAGAAGAACGGCCAAGAGTATGGGACGCTGACCACGTCCCCTTCCATGCATCGTCCGTTGCATCCTTCGGGCGGAGAATGACATGGCGGCTGGTTCCACATTAGGCCTCTCGGGGTCTGTAAGGCAGAGATTACAATTTTAGTAATGTTTTCTTTCTGTTAAAGTGTCCCGTTCAAGCTGCGATGGAATGGGCGAACGTTTTAAGTCACCTTGCTGCATAATCCGTTGAATCCTTCGTGCGGAAGATGACATGGCTGCAGGTCGGTACCAGCTGGGCATCTCGGGGACTGTACAACGGAGATTAAAATTTGAGAAATGTTTTCTTTCTGTTAATGTGTCCCGTTTGAACCGCGATGGAATGATCGAGCCCTTTAAGTCGCCTTCCTGCATAGTCTGTTGAATCCTTCGCACGGAGGATGACATGACAGCCAGTCAGTACCAACTGGGCATCTCTGAGATTGTAGGACGGATATTAAAATTTTAGGTATGTTCTCTTTCTGTTAAAGTGTCCCATTCAAGCCGCAATGGAAGGGGCGAACGCTTTAAGTCACCTTGCTGCATAGTCTGTTAAATCCTTTGTGCGGAGGATGACATGGCTGCCAGTCGGTACCAGTGGCGCATCTCGGGGACTGTAGAATAGAGATTAAAATTTTATAAATGTTTCTTTCTTTTGAAATATCTCGTTCAAGCCGTGATGGAATGGGCGTGCGATCTCAGTTGTCTTGCTGCACAGTCCATTGGATTCTTCGTGCAGAGGATGACATGGCGGCCGGTCGGTACAAGTTGGGCATCTCTGGGATGGAGATTACAATTTTAGAAATCTTTTCTTTCTGTTAATGTGTCCCACACAAGCCATGATGAAGTGGGCACACAGTAAGTCGCCTTGCTGCATCGTCCATTGAATCCTTCGTGCGGATGATGGCATGGCGGCCAGTTGATACAAGTTGGGAATCTCTGGGACTGTAGGACGGAGATTACAATTTAGAAATGTGTCCCATTTGAGCTGCGATGGAATGGTTTAAACGCTCTAAGCGCCTTGCTGCACAGTCCATTGAATCCATCATGGGGATGGTGACATAGTGGCCAGCTGGTACCAGTTGGGCATCTCTGGGATTGTAGGGCGGAGATTACAATTTTAGTAATGTTCTCTTTCTGTTAAAGTGTCTCATTCAAGCCAGTATGGAATGGGCGAACGCTTTAAGTCGCCTCGCTGCATAGTTCGTTGAATCCTTCGTGTGGAGGATGGCATGGCTGTCGGTCGGTACCAATAGCGCATCGCGGGGACTGTAGAATAGAGATTAAAATTTTAGAAATGTTTTCTTTCTGTTAAAGTGTCTCGTTCAAGCGGGATGGAATGGGCGAGCGCTCTCAGTTGCCTTGCTGCACAGTCCATTGAATCCTTCGTGCAAAGGATGACATGGCGGCCGGTCGGTACCATTTGGATATCTCTGTGACCGAGATTACAATTTTAGAAATGTTTTTTTTTTTTCTGTTAATGTGTCCCATTCCAGCCACGATGGAGTAGGTGCACAGTAAGTCGCCATGCTGGATCGTCCATTAAATACTTCGTGTGGAGGATGACGTGGCGGCCGGTTGGTACCAGTTGAGCATCTCTGGGACTGTACGACGGAGATTACAATTTTATAAAATGTTTTCTTTCTGTTAATGTGTCCCATCTGAATCGCGATGTAATGGGCGAGCGCTCTAAGTGGCTTGCTGTGGTTTGCGCTGTCAATCCCGCCGGAATTTAGAGTCCTCCCTCGGGCAACGATGTTTGTGTGTGTGTGTGTGTGTGTGTGTGTGTGTGTGTGTCTTGTCCTTAGCACAGATTATGTTTAGTGTAAGTAGTTTGTAATCCTAGGGATTGATAACCGTTGTAGTTGAGTCCCGTTGGAAAACCCCTAGGAGTAGGCGGCTAGGCGGGCGCTGGGGGCGAGGCGGGCGGCAGCTGGCGGTCAGCGGCCAGGCCAGGCATTCCTGTGGGACAATCGCAATTACGGCGAGGCGAGGCGCCGGGAGCCAGCATTACGGGCAGTACGTCACAGATAGGCGCGCGCCCATTACGTGCATAAACAAGCGCCGCGGGCAGCGGGCAGCGCGATAGCGCATCGCCCCCGCTCCCGCCCCCCGCCCTGCTCCCCTTTCCCCGCCCCAGTAATGGCCGCGCTTCCACGGCGCAACCTGTTGCCTCGCCTCGCAATTACACGCACACGCACGCGCATGCGCATGCGCCGCCCACGGTCGCCGGCCGTGGCCATTGGTCAGTGTCGGGCGGGTTCGCGCGCGGCCAAAGCCCGTCTGTGCGCATGCGCCGACTGACGCGAACGCCGGCTCAGCCAAAATACTGCCGGCGACGAGAGGACACGGTCAACGGATGTATTTCGCTCACCTTTCGCACGAACTTGGTACGTTATAACTAGAATCAACCGAAATATGAATTGCGCCCGAAACCGTAACCGAATATTCGGTTCCTCTTCTAGTTTCAGCCACTGTCACACAGGGGTCACCAAAATAAGGTCCGCAAGGAGATTTAATCGGGTCGCGTTAAGTTTTTTGTAACTAAGCGCACGATTGTCGCCCGATTAACTCAGGTTGGTAGGAATCAAAATGTTCAAATGTTTCTTAAGCTTAAGGCACTTATTCTAAATGCGCCATAAATTCACTGAGGAGGTAGGCGACCATGATGATATGATTAGGTAGTACTGCTGTGAAGCTGGTTAGGTCGCAAATTCTTTGTTATTGGTCACACTTCATGTACAGCGTGCTCTTAAAAAATGACGCGTTTCGGAATTACCATAATCAGATTAGCATCTCTTCCGTGCAATGTGCACACGTGAACAGATGGAAGATGGAAGCAGACTTTTGTATGTATATTGAAGAACATCTTCCATCTGTTCACGTGTGCACATGGCACGGAAGAGATGCTAATCTGATGATGGTAATTCCGAAACGCGTCATTTTTTGAGAGCACGCTGTACATGAAGTGTGACCAATAACAAAGAATTTGCGACCTAACCAGCTTCACAGCAGTACTACCTAATGATTAAGGCACTTAACTGCGGGGTCGTCAGTCCCTAAACTTACAAACTACTTATGAACTACCTTATACTAAAGATGACACAAACATCCATGCCCGAGGGGGGATTCGAAACCCCGACCGTAGCGGCCGTGCAGACTGTGACTGGCGCGCCGCAGACCGCTCGGTCAGTGCTGCCGGCGCTCTGTGATTTACAAATAGGGGGATAAGGGGAGAAGAAGAAAAAAAAAACAAATGTGATGAGGCACTCTTTTTGGAAGATTCCTCGATATCATTCAACTACAATGAATACGATGACGATCATGATTTTGTAGGAGAAAAACTTTGTTATTTCAGTAATGACTGTGGTAAATTAGACACTTTGTGCTCTTCTTCTCGCTTTCGTTAAAGTTCCTTGATGTTCGTACCGAACTCACTGCGGGATATAAAAAACTCAAAGTAAATGTACGCGAGTTCTGAGCTAAAAAAAATTTATTTTTTTATGTTAGTCCCATTTGTTTTACTTCGTCAAATTACTCGACAACATTAGTCATCACACCCATAAACGCGGGTAAGATGACGAGTTTGACATCATTTGAAAAAAGGGCAATATCGTCATGAAATTCACAAAAGCTACGAAATCTGTAACTGATTAAAACACAAGGTATTTCGGTTGCCAGTCACTTTGTTTATTGTACCCACAATGCGTTTCAAGGGTTTAATCACCCATCATCAAGTGGAATAATTTTATATTGTGTATAGCTCGGCTACTCCACCGCAGCTACAAAGCAAGTAAAAACAAATAAAACACCACAATCATCGTGGCTTTGAGATTCGATCTGAGAAGTTGAGTGTTGCCGCCAATGTTGAGTTATACCACTGCTCCACGTCTCGGCATTGAATCAAAGAGGTTCTGGACCATAGCAGTACGTGCTACTTTCACATACTGCCAAAGTAGCAGCGGAAGGCGTATCCGGCCCAAATCGAACGGTAAACATCGCCGTTTCCGATAGCAGTGTTAATAAGGCAATGGATAATAAAGTTATGAAACCAGGCGAAGAAGGTGTTACTACTACTGTTGAGAAAGAAGTTTAGAGTTGTTCCTTTACGTTTGTTGTAGCTGTTTTAAATTTCATTATTAAAACTACTGAAGTTGTTGGTGGTTCTGCGTGGCTTACTGTAGCATATATATATATATATATATATATATATATATATATATATATAAAAGACTGAATCATTCTGTGACAGGGACAGCATTGCCTACCGTACCTGGAGTATTCGAGAGGTACCTGACCGTGATTACAAAACTTCTTACATCTTGGCAGATAAGCGGCTGTATTTGACGACACGAAACATGGAGAAGGTGTGTTCTTCATGTTATTGTTAAAATTGTCGGACCGTTTGAATGTAAGTTTCATGTTCAAGGAGATATCGCTGCATATTACAACAGTTAGTCGTTCCGCAAGCATCGATAAATCGTTCTTCTTAGGCAAGAGATCGGAATACGGGGAGGCCAAAACAGCAATGAAAACCAACGGGCAGCAAAGAACAACTGAGCATTGCGAGGCACTCGTGCGTTGTCGGTGTGTTACAGGTAAGATGACGTATGTGCACTTTCACATAGCGTTCCTACAACTTCAGTAACGCATGAAATTTATTACAAAAAAATGAATACTGTCACGGATATCGCGGCCACTCCCGTCGGAGGTTCGTGTCCTCCCTCGCTCGTGTGTGTGTGTGTGTGTGTGTGTGTGTGTGTGTGTGTGTGTGTGTGTTTTGTTCTTCGCATAAGTTTGTCTAATTGGTTTTTAAGTTTAGGACTGAAGACCTCAGCAATTTTTTCCTTAGGTTTACAAACATTAGAATATTTTTGAATAAATAATGTAAATAGTATCGACACAGTGGTAAAATTTGTATACGGTGTTGCATATTTTTTTAAATATTTAAAAATAAAGACGTAAAACATTGTAACATACAACAAGCTCCCGGTCGTAAGGGATAATGCAGACCTGAAACTGCACGGACAACCAAAAGAACGAATAATCATAAATACACACGCCTTACCTTGCAATTGCTATTTCCTTTATCCACAGGGACATTGTACTTGCTTTCGTGCAATGAATTACCTCTTGAGCTTCTTAGAAATGTTTATGGCTCCCTACGTAATTCATGCTTTCCGGAGCTTCCCTTAATCCGTCGTCCCAGGAGTCGTCGTATTACACTTGCAACGCGCTAAACTTGATTCCCACCGAGCCGCTGAACTCCCAGAAGCGATCCTACGCACATGCGGGCGCACCGATACCATGTTTGCGATTGTAGAGCGCTCCAACGGCAGTTCGGCAGTTGTCCTCTGCATCTCACTCGCACGTCATATAGTTTGGCCCAGCAAATCGCAAACTTTATCCTTTGTTCTTATAATAGTCGCTACTGTACGTTCTGAAGCAAACACAGATACAAATTCTAGTATCCACGAACCAGTTATCCGGCAAAAACGAAATTCCCAACTGTTCAACTGTTTGTAAAGTTATGAGACCTAACTATAGTTGTCACCGGTCCCTAAACTTACAAACTACTTCAACTTATCCTAAGAACAACACAACTGAGGGAGGAATCGAACCTCCGACGTTGAACGGCAGTGCGCACCGTAGCAGGGCGTCTCAGTGCATAAAGCCGTCCTCTCACGGGACGTGGAAACGCACGTGGAGTAGGAAGTGGAGACGCCACAGCGTGAAATACCACGTTCCACTGCCCTGCGAAGCGTAGAAGGAAGGATCTGGCATGTTAGATTTTTGCTTCGTAGAGTGGAACGTGGCCAATGAGAAGCAACCAGGTTTTCACGTGACAAGCAGAACTATTGAGCCGCCATATTGCAAACGCAACTCCGTATTGAGTTACTTCTTTCGTTGTAGCGTACGATGTATTAATATAAACTTTTTTTAAAAACGTCAGAATATTGAAGAACTTATGAAAACGCGTCATTTTAGATATGATTTGTTACAATAAATTACCGGAAAAAACATTTTCATAGCTTCAAAGGCTCTCGTATTTAACGTGTTTCAGTGTTTTATAATTTGTATAATGTGAAAGAATATCGTTCCTTTGCTACGGTGTAACGCATTCTATCAAAGAAGCGTCTTTATGATATACATAAATATTAGAACATATTTTAGAAGCATAGTTTATCTTAAAAGAGGTTCACCTACTGAAGTGTAGGATTAGCGTAGTAGGTAGTGCCGCGGACTGTGGTGTAAAGATTGCAACCGAAACGAATTCGCTCCCGTGCACTTCCGAAATGTTTTTATTTTTTCCTTTTTTGCTTACTTAACGTTTATGGTTCTTCCTGGCTAATTTAAATATAATATCCGATATTCGTTGTTATTTCTTTGTAAGGCGATGTATTAGTGTGGTGGTTAGCGTCACGAGCTGTGGAGGAAAAGGGATGTAAACAGGTTTGCATCTAAACTCTCAGATATTTTTAACGATTGGTTTAACTACAGTTTATGTAACTTATTTGTTAATTTAATACAATTATAATATTCGGTATTCGACGTTATTTATTAGAAACAAAAACGAAGTCGGTCCCCGAGAGGATTTGTCGCGTTTTTCATTCTAGCCGGTCGCGGTGGCCGAGGAGACTAAGGCGCTCCGGTCACGGTCTTCACGGCAACTACGGTCGGGGGTTCGAATCCCCCCTCGGGCATGGATATTTGTGCCGTCCTAGTTTGTAAGTAGTTCATAAGTAGTTTGTAAGTTTAGGGACTGATGACCCCGTAGTTGAGTCCCATAGACTTTACAAATATTTGAACATTTCGTTCTAGGCGACAGGACAAATAAAATTCAAAACAGTACCCTAGGTCACTCGGTTTTCTCCACGGTGTTTGAATTAAGTTGCAGTTAAGTACAGTGTTGGAATAGTTCACTTTCACAGTGCAAAGTGAACATGTCTAGCGCTTGGTCACGGAAGCAGGTGCACTGTAGGAGGAACAGTGTTTACGTACGATACTAAAAGCAAAAATTATCGCAACGAACATTGTCAAGCTGAGACGTTGTCCCAAGTATATAACAAGTAAAATTTATTGATTACAACTTATTATCTTCGAATATGCAGAATATGTACAACCTGGAAAATCGAAATATAAGAGCAAGTGAATTGGAGCTGGTGCAAATGATGTATTTCGCCGCTGACAATAGTTTTAAGAATTTTTGTCAAAAGTGACTTTGTTGTAAATTTTGTTATTATTTTCAGTCGCTGTCATATAAATGTACCGTCTTTGTCCTTCTTGAAAAAAAAAAAAAAAATAGAATTCCTGTAACAGCATTGCATGCCACATGCAAGCATAAAACCCTTATTTTTTTATTTATTTTAATTTTTTTTCTAAGGTCGCTTACAAAGATACAATGATCTATGTGCCAGCTCGCAGCGGGAGCTGGAGAGCACTGCAGTCACAAAGCAAATCACGATGAGCAGCACGTTATGTTCCGTGGGATGTGGCGGGTCGTTTCAGAGCGTGCTGTAGCTAAGTAGACAGTTTTGTACCCCATCCTCGTTGGCACTTTTGCGTCTCGTTGCCGCCAGTTGTCCTAGGTGTCGGTGGCCGAGTAGAGAGAGACCGACACAGGGAAATAGGATGCACGTGTGTGCGGGTACAGAGTCTGAGGTAACCAGCCAGTGGGACAGCAGAAACTAGAAATACTAAGCTAGATTAGTACAAGCTGTATATTTCGTAGAAACAGTACAATACTTCACTTTGTTAACTGAAGACTAGTAGAATGCGGGTACATAGTTTAACTAGATAGAGGCCTGCCTACTGATGAGTGTTCTAGTGCTTGTCTTCTTGCCAAGTGGCCGAAGCAGTTCAGCGCTCGTGGCTGACGTCGTAAGAACGCCTAGAGCACTGTATAATACAAGCTGAACAATCCGCCATTTTGAATCCCTCGTTGAAGGCGCGCATTTGAAGACTACGGAACACATACATTGTTTAATATGCTTTTAAGGCGATTGAATATAGTTTGCTAACGCAGAAATATTACAGCGTAGTAAATTTGTTTGCTTACATCTGACTGTAAGAGGCAAGCAACTTAAAGTTAGTGGTTACATGGATATTTAGAGATATGATACTTTCACTTACATTGCAAATTAAGGCATATTTTGCCGTTCTAAATATTTACCACGTACAGTTAAAATACGTTGCAATTATCATATTTTCTGGTTTATAAATGGTACGTCCACATACGTTTACGCTAGCTAAGAGTTGCTTTCGAAAACAATTACGGAATATTGTTAAACTGCGATACTGTACTTGCCGTTTTCCCCCCTCTAATGTCCAGCATATTTTACACACGCCATATTTCAGAGTAGATTTTACGTCAAAAATGTGTTTAATAATAAAGAACGTCTGCTTTCGTTAGATAACGACTAAATAAAGTCTCTCCGGTAGCATGCTCATCGAAAATAAAGTGAATGTTACAGGCTAAGTTTTTCATGTAGGACTTCTTTCCTGTTCGCATTCTTTACGAAGTTCAATTTATTATTATTGTTTTTTTTTTTTTTTTCAGATATCCTGTTCAGTCTGGGTTAGGCCCACATATTCCCGTGTTGAGAGTCACATTTAAACACTGAACTAATGCCAAATAATATAAAACCATTAGCTGGGTAAAGCCAACTGCACTCATGCATCACTTAACATACAATTAACGGCCTTAGGATAACTCCTTAGTTGGTCTAAATAAAATCAAGAAAACTAGTTTATTTTAAACACACTGTATGTCGTCTTACGTTAACACTCTGATGCAAAATTAAAATAAACCATTGCTTACATGTACAGGCCTGTATTTCCATTACTACATCTCTGTGAGCGTAACTATTTCTAATACAAATATAACGAAGGTTTTGTTCTTAACGTTACGCAGATAGTTGCTCGATTTTGGCGTCCATACTTGGCGCCTGGAATATACAAGGCACATTTAACGCCGATCTATGTTTGAAGGAATGCGATAAAACTTATAGGTACCATGTCTGATGTTATTTGAGCAGTTCGGAGCAGCACTACCAACCATTTCACTCTGTGAAACAATGAAATCGAAAAATATTCGCTGATTCACTTCGCTACCATACAACAAAGCATACAACACTGCCGTCAGATTGGGATTCAAAATGGCGGATTGTTCAGCTCGGTATATCTAGTGCTTTAAGAACGCCGTGTCGTGCTTGCATGGCGGCGCGGGGCGAAAGTACGTGGCGCGCACTTCAGACTTGTGCGACACGTTAGCCACTAGAGGTCTGCAAATCGCCGGTTTCGCTCGCTCGTACTCGGTCGAGTGCGCAACGCTCGGCGGTGGCGCGGCGAGTGTGTACGCTCGGAGCGAGCGTGTTGACACTCGAACTAGGCTGCGTGGGACGGGGCGGGCAGAGGCCGCACAGCATAGTGCTGCCGCTGTACTCAAGAGGAAAGCTACCCAAGTCACTCTCCGACTTTTATGAAATTTGCATATTTTATAATATATGAAAAACTATGGGACACGTAATTTTTTTAGCGGCGGGTAAACATATTTAAGGGGTGAAACGGTCCCTCCAAAATTGGGCTAAAATAGAAAAATGGCGAGATTAGTGAAACAATTTTAATGATTTTTGGTATGAAAGTATCTTTTGATAAAAGACAAATTTCATAGATTCAACTTCGATTAAATAAAAAAAAATTGAACACAAAAAATTGGTCACTTTAGGGGTAGTTACCCCCCTAATTGTCACTCCCTCTGCAATGTACATCAGCCGACCTCTTATCAAAAGATACTTTCATACCAAAAAATCATTAATTTCTAAGTTATCAAGATTTTTCTATTTTAACCCCAATAATGGAGGGACCGTTTCACCCCTTAAATATGTTTTTTCCCCGCTTAAAAAAATAAATAAAATAAAAATAAAATACGGGTCCCATAGTTTTTCAAGTATTATAACAAATCCAGATTTTATAAAAATCTGACACTTGGATAGATTTCCTTGTCAGTCGCTACGGCAGTGGCTCTATGGCTCTGAGGTGTTGGCTGCTGTTGTGTCTGACGCAGTCCCGCTAACTAAAGGAACTAAGATCAGTTATGCTGTAGACGTGTATTCCTGCATAGTAGCATGTAACCGCAATATCATTATACCGCAAACGAGACAAAAAGGTTGTTTTCACTAACTACAACATTTGAAAGTAATGTAAAGGATCTAAAGAGAAACTACGGAACGAACAACATTTTTATTGCAATGTACAAAAGTGAAAATTACTGTAGAACAAAGTATACATCGAAAAGTAACATTATCCCCAAACTATTCGTTAGTGGCATTGTAATTGCAATGTATTGTTAAAATATCATTGACACGTTGCAGATCGAGTCGAGTTCTTCTGTCAGAGAATAGGTTAGCTGCCGCACTGAAAGTGCGTTCACTTGGTGCATGTAAGGCGGGCACACAAAATACCAATGCAGCTAGCTTCGGAAAGAGACTACTGCTGCGTTTCTGCCATTCAAGCAGATCGTCGTCATCACCATCAATTCGTGATAAATAAACGTCCACCTCATTAGTGGATTGAGCATCGCGTATTTCACAGTCCAGCCATTCCGAAAACATGCACACGGGTGACAGTCTTAAGACGGCCCTAAATAAATATAACACAGATATCACTGAAACAGCAGGAGCACCATAAATTCGTACAGCTGAGTAAAGTAAACTGTTGGAATAAGAGGATTTAAAACAAGTGCAGGATATATCAGCATTAGACCAGCATATGACTCTGACAACAGAAGAAAGCGCGGATCCTATATACTGCACAAAAGCTTGCATGCGTTCTTTATTATGTAGATAAGAAATACGACAGTGGCAATGGGGAATATATGAATGTTGCAATTGGAAAAATTCCCGTTAAGGACTCACTAGAAGAAGGTAGAGGCGCAGCAACCACGCACAGTGCCAAAATGCTGCGGGAATATATATTAATGGGGTGCAACAGAGAGAGAGAGAGATGCACAAAACTAACCTAACGGGCGTACATCAATATCGTGTATTTAATATCAATATAAAAGACGGACAAAGTATTCCAGGACTTGAGAGTGAGAAGAGGAATTGATATAGAATACAATCATTTGCTCATTAAGACGGCAAGTAACACCTACCACTGAACAGGAACTAACAGTCCACAAAATGGGAACAAGAAAGGAGGAAAAATCATGGAAAACTCATTTAGCAAATGATCTTAGCACAGGTACTTTATTTCAATCACGTATAATGACGTGTATGGTAAAGTATAAAATGCGAAAGTGAATAGCTAGTTCTTCTGGATCGAGAGAGCAGATTTCAAAGCACCCGGGAAAGGAAACAATTCCAAATTTCGCGGTCAGGATTTATTCTCAAGCGTCTAGTTTGCTCCCGACACTCGCCTTGGACTCGAGTGGCGCTGCGGTGGGCGACCGAGTGGCTAGCGAGCAGTGTGGACGGTCGGGCCAGTCGAGCGTGCCCCGCTCGAACGAGCGTGGAGGAAGTCGAGCGCAGCCACACGCCTTACCGCAAGCTGCAGTACCTGTCGGACTGTCATAGAACGACATGAACCACGCGATTCGAGCGAGCAACCGAGCGAGGTGCAGACCTCTATTCGCCACGTTCGGACATCACGTCCCGTGTGAGGACGGCTTATGGCTGGGCCGACACCGTACTGTATTCCGGCATTACCGATGGAGGGCGCCACATACTTGTAAGTCACTTTGGGCCAGGTGTCCGGATACTGTTGATTACATAGTGTGCCGACGGCTCTACGGCGGTCTCACGCAGGGCTGGTGCGGCGTGTTCCCCGCCGGCCAGCGCGCACGCAAAGCACTGCCCACTCTCGTTTAGACTGTCGCTGGCCGCTCCGGGCGGCGAAAAAAGGAGTCGAGGGCCCGGGGGGGGGGGGGAGGAGGGGTGCCCTTGAGACGGCCGATCGGCGTAACTAAAACGGTAAGAGCTAGCGGAAATCCTGGCCGCTCTTATTAGACGACGCCGGCGCCCAGATACCATCTCGGCTCGCAGCGACGAGATCTGTCCGGGCTATCGTGCCTACATAATTGGTATCTCACGGACATTCCTGCCGCGATACTTTGCCGCGGAAAACTAGTTATTTCGCCGTTTACACGGTCGCCGTGGCAACGAGCCACGAGAAATACACGGCCGGCCGGCGAGGAGCGTCCGCGCACCCGGCGATTGCCCGGTGGACGTCGGCTGTCATTAGCAAACGAAACCTGCCGTTTAGCAGGCGTGGCGGGCAGCGGTTGCTCTCGCGCGATGGGCCCGATAAGCGACGTCGTGCAGGGAGCACTACGCTTTGATTTTAATTCGTCCGCGTTGTATGGAACTACACATATTACAAATTTTTATAAACAACACACTTTAATCCTTTAGTCACGATTTAATATCAGTCTTAGGCTATTTTCACACGACGCGTTTGACAGCATACTGCCCTTCTTCCAAATCTACTGCAAGAGACAAAAAGATTCAAATCAGCATGTTCACAACATTTGCCGATGCATTTCACATCAGTAGCGTAACTATGTTGGAGGGGGGGGGGGATGAGGGGGATAGACCCCCCCCAGAACCCGAAAAAGAAAAAAAAAGAAAAGAAAAAAAAAGAGAGAGAGAGAGGAAAGAAATAGTATAACAGCAATCTGGTAAAGGTAAAGATTGGAAACTTGGGGTGTTTTACCATAAGCTTTCATTGTATGGGAGTGAATTAGTTTCTTCAACGGGAGTGGTAGATGGTAGTCTTCCTGGAAACTGACTAAAATTTTGCTCGTCAAGCAGATCTATCCCCGCCCCCCCCCCCCAAGCCAAGTCCTAGTTACGCCACTGTTTCACATAGCACTACTATGCGGCTGTGAGGATACAGTGTTTTAGGTTAGTAACCTCTTTGGTGCGTTTTGGTCGAACGATAGTTATCGTTGGCGTGCAGCGATAGCTGCTGGCAACAATGCTTAGGTTGGAATGTTTTTTGTTTGTTGGGCGGTGTGCGACAGTTTCACGCCGATCGTAGAGCAAGGCAGTAGCATGTAGACAGTGCGTTCGTAGCCCGCGTTTAGCGGTGGCTAAAGTTTTTGCCCTTCAGTCGTATTGCATATGAGTTTCGGTTGCAGTTGCGTATTGAAATGTTTCAGTATGGACTTGTAGACATTTATCGTAGTGGCACGCGGTTATTTAATCAGTGTATTTAAAGGAAGATTTTTAACATTTGTCGTTCCATAATAAAGGAAGTTAACATTGTTATGGATCAGCCTAGTAATTGTCCGCATCCCATACCGTCAAATCATTGGAACAATTATTAAATGATTAAGCAGCAAATAGAATATAACGGCAACTTCGCCCATCGAGGATTAGGTGGACGCAGCTGTGACGTTACACGGCGTAAAGACAGTACTCGAAACTACGTACTTACACCCAACCCAAACCTTCATGTGTCAGACACTCAGATCGGTACCAAACGTTGTACGAGGTATGTCCACAAAGTAAGTTCCGTTTGGTGATATAAACCAAACGTGAACAGATACAGAAAAAAATATTTATTGTATAAAAATCTGCAACTGGTCAACTATTTTTCTACATAATTTCCGAAATTTTGTAGGCACTTGTCATAGCGTGGGACAAGTTTTTGTGTGCCTTCTTCATAGAAGGTTGCCGCCTGTGTATTCAACCATGTGGCAAACATGTTCTTTCAGCTCATCATCTTTGAAGTGTTGACCACCAAGGACAGATTTTAGGTGTAAGAAGAGATGAAAGGAGTCGTCTTCTTCCCTTCACGTTGCCGCCGGGCCTCACAAGGCGAATGTGACCAAACAACTCTTACGGGAATTTCACTGGGACGTGTTTGATCATCCTCCGTACAGTCTCGCTCCTAGCGACTTTCTTCTTACACCTAAAACCTGTCCATGGTGGTCAACACTTCAGCGATGATGACGAGCTAAAAAAACATGTTACCACATGGTTGAATACACAGGCGGCAACCTTCTACGAAGAAGGCAATACAAAGACTTCTGCCACGCTATGACAAATGCCTACAAAATTTCGGAAGCTGTATAGAAAAGTAGTTTAATAGTTGCATATTTTTGTACAATAAATATTTTTTCTGTATCTGTACACGTTTGTTTTATATAACCAAACGGAACTTACTTTGTGGACAAACCCTCGTATATCAACATAGTATCAGCCGAAACATCTATATATATAATTCGTGCTATGTGATGCCGTCCAGGAGAACGTGCGTAAACTATAATAATAAGTAACACCTAACCTAAGTAGTAGAGGAAAAGCATAACTGTGAGAGGTTATCATGTTGCGCTACCATGGGCTAGTTGACAGAGAGTTAGTTTATTGAACAGCCTTATTTTTTGTAATTGGAGTATTAAAAAAGAATGTCTATAACGTTCCACGGGTTCATTTCGCAAAACAGCACTGTCAGTTACAGCAGTATTACTTTAATGCTTCCGCACGTATGGTGCAATTGTTTTTTTTTTTTTTTTTTTTTTCTTCCACGAATATACAACACATGTTTACTACTTTCAAATAAACCGAAACAGAAGCAAACTTACGATTACACAGCGCTATGAAATCCGAACAGTGCTTTTACTTTTACAGTTTAGGAAAATGTAGACCCATGTAACACTCGGTATACGTTTGTCGACGTAGAACGATTTGCAACGTCATACAGAAATAATAAATAAATCCGCGCCAGCAGGGTTTGAATCGAGGACCCTCGTACTGACAAACAACTCAATCAACTACCCCACGGAAGCTCAGCGCGACATAGCCCTATAGGTCCTGTGCTTCGTAGGACAGGTGTTACATATTATTTCCTGTTTACGCACGTTCTCCTGGGCGGCAGCTCATAGGATGAATTATATAGAAGTTCCGATTGATACTCTATCGATATACAGCGTTTGATACCGATCTGTCTGTCTGACATCTGAAGGTTTGAGTGTTAGCTGCATAGCTTTAATCTTCGGTAACGGAATGGATACGAAACCAATGGATAGTCAGACACTATGCAGATCAGAGTAGAAATTACTATAGAAGTATCTTTTTCTTCATTTCCTTCAGCGTTTATCCCGCGCGACCTTCCTCAACGAGCATTAGTTTTCTGTCGGAATTCATGTAACAATGGAATGGCCTAAAATCTGTCCTATAACGTACAGTACTGTACTTTTTTACTGTTTTTACAATAAATTTGTATCAACAGAAGAAAATTAAATTAACTGCCTTTCAAATTACACACACAGTTAAGATTCAGGTAGGAGTTGGTCGGAGGTCGCCAAAATATTTTTAGTTGGAAGGGGGTCACGTATTTGAAAAGGTTAGGAAACACTGGTTTAGGTGTTTCGTGAAACAGTGGCTTAAGCTCAAACTTGATATGCAGCAGCAGGCACCTTCGATTTAGGACTTGAAAAACCAAGCACAGAAGCCTAATAACTTTAGAAAAGTGCCGTGAAGTGGCGGGCTGGATTGGATATAAACAATTAAATAAATAAAAACTACACAACTGAAAATCTATTATTTCAGAGATAGCCGCCATTCGTATTTTCGGTGCTGATGCATCTCTCTCGCTCTGTTTGGTCTTGAACATTCCTATATTTGCAACAGTATCTCAGTGCGTTGCTACAGAAAAATACATGAGAAACATGCAATAGTCACGCACAGAATAAATCTGCACCGCAAAAAACGAGAAACAAAGAGCCAAAATAGCAATAAAATCATGACAAGAAGTATTAAATTATAACAGTAATCACGAATAAAGAACTTTATATTCAGTGTATTAACATAATGTAGTACAAACCAAAAAAAATATGACAGTGATGACAGCACAAAAGTGTTGAAACATGTATGGGAAGAAGAATACAATATCTTAGCACCCACCTACATAGGAAGACATGATCATCATCATAAAATAAGAGCAACAAGATTTATAACGTTCTTTTTTCCGCGAGCTATTAGAGAATGGAGATATATTATAAAAGTGATTCGCTGAACCCTCTGTCATTCACTTCAATGTGACTTGCAGATTATCTATGTAGATGTAGATAAATTAAGTGCCTTGCTTACGGCTTTACGTGACAAAAAATCCAGTAAGAATAAAAATATTTAAAGACAACAAGATTATAGAGTAAGTAGATAGACTCAAATTTCTAGGACGCATGTTATCGTACATGGGAGATCTAGATAAAAAAGACGAAACTGAGAAATTTAACTACCTAAAAGGCACTATCGGAAGAGCACTCCAACTTAAAGAAAGAACAGAAACACATCTGAAATTTTATAAAGTTATGTCTGTACCAACATTACTATATGGAAGTGAATCTTGGGTAATGAAAACGAAGGATAAGATTACAGCCATTGAAATGAAATTCCTCAGGTACATGGTAGGATACACGAAGTTAGAACACAAAAGAAATATAGATATCAGGAAGGAAGTAAATATTTTCGATATAAACAGTTAATTTGACGAAGATCGACCAAAATAGATATCCCATCTGCTACGAATAGACGAATCGAGATTACCACTACTTGTTAGACGATGTAATACGCAAGGGAAAGGTCCGTTGGAAGACCTACAAAACGGTGGAAGGACCAGATGTAGCTTATGGCGGAATATCGTCACCATTTACAGCGTACATTTGAAGTATCATAGTTCAAGATGACGTATTTAGACTAATTTACAAAGTATAAATGAATTTGCCACGAGAGCAATAGGGAGCAAAGGAGCCAGCTTTGAGTGCGATACTTGCCACACTGTATCATCGCAACGCTGCGCGTCAGGGGTCGAGAAGATGAATGACTTCCACCACGTTTTCCCTAACAACTACGGCGGGAGTAACCACTGATATTAGCTACACAACCGCGTGGCCCTCGCCTCAAATAACGTAGTGCGCCATTAATCTAGTTGCCACAAGCTCAGACAGGCGGGTACTTAATGCGCCTCAATTCGTGCAGGATTATGCACTGAAAGCGACGGTGGGAGAGAAGGTGAAGTAGCTGCTTTTCAAACTCTGCGTAACTTTAAGCGGCATATCTGTTAACATTTACTGCCCTTTGTGCTGGAAATGGAATATACAATCATGCCACAGCACAAACTAAATTTCGCTAGTTAATCTCAAAGACACAAGTATTTAAAAAAAGTTTGTAAATCTGTGGGACTTAACTAGCTTTCTGCCATTCCACCGCGACCACAAACAGTAACAACGCAGTTATTGCAATAACGCGAAATGTAACCAGATTACTGAAAAAGAAGAAGAAGGAGAAGGAGAAAGTAAGAACATATAAAGTGGCATTTCCCAAGAATGTTCCAAGTTAAGCGAATAGATGGCACATGAAAAGAAGGAGAAATAAATAAACAGATGAATAAACCTCGTTAAGGAAGTACAAAAGGGTTTGTGACTTTCGTGGTCACTTGTTAAAGTACTACTATTTGCTTTTGTCTCGGAGTCTTCCGTAACTTTTGTTTAATGATTGTGCTTGAATTTCGGCGGAACCAGTTGCTGTCATTCCGTCCTACTACCGGATCCACCAACAGGGCATTGATACGAAAAAGGAGGCACACGAAGAATAGACCATCTAAGCAGATTACAGAGAAACAAGAAACCCTAACACACATTCATTGCAGCCTCTGTAATCTGTTTGGGTGGTCTGTTCTTCGTGAGGTGCCTGGTCTCCTAGCAATGTGGCCTGCCAGACTTATTCTCCGAGTTTTCAGTTTTTGTACGATGTTTGGTTGCCTCATAAGGTCATACAGTACTTGGTTCATTCTCCGCTTCCATGAGTTCTCTTCGCGGACCGGCCCAAAGGACTTTCTCATAATAAAATTTTCCTTCGAACAGTAACAAGTTCTCTTCAACTTTCCATCTTGTGCTTAGGATTTCTGTTCCATACAACACTGGTACGTTTACGGAAGTGTATGCTTTTAGATTGTTCTTTATGGACAGATTCTTTGTTATAAATATCTTCTTCATGCTGAAATAGTTTTAGACCCATGCACAATGCGTTTATTCACTTTCTTTTTAATTCATTTTGTCGAACTGTGTACCCAGGTACTTAAAATTTTCCACTTTAGTAAAGTTCCAAATGCCTAACTGTAATGGAATGCGTTAAGGACTTTCCTGGTACCTCAATTACTTCAGTTTTTTCGCATTAATCCATAGCCATATTTTACTTGCATATTGCACTACGTCCATCAAAGTTTCTACCAGCTCTTCCTGCGATTCTCCTAGCACTGCAATGTCGTCTGCGTATCCTAATAAATCTGTTCTTCCATTTAGTTTGCTTTCTTTTTTTTTTTTTCACTTCTCTTATTACCTTCTATAGGACATACTTACTCTGTGGTTACTGTCATAAGCCTCTGACAAATTCACAAATGTCACCGGAAACCCAGATTTGCCTCATGGTGAAGTCTTTATCAATGGTCGCAATGTGTAACATACCGTCAAATTTCACCCCCTGCACCAAGCGTAGACTAGCATAAGAGATGTGCTTCACAGTATCGAAGATCAAGAAGGCCTAATAGCTATTAAGGTATGCATTTTGGAGACTGTGTTTTGCTTTTGTAACACTTTTGTAGTTGTTACTTATCGTGTAGCATTAATTCATTCCTACGTAAAATGTTTCCACTAGTAATTTATGACGGTACAGGGCCGAAATTAGTAGTCATGTTTGAGTCGATATTGTACATTTTGGTTTAGGCTTCTTTTGAAGATAAATAAATGTTAATTTTAATAAACTGTAATCAGTAGAATGTTACCTGATGATGACCAAACAAAAAACACGCACCATACACAAATTAAAGAATGACATTAAAGAAAATTAATATTTACAGTTGTGATAATTACAAATTAAAGTTTTATGATAGCGTAAAGTGTCAGTTTTCTGTAATTGTAACTATCCAAAAAGTGGGGAGTAGTTCTAGGAGACTAGTCTTATCAATACACGAATGGTGTGGATGCGCCCTCTTTTATTTAACAAGTAGCGAAATGTATGTTCACATACGTAGACACGCACGTATCTTCTCAAAGTGGCGCTTGGTAAATTGAAATCGAGGAACTTATATTCGAGGTATGATCGCGTTTCTGAACACTTTAGAATACGTAGTCGATTACTAGAGACGCATTACGAAGCTTGACAATTCGCAACGTCCAATTACTGCAGCATTGATGCTCCCACACCACTAAAAGCATCCCAAAATAGTGGCACTGTTTCTATTCTTGACGGAATTTTTCAATGTGGGACTATTTGGAAATAATGTGCCGTTCATTAGAACAAGGAACATGTAAAAAAAAAAAAAAAAAAAAAAAAAAAAAAAAAAAAAAAAAAAAAAAAAAAAAAAAAAAAAAAATCCTTCCTGGTTGTTTATAACTGTGTGACAGACCGGGATTTCAACCCAGGACCTTAGGAAGACATGAGACGAGATTCTGGCGGAGCTAAAGTTTCGAGGACACGCCATAAGGCGTGCGCAGGAAGCTCATTCAGTGGAGCTTTCGCCAGATTAAGGCAAACGTCCTGAGTTCGAGTCCCAGTCTGGAACACAGATTAAATTTGCGATGAAGTTTCGTATCAGCGAACACTCCGCTGCAGATCGAAAATATCATTATGGGACATCTACGTATTGTAAGGTAATTATCATGTGAAAATTCTGAAGTGTTTTCAATTCCATTTATTAGTTTGAAGACTTTTGAGTCCGTACGTCTTTCCAGCTATGTTCACAATCTGAAGGAATGTGGTAGCGGTATTCAAACGTTCGCAATTATAAGGGACCAAGCTGCTCTTGTCATCGGTTCCTGGGGTTAGAAACAAATTAAGTAACTTATACAACTTACCACCCATGCCCGAGGGAGGACTCGAACCTCCGACGTAAGAGGCCGCGCGATCCGTAACGTAACGTTTCAGACTGCACGGTTATTCTCGCGCGGCTAGCAGTAGTCAATTAAGCTTTGCGTTTACGCTGGTATAGTTCATTATCGTTTTTATACCACAGCACTACCGTACCCTTTACAAATATCCACGTTGGTTTCCATCTACAGTACATACCAGAGAAGGCGGTACATAAACGGCAATGACAGAGTATCATGCACGAAGAAGTGTACTCGTTTTACAGACTGTTGCTTCATTTGCGGTCTTGGACCACACAGATAGCTGAAATCAAATGTTTGTTAAGCTTGTGGGACTTAACTGGCGGAGCGGCTAAGCGCAGTGAGCGCTATGTTCCGAAGCTTTACAAACATTTGAACATTTTGAACTTAACTGCGGGGCCATCAGTCCCTAAACATACAAATTACTTATGAACTAACTTATACTAAAGACAGCACAAACATCCATGCCCAAAGGAGGATTCGAATCTCAGACGCGGGAAGCCGCGCGGTCCGCAACGTGGCGCTCCAGACCGCTCGGCTACTCCCGCGCGGCTAGAGATAGCGAAATTTCTGAAATACAGCTAGTATGTGGTAGATGAAAGATATAATAAGTGACCACAAAGGATGGAAGGATAGCAGGAGGTATGGTGAAGGAAGGAGGTAGTGTGACACGAGGTAACACCCAAGAAAGGAATAAAAAAGATAAATTTGCATTCTGTCTGAAATAAATACGAAGCTGTACTTTATATGTGAAACTATGCAGTTAGAAAGTAGCGAGGGTTCAAATGAAATCGTGAATAGCTGTAATTGAGATTTTCTAACATTACGGTACGTCACACACACACACACACACACACACACACAGAGAGAGAGAGAGAGAGAGAGAGAGAGAGAGAGAGAGAGAGAGACGATTACTGTTGTGCCTACCAGTAGCTTTTAGCCTGTACGGAATTGTCCCATAAGTCTCAGTCTGCAACCAGGTTATGACATTACTCTGTGACACGCTGTAGAGACCGCTCAAGAAGAACAGTAATGGAGCTGTCAAGTGTGCAGAATGGATTTCCCGCCTCCGTGCGCTTTCTGCAATCTCCTGCGACAATGTAACTACCACTCCTGGAAACGAGCGAACGTAATTAACAACTGCACGGCGTCGCAGAAACTGCTCGGTTCGTCATTTCGCTTGTTCTGGCCGTCCAGCAGCGCAGGCTAAAACACATAGAGCAAAACAAAGAATTCTTTTTCTAGAGTTTCCTCTGTTTCCAGTACTCCTGCATGCGTTCACTATCCTGCTTCTTCTTAAATGTTCAAATGTTTGTAAACCTATTGGAACAAACTGCTATGGTCATCAGACATATAAACTACTGAAACTAACTTACACTAAGAAAAACACACACACACACATTTCCGAGGGAGGACTCGAACCTCCGGTGGGAGCAACCGCCCATACCGTAGCATGATGTCTTTGAACACGCGGCCACTCCGACGCGGCTGCTTCGTTCGTCGTGCTCGTGTTCGTCCAATTCTCTTAGGTCTTCCTTGCCCTTGAAACCTTTTCATGCTTCCTATTTTGCTTCTTTCTTTCTTTTAGGGCTCTGTCCTGCTCAAAACCAAGCAGCATGAAGGTTGCTCCATAACTTGAGAATTTCAAGGGTGAGCTGAACTTCCAAAATTATCCACCAGTAATGCAAATGGTCGTGACAGGAAAAGGTGATGTCATAATTATTGTAACTTGGCGTGATGGGAAAAAGTCATTTGTTCGGACGAGTCTTGTTTCACAATGTTTCAAACATTTTGCAGAATTCACGTCTGACGTACCATGTCTACAGCTTACGATGCGAGCTAAATATGGCGGGAGCTTCAGCGCTGGTTTCAACAGCTACGTAGTATGTATCTCGATGCGCCATGTAAATACTCCACTAGGACATATTACTGCAAAGTACTGTGTGATATAGTCTATGGGACTTAACTAAGGGGTCATAAGTCCCTAAACTTACAAACTACTTATGAACTAGCTAAAACTAAGAACGGCACAAATATTCATGCCCGAGGGGGGATTCGACCGTAGAGGCCGTGCAGACCGTGACTGGCGTGCCTCAGTCCCCTCGACGACCGTGGCCGGCACCCCACCACATCAGAATATTGTTGACCCTTTGATCACATGATCATTGTTCCTATACATCCTCTTCAACAAAAATGGCACGTAGCTACGTAAAAAGTGGTCTAATTGCATTGAAAGTCGTGTGCCCCATGGTGTTACCTAAAATTATACAGATATTTAAACAAGATGAACGTTGAAGAAAGTACTGGATAATTCCAGTGAAAGATTTGGCCTCCCAGATCGCGCAATGTAAATCCCTTCGAACGTTTTCGAGATATAATCGAGACTTTAATAGGTGCACAAAATACTTCACAGGCAATATTGAGAGTCAACAATACTGAGACATGCTGCAGTGAATAGGGGAAATGTGACAATGTGTGCGAACAGAGCCAGTCCTGGACAATACGAGCCGTATAAACAGGGGTTCTGTCGTCTTGGGACACAGCGTCACCATTGGAGAACAGATATTGTACTACTGGATATACCTGATTAACCAAATTAGTTACAGAGTCCACTGCAGTAAGAGTTATGGATGAGTGTAGAGGCAGCACGGCTTATTATTTATGCAGAGGATTTCCAACGACTGTCGAGACCTTGCCAAGAGGAGCAGCCTGCACTTCGTATTGCTCAAGTGTTTGGGACCCACAGCAAGTCAATTTAAAGGAAGACATAGAAGCAGTTCCGAGGCGAGCAGCTAGATTTGTTACCGGTAGGTTCGACGAATGCGCGAGTGTCACAGAAATGCTCCGCGAACTCAAACGGGGATCGCTGGGGGAAAAACGAAGTTCTTTTCGAGATATTATGATGAGGAATTTGAATCTGAGTGTAGAACGATCTTCCTGCCGTCTGCTTACATTTCGCGTAATGATCACAAAAAAAAAAAAAAAAAAAAAAAAAAAAAAATAAATAAATAAATAAAAAAAAAAAAATAAAAAAATAAAAAAAAAAAATCAATCAATCAATCAATCAATTTGGGCTCGTACAGAGGCTTATAGACATTCTTCGTTCCTTCGTTCTATTTGGGAGTGGAATAGGAAAGAAAATGCCTAATTGTGGTACAGTGAACCTTCCGCCAGGCGCCTTACGGTGGATTGCGGAGTAGATGAAAATACGTTACCATTTATATATTATGTTCTAGCTGAAAACTCGGCGTTGCCCGGGTATTTATTTATTTATTGTTATATTTCCTTATTCGTATACTTATCCTTACAGAGGAAGAGCTGAACACATAGTAGCATGCATAGACCAAAGATATGGTGTGTGGCATCACGTTTCGATGTATGTAACCTCCTTACTATAGAGTCGCAAACGTCATCAGTCCGGATTTTTTTTATAATTTGACGACTTTCAACCACCACATCTTCCATACCCTTATAGCTATCGGCATGGAACTGGTGTGGTGTACAACGGGAGACTTCGGACAACAATTATACACAGACCATTCGTTTGCGTTCTGTAGTTTTCGCTGCACAGCGAAATATTAACACATACACACACGAAGAATTTTATATACGATAACTTTCCATCCCAATATACTCCACCCTTTTTATCATTATCAACCCTCAAGCAACAATGCAGCTAATAAAACCATTTTCAAAGAGTAAATATAATTTTCAAAGAGTAATTATTGTTCCGCATTTCGCGTTATATTCTTCAAATTACTAAATATCTATCAGATCGCTATAAAATAGTGCCTAAAACCCTCCTCAGGTATAATTTAGTAACTGTACAAATATTTAAGTCTCTGCGTCTTGTCAAAAATGTTCAAATGTTTGTACAACTTATGGGACTTAACTACGGGGTCATCAGTCCCTAAGCTTACAAACTACTTATGAACTAGCTAAGACTAAAGACGACACAAATATCCATGCCCGAGGGGGGATTCGAACCCCCGACCGTAGTGTGCGTCTTGTCGTTCGGGCATGATAAGCGTACACCGAGCAGACATTCACATTAATATATACAGATAAATAACTACCCAATCACCATAAAACCGTGCCTAAAGCCTTCTCCGGGTAGACGTTAGTAACTGAATAGATTTTTAGCCCTTTATGTCTTGTGGTTCAGACGTGATAAACGTACACCGAACAGACATTCACACACACACACACACAATATATATAGGGTGTTACAAAAAGGTACGGCCAAACTTTCAGGAAACATTCCTCACGCACAAAGAAAGAAACTATGTTATGTAGACATGTGTCCGGAAACGCTTAATTTCCATGTTAGATGTGATGGCAGCAGACCGTATTATTCATCTCGAACCTCTTGATAAGTATGGGCAGCATGGGGTTCACGCCTGAGCCTCAGGACGTGCGCTAGCAGCGCCTTTCGGGTTTTTCAAGCGTCAACTTCGCGTCGTAATATCTCGGGATTTAATTGGAATATTGCGATGCAATCAACGCCTTTGTTTATGTGATTTGTCATGCTATGTATTCCTGAAGAAAAAATATAGAGTGTCCATTAAAAAAAAACGTAAGTTTGTGTTAAAAAACACAATTGCTTTCGTTTTAGAATGTTTCCAAATATGTACATTCATGGGCCCCAGCCGTACATTATACCGGTGAAAGTCGTTTTCCAATGGCTGTTATTGTTCCATTGATATTTTGGGTGGACAAGATAGCTGGGACACCCTGTATATAAATTTTGAATGTGGCAAATAGTAATGTTCATCTGATATGTATAAGCGAGAAGAGTGGGGGAGGGGGGGCAGTTAGAAGTGATCCAAGGGGAATAAGTGGGTAAGGAAGGAAATTGTGAAAACAGATTTGGAAGGTTGCGGATAAGATAAAGGCAGCATATTACTTGCATCATTCTTATATATACAAGAGGAATGTGTGTGAATGGATGGGGGTGAGGGGGGGGTGAGAGCAAAACAAATTAATTATTTTCTTCCTCAGAACCGAACATGTTACATTTTGATTTCCAGAGATATATATCAGAATTTACTCATTAAAATTGCTCACAAACACAAGATAACGTAAAATCATAACTGGCCACAATAACAGTGTAGGTTAAGATATGTCGGTGAGTACGCAGGTTAAGAAAACTGGAAGTCAAGTGACATGCCTCGTTTTCATTGGCTGCTGGTAGATTCCAAAATGGTACGCCTTTGTGGATACATCCGGTATGTCGCAGGTAGTAGAAGTTACTGTCAATATTGGTGATTTGCACAAGAATATGCAAGAGGATGTCGTTCACAACCAGTTTATTTTTGTCGATAACATCACACGAACAAACTCTGAAGGAAACGAATTTTGCCGTCGGAAAACAAATGACAACGATTTGTTATTTAAACCTGCAAATCGGAATCCGAACCACTCCAATCGTAAACTCGTAATTTTAAACAATTTTCGTAACAGTTACGATTAAATCGTAATGGTTGGAATATATATATAGCTACCCTATCGCCATAAAACCATGCCTAAAGCCTTCCCCGGGTAGACATTAGTAACTGTACAAATTTTTAGCTCTTTATGTCTTGTGGTTCAGACGTGATAAACGTATACCGAACAGACATTCACATTCATAGATATAGATGTTAGCAGACCTTATTCCCTAATTGTTTTGAGCAGTGGCACAAAATTAGCGGTTTTCAGGCTCGTCTAGGAGGAGAAAGACGTGCTAAGTGGAGATCGCAAGGCGTCACAGAAGCTGTGACTCACTGGTACTCGATCACGCTATCGCGCTGAGCGTTCGACTCGGCCGCCGGTCAAGGTAGCGCGTGCTCCGCGGCCGTATGTAGAGCGCGGGCGGCGACTACCGCTATATAGGGCGGGCGCGTGGGCGCATGCGCAGAGCGGCCGGCGTGAAATACGCGACGCGCGCTCAGTCGCTCGCCGCTACGCCCCTTGTGAGACTCGCTTCGGCCCGGACCGGGCAGTTCCCTCTGTCGGCCGCGCCATTAAAAATAACTCTCGCCTTGTTTATGCCGCGGCCGCGCGCACTGTGTGCGTGCCTTTGAGTTATCGCGCGGGCGCTATTTATTTTAGGGAGTGGTATGGCCCCGCGAGAGTGACAGTCTGTCTCGTTATTCCCCTTGCGCAACGAGCGAGATGGGCCTGATACCGGCTACATCTCGGCGTTCCGGTGGCAAAGAAAACTGGGAATACTGGTTTTGCCGGGCTGTGCCGTCTGCCCCCCCTCCCAGCTAATGAATCATCCTCAGTGCTCACATCGAGAAGTATAAAATGGGAGGTTTAAATTACGGCCGTTCGGACGATTCCTATGGCATTAAACAACTATCTGAAGTGCAACTTTGTAAGGTTTTTTTTCGAAATTACGGTCTACTGGGCACAAAATATGGATCGAGAGTAAAGCTAGTTTAACTATTGGCGCAGAGTAAAAAATAAATAAAGATAAGCAGCAGACTTCAAAATTGTGCTCATACAGTAAACGAAGGGCATGAAACGGAAGCATTACTTGGGAATGGAGTAAGACAGGGTTGTAGCCTTTCTCCGATGTTATTCAATTTGTACATCGAGCAGGCGGTGAAGGAAAGCAAGGAAAAATTTGGAATAGGGATTAAAGTTCAGGGTGAAGAAATAAAAACTCTGCGTTTCAATTCTATCAGAGACAGCAAAGGACCTGGAAGACCAGTTGAATGGAATGGATAGTGTGTTGAAGAGAGCGTATAAAATGAACATTAACAAGAGCAAAACAAAGACAATGGGCCGGCCGCGGCGGCCAAGAGGACTGAGGCGCTCCAGTCAAGGTCTGCACCGCCACTACGGTCGGGGGTTCGAATCCCCCCTCGGGCATGGATATTTGTGCCGTCTTTAGTATAAGTAGTTTGTAAGTTTAGGGACTGATGACCCCGTAGTTAAGTCCCATAAGCTAAACAAACATTTGAATTTTGAAAAGATAATGGAATGCAGTCTTAGAAAATCAGACGATGCTCAAGGAATTAGAGTAGGTAACGAAACAATGAATGTGGTAGATCAGTTTTGTTACTTGGTTAGTAAAATAACATATGACGGTCGCAGTACAGAGGATATAAAATGCAGAATGGTAATTTGAAGAAAAAATTTGCTAACATCGAATATTCATTTAAGTGTAAGAAAGTCTTTTGTGAAGGAATTTTTGGGGATTGTTGCCTTGTATGGGAGTGAAACATGGACGATAAACAGTGGGGACAGGAAGAGAATAGAGGGTTTTGAAATGTGGTGTTACAAAAAATTTTCCAATGTTTGTAATTCAATCGGACCAAACTGCGTGGTCATCAGCCCGTAGCTTAAAAACTACTTAAACTAAACTAACCTAAGGACAACACACACACACACCCATGCCCCAGGCAGGACTCGAACCTCCACGGCGAGCAACCGCGCGCTCCACAGCGAGACGCTTTAGACCGCTCGGCTACTCCACCGCGGCTGTGGTGTTACAGAAGAATGCTGAAAATTACGTGGGTAGATCGCATTACTAATGAAGATGTACTGAACACAATTGGTGATAAAAGGAATTTTTGGAATACCATGACTAAAAGAAGGGATCGCTTCGTAGGACACATTCTTAGACATCGAGGAATCGCAAATTCAGCTTTGGAGAGAAGTGTGTGGGTAAATATCGCAGAGGGAGACCAAGAGACGCATATAGTAAGCGGTTTCAAATGGAAGTGCGTTGCCATTCTTATGAGCATATGAAAAGGCTTGCTCATGGTAGAGTAAGGTGGAGAGCTGCATCAAACCAGTCTCCGGACTGAAGACCAGAACAACAACAACAGTAAACGACGTAATTCCCTTAAATTGGTAGCATCATTGCTTGTTGTGTTCACCAAATAAATTTGGTGCATAGTAAAGAAGTTGCTGTGCTGAACCCAGTAAACTCGCCACAGGGATATCTACACTGCTGAGAATAAAATGCAACATCACGATGGACCAGAAATATCACAGCAAAATTTATTTAGGACATAAGTGATGTACAAACTTCGCGTGATTGAAAATTCATCCCAATGCTAAGGGAGGAAGATGATGAAATCAGTACTGATTTTTCCCGCTATGGGAGTGAAACATGGACGATAAACAGTGGGGACAGGAAGAGAATAGAGGGTTTTGAAATGTGGTGTTACAAAAAATGTTCCAATGTTTGTAAATCTATCGGACCAAACTGCGTGGTCATCAGTCCGTAGCTTACAATCTACTTAAACTAAGGTAAACTAATCTAGACAACACACACACACACACACACACACACACACACACACACACACATGCCCTAGGGAGGAGTCGAACCTCCGACGGCGAGCAACAGCACGCTCCTCGGCGAGGCGCCTTAGACCACTGAAACTAAGAGGCTGTGGTTTCCGTGCTGGGGTACAGTAGTCCATGCTGCTTACGCCAAACTTTTTCGGTAGCAGAGACCGACAGAATACGGAAGCCAAGGTAGTTATGCAATGAGCGACGAAGGAGTTTTGAACATTGCGAGCGTTGAGTGGCCGCCGGCAAGGTCCAAAAGTTGTTTCACACAAGCGCCAATACTTCGGATATGTCACATTCGCTAGTCGGTGCAACAACAATGCCTATTACAGGTCATCAGTCCCTATACTTAGAAACTACTTTAACTTATGGAAAGGACAACAAATACACGCATTCCCGACAGAGGACTCGAATCTCCGACGGCGAGCAGCGGCGCGCTCCGCAGCTAGGCGCCTTAAAACGCTCGGCCACACACACACACACACACACACACATACATACACACACACACACACACACACACATATATATATATATATATATATATATATATATATATATATATATATAAATGGATTACAGTTCGTTAGTCTCGCTAAAACTCAAGAACGGCTGAACCGATTTGGAGAAGTTTTAAACGGTGATAAAATATGGAAAAGTTGTCTGGAAAAGAGGAAAATCGGGAAAAACTGAAACAGCTTTTTCCAGTGAGCTATCAATACCGTTCGTCCAATTGCGGTAAAATTTTGTATATTTCATGTTGAAAGCAATAGGAAGGTTTGTATCAAATAAAAATTTGGAAAAGTTGCCAAGGAAGTAGGAAAATTTAGGAAAAACTGAAAGCAATTTCTTTCTCTGAATAAAAATAAATTGCCACATGGTTGTAAGAGGATCACTTGAGTACGGCTTGACAGGACGAGGTTTGTAAGAAATATATTTTTTTTTTTTTTAATACCGGAAAATTGTAAATTTGAGAAAAACTGAAAGTGCGTTTTTCAATGTATTTTTTATTGAGTTCAGCACTATAACTGACTATTCGCACGACGGAGAGGGGTAATTCTTTTGTTGTTTCGTTCATTATGGTCTTGGAAAAGTTTTCAATTAAAAAAAAAAAAAAAAAGAAAAAAAAAAAAAAAAAAAAAAAAAGACAGTTAAAAACGAAAGTCGCAAAATTCGAACCAAGTTTCTTCTTCAATGTGTTTCTAAATGTACTCAATACTATAAGTTGAGAACCGTTCATCCGCTTCCGATGATATTTTGATCATTTGACGTTCAACGAAAGATGAACGTTCTTATGAACTAAAAATTCAGGAAAGTTACCCGGGAAATTCACGAGAAACTGAAAGAGCTTTTTTCAATGGGATATCAGTATCATTCATCTGGTTGCGATAAAATTTTGAATATTTGACGTTCAAACCAAGAGTAACGTTCTTATGAAATAAAAATTTGGAAAGGTTTCCCGGAAAATTGGAAAATACAGAAAGAGATTTTTCTATGAAATATCAATACCATTCAACTGATTGCGATAAAAATTTGCACATTAGACGTTCAAAGCTAGAGGAAGGTTTGAGTGAAGTAAACTTTTGGAATAGTTGGCCAGAAAATAGGAAAATTTGTGGAGAACAGAAAGAGCTCTTTTCTTTGGGATATCAATATCATTCGTATGATTGCGATAACATCTTTCACATTTGACGTTCAAACCAAATGCCTTTATAAAGCTGCTGGGTCTAAAATACATATGATTTAAGTTAGTATGATTTATATTAAGAGGTCATCTAGTTGTTAAAAAATTGTTATTCGCGTGCACTTAGCGTAAAGTTAGGTTTCCTAAATGGAAAGGTGTACCTTCTAATCTAGTGGGTCTTGGCGAGCGGTACTTTTCGTGTTCTGTAGAGGAAGGCAGTGCATTCTTGAAAGCTTGCCATGCCCCCCGTCATTGTTATTCGCAAGGCGAAGAGGACATTCGTCGTCTCTGATAGCCGACGAGACTCTGGGAGTCCTGGGAACACGTATCGTGGCCATACAATGCTGCAGACAGGCGCACTCACGGAGTGCTTTCCCACCCGTAAGTAAATTCACTGTAAAGTACGACCCGTACTGCAGGTCATACGTGGCATTATCCAAACCGTAAATTGTTCTATCTGAACCTCTATAGAGATGTCTTGTGACAGTCATTCTCTTCATATTGGAAGTGCACTTGTATCCAACAGCTTCAGTTATTTGCGGATATATTCCAGTCATTGTTTCGCCTTACAGGTTTTGTACTATTACAGCTGCCTCTAAGTCCGCGGAAGTAATTTCCTGACGTCTTAAATCCTACACCGATCTGTTAGTAATTTTAATATATTCATTTCGTGGCACATTCTGTTCAGAACTTCCTCGTGTAATACCTTTTCAATCGATTTTTGTTAGAGTATTTATATACGGTATATTAACCGCTCAGTTAGCCGCTTTCCGACTCGGGGAGGCGACCGGTCCCGGTTCGAATCCGTACGGCGGATTAACGGAGGGGGTCGGAGTGCCGGCCAGCCTGGATATGACTTATAGGCGGTTTTCCACATTCCCCTAGGTGAATACCGGGTTGGTCCCCAAGTCCCGCCTCAGTTACGTGATTCGCAAATATTTCATAACAATTTACACTTTCACACATATAACACTATACACAGGCAGTTGGGGCACACATTTACTCCCGGGGACATGGGGTGGCGGCAAGAAGGGCATCCGGCCATCCCGTCAATATTAACAAGCCAAATCCCAATAACCAAAGCCGACCCTGCATGTGCGGGACAAGGCTTGAAGAGAAAGAAAGATTTATATACGGTATATTAGACGAATGTCACCAATTTTTGCCCCCAGTACTTCTTTTCAGTCAGTGTAAAAACTTTATAGAAATCTATCAAGTAAAGAATACATATGCCAAGATCGCTTTTTGAATATTTTATTTTAGGTATAAAATAAAATATTCAATCTATCAAGTGGTTAGTTTCCTCATGCTGAGATGAATTGGAGATATTAATTAACGTGAGAGAAAAAGTTATACATTTGCCCAGATCACAAAGGATTTTATTTCCACCATAATTGTACGAGCCATATTACTGGTGTCGAAAGACATTTACATACGAGCGCAATTCAGTTCAAACCGAAGAAAGAAAAAAATGCAGTGCGCGAGGTTTCTGAGGTGCTACCTCAAGTTCGACTCTTACTGCTACCATGCAATGTCCTATTTCTCCATTGCTCTTTCGTTTGGCAGCACTGTCATTTCCCAGGCTGCTTGACTCTATGCGCTCAACAACCTGACTGCTTGTGAAATCGAGACAACGAAAGTACTAAAATAATATCTTTCGATTACTTTTATGC
Organism: Locusta migratoria; assembly: GCA_026315105.1. Classification (NCBI taxonomy): domain Eukaryota; kingdom Metazoa; phylum Arthropoda; class Insecta; order Orthoptera; family Acrididae; genus Locusta; species Locusta migratoria. The sequence goes on from CM048747.1 coordinate 120,767,438, forward strand.
AAAACCTGCCCTGCAACAACAATTTACGTTTTGAGGCTCTTGCTGAACTCGCTGTATATGCCCACTGTGTCCTTAACGTGAGCGACTTCATGCTATACTGTCGTTCTACTGCGTAATGTTATATATTTTACAATGGGGTGTACATACCACACTTAAGTCACTTTCTGGTGTTGCAGTGATGTCTTTTGTCGTTGTATTTACCTGGAAAAGAAAAAAAAATATTTCAGATCTCATAATGAAGACGTTAGGCTCAAATGATCAAAAATAAAATTAAAAATTGCCGAAAAGTTTTCAGGGAATAATGAAAGTGTAGCAACGCCAAGCAACATCTAAACGGCCCGAGAAGATTACTGACAGTCTGATTGTGCTGGGCGTTGGTAACTTCGTGCGTCTACCTCAAACAATAATGTAATGCGTTTCCGTAAACGTCGCTATGGCAACACCTCAACGTTGTCGCAACACTATAGAAGGCTATTGTCCTGCCTGTAGCCATTTGTCCTTCCCAGCTCAATGCAGGAAACAGCATTCCTACTAAGAGTTCTTCTTGCAGCATCTCGAGTATAATACGTATCGTAACGGTAAGAAGTAATTCGTTAGAGACTGCTACAGAGAAACAAAAGTGCAAATTTGAAGGCTGTCATCACAACTAAACTTTGGGATCAGTATGATATGTTCTTTCTATCAATGTAAAAGCAATTAAAAACGGTCATTTAAGAAATATGTCGTATATAGGCAGTCTCTGAACTATTTTGTAGCACTATTGTGTTATTGGACTGGTTGGTGGTATCAAACAATCCACAGTTTCATACTGTGGTAGAAAGACGTCGGTTTTAATCATGTACTAAAGTAATTACCTTTCACGGAGATGTGAGATGACCGCTGTACACCCACAAACATGATCTAACGGACAGGATAAGCAGCAGTCACCAGTTATTCTCTGAAAATGCTGTGATTTTCGGGAAAGCGTCCTCATTGAGGTTCTGCAGTAGGATATAAAATGAGTTATAAAAAATTTAAAGTTGGTATAATGAATTACGAATAGCTCTAAATGTAGAAAATTGGAAGGTGATACAGATGAGTAGGAAAAAAAAGTTTCATAATGTTCGAAGCTGTGAGCTGGTTGAAATAGTACCGCTGATTAGATATCTAGGAGTAATGTTGCAGAGAGGTGTGAAAAAACGAGCATTTAATGATAGTTGTGGAATACGTCAATAGTCGACCTCAGTTTACTAGGAAATTTTGTGAAGATTTGGTTCATCGGTAAAGTAGAGCTAGTCGCACTAGTGCGTCTTTGGGACACCAATCAGATAGCTTAAATGGAAGACAGAAGCAATTCAGAAACTGGCTACTAGACTTGCTACTGGTAGGTTCGATAAACACACGAGATGTTCGGAAACTCAAAGGGCAATCCCTGTACTGAAGAAGCTTAGAGACCTGCCTTTGAAGATGACTGCGGAAAAATACTTCTATACCAACTAACATTTCGTGTAAGAACCACAAACAAAAAGTAAATTAGATTTCGTACGGAGGCATAAAAGCATTCGTTTTTTTCCTGCCCGGTCTAAGAGTGGAACAGAAGAAGAAGTGACTAAGTGTGGTGGAAAGTACCCTCCACCGCGCACGGTATGGTGGCTTGTAGACCCTTACAGTCATATATTCTATTACATTCATGCAGTTCTTATTCTTACTCTTTCATTATAACACTCGTGTTATTGTAGATCACACATTATAAGATCTAACACTCAAAAGCGGTAATGGTATACATGTAGTATAATAATTCTTAAAGGACAAAGAACACAGTTTATATTTCTCGATGAAGAATAGAATTTAGAGAGCCGCACGGAATGGTCGCGTGGTCTAAGGCATCAAGAACTTGGCGGCCGTTCCTTTCGGACGTTCGATTCCTCTCTACGGCTGAATGTGTATGTTGTCCATAGTGTAAGCTAGTTTAAGTAGTTTGTAAGACTAGGGATTGATGACCATAGCAGTTTGGTCCAATAGGTTTACAAAGATTTGAACATTATGAAAATATAGACCTCGGCAGCGTTAGATCTACGAGAATGGACTTGAGGAGGGAATCAGGGACTTGTAAAACCGGTAGAACACAAACCGTGAATAGTAAAGGGAAAAAAAGCATGACACGAGAAACTAAAAAAATGGCTAGCTGCTGGAAGAAGTAACGTGTGATTCACCATCTGACAGAGACAAATTATCACGAGAGTCAATTTTTAAGGATAGTGGTGGACAGTACAGTGACAAAGCAACGAGAATACAGGGTAGCTGAGATCTCGTTCTGCGATTATAATAAAAACGCAGGTACCTGATCTGTAATGGAAGACATTGAAGACATCGTCAGTTGTTTGATCGAACCAGCCGGCCGCGGTGGCCGAGGGGACTGAGGCGCTTCAGACACGGTCTGCACGGCCACTACGGTCGAGGGTTCGAATTCCCCCTCGGGCATGGATATTTGTGCCGTCCTAGTTTGTAAGTAGTTCATAAGTAGTCTTTAGTATTAGCTAGTTCATAAGTAGTTTGTAAGTTTAGGGACTGATGACCCCGTAGTTAAGTCCCATAAGCTAAACAAACATTTGAACATTTTGATCAAACCACAGTAGATTACATTAGATTAGATTAGTACTTGTTCCACAGATCATGAATACGACACTTCGTAATGATGTGGCACGTGTCAGGTGTCTTTACAAATTATTACTTTTTACTAAATATTACATGACACCTTTTTTTCAAATTTAACAATTTATATCTAAAAATTCATCTATAGTGTGGAAGGAGTTGCCATGCAGAAATTCTTTTAATTTATTTTTAAATGCTTGTCGGCTATCTGTCAGGCTTTTGATGCCGTTTGGTAAGTGACCAAATACTTTTCTGGCAGCATAATTCACCTCTTTCTGTGCCAAAGCTAGATTTAACCTTGAATAGTGAAGATCATTCGTTCTCCAAGTGTTGTAGGTATGTACACTGTTATTGCTTTTGAATTCAGTGGGATTGGTAATAACAAATTTCGTAAGTGACTGAGAAGCTACTGTGAAGATTCCTAGCTCTTTAAATACGTGTCTGCAGGATGATCTTGGATGGGCTCCGACAATTATTCTGATCACACGCTTTCGTACAATGAATACTTTTTCACTCAATGATGAATTACCCCAGAAAATGATGCCATACGAAAGTATGACTACAGACACGAGCCAAGTGGCAGATCCCACAGACGTAAAACACACAGGTGTTCATGGTTAGTTAAAACAGTCCAGAATTTGCACTAGTCATACAGTGTTGTTTCATGTCAGTCAAGTTACTTGGCAGAAGAGTGGTTGTACACATTTACGTCTCCCATTGTGGAATACGCGTCGAAAGATTTGGAGGACAGTAAGAGAAGGGAAAGCCTTCCAGCACGTCCTGCTTTTGCCAGTTTGTGTTGAACATCCAAAGCTAACGTTTGTTATTGACATTTTTGTCATGCGGTAATGGGAAATCTCAAGAAATATAGTGGGACACGTTCGCTCCATTTAGGTCCCATTTATTTTGGATGAGACAATAAAATTACTTGGGGTTTCTTCGAGTCCCGTTTACGATCCAGGTTGCGGGTTCATCTGAAAACTGAACACATCATCATTCATTTGGTCGATGGTAGTTCTGACATCTTGAAAGGTGGCACTTGGGTAGGTTACGATGTCACTGTGAGAACCGCCCGTTAGCGCCGTTTTAGGGGAGCTTTATAACACACACGGTCGCCAGTGTAATTCGCCGACTCAATGAGGCGTGGAGCAATCAGAGCGCCTGCTAGGCGAAGGCCGACTGGACGCACTTCCACAGATCAGCCAGATGTTCTCGAGCCGACAGGCGCTCCTGGGCGCTCTCCACCTGCGTCTCTGATGTACGAGGCTAGGCGTGAGGGCGCGTTGGCGGTACAATTCCTCAGCTCTTCCCTCTCACCCTCTGCACCGTGGACGCCAGAAACTGCCGGTACCCTGTACTCCCAAGTCACTGGGTGGAGTGGTAATCTGAAAAATTTCTGGGTGGGTTGAACGGTATCCTTACTGGGACTGTAGATAGGAATCCTACCTTCAAGGACAGTGCCGATACTAAGCTCTCCAGCCAGGACTCACGAGCCACGTCACAGATTCACTTCTGCCGATACCTCTTCTCTGCTATCCAAACTTCACAGAAGCTCTCAGTCCACACAAATAGAATACTATGGAGCGATGTTGACACACAGTCCAAGGCACGGTAGTCAAAAGGAATCTTTCTCTATCCAATCTGAGTGTACGGTGTTTTGAAATTATGAATATCTGGCCGTTGTAGACCAGTCTCTGTTAATCTGCCTCCAATGCAGAAATAAACTATATTGATAACTAAATATAAAATAGCTTTTACCACCTATGATTAGAATATGATTAGAATATATGTTATCTTTTCGCATTCTACGTCTACATCTATACGCCGCAAGCCACCTTACTGTGTGTGGCGGTGGTGAGGGGGGAGGTGGGAGGTTATTTTATGCTCCAGCCTCTCCTTCTGTTCCAGTAACGCGTGTTTCAGAGGAAGAACGACTGCCGGTAAGCCTCCGGGTGGGTCAGAGTCTCTCTAATTTTATCCTCAAGATCTTGCAAGTTATTCGTAGTAGGCAGCAATATACTGGTCGACACCTCGAGAAAATTTGTCAGAAGCCCATACTGTGGTGCAGAACGTCTCTCTTGCAGCGCAAATCACAAGAGTTGGGTCATCAACTTGGTGACGCTTTCGCGCTTACTAAACGAACCTTTAACAAGGCGTGTTGCTTATATTAATCGTACCTGTTACGAATTTCACAGTGACAAGCAATACTCAAACACTAGTGCTACTCCAAGTAGGTACGCAGGAGTGCTGATGTAGGCTGCCATGTCTTGCAGTTCAGTAGTGCCGAGATGGTTACTGTTCGAAAATACTGAAAATACTGAAACAGGACGTTAGCCCCTGTCGACATGGGGAAATTGCAAAATCTCGGATAAATGTTGCTTCTTCGCTCAACCAGTTATCGGAAACGAGCTACTGGAAAAAATGAAATGATCGAATGGCATTTTTGGCCGGGAGATCACTTACGGGATTGTTCGGCTGTCGTACTGCAAAGTTAGTTGTTCATTTTTCTCTCTCTCTCCCTCTCTCTCTCTCTCTCTCTCTCTCTCTCTCTCTCTCTCTTTGCGTCGTTTGGGCGACTTGCGTGCCGGTGAGATGATAATGAATAGGACAACACACAACTCCCAGAGTCATGCCGGGATTCGAACCTAGACCCCTTGCAATGCAGGTCAGAGACGCTGCCTTTGAGCTACGGATGCGAACGAGTTACTGGAGTTTTGTACACAAGCTTATCAGAATGTTCAAATGTTTATAAACCTGTTGTACCTAACTACCAAAGACACACACACACACACACACACACCAATGTCCGATTGAGGAATCGAACCTCCGGTGGGAACAGCCACCCAATACGTAGCATGACGCTGTAGATCACGCGGCCATTCCGCGCGGCTAGACAACCTGATATGAGGTACAAAACCTCATTATAGTTCAGTGCTTGGAGCGCTATTTAGAGCAGAGCAGTGTAGTTTAGTGCAAGCATAAAACCTGAGCTCGCCCTCGATCCAGGAGTCAACAGAGCATGAGACCCGGCCCAGAGGCCGCGCGGAACGACGCAGGCGTGTAAGAGTTCCCGCGCTTATTGGGCGCATTACACGCGGCGATAGTGAGCAGTAACGAGGCATCGGCGCTCGTTAACTCGTTAGAGCTCCGTGTAAAACGCGCTTAACTGCTCGGAGCCCGGTACACCGCAGCGCCACCGACTCCTTATTGCCGTCCGCGCCGCGAGCTCTGCCGCCGACGTTACGAACCGCAAACTGCTCGACACAGTTCCTGCGCCTCAGTCTCATTGTTCCCCACATAAATTCCAACCAGTACACTTTTAGATCCTAGAGGATTAGTACAGCCACCATTTCCCTAACATGATGTCTACAGCTCGTGTTGTAAGAATTATAAGACATGTACGGTGACGAAGGTGGTATACAGGGTGTTACAAAAAGGTACGGCCAAACTTTCAGGAAACATTCCTCAAACACAAAAAAAAAAAAAAAAAAAAAAAAAAAAAAAAAAAAAAAAAAAAAAAATAAAAATAAATAAATAAATAAATAAATGTTCAAATGTTTGTAGAACTTATGGGACTTAACTACGGGGTCATCAGTCCTTAAGCTTACAAACTACTTATGAACTAGCTTAGACTAAAGACGGCACAAATATCCATGCCCGAGGGGGGATTCGAACCCCCGACCGTAGTGGCCGTGCAGACCGTGACTGGAGCGCCTCAATCCCCTCGGCCACCACGGCCGGCTCACACACAAAGAAAGAAAATATGTTATGTGGACATCTGTCCGGAATCGTTTAATTTCCATGTTATAACTCATTTTATAACCTTTCTTCAACTCACATTAATCATGGAATGGAAACACACGTCAACAGAACGTACAAGCGTGACTTCAAACACTTTGTTACAGGAAATGTTCAAAATGTCCTCCGTTAGCGAGGATATATGCATCCACCTTCCGTCGCATGGAATCCCTGATGCGCTGATGTAGCCCTGGAGAATGGCGTCCAACAAACACTTTGTTACAGCAAATGTTCAAATATCCTCCGTTAGCGAGGATATATGCATCCACCTTCCGTCTCATGGAATCACTGATGCGCTGATGTAGCCCTGGAGAATGGCGTCCACAATACGAACACGAAGAGTCCCTACATTTGGTACCGGGGTTGCGTAGATAAGAGCTTTCAAATGCCCCCATAAATGAAAGTCAAGAGGGTTGAGGTCAGGAGAACGTGGAGGCCATGGAATTGGTCCCCCTCTACCAATCCATCGGTCACCGAATCTGTTGTTGAGAAGCGTACGAACACGTCGACTGAAATGTGCAGGAGCTCCATCGTGCATGAACCAAATGTTGTGTCATACTTGTAAAGGCAGTAGCAACATTCCGCCTGACTACTGGATATGACTGTTTGGCCGCCCACTGCATAAGATGATCATCCTACCGTCTCCAGAATGTATTATATGTCACAAGAGTGGTACCATCATGAACAGTGAGCATTTAACAGAGTGTTCAGAATAGTACAATTGTAATGTAGACTTTACAGCACTGTATTGGGAAGCAAGAAGGCGAATGACGATAAGACAAGTGCCGGAACATTAAAATAGTAATAACAATATTTATTTTTTATTTATTTTTTGTACTGGAAGGTTTCAAACCGATAACGGAGCTATTTTGCAATAATAGAATAATCAAATGTGGTTAGTTGCTATTCTCTTCATTGTAAGAATCATTCTGTATTTTACACAGAACCGTGGGCTCAAAATGCCTGTTTTTTGACAAAATAACATAAAGGAGACTGCTGGCTCATCACTCTATATGGAAAATTCTTTACTTCTGACTCTCGTTGTTCCTCTAAGGATACAAAACATGTTCCTGATTTCGCATTTCAGGCAAGACTCAGAAGCGAATTATGCTCATTAAGAAAGGTCTCACTGTATAGACAATTAGTGAAGGAGAAGATCCCTTTTCGGATTTTTCAGAATTAATCTGTATATGTAAGACAGAGTTTCCGTGTGTTTGTGTTTTTGTTTGTGTATACGTGTTGCATACAAATCTACAGTTTTGACTATCCATCACACTTTCAGTGGTGTTGTAACCTTTATGAATTCGAAGATATTCCAAAACCTGTAGTTTTCCAGAATAGCCATAATTAAAAGAACAGCATCAAAAACACTAAGTTTGCTTTAGTCATGATGAAACCTATCACAGGAAACACACAAACTAAAACACGGCTAGTGGATAACTGTTGCTATCAAAGACAAGCAAATGTACAGTTCAAACAATTTACTGTGAAGTACCCCTAGTGCAGGCACCTTACGAAACGGAAAGTTCTCTACAAAACAAAATAAACCACGGTCTTCTAGACTATATAGTTCCAGAGTAAAATACCAATATGCGAAGTAATGGAAATAAAATTCTCAGAATTGTCATTGCATGATTATTTCCAAATATTTATTTAAAATAGTAAATAATCCAATATTTTAATAAAACCAACACTAAATGGCGCGTGGCCAAGCACATTGAAGTCCTATGCTACGATGCGCGAGGTCGCTTCCCGTCGGGGGTTCGAATCCCCCCTCGGGCATGGATGTTTGTGACGTCTTTAGTATAAGGTAGTTCATAAGTAATTTGTAAGTTTAGGGACTGATGACACCGCAGTTAAGTCCCTTCAGCTTAACAAACATTTGAAGTAAATGGCGCAATAAACATCCATATTTTCATAATTTGCATAAAGGTAAAAATGTGAAATTTTGCCTTTTGGGCGGTACGACTCTCCTTAAAAACGTTATATTATATCAAAGTTTCGTAAATGGCGAAGCTGTAGGGTTTCAACTACTATGAATTAAATTTGTTTCCTTCATCACTTCTAGGTTTATTGGATTGTGGACATGTTCAAATGTTTGTAAATCTATCGGACCAAACTGCGTGGTCATCAGTCCGTAGCTTACAAACTACTTAAAAGAGGTAAACTAACCTAAGGATAACGCACACACACACCCATGCCCCAGAGAGGGCTCGAAGCCGCGGTGGAGTAGCCGAGCGGTCTAAAGCACCAAGTGTTATTAGCGCGCGGTTGCTCCCCGTGGAGGTTCGAGTCCTCTCTGGGGCATGGGTGTGTGTGTTTGTCCGTAGGTTAGTTTACCTAGGTTTAAGTAGTTTGTGAGCTACGGACTGATGACCACAAAGTTTGGTCCGATAGGTTTACAAACATTTGAACATTTGAGAGGACTCGAACCTCCACGGCGAGTAACCGCGAGGCGCTTTAGACCGCTCGGCCACTCCACCGCGGCGTGGACATGTTCCCGTGTTTCTGTGTCTCCATGTACGTTACCCCAAATGGTGCCTGCCGTAATTGGACCAAAATCAATTTTTATTTTTAGGCGTACTATGTTTTCCGGCAGTATAGTTCACTTCTCTATTGAACTCCCACGAAGAGTATAAAGATCGGATGCGGTACGCGAAATACAACCTACTGTTCTCACGCTTGCGGTCGGATGAAGACGCCGGAATGATGTCGTCTGGCGACGTCAGGAGGTGCCATTACTGTCAGGCACAACTGGTCGTAGGAGGTGGTGGGAATGGCAGGCCGTTTCCACGACAGACGCCTCTGAAATCATTAGCGGCTCGACGTAACGGCGGCCGAGACGTTGTTCCCGGCGGTGGGAGCAGCAACAAGTGTCGTCCCCTCTGCCTATTTTCTTTCGCGGCTGTTTATATCCCGGGGCAGCGACGGCGCCGGTAATCCCTTCACGCTGCGCGCGTGCACATCCCGCGCATGAAATTTTATCGCCTTGTCTCCCCGCGCCGGCGAGCCGGCGTCCACGCAATTAGCAGTCGGCGTGGAGGCGACTTACGTAACACTCGTGCACGCCTCGCGCGCAGGGCGTTGCGCTAGGCGGCCGCCGGGCACACGCGTACGCATTGCCACAGTCTAACACATACAGTCACGACACTCCCACATATTTTTGTTATACGCTGCGATAGTAGCGCTCCAAGCTGACGCCAAGCTACGTTTCTGAATACGATAGTTGATAAGAGCGAACAGTATCGTTTAGATTGACTTCAGTATACTTTTTACGTTAGGGAACGTATGTAGTGCCTTATAAATAGGTAGTAATTTTAAAATAGCTCCCCATTTGTCTTTCTTACGTTTCGCAAGATCCCTGACAAGGTACGAAACGGTACATTACAGGACAGTTCAAATGTTTGTTAAGCTTATGGGACTTAACTACGCGGTCATCAGTCCCTAAACTTACAAACTACTTATGAACTACTTACGAACTAGGACGACACAAATATCCATGCCCGAGGGGGTATTCGAACCCCCGACCGTGGCCGTGCTGACCGTGACTTGAGCGCCTCAGTCACCTCGGCCACCGCGGCCGGCTACAGGACAGTTCATTTACAATTATCCTGTAACGTACAGGCTTTAAATGAGTAATTTCATTCATCATCATCATCATTAGAGACTGATTATGCCTTTCAGCGTTCAGTCTAGAGCATAGTACCTCTAATAATATTCCTCCATGATCCCCTATTCAATGCTAACATTGATGCCTCGTCTGATGTTATGACTTTCACTTCAAAATCATTCTGCACCGAATCTAAGTACTTTCTTCTTGGTCTACCTCGACTCCTCTTACCTTCCACTGACGAGCTCATGTGTCTCTTAGGTAACCTTGCTTCTCCAATGCGTGTAACATGACCCCACCATCTGAGTCTGTTCGCTCTGTTTCATCTAAGGTGTTCATTCCCAGCTTTTCTTTGATTTCCTCATTTTGCACACCCTCCTGCCATTGTTCCCACCTATTGGTACCTGCAATCATTCTTGCTACTTTCATATCTGTAACCTCTATCTTATGAATAAGGTAACCAGTATCCACCCAACTTTCACTCCCATACCAACAAAGTTGGTCGAAAGATAGAGCGGTGCACCGCTAACTTAGTCTTGGTACTTACTTCCTTCTTGCAGAAGAGAGTAGATCTTAGCTGAGCACTCACTGCATTAGCTTTGCTGCACCTCGATTCCAGTTCTTTCGCTATGTTGCCGTCCTGTGAGAAAATACATCCCAGGTACTTGAAACTGACTACCTGTTCTTTGGTCCTCCTATTTGGCACTCAATCTGTTTGAATCTCTTTCCCAGTAATTTCATTTTCTATCAAAAATAAGAATGCATAGGAAACACCAAGAGACATGCCCTTTGGCAGAGAGACGTAAATTTCTACGCAGGAACGTTAAGTATCCTTCATTACAATTCCAGTAAAATGGGTGAGGGTGGAACATAGGGAACGTATATAGAATGTAATAAATACGGTATTTAACGTACCATATTAACCATCACAGCTGTAGCAGAAGAAAGAACGCCACAGACGTGGAATATAACGATGAAAGCTACCAAACTGTTTTCCAACAAAGAAGAACCCAATTTCACAATTGTTGCTACATCTGAACCACAAACGGCAAGAATCATAAAAACATTGGTTTTTTTAAAGATAAATTAATTCCACTTAAAAGAATATGCACGTATAAGAAAGACGAGTGACGTGTAAAAATGTGAGAATCATTAGACTCCATACCGAATTGATACACGTCAAAAACTGTCTGTCATAGTAAGAACAGACCATAATACAAGTTTATTATACCATTATGTTTATGTGCAACTTACTTTCAGCGGAATAAGCTGCAAATATACTCATATTCCTAAATATTTGTTCATGACGGAGTTGTTCTTCATACCACTGAATCATTGAAATTAGGCTGTTTTATATTAAATTCCGTATTATGTTTGTCCCTCGATATTTTAATAATGCTTGTACCGCAAAAATTATAGTAAGTATTTCGTTAATTACGTACAAAAGCGATTATAAACAAACATCACAACTTCGGCAGCTTGCCCACCGCAAGGAGCGCTAGTGTCGCAGCAACTGTCAGTTGGTAACAACTTTTACAGTAGTGACTGTCGCGACTGTATATGTTAGACTGTGCGTATTACTCTCGCCGCTTCCTCCTCTGCCTTGGACCAAGGAACATACATCACTTTCAAGCTATATTATCAGATGTTCGAGTGAGTTTGAAAAGGGTCAAACTGTGACATTCCGAGTGGTGAAAGGGTGTGCTTTCGGAGAATTTCCTCGCAAGTTGGACGTACAGCGTCAGTTTGTAACATTTCTATATATGCGTACCCTATATTTCTACCCAATAGTTCAGTCCCAAATCTTAATAAATTTCTGTCCCAAAAAGCTATAAAGCTATAAAGTGGTATTAGTACCCACATAAAACATTCTAAATCAAATGTTCAAATGTTTGTAGAACTTGTGGGACTTAACCACGGGGTCATCAGTCCCTAAACTTACAAACTACTTATGAACTAGCTAATACTAAGGACGGCACAAATATCCATGCCCGAGGGGGGATTCGAACCGCCGACCGTAGTGGCCGTGGAAACTGTGACTGACGCGCCGCAGTCCCCTCGGCCACCGCGGCCGATTAACCATTCTATATAATAATTTGGTTTGTTGCATATTGCAATCCATTGTTGTATAACTTCCGTTAGAACTTATTCCCGACTGGCCAATATTTGAATTAGAGGGTAGAGCTTCCACTACTTAAAGGATACTAAGGACGACACACACACACATGCCAGAGGGGAACTCGAAACTCCGGCGGGAAGCGGCCGCCCTGTCAGACGCATGACGTCTTAGGCCACGCGGCTACTCCCGAGCGGTAGATCGTGTTACATAATGGCTGACATTCACGAAACAAATTGGTGGACAAGCTTGTACCAGGATGGAAAAATTAGAAACTGGGACATGGGCGATATTTTGTGATGCACTACAGATCACTCACTTAAACGTGGCCCCTGAGCGGATAATGTTCGGAACTAAAGCTTGCATTCAGCACGTAGAGCACTGGCTGTTAGACCAAGCCCCGCCCCTTTCTCCCAGTGCTACCAGCTTACGACGTACAGCCTGCAGGTTTTAAAAGAAACAACATCTAAGGGGTTAGAGCGTCACAGGTGGAACACGAAATTATCACTTTCATGTTTGAGTTACAGAAAATTGGAACGTATATTTCGAAATATCAATATTTTAAAGGGACTTATTAAGCGAGTGTAGCAAGGCTTTCTGCCTCTTTTATTGTCGTAACTGGATGACAATCAGAATTAACATTCTTAACACCACTTTCAAGGACAGCCTTCCTTTTTCTAAAAGAAGTGATCGGGGTATGTGGACGTGTTTTAGCAAATAATAAAGTGGCAGACAGTAATCAAATCAAATGTTCAAATGTTTGTCAAGCTTATGGGACTTAACTACGGTGTCATCAGTCCCTAAACTTACATACTACTTATGAACTACCTCATACTAAGGACGGCACAAATATCCATGCCCGAGGGGGGATTCGAACCCCCGACCGTAGTGGCCGTGCAGACCGTGACTAGAGCGCCTCAGTCCCCTCGGCCACCTTGGCCGGCGACAATAATCAGTACCAAGCACAAATCAACAATACATTGACGATGTTACGAGGCAAGCTTGGTAGAGAGCATAAACATTCCGTAGACACACGAGCTCAGCCGACTTCCACCAATCACAGGGGGGCCATGAAAAAGTTCGTGACCTGTACCTACAATTTGGTTCAAATAAGCAAATATCTCCTTCAGTGGAAAAATTAAAACCAGACATTTCGAAACAAAATAAAAAGAAGCGAGTCTGCGTCTGAGCCGACCGCAGTAATAGGTTGTGAGCGCGAGAATTCTTTAAGTCCCAAGCACGCTCATAATTCAGTTCAATAGTCCCCGCACTTCGCCTCCCCTTATTCGCGACGGTCGGCAGCGCGCACGCATCCGCTAAATGAATGCAAACAGCCGCCTCCAGACGCACCGGTCATAACGCACGGCGCGGGCTGCCTTCATCACGGCTGTCTTCGGTTCCCCACGCGAGCCGCGCGAAATAATTAAATCCCCACGCGACGGGATTCCACAACTCTCGGCTAGCCGCTCTTCTTATAGTTTTACGTCAGCTGAGATACACTTACCGACTGGCGGCTGGCCTTGGCTCGCAGTCGAAACCTGTCACTTTAATTTATCGCCACGGACAGGTCGCTATAAAACGTACCCCTGCGGCTTTTTATTTGTCGCGCGCGACCCAGATTGAACGTGACCTCATCTTCGTGTGCGACTGCTATAACTCATACTCTTTTCATCTTTTTTCTCTTAAAGTGATTTAATACCCACCTCAGTAACCTAACGACTGTGCGACGGCGATTACATTGCAACCAATTCCAATTCTGAATGGAAAATAGAGTTCCAAATCAAAATATTTTATATTGCTGTCTTAGACTGAAATTATTATTGTACTACTAGCTTAAACCCGCGGCTCCACTCGCGTGTGGTTGATTATGATAGATAAGCTATCTTTCAGTAGTGTGCTATGAGACTGGTTTTGAAGGATAAAGTGAAATACAATACCTTCTTTAGAAACAAACTGAAAACCGTTCCATTGCAGAAGTCTATACACTTACCGTTAATCAGGAAAGTAAGTAGTGTCTATCAAATCACACGTAAAAAGGTACTCGTTTCGAAGAATCCAATCACGATATTCAACAATAATTATTGTAATAATATCACAGATCGATTACTTCATGTAATGCGCGAAACGACAAATCGATTTTTTAAAGAGATGTATTAAAAGAAATTACTTTTTTACTGCTTCATTTACTTATTCTTATATTTCCTTATTCGTATGCTTATCCTTACAGAGAAAGAGCTGAAGAAATTGTAGCATGCAGAAACCAAAGATATGGTCTGTGGCATCATGTTTCGCTGTATGTAACCTCCTTGCTATAGAGTCGCAAACGTCATCGCTGGCCTTCAGTCCGAATTTTTATTATAATCTGACGACTTTCAACCTCCATATCTTCCACCCCTTATAGCTGTCGGCATGGAACTGCTATGGTGTACAACGGGAGACTTCGGACAACGATTACACACAGACCATTCGTTTGCGTCCTGTAGTTTTCTCTGCAGAGCGAAATATTAACACACACACACACACGTAGAATTTTATATACACCGATAACTTTCCATCCCAATGTACTCCACCCTTTTATCATTATCAACCCTCAAGCAACAATGCAACCAATAAAATCATTTTCAAAGAGTAAATATAATTTTCAACGAGTAATTATTGTTCCGCATTTCGCGTTATATGCTTCAAATTACTAAATATCTATGAGATCGCTTTAAAACCGTGCCTAAAACCTTCCTCAATTATAAATTAGTAACTGTCCAAACAATTAAGTCTCTGCGTCTTGTCGTTCGGACGTGATAAACGTACATCGAACAGACATTCACATTTATAGATATAGATGTGTCTTTATTGCACCACGTATGCATTTCACGTTACTGATCAGTTTCGGTCTTTTGCCAGAAGAATGGAATATAGACGTGGTGAAATAAAGGCACTTTGTATTGGGTATTTTATCCATTACAGCAAATATGGTTTTTAGGTCGTATAGTGGTTCTCGCTAATTTTGATCAATTGGTATGACAAATGTATTTTAATCACGAGTGAAATGGACTTTACTTATGCTTTCCTCAGTAGTATATTTGCCTCAGAAAACAGGGATACAGAAACTACGTGGCACGTTTAAATGTTTAAGTAGTATTAACAGTAACAGTAACATTGTTTCACGGTTTCAAAAACAATGTAGCGACCGTGTTCTGAGTAGTACTGGTAACCAACAATGATACGTTTGTAACGAGTACTGTTTCTTTTAATAACGGATACACATCTTGTCGTTACTCTCACAGCTCTATTGACAATCAACAGAGGCTAAATACACAATCTCACCATATTTCAAAAAATATGTTTATTGTTTCGTACATCAACGATCCACACTGTGCAACATGCTAACATGCTAACCTTTATAGAACGCTCAAGTTCTCACAATACGCTGATGTTGCTGATATGTTAATACAACAGAAGAAAATGTAAACATATGAGCTTTAATACACACGCTATTACGGGCAAAAAAAAAAAAAACTTATCTCTTTTCATTCTCCACTCCGAGGAGTGGAGCGGGCTGTTTGAGATCCGGCCCATAAAGAGTCGCGGTTCTATTCAGCCAATATCAGACAAGCTGATACAGTAATGGGGCAAAGGGGAGATCCCAATTGGGAATAAGTGGGAGGGGCTTACCAGCTCCGGCATACGCCTTACAACCAAGGAAAACCTCCCGAAAACCTTGGTCGGAGCCGGGGGATTAGGGACCAATTTAAATTATCTCCGGGACTTGCCCCGGACAAAAATGGATTATCGAGAGAACACGAATGCACTCACGACAATCAAGGATCGGACGCACGAGTTACTCTCGTAATCTCGCAGAGATCAGCTCGACCAACAGTGGACAAGCATCTCCCTACAGGAACCGCACCCGTGGGCACGGTCGGGTTGCTAGTAATTATATAAAGTTCTACATGAACCACAGACATTGCCCAGGTGGGGTGGCTTGCGTGCCTCAACGATGCAGATAGCCGTACCGTAGGTGCAACCACAGCGGAGGGGTATCTGTGGAGAGGCCAGACAAACGTGTGGTTCCTGAAGAGGGGCAGCAGCCTTTTCAGTAGTTACAGGGGCAACAGTCTGGATGATTGACTGAGCTGGCCTTGTAACATCAGCTAATGTGGCCTTGCCACACAGTTACTGCGAACGGCTGAAAGCAAGGGGAAACTACAGCCGTTACCTTTCCCGAGGACATGCAGCTCTACTGTATGAACATATGATGATGGCATCCTCTCGGGTAAAATATTCCGGAGGTAAAATAGTCCCCCATTCGGATCTCCGGGCGGGGACTACTCAGGAGGATGTTATCATCAGGAAAGACAACACTGGCATTCTACGGATCGGAGCGTGGAATGTCAGATCCCTTAATCGGGTAGGAAAATTAGAAAATTTAAAAAGAGAAATGGATAGGTTGAAGTTGGATATAGTGGGGATTAGTGAAGTTCGGTGGCAGGATGAACAGGATTTCTGGTCAGGTGAGTACAGGATTATAAATACAAAATCAGTTGGGGGTATCACTGGAGTAGGACTGATAATGAATAAGAAAATAGGAATGCGGGTAAACTACTATGAGCAGCACAGTGATCGCATTATCATTGTCAAGATAGATACGAAGCCAACACCGACAACGGTAGTACAGGTTTATATGCCAACTAGCTCTGCCGATGATGAGGAGATCGAAGAAATATATGAGGAGCTAAAGGAAATTATTCAGACAGTTAAAGGAGAGGAAAACTTAATTGTGATGGGAGACTGGAATTCGGTAGTAGGAAAAGGAAGAGAAGGAAAAATAGTAGGTGAATATGGACTGGGCAGGAGGAATGAAAGAGGAAGTCGCCTGGTAGAATTTTGCACGGAACATGATTTAATCGTAACAAACACGTGGTTTAAGAATCACAAAAGAAGGTTGTATACATGGAAGAGACCAGGAGACACCGGAAGGTATCAGATAGATTTTATAATGGTAAAACATAGATTCCGGAACCAGGTTATAAATTGCAAGACATACCCAGGGGCAGATATAGACTCTGACCATAACCTGTTAGTCATGAACTGTAGGCTGAAGCTGAAAAAACTGCAGAAAGGTAGGAAAATAAGGAGATGGGATTTAGATAAATTGAAGGAAAGTGAAGTTCTGGAGAATTTCAGAGGGAGATTTAGGCAACAATTGACAGAAACGGGGGGAAATAAAACAGTAGAAGAGGAATGGGTAGCATTGAGAGATGAAATAGTGAAGGCAGCAGAGGACAAAATAGGTAGAAAGGCAAGACCTACAAAAAATCCCTGGATATCACAGGAAATACTAAATTTAATTGATGAAAGGCGAAAATATAAAAATGCAGTAAATGAATCAGGCATAATGGAGTACAGACGACTAAAAAATGAGATTTACAGAAAGTGCAAAATGGCTAAGCAGGAGTGGCTAGAAGCCAAATGCAAAACTGTAGAAGAATGTATAAGAAGGGGAAAAGTAGATACCGCCTACAGGAAAATAAAAGAGACATTTGGGGACAAGAAGAGCAGATCTACGAATATTAAGAACTCAGATGGGAAACCAGTTCTCAGCAAAGAAGGGAAAGCTGAAAGGTGGAAAGAGTACATAGAGCAGCTCTACAAAGGAAATGAACTTAGAGACGATGTTGTGGGAAGGGAAGAGGAAGTAGATCAAGATGAAATAGGAGATTCTATACTGAGAGATGAATTTGACAGAGCCCTGAAAGACCTAGGCCAGAACAAGGCCCCAGGAGTAGATGACATACCTTCAGAGCTACTAAAGTCTCTGGGAGAGCCAGCCATGACAAGACTATTTGAACTGGTGTGTAGGATGTATGAGACAGGCGAAATGCCCTCAGAATTTAAGAAAAATGTAATAATCCCCATTCCAAAGAAATCGGGCGCAGACAGGTGTGAAAATTACAGAACCATCAGTTTGATAAGTCATAGTTGCAAAATTTTAACACGAATTATCTACAGGAGAATGGAAAAGCTGGTAGAAGCTGACATCGGGGAAGATCAGTTTGGATTCAGAAGGAACATAGGAACCCGGGAGGCAATACTCACTTTACGTCTTATCTTAGAAGATAGATTAAGGAAAGGCAAACCTACATTTTTAGCTTTTGTAGATTTGGAGAAAGCATTTGACAATGTTGACTGGAATACACTGTTTCAAATTCTGAAGTCAGCAGGGGTAAAATACAAGGAAAGGCGAGTTATTTACAACTTGTACAAAAGCCAGACCGCAGTTATTAGACTAGAAGGGCATGAAAGGGAAGCATCAGTTGGGAAGGGAGTGAGACAGGGTTGTAGCCTTTCTCCGATGTTATTCAATTTGTACATCGAGCAGGCGGTGAAGGAAAGCAAGGAAAAATTTGGTGAAGGAATTAAAGTTCAGGGGGAAGAAATAAAAACATTGCGTTTTGCTGATGACATTGTAATTCTGTCAGAGACAGCAAAGGACCTGGAAGAGCAGTTGAATGGAATGGACAGTGTGTTGAAGAGAGCGTATAAAATGAACATTAACAAGAGCAAAACAAAAATAATGGAATGCGGTCTTAGAAAATCAGGAGATGCTGAAGGAATTAGATTAGGTAACGAAACAATGAAGGTGGTAGATGAGTTTTGTTACTTGGGTAGTAAAATAACATGCGATGGTCGCAGTACAGAGGATATAAAATGCAGAATGGCAATGGGAAGAAAAGCATTTTTGAAAAAGAGAAATTTGCTAACATCGAATATTAATTTAAGGGTAAGGAAGTCTTTTCTGAAGGCATTTGTGTGGAGTGTTGCCTTGTACGGGAGTGAAACATGGACGATAAGCAGTGCAGACAGGAAGAGAATAGAGGCTTTCGAAATGTGGTGCTACAGAAGAATGCTGAAGATTAGGTGGGTAGATCGCATAACTAATGAAGAGGTACTGAACAGAATTGGTGAGAAAAGGAATTTTTGGCATACCCTGACTAAAAGAAGGGATCGCTTGGTAGGACACATTCTTAGACATCAGGGAATCGTAAATTTAGCATTGGAGGGAAGTGTGTGGGGTAAAAATCGCAGAGGGAGACCAAGAGACTCGTATAGTAAGCAGATTCAAGTGGATGTGGGTTGCCGTTCTTATGAGGAGATGAAAAGGCTTGCTCAGGATAGGGTAGGGTGGAGAGCTGCATCAAACCAGTCTCCGGACTGAAGACCATAACAACAACACAACTACATAATAATACCTGCGAGTGATTCTGTTCACATTAAGATATAGGTGTTGTTTAAATAAACGATGTAATCTCAAGAGATTTACAGGTGAGAATAAAATTAAAATATTCGGCTACGTATTTTTCATTATTCGAAATGAAGCTGTTTCAAAGTTATTCGTCGAAGTGTATTGGAGAATGCTTGAAACATGGCATCCGAACCTGCGAGAACTCAAGTAAGTGCTGTAAACCGTTGGAATCGTTTTATTACATTAATCACAGTGGACGTAAAATAATATTAAAAACTAAACACACATAACAGCACAAAAGATGACATACAAATAAATAGATATCACAGCCATCTCTCTCGGTTACAGTCAGTCGCGCTTTATCAATAAAATCACATAAGCGATTTTATCAGAATTGTAATCCTCCTCTGAGAAAATGACATTTGTTTGGATCCAGCAGCATAAGAATTCCTTCAAACGAATTTTGTAGTGTTTAAATGCAAAGAGCGGTGTCTCAACTGAGAATTCTTCAGTCGGAGTAACGGAACGAGCAATATTCGATCTCTTATTAGAACAGATAATTTTTCTGAAGACATAAATAAATAACTGTCAGAACGTAATATTCAAGATGGTGTTGTTTGTAAATCAAAATTGTAGCCTGCAGCAAATAAACGAAAGGTGACAGCTGACAGTGACAAAAGCAGCGCGGAAATCAACCAAAGATAATAACAGTCGCTAGTTACTGCAATCTTCAGTGTATAAAGTTCTACAAATTTCGCGAAGCGGAATTAATGTTTGTAATTAAAGGGCTTGTAGTTTTAATTGACTCAAAGTGAATTATACACGAAACTCTTTCCGCGAACGTGAGCTCAAAAGCGCAAGCTGCATCATACCTTAATAGGATTGCGTAGCTCCTCTTCCTCATTAGCAATGGCCTAAGTGTTGCTCTCACAAATTCGTTCTCCTGTTACCTGCGTCTATGCTTTTCTCTCGTGTTTCAGAACAAAACTTCACTCTTGCTCATCATACAATCAGTAGCAATCCGCTTGCTGTGTAATCATCTACAAGAACCTTTATTTACTTCAAAGAGAAATAAAACAGTTTCATACAGAGATATAACTGCCAAATGACAAACATGCTAATTCAAAGAAAGTAGAGAGTTTCTAGAAAGATGTAACTGCTTGATACCCTTTCAAATGTTAGTACCGAAAGGAAAGTACATATAAAATATCCAAGCAGGACAGGTCATTCACCGACTTTCCTTTTTATGCCCAACTAACAGGACTGAATGTATTTAATACGGGTGGGGTATTGCACTCACCTTCAGTTTTGGTGATATTAAGGATCACATTACAAAATAAACAAGGAGGAAATCGCTGACATTATAATACAGAATAAAACTTTGAACACTATGATTGCTAAATCTATTAAGTTGAGAGTGTGGAACGTGCAATCATTTTTTGCGCGTTTAGTGTTTCGCGAAGCAAATTTTTCTATGCAGCCCCAAGTTCTGAAATTGCAGGCACTGCAAAAGATAAGAGTTTGTTTCTGTCTCCTGAATGTCCCACACTTATAATGGATGATTTCACAAATGTCCAGAACAAATGGATTTTCTGCATATGAACAGATGGATCGTCCGATGACACAAATTAAACAGAATGATTTACGAATGTCACAAAATAGCATGTGCCTAGTCATGAAGTGCAAAAACAAAAAATCCAATGGAATAAAATACGGAAACAAAACAACATAGTCAACAAACAGCACCATATGCAGACTAGCATCCACCAACATTTACCACTGAAGATGCCTTAAAAATAAAGGCCAAATGCATATGGAAAAATAAAGTTGTATTATTCAGTCGCATAGAAGGCTTACATCAATAAATATCCACATTATAAAAAGTATCTGTGGGACAAAGGAACAATAAAGAAACAAACAATGTTAATGGTGTAATAATACTTGTAACTTGTCTAAAATTGGTGAAAAAAAAAAGAAAAAAAAAAAAAAAAAAAAAAAAATACTTATGCACCGCTACCTCACGGACTGTCCCACACTCTCTAGTTAATTTTATTATGTGGTGTCTTTTCTGATTGATACGTATCGTAAACAAAATTCACTCAGGCCCTATAAATTAAGGAATTTCCGATACTAATACCTTGCAGTACATCATATTTCACGCTTAGCACATCTTGTACTAACAAACTACTATCTGAGGGTGTTTTATGAAATTGGATTCCAGGTGATAGCCCATTTTTGACTACCTATTAGCAGAATGAGTATAAATACGGCCAATCTAAAGTTTTAATGAATAGAACTACCATTCCCAGTCTCGAAAAAAATCTCCTTGTATCCGCTGCGAATTGCAATCCCTTAAGTAAATCTTAAGCATTGTAAATTTTCTCCTCTGAGATTTAAGTAATGTCAAATCACCAATGCTAAACCTCATTGAACATCGATTAAATTTCACAGATAAAACCCTGTAATAACATTAATCAACGTAATAACAACACTATCAGTTAAAATTTTTGATATCTCCTCATTATAAGCTCTGATATTATTTTCATATTTTGTAACTTACTATCTACTAGAAATCGGTATACATTGTAGTGAATGTTTCTCTCTGGTTTACGTCTATTCTTTCCCATCAGTTTGTCCTATTATCGTTAGCTTTATCTTTATTTCTTCTGGTCTTTCTTTATTAGCCGCAGCGGAACGGCCGAACGCATTGAGGCGGTATGTTACAATGCGCGAGGCCGTTCACCGTCGGGGGTTCGAATCCCCCCTCGGGCATGGATGTTTGTGCTGTTTGTGTGTGTAGTTTGTAACTTTAGGGATTGATGACCCCACAGTTAAGTCCCATGAGCTTTACAAACATTTGAGCATTTTTTCTTTACTACATTAATTGGGTGAAAATAAAGTTGTGATGACCTTCATTTGGTATCAGTATATACACAGCTTTCGAGTTCCATGCAAAATAAATAATTTTTTTTCTGTATACGGAAAATGCTCGACTGCTGACCTGGCCAGCACATTCTCCAGATCTCTCACCAATTGAAAACGTCTGCTCAATGTTGGCCGAGCAACTGGCTCGTCACAATACACCAGTCACTACTCTTGATGAACTGTGGTATCGTGTTGAAGCTGCATGGGCATCTGTACTTGTACACGCCATCCAAGCTCTGTTTGACTCAATGCCCAGGCGTATCAAGGCCGTTATTACAGCCAGAGGTGGTTGTTCTGGGTACTGATTTCTCAGGATCTATGCGCCCAAATTGCGTAAAAATGTAATCACACGTCAGTTCTAGTATAATATGAATACCCGTTTATCATCTGCACTTCTTCTTGGTGTAGTAATTTTAATGGCCAGTAGTGTATATCTACGGTATTTGGCATGACGTTAGAAGTTATTTCATCTACATTGTAAATTGTTATTCGCGAGACATCTCGCTGAGAGTACACATACATACCAATGAATGGTTCAAAAATGTTCAAATGTTTGTATAGTCTATGGGACTTAACGACGGGGTCATCAGTCCCTAAACTTACAAACTACTTATGAACTACTTACGAACTAGGACGGCACAAATATCCATGCCCGAGGGGGGATTCAGCGCCTGGAGCGCCTCAGTCCCCTCGGCCACCGCGGCCGGCACCAATGAATAGTCATTCGTTATTACAGTTAGACATATAGTTCATGAGATACGAAGTCATAAACAATTTGGTTCATGAAAAACCGCCTTCATCACGCATGAGGTTTGGATTTATTACGTCTTTACTGCTAACACCATTCACTACATCTTTTGCAGACATTAGGCACATATACCACTGAATGTACCTTCGAATTTACATCATAATCAAGCCCCCACAATCCCGTAAGCAGCCGACTACGAACAGCGGAAAAATTGACGAGCGCCGAAGCGGCTATTGTGGTGGCAAGCTTCCGCGCGAACTTTAAATGTGCGTAAGACTTTTGATTAGAGAGAGTATTCATTTAAGTAAACTCGCGAAAACTATGTCTAACTGAAATATATAACTACCAAACAGCTTCAGACTCCTTGAATATACAGCAACTATCGGTTGTTTGTAAATTTATTACACATACGGTGTAGAAATTGGCCAACAGCGTTTCCTCTTCCTAACGAAACCGCACTATAAAATTTATATTTTTAGCGTTCTAAGCGCAGCATATGAACG
Source organism: Locusta migratoria (assembly GCA_026315105.1). Classification (NCBI taxonomy): domain Eukaryota; kingdom Metazoa; phylum Arthropoda; class Insecta; order Orthoptera; family Acrididae; genus Locusta; species Locusta migratoria. Next base: position 120,791,009 of record CM048747.1, read on the forward strand.
GAATTTATCGTCAGACATGATTTTTTGGCACTTTCTCAGTATATTCTAAGAGTGTGAAACTTTTGTACAAACATTAATTTCGGAAGAGTTTCACACTTTACGTCTTTGCTTTAGTGCTGTATTCTCTAATATTTAGATATGTCATAGCATCAAAAAATGAAACAGGGCTGCCTGAATAGCTAATGTTAAAAACCGATTGTGAAAGTGAAATATGCCAGCTGTATAACTGAAAAATAGCTTTGTGAATACAGCAACCAACCACTACCAAATTCTTTTAAGAACACGAAGCATGCCGTAACTTTTTCTTAGCTAATGCATGTAACATTAGCATTAGGGTATCTAGCAAAAATATTAGCATGTTTAATGCTGTAAGCCAAATAGCTTACAGTTGCGTTAACTGCTCAAAAGTCAACAACTATTGTCATAGGGTTCAACTTCACAAAGTGCATCCAGTGTGGCTATGTGTCATTAATATATGGAACAATATACAGTTCTGTAAACCTATATGTCAAGCAGATGACCTTTCAATTCTGTGTTAAAAGTTGCTAATATTAATTTCATAAACAAAAATTCGAACTGCAGTGAGGCAACTAATCTCGTGACTCCAATAGTTATTTTAAACAATCATAAAATGAAACTGTTTGAAGTTCCTGTCAACCAGTACAGCCTAAAGTAGCTCCTATTGAAGGGCTGCCAGTATTGTAATAGCCTGTTATTTATTTCATTCAATCCTATATTGTATTGAATAACAGCCTGTTAAGCAAGAGTAACTATCTCTGAACACAAGTAGTAGGGCTACTTGTATTCCTGAGAACTATACATGGGAAGACAGTATTCGTTCTTTTTATTCCTTTTTTAAATCGATTTATGCATTTAAACGCTGAGCATATCGTCACTATCATGCTTCATCTACACTGCAATACTCAAACAATACAGACATGACTACCAACTGACTATATATACCGCAGTAGCTACACAATACTCGATTTATCTGCTAACAACACTCGTATTTATGTGACGCTTGCCACCACCATGGCGCCCGGCCGAAGGTTCAAATTATCCCGCGACAGCAGCGCTGTTAGGGAATCTAGTTATTTTTACAAGGTCTTTGATCATAATACCACAAATGTTCAAATGTTTGTTAAGCTTATGGGACTTAACTACGGGGTCATCAGTCCCAAAACTTACAAACTACTTACGAACTAGGACGGCACAAATATCCATGCCCGAGGGGGGATTCGAACCCCCGACCGTAGTGGCCGTGCAGACCGTGACTGGAGCGCCTCAGTCCCCTCGGCCACCGCGGCCGGCCATAATACGACACATACTTCAGGAGATATGACGTCATAAACAATGAAATTTCCAAATAAAGAAAACTGTAACCAATTTCTAGCTCATCTGCATGCAAATATTTTATATAGTGTAGTGAAAAATGCCACCTTTGATCCTCTGGGTGATAAAGAGCAACATGGAAGCTCTGAGGAGGCACGCTCTCCACCCTCAGCGAACAATATGAAATGTGCTCTAGAAGTTAAAAAGCGATTTAGAATACTTTAGCCTGTGGAAGAGTCATGCCACAGCCATGATGAAAGTACAACCACGTTTTTTCTAACCGAATCCACTGACAAATCGTAGTCAATTTATTGGCGAGTGTCCCCGGAGTGTGATGATATTGCAATACACGACTTAAAATAGAAGTTTACAGTACCTGCAAATTTCCCTTCTTCCTAACTGATGAAGAACATTATATCCTACTACGTTACCAAACATCACACTTTATACTGATCACATCTAACCTTAGTCAGACTTCATTACTCACTGTCGCATAGTAAAGTCCCATTAGAACCATTAAGCCATTAATAAAGAAATAATATTTTCCCCATTTTAAAGTGATTTAATTTGTGATGGCTTTCCGTTGATGTTGTAATGGCTTGATATTGCCTCGGCCACTGCTATCTCTATGTTATCACCAAAACTACTGAAACAGAATTACCATAAATAAACCTTACTTTATAACAAAATACAATTTTTCTCTTATTTGGGTCAGAAACATTCCAATAAGCAACTTGTTAATGAAACTTCCTGGCAGATTAAAATTGCGTGCCGGAACCGGGACTCGAACCTGGGATCTTTGCCTTTTCGCGGGCAAGCGCTCTATCGGGATAGCACAGCCGGTAGTGCGCTAGCCCGCGAAAAGGCAAAGGTCCCAGGTTCGAGTCCCGGTTGCGGCACACAATTTTAATCTGCCAGGAAGTTTCATATCAGCGCACGCTCCGCTGCAGAGTGAAAGTTTCATTCTGGAACTTGTTAATGAGATGACGAAATCACATAAGTAGCTGAAGATACAAAATCTGTAATTTACACGTTACAGACTTGTGTCAAACTTTGAAAATCAGAAAGAGATACAGAAAGAATGATAATATAAGAGCGGATCGTGAGTTATACTTGGATAGCTCAGTGGGTAAGAATATCTCGCACCAAAGAGAAGTTTCTGGGTTTGAGCCCCGGTCCGACTCGCAGTTTTAATATTTTTTATAGGAGCGCACACGGCAAATGAAAGCCTCTGAGTGCTTACCGTATTTAATTTCGCATTATCAGAAAACGGCATTTCGTGCAAAAGCAGTTCCTGGCCAGGTGCCACGTCTCGTTCGCTTCCTGCTGTTAACCGCTTCGCTCGATTAATCGCCCGAGTAATTGGTTTTGACGTATTACTGAAATATCGTGATTGTCTAATTACACACATTAGCTGGCGGTAGGACTATCATTATCGTAATGCACTTGCTCCTTATTGCCTCTGCGATAATGTGACAAGTGCTATACAGTTCCGAGCTAGCAGTAACGGCTAAGGAAAAATAGAGGATCGTGTGAACACCACAGTGCATCGCTGCAACACTGTTAATGCACCTTTAGTGAGTCTAAGGTCGCGAAAGTTCCACCAGAAGGGAACTGTAAACGAGAAATAAGCGAGGAAAGGCGGAAGGACTAAAATTATTGAACAGTGCTCGTACTCGCCTGAAGAGGAGTAAGGAATTACGTTCAAGACATACAGCAGATGAATTAATCTAGCACATATAGGAGCGTTCTATAAGGAACATTCACGTGAAACAGCATGTCAGTCAAAAATGTTCAAATGTTTGTGAATCTATTGGACCAAAATGCTATGTTCATCAGTCCCTAGCCCTACAAACTAATTAAAAAACGCACAGTAAGAACAACACATACGACCATGCCCGGGGGACGACTCGAACCTCCGGCGGGAGCGGCCGCTCAGTCTGTAGCGTGAAGCTTTAGACGAGTGTTTTATAACATGGGGTCGCAAAGTCTTCTTCGGGAAGACGCGGTCAAACGAGGTAGTACTTGTAGAATGAAAAAAACAGGAAGTATGGATACGTGGGTTTCCACAATACCACAATTTCTTATTGTCATCAGTACTGATTTGAACAGAACAGACTTTTTTACAATAAATACTCCACGTTAACGATGAATGATCGAAAATCCTAAAAACGGTATTCGGGAACCTATCGATAGCTAAATTAACGAGAGGCAATAAGTAAGTCTGAGAAATTCGAAGAAACGTCATGTAATTTAGAGATTGCCTGTACGATAGGACTTACGAACGATAATTCGCTTCCTTATCTGTAACGTGAAACATTCGTCATGAAACATATATTTTTCTATCGAATTTAATGTAAGAATAGTATACTGTGTTCCATTCCGAAAAATTGACTACGAACTTGACCCTATAATGTACAAAACTGTACTTTTTTTATATCTAAGAATATTTATCAGCAGAAGAAAATACAACATTCGCTGTCTTTGAATTCACACGCATAGCTGTGATACAGTGCGGTGTGTGGGGTATCTGGGAGGGGGCGGCGCCAGTATATTTTTACTTGGAAGGGGGGTCCGAACCCAAAAAGGTTTAAAAATGCTGTAGACCACGCGGCTGCTCCCACGCGGCCATCATGTCAATATCTGTTGCTGTCACTTGAGAAATCGTCAGCCATCATCACGTATAACAACGAATTACACACGGTTTCCATACTATTAATTTTGTGTTATCTGAAAATTTCGCAGTGAACTGCAAAGGATGAGAATAATTTTCAAAAGCGTGCTTTTACGACTGGCTTACATAACATAGCCCTGTTAAAGACATTTACACTTTTTTAAATTATTGAATGTAATAAAATCGACATAATTGCATTTGACCGGAGAATCCGAAACAGCAACGAGATCTCGCAACAAAGTTGGCTGCAGCCTTCCTCAGTCTTGATGTAGAACGACATTCCATAGCGGTCCTGCACCTCACTGTTGCCTGCATCGTATCAGACGGAATGTTTGTATTTCTATCGGACCAAACTGCGTGGTCAACAGTGCGTAGCTTACAAACTACTTAAACCTAGGTAAACTAACCTACGGACAAACACACACACACCCATGCCCCAGGGAGGACTCGAACCTCCACGGCGACCAACCGCGCGCTCCACAGCGAGACGCTTTAGACCGCTCGGCTACTCCACCGCGACCCCTCCCCCCCCCCCCCCCCCTCTTACAAGTAAAAAAATTCTGGCGACGTCTCTCCCCACCTCGCTGTCACCGTACTGTAAATGATGTGTGTGAATTCAAAGACAGCGAATTTTTATTTTCTTCAGTAGATAAAACATTCTTGTAAACATAAATAAATAAAAATAAAAAAACAGAATTCTGCATTTTAGGGTGAATTTTAGTCTATTTTTCGAAATGGAACACATTATCCTATTTACTTTTTTTTTTCTTATTGCCGCTTGTGGCCGCGGCAAGTGTTTCTTGAGTGTTTCTAAGGCTTTGCTTATTTATCTTGAAACTCATAAAAAGAACCAGTAAATAAATAAAAACAAATATATTTCATAATTGTCGTTGGTATACCAAATTACAGGTGTATAGGTCAGGTTACCGTCTTTTGCAACTGTAAATTAGCATACTTTAGACCAGACTCGTTTCGCTTTTTTTAGTTATCAAATTACTTCGTTGACCTTTTTTTTTTTTTTTTTTTTTTTTTTTTTTTTTAAAGTACTCACGTTGCTGCTTACTTTCACTATTTAAAATTACAATTTCAAAAATTCAAATGTTCAAATGTTTGTATAGTCTATGGGACTTAACTACGGGGTCATCAGTCCCTAAACTTACAAACTACTTATGAACTACTTACGAACTAGGACGGCACAAATATCCATGCCCGAGGGGGGATTCGAACCCCCGACCATAGTGGCCGTGCAGACCGTGACTGGAGCGCCTTAGTCCCCTCGGCCACCGCGGCTGGCAATTACAATTTCTTATACAATTTGCAGAAAACTCGCAATTTCTTTAGCCTGGCGGGCAACAGGCTATAGAAATGTGACCGCAAGTGGCAATATGAGTGCTACAAAAAACATAAAAACTTGACCACTGAAGATACTTTACAATAAAGCGAAACGCGTCTGGTCTAAAGTAAACTAATTTACAGTTTAAAAGGACGGTAGCCTAAGCTATACAAACTGTATAACTGCAACTGTGGAGAAAGTAAAAAAATAAATAAATAAATAAAAATAAAAAATGAAGCAATTTATCAGTGTCATGTTGAGTGTGGGGTTGACAGATAGTTCATCGTGGGAGAAAAAGGGTCAGAGATGAGATAATAACAAACAGTGATTTTATTCCGCCTTAGTTCTTCTTCTTCTCCTTTGAGTAGGTCTGTCCTCAGACAGGTTTCAAGCGGATGTCCTCCACTTCGCTCTGTTCTGGGCATCCTCCTTCATTTGCCTGTAGTTCCTTCCTTTCTTCAGGTCAGTCAGCATTCCAAATCTTCTCCTTCCTCTCCCTCTTCTTCCTTCTACTTTTCCTTCCATTATTCTTAGCAGCAGACAATTCCTACGTCATATGTGCCCCAACTAAGATTTTTTCCTCTTCTGGATTGTCGTAATGAAGGTCCTTTCCTCTCCTACCTTGCGCAACACCTCCTCATTTTTCATTCTGTCGGTCCACTCCACTTTTTCCATTCTTCTCCATAGCCACATTTCAAAACTTCATAAATATTTTTGTTCTTTGTGTCTGATTGTCCACGTTTCAGATCCATATAACACTACGCTCCACACAAAACATTTGATAGTTATCTCAGCCTATATTATAAAATAGTTTAGGTGCACTAGAAGTCTAAGGATTATTGTTTTCTAAGGAGACGAAATTCGAACTGTAACGCTATTCTTGTATGTTGCATAAATACTATGAGACGACGGTTCAGTATACGAGAGCAGCTAGTTACAAGGAGATAACAGATGGTACACTATATTATAAATGTGTTGAAATTTATAGTACAAGCAGTACCAGCAGTACCAGCAGTACCAATTTAAATATTTCAAAGTACGATTGTGGGTAGGTGTCGTGCTAAGCTATGGGATATAAATTTCATTATCGAATTCGCAGGCGGTAGCAAATAATCTTAGCGCGATTCCTGTCGAAACGGAAAACAGTATTGTTTTATTTCTGCTCCGCCCTTTTTATCGGCCCTGAATTGAGATGTAAAGCTATGCCAGTAGATTGAGATTTTTCCCTCTATTAATGAAGCGATCGGCCTCTCCTCCGCGGCTCAGAGCGTAGACTAACAGTGCGCTAATTGACTGGGAAAAATACGGGCAAACTGCCAGCGGTAACGATGGGGCAGCGGCAATGTAGATGTTCCGAGTAGATGCACGCGCCACAGACGTCCCTTATTATACGACGCGGGGGCAGAAACGCTTCCTAGGGACGCGTAAATATGCACGGCATCTTAGTGGCTCTCGTGCCGCGATTACGTTTCCCTAAGCGCACTGAATGATTAGGGGAAATGGATAGCCGTCGACGCTTCGAGTTCGGTTTATATATAGACACTTTAAGAGCGGCCATCCACCAGCTGTTGCGGCTGCGGCCCGAGACGGCAGACAGATCCTCCCTATTCACAAAGACTCCTCCTGGGAGCCGAGCGACACTTTACGACGGAAGTCTCTAGGAAAACGTGCAGGCGCGAGGGAGGGAGAGGAACGCGAGACCATTAGCCTTGCAGTGAAGGAAGGCGGTGCGCGCATGCGCGAGCCGAGCGATCGGGTTGGCAGTGACAGGCGGCGAGGCGGTTGCCATGGCGACCCGGTCGCCGTGGCCTTGAGACTCGACATTCCTCGCTCGCAGTCTGCCATTTTCTCATACACGCTGCCCGCTGCCACTGCGGTCGAGACCTCGCTCGCCGCTTATTACAACGAGGCCGCGGGGGGAACGGGAAGAGCAAGCAAGGGACACGGCAGCGGGAAAAAAATAAAACGGAAAAACGTGGAAAGGGAGACGACACGAAGGCCAACAAAGATAACCCGGGTGTCGATTCGACTCTCACATTCGCGTGACTCAATTTGAAAACAAAAACAAATGAGCGGCGGCCGAGCGCTGATGATAGCATCGGTTCGTGATGTATCGCGGCGTTTACACTTCATTCGTCCTAGCATCGGTTCAATCACGGGATGTAATTGAATGAGATTGCGCACGATTTTCTTACGACCTCCTCGGATAACTACTGGAAATGGGCAGCTCGTTTTCCAGCGACAGTATTGTTTATTTCTCGTGTTCCGGCTCCGTAACCAGCGAGATGCCAGCTGATTAGCGCACGGTGCGGCTGGCTGCGTACAGAAATAAAACGAAACGCCCCGAGGGAAGCCACTGCGATCTGGCGCTCTAGCGCGAAAAGGATACTGCCTGAGAAACTGAAATTCCAACCGTTCCAAGAACTTTTACATTTCTTGCCCTTTTTCCTGCCAAAAAAGATCGTCGTATAGATTTAAAAACTGACCCGCAATCGAACACTTTTGTCTTCGGAACAGTATTGGCGCTGCGCAGTTTTTGATGCTCCGTAATTTACAGCGTGAAGGTGTGGTCCGAAACTAAAATACATAAACGGAGGATGCAGCTTTTGCGTTACGATGTTGTTATCTCTTCTCTCGTGTTTTAGAGTGGGCATAAAACTGCTGCACGAGGTTTATGACCATTTCGTCTTGCCAGCTCTTCGCGGGTCACTTTGATGGTGTTAACCACAAAATTTCGTAACTCCACGAGAAGGTGAAAAGTTCAACAGCATGGAGCAGAGGACAAAGATTTTGTTTAGCAATAATAAGATGATACTGTTACTTTTGTGTTGCCATTTTTAATTCTTATTTATTAAGGCTTTTGGTTACAATGACCAGACAGCGGTTATTACAGTGGCAACATTAGAACAGAATTGAAATTCTTACAATGTATATCACAATATTAATAAGTATCGAACATCATACAGCCTTAGAATAAAAGTAGAAAAATCATATGTACAAGATATAAAACAATACATATTTAACAGTACTAGTGACAGATGTAATACAACGAAAGTGCAAACAGCATAAAACAAAATGAGAGTTGCAAATACCTATAAAAGTCAAAATATAATATAAAATTACTTATGCTGTTTCAAGCTGTGCATATTCAAGGTAAACACACCAGCTCCTAAATTAGAGCCGTATGTCGGTGACTTTGAGGTAGTCCTTCAGTAAACTGTACTTGTCGAATCCATGAAGCAAGACAATGACACTTGTGGGAAGGAGATAACCCCTCGCAACCAACTAGCTTTCTGTTGCTATTTATACCCGATTATAGCCTTCGTCTGGAATGGCAACCTTTTGTAATAAATACGAGGGTCATCAGCATACAGCAAAACACAGAGGTGTCATGTATTCAAGTCACGTAAGAAACAGTAAGACAGCAGTACAGAATATGTGTCATACAAATATCGCATATGAAATAATGGGGAAACTGGAATAAATATGTCGAAGACACATGCTGCAGTGTAATAATTTATAACATGACAAAGTATGTTCTCACGGAGATAACTTTATAGTTATTTGTGGGTTAATAGTTTAAGCTATGTTAACCTTATTCACGCGTGATCAATTATTAACAGCACATTGGTAAGGTAATTCATTTGGGAATGCATTTATTGCTTTACCCAGGTGAACAAGCCCAATAACATTAATTAATCTTCAAACAACGATAAATCAGCTTGAGTGCGCCATTTGCAGTCTGTACCAGATAAAAGAATTAGGTGTCGAAATTACTGAAATGCAACAGAAGTAACTTTGTTTTCATTTCCTCAAATTCTATATTATTTTAGTACACTGGAGGAACGATTACAGTAACTCGTGACAAAACATATTCTGAAACACTCTCGATCACGCACTTAAGATTGAAAAGAAAACGACAGCTTGAATTGCGGTAATAATCAGAAGTACAAACGTTTATAGAGCTAAGGGAGCAAACTGTTGAGATCATCGGTCTCTAGACTTGAGTTATGCTAAGAACAGAACATACATCCAGGCTTGAGGGAGGACGAGAACCTCCGACGGGGAGCGAACGCGCAATCCGTGGCAAGGCGCCTTGAAACAAGCGGCCATTGCTGCGCGGCTGCAGTAATAAACATCTCGGCACCATTTTTTTCTAAATGTTAGCTCTCTCTCTCTCTCTCTCTCTCTCTCTCTATCTCACACACACACACACACACACACACACACACACACGACGAGTTTTATCATTTTAAAACTGCCTGCCTTTCTTCAGCGATCGTTTATGAATACAAATGGTAGTTGACATCACTCGGTCACAGAGATGTATTTTACCTGGTTTCGGCAACTATTAAAGTTTCATTATCAGAAATTACTAAGAATACATGACACATGATAACATACAAGCGATACATCTTAAGACACATTTTTTTTTATAAAATAACTGGCTATCCCCTATTTATTCACAACACTATTTATTCACAACCGATGCAAAAGCGTTGTATGTTTGCACCTATTACTCTCCTTCAAAGTAGTCGCCAGCGTCGTGTAGAACATGTTGCCAGCAATGCGGGAGGAGTAGTATACCGTTAGCAGAGCCTGTTCCGTTGATAGTACAAATGGGGCGGTCTACTGTCTCTCAAATCTTTGAAACAGTTCTGAGCGAATGTCACGAAGTGGTTCCTTCATCTTGGGAATCAAATCAGAGTCACTAGTCCGGGGTGTATGGTGGATGGTGCAGTACTTTCCAGTCCCATCGGCCGAACAGAGCAGACACTGCTTGCGTTGTATTCTACGCATTCTCAAGCAAAATGATGGGTGGGTTGCCAGAAAGTGTTGCCGTTTCTTTGGGAAAGCTGGTGTCAGGTGCTGCTCCACAAACGAACAGTAATATTGTGCATTGACGGTCTGCCGTGGAGGAACGTAATCCGTTAGGATAACACAATCACAGTCGTACACGATTATCACCATAACTGTCTCCATACTGGGACTCTGACGCACTTTCGCTGCGACGCATAATGACGCCATTCATGTTTCGCTTTTAAAAGGATTTAATGGGTCAGTAATTCCCGAGTACTAGGGGGATTTTTAAGTGGGTTTTGTGGAGGAAGAGGAGAAGAGTCAATATATTGCAATGTAACTAAGCAGATGGTGTAGATAATTTCTCCTACACCAACCACTTTGTTGCACTGCAATCTATTGACCATTCTCTGCACTTCCTGAAATGTGACCATGCTTTCATTATCATTTCTATTCCATTGCACCTCAAAATCTGACACATCATTGAAGGTTTCACCTACATTGAGCAACTCTTCAAAATATTCCCTCCATCTTTCCAAGAAATCCACAGGATTCACTACCAGCTTTCCTGATCCCTCCAAAATACTTGTTAATTTCTTCTTCCCTCCCTTTCGAAGATTACTAATTACGCTCCAGAATGGTATTCCCGCGTCGGATAATTGAAATGGCGTGGGAGTCGGAACGGGTTCCGTCTGACTTGACAAAAGCAGTAATCACATCAATATTCAAGCATGGAAACAGGACAGATTGTAACAACTACAGAGGTATCTCTTTAATTACTGTCGTGGGCAAAATATTCTCAGTTATTGTTGAAAAGAGAGTGCGAGTATAAGTTAAAGACAAGTTGGATGACTTAGAGGCTCTCAGTACCAGATCTTGAGATTACGGCAGATAATGGAGCAGTGCTACGAGTGGAACAGGAAATTCTATCTATGTTTTATTTACCTAGAAAAAGCCTTATGACTGTGATCCTAGGAGGAAGCTGTTGTCAGTTCTACAAGATTATGTATAAGGAGGCAAACTTCAGCAAGCAATTAAAGGTCCTTACGTAGATTGTCTGGTGGTAATGGCAGCTGACGGTAAAATCGATCACTGTAGTTTTAGCGGTAAGATGTTCAAATGTTTCAAATGTTTGTATAGTCTATGGGACTTAACTACGGGGTTATCAGTCCCTAAACTTACAAACTACTTATGAACTACTTACGAACTAGGACGGCACAAATATCCATGCCCGAGGGGGGATTCGAAACCCCGACCGTAGTGGCCGTGCAGACCGTGACTGGAGCGCCTTAGTCTCCTCGGCCACCGCGGCCGGCTTAGCGGTAAGACAAGGCTGTAACCTGTCACTACTGTTGTTCATACTATTTATGGATCATATATTGAAAACAATAGACTGGAAGGGTGAAATTAAAGTAGGTGAAAACAAAACAAGCGGTTCCCATATGCGAACGACTTAAGATTTGATGGCAGGTTATATTGAAAGATTGCAATCGATCGTTTTAGAGCTAGATCAGAAGTGTAAGGGTCATGGTATCAAGATCAGCGTCTCAAAAACGAATGTAAAGTCTATTGGAAGGTGATTAAACAAATTAAGTGCCAAATTGCAGGAACGAAGTCAGAACAGTTGGGCAGTTTCAAGTACCTAGATGTATTTTCTCAGAGAATTGCAACATAGTGAAAGAACTGGAATGAAGATATAGCAAAGCAAATGCAGTGAGTGTTCAGCTACAGTCTACTCTCTTCCGCAAGGAGGACATCAGTACCAATATTAATTTAGCAATTCACAGCTCTATCTTTCGACCAAGTTTATTCTATGGGAGAGAAAGCTGGGTGGGTACAGGTTACTTTATTAATAAGATTGGGGTTGCAGATATGAAAGTAGTGAGTATGGTTGGAGGTAGAGATAGCTGGGAACTCTGGCAGGAGGAAGACCATAATGACGAATGAACACCATACATGAAGCAGGCTGAGATGGTGGAGTTGTGTTACATGCTTGAGAGAAGCAAACTTACCTAAAAGACTCATGGGTTTAGTAGTAGAGGGTAAGAGGAGTCCAGATAAACCAAGGAGAAAGTATTTGGATTGAGTGAAAAATGATTTTGAAGTAAAAGGCTTAAACCTTTCATTCCCACATTCTGAATTCAGCTTTGGTAACATTAAAATCCAGTGTTTTCTGTATTAATATAGTGCACTACACATCAAAGTATGAGATTTAAAATTTTTGATCGAACTATTGTTTTTTATGTCCTGTGTTTCACAGACGTTGGTATGGAAATATTACTTGGAACGTATTTTGTTGATAATTAACAGTATCAGATCAATAATGGTAGCTCAATCTTCGCCACGGCATCAAAGACAAGACAATTCACTGCTGAAATAAAATGGCATGAAGCACACTCACAGTCACAGCTACGTACAGAAGGGAACATAACACAGTCTCCAAGATGGACAAATTAATGCCTCAGAAGTGGCTAGACACCGTACCAAGCGGCAAAATGTTATTCATCAACAACAATGAGAGTTTAAGGACTGATACACAAAATACGGTACAAATCAGCTTTTATTACTAGGGGTGTTTTTAAGTAAGCGGTACTTACTTTTGAAATTAAAAAAAAGACGTGCTAAGATATCTTTATAATTTTATGCGCACTGGGTACCTCATCTGTTGTCTAAGCACTGATGCCATTACAGATTCTTCCTTTTTTACGTTATGTACTGAGTGTTTAAGATGCCTCCGATAATCGTGATTCCCGCCGACTGTGAAGTACGGGCTGTTATAAGATTTCTTAGTGCTAAAGGCCTAAAAGCGATCGATATTCATCGGTAGATCTGTGCAGTTTACGGAAAAAACATTATGAGTGATGGAATGGTAAGAAAGTGGGTGAGAGCATTTAAAGATGGTCGCATAAATGTGCATGATGAACAACGGAGTGGGAGTCTTTCGGTAGTTAATGAAAGTTTGGTGCAAGAAGTGGGCAAAAAAGTGAGAGAAATCAGATGCTTTACGATTTCCTCCTGGCGGGATGACTTTCCCAATGTTTTCGTAGTGTTTTGTATGGCATTGTGACCGAGCAAGACGACGAAGTCAAAACATTTGTGATGCAGCGGTTAAGAAGTCAGGCGGCAGACTTCTATGAAGAGGGTATTCAAAAACTGGTACAGTGTTATGACAAGTGCCTCAATATTGACGGAAATCACATAGAAAAGTAGATTAAGGTACAGGCTTTCACGTAAAAGAAGATTATTGACATATTTTAGCACTGAGATAACTTCGCACGTCTTTTTTTACTTTGTTGTCAAGGAACAACACTGGGAATGAAAGAGGCACCAATGTTAGCTTTGAATAGAGGATCATGGAGGAATTTTATTAGGCGGGGGAGGGGTGGGGAGTGTAGTCCGGACTGAACGCTGAAAGGCATAATCAGTCTCTAATATACCATGATGAATCCACACATAGCATCTACTTCTGTCTTCAGTAACTTCTGACTTTGGAATCGACGCCATTAAATAATAACAAAAATAAAAAGTAATAAAAAAACCGAGTTGCTGTTGGTGCGGTAAGTACAGGCTCGGAGTTGAAGGCCCCGGAGTGACTTCATTTAAAGTGGGCCCCGCAGGTAGCGTGGCGTGCCAGACCAGTCGTACTGTCCCTGTAATTGGTGGGATCGGGTCCGGCACTAATGTTTGGCCATTATTGAATAAGCGGCGTGGCGGCTTATCTAAGCGGAGCATCGGCTGCCGCGGTGGGCGTGGCGGCCGACGATGGTGCGATACCGCGCCGGGGAGGCTCGGCATGGCGTGGGATGGGATGGGATGGTGTTCTGAGGGTTGACGGCCGAGCGCCGACTGGCGTGTAATAGCCAGCCGCGGGCGCTGGCCGCTCCGTACCGCACCTGCGTACCAGCGATGCACCGCGCTGCCCGACACGGCGTACACCGTGCACCGCCTCTCTCAAAACCTGGCCACCACCACTGCTGCCAACTCTAAACGATCTTTTACGACAAAGCTACGTTTAGAAAATGCCAGCCGACCGCGGTGGCCGAGGGGACTAAGGCGCTCCAGTCACGGTTTGCACGGCCACTACGGTCGGGGGTTCGAATCCCCCCTCGGGCATGGATATTTGTGCCGTTCTAGTTCGTAAGTAGTTCATAAGTAACTTCCTGGCAGATTAAAAGTGTGTGCCGGAACCGGGACTCGAACCTGGGACCTTTGCCTTTCGCGGGCAAGCGCTCTACCACTGAACTACCCCGACACGACTCACAATGCCGCCTCACAACTTTACTTCCGCCAGTACCTCGCCTCCTACTTTCCAAACTTCACAGAAGCTCTCCTGCAAACACGCAAGACTAGCACTCCTGGAAGAAAGGATATGGTGGAGACATGGCTTAGGCACAGCCTAAGGGATGTTTCCAGAATGAAACTTTCACTCTGCAGCGGAGTGTGCGCTGATATGAAACTTCCTGGCAGATTAAAATTGTGTGCCGGAACCGGGACTCGAACCTGGGACCTTTGCCTTTCGCGGGCAAGCGCTCTACCACTGAGCTACCCCGACACGACGCACAATGCCACCTCACAACTTTACTTCCGCCAGTACCTCGCCTCCTACTTTCCAAACTTCACAGAAGCTCTCCTGCAAACACGCAAGACTAGCACTCCTGGAAGAAAAGATATGGTGGAGACATGGCTTAGGCACAGCCTAAGGGATATTTCCAGAATGAAACTTTCACTCTGCAGCGGAGTGTGCGCTGATATGAAACTTCCTGGCAGATTAATTTAATCTGAGCTTCTGTGAAGTTTGGAAAGTAGGAGGCGAGGTACTGGCGGAAGTAAAGTTGTGAGGCGGCATTGTGAGTCGTGTCGGGGTAGCTCAGTGGTAGAGCGCTTGCCCGCGAAAGGCAAAGGTCCCAGGTTCGAGTCCCGGTTCCGGCACACAATTTTAATCTGCCAGGAAGTTTCATATCAGCGCACACTCCGCTGCAGAGTGAAAGTTTCATTCTGGAAACATCCCTTAGGCTGTGCCTAAGCCATGTCTCCACCATATCCTTTCTTCCAGGAGTGCTAGTCTTGCGTGTTTGCAGGAGAGCTTCTGTGAAGTTTGGAAAGTAGGAGGCGATGTACTGGCGGAAGTAAAGTTGTGAGGCGGCATTGTGAGTCGTGTCGGGGTAGCTCTGTGGTAGAGCGCTTGCCCGCGAAAGGCAAAGGTCCCAGGTTCGAGTCCCGGTTCCGGCACACAATTTTAATCTGCCAGGAAGTTTCATATCAGCGCACACTCCGCTGCAGAGTGAAAGTTTCATTCTAGTTCATAAGTAGTTTGTAAGTTTAGGGACTGATGACCCCGTAGTTAACTCCCATAGACTATACAAACATTTGTACATTTGTACAGAAAATTTCAGAAGTTTACAGAAAATGCTGTGAACAAGTTCAAATGTTCAAATGTTTGTAGAGCTTATGGGACTTAACTACGCAGTCTTCAGTCCCTAAACTTACTAACTACTTCTACATCTACATCTACATAGATACTCTACAAATCACATTCAAGTGCCTGGCAGAGGGTTCATTAACCACTTTTATAACTTTTCTCTACCGTTCCATTCTCTAATAGCGCGCGGGAAGAAAGAACACCTAAATCGTTCCGTTTTCGATCTGATTTCTCTTATTTTATTGGGATCGTCATGTCTCCCTAAGATGGTGGGTGCTAGCAAAATATTTTCACATTCAGAACTAAAAGTCGGTGATTGAAACTTCGCAAACAGATCACGCCGCAATGAATAACGTCTATCTTTTAATGATTTCCACCCCAATTCGTGCAACATTTCCGTGACGCTTTCGACCCTGTAACGTGATAAAACAAAACGAGCTGCCCTTCTCTGAACCTTCTCAATGTCTTCCGTCAGTCCCACCTGGTGAGGGTCCCACAAGGGGCAACAGTACTCAAGGAGAGGACGCACAAGTGTGATGTAGGCAGTCTCTTTGGTGGAGCTGGTTCATCTTCGAAGCGTTCTGCCAATGAAACGTAACCTTTGGTTCGCCTTCCCCACAATATTTTCTATGTGTTCTCTCCAGTCAAAGTTGTTGTAATTGTAACTCCTAGGTATTTGGTAGAATCTACGAACTTAAGGTTTGACTGATTTATCGCGTAATTGTTCAGCGGATTTCTTTTAGTGTTCTTGTGTATTACTTCACACTTTTCTTTATTTAGTGTCGATTGCCAATTTTCGCACCGTGCAGAAATTTTGTCTAAATCGTTTTGCAGTTGCTTTTGATCCTCTGTTGACTTCACTAACCGATAAAGGACAGCATCATCCGCGAACAGTCTAAGGGAGCTATGCAGATTGTCTCCTAAATCGTTTATAAATACGAGGAAGAGTAGGGGACCTATAACGCTTCCTTGTGGAACACCAGATATCACTTCTGTTTTACTCGATGACTTACCGTCAATTACAACGAACTGTGTTCTTTCTGATAGGAAATCGTGAATCCAACTTATGAACTAGCTTATACTAAAGACGGCACAAACATCCATGCCCGAGGGGGGATTCGAAACTCCGACGGGGAATGGCCTCGCGCATCGCAACATAGCGCCTTAATGCTCTCGGCCGCTCCGTCGCGGCTGAAAAATTTCCAAAACAATTGTTGTTCTTGTGGTCTTCAGTCCGCAGACTGGTTTGCTGCAGCTCCCCATGTTACCCTGCCTTGTACAAGTCTCTTCATCTGACAATATGAAGAGTAACCGATAACTATTTGAATCTGCTTAATGTATTCGTCCCTCACATTGTTGTACAGCCAATAGTTGAGATAGTTGTTGGAAAAGCAACAGTAAATGCACTTCTGGATTCGGGAAGTTTTCTGACCAGAATAAAGAACAAACATTTAGCTATATTCCCAGTAAATAGCGTAACAAGACAGCTACAGGGGGGGGGGGGAGCAAGCCCATCAGGCAGGAGATGAGTTTAGAATTAAAATGTTGTGGATACGAATTTAATATCAGATGTTTTCCGATAAGTAGGTTGGTTCAAATGTTTGTAAATCTATCGGACCAAACTGCGTGGTCATCAGTCCGTAGCTTACAAACTACTTAAACTACGATAAACTAACCTGAAGACATCACACACACCCATGCCCAAGGGAGGACTCGAACCCCCGACGGCGAGCAACCGCACGATCCGCAGCGAGGCGCCTTAGACCGCTCGGCTACTCCACCGCGGCAAGTGGGTTGATGATTGATGTTATATTAGGTACAGATTTACTATGTAAATATAAAACATCTCTCAATTGTGTAGAAAAGTTTCTCGAGTTTGAAGTAGAAGGAATAAGACGAAAGGTGGAAGAACGTATTAACGAGGGAGAAATGTGTTGCCCATATTTCAATGACTGGGGCAGAGGAGGAATGTATTCCTATATACGAACAGATCAGGAGTATTGTGGAAAATGTTGTTGTTGTTGTTGTTGTTGTGGTCTTCAGTCCGGAGACTGGTTTGCTGCAGCTCTCCATAATACCCTATCCTGAGCATGCCTCTTCAACTCTACGTAAGAAAGGCAACCTACATCTGTCTGAAACTGCTTACTGTACCCGTCTCTTCGTCTTCCTCTGCGGTTTTTACCCCACCCACTTCCTACTAATGCTGACGATTCCTTGATGTATCAGAATGTGTCCCACCAACCCATCCCTTCTCTTAGTCAGGATATGCCAGAAACTTCTTTTCTCACCAATTCTGTTAAGCACATCCTCATTAGTTACGTAACCTTCCCTATCATTCGTCTGTAGCACCACATTTCAAAAGCTTCTATCATCTTTTTGTCTGAACTCCTTATCGTCCACGTTTCACTCCCATACAATGCTACACTCCAAACAGATGCTTTCAGAAAGGACTCCGAACGTTTAAGCTAATGTAGGATGTCAACAAATTTCGCTTATTCAGGAACGCTTTTCTTCCCATAGCCATTCTGCATTTTATATCTTCTTTACTTCGACCATCGGAAGTTATCTTGCTACCCAAATAACAAAACTCATCTACTACTCTTATTGTCCCATTCCCTAATATAATTCCTTCAGCATCGCCTGATTTTATGACACCACATTCCATTACCCTCGTTTTACTCTTATTAATGTTCATCTTACATCTTCCTTTCAAGACACCGTCCATCCCATTTAGCTGCTCTTTCAGGTCCTTTGCCGCCTCTGACAGAATTAATATTTCGTTAGCAAATCGCAAGGTTTTTATTCCCTCTCCCTGGACTTTAATTCCCTCTCCAAATTTCTCGTTGCATCCCTTCACAGCTTGCTCGATGTACAAATTGAACAACATTGGCGAAAGGCTACAACTCTTACTCCCTTCCCAACCACTGCGATTCTTTCATCCCTTCGACCCTAATAACTGCTGTCTAGTTTTTGTACAAGTTGAATATAACTCTTCGCTCCCTATATTTCACCCCTGCTACCTTCAGAATTTGAAAGAGTGTATTCCACTCTCAAAAAGCATTCTCCAGATCCACAAATGCTAAAAACGAAGGTTTCCTTTCCTCAACGTATCTTCTAACATAAGTCGTAATGTATTACCTCGCGTTTCCTACATTTTTGCTAAATCTAAATTCATCCTCCCCAAATGTCGATTCCGACAGTTTTTCCATTCGTCTGTAAATAATTCGCGTTAGTATTTTGCAACCTTGACTTGTAAGAATGATAGTTCTGCAATTTTCACATTTGTCTGCACTTGCTTTCATCGGAATTGGATTCTCTATATCCTTCTTGAAGTGTGAGGGTATTTCCCCTATCTCGTACATGAAATTAACAATTGATTACCTTAATTAGCAAAAAAAATAGCCACCGTAAATTGAATTGTTATTAATATCAGTTACAATACGAGTATATAATTACAATAAGTAAATAAATGAACAATACTATTTATCTGTCTATGAATTTTGATGGTGACTCTAATCGGTAACCCAGTGCCATTATTCCATTAATCAGGTGCTGAAGAAGAGAAAGAGAGAGAGAAACACTATTGCAGTACGCAGCAACTCGGACATTTCTTGTCGAAGTGGTTTAGAAATGTTCACTACCCAGTCGACACCTTACTATTGCCCTATGTTGACTACATTATTGTCTTATACGTTGCTGACCTGTGCGATCAGTATCTGTCTCTTTTTGCGCCATTTGCATCGTTATATTTTTAGAAAATTGGTAATGATATGGTTGCTGGCACATCATAGTAGTTAGCTTCTACTTCATTTGAGGAGAGGAAACGGGTTATCAGGAGCTCGTGGTAACTGTGAACGCAGGACACAGTGACTTGCATTCCACGAGTGTTCCCCAACCCGTCCGCTCCCCGCAACATTGTAACAGTTGTACTTGACTATTTTGGTTAGGGGGCTGAAAATGGTGCGAATATAGCACCGAAACCGGTAGCTTAATTAATCAAAAAATTTAAACACAGCTACTGGTACTTTCTTCAATCAGCACAATATTTCAGCTGTAGTCCCATTCCATTAATTATGGAGAGAATAGAAACATTTTATATGCGCTGATTAAAAATTGTAGTAATGCAAGCTCTGTCTGCCAACATAGTACACTGAACAGGCGGTGGAACTGTGCCAGAGGTTCAGAGAATGTTTTCCCTGCGGTATGGCACAGCGCGTAAATAAGGTAGCAGTTGCAGTAGTGTATGAGACAGCACAGCGCAGCAGTTGTGACGCGAATGATTTACGACAATGTTATTTCTGGTATATAAGAAGTCATACAGCGAGAGCAAGTTTATAATGTAGCTGACTTGCAGGAATATATTACAGTAAGCTCGTAAGTTCTCAGCTGTCGGTAAACGGCCTAGTTTAACTTACGAGCAAACCTTGGCGCCTTTTACTATTGCGCTGAATCTACAGGTTATTCCGCGCTGAAGACAAAGGGCGACGAGATCAGATAACAATTGCAACCACAAGAGATCAGTAACGAAAAATACTATTCTGAATTTTCAACTTCAAATTTTATCCTCACTGTTACGTACCACATTTCTAGAACTTTGTCATGCGCTGGCTGATGGCCTGACTCTACAATTACATCACCCTTATAGGTTGTAGCTTTTGTTACTGGATGGGATTTTTCCAAAATTGATCGGTATGATGTCTCCTGTGACATTACGTTTTCTTCCAGGCATTCCATGGTGTTCTTCAATTTAGAAATTATTTTTCTTCTTCAGCCTACTGTCGTTAATTCTGTAAATGTGTCCGCGAATTTTAATCTCCTCTTACTTATTGTATCTGTTATGGTTTCTATGTTTCTGTAAAAATCTTCATTTTTTTCTCTTCATCCAATTGTTATCATTGGTGCTAAACTGTATCTGAATATTTTCTTTCTTTTTTAGTTCTTCTTGTTTCCCATTTTTATTCAGGCATTCAGATCCATACAGTGCTTCCGGTTTAATTACTGTTGTGTAGTGTTTAATTTTTGCCTGGGACGATACTGATCTTTTATCATATCGGTTTTGGGTGGTTTTGTACACAAATCCCATTTTGCTTTATTACATTCATCATCCCAAATACCTGAACTTCACATCTACTTCAATGTTTCCATGTTATGTTTGTAAATATTTCTGTTTCCTCGTATATTTGTAAACTGTTTTTGGCCACAGTTCTGTGAAGTGTTTCACAATTATTTTTGTATGTTTTGACCTTTTAAATTATTTCAGTATCGTCATTCCTTAATTTTTTTTTTTTCGACTACTTTGTCGAACAAAGAGACCACATGGTATCTGGTTTTAGAATTTTTTTATATTTATGGTACATGAAGTTCAGAACTCAAATAACAATCAACCAAATCCATTCGACGAAACTCTCAAAAATTCTCGAGAAAATCGATAGCGAAATTTTGCAAGTACATGTAAGTATCTATAATTGAAACATTCACAGCATATGTCGGTGTAGGTCAGGTGATAGCGTTCTGGCCTTATAACCGTAGGGTAGGTAGTTGGAAGCCCACCGTAAAAGCTTTTTTTTCTTTGTTTTCGGATACTTACAGATTTCAATACCTAATGGTAATTTTTATGAACAATGCACGTATTTTTGTTTATTAGTAATTTCTATGTTATATAAAAGGTTGTTAATAATGGTGATTCAAACAAGCAACCAACCAACCGACCAACCATTCAATCTATCGAACTTAGGCGCGAAGAGTAACTTCACTGAGTTTGTGAACAAATTTATACTATTTCAAATTCAGTTACATAAAACATTTTGGGATCTCTAATTCCACGTGTTGTGTCCGTTTTTGTTTATATGTATGTAGACGAGCTGAACACATTGGCGTCACCTAAAACGTCGGTTGAGAAGGTTAGCTTCTTGGAAAGGCTTTAGTAGCTATGGAGATGACTTTCCAAAATCAGCGTCGTAGCTCTTCAGAAACTGAATTATCAAAGACAACCGTTGTTGTCAACTAATAGTAAAGCCAATACTGTAAAAAAATGTAACAACATTTTATGTAATATAGAAAATTACTAATTTAAAAAACGTGAATTTTTTGTAAAAATTACCATTGAATATTAAAACTGTGTAAGTATTCGAACACAACGAAGAAAAAGAAAAATATATGTAACGGCGCGATTCGAAACACCAACTCTAAGATTGTAATGGCAGAACGCTACCACCTGAACTACACCGACAGATGATGCTTCTTTTTTAATTACTGGTACTTACACGTACTTCAGAAGCTTCGGAGTCAATTTTCTCGAAAACCTTTGGGAGTTGTGTCGAATGGCTATGATTATTATTTGAGCTCTGAACATCGCGTACCATAAATAACAAAATATTCTAAAATTCGATATCTATATGTCTCCTTGTAAGATCAGATTGAGAGACTGGTTGAGAGTCCTTTGCCCAACCGAACTCCTGTGTTAATTCTGAAGGGCTCAAAAACTTCTCCAGAAATTTAGCTTTAGAGGCGTTACCAATGAGTGTCTCTGAACCCTCTAAATACCGCGTGTCGTACAGTCTCATTAGAGAGAGCGCGCGGAACTGGATGCCGCGTTTCCAAAATTATATTATCCGTACATGTTTGTAAATAACTTGCTCTGAGAATTTATATTTCTTGTAACTTGGGCACCAATTTAAGAAACTTGTGACTGACACGTACTTCGGCGAAACCTGCAGTTGCGGCACTCCATGCCGTCGCGTGGTATCTACAGGGTTAAAAACCTTCTGGTGGTAATACTTCTTCCAGTGTCATTAATACTGTCTGTCTGTGAACGGAATCACGAGTTTTTATTTTATTTTTATTTATTTATTTATTTATTTTTTAATCAACGAATGTAACGACTGTTTTGAAGTTCCGCATTGTTCTGATTCTGAGAATTGTTTTCAGATTAGAAATTTGGTCTGGGTACAATCTACTTCATCTGAACCCCGCTTGGTTTCTGCTTGTGCTTCTGTATTATTCAGCATAGCTTTAGATATAATTTTGTATGTGACTAGAAATAGACATTCGCCGCGATGGTGTTTGGAGTCTATGCTGCCTCCATTCTTACGTAATGGGTGAATTATGGGTTATTTCGAATCTTCCGGTATGATTACTTTTTCCCAGAAGTCTTTAATAATCTTTCTGTACCACAATTATAATGTTTCTTCTTTATTGTAGGAATCATCTGAATGTTGGTTTCTGATTGTTAGTGCAAGACTGGTCCATGCAATTGGTCTCGTGTCTTTTACATCTACATCTACATGGGATACTCTGCAAATCACATTTAAGTGCCTGGAAGAGGGTTCATCGAACCACCGTTATACTATTTATCTTCCATTCCAACCTTGAATAGCGCGCGGGAAGAAAGAACATCTGAATCTCTCCGTTAGAGCTCTGATTTTTTGTATTTTATTCTGATGATCATTTCTATCTATGTAAGTGGGTTTCAACAATATACAGGGTGTCCCAGCTATCTTGTCCACCCAAAATATCTCTCGAACAATAACAGCTATTGGTAAACGACTTTCACCGGTATCAATGTACGGCTGGGGCCCATGAATGTACATATTTGGAAACATTCTAAACCGAAAGCAAATGTGTTTTTAACACAAACTTATGTTTTTTTAATGGACATCCTATAGTTTTTCTTCGGCAACCCATAGCATGACAAATCACATAAACAATGGCGTTGATTGCATCGCAATATTTCAATTACATCCCGAGATTTTGCGACGCGAAGTTGACGCTTGAAATACGCGAAACGCGCGGCTAGCGCACGTCCTGAGAATCAGGCGAGAACCCCATGCCATTGTTTATGTGATTTGTCATGCTATGGATTGCTGAAGAAAACATATAGGGTGTCCTATTTAAAAAAAACATAAGTTTGTATTAAAAAACACATTTGCTTTCGTTTTATAACGTTTCCAAATATGTACATTCATGGGCCCCAGCCGTACATTGATACAGGTGAAAGTCGTTTTCCAATAACTGTTGTTGTTCCAGAGATATTTTGGGTGGACAAGATAGCTGGGACACCCATGTATATCATCCAGATCTGCTCTTCTGCTTCGACTGGCACACTGTTTACTTCTAAAAATTACAAAAACCAAGTTACTGGTAACGACATTCTCAAAGTCACTGACAGACACTGGCCTCTAATTTAGATTCATACGTACATTTCTTTATTCCTCGGAAATTTGTAAAAAAACTTTCGATCAGTTTGTTGTCGCTAATTACTACACCCATAAGTGATACAAATAATGCCTGTACAGCCATTTCAGCACATAAATAAACGGAAACTATCTTATAAATCGGCTTTAGTCTGTCTGTTTACACACGCGAAAAAGTGTGCATTTCATGCCACCAGGGTATGCTGGAATCGCTGTCGCGCTCTTTTGGACTGAGTTTTCTCTATTATCTTTTCACGCTATTTGGTTACGGATAATGTCATGCGCTGTCAGCGTACCCCCAACAAGCTGGCAGTATGCCTTGTACTCAAGCTCGGCGGGTCAGCCAATCCAATAGTTAGGAGGCTGTAAGTAAACAGTATTCTTGAACCTGATTTGGACCTTCTCTTACAGAGGTCGCAGCGTAGCTGAGAACATGCGAAGTATTCCTACGCCGGCTCGCGTTTAGCCAGCGGTCGCCTTTTAGGGTCCAGCCAGGCGACTCGCCAGCCAGTCTCACATCCATCTAGCAAACTATAGCCTCGTGGAAGATTCCGAAGAAGAAGAAGCGTGCTACGGAAGAAGTCACCGAAGACCGTTCGTCATCGTACCGAGGAACCACTCCGGCTACTCCAACGGACTTCTGTAATCACAGTGAAGTAGCGACCATCGTAAATAGTGGAGAAGAAGTTTATTTGTAATAAATTAGTTCTTCAAGAAGAAGATTGTGTTCACATTATGTAATACCACCCATTTTCTCTTGAAGATGGGTAGTATGACGCTTTCCGAACCGTCGCCATACCTCAACGCCGCCACCTGGTCGGAGAACCGAGAGACCTTCATCAGCAGTGCACGGCGCGAAAGCGTAACAGTCACATTTATGAAATATTTGGCGGATCGACAACAGAAGCTCCCGCTTACCGGGCAGACGCGCAGAGTCTCTCCGCATGGGCTTAATACAGCAGTAAGGACTACCCGAGCACGTACCCCTCCCGGCCCAAAGTCGTATACGTGCCGCCAAAGTCTCTTCGCAGACAATACATCCATGTCGTTGTATAAGCAACACTACCCCCACCCTGCTACCACTGCAGGTCCACGGAACAAGTACAGGTGCGCTTTGTCTGTGCTGCCAACTTTACACGCCCCGCAACGCGAGACATGCGGAGATCGCCACTGTACTTTGATCACTGTAAGGCCCTGTATTCCTGCCAAGAGTTTGGTCCTCGTGTGAAGTTCGCACTGAAAGAAGCATCATATCTCGACTATCGATGTCTATAGTTTCGGAGATTCCGGGTTCGATTCCAGTCCCGTCACAAATTTTCGTCCGTCCAAATGTATCATAACAACTCCTACCAGCGGCTGAACTAAAAAAATCCTAGTTAAACTCTTCTTCGTTAGTCTTCGTGCGCTTATAGAAGGTAGCCGAAGGGCTGAGCAGTAAACGGGTTCGGGAGGCCGGAACCGCCGGCCCGGTGCTATTAGGCACGGCGCGGTGCGGCGCGGCCCGCCCGTGACCTGCGGCAGTGCTGGCTACCTGCCGGCAGGGCGGCGAGCACCCACCGCTATCTCCGCGAGCAGCCTCTGATTCTAATCGCGACCACCTCCGACCGTTGACCTCCTCCTCCCCCCCCCCCCTCCTTCCTCCTCTCTTCGTCCTCTGCCAGGCAGCGGTCACTTCACTGCTGAGAGCTGCTCTACACATAAACAGCCTGACTTACCAGAGCATTGGAGTCCCTCGCAGATATCCGAAATACTAGGATTGGAACATAAATATTGGTAACACTTTCAACATATATTAACAGGGTGTTCGGAACATTTACATATCTCTTCTTGAAGCCGACAAATGTAGTTCAAGCTATGAGGGCTATTTCCTTTAGATGGTCCGACTGGTAGAGAAATGGAAACCACAGTGAAAATTTGATGAAAATTTGCGCAAAGGGATCACATTTTTAAATTTTGGGCCCACAGTAAAGACGTCTTAAAAAGTTGCGCCTGGCGCAAGTGTGAAGTGCGTGAAGAGCTTACGCCTGTTAGCCACGCAGCCCACACAACGTTTCTGATACGAGTTACAGAAAAGTGCAGCAATAGTTCAGAAACTCGGAAAAAAAACATACAGACGTTCATGATGTAGAATGTGTAACGTAGGATCTCGTTCAGCAATGAAATCTGAGCATTGGAGAAAAATGTCTACGATAAACAGAACAAGCAATGAGGAATGTCGTCTTTAGACATTGTCCTCCTTCATCAGAAGGCTGGGCTACATTCTGTAGCTACAAAAAGACGCTCCTGCACCTTTTTAATTTCATCTCTTTGCCCACATGAAACACCGGCTATGAGAATTGCTTTGTACACATACAACGAACTGCGTACCAGCGTAGAGAATTGACTGCTGAGAAATACATATGTAGACACGAATAATAAAAAGGTAGGTTGCCAATGAAGTTTGTTTGATTAAAAAATCTTTTCGAGTTTACACAAATAAATAAATAAAAAAAATCTGAGACCTTACTTTT
Organism: Locusta migratoria; assembly: GCA_026315105.1. Taxonomy (NCBI): domain Eukaryota; kingdom Metazoa; phylum Arthropoda; class Insecta; order Orthoptera; family Acrididae; genus Locusta; species Locusta migratoria. Next base: position 120,817,269 of record CM048747.1, read on the forward strand.
TTACAAATCCCTATTTTTGAAATTACCTAATACCTTCTCATTTTATTCTGCTGCTGTTCTTATTGTTTTAGTCCCCAGTCCGGAGACTGGTTTGATGCACATCTCCACAGTATAGTTGGTTGTCCCCAGGAAAAATAACAACTGTAGTTTCCTCTTGCTTTCAGTCGTTCGCAGTAATTATATGGCAGAGCCAGTTGGCTGATATTACAAGGCAAGATCAGCCAGTCATCCAGACTGTTGCCCATGTAACTGTTGAAAATGCTGCTGACCCTTTTCAGGAACCATACAGATACCACTCCGCTGTTATAGCACCTACGGTCCAGCTATCTGTATCGTTGAGACACGCAAGTAGCACAGTAAAAATAATCGAATAACACAGAAGATCAGACTGGCGAAGTGTTTTAACGCATGACTCGGCAAATAGAAAGGAGAAATACAGCATGTTCAGCAGTAGGCGGAGTTATTTATGTTGTCAAAGAAGAATTATTAACCAAATACCGAAGGTAGAGGTAAATTTACTGCCTCGTCCCTAAAGGGGACATAATAACATAACCTTAGCATCATTTTAAAATGAAAGAAAATACTTTTTACATCCTTTTTTTTTTCTTTTTCTTCTTTTTTTTTCAAATTCTTATCCCTAAATATATTACTTCTCTATACACAAGTTTTTCGTTATATGAAAATAGTTATGCGTCGCGTAACATACCGTAAACCAGTAACTGACGACGAAGTGGAGACAGGAAATCTTACCTGAAACAAAGAGAGAGCCAACATTACTACACGCTACACGTTATTGAAATACACACACACACACACACACACACACACACACACACAGTCAGACACTTTTCTTTGTCTGAAGACACAAATCGATTGGTAGCAGTGTACCTACAATTAATGGATTACTCAGGAACACATAATTCATCATAACGTTAATTCAAAAACATATGTAATCTATGGGAGTTAACTAATGTGGTTATTAGTCCCTAGGCTTACAAACTACTTAAACTATGTGAATTAACTTAAGGACAACACACACACACACACACACACACACACACACACATGCCCGAGGGAGAACTCGAACCTCCAACGGGGAGCAACCTCGTGAACCGCAAGCAAGGCGCCTTAGAGCGCTCGGACATTCCACCGCGGCTGATCTTAATTACTGCGTAATGAACAGTCACTTCCGGTTACAATATAAATTGCTTCAGCTTATCCGATTCTTTGCTTCTCGTGTTTTACGTATATCTCCTTTTATTAACCTTCGTCCAGTGGTTCAACTTAAGTAACTGGCTTCTCCTTTAAAAGTCACTCCCACCATCACAAATATTTACTAGAAGTGAGAAGCATTATGTTTTGTAGGAGAAAGTTTCCAATCTGACGTCCTGGTGTGTGAAACCTGCTTCAGTTGCTTAACAATAAAAAATAAATAAATGAATAATAAAAAAAATGTCACGAAGTTCAAGAATCAATGTAGGTCTTGATAACGGGATTTTGTTTCATTCCAAGTAAGTTGTCAATAATTCATTTCCTTGAGACGAACATTGTGTCATTTTAATTGAACGCCTCTCCTTATATCCGTTTTAATTAATCGCAATTAAATAAAACATCCAAAGGCGTTGATGATACCAGTCACATTTCGTTTGATTTTAATCCTAGCAATATTGCAATGATTTTCGTCTTTGTACAGTTTTTTGGTCTAGTGTTCACATGCCAAAGTGGTACACTCATTAAAAAAAGTGTTGTGTAACAACGATTCTAGTGGCTTGTGACCCTTTACATAAAAATAGAACATGTAAAAAACCAACATTACCGTTATCTTCTCGCTCATAAAAAAAGAACTTGACAATTATTACAATAACCTAGACGTTCTGCATTTGTGTCCAGATTACAGCATACCCCCTATTACCCGGTAACTCATCATCTTACATTGATGCATGCCTTTATTCTTCGTGGCATACTGTTCGTTAGATAATAAAGCGACTGTTGGCCCAGACCTATTCCTCTTCGGCGATTCGTTGTAGATCTCTCAACGATGGTGGGTCGTCGTCCAAAAACAGCACTTCACAATGTATCCTAGGCCTTGGATAGGGTTCAGGTTTGGAGAACATGCTGACCACTCTAATCTCGCGATGTCGTTTCCATGAAGGAAGGCACTGACAGGATGTGAACAATGAGCACGTCAACAACGTGTACTATCAGCGACAATAGTAGATTCCATTGCACAGCGTCCCCTCAGCAGTGTTACATTTAAGTTCCATTAGTCGTACATACCTGCCAACCTTCAAAACTTAAAAATCAGGAGATCCGGTTTAGAAAATCGGGAGATTCTTCAAAAAATCAGGAGATACATTCTGTCCAAAACGGCGGCACACTTTAGTATAAACCTCAAGATAACTGATTTTAGCCTTTTCTTGTCATCTCACAACACTACATAATGACTACAAAAAGACACTTGCATTAACCCAAATGTTGAATACAGCTTTACTTGTCGCCAGTCCAGGTAAAGTGAATTTTTTTAATACTAAAACAAAGTTCACAGCTGTATTTTTATGCTATACTGCTACCAGAGATCATTTTATGAGACAAGTGACCCAGATGTTTGTCACATTTAATTGGCAAACGGTACTCTAAAATAAACAATGCAAATAAGCACTCTACATGTATCACATGATCGCTTTCACTTTTCTCAGCAATTTCAGTCTTCTAATGTTACTCTGACACTTTTCAATTTCTTTGCACGTTTTCCGGTACATCGCTTTTTCCACCATGTTATGTGGAAATATCACATCGACAAAGAGTACAAAAAAAAAAAAAAAAAAAAAAAAAAAAAAAAAAAAAAACACATACCACAAAATTGAAATTCTATAGTCACGTAAACAAGCTGTTTACACAAAAGTTGACTTTCTGCAATTCACGTATTAAACTGATGCTCCTCACTATCCACTCAAAAGGTTTCCACCAATTAAAAACCACTGAAGTGATTTCACTTATGTACAATGACGAAACATAACATTCAAAAAGAGCACATCAAAACATTACAAGTGTATTTGCAAATACGTGGAAAGAGCAGAAATAATCGTTATACAAGTCACGCGCAACTCCTAATTTCTGTGAATTTCTATACGTATTTAGATTAAAGTAATAAACGAACAAAGGTGTTTTGACCATTGGCCAAAAAAACAAATCTTGGGTTTCAGGATATAAGCTAAAAATCGGGAGAAATAATGGCAAAATCAGGGCGCGGGAGAAAAAGCGAAAAATCAGGAGACTCCTGTCCAAATCGGGAGAGTTGGCAGGTATGGTCGTACTACGTAAACCATTACGACAAATAAGAGAAACTATTCCGCGATGAAAATGACGTCCCCGTGTAGGCCACCGTGGTGTACGGTTCGCAGCGTGCGGTATCGGATGCACCAGTGACGCGCGCGGAGCCGCGACCGCAGCTGCAGAAACGGCTGGCAGTGCGGCTGCAATAAAAAGCGGCGGCGGTGAGTCAGAGCTGGCCGCGTCCCGCCGTGCAGTCTGCTTCTCCGCTACTCGCTACTCGCCGCTCGCCGCTCGCTACTCGCTACTCCCTGCTCTTCGTGCTGCCCGCTCGCCGGCGTGCGCCAGTCGTTTGTTCTGTCCGTCACGATCCGCCAGACCTACAGCGGTGATCCGACCCGTGCCGGGCGCAGTAACCTCCGCCGCGGGTACCGCTGTGGGCTTCGAAAACGCCGACGGTGCGAATCGCCGCTCACGATCTTCACGCACGGACCGGAACGTTACGGCGTCTGTCCAACGCAACACTCAACGCAGGACGGCGGCGCTGCGTAAACATGACGTTGCACGGAAAGCATACCCTCTCCAGTCTCGAGCACATATTGGAAATGTAAATGAACTACTTTTGTGCTATTTGGTTTATTTTAATGCTAATTAACAATACATTACAGTCCAAAAAAATTTGCAAGCATTCTGATTTTTTTATAGTAGGTAAAGCAGTCAACAATCCGAACACCACAGTGCTTTACTAGGCATGGTCCTATTTGGAGGTGGTATGCCGTTGCCTTCCTCCGACCTTCGAACTGACTTACCCAGCCAGTTATAGGGGGACCTACAGTTTAACGTGGGTTCCGAATCACGGTGCTACTCGGTATTTTTCACATCAGCAATACTGCCAGAGGGGAAAGAAGTGAAAAGTGACAGATGAAAATCCTAGGACATAGCGGGGATCGAACCCGCGACATTTGGATTTGTAATCTGGCACTCTACCACTGTGCAACCGAGGCGCACTTAACATTATTATGCTATGGTAATTTTGGCATGTTACTCCACAATAATAATCCTGAAATTCAGGAAGTAAGCTGGATATATATATATATATATATATATATATATATATGTGTGTGTGTGTGTGTGTGTGTGTGTGTGTGTGTGTGTGTGTGTGTGTGTGCGCCTCGGTTGCACAGTGGTAGAGTGCCAGACTACAAATCCAAGGGTAGTTCAATCCCCGCCAGGTCCTAGGATTTTTATCTCACACTTTCCACTTCTTTCACCTCTGACAGTATTGCTCATGTGAAAAATACCGAGTAGCACCGTGGTTCGGAACCCACGTTAAACTGTAGGTCCTCCTATAATTGGCTGGGTAAGTCAGTTCGAAGGTCGGAGGAAGGCAACGGCATACCACCTCCAAACAGGATCATGCCTAGTAAAGTACTGTGGTGTTCAAACCAATCTTCGGATTGGTGACTTCTTTACGTAGGTATCATATACGATACCTGGGGACTTGAGCAGAACAGTTATACACACAACTCTGTAGTTTCATGTTGCTTTATTATAAAAATAAATTGATGTAGCATTTAACAATATTTCAAAATGCAAACGGTAACAAAACTTTTCATAGTGGTAAGTAAATAATTCAAAATTTTCAAACAAAATAACCATTACAAAATTTAAAATTTTGTTGCCTTTTTCACTTTACCTCATGTATCAGAAAAGAGTTTGCGTTACAAGTCCTAACTAATTTTATGTTAAGTGGAATTTCTTGAAACAATTCCTGTCAGTAGTGAAGGAAAGAAAGACTTTACACTTCTCACACCGTACAAATGTGAGGCCTTTGGAGCCTTCTGCCCTGCATTTTGGCCTGTTCTTTTGATTATGGTTCATTACTTCACGCAAATGATTCATATTTGCTTGACTTATCTTCATTGGTGGTAATGAAACAGGACATCTTGGCCTCTTTATTTATTGGGAACAATCTTCATCGGAGTGTGGTTCTTGCTCCACAGGTTCCATCTCCAAACTTGACCGTTTGTGGAAATGTATCAAGTTTTCAGCAATATCAAGCTTCAACTGGTGGTATGGCATTGTATGTTTCTTTGCAATACCATTTTGCATTTCACACTCCCTATATTACAACCGTGCAGCAGCAATTGCAATATAAATAAACTACCTAGTATGAAATAATTAATTCTTTTAATAATGCACTTATTCTTACTCATTTGTATGCCTCCAGAATGCGTTTGTTTTTCTTGAATTTGAGCAAGAGGAACACTTTCCTCTTCTGATAAACTTTCTTCAGTTTCATTTCTCTGCATTACAACATCATCTTCATCATCAGATTCATCAATTCTTATGGCAGAATCATCTGGATTAATTCTGTTCACCAAGTCAAAGATCACATCATCAGTCAACCCTGTGAATCAAGCGAGAAAAAACTAAAACCTCACTTCCACTGACAAAACAAAGTCGGCATTGAAACCCGAGGTATCGCATATGATACCCGAAAGTTTAAAGCTTTATAATCTGTTATTACGTCGATTTACAGTTAGATATTAACTGAGGCATGTCTGTACACTTTCGAAAAGATATTTATGCATGTAAAAACACATTCAATTAGGAAAAGCATCTCTCTATTTCATCGATACATGTTGTGGAGCTGCGGAATCTGAAGTTTTAAGACGATGCTGCCACCTGTTAGCATACAGGAGAAAGACGAACAAATGAGCTGCAGCAAGCGCGATGCCTATAGTACATGATACCACAGACCAAAAAACGTTCAGATGGGCGGGCGCCCAAGAAAAAAATAAAACGTAGACTGGGGACTGAAGAGGATACACTAAATCGCGTCGAGCACATATACGAGTGGCGGTGCTACCTTATACAAGAAGTATAAATGGGTGGCGCATCGTATAATGATACCCATCCTCTCAGCATAAAGCGAACAACTCGACACCGTCGCGTAGGTACGTTACTACGTGATTTAATGAATCGTACAGTTAAGTGATATTTATCAGTGCGCAATATTTATGAAATGATTTACATCTACATGGATTCTCTGCAAGTCATATTGAAGCGCGTGCCAAAGGGTTCATCGAACCACTTTTATACTGCCGCTTTTTCCCAACATCTGAGGCTTTAATGAAACAAATTGGTTACACACGTATCATTCAAAGTATTTTCCATCGCTGGCCACTATTTCTCCCATATTTCAGGCAGAGAACGAATCCCGCGTCGAAAAAATTGTTTATCTCTTGAAGCGATCCACGAATCGATCCAATTTGTGACTTCTTCATGATATCGGAAGTGTTGGAATGCTAAGTCATGCGCCATTGATCTAAACAGGTGATAGTGTCTGCATAATACGGCGGTTGGGGTAGGACTTCCAATTTTAACGTTTCAAAGTACGTTTATACCTATTTTGTAGCGTGGGGTCGTACTTTATCGTGCTGCAACATCACTTTGTCGTGCCACTCGGTATATTTCAACCGTTTGTCTTTCAATGCTCTGCTCAAACGCATTAATTGTGTTCGATAACGAGCACCTGTAATAGTTTCAGTTGGTTTTAACACCTCGTAGTAACAACGCCGAGCTGGTCCCACCAAATGCAGCTAGCGTGATCTTGGAGCCGTAAATGGTCGGTTTGGCCGTCGCTTTTCCTAATACCGTCCTTACCATACGTACGTGAGAGCATTAGATGAGACTCAGTCGCTGTTTTGTCCATAGTGAAACAAAACAGTAACACCTCCCACAAATGAGAATTAGAGTATTAAATTGACATATTCGATCAAGAACAACTTTATGATGCAGACACAAATCGACTATGAATGAAGTAATGTTGACCCAGGTCCAAGCTAACTGCCTGACGTTTGCGACCTGTTTCTTTCGACCGCTACTTACCGTTATCGTCAACTATCGGCAAAAGGCGGAAGCAAAGTAGTACACCCTGCATTTATCTATAGTTCCATTCCTTAACAGCAAGCGGGAAACTTACTGTTTTCAATCTGATTTCTCTTATTTTATTATAATGACCATGTCTCCCTATGATCCTCATGTAGGTGGGCGCTAACAATATATGTTCGTATTCGGAAGAGAAAGCTGTTAAAACAAATGTTACAAATAGATCTAGCCGTTACAAATAACGCCTTTTTTAATGATTTACACCCAAGTCGTGCATCATTTCCGTGACACTCTCTCACCTATATCGCGATAACACGAAACAAGCTGCCCTTCTCTGAACTTTCTCTAAATCGTCAGTCAGTCCCACCTGGTGTAAATCCCACAATGCGCAACAACACTCCAAAATAGGAGGCACAGATGTAGTGTAGGCAGTTTCTTTAGTAGAACTATTGCATCTTCTAAGTGTTCTGTCAATGGAACGTTGCCTTTGGTTCGCCTTCCCTACAGTATTTTCTGTGCGTTCTTACCAACTTAAGTTGCTCGTAATTGTTAGTCCTAGGTATTTAGTGGAATTGATGGCGTGTATATTTGACTGATTTATCGAGTAAATAAAGTTTAACGGATTTCTTTTAGTAGTCATATGGATGACTTCACACTTCTCATTATTATGGATCAATTGCGTTTTCCACCATGCAGATATCTTATCTAAATCATGTTGCAGTTGCTTTCGATCTTCTAGTGACTTTACTAACCAATAAATGACAGCATCACCCGGGAACAGTCTAAGAGACCCAGTCAGATTGTCTCCCAAATCGTTTATAAAAATAAGGAACATTAGGGGCCCTATAACACTTTCCTGGGGAACGGCAGATGTCATTTCTGTTCTACTCGATGACTTTCCGACAATTACAACGTACTGTGTCCTTTCTGACAGGAAATGACGAATCCAACACACAACTGTGGTGATATTCCATAAGCACGCAATTTGATTAGAAGACGCTTGTGACATATTGCCAAAAGCCTTCCGGTTAGCCGCGGTGGAGTAGCCGAGCGGTCTAAAGCGTCTCGCTGCGGAGCGCGCGGTTGCTCGCCGTGGAGGTTCGAGTCCTCCCTGGGGCATGGGTGTGTGTGTTTGTCCTTATGTTAGTTTACCTAGGTTTAAGTAGTTTGTAAGCTACGGACTGATGACCACACAGTTTCGTCCGATAGATTTACAAACATTTGGTAAATTCGTCCTTCCGGTTATATATAGTTCACTGAGTGACAATTAGGTACTGTGGATTACCATGTTTTATAAGATATGTGATTAATAACATCATGTCGAATCTTTTAGAAAACTATGAATTTTATTTGTTTACCATAGGGTAGAATTTAAGCCCCGCACAAATTAGTAATATAATGTAAAACGAAGAGTAATTTATTTTTTCCATGGTAGGACGACGATCTTCTTACTCTGAAGTACTAAAATGCCAAGATCGCATTTAATTTTTTTTTCTTCTTACGACCGATTTCGATACAGTTAGGATATCATCATCTAGTCACTTGTGTCCAAAGCGTTTTATGACTGACGTACTAATGTCGTGCGCCTTCACGAAATGGAAAGCATAGGTTCGAATCCTCCGTTGGGAATATGTGAGTGAGTGAATGTGTGTGTGTGTGTGTGTGTGTGTGTGTGTATGTGTGTGTGTGTGTATTTGTGTGTTGTTCTTATGATACGTTCGTTTAAGTAGTTTGTAAATTTAGGGTCCGATGAGCACTGCAGTTAGGTCCGATAACTTTACAAACATTGGAACATTTGATATAGGGAACAAATGGTCGAAAATGTATATTTCTTGTATTGTATAGAGCGTACACTACAACATAAGTCATACTAATAGTTCAAAGCGGTGAACCCCAGTCTAAATGCACGAATGGCAACGGCGCGTGGAGTTCTGCCGCACTCTCTGGAAGAACGGCGGTCTGCTGTAACAGGAGACAGGCAGCTTGGACCTTACCAAGCAGGTCTTCATCCGTTTCTACCGGTTTTCATGTACCAACAACGTGACGCAACCATAGGATGAAAGGTGTGAGATCCGGTGATGGCAAGACATCCCATTCAAATGCAGCGATGCGGGCAATTGTTGTTGCGGGCATGAATATCGAAGTGGGTCGGTGCACTGTCGTGTGTTCAAGGACAACAACAACTGTGACAGTTCGCTGGAAACCCGTATAACGTCGACCAGTGAAACAAGAAGGCGGCAGATTAGGTCCTGTTAGGTGATCTAGGACAAACCCACACAATGACAGAGAGCCGTTGCTGGTAAACATCGGTGTGGGTGCCACGAGGATTGCCTCACTCCAGACACTGTAACGAAGCATGTCGGGGTTTATTCCCATCTGCTTGCATAACAAACTCCTGATACCACTGTTGCATAATAATAGATATGAATGTAATTAGTCTATTATCATTTTCTATCTCAAAACGTTTGCAATTCTTTTTATAGCGTAACTAGCTGAAGCCATTTTTTATTACCTGGTGTCGCAGATGTTTGTTTAATTAGCAACTATTAATTACTTAATGTCAAAGGTGTATTGTTATATTTCAGATAGTAAGCTACTTAGTATTTCTGATAAAACTAACAAGGAAACTACTTGGGCCCGAACAAACACAACACACCAAAATCGTATGAGAGATAATGTGAAGATCCCTTATTGCACTAGTGATACTCCCGCATCTGCAAAACTCTGCAGTCGTCCGTTACAGGCCTCTGCGTGTGCCTTGCCACATTGCACTTTGACCTGTTGGTTCGCCAGTGGGACGGTGCAGTGTGCCTCCGAAGTTGCGTTTTGTGACGTTATTTGTATGGTGAAGCGTCAGATGGGGCGCCGATTGGTAATAATCCTGCTAATGTATTGCGATTGGTTGACACGAAGTTACGAAGTACCCTTCTTCGTGAGGATGGTATTAATGTAGAAGATGTATCATTCGCATGCTTTCTCGTATTTGTTATGGTACAGAAATATGAGTATAAGTTAGATACTGTTGTAACACTAACATGTAATGATGATAATAGGGATGATAATGACGAACAACTCATTGCAAGTGCTACCTACGGTAAGTGCGGGAAGAGGCGATGGAAGCAGTGGCAGTGAATACCAACAGTCTTCCGAGAAGAAGGTTAGAGTTGCAACTATCATCACGGCTTTTGATGACAATACGCTAGAGAACATGTTCGATGATTACTGCATAAGTTATGGTTAAGATATCTGCAGTACGTATGGCGTCTACAATTACATCTACAGTGCTATCTAGAGCATCACTGCAGAGTTCTGCAGAAAAAGGACACCCACCAGCACATTGAGGTGTACGTAGAGATCCTGTTAGCAAACGTTCATACAGATATGTTTGTTCGAGCCCATGTACTTTCCTTGTAAGTAAATTCTTTTCTCATAATATTAAAGTAGGTATTAATGTGTTTCACAAGTAATGTTACGAAAGTTTTGCCCTCATTAGTTTCTGTATAATTACCGTAATTTACGGAAGTATTGTTGACAACCCTGTTAAATTATATTTGGATATGAAATACTATTAATTTAACAGAGATTTGTATATCAATTTACAGAGTATTATTTACGCCTCTCTTTTACTATAACCAGTTGTATGTAACTGTTAACTTTTCCATTATGTAAACGAGTCTTGTTACTTGTTAAGAGGAACAATCCACGCTACTCTCGAGTACTATTTGGAATATTATTTCATCCTTGATCAGAGGCATAATCCACGCCATTATGGAGCCTTATGGAGCCATTATGGAGCCATTATGGAGCCTTATTTCGTGACGTATCTGAGGTACAACCCACGTAACTTTGAACTTCAATGCCGGCCGCGGTGGCCGAGGGGACTGAGGCGCTCCAGTCACGGTCTGCACGGCCACTACGGTCGGGGGTTCGAATCCCTCCTTGGGCATGGATATTTGTGCCGTCCTTAGTCTTAGCTAGTTCGTAAGTAGTTTGTAAGCTTAGGGACTGATGACCCCGTAGTTAAGTCCCATAAGTTCTACAAACATTTGAACATTTGAACTTTAATTTTGAACAATTAAGTAAAAGTTCTTCAGTGTGATTCGTGTGGAAAATGTTTCTACCGGTATTATGAACGGACTATTAATATTTGTGCCACATTAAGATGTACACCTCAGACTTGTGTATTCCACACACGAACTGTGTAAATTTGTATTATGGTGCGTGGAATGTAACCGCTGGGTTGTAGTTATTGTAATTAATGAGAGCTGTACGCTGGCAATAAACGGAGACAATTTTACGCTAATAATAAATCGTTAAAATGTCAATGAACTGCAAACCCACGTGTCGCCTACATCATTTGTAGTAGATTAGTTTTGTCCCATGAAATTTCACCAGTCGCTACCGAGAGCAACGATCAACGAGAACTGCAAGAAGCAGCAACCTACGACCCGGTACGTTACAACATGAAATCCATGTATCGAGATTTTCGGTCATCGCCCCGAACAATTACTAAGAACAACGTTCGCCGACGGGGTTCGATTCTCCCCTCGGGCGTGGGTGTCTGTGTCGTCCTTACGTCCTTAGGTTATTTTACCTTAGTTTAAGTAGTTTATACGCTACGGACTAATAACCAAGTAGTTGAGTCCGATAGTTTGAACATTTGAAGAACTACGATGTTGTTACTGGGTGTACGCTGCTTATGTCCATTACGTAAGAAATATATATTTCCGACACTTGGTTATCTGTATCAATATAATCCTGTTACTTCCACAGTTTTAAACAATGTATAGTAATACAGTCGAGAGTATAAAATAAAAAAAGGCACATAATAAAATATACTATTCAGCTGTAAAGCTTACGTGACAAAATTTAAAAAGAAATTTTTGGAAATTGCTAGCCACTATGGGTAGTCTGATGCCTCCGTGCAGACGTGTAGGCCATAGAGGCTAACATTTTCCAAAAATTTCTTTTTAAATTTTGTGAAGTAAGCTTTACAGCAGAGAAGTATATTTTATTATGTGACTTACTTTATATTTTCTGATGAAGGCAATCTTAGTCATTGCCGAAACCAGGTCAAAATAATTTTTAATTTTGCAACCGAGGGCTGCTTTTTTATCCATTGACGTTGTTACGGTCGCTGATAATAGCCGCAATGTTTAAAATTAAAAAAAAAAGGTTACAATCACAATGCATTTAAATGAGAAGCAGGAAGGGGGATGGGAAATTTTTGTCGGAGGGAGATTTGAACGCGAATTTCGTGCTTTGTGCTAGAAGTCGTCTTACCCTTTAGGCTATCCGGACACACTTCCCAAGCCTCGCAAATTCCCACAAGATGAATACCACGGACGTTGTGCCTCCATCGTCCACGACCTATTCAGATTCCCGCACGAACGAGATTATCACATCTGCGGTGAACAAGCAAATTGTACGCCGTAGTCGCGTAGAAACACAAATACACATAGTGTGGCATTTCATTCAGAAATGTTCAAATGTTTGTGAAGCTTATGGGACTTAACTACGGGGTCATCAGTCACTAAACTTACAAACTACTTATGAACTACTTACGAACTAGGACGGCACAAATATCCATGCCCGAGGGGGGATTCGAACCCCCGACCGTAGTGGCCGTGTTGACCGTGACTGGAGCGCCTCAGTCACCTCGGCCACCGCGGCCGGCTTTCATTCAGAAATGTTCGAAAGACCATACCACTCTTTATATACACTGACTTAGGAAATATCATTAGATGAATGCATATGGCGCAGGTGTGTTGTTTCCGTGCCACTTCCCTCATGTTCCAGCTGCCGTTGTATAGCAGACATGGTGAGACGTGATCATGCAAGTTTTTTTGTGTAACTTGTATAGTCGGCGTGAGCTTACGCCGTTGTTTATGGATGTAATGGCGATGCACGACGGATGGAAAATTCGATTTCGGAAGTAGTGCAGTAATTTGGCTTCACACGCTCAACCGTTTCCAGGACGTATTGGAAATGTGTGAATCGGGTTGTGACAGTCCACAACAGACAAACCACTGTCGTACAGGCATCTAGAATGCGTGACCTGCCACACCCGAGACGGGTCATCCACAGTAACAAAAGGAACAGTGCAACATGGCTGAATTCAATAGAGGATGTGCTAGACACACGGGTTTCAAAGGGAATGGGAGCCGAAGTTGCACACGGGTGCCTCGGTTGACAAATTTTTTGGCTGTCATCATGGTTTCACACTGAAACAATGACAGTTGAATCACTGCATTAACTGCATCATGCCGATACAGACCATGTGAATCGAGGGATCCCACCAGCCAAATCCATAGTTGCCACCTTGAGAAGAAACTGTCAGTAATAATGCGACAGACCAATGAGGAGGAGGGTTTGGGGGTCATACGCGCATCCTTCCAAGAAAATTTTAAAAATTATAAGCCCTATTTAGACCATTAAATGCTATCTTTATGACATTCTCCGTTCATAAATATATTCCTCGAAAAGAAAGAATTCTAAATGAACAGGATCAGGTTAGGAGGAATAATTTTTTGTAAATAGCGAGGGTGACAGAAACATTCCTGCAATTTGCAAACACTTGAGTTCAAGGAAAGTTAACAGTTGCAGAAGAAAGAAATAAGTGTGCAATTCCTTGCATTTATGAAATAACAATATAAAATCCTTAGCAGGTAACACTGTATACCAAATGGTTTGATTTTTAAAACAACGAATAAACCAACCTACGCCAATTAATGTCACATTTTTCCGAAATATCATAACTCGTATTTATTTCTAGCGGCACAACACTGCTATAAAAACGAAAACATGGAAAAAAAGAAAAAGAAAGAAAGAAAGAACAGTGGAAACTTTTCGCCCGAAAAAGAAAAAGACTGTTTAGCTGAGACGGAAGACCAAGTACTAGTTATGAAAGAAGGAATTTACGTAGCTCTTGCTGGATGGGCGTTCTTTTGGTAGCTATGGTGGAGAAGAACCGGAGGGACATTTGCAGTGAAAATGTTATTGTTAACGTTTCCTAAGGCTTTGCTACGTACTTAGGAAGAAAATCATTGCGATCAATAAAACTTTCCCTAGCATTATGATTAGCTGTACCGCTTTTCTTAAAACATCATATTTAAAATGTCTTAATTCCGTATTTTTTATGAACTTTCCGTATCTCCGTAAATAAGATGCTAGATCCGTAACAATTACGGACAATCCGTAATAGTTGGCAGCTATGCAAATCGGTGTGGTCCGAGGTGGTAACGTCTGCGCCGTCGGAGGTTCGAGTCCTCCCTGGGGCATGGGTGTGTGTGTTTGACCTTAGGTTAGTTTGCCGGCCGCGGTGGCCGAGGACACGGAGGCGCTCCAGTCACGGTCTGCACGGCCACTACGGGTAAGCTACGGACTGATGACCACGCAGTTTGGTCCGATAGATTTACGAACATTTGAACATTAAAAACTTTCGTCTAACGGTTTCGGTTTTTCAACTTGAGAGCTGCATGGAAGTATGATAATATAAGTCCGGTGTGTCATGGTGTAGAGTGCCCCAGTTGCGCGGTGCGAGATGGCCGACCGGCAGACAGCGTGCGGCGCGGCGGCAGGGCGCGGGGCCGTTGACCGCGCAAGGCGCGGCCGCGCTGCACTGGCCGCTGCGCATGCGCCTGCGCCTGCTGACCGGTTTGGGTTTGCTGAGCGCCGGCTCAGCGCGGCCAGCAGCCAGCAGCCGGCAGCGCCGACGGGCGCGTCACGCGCGCGGTGACAGCCGCCGCGCATGCGCACTCCCGCCGCCGACAATGCGACCTGCGCCGTCCAAATAGGGCAGCGGGGGTCGCCACTCGTGATCTACTGGCGGAGCCGGCGAGGGGACGGCTACCTGTGGCGCTCCTGGTTCGATAGACTTCTGCAACGACGTTCTACGCTCGAGATCAAAGACGGTGCCCAGGAGAGCCACAACTTTGCTAGAATATGTGATTCTTGAAGTTTTCCCGGCGGACACAATATTCCATCATCTTTCGGGAGTGCACCCGGGACAGCGACAATTCTTCGATATTTCGGCTGCAAACCTTACAGCCATCTTCAAGGCGAGTCCAAGTCTGAGTTCTCAGCATCTGCGCGTGCCTATTTATACGGTAAATCACGTGATTTACCGTATAAATAGGCACGCGCAGACGCTGAGAACTCAGTCACCGTAGCTGACTCGCCAGCGTGAGGAGCGTCGCACCGCTGCTGCACTTAGCCGCGTTCGTCTGTGTACGAGCCTCTACGGCAATAGCCTACCAAGCTACGAAGAGAATGCGGGCGCGGAAGTTTGTGCAGTGCTTCCGTTGCCACAAGATCGGCCATGTGGCCAGTAGCCGCACGGCAGAGTTTGCGTGTCTGCGCTGCGCAGGCGCACATAACGAGCGAATCTGCCCACGCCCGCGGGACGCCGAAAAACTGTGTGCAAATTGTGGCGGCCCCCACGCCGCCAACTTCCGCCGCTGTCGTTACGTAGAAGATTGGCGCACGAAGCGGAAGTCAGAGCGCACTGTGACGAAGAGGACGGGAATTGCGATGCCGGCCGCTGCCGCGGTTGTCCCCCCCCCCCTCCCCCTCATGATCCAAGTGGGACACCTCGAGGGACGGCTCGTCGTTCTGCCAGTTTGCAGGCTGCACAACTTCTCTTGCACCCCGAAACGGACGACGCGTTCCTTTGCCTCCAGGCCGCGATGGCGTGCCGCCCTCGACGCTGCTACCCGTCAGATCACGGACCTGGAACGGGAGCTGCGCATTGTCCAGTCTACTCTGGGCCTCACCCCTCCCCCGCAAGTGGGGTTGACCCGCCAACCCGAAGAAACCACGCACGTTGGGGATACTCGGTCTCCGCAGGACGCTTCCCAGGCCACCACCCATGCGGGGGCGGCCGCGGCGGCGTTGATGGAGGTGGACGCGCCTCCGCCACCTCACGACCACGCGAAAGCGCCTGAGGGGGAGGCCGTTGCGCGGGATGAAGAGGACCCGGGCACATTGGAGGAAGTCGCCTCGTACCTGGAAATGCCAACCAGGCGCGATGTGAAGCGGGTCCTGCTCCAAGTCCTCGAGAACATCCGACACCATCAGGACGACGACGAAGCCTTCCACTACCCATTTCTCCCGGAGGCGCAAATCCCGCCTCCCCACCACCACCCTGCACAAGTACCGGAGGCGAAACAACGCCCTATTTAGCGTTTGGTGGGCCGCCAAGGCTTCAATGAATTAAATAATTACTGTATATTTACTGACGAACAATTCCGCCAACTCGCACAGACTGCCCAGGAGTACTTGGACCGTCGCCGTTCCCAAAAACGGGAGTGGCCTTGACTATATCAATCGGGGTCTCTTACGAACCGAGGACCGTTGGCCCTGCAGGATCTCAAAAGTAAACCCCCAAAGTTTATTGCAAATCAATAAATAAAGTTAGCAGTATCCATACTCCTATCATGTTCCACTTGGAGTGTAGATCGCCAACTGGCGATGGTACTCCTACCTACGTGGTTCCGTAGGGGTTAGAACGCAGTTTTGGACTCGCCTTGAAGATGGCTGTAAGGTTTGCAGCCGAAATATCGGACGAAGAATTGTCGCTGTCCCGGGTGCACTCCCGAAAGATGGTGGAATATTTGGTAGAATATATTCGAAACCAAACTCGGTTTACAGCTGTCTGAAGTGGCGTTTTTCATTTCCCTGGCAGTACCAGTTTCATGGCCTAGAATCAGTCCCATCATCAGCTGCCTATAACAGTTAAAAGTTGTTAAAAATAGAATGAAACTTTCACTCTATAGCGGAGTGTGCTCTAATATGAAACTTCCCGGCAGATTAAAATTGTGTACCGGAACCGGGACTCGAACCTGGGACCTTTACCTTTTGTGGGCAAGCGCTCTACCACTTTTCTCTCTCTCTCTCTGCCGGCCGCGGTGGCCAAGGGGACTGAGGCGCTCCAGTCACGGTCTGCACGGCCACTACGGTCGGGAGTTCGAATCCCCCTCGGGCATGGATATTTGTGCCGTCCTTAGTCTTAGCTAGTTCATAAGTAGTTTGTAAGCTTAGGGACTGATGACCCCGTAGTTAAGTCCCATACGTTCTACAAACATTTGAACATTTGATTTTCTCTCTCTCTCTCTCTCTCTCTCTCTCTCTCTCTATGGGTAGTTCTCTTCGTTGCGGACGCTGATCATGTTAGTTCGTTCTTGTTCGATGTGTTCTTGGCTCAACTTTTTTTATTACAGAGAGCGCTGAGCCCTCTGACCGGGAGCGCTGAGCCACGGCGCCCGGTACCACTGATCTATCCCGACACGACTCACGATGCCGCGTCACAACTTCCGCCAGTACCTCGCCTCCTACTTTCCAAACTTCACAAGAGCTCTCCTGCGAAACTTGCATGACTAGCACTCCTGGAAGAAAGGATAAGGTGGAGACATGGATTAACCACAGCCTAAGGGATGTTTCCAGAATGAAACTTTCACTCTGCAGCGGAGTGTGCGCTGATATGAAACTTTCTGGTAGATTAAAATTGTGTGCCGGAACCGCGACTCGAACCTGAGACCTTTGCAAGCGCTCTACCACTGAGCTATCCCGACGCGACTCACGATGCCGCCTCACGAATTTACTTCCACCAATACCTCGCCTCCTACTTTCCAAACTTCACATGAGCTCTCCTGCGAACCATGCAAGACTAGCACTCCTGAAAGAAAGGATATGGTAGAGACATGGCTTAGCCATGGCTTAGTAGAATGAAACTTTCACTCTGCAGCGGAGTGTGTGCTCATATGAAATTTTCTGGCAGATTAAAATTGTGTGCCGGAACCGAGACTCGAACCCGGGACCTTTGCCTTCCGCGGTTTCGGCACACAATTTTAACCTGCCAGGAAGTTTCATATCAGCGCACACTCCCCTGCAGAGTGAAAGTTTTATTCTACTAAGCCGTGTGTCAAGATATGTATACAACGAGCTACGGAATTTTACAAACGGAAGACGTAAATGGACATTAGGAAGAAAATTAACAATGAAGGTAAAGAGTGTGGAATTAAGATTAAAAATACAGGAGGTAAGTGTGTTAGAAACATCAAGTTACATCTGGAGTCTTGCATTATGAACCAATGGCGAAAGTGACAGAAACACGAGGGGGTGCAGGCAGCACAATTACAGGTAAAATACGGAGGCATCGCCTGCGTGGTGGACGTTCTCAGTATATTATAAAATGAACATAGTAAAACACACAAATCGACGCATTGAATACAAACCAGTGGGTGACGATGAACTGAGCACTCTCGACGATCATGGAGGCCCTGCGGATGGTTTGGAGGGGATAATAGGGGAAGGGGTGGGAGAATGTCGGGGTGGGGGAGGAGGCCATGGACACTGCAACGATGCCATTAAAACATTTGTCTAATAGTAGTCTACATACATGTTTACCATACGACACGTGCTCTTGAAGTCACATGGTGTACTGTAAACATCGGCCGGCCGCGGTGGCCGCGGGGACTGAGGCGCTTCAGTCACGGTCTGCACGGCCACTACGGTCGGGGGTTCGAATCCCCCCTCGGGCATGGATATTTGTGCCGTCCTAGTTCGTAAGTAGTTCATAAGTAGTTTCTAAGTTTAGGGACTGATGACCCCGTAGTTAAGTCCCAAATGCTGTACAAACATTTGAATTTGTAAACACCGCTGTACTATTACACAAATGGTTCAATACATCTTTGGACAAAACTAGCTCAAGGAATAGGAAATACTAAGGTTTAACATATCTTGACAGCGATATCAGTAAAGCCGCTACGATTTTTTTTTTTTTTTTCCTATGAGGATAGGTAAGGAAATCGGCCATGCCCTATCTACATCTATATCTTTAGTCTGTAAATCACTTTTAAGTGCATGAAGGAGATTTCATCGAACCTCCTTTTACGATATTTCTCCTCTATTCTAATCTGTAATAGCACGCGCAAAAAAGGAAAACCTAAATCTTGCCTTTATGATTTTATTGCTCGTATTTTATTACGATGATCATGTCTCCCTATAACACGGCGTATTTCATAAAAAATACGATTACGGGTATTCAGCAGTAGCCATTTATTTCATTTTAATAGTACTTCGGCTGCATATCGTTCAGCTATCATCGGAGCTATTCTGAAGGCTAGTGGACTATTGACAAAGTGTTCCCATCAACGTTTTACAATGCGTGAGTGTGCCAAATCGACGCTTAAACAGTGTAGAAGGTGAACAGGCTCTGCCGATTACTAGTCTTCAGAATTGCTCCGATGAAAACGGAAAAATATACTGCCAAATAACAGTGAAAGTAAATAAATCGTTACGGCTGAATACCCGAATTTTATTTATTATGTATGTATGTAGGTGGGCGCTAACAAAAAATTTTTGCCTAAGAATAAGGACAAACAAATTTCGCATGTAGATCTAGCCGAGTAGTCTTTTTTTATTAGTTTATTCTTATATTTTTTAACGGTGTTCACTTACTCGGCATTAATTCCGTGACACTCTCTTCCATGTATCGTGGTAATAAAAAACGTGGTGCCCTTCTCTGAACTTTCTCTACATCCGCTTGGTGGGGATCCCTCCCAGTATGCGCGGGAATAACCCAAAACAGGACGCACAAGTGCAGTGTAGGCAGTTTCGCCGGCCGCGGTGGCCGAGGGGACTGAGGCGCTCCAGTCACGGTCTGCACGGCCACTACGGTCGGGGGTTCGAATCCCCCCTCGGGCATGGATATTTGTGCCGTCATAAGTAGTTTGTAAGTTTAGGGACTGATGACCCCGTAGTTCAGTCCCATAGACTGTACAAACATTTGAACATTTTTAGGCAGTTTCTTTAGTAGAACTGTTGCATCTTCTAAGTGTCCTGCCAATGAATCGTAGTCTTTGATGTGCCTTTATGCGTTCTTTCCAATTAAAGTTGTTCGAATTGTAATTCTAAGTATTTGTTTCAATTTACGGCCTTATCATATAACGGACTTACAACTTAGATGACTTCACATTTTTTCATTATATAGGGTCAACTGCCAATTTCTGCGCCAAGCACATATCGTTTTGCAGCTGCTATTGACCTTCTGGTGACTTTACTAACCGGTGAACGACAGCATCATCCGCCAACAGTCTATGAGAGCTGCTCCGGAATCGTTTATAAAGATAAGGACCAGTAGAGGCCCTGTAACACTTCCCTGGAGAACGATGGGTATCATTTCTGTTTTGATAACTTTCTGTCAGTTACTGCGTATTGTGTCGTTTTCAACATGAAATCAAGATCGAACCAGCGTACTTTCGAATGCGGGTCCAGTGTGTTACAACTGCGCTACGTTGTAACAGAATAAAATACTTGACAAGTTACATCAACAAAGATGGTGATTTCTGCCTCTAAAAATGATCTGAAGATGATGACCTAAGCCGCGCGAAATGACCGCGAGTTCTAAAGCGTCATGCTACGGACTGGGCGAACGTTTCCGCCGGGTTCTCGAATGTATTGTCCTTAGTGTAAGCTGGTTTAAACAGTTTGAGCCTAGGGACTGATGACATAGAAGTTTGGGGTTTGATTCCATTTCCTGGAGGTACTCCACGACCACACAATGATGAACACACCAGATGTATTTCGCAGCATTGGCCGTTAATGTTTTATTTAAAAAAAACACAGATCGATATCAATCAGCTAGTGACCATCTTCAGTGTCCTTCAAACAAGCATTATGAATGCCCTGAATGTAACAGTTACATTCAGGGCATTCATAATGCTTCTTTGAAGGACACTGAAGATGGCCACTAGGTGATTGAAATCGATCTGTGGTTTTTTAAATAAAACATTAACGGCCAATGCTGCTAAATACATCTGGTGTGTTCATAGACGTTTGGGCCAATATCTATAAGCCGCGGTGGAGTAGCCGAGCGGTCTAAAGCGTCT
Source organism: Locusta migratoria (assembly GCA_026315105.1). Classification (NCBI taxonomy): domain Eukaryota; kingdom Metazoa; phylum Arthropoda; class Insecta; order Orthoptera; family Acrididae; genus Locusta; species Locusta migratoria. Next base: position 120,838,322 of record CM048747.1, read on the forward strand.
CGCTGCGAAACGCGCGGTTGCTCGCCGTGGAGGTTCGAGTCCTCCCTGGGTCATGGGTGTCTGTGTTTGTACGTAGGTTAGTTTACCTAGGTTTAAGTAGTGATTGATGACCACGCAGTTTAGTCCGATAGATTTAAAATATAAGTATATATACAACAGATCGATTTCGATCACGTAGTGATCATCTTCAGTGTATCCTTCAAATTATAGAACAAGATCATAAAATAAGTACGGAATTAAAAACAAAGACAAAATGAACTAGAATACAATTTCAAATATAATACACAGAGAGAATACATACCAATTATTGTGAATGCACTGAATGTAACTGCAACTGTGTCGAAATAATGCAATACAATTTCAAATATAATATACAGACAGAATACATACCAAGCATTGTGAATGCACTGAATGTAACTACAACTGTGTCGAAATAAGTTTCGGCAAATATAAAATTGCAGTGCCAGAGGTTCAGATGGAATAAGCGAGCTGCATGTCGTTTGTAAGCAGTTCGCTTATTCCATCTGAACCTCTGGCACGGCAATTTTATGTTTGCCGAAACTTATTTCGACACAGTTGCAGTTACATTCAGTGCATTCACAATGCTTGGTATGTACTCTGTCTGTATATTATATTTGAAATTGTATTCAAGTTCATTTTGTATTTGTTTTTAATTCCGTACTGATTTTATGATCTTGTTCTGTAGTTTGAGGGATACACTGAAGATGATTACTATGTGATGGAAATCGATCTGTTGTTTATAAATAAAACATTAACGGCCAATGCTGCTCATTGCATCTGGTGTGTTCATTTGAACGTTTGATGACTTAATTTCATCGAAAATTTGCGATCGTGGGAAATAGCTTCATGCTGAATTATTATTGTTATTATTACAGTACACGAGGTGGTCTCAATGGCACAGGACTAATGCTCAGTCGTCATTATTAAAACCTTCCAAGCACCTGATGATGTGCCTCGATGCCACTAAACCGGTAGTGCCTGATGAAAACGTGGATCTCTTGACGGCTACAAGCCGGGTTTTCTTTCAATAATGAAAATTGGAGCTTTTTGATAAATACTCAGCACATTTAGAGAAAAACTTGAGATCAAAATTCATGATGGAAAATCGTATTTTCATGCTTGAATAACCATAGTTTTGCACATCTATCTCAGTCAGTTTAGCGATGGAGCGGTCTAGACTTTAGTTTGTCTAGCGGTTGATCTGTCTTAAGATCTTGGTTGTGGCATATTTTCTTCGAGTTTTATTTTTCATTTATTTATTTGCATCTAACAATTTTTGTGTGTGTGTGTGTGTGTGTGTGTGTGTGTGTGTGTGTGTGTGTGTGGGTGTGTGAAACATCAGGAGGTGTGATACATAATCAACTATATAAATTATATTATATTAAATTTTTTCATTGTTATACATAGTCCAAAATCACACCACAGTACATTATTGAGTAATCTCAAGTGATCGTCTGTTGGAAGCTTTCTCGCTATTGATGAAGCGATTCACTGAAACAGGTAGAACATAATGACTACTTATGTTTTCTGCTACCAATCGCCGCGGTGGAGTAGCCGAGCTGTCTAAAGCACCTCGCTGCGGAGCGCGCGGTTGTCGCAGTCTGCGTCGGGCAGCGACGCGGTGAGGAGGGACCTGTTTATGTCCCCCCGCAGCGTGCGCTTCGCGGTGTTTACGTGCTTCAGCAGCTTTCGCACGTGTAAGTGATTTTCGATTATCATGGCCAACTCATACAGGAAATCGACACTGAAATTCACCTTCTCGACCGAATATGCACGACCGAAAGCGCTAGAAGCGGAACGATTTCTTAGAGAAGATGTAAAGATCCCTTGTACCGACCTTATTGGAATCCACCTCTCCATTGTGAGCAGCGTGGTTTACGTTAAACTAGTAAATGAAGCTGCATGTAATGCGATATTAGAGCGAGCAAAAGACAGACTTAAATTTCGATATAGTGACGTTAACATTGGCCCAGTGAATGTGGATCATGCGGGTCTCGGTCTCCGAACGATTCGCATATTCGAACTCGCTTTTGAACTGCCGGCATAAGAAGTAGAGATTGCTCTCAGGCCTTATGGAAAAGTCCTCAGCCACGTTGCAGAGAAGTGGACACAATTTACCACCTACCCGGTGCTAAATGGAGTCCGGCAGGTACGCATAGAACTCACTAAACATGTGCCATCCTACCTTAACATTGCAGGATGCCGAGCCATCGTAATATATGACGGACAACCGAAGACCTGTTCGGGTTGTGGCAAAGAAGGCCATATCCGATCAGAGTGTCTACAACGAAGGATTGCCCAGCTTCCGTCTACGGATCCACTGCCTGCTACCACATCGACAATCCTGCCTCTTACCTATGTAGCGGCAGTACGAGGAGACACCGGACAGAGCCACGAGACTGAACTACCGCAGGATCTTTCACAAATGACGGTGTCAGGTCGAGAAGAGGAGGAACGACTTACAACCAACATGGTCCCCCCTCCCGCTCCACCGGTGCAGGAAACAGTCGAAGAGAAGAACTATGACAAAATGGAAGTGGATCAGTTGGTAGTGCCCACGGGCGCCTTTGTACCTGATCGGCGAAACTCAATTCCGTCTTCTGACACGGAAACACATTCTCGGAAACAGCGGTCTCCAAAGAGGCATAAGATGCGAAAGAAGTCTTCATCCGATGAGGCATCGACACAATCACAAGACAACGAGACCTCTCCCTACCACACTGACCTGGTGACCAATGATTCAACGACGAATTGTGCCATGTCCTCTACGACAGGTCCAGACACCGTTCCGCACACACAAAGTGTGCAGGAGACGCCTGACGATCAACTCGCCGAAAGGCGCCTCGAATACAGCGAAGGGCCAGGAAAGGCCTCGGAAGACGCAAGCACTCATCCGATGGCATGGGCCGACGATCTTGACCCTGGATCTTCTGCCGAGGATGCAGCGTCAACTGCCGCCTCGGCCACACACGACATCCAAAACGTTTAGCGCAGTGAGGGGGCGACTTGACGTGGTCGTTCTTCTGCTGCGACTACGCCGCTTCCCCGAGTAGTAATGAGTGTCCCACTAATTGCAGACCAACCGCAAACTTACAGAATGGCTTCCATCAATCTTAAAATGATCAGTTCACGTGTCAAAATTCAACTACTACGTGATATGCTCCGGGCGGCTGACGTGGATGTTGCGTTAATGCAAGAAGTTCGAGTGGACGCTATACCAGTCTTTTACGGATACACTACTTATGTTACCCCTCTGATGCGAGAGGCAGCGGAACGGCTGCGCTCGTTCGAGATGGTATAGAGGTCACTAATGTAATGTACTTACCGTCGGCGCGAGGACTTGCCTTCGACATTCAGGGAACACGAGTTATTAACGTCTACGCCCCTTCTGGGACAGATAAAAGACGGGAACGGTCACATTTTTATGCAGAAGAAATTACGCCTCTCTTTTTGGAACGTTACAATAACCTCATCCTAGGCGGAGACTTCAACAGCGTACTCTCTCCGAAAGACCAACAACCCAGCTACACTCCATGCCCCGAATTGCGCCTCCTGGTACAACACCTACGTCTTGCGGATACTTGGGAGGTGATACATGGTGACCGCCCTGGTTTCACTTACGTGACCAGCCACTCAGCCAGCAGACTCGACCGTATCTACGTCTCCTTCGACCTCGTGACAGCGACTGTACAAGCGGAGACCTGGCCCACGGCCTTCTCGGACCACAGCACATACATTTGTGTGGTTCATTTACGGAGACAAACCGTGTGGAGAAGTCGGGGAACATGGAAACTAAATGTGGCACTCCTACAAGATCAAGAGTATCGACAATTAATAGAGAGTACCTGGACAGAATGTGAGCGTCGGTTACGGAGGTATCCGTCAACGATTCAATGGTGGCTTGACTGCGTCAAACCGGCCTTGAGACGTGCGATAATACGTTATGGAAAGGAAAGATCGCTCTGGCATCGACAAACAACGGACTTCTACTACACACTCCTTCGAGAAATTACTGCACTTCCACCATCCCCAGATCGACAAGCAGAGATTTGTCGCGCCAAAGCGCAGATTCTCACCCTCGTCCGCCACAAACTTGAAGGTGTCGTGGTGCGAACGAGATGCCAAGAAAGGATTGTCGGCGAACCACCCTCTATGCATCACATCATTTCTGAACGACGTCAAAAACGACGAACACTGATACATGCACTAGACCTACCAGATGGCTCCAGAGTGACGACACAAGCGGCCATAGCACGTGCCTTTGTCGACCACTATCATCAACTATATCGGGACGTGCAACATGATGAACAGGATTTCGCTGACGTCACCTACACCATCACCAACACACTTGATGCTGCGGCGTCAGAATCACTTTTAGAAGATATCACGAATGATGATGTTGCAGACGCCCTTGCCAAAGGGAAAATTAATAAATCACCAGGGCCTGATGGTTTTCCACTAGAATTCTACAGGACATTCAGGGATGTGATGGCCTCACGATGGAAAGATATGTATAACGAAATACTATCATCAGCAGTTCCCATACCACCGACTTTCATGGAGGGCATCATCATTCCTGTACCCAAACCATCTGGACGTACCCGAACTGAACATTATCGCCCAGTCACACTCCTGAACAGTGACTTCAAGATATTCACCAGAATCTTGGCGCTACGGATTAAGCGCATACTACGCCAGGTTATTTCACATGAACAAACGTCTTTGGGAGGAGATAGAAATATCCAGACGACCCTTAGTGACTATCGCGATGTGATTGCCATTGCTTCGGCGTGTCGGCTGTGTAGTGCACTAGTCTCCATAGACTTCAACTGTGCTTTTGACAATGTGAGCCATTCTTTCTTGAAAGCTGTAATGGATCGAATGGCTTTCCCGGCTGCATTCACCGAAATGACCATGCATCTTCTCCATGATGCCACTTCTAAGGTGATTGTGAACGGACGAGTTGAAGGGCAGATTCCTATCTTACGTTCGGTTCGACAAGGATGCCCACTCTCAATGATCCTCTATGCAATAGCGACGGAGCCACTCATCTGTGGGCTGAAACAACGACTAACAGGGATCACGTTACGAGGAACTACCTTTCAATGCCGAGCTTACGCGGATGATCTCGTTTTCATCTGTCGCTCAGAAGAAGAGATCCGGACAGCACTGAGATGGATCGAACGATATGGGGACGCAGCTGGCAGCAAAATGAACTTAGTAAAATCACGTGCCATGGAAATAGGCAGAGGGCTACCGGAGGGAACCGAAATCCCTTTGCAGATGGATAAATTGTGGTGTTTAGGCGTCACCTTTACGAAAAACGTTCGTCGCACTTCGGCGCTTAATTACAAACGCCTACTACAAGTTCTCCGCGTCACCGTCCGTGAACACCTTCTCAGAGCATTGGATATGGTCCAAAAGGTCTCTTTCATTAATACCTACATTGCATCGCGAATACCTCACATAGCGCAAATCCTACCGATGGCTCCAGTGGTGGCACAGCGAATACAGGCGGCCTTTGGATATTTTGTGAGTCATGGACTTATCTTCAAGGTACGGTATGTAACCCTCACCCTCCCCCCTTGTAGTGGAGGATTGGGTCTTATCAACGTCCGCGCGCGAGCAACGCCCTCTATGTCAAGACCATGCTCAAGATGTGGACCCATCGTCAGCACAGTTTCACTGGGCACCTTATTGACGAACTCGCCCCTACGTCCTGCATGGCGCCGCCGGCACTCGGGCACATCGCGCCTCCGCTCTCCCACATCCAAACATTCTTTTTGGAATACAGCTATATACGCACGGAACTTCCCAGAAACAGCACACTGACAGCACGTGATGTGTACAACCTGCTGATGAAGAATCATCATCAGAATAGCATAGAGAGACGACACCCAGAAGTGACGTGGCCAAAGGTATGGCGAGCGATTCACCAAAAACACTTAACGACGGAGATACGTGCCACCTGGTACCTCGTCGTCAACGAAAAATACCCGACAAGGAGTAGATTGCACGACATTGCACTGGCCGAGTCTCCTATGTGCGTGCGATGTCGTGTGCCTGACACAGATAACCATCGCCTGGAATGCGGATCTTCAGCGGACGTGTGGCTTCTAATCCGGAAGATACTTGCCTATTATCTCAGAGTGCCACCACACGTGATCGAGCCTAAAATGCTTCTACAACCGGACCAAACGTACTTTCCCCAATCAAAGACACAGACAATAAACTGGATAAAAGGACTCTCCGTGTATTATCTCTTTCGTGACGATCTGAAAGATGTCCTTGATTTTTGGATCTTCTTACAGGAAAGACACGATAAATTGCAATACTTTTCTAGATATCGACAGAATTTTGCTAATTATTTAGGTAGTATATTCAATGATCCCCTTCATAGCTGGAGGGTCCCGGGTAAGAGAAGATGAGGCAATGATCACTGATTCGCAATTAGAACAGAACTAGGATCTTGATGATAATACGAGAAAACGTACTCGGATCCTCGCTATGAAGAGTTGGGACAAGAAAAACTTTGCTTTCAGACACTTTGAATAGTTATCATTTTATTACCAGAAGGGTACATTCAGTTTCACTCTCTTGTGTTTACTAATTTTCTATTTTATATTCCTTACGTAACTGCCATGAAAGAGTTCCTTTAGTTCTACTGTAATATACGTAAAAAAAAAAAAAAAAAAAAAAAAAAAAAAAAAAAAAAAAATCATGTAAACTGTCGATCAACTGATCTTTTGTGCAGCACCGGCCATCTGGGCAAAATGGCGCGTGAGTGTCGCACTTTCATAAAAAAAGCAATAAAATAACACATTTTTTTCCTTTTTCTAGCCCTTATCGTTTCCCTTAGTTCAATCTTTCATTAGTATAGGGTAAAAGTGGCGGTGGCACTAGACCATTTTTTTTAGCAGGCGAGGAAAAAAAAAAAAAAAAAAAAAAAGAAAAGAAAAGCTGTCTAAAGCACCTCGCTGCGGAGCGCGCGGTTGCTCGTTGTGGAGGTTCGAGTCCTCCCTGGGGCATGGGTGTGTGTGTTTGTCCTTAGGTTAGTTTACCTAGGTTTAAGTAGTTTGTAGGCTACGGACTGATGCCCACGCAGTTTGGTCCGATAGATTTAGAAACATTTGAACATTGATTTTTTTGCTACCAATCAATTTTAATTTCCTTCTATGTTTAGCGTGTTTAGAGTTAAATTTATAGTCACACAATACCCTCAATCCCTCCAAATATCTCTGAAGCCACCCCAGAAGCAAACTGCAAACAAACAATTCCAATGTTATTTCAGTTTTGAACAAGTTAGCTCGAAGTGAAATTTTCTATATGTAGAAGAAATACCTGAAGATGAGCATATCAAAATAAAAGGTACTGGTAGTAGATACACAGACAGTAATTATTTCACACAATCATGATATGTAAAATTCAAAAACATGGAGATAATTAAGAGAAAACAAAGGATATCTCGCGGTATTTACATGTTTCCCGGTACACTGGTCGTGGAGTCTTGTAGCTAGAAACAGTTTAAATTATACAATAAAATACAATGTATTTTTGTATTACATTCCATCGTGAAAATAACTCTAAATATATTTATATACTTTTCGGAATATCTCTCTACGTTTCACTTAATAACAAAGAGGCTTAATTAATTAATTAAACAAAGAAAATTGTTCACAGATATACAAAACAGTAATATTGAACCCCATAATTTATTAGTAAAGATAATATATTCCGTCATCAACTTCGAGCTTTCTAAAACTAGCGACTGTGTAGCGCAAACCCGAAACACATACAAACGGGGTCTATATTCGATGTTAACATCTGATTTCCATTAGAGCATCATTGTATAAGTAAAAACAAGACAGACTGCAGACTGTGTCTACTTTTAATACGTTCTCGTACCTACTTGCAAGCTAACTTCTGTTTCAATATTAGTAAAAATTTCCGGGCTATTATGCCATGATCTTATGGATTTATTATTAGGGTTTGAATAATAAATCCATAAGACCACAGCATAATAGTCAGGAAATTTTTAGTAATATTTACCATTCAAGTTTACATTTTACAATAACTTCTCTTTGCATTCCTAACAGTATTTTCGACTATTGCTTGGTTCTCACCCAAGTTTGATGATTTTGATTGTACCACTTGTTATTGGCCTAAGACTGAAATCCAGTTTGTAAAATTAAATAATATCAATACAGCCCAGTGTCGAAGAAATCTTTTGAAGAATTTCCTTGACTGTGGCTGCACAAAAAACAAAACAAAAAAATGTATATTTAAAGTTAGTCACAGTGTTCATTCATCAACTGTACATTAAGTCACCATAAAGCTAAATCACAGTAATTAGACACACTTCTCAATTGAATATCAAATTATGTAAATACGTAGCGTTTGTCATAATTAACAGGAAAACTGACACGTGAAAGGATACGGTAATGAATGCCTTAGAAAACGAGCCGTTTGCGAGATAATTACGAATGACTGGTTGCGAGCGGCCATAATTTGCGTGTACGTAAAATATTGCCCAAGTTACAACAAATATATATGATGTGTGAAATTTAAGATTAAATCCACACGTAACCGGGCTAAGAATTCAACCATGGGACATATGTTTGATGGAGCACCGGCAAATTCAACTGCTGATGCAAGACGACGTCGACCAATCAAATGTCATCACAAGGGACAAATTAAACGGAGCGTGAACCCAGGCCTTTACATCAGTGCAGGCTTCACCCGCAAAGTTAGTTACTATGCCGATATTCGCTGAGGTGTCTGCATATATGCAGACCTTTACTGTTTCTCTCCGAACGAATCCTACATTTTCTTTCTTCGGTTCGACTAGGTCAATAATTCCAGGATGGTTCCTTTGGAAAGACGATGAGCCATATCGTTCACCATCCTAGCCTTTTCTGACCTTGTCCTTCGTTTCAAACAACTTCGATGTCGTTGGTAAGCTAAGCCCCAATATTCCCAGACGATTAAGAAGTGACATTGTAAGTTGGTTGCTGTACTCCTCTTCCTCAGTTACAATACGGATGAGTACAAAGTCTTCCACAGCGACACTTCTGCATAAAACTTTCTCAATTCAAGATTTGATGCGGCAAGAAGTCCGAGAAAGTTTTACAATACTGATATGTGTTCATAGCGTCCGTCTATGCAACTAAAAAAAAACAATTGTTATACCATACATGTTTCGCCTTACTTCATCGACCTGAAATAGATACATGTTTATGTGTGAATGTAGACTTTCTCAGCGGATTTTGATGAGGAAATCTTATTGGGTTGGCAGCCGATTCAGTGCCTCGTTCTCTGGCAGTGTTTCGCATGATAATGGCAAATAGGAAACTTGCCTGAAGATGACAAGTCGGAAACGTGTCGAAACGTTGCCAGAGATCGAGGCACCGACTCGGCTGTCAACCCGAGATGATTTTCTCATACGTGTTTATGTTTTACATTATTTCGCCTTTTACGTTTCTGGCAGTTTAGATTGTAACCAGTTCTGGCCTACTTTTCTATCACTAGCGATATTTTGATTTTATAAATGGTTACAATTCTTATAGATGCTGCCTCTGCTTGGTTGTTTCCTTTGCAATTGCAGTTGTCTCTTTTATGTTAGCTACTGAAGTTCGGAAAATCGGACAGAATAAATATTGAGGTGTGTATTTTATCCTAATGTTAGAAACCATAACTTTCCTGTCTGGTTAAAGTTATTGTGCCTCTTGCATTACTCTGAATATGCAACATAGTTAATAATCGTGACTTAGGACTACCTGTGTGCAAAAACCAGTGTAAGTAACGATTATTTTGTTGTGATATCCAGTTTAATGGAGCAGACACAATACCTGCAAGTATAGACAGACGTACTATTTAGTATGTAAAAAATGTTGCCAAGATTTTATTATGTATGCTACGATTAACCTCATTACAGTAACCTGAAAAGATATCTGTGCAAGAGCTGCATAAAATCACACGTCACGATGTACCGGTATTTATGTAAACAAATGCACTAAAACCGAGAAAAATTCTCTAAATGCGTTGTGCTAAGCAGAAAAATACACAATGGGTGCAGTTTTTCAGTATTTCAATCAACGAAGAACACAGTTATAGGCCACCCATTTCGATTATGATGAACGAAATGAAGTTCCGGTACATTGAACTTCAATGACTGTCGTTCAGTATATTTGTGAAAGACAAGTGTGAAATTAAGAATAATTTTAATACAGAAACCACTGAAAAGCGGAATCACACATAGGCCTGCACCACGTTTGCAGGTCTCTTCATAGAACAGACTTATCACCTTATTAAAGAACGCCAGAACCAGTAAGAATAATTTGTGGACAGCTAATACCCGATTATCACAGTGCAGAACAGCGTAAGAGAGCCACTACAATAACATTAAGATACGCCACAATCACGGATTGAATACATTTTTTGAGGTTTTAATTTACGCCTAAAATTTCTGATAAAGGATTTAACCAACTTGGGGTTTCCAATAAACTGTAATATCAGACCAAAGATATCGAATTATATCCAGATTGTGATAATTATCGTCTTCTGGGTGCCACAATCTCTTTCTTTCTTTCACTGAGCATATCAGTTGCTCACTGTCCATATCTAGCATGTGACAACGTCGTTAGATTTGACCGAAGAAAACAAATTGATTTGAATATCACCAACTGTCGTCCGAAGTCTCTACGCTCGGGCGATGAGATCGGCTACATTGTGACCGTCCCCATAGTGGACTACTGGTTTGAAACGATCGGCCGTTTTCCGCCGATGTCTGTCGTCAGTAAAACCCGCCGATATCGGAGCCACTGTGACCACAGCCTAACACGACCTAGAAGAAGCACCGCCGAGGAGGTCATTGTGTTCCGCTCGAGGCAGAGCCTTTTAAAACCTGTCCACTGTCAAAATAAACGGGGGACACAAACCTCGCACTAAGACTAAACTTCTCCGAGGCACTTTCGGGACTCTGACCAGTGTTTGGTTTTGGAAGCGAGCCTGGTGCGCTGTTCTCCTGCCACGGGCAGACGGTCGGGTTGAAGTCCTGCCGCGGTGGAGTAGCCGAACGGTCTAAGGCGCCTAGCTGCGGACCGTGCGGTTGCTCGCAGTCGGAGGTTCGAGTCCTCCCTGGGGCATGGGTGTGTGTGTTTGTCAAAATCAAATGTTTCAAATGTTTGTATAGTCTATGGGACTTAACTACGGGGTCATCAGTCCCTAAACTTACAAACTACTTATGAACTACTTACGAACTAGGACGGCATAAATATCCATGCCTGAGGGGGGATTCGAACCCCCGACCGTAGTGGCCGTGCAGACCGTGACTGGAGCGCCTTAGTCCCCTCGGCCACCGCGGCCGGCGTGTGTTTGGCCTTAGCTTAGTTTACCTAGGTTTAAGTAGTTTGTAAGCTATGGACTGATGACCACGCAGTTTCGTCCGATAGATTTACAAACATTTGACATTTGAACCAGACGGCGAACAGACGCGCGCACTGCACCAGGGCGCCTCATGGAGCATTGTATTCCGCCGCGGCTAAAATGGCGTCAAATGTTCAAATGTCTGTAAATCTATCGGACCAAACTGCGTCGCCATCAGTCCGTAGCTTACAAACTACTGAAACCTAGGTAAACTAACCTACGGAGTGCACAGCACACACACCCATGCCCCAGGGAGGACTCGAACCTCCACGGCGAGCAGCCGCGCGCTCTGCAGCGAGGCGCTTTAGACCGCTCGGTTAATCCACCGCGGCAAAATGGCCTCAGAAGCTGTTACTATAGCAGAAGTTGGTGGGCAAGCCCTTTCATATCCAGGTGCTGTATCCAGAACGATTGCAAAACATGAGCTAGAACAAGCACGGCCGAAGGTGACATTGTGTTCCGCTCGAGGCAGAGCCTTTTAAAACCTGTCCACTGTCAAAATAAACGGGGGGACACAAACCTCGCACTAAGACTGAACTTCTCCGAGTCACTTTCGGGACTCGCTCTGACCAGTGTTTGGCTTTGGAAGCGTGCCTGGTGCGCTGTTCTCCTGCCGCGGCCGGCGGTCGGCGGCTGATGAGACGAGAACTGGCGGCTGGCGGCCGTGTCCCACTTGGCAGGGAGGGACGCAGAAAGTGCAAGTTGAAATACGGGTCGGCCTGCGCCGCGTATCGGCGCGACATCGCCCGGTCTGCCTGCATAATGCCCCCCCCCCCTCCCCCTCGTCCAATAGCCAGGCGGCCTTTAACGGTACCGCGCGCAGATCGCCAGCCACCGCTCGCACTGCTAACTTCACTCGACGCGCCGCATTTTTCCCGTCTGGCCCGGCCGCGCGCGCGCGCGTGTGTGACCTTGCTCGGAGCGCCGATAACTTCTGTGGATTTATAGGCGACGTCTGGAAGACGTAGAGACCTATAAAGAAGCATCGGGCGCAACGTTCCCTCCCTTATTTTTACTTTTATTTCCGACGAGGCGGAGCCGCAATCTTGTGTCTTCCCCAGAAGGTCGTAACCGCGCCGCGGCCATTACCGGTCGCTGCGAGAAGGTTGATGGCGCGCCCTTCCGCCCAGGAATGCACCCTGCGGTCCGCGCATGCGCGAAACGGCGATTTTGTATAACAACCTCTCGCTCTCTCCCTCCGTCCCTCTGCAAATCCACCACCGCAAACGAGACTCTAAAATCTGACACTTTACAGCATTACATAACGCTCATTTTTCGGTTGACGTCAAGCCATTTTTGTCTCGTTCGAAAACAAAGCAGTAGTCTCTTGCTTCGTGCTGCGACAAGGTCGTGTGTTACGGGCGGAGTCGCTTTATTGTCTAACTTATGAACACGTCGTGACTAATGAAAATTTGTGCCAGGCCGGGACACGAAACCGGATTTCCTTCTTTAGGTGGCGGTCACCTCAACCATAACCCAGTCTGAGCAACACCTCCAGGTCCGAGTCATATCCACTGTCCCTCCCCCTACTTCTTCTTAACAAACACAGCTGACTCATCAAATTACAATAGCACCAACAATGGCGACCGACCCTGTCCTAGGAAATTTAAAGTGCAGGTAATAGGGATGACGTAGGTAAAGGCACAGCGACATCAATAAAGTAGTAGTACAGTAGAAGCCCGACAGCCCGGCATGCAATAGTCCGCAACGCCCGATGCTCCAGCAACAAGATCCAAGGGGACTTGTTTTTCATTTCATGTAGCCGTTACTGCTGCAGTTCAGCAGCGGCTGGTGATAATGTGCTAATGTGCTGCAGCACACTGTAAATATATTTCTAAAATTATGCCATTTCTCTTCGAATGCAAGCGAGAAATCGCTATAAAATTACATCTTTTCTCTTGGAATACGAGCCAGATATCACAATAAAATTACGCCAATTCCCTTCCAATGCGTATTAGAATGCTAGTAATAAGGATGGAAACGCATTTTGGAGCGCTCTCGCCGCGATAGCTGGAAACCAGCTCCGTGTGCTGAAGTGGGATTCAGCCGCGCTGGTACGTGCGCAGAGAGGCGGCGCAGTCATCTGTTCGCTAGTGCGCATGCGCAGACGTGATGTCAGGCCTGGCGGCTCATGTGTGCTGAGACCGACTACAGCACCACATCAATATTTCTCTTCGCGCTGCGTGTGACAGCTGCGGAAGAATAGTATATGACGAATATTGCGGCTTACAGAGTCAAATAGTGCGCTGACTCAGGCGTCTTGCGCGTTGTCTCTTAATTCCTGTGTGAGGCTCGTATTCAAATACACCTGAGTCTAAATTTTTAATTTCTGTAAATGAAATTAATATTTTTTAAACGTTATATTTACTACCTGCAGTGAATACATGCAATTGGCAGCGCTGTTATAGATTCTCCTGAAGGTCTTACTGCCAATACAGTATTAATTGATATTCAATTGTAGGCAATCATAGAAAGGTTGACTTTTTATTTCAGTATATTTTCTTTGCTGTTTATTTTTGTAATATTGTAGCACACTGGTCAAATTTTGTACGAGCCGCCACTGTTCACTGTCCCTCCCCCTACTTCTTAACAAACACAGCTGACTCATCAAATTACAATAGCACCAACAATGGCGACCGACCCTGCCCTAGGTAATTTAAAGTGCAGGTAATAGGGATGACGTAGGTAAACGCACAGCGACATCAATAAAGTAGAAGCCCGACAGCTCGACATACAATAGTCCGCAACGTCTGATGCTCCGGCAACAAGGTCCACGGGGACTTGTTTTTCATTTGATGCAGCCGCTACTACTGCAGTTACGCTGACGTCACCGATCAGATTGTTCACATGAGGCGATCCCCTGCTTTGCCGGTGACAACAATGATCCGCCAGCGTTCGTAAATGACGCAGACGCCATTGTTGGGGTCGGAAGCATTCCGACTTTACTTTTAAGCCCTTTCTATACGAGACGTGCAACACGCAAAAGAAAGTGGTTGTCAGCTGCAGTGCTCCTTACGATAGACTGTCGAACTGCAAAGAAGCGTTCAAACGATACACATTTGTCGAATCGTCTGCTTCATGTGTCTACTTGGTTTGTTGTCAACTTACAGAAAATGAATCGCCGAATTAATATCACTTTTCACAACTGTAAGATATATTATGATTATTAAAACATTTATTTGTGTTGTAGACTGCCACTGTGAAGCTGTTTTCGTGCAGTTCATGGTGACTACGTCGCTCAGATGTGTTAACGTCCTCATTATAAAATGAGACTACATACTTCCAGCCCCTGCGGTTTGAGGCACCTATGTATATGATGAACAAGCTCATCTGTCTATACATAGACCTTCAACTATGATAAAGCTTGAAATAATGCTCACCAAAAACAAATATTTCATCTATTAACTACAGAATGTTTCAGGAAAAATAGCAAATATTTTAGTAGATGGTTATAAACACGTTTTGCAATTAAAATTTCATATAACGTGTGTTGGTATGTATAACAAATTTAAAGCATATACAAATTTGGATTTTTTGACTGATTCTTTCGTCGGTTCTTCGTAGATAACCATATTGATTTTTATTTAAGCAACCGGTTTTTAAAGTCTGAATATGTCATAGTAAGCCGAAAACCGGGTAACTAAGTGGATATGAACGTGTAGAACATATACAAAATTCTACTTTGAAGTTAGTGTGTTGTCGTACTACCAAGAACCGACGGATAAATCAGTGAAAATGTCTTCATTTACATTTGCTCTAAGTTTGTTTTATTTACGTATTAATAGTATACCTCTGTATTCAATAAAAAGTGTACACATGTTTTATGAAATTTTTAATGCAATTCCTCTATAGTATCACCTCCTAAAAAACTTACGACCGAGTTGAAAAACTAAGTTCCTCTAGGCAGGAGACAATTACACATTCTCAAAAAAATTCGCGACTTGGCTTCGTTTGTCTGCTGGGTTCCCCATTCGGTCGTCTGCGCATGCGCGAAGCACTTCCATACGCGTGAGAATAGGATCCATCCTATTCCGTCTAGTAGCGTGCATCTTGTGCAAGGGGACGCGTCTACGCTGTACCCGGCCGGCGTGACCGGTGCATCATGGGTAAACTCGTAAACTCTCACTTCCCGTGTAGAAAGGGCTTTACAGTCTCGGTTGTTACTGTACTGTACAGAGGTTCGTTTCATTGTCTGCATTGCCAGCGTTTTTCGTGATTCAACAGTGTTGACATTCATATCATAGTGATCTGAGGCAGTTTTATTAGCATTTAAGCAGTGACAATGTTCTCGAAACCCAAACCTTCTTCATTCTCTACATCAGGAGTGAAGTGTAAGCACGCAACTCTGACCGTCGAACCAGAATCTGGAAATCATCAAACGTATGGAGAAAGGTGAGAACAGAAATATTTTTATGACTGAATTTAATATTGGTTTGTCAACCATTCGTGAAATAAATAAAAGTACGAACTAATGAAATATGCTTCTCAATTGGTAACAACTGAAAAATTGACTTCCAGATAAATTAAAAAATAAAAAACTGGAACAATTAGAAAGATTATTGTACAAATGGTTCAAAGCACTGTATCGCAGCTGTTTTCGATGCAAGGCTTAGGCTATCCCAGCACTAAGGCCGGTATTACACTGTAAAAGATCTTTGACAAAGATCTTTGTCAAAGATTTTATCCAAGATCTTTGACGAAACTACTTCACAGGAGCACATTACACTATCGTAAAATATTTCGTCATAGTTGCTCGGAATAAGACTCCAAAATAGTAAAGCGTCTGTATTATACTACGTAATATAATGTTGCTCGGGAATGCATTCATTGGAGAGAACGAAAACTGGAAACATTTTTTGGTAAAACCGTGAATAGCAAAAGGAAAATACGAAAACTGCTCGCACAAATGAACTCCACGAGCTACACAGCTGGGAAATAATAACCTAAATTGTTTAAGAACGTGTGTCCAAATATTTTAATTCACCCACATATTTATAAATACTTCATTATAATCGATGTTTCAGGAAGCTCTAAAGCTGTGTCAATGGGTAACTAATGAAAAACTGAAATAATTTAACGTGTGTCATGCTAACCATAATTTCGTTAGACACTTTATGATAATTAAGAAGAGAGAATATTTTCGTAGTTCTTTCATGTTAGGCTTCATTAAGGAATATGCACTGCGAAAGACATTTTTGTTTGCTGCAGTCTGACATTTGTTTTGCCTGATTTTCCGAAACATAAAATATCCGTATAAATACCTGGACTTGTGGTTAAATGTCGAAAAGCATCGTGCAAAGCAAGAAAAAATATGGAGCTAACTAGTGCAGTACCTCATTACGCAAATCATGAATCCCTTTCCACTGAAGATCCTCCCATTTATATCCACATACAAAATCTATTCCAGCAGGCAGTAAAATACACGAATCCTACAGTGTAGGCCTAAGATTTCACGTATTATTCCAGACATGAGTGAACCAAGATGTAAATCACTTTAGGAGGAATTACGAGGTTAGGTTAGAGTAATACAAATAAAAACAAATAAAATACACTTTTACGTTAATTTGTAGGTTAAAAGGAGTCAAAGCAACGAAAGACGCATGTATACAATGGCGAACTTTTATAAAAGCTAGGCTCTCTCGCTGACTTTTATCAAATATCTTTTATAAAACAAATCTTTTATAAAAGATGACCCATTACACTGTCAAAGATTTGAACAAAGAGCTTTGATAAAAGATCTTTGTCAAAGATCTTTTACAGTGTAATACCCGCCTAACAGGTGCCGCACAATGGTCCGGCATTGTCAGTAATTCGGCACCGGGTCGATCCCGACCGTTTCGAATTATCGCACTATTACTGTAGTCCTTATTGCGGGGCCTTCAGTCTGTAGGCTGGTTTGATGCATCTCTCGACTCTTATCCTACGCGTACTTTTTCGTCGCTTTGTAGCTACCTCAATAATCAGTTACACTGCCAGAAGCAGAGTACATTTTGTTTGCTGAAGGTACAAGTGTTTCTATAAATAGAATGTCGAGCATGGTTCTAGAAATGTCTGCTAATGATATTTTCATGGACATAAAACTTTGAAATGACTCACTACATGCAGTTCTGAACATGTAGGAGAGTTCCATCCAGAATTTTGTTCGAAATCTACAAAAATTTGTGATAAATCTAACAAGGAGACCACATGAGTGTCGGATATTAAGAATTTTTTTATACTTATGGTACGTGAAGTTCTGAACACAAATAACAAACAGCCAAAGCCATGCTAAGCAAATCTCAAAAACTGTCGAGAAAGTAGATTTTGAAGTTTTGTAAATACACATAAGTTCAAATGTTCAAATGTTTGTACAGCTTATGTACAGCTACGGGGTCATCAGTCCCTTACACATAAGTACCAATACTTAAATTAGTTGCGGCATCTCTCGGTAGGAAATGTTTCACCAATTACGCTTCTCTGACCAGAGGCTACATACCTTCCAGTAACTAAAAACAACTCGGCCGATGGTTAATGGGGCAATATGTAAATTACATCATAAATAATCTGGGATCTGATAGTATAACTGAGTTCCACATGTACATGAAGTGTTCGTTTTATAAATGTATGTAATATAAAGACTATAAAAAGTCCTATAGTAACGTGATTACAATTATATTCGAACGCCTGGGCATTGGTTAAAAGAGCAGTTTAAATTTTCTTTAAATCAGAGCATCAGTTTACATAATCATTCCTAATGACTGTCTTCTTTCACATATTTTTGGAAACATTTTTGTTTCATTTATTGGTCAACAGCACTCTTATTTAAATTGATATATAACGAACAGTCTAGAGTGCAAAAATTTATTTTTTCCCGACTAGTTTCGGTCTTCTTTTAGACCATCTTCAGGAAATATCAGTTACATTTAGAGGACTTTCAGCAATATACATTAGTGTCAAACTTAAACTAAATTAATAAAGAGAAATAAAACGATGGTATACCCATTGATGTTGTGGAGCTGTGGAGTGTCCGCCATGTTTAAATTTTGTAAAATTGCTTACCTCTTGATCTGAAATTTATATGAATACGCTGTGTAATAGGCTAATATGGGAGCATAATCGAAACGTGTTCTTTTTTTCCCTTCAAATACATCATAGCAGCCGTATTTGAATTTGTCAAGAAATGAAATATGAACATCTATGGCTAGCACTCTCAGACATCTGAATTTCAACATCCAGGTAATATAGAGATCAATGACCGTCGCAGAACAAAGGATAATATACTGCAAGGTAACGTCCAATTCTTCGTACGGTAATTATGCACTGCAGTCGCGTCTCAGTGACACGTACGAAATTGTTCCAACTTGCAACAAGATGTAGTATATTGCACAGTGTTCGCGTTATTTTCTCCACCCCGGTAATTGGAATTTATATCGGGACGGTCACGCTCGGCGAACCCAGTTCCATCGCTAGGCATACGGAATCACTAGACCACAACGATAGTCAAGTTTCATAAACGTTTGAATGTATATCGAAGTGAGACTTTTTTGCAAATCATAGCTCACAAAGAAACATGTCTGTTGTGTATTACTTAGAACTTGTTTATTCGACGAGACGTGGGAGTAATTCATCCGTAACAGAGCGGCGGAACGGTATACTGTACTTCGATAGCGCAAAAGGACAACCCAGAGGCCACGCTTAAAGACATCCACAGCACCTGAGAAGTGCGGAAGCATGACGAGCTAAATTGTCCTCATCACGCAAGTGCTAAACATCTAAAGCCGAACTCTGCAACGTCCCTGTAAAGCCACGTATCGTTGAGGAAAAAAATCTGTTGTTGTGTTTTACTTTTCAAATAGTAAAAACACTATCATATTTAAAGAAAGAACACGCAGATAATGTCGTGGGAAAGGCGAACCAGAGACTGCGTTTTATTGGCAGAACACTTTAAAGATGCAACAGTTTTTTGCAGTATTCCTGCCCAGTGTGGAATCCTTAACAGGTGGGTTTGACGGAGGACACCGAAAGACTCCAAAGAAGGGCATCTCGTTTTGTATTGTCACAATACAAGGGAGACAGCGTTACGGAAATGATGCAGGATCTGGGATGGGAATCACTACAACAACGGCACTTATCGCTGCGGCGTGGGCTACTTACGAAACTCCAATCGCCAACATTCTACATTCTCCTCCGAATGCGAAAATATATTGTTGACTCCCACTTACATAGGTAGAAAAGCTCATCAGAATAAAATACGAGAAATCAGAGCTCGAACGGACAGATTCAGGTGTTCTCTCTTCCCGCGAGCTATTCGAGACTGGAATGGGAGCTAAATAGTATAACGGTGGTTCGATGAACCATATGCCAGGCTCTTAAATGTGACTTGCAGAGTATCCCATGTAGATGTAGAAAGACAGTAAAATATTCGTGTCAGAAAATGTTTTCAATTGGATACATGTTTCAAATATTGAACACAGCCGGACCGTATTAAGAAGTACTGACAATCTGAAGATAAAAGATTTAAACATTAAAACATGTTACTTAATTATGCACTTCACTTGAATACTTCCACCACAGTTTAACATACACAGTCACGACACTCACTGCTGCGAAAATTTCTATTAACTGCCAGTTTCAACGACACAAGCGCTCCTAGTGGTGGGCAAGGTGCCATAAGAGTAATATTTGTGTTCCAAGCATTAGTAAAATATCGAAACACATCAATTATCGTGAAATAAAAGTAAATACAGCCGAATTTTCCTGATCCAGTGATATAAACAACTTATTCATGAGGAAATACTTACGAAAATGTGTATATTTTGCAGCCTACTCCCCTGAAAGTAAGAAAATATAAACAGACGAGAAACATCAATGCCAGTTGTCGTCTGTTCTTATATGACAGACACTTTCTTTGAAATGAAAAAATTCGATATGGAGTCTAATGATTCGAACATTTTTCGACTTTACTCGTCTTTGTTATAAACGTATAAACTTTCGAGAGTAATTAATTTTGTATTAAAGTGAAAGTCTTATAGATTCTTGCTGTCTGTGGTTCAGATACAGCAACAATTACGGAATTGGATTCTGCGTTATTGGGAAACTGTTTTTTTCATGCTTAGTGTTACGTTTGTGAGGATTTTCCTTCAGATACAGATGTAGTGGCTGATCTGGTACATTAGATAATAAAAGTATTGCATTCCATATAAGTTTCTTACGTTCAGCACTTACTGATTTGACTGGAATTCTAGTGAAGAAACCTTAATGTTTCTGAGTAGAAAATCGACGTCTTTCTGCAGAAGGTTGGATCTTCTTTTGTTTATTAGCAATTTCTCTTCATCAAAGACAATTAAATTCTTGATAAAAAGGTCGTATATTTCACGATAATCTTCAATAAACTGTGCTACAGAGTACCGGTTCTTAGGAAAACTAATAAATTCAAATGTGGAGCTACTTTCTAGTCATTGGCAATTTTTATGGCGCTAAATACATTTCCTGTTGTAAAACGTGTATTAAAATCATTTTAAACGATACTATTCACAGTCATCTGATATAGTATTCACAAATGTACCTTGCCAGTCGCTGTCGTGCGTATAACAAAAATCAGTGGTAGTGTCGTCACTGTATATGATATACTGGTCCGTCACTGTTTATTTTAGGAATCTTCCCAGTATTAAGCGACAGTAAAAGTAAGAAAAGAAAGTCCGGAAGATTATTTGAATGCTGACCTCCTGACTGCAAGAACAGCATTTTAACAAATAAGATAGGAGCTCACTGTCATATATTAATGACTGCCGTGCCGTACATTAAGCTGCAATACATCTGAGGAATGAACCACATCTTCTGCACTACGATGATCTGACTTAATTCACAAAGACACTTTTCCGAATAACCTAAAAAAAAAAAAAAAAAAACTTAAATTCAAACAACATATGCAGCACGGGCAGAACTCCTGTCAAACTGTAGCATACGCAAGGTATGGAACGATGCAAGAAAAAAAATGCTGCGAAAAAGAGTGGTGCTGTACACCAAAGTAAAGTTTTCATACTTGTACAAGTATTCATTAATTCGTATGAGCCTGTGATTAACATATGTTATCATGGCATAAGATCAGAAACGGCGTAGGTGAATTATTCTAGACCTGATAAATAAAACAGCTTCCATTAACGAGGCGCAAAGATCATTAGTGTCAGCGTTAAATTAAATTCTGCTGTCTCGCCCGTGACAGATGTAATAAAGTTAGCATACACGGTCAACTAGTGGCAGTTTCCTTGCTGTTGGTAGCATATAGAATATTTCCACGCTAATAGACTCGATTTTTTTTCTGTCAGCAGTGTCTGGAGCACCCTTCAGACTGTTTGTCGTCTTCGTAATTTCTTTGCCAATACACGCAAAGGTGTCAGGTTTTGCTTGCAGCCTACTTGATTTCGACATGGGAAGTGTATGATCGTGTCTGGTCTATTCCAGAGTTTTTATATAGGGGCGGGCCGCGGTGGCCGAGGGAACTGAGGCGCTTCAGTCACGGTCTGCACGGCCGCTACGGGCGGGGGTTCGAATCCCCCTTGGGCATAGATATTTGTGACATCCTTAGTATTAGCTAGTTCATAAGTAGTTTGTAAGTTTAGGGACTGATGACCCTGAAGTTAACTCCCATAGACTCTACAAACATTTGAACATTTTATATACAGGGTATTTCACTATGTGTGTTTGCCTCTGTAACTTAAAAAATAATAGGTGACGGAAAATTTTAATGCGGTAGGTCAACATAAGAAATGTTACACGTTCTGCGGAGCTATGAACATAGTTTATTGTATCATTTTCCAAAGAGTTACACCACAAAGATATAATTTTTTAAATGGAACAATAGTTTCTCCTATCGAGTATTAGATTCGTTTAAACCAGCTGCGTCCAAATCAATTCCTATCACTGTTAGCTAGGGAGCTACAACCCTTCAAAGTTCCAGGGGCGGAGGCTGCGATAGCGTAGCTGACTGGCCGAGTGACTACCCCTGGGGCACGGCCCACTGTCTCATGACCACCAGCCAGTCAGCTACGCTGTCGTAGCCTCCGCCCCCTAAACTTTGAAGGGTTGTAGCTCCCAAACTAACAGTGATAGGAATTGATTTGGCCGCAGCTGGTTTCAACGAATCCAATGCACGACAGAAAAAAACTATTGTTCCATTAAAAAAATTATATATTTGTGCTGTAACTCTTTGGAAAATGATACAATTTAGTTCTACTTTTGGGAATCAATCATGTAGTACTATCTAAATGGTAAGACTTGCGTCACGGCCTTCATACGCCTCGACATTCAGTCAGCCAGAGCTTGGATGGCGTGTACAGGTACAGATGCACATGCAGCTTCAACACGATACCACAGTTCATCAAGAGCAGTTTTTTTTTTTTTTTTTTTTTTTTTTTTTATTATTATGGGACTTAACTACGGGGTCATCAGTGCCTAAACTTACAAACTACTTATGAACTACTTACGAACTAGGACGGCACAAATATCCATGCCCGAGGGGGGATTCGAACCCCCGACCGTAGTGGCCGTGCTGACCGTGACTGGAGCGCCTCAGTCACCTCGGCCACCGCGGCCGGCATCAAGAGTAGTGACTGGCGTACTGTGACAAGCCAGTTGCTCGGCCATCATTGACCAGACGTTTTCAATTGGTGAGAGCTCTGGAGAATGTGCTGGCCAGGGCAGCAGACGAACATTTTCCGTATCCAGAAAGGCCCGTACAGGACCTGCAACATGCGGTTTTGCATTATCCTTCTGAAATGTAGGGTTTAACAGGGATCGAATGAAGGGTAGAGCCACGGGTGGTAACACATCTCAAATGTAACGGCCACTGTTCAAAGTGCCGTTAGTGCGAATAAGAGGTGACCGAGACGTGTAACCAATGACACCTCATACCATCATGCCGAATCATGACAAATACACGCTTCCAATGTGCGTTCACCGCGATGTCGCCAAACACGGATGCGACCATTATGATGCTCTAAACAGAACCTGGATTCATCCGAAAAAATGACGGTCTGCCATTCGTGCACCCAGGTTCGTCGTTGCGTACACCATCGCAGCCATGGTCTTCGAGATGATAGTCCATGCTGCTGCAAACGTCGTCTAACTGTTCGTGCAGATGGTTGTTGTCTTGCAAACGTCCCCATCTGTTGACTCAGGGATCTAGACGTGGCTGCACGACCCGTTACAGCCATGCGGATAAGATGCCTGTCATGTCGACTGCTAATGATACAATGCCGTTGGGATCCAGCACGGCGTTCCGTATTGCCCTCCTGAACCCACCGATTCCATATTCCATATTCCGATACAGTCATTGCATCGCGACCAACACGAGCAGCAATGTCGCGATACGATAAACCCCATCACGATAGGCTACAATCCGACCTTTATCAAAGTCGGAAAAGTGATGATACGCATTTCTCCTCCTTAGACGAAGCATCACGACAACGTTTCACCAGACAACGCCAGTCAACTGCTGTTTGTGTATGAGAAATCCGTTGGAAATTTTCCTCATGTCAGCACGTTGTAGGCGCCAATCTTGTGTGAATCCTCTGAAAAGCTAATCATCTGTATATGATAGTATCATCTCCTGTCAGTTAAATTTCGCGTCTGCAGAGCGTCATCTTCGTGGTGTAGCAATATTAATGGCCAGGAGTGTAAAATGATCTGCCTTTCTTTGAGCTTTCTCTAAATCTTTCGTCAGTTCCACTTGTAGAACTGTTGCATCTTCTGAGTCTTCTGCCAATGAAACGTAGACTTTGGTTCGCCTTTCCAACAATATTTTCTATGTATTATTTTCCAATTCAGCTGTTCGTAATTGTAATTCCTAGGTATTTAATTAAATTTACGACCTCTAGAGTTGACTGGTTGATCGTGCAAATGACGTTTAGCGCATTTCTCTTAGTTTCATGGTCGAAACCACAGATGGTACGGTTTCATTTATTTCGAAACCGTCTGATGTTTCAGTTTTCCCATCTCTACCGTGAACTAAATGAGCGAGCCCGATCGGAAACTATTATGCGCAAGTCTACTGCGATCCGTCGCTCGTGTGTGTGTTGTGTGTGTGTGTGTAGGGGGGGGGGGGGGCTTAAGAATGACGTGAGTCTTCGCAGAAGAACGGGAGCCGAGGATACCGCTAAGATCCGGAGGTGGGCCGGCAGACGACAAACGGCCGGTGCGGTGACGCACCGCGGCCCGGAGGTCGCCAAATTAGTTCCCAAATGGGTCGCGCGGCTAAGTGGCGCGTTTAGCGGCCGGGCGGCCCGCGCGCCGCTTAATTCGCGCTCTGTCCCCCCTCCCCCCCATGCTCCCCCCCCCCCCCCTCGGCCGCCCTTTTTCCGGGCAGCAGGCAAACCGGTTGCCGGCACGCGATCCGCTGTAGCAGGCGGCGCTGCTGTCGGCTGGGGCCGCAGCCGCAGCCGTGGCCCGGTCGCTTCTGCGGAATTCCGCCGGCCCTCGGAAACAACAACAACAACACCGGCGCACCGAGGGAGTAGCAGACGCGGGCCACTCGTGAGTCACTGCCAGCCGCCGCGGAGAAGCGAAACACGGCGCCGTACTTTCGGGCCTTTACTCGGAACAAAGCAGTGTTCATCAACCCCGTCTATTGTGCTTCGGATAGGACGCGCAATAGGAGGCGCATTCACGTTTAACACATACGATTTTTTTCCCGTAAAAAAATTTGCGAAACTAAGGGTCCGAACTGCTGAGGTCATCGGTACCTAAACTTACGCACTGCTCAAAGTAACTTATTGCTAAGGACTACACACGCAACCCAAGCCCGAGAGAGGCGGTAGCGCCCGCGCAATCTCCACCACAGAAAGTGCGGCCACACCACCAAAGCATTTTTGTAAAGATTTGTTTTGTGCCTAACAAACTAATTACATACTCTCAGAACGTATAACTTCTGTCACTTCTCAACGCAATGTCCCAGTAGGCGAATATCGGATGATCAAAAAGTCAGTATAAATTTGAAAACTTAATAAATCACGGAATAATGTAGATGTAAAAATTGACACGCATGCTTGGAATGACATGGAGTTTTATTATAACCAATGAAAAAAAAAGTATTGCTAGACGCGTGAAAGATCCTTTGTGCGCGTTGTTTGGTGACGATTGTGTGCTCAGCCGCCACTTTCGTCGTGCTTGGCCTCCCAGGTCCCCAGACCTCAGTCCGTGCGATTATTGGCTTTGGTGTTACCTGAAGTCGCAAGTGTATCGTAATCGATCGACATATCTAGGGATGCTGAAAGACAACATACGACGCTAAAGCCTCGGTAGAAAGTGGTAGAAAAATATCATACTGGGTGAGTTCAAGGTATCTTGAAAGCCAATGATGACGTGATACATCACGAAATGCCTGGTGGCCAGGCCATTGCTTTCGATACTTCGCGTCCAAATACACAGGGACAGGTAAGTGCCAATCGGAAGTTGCCCCATTCTTCTGGAATATGAACTGACGTGCTTCACTTCGAGTTGAGGGTACAGCCAATTGTCAACATTTCCAGATGGGTTTATCTATCTACAGTTGCACCTTCGAAGAAAATTGGATTTTATTCTCAGAACTGGCAACTGATATATACAAGTTTTAAAATAAGCGCACACATTTTATGAATGCTTAACAGAAGGGGTGGGGAAGGGGACAGGAAAATTGACAGTGAGTGGAAAGGAGTTAGTAAACAGAGAGAAAAATGTTCATATGTTTGTATAGTCTATGGGACTTAACTACGGGATCATCAGTCCCTAAACTTACAAACTACTTATGTACTAGCTTATACTAAAGACGGCACAAACATCCATGCCCGAGGGTGATTCGAACCCCCGACCGCAGCGGCCGTGCAGACCGTGACTGGTACGCCGCACACCACTCGGCCAAACAGAGAGAAAAAGAGAGCGAGGGGGAAGAGGGAGAGAACGAACAATGGAATGGTGTCGTAATGTTTCTGTGAATTACATTTAGCTTGGTTTTATAACAGGAGGACTATGAAAAGAGGAAAGAGCAGCTGGACTAACAGAAGACTGAGGTCAATAAATACCCGGACAGTAAGATAAAAGCTAGCACCATCATCAAGCATTGCGATGAATTCCGATTTTATAATTAACTGGCATGTTACGACTATGGAGAGCGATCGAAAATTTATATAAAGCACACTTACTTCAGCCAAGATCGCCAATTTATTTTATTGCTTTTTTATCGGTTTCGAGGAATATATAATGTTCTCCTATTTTCACATTGGGAATCACATAAAGTAAAGAGTTACTTGCGAAAATGTAATATAGGAAAAATAGCATTGTCAAACGATTAAAATTTGCATCACCAAACTGGATCGTCATCTCCATTGCACACTTCTTATCTTACATTTTCACAAGTAACTCTTTATTTTATGTGAGACCTGAACTATTGGAGAAACACACATACTTAATGGTTACCTGTCATGTTACGCTAATGGAGAGCGATCTTTTTAAATAACTAGCTTAAACCCGCGGCTCCGCTCACGTGTTGGTTGATTATCTATTTATCAGGAACGTAAGTAGTGTAGATCCAATCACAGGTAAAAATGCACTCGTTTCGAAGAATCCGATCACGAAATTCAAAAATAACGATTGTAATAATATCACAGATCGATCACTTGATGTAATTCGCGAAACGTTAAATCGATTTTTTAAAGAGATGTATTAAAAATTTCTTTGTTTCTGCTTTATTTATTTATTCTTATATTTCCTTATTCGTACGCTTATCCTTACAGAGAAAGAGCTGAAGACCAATGCACACATAGACCAAATAATATATGGTCTGTGGTATCACGTGTCGCTGTATGTAACGTCGTTGCTATAGAGTCGCAAACGTCATCGCTAGCCTTCAGTCCGAATTTTTTTATAATTTGACGACTTTAAACCACTATATCTTCCACCCCCTTATAGCTATCGGCATGGAACTAGTCTGATGTACAACGGGAGACTTCGGACAACAATTACACACAGACCATTCGTTTGCGTTATGTAGTTTTCGCTGCAGAGCGAAATATTAACACACACACACACACGTAGAATTTTATATACACCGATAACTTTCCATTCCAATATACTCCACCCTTTTATCATTATCAACCCTCAAGCAACAATGCAACCAATAAAACAATTTTCAAGGAGTAAATATAATTTTCAAAGAGTAATTCTTGTTCCGCATTTCACGTTATATTCTTCAAATTGCCAAATATTTATCAGATAGCTATAAAACCGTGGCTAAAACCTTCATCAGGTATAAATTAGTAACGGTACAAATATTTAAGTCTCTGCGTCTTGTCGTTCGTACGTGATAAGCGTACACCGAACAGACGTTCACCTTAATTAATATATATCGTTGCAGTTGGCCGGAACACACAACGTTTCATATGTTAACTGCAGCGTACCGCCTGCCATCTGTTGAGTGCATTTGCTACTACTTTCGTTGCAGTTTACGTACGCTATTTATACGTGGCAGTTCGAGCATTGTACAGAAAATAGTGCTTGGTATCTAGATCCCATTCTACACAAAACGTCAATATTTTTTCTTGCCATGGTACTTAGAGCATATTTTATTTAAAGTCTTCAATTTATATACATACTTCCTTCATTTGTTACAACAAATGAAAATGAATGCGGCGTAAACGCCAACATTCAGATTTCTTGTGTATGTAATTATATATCAGTTAAGCCGTTTTGGCAGTATCCTTGAATCTTTTTGTATATTCGAAAGTAAAAAAGATAACAATAACAAAGAAAAAATATTTCACTATAGCAGGACACGAACCATTGCCCAAAAAAAACAGATATTTATAACATGACGTATTAACCCTCGCGGCTAAACATGACATACCCTACTGGGCACTTCTGCTGTTGTATTAGAAGCTACTTACAACAGTTACGTATTTCTATGGATATATTTCAAATAAATAAATGTCCTAATCCAAAACATAAGAAATATCTATATGAAATTTCATCTAAATCAGTGCTGTAGCTTTAGCGTGATGCGGTAACAAACATACAAACTTTCGCATTTATAATATGTATAGGATAAAGCCGGCCGCGGTGGCCCAGCTGTCTGCGGCGCGCCAGTCACGGTCTGCATGGCGACTACGGTCCGGGGTTCGAATCCCCCCTCGGTCATGGATATTTGTGCTGTCCTTAGTATTAGCTAGTTCATAAGTAGTTTGTAAGCTTAGGGACTGATGACCCCGTAGTTAAGTCCCATAAGCTCTACAAACATTTCAACATTTGAATTGTAAATACTAAAAATACATCTTATTTAGGTTGTTATGCCAAGATCGCCGATAAAATATATTTATTTTCTTTTAATTTTTCCATGGTAGTACGGGCGATCTTCTCACTTTAAAGTATTAAAATGCCAAGATCGCAAATAATTAATTTATTTTTCGACGATCGGTTTCTGTACACTTAGGGTACCATCATCTGGTGACTTGTGTCCTATGCTTTCCATTTCGTGAAGGCGCACGACACTACAATGATGCGTCAATCATAAAAACGTTTAACTTTTATAAATGGTATGTCAAACATAAAAAAGTAAAAATAATTAAAATACATTCTCCATTTGTGTCATTGACAGTCAGGCGCTCTGATTGTCAACATGACACATAATGGAGAATATTTCAACTGTTTTTATGTTTGACATACCATTTATAAAGAAGTCGCACTGACTGGTATTTTAATACTTTATTTTCTTTGAACGGTTTCTGTGATTTAAAGAATCATCTTCAGAAGGGTTTACAAGGTCTTCACTTAGGAAAAAATGTGAAATAAAGAGTTTCTCTTCGAGATATAAAAAAAACATGGTCAACATATTAAAAAATACGTCACCAAAATGGATCGTCATATTAGATTAAAAGATTTCTGACGTCATATTAGAGTAAAATGTAAAATGTGACTATTTCTGTCGTAAATATGGTCTGACTTATACTTACGTCAGAAATCGTCATATTTTTACCTTTTAATCTAATATGACGATCCATTTTTGTGACGTATTTTTAACAGATTGACCATGGTTTTTTTATTCATTTTATATCTCGACGAGAAACTCTTTATGTGACATATTCTCCTAAGTTAAGGCCTTGTAAACCATTCTGAAGATGATGATTTAAACCGATCAAGGAAAATACATATATTTTATCAGCGATCTTGGCGTAACAATCTAAAGAATAGTTTTACTAACAAACATTTTCTTCGCCAGTAATTTGCACCTCATGGAAGTCGCAGCGCGTCGTTAGTTAATTGATACTATTAATACCGGTACAGTTTCTGATATGTGAGTGTCAAAACCGACTACATATAACTCTTTTATGTATAATTTTATTGTATTTAATTTTTATAACACATACAAACAAAATTGTATTTGCTTATAAAGATACTAAGAATTTCTACTGGTTAGCCCCACTCAGTCCTTTTGTACAAGAGTTGGTCCTTTTCAGCCCAATGGGTGCATATGGATCAGATAGTTTACATACCATACAGCTGCTACATGATATCACGGTGACGTCATTTGCAGTAGGTTTACCTGGAAAAGAAAAAAATAAAACTCATAAATACCATGATAGAAGTTTTTCTGGAATTAGTCTTACGTTCTATTGTACAGTCACCACTGTTTTGATGAAATCCCTGTGTTGAATTACAGTACATAGTTCAAAGATTTTTTACGTCTATATCAAAGTCCATTCACCAATGTGATACTCCAGCGTTGTCTGGGTAGCTCAGGCTGTAAAATGCAAGTTACTGGCTTCATATCACAATCCGGCACACCGTTGAATTTACTGTGAAGTTGTCATTAAAAAGACACGTCAATTTACGAAATTTAACTACTAAAGTTTCTGCTAGTATACAAAAGGACCAGTCTTTTACACACACACACACACACACACACACACACACACACACACACACACAAACAAACAAACAAACAAATGTTCAAATGTTTGTAAAGCTTTGAGACCAAACTCCTTTGGTCATCAGTCCCTAGACATAAAAACTACTCACACTAAAGGAAAAGTAATTAGTAATATAACATTTCTCGACATTAGTTTCTTACTTTCAGAGAAACGAGGCCAAAACGAAGTGTAATAAGTAAGAATATCGCAAAGCACAGGCTAACGGAGCATAATTTAGTGTGTCCAGTGCTATTTACTAATTTTTTCAGTCTACGCCAACTAACGAACTACAAAATATATGACGCCAGACCATAAAATATACGTCAACATGACACCTCCAACCCTCAGATGCGTCACCAGATGTCGAAGAGTCACGTTAATATAGAAAGCAAATCAGCAAATTTTCATAGAAAGACAGCAAGACCCTTTGAAGATGGCCTATAGCTGCGAAACATGTACGAGTAAAAGTTTACGGTGCTATAGAAACCATTTCACAAGCATAAAAGAAAAAAGAAAAACAAATGCAACCCCACAGATATAGTAGTAACAGGGTGCAATTGTGAAATCTTCTAGACTGAACTGCTGCAAAAGCCACTAGACAGATAGTCGTTCCCTACTTTTCTGCTCTTTCCATATTTTAGTAAAGTGGGAGGACTCTTCGAGGTCGTGCAATATGTCCTTTGAAACAAATAAGTTTAAGAGAGTTGTGAATGTATTTTTTGTATTTGGTCTCTAGAGTTTTGAGAAATACGTTTCGTCCTGCTTTTCTCCATTCTTTCTTAAAGAACATTAATTAAATCTCCCAATTCTGGAATTTATTTGTAAAGAATTTTGCCGACAATTTCTACCTTTCTTATCGCAGCCGATAGGATGTTACTAAATCCGTGGGTGGTAGTGGGCTTCTTGAGACGTCAAACGCAATGGCTACCATTAAACGCCAGGTACACCGCAAATCGCTCTCTAGTACAATGTCTAAAATTTATTTTCGTTTGTTTATTAATTTTATTATTGTTTAAAAAAGCAGCAACCATTTCTTGAAATGAGTTTAGGAGCCCATGTCCGGAAACGCCATTCAACGACGCTACGGAAAGTCCAAGTCACAGCGCGCCCACCGCTAGATATCCCCTCCAACAACTTTGACGCTGTGTAGCGTCGCTGGGTGATGTTTCCGGGGATGGGTTTCTGGGCTCATTTTATTCATCAAGACGCCTTCTACATCCCCTAGAAGATTTTTGGTGTGATTGTGTAATTCTGAAACACACAGCGTAAGAAACACACACCCATCTTACTGACGGAAGTATGCGCAAGAATAAGTGAAAGACATTGTCATTGCTGGCATGTGAGGAGTCGTGTTCCAAAGCCCTAGTGTGCGACTTTCGCTTCACCCAGTATAAAGACTCTGCCGTTCGTGAAGTCACACTTTCGCGCAGTGTTGTGACACAGTATTATTGCTCCTGAAATACGAACGTGTGATGGCCCCTTAACTTAGAGGTCCGCTATCCTTTCTACTTGTCCTGAATTATTTTAAAAATGGAATAAAACACATTCTTGCCCTATTTCGTAAGACGCTATCTGTTATACATTTGAGCAAAATTAAAAATGTTCATACTTGGTTTCCAAAATAAAAAAATGGACATCGGGTCTGGAAGGCAGTTAATAATGTGAAATAAGACGTCAACAGTTATAAATGTCACTCCATATTTACTGTGGAACTAATACTCAAAGTGGAATTTGTGTAAAATTCATAAATTAATGCATAAAACAATTAAAATAAATATAGCGTCATCGGTTGCAAAGCTAGAGGTTGATTACTTAACCAAGGTTTTGGCTTCAACTATGGAAGCCTTCATCAGAAAATAATTTTACTTACATGAAGTGGACAGTGGTTCTTCAGCAACACAGCTCACCTTCAAGTTACAAGTGTAAAATACATGTGTCAAGATATAAAAGACAGGACATATTACATTAAAAAAAAAAAAAAAAAAAAAAAAAAAAAAAAAAAAAAAAAAAAAAAAACAAAAAAAAGCTAAGTGTTGCGTATGTGGATGGTGGATGGTATCGAACTGACATATGTTCTGCCTGTTATATCTTGACACATATATTTTACATTTGTAACTTGAACTACGGTCGGGGGTTCCGTTCCCCACTCGGGCATGGATATTTGTGCCGTCCTTAGTCTTAGTTAGTTCATAAGTAGTTTGTAAGTTTAGGGACTGATGACCCCGTAGTTAAGTCCCATAAGTTCTACAAACATTTGAACATTTTTTTGTAACTTGAAACTGACCTCTTTTGCTCAGGGACCACTGTCCATGTAACTAAATTATTTTTTTATTTCTGATGAAGGCTTCCATAGTTGAAGCCAAAACCTTCGTTAAGTAATCAACCTCCTGCTTTGCAACCGATGAGCTGTATTTTTGAGTGTTAATCTTTCACGAACGGTTGCTGCCTTATAAGCCATGTTCAAAATTGCATAAAATTATTTCTACTACTGATAGCGTGTCAGACGCACTCCGAAAGGGTTCCTCCATGATCCCTGGTTTTCATTGTATCACACCATTCTGGCGGCAGATAGCAGCAAGAAGCACGAAAATAAAAGCGACAGATGTCCAGTAAACAGGTCACTAGGTCTCAAAGTAAAGCGAAATAGTATATTGTTCTAAAATTAATAAAGGGGTTAAAATGCGACTACAACGGGCACGTGGCCTGCTGTCTTAAAACTGACGTTGAGAACACCTTTATGACGTGGATTCGCTAATTCCCCTACAAAGGCTCCGATTTATCGTCAGACCAACCAGCGAACCAACGAAATTCGTAGCAGCAACACACGTACCGACCAACTCCACCCAGCGGTTACAGCGCCTTCCTGTTCTGGTGTCTGTTTGTCGAACTGTTTTTGTTTTCGAGTGTTCGCTGTGCAGACAACAGACAATCGCAGGCAGGAAGTTGGTCGAGTAGTGCTCCACACGCACAATTCGTCAGGTGGAGTGGAATGGGGAGGGGGCTTGGATGTCGCACGGCCAGGCCCGACCAAACATCCGACAAGCAAAGTTGGTCGGGAAGCGCTCCACAAGTTCAATTTATCGGACCGCGGGTAAATTGGTCCCGACAAATCGGAACGTGTGTCTTTAAATCGTCATATCACGTGCAGCTGTTGCGTGCAGGCTCTAGGTTGGGACCCAGTGCGTCTTGGCCTGCTGTCTTAAAACTGATGTTGAGAACACCTTGGGCACCGAGTTCTTCATGACGTGGATTAGCTGTCTTAAGGCCCCTACATAAGCTCCGATTTATCGTCAGACCAACCAGCGAACCAACCAAATTCGTAGCACCAACACACGTGCCGACCAACTCCACGCAGTGATTGCAGCGCCTCCCTGTTCTGGTGACAGCAGACGATCGTAGGCAGGAAGTTGGTCGGGTAGTGCTACACACGCACAATTTTTCAGGTGGAGTGGTGGGGAGGGGGGGGGGGGGCTCGGATGTCAGACGGCCACGCCCGACCAAACATCCGACAAGCAAAGTCGGTCGGGAAGCGCTCCACAAGTTCAATTTATCGGATCGCGGTTCCCGACAAATCGGAACGTGTGTGGTATCACCTGTAGGCCCTAGGTGGGGACCCAGCGCGCTTGCGTGCTGCCGACCACTCCCCGGCCTCATAACAATGGCCGGCCTAAATCACACAGCGCGGGCAGGGCGCGCCCAGCCAATTACAGCTGCCGACCCGCGTCTGCCTCCGCTGCCGCGGGTTGTGTCCGTTCCAAGACCATCTCCTCCTACCTGACAGGCGCGCCGGCTTCTGCCGCCGGAGGCGCTAAGCCTCACATCCGGTATTTCTTCTTATGAAGCACGCTGCTAAGTAGTATTATTTAACCACTAAAGCTTTGTTAAGTGGTCAGCAAAAGTTTAAGTTCTTTCACAGTATTTTTCGTTTCGAGATATAGGTTGTTGTTGTGGTCTTCAGTCCGCAGACTGGTTTATGCAGCTCCCCACGCTACCCTGTCCTGTGCAAGTCTCTTCATCTGAGAATACGTACGCCAACCTACATCCTTTTGAATCTGCTTACTGTATGGTCCTTCAGTCCCCCTCCACGATTTTTACCCCACATGCTTCCTTCTAATGCTAAATTGACAATTCCTTGGTGTCTCAGAATGTGTCCAACAAATCTATCCTTTTTCTTAGTCAGGATATGCCAGAA
The DNA here is from genome assembly GCA_026315105.1 of Locusta migratoria. Taxonomy (NCBI): domain Eukaryota; kingdom Metazoa; phylum Arthropoda; class Insecta; order Orthoptera; family Acrididae; genus Locusta; species Locusta migratoria. The sequence goes on from CM048747.1 coordinate 120,872,870, forward strand.
ACTCCTTTTGTCCCCGATTCGGTTAAGCACCTCCTCATTAGTCACTTGATTACCCATCTAATCCTCATCATTCGTCTCTAGCATCCACATTTCGAAACTTTCTACCACCTGTTTGTCTGATATCCTTATCGTCCAGGTTTCATTCCCATACAATACTACTCTCCATACAAATGCTATCAGAAAGGACTTCCTAACATTTAAACTAATATTGAATATCAACAAATTTCGCTTCTTCAGAAACGCTTTTCTTCTCATATTCTAAATCGTCTAAATAACAAAACTCATCTCCTACATTTATTGTCTCATTAGCCAATTTAATTCGTTCAGCATCACTTGATTTTCTAACACTATATTCCATCACCTTTGTTTTACTCTTGTTAGTGTTAATCTTATAACTCCCTTTCAAGACACAGTCCATTTTCTTTAACTGCTCTTCCAGGTCTTTTGCTGTCTCTGACAGAATTACTATGTTGTCAGGAAGTCGGAAGGTTGTTATTCACTATCCCTGGTCTTTAATTCCTTCTCCAAATTTCTTCTTGCATTCCTCCACTGCTTGCTCAATGTTGAAAAACATTGGGGAAAGGCTACAACCCTATCTTACTGCCTTCCCAACCACTGCCACCCTTCCATGCCTCTTGACTCTATTAACACTGCTGGCCCTTAAAATTGCTACCCCGAGAAGAAATGCAGATGATAAACGGGTATTCATTGGACAAATTTATTATACTAGAACTGACATGTGATTACATTTTCAAGCAATTTGGGTGCATAGATCCTGAGAAATCAATATCCAGAACAACTACCGTAATACCAGCTTTCATACGCCTGGATGGCATGTACAGGTACAGATGCCCATGCAGCTTCTACACGATACCAAGTTCATCAAGAAAAATGGTTGGCGTATTGTAACGAGCCAGTTGCTCGGCCACCATTGAACAGACGTTCTCAAATGGAGAGATCTGGAGAATTTGCTGGCCAGGGCAGCAGTCGAACGTTTTCCTTATCCATAAAGGCCCATACAGGACCTGAAACATACGGTCGTGCATTATCGTGCTGAAATGTAGGGTTTCGCAGGGATCGAATGAAAGGTAGAGCCACGGGTGGTAACACATCTGAAATGTAACGGCCACTGTTCAAAGTGCCGTCGATGCGAACAAGAGGTGAACGAGACGTGTACCCAATGGCACCTCATACCATCATGCTGAGGATAAGCTAGTATGGCGATGACGAATAAACGCTTCCAATGTGCGTTCCACCGCGATATTGCCAAACACGAATGCGACTATCATGATATTGTAAACAGATCTTTATGGCATTTTCGTGTGAGCTTAGGTCAATAACGCGGCACCTGGCAACTTACGTATATCATTCAAAGACGAAGATGCCATATTATATCGTCACCTACAGCCCCAACCAATCTTAATCCGTATCTGTTTGAAAATTTTATTTAAAGTAGAGGCAGATAATCTTTTACTGAAAGCCTTTACTTCATTTTTCACAATTTATTACACCGAAAAAATGATGTTTTGCCATACGTGCAACCAGGTTCGTCGTTGCGTAGACCATCGCAGGCGCTCCTGTCTGTGATGCAGCGTCAAGGGTAACCGCAGCCATGGTCTCCGAGCTGATAGTCCATGCTGCTGCAAACGTCGTCGAACTGTTCGTGCAGATGGTTGTTGTCTTGCAAATGTCCCAATCTGTTTACTCAGGGATCGAGATGTGGCTGCACTATCCGTTACAGCCATGCGGATAAGATGCCTGTCATCTCGACTGTTAGTAATACGAGGCCGTTGGGATCCAACACGGCGTTCCGTATTGCCGTCCTGGACACGCAGATTCCATATTCTGCTAACAGTCGTTGGATTGCGACCAAAGAGAGCAGCAATTTCGCGATGAGATGAACCGCAATCGTGATAGGCTACAATACGACCTTTATAAAGTCGGAAACATGATGTTACGCATTTCTCCTCCTTACACGAGGCATCACAACAACGTTTCACCAGGCAACGCCGGTCAACTGCTGTATGTGTATGAGAAATAGGTGGAAACTTTCCTCATGTCAGCACGTTGTAGGTGTCGCCACCGGCGCCAACCTTGTGTGAATGCTGCGAAAAGCTAATAATTTGCATATCACAGCATCGTCTTCGTGTTGGTTAAATTTGTGTTCTTTGACTGTCAGAAAAATGCTATACACGCGATCGATCGCGTAACATTTAAAGGCGCGAGTTCTCGCCGGTTAAAGGCCGCCCGAAACGTGTCACAACACAGCCATTTTCCCATCTAAAGGAATTGTTAATTAATTGAATTTCGCCGCGGTAGAGTGGCCGAGCGGTCTAAAGCACCATGCTGCAGAGCGCTCGGTTGCTCTCCATCGAGGGTATGAGTCCTCCCTCGGGCATGGGTGTTGTCTTTGGGTTTAAGTTAAAGTAGTTTGTAGCTTAGGGACATAACCTCAGACGTTGAGCCCCATAAAATTTACAAACATTTGAAAATTTCAAGTGACTTTCACAAAACTCTGTTACTGGCACTCCTACCAGAGAATTTGAACGTCACGAAACGTAGATTTGCCATCGAACATGCTGCTACTGCATCCTCCTGCGGCCGCGGCAACCAGAGAAAGACTTTGCGATCTCCCAGGTCGGAAAACACTAGACTAGTGGACATCGTGGTGGGTTGCCACGCAGGGGTCATTCGGTTTCGGGTCGGAGATTTTATCTGGTCGGGCACTAGGTGCTCTTCTTAACATCATTTTATCATCATTGATACGCAATTCCCCGAAGTGGCGCCAGTTAAAAACACTTGCACCAGGCAGGCTGAACACGACCCCAGTTGGAGTCTAACGGCCATAAATTCCACACGATCATCACCATCCTTTTCATCTGCTGTTCAGTAGTTCTATGGTTCAGCCGCCAGCCCAGATTTTATCTGGTCGGTGACTAGGTGCTGTTCTCAACATCTTAATCATCATTGATACGCAATTCCCCGAATTGGCACCAGTTAAAAACACTTGCTCCAAGCAGGCTGAACACGACCCCAGTTGGAGTCTAACGGTCATAACTTCCACACGATCATCATCAAAAAATTACTACGGGGTCATCAGTCCTTAAGTTTACAAACTACGTGTGAACTAGTTAAGACTAAGGACGGCACAAATATCCATGCCCGAGGGAGGATTCGAACCCCCGACATTAGTGGCCGGGCAGACCGTGACTGGAGCGCCTTAGTCCCCTCGGGCACCGCGGCCGGCAATCATCGTCTTCCTCTTCATCTGCTGTTCAGTAGTTCTGTGGTTCAGCCGCCAGCCCAGGCAGAAGAAAGAGCGAAGAGTGCTGGTGGAAGAGGCGCCCCTAGTGGACACTTTGCCGGCCGGGGAAAAGCCGTCGTGTCCCACTGGAGAGCCGTCACGATCTGCGGCGATGGCGCGTATCTGGCGGCGGGATCGCCCGCGCGGCCCGTGGGACCGGCCGAAAGGTCGCGCGCCGTGCGCCCCAAATCGCGCTTTCACCTTTATGGGCTATTCACAGTCGGCCTGCCGATCGTTAACTGCTCCTCGCAGATGTTACCATCCCCCCAGCTCGCTTTACGTGCATCTCCTAAACAGGCTCGCTCCTGCTCGGGCTAATACCCTGTGCTTCTTGATCCGTATCTTGATCCCGGTCGCTCCATGCTTTCTAGCACTTTCTCTCCGAAAGGTACAGTGCGATGCGAATGGTGCTGGAACTTCAGGCTAGTTTACACGACGACACTACGTTTCATGAAACAGCGCTAATGGCCATTGCGCATGCGCGGCAGGCGTTCGCGCAACTCGTTGGCGAAACTAAACGGTTTTGGCCCCTTCCAACTTTGGTGAAACTGATTGCGCGTGTTTTTAGGTTAGGTTATAACCAATACAGAACACAACATAAGGGGGGGGGGGGGGGGGGGGGAACGGAAGAAATAATTCGGTTTTTGAACATATATGCGATGAATAGGTGTTTGTGATTTTAAGCAGCGGCGTGTTAGTGCTCTTGAAGCAATTATTCGTGAATTAAATATTGATGGGTTGACGATTAGTGAAGACTAAAATTCATTCAATTCCAAATACTTATACAAACAAAATATGGCAGTTGTGGATTTCGAAACACGGTACAGGTACTGCAGAGACGAATATCTACTTGACAAGAAAGGTAATGCAATTTGTAATTTCAGTTCTGGTAACAATGATTCACGCATAACAGTATCTTGTTTCTTTATTGCATTACTAACTCTGTTAAAAAGGAACGTAAACTGCTCTGGAGATATTCTAAAATGATTAAAATAGCTTCTAGGGTCTTCAATTACAATTACAATTTCTTTCAGCAAAGTCGCTAAGCAACCGAGCTGACGTCTTTTTTTAATCCAGTCACAAACCTAAACACGTTTTTTATTTTTTCATGTTTAGTCTTATGCAGTGACTTCACACAGAGAAGCAATAGCTCCGCCACAACTCTTACAGATACCAAAACTTTCATTCTACGCCGACTACGGCACACAGAAAACAACGAAACTGAAGTGTCTAGTATTGGCGCCGTGTCTACACACACACGAAACCAGTCGCGCGCAATTCATTTCCTGAAACGAGTGTCGCAACCTAGTGTCGTCATATAGACTAGCCTTTCGACAGCCTGTTCAGTAGGGGTAGGCTTTCGCTTATAAACAATTTTTTAATTTCTTGCAGCATTATTTATACACTTGGCAAACGAACTAGAAAACCAGTTGAGATATCTATGTTGTTCTCGGCAGAATGAACTACAATGGTGCGACGGAGTGGAGACATCAATATTACGGGAACCGAGGTAGTGGTAACAACATGAAGTTGCGGCAGAGAATGTTCGTGTTGACTTTACCAATAGAATTACACAAGCAGTTGGGTACAGATAGTGTAGTGAGCAGGTAGTGCAATGCAACAACACCGTGACTTAACCAAAGCTAGGGCATAGAAGGTTGAAAGCAAGACAGTCACAGAGGAAAGTGGCTGCTGCTACCAAAGAGGTTAGAATACAGGGAGATGCCCTTATGCCGAAAAAGTGAAGCCTGTCTCCGCCATATTGGTCAGTTTTGGAGAAGTGTTCGTATTGTAGAGCTAATGTTATCTGTCACTTAAAACAGAAATAAACCGTTCGACGGTTTTGCCTTGATGTACAACGTGTTAAACGAGTTCAAATTAGCCTTTAAAAATAAGTTTTCAAATATAAATGCTGAGTATTTATTACTATTTATTCAAGAAAATATATTGTTTGAAAGTACATACTTCGCGTGACTGTCAGTCCAGTGCACTAACAGTAACAGGGTCCACTTAACGCATAGTTTTAACGGAGAAAAAGCGATCCAGCACTCACCAAGACGGCGGACAGGCTTCAACTGACGTATGTGCTCTGCATAGACAATGCCATCTCCCTTTATTCTAACCTCCTTGGCTGCTACAGAAGTGTCAAAACTATAATTTCCACGACATGGACTCGATTTCAGACAACCGTTGAAAGAAGGCAAGACCGAGGTCATCTACGGGTAGCATCAGCAACAGATGACCGTTATTTCCGGTTAACAGGTCGTCGAGACAGAAGGCTGAATGCAACGCAGCTGCAATGCATCCTCCAGGCTGCAACAGGACGCGCAATATTATCACAAACAGTCCGAAATCGCCTTCTGGAATGTAGCCTGTGTACAGGGAGGCCCAATAAAACCACGACAGAAAGTGGGAAGATAAACGAATGGCGACGGTTTCTGTCCACAGACAAGATCTTGTGTTCAATTGGACAATCGTCGTTCCATCATTTGGAGACAACAATCCTACTTTTGTGCAGGAACCAGCACCATATCACGCTGATGGACGAATGGTTTCGGCAGGAGTCAGTATTGGCGGACGTACGGACCACGCTCAGAATGGCGCTTTGACTGCTCAAAGACGAGATCTTTCGACCTTTTATTTTGCTCTAAGCTGGTGCCATAGGAGATGGATTCTTTCTGGGGAACGATAACGCTCGTCCCCACAGAGCTGCACTGGTGGACAACATTCTTGAAGCTGACGGATTTGAAGGAATGGAGCCGCCAGCTTGTTTACCAAACCTAAACCCGATCGAGCATGTCTGGGGTGCACTTGGCAGACGCATTGCACACACACCATTGCCGCTCCCACAACAGTTGCAGAGCTGGATTTTACACTCATCTAAGGATCGCCAATTACCCCTCAAGAGTTGGTTGATAACCTCATATTGTCCATGCCAAGCAGATGTGTAACTGTACTGCCCGTTCGAGGTGATTACACACCATTTTAGAGAGCAATGAGAATTACTTTTTCACTATTGTGATAGCCTCTTGTTAAACGCCATGTAAACTTCAAGTAAAGACAGCAAAATATCGTATTGTACCACAAACAAGTTACAGTAGTAACTAATATATGAACAGGATACGTTACCATATGCGTATAGTTTATGATACCTCACCCGATCCCCCGGTTGTTTTGAGCAGTTACCCAATTTCTTTCTCATTTGCTGACGTAATGTAAGCAAGATAAAGTTATCTTCTAAGTTAAGTATTTGGTTTATGACCCGACAAATCCTCACAATTGATGTATGGAAATATGACTTACGCCCCTCATCTTAAAGGAAAGGAATCACAATTTGCGATCAGTTATGGCTTCACTGTACTAGGTGTGGATGCAATACCAAAGTGCGGCGAATGAAAATTTATGCCCGGCCGGTATTCGAGTCCAGGATCTCCTCCTTACTAGGCAGACGCGGTGACCACTCCTCCACCAAGCCGACTGCAGAGGACTCTTTCCTGAACGTCTCCCGCCACTCCCAAATCTCCATTCGTCACGCTGTCTCTTTCCTATACCACAGACTATTTGTTCTGTAATTCTCGCAGCTACAATACTGTATTCCCGCATCAGAGAGAACAGATTTTGAGGTTTCGAGACACAATTAATTGTCGTCAGGAGCTCAACTGCGATTTATTTCATTCATTGAACGCTGTAACGTCGTCAAAAAATATATAATTGTTTACAAGCCGAGGCTGGGCTCCTGACGACAATTAATTGTGCCTCGATACGTCCCTGATGCTGGAATACAGTATTGTAGCTGCGAGCATTACAGAACAAATAAGCTGCGGTATAGGAAAGAGACAGCGTGGCGAATGGAGATTTGGGTGTAGCGGGAGACGTGCAGTGAAGAGTCCTCTGCAGTTGGACTGGTCACTGTGTCCTAGGTGGCGGAGTGGTCAATGCGTCTGCCTAATAAGCAGGCGATCACAGGTTCGAATCCCGGCCGGTCACAAATTTTCATTCGCCGCACTTTGTTACCTGTCTTATGCCGGGAAACCATTTAACCGATAAGTGTTCCGCGCAGTCTACACCGAAGGAGCACCTCAAGCTGAAGACAATCATATACGAAACCTAGATGATAGTTATTTACGGGTACGCCAAGGACGATGACCTCAACAACAAAACACCTATTGACATAAAAGTTTTCTGGGTACTGTATCGCGTCATGATGTAAGGCTATTAAATAACCGACGTTTCGGCCAATGTTACAGTGGCGTTCATCTGGGTATACTGTAACGTTGGCCGAAACTTCGGTTATTTAAGTAATAGCCTTACATCATGACGCGGTACAATACCCAGAAAACGTTTATGTCATCTGACTCTGGCCGCGGAAGCTTACGTAATTATATAATACACCTATTGTGCACTACTACTTGACCTGCAGGATCACTTCTCTCGCACCGGACAGACAGTTTCCGGTATCTGCTCCGCCTCCGTATGCCTTCGGACATGGCTGCGAACGTAGATTATCCTCGCTAAGGGTCAGAGTTCTTTGATTTTCGCTCTTCTCGTGGACTGGCGCTACTACGGACTCCTCTCCGAACTATCTGTCGGTAAACTTCAAATATTACACTGGGATCCCAACAGTAGTCGTGGTCCCTAACTTTATTTTGTGCCGCTCCACGATTCTACTGTGCCATGATAGAAGAGAACTTCTGTTTTGTTAACGCCAGTTGGAACTGGTTTATCTTTTGTTGTCTAATCGTCTCGTCTAGATATTATATTTCGTGACTATGTTTACTTGTTACCTGAACTTGTAAAACTGTTGTGCAAATACATTTGTATCGTGCAACCGTGAGTATTCTTCAGTCACAACAATGTTCATCTCTTCCGTGTTTCTTCTCCTCTTTCTTGCTATGTATGTTCCCTCTCCCTCATCTTTCCACTCTCTTGAGGGAAGTGTGTGGGGAAAAAATCGCAGGGGAAGACCAAGAGACGGATACAGTAAGCAGATTCAGACAGATGTAGGTTGTCGTTCTTATGTGGAGATGAAGAGGCTTGCTCAGGATAGGGTATTGTGGAGAGCTGCATCAAACCAGTCTCCGGACTGAAGACCACAACAACAACATCCTCCTCACTTCTCACCTTAGGGTTGGAGTGGGTTGTTTGATTGGGATAGGGAGACTAAACTGCTAAGGAATGAGGGGAAGGAATGAGGATAGGAAAGAAGGAAAGGAGGAAAGGAAATGCAAGATGCAAAGAAGGAAGGAAGAATGCTCGCCACGCATGTACTCACGAAAAACCCATAAGCCCCCTGGGGGGCTTCTCACCTTAAACCATATACATTGTTATCGCACATGAACCTTCAGTGCGAATTGCATGGGTTAATCGAGTCGCATCTTTGGTATAACGTATTTGAGAAAGACCTGTCTAACTGCTGACTTTGTGAGAATTATAGCTTCAATAATAACATTTCGTATACCTCAATCTACGTACAAGTGGGCGTACAAAATACTTACAACTTTCTACTTTTCTAGTAAAATCATGTACGAAGAAAAAAAAAACGAGCACTTTGTTGTGTAATCATTTATTTGTGTAAAATTATAACGACAGTGATTATAGACGATAGCAATGAATTGTCTAATAACTTAATTTCCCAGATTTTTTAATTAAAACGGCCTACAAGTAAGAGTACCAAACTGCGCATCATAGAGCACAGCATTTTCTTTCTTCCAGTATTGTCTAACCGAAAACTTGTACATTGATTGATCAATTTACTATAAATAGCCATCAAAGTCGCACGATAGGGAGGTTAAATTGAGGACCGATTTCGGGCTATTTTAGTGCATTATCAAATCAGCCAATAAGGTGATCTGACATCGCACTTAAATACCTCCAAAACCGGTCACCAATAAAGGAAACTTAACTATGCAACTTTGATACCTATTTTTAATAAATTAGTGTCCTTACATATGGCATTTTGGTTTAAATAAACAGAAGTGCTAGAAGTGTTCCACTTTCTCAAGTTAGAAGCCAACAATTTACCCCATTTTAGCTAATACTCTTTTCGTCTTTCTTCGTTTTCAGTGTATAATGTATGGCCATTATTTTTCTATATTGTTCATTCCATTGAACAGGTCCTGAAAGCCTCCCTCACGTTTACAAGACCACCTAAAAATGCAAAACCTGGATAAATGAAGTACAGAATTTTACCATATATTGTGTAATCACAGATCCCACAAGAGCAATATCACTACATTACTCTCGCTATAATTCTCAATTACCTAACAACCAAAACCTAGCATTTTAATGTAAAGACGGATAGAGAAGTCATTAATACTGTCGATAAGGCAACGTAATCGTCACTTTAGCTGTATCACTTCTCGATGGTGTTGTTTGAACATTGAAATCATTCATTAACAATTCGTCTGTGGTGTCTATAGGACACCACCCCATATTACCCGCTACTAAGGACAGTAGAACGGTGAACCATCCAAGGACGCAGAAAATTGCGTGTACGTCACAGCTGGTTGGTAGCGTGTGCCACACAGTTAGACCATTAGCGACTATATAGCTCCACAGGGAAAAGGAACCTGTAGTGGTGTATATTGAGAAGGTCGAACGTTGACAGATAAAGTTGTCGTGAAAGCGCGGTCCGAATATGGCGAGATACCGCACATATTCAGAGCAGCCGTTAGGCATGCATGTAGGTTAAGCTGGTGTGGGCGTCGTGCTTTCACGAGCAATGCAAATGAGTCGTTTTAAAACCGTGTGCCATTATAGGGATGCGGAGTATATATATATATATATATATATATATATGTGTGTGTGTGTGTGTGTGTGTGTGTGTGTGTGGAGGGGGGGAGGGAGAAGGAAGTGAGGACTCTACAAACGAAATCATTGCCAGAATCGGACTTTCCGGCACAGAGGCAAAACATGATTAGGATTTATTTTATATTCATACCAATAAAAATAGAAGTAGTAACAGTACTGGTGTGTTATTTACATATAAGGCCGTGGCCTATGTGAGCGACAAAAGCGAGCGATATTCAGCGACGCGACACTGCAACTACATTCGGCGACATGATGTGTATCCTATGTGAGCGCGATGGTTTCTCTCTACAAGATGGCCGCTAGAACCGATCAGATATTTCTAAAATTTAGCACCCATAAACGGCAGAACAATGACAGCTCCAGAGTAAGGCAATAAAGTTACAAAGTTACAAAGCGAGAAATGTTCGTGGACTATTATCATTCATAACTTCAAATACGAAAATGATTACGAAGATCAAAGATCAGCAGCGAAATATTTCGAATATACAACGACGATTACAGATACTTTCGACTATGTCGTTTGAGATTTTTTTCTGACTACAGACCATCAATAGAATAAGTACGAAATTAATCTTATTTGAAGACGACATTAAATAAATTCTGGCTAGATAAGACAACACATGGCACAGTGATAGCGTCTTGGACTAGCAAGTTCTGTTTTGCGGTCGCTGGTGTGCTTCCCGTTCCATGTTATATTTTATTTCTTGTAATTACAACCCTTTCACTTGTTATGTGTGAAAATAATTTGTTATATATTCTCTTTACAAAGCAACAAATATTATTTGTTATTTTTACCAATATAGTTTATCTTTGATTGCAGAAACACGTACCCCACTGTACCAAACACATTAAACTCCTAATGCCGCGGAGGAGTGGCCAAGCGCATTGAGGCGCTATGCTGCGATGCGCGAGGCCGCTCCCCGTCGAGGGTTCGAACTCCCCCTCGGGCATGGATGTTTGTGCCGCCTTTAGTGTAAGGTAGTTCATATGTACTTTGTAAGTTTAGGGACTGATGACCCCGAAGTTAAATCTTTTAAGCTTAACAAACATTTGAACATTTGAACAAAGCCGGCCGCGGTGGCCGAGGGGACTAAGGCGCTCCAGTCACGGTCTGCACGGCCACTACGGTCGGGGGTTCGAATCCCCCCTCGGGCATGGATATTTGTGCCGTCCTAGTTCGTAAGTAGTTCATAAGTAGTTTGTAAGTTTAGTGACTGATGACCCCGTAGTTAAGTCCCATAGACTATACAAACATTTGAACATTTGAACAAACTCCTAATGAAACATTACTAAAAAAAAATGATTTTACACGCAGCTCGTTTGACATTCTTAGTGTTATCTCTCTATCTCTGGAGTACGTTTGTTGTTACTGCAAATGCATAAAGCACACAAATGCGAGTAATTGTTCAAAACATATTCAACATGGTGTAAAACTACCGCTCAGAATAAAAATACAGGACTGACAAATTAGAAACAATTTAAAATTTTTACTTCAATCGTCAATAAATAAAGGAAAATTTACGAGCTACTTCTTTTAAGAAAATTTCTTCTCCAAATCAAAATTCTATGGTATATGTAGAACTACAATTTTATACTCTGTTATCTCTGAAACAGTTACAATTTCATAAACTTCAGAGATTATTATCTCGCAGAATTTTTGCGACCTTGTTTATAACTTCTACAAGCAGACGATTTTCAACGAATCTCGACACTTTGTCACGCGTGCGTCAGCGATAAGATTCAAGCAGGTTTGAATCTCAAACGTCATATGTTTTCGCGTCTGACTCTCAGTGCAAATGATGTCGCTCACGTAGGACAGACCCGTAACCATACATGCGGTTGAGATTTGTGGCGCGCTGTCGCTCACGTAGGACTCGGCTTAACATTCAAAATACGACTCTCATCCAGAAAGTATGTTTCCCCGTTATAACAGGAAAACAAACATAATTACATCAAAAACTGTATCGGCAACAGGTACAGCCATGTTTCAGCTATTTTTCGACTGAGTGACCAAACGAATAGAGACAGATTTCGTATCGTGGGATCATCTTTCGTCTTCCTGCGTCATAAATGTCTGCCGCCTGTGAATGGAATTAGCAGAAGACTTCTTCAGCTCTTCGTCGTTGTCAATACGCTGGCCGAACAGGAATTTCTTGAGGTGCAAGAAAAGCAATACCAGGATGCTGCTCCCATCTTTTATATATATATATATATATATATATATATATATATATATATATATATATATAGTCAAATTTCCTCCTGCTATGACCACAAAGTTTATCATTTAACTTTTTGTACTTATTTGCATTCAACTATTTAATAAAAATCTACTTCAATGTGCATTTTACTGTATTTAAGGGCACTTGGTTTTGGTTTGCGGTACATTGCAAGGATTTAAATTCCGGGAACTGTTTTATGAAAGCCAACAGTGACTGTTGCACGAAACTGTAGTGAATGTTGCCAGCTACAATCGCCATTGCTGGCACAGAGCTGGTGGCATTGCAGCCCTGAATGTCAGCCCAGCTATTAGACCTGAACGCTATTTACTGTTTACCTTCTATGGTATTAGCGATTGATACTTTTGCTCTCTCACGGCTCGAACTCGTACCCTGTATACTGTGCGACCAAAGCGCTCCATTTCTTCTTGGATTTTCAAACAGCAGGAGTAGTAAAAAGAAAAAGTGGTTCCCTGGCAGAGAAGGAATTCATCTTTGAACAGCCGCGGAAATTATTTTATGAGAGGGGAAAATCACACCGACCTCTTTGTTAATTTTATTCCTGTTAATAGAGAACGGTAGAGGACTGCAGGATCCTTGGAAACACAAGAAATACGAGAAATTGTTGATAAGACTGGAAGAAACACAGAAAATTATCGGTCGCATATCCCGATAATAACGTCAGCTAGTTGTACACCATATTAGCAAATCCTATAAAAATACCAAAGTACAGCTATTTTTATAGTTTTTTTATTATATTGTGATGTTTGCATTTCTGCTAAATTGCGATCTTCAGACAATTTGCGAAATATACATAATATGTTTTATACATGATATTCAGCATTCGTTTCTACGTACGTACTCTTTGATTGACACGCCTGTTTTTCTATACATAATTTTACCTCGACTCTTCTTACCCTCTGCTGCCGAACCCTTGTGTATAACATGACCCCGCCATCTCAACCTGTTCGCTCTAAGCGGTTGATCTATAGTCTTTATTCCCAGGTTTGATTTCCTCATTATGGGCATCCTCCTGTCATTGTTCCCATCTATTAGTACCTGCAATCATCCTTGCTACTTTCATTTCTGCAGGCACCCAGCTTCTATGTAACCACCTGGCTTCCGCTCCCATACAAGAAAGTTACCTGAAAGATGGAGCGGTGCACTGCTAACTTAGTCTTGGTACTGAAGAGAGTAGATCTTAATTGAGCACTCACTGCATTAGCTTTGCTACACCTTGATTCTAGTTCTTTCACTATGTTACCAGCCTGTGAGAAAATACATCCTAAGTACTTGAATCTGTCCATCTGTTCTTTGTTCCTCCTATTTTGCACCCAATCTAAATCTCTTTTCCAAAAACATTTCCTTTTGGATATGCTGAGCTTCACACCACAACCCTTACACCTCTGATATAGCTCCGAAATATTACATTGCAACCTTTAAATCGAATCTGCCATCACAACTTACTCGTCCGCAATTGCGAGACTGCTTATTTTGTTTTCACTTATTTTAATTTAACCGTTCCAGTTTAATGTTTTCAACACCTGATCCATAAATACATTTTGTTCCATTCTATGATGGTGTGGCGGCTGGTGCAGCAACATTAGATTCCAACTTTTCAATATGGCCAATACTAATACGACGCAATATGTACGAGCGGTGAGGGAGGCGGGGTGGGGGGGAGGGGGGTGTTTGAAGGGTTCCAAGGAGAATAAGTGAATACAAAATGATCAAAATTGTGAAGCCAGTTTTGTAAGCGTATTTGCAGCGTATTGCTACATCATTCTGATGTGTACAGCAGAAATATGTGAGGGTGGGGAGGGATGAAGCAAAGCTAATTGTTTACTTCCTCAGAACCGAACATATTAGATTTGGTGATTTCCAGAGATATATAGAAGAATCATTAAAAATTACACCAACCACCAGATAATGTAAAACCATAACTTACAGAAACAGTGCAGGTTTAAGATATTTCGGTGAATGTGCAGTTTATGAAAGGTACAAGTCAAGTGAAATGCCGCATTTTCATTGGCTGCTGCTAGATTCCAAAATGGCGCGCCTTTGTGGATTTGTCCCATATGCCGTAATACGTATTTTCGATTCGTAGAAGTGACTGTCGCCGGCCGCGGTGGCCGAGGGGACTGAGGCGCTTCAGTCACGGTCTGCATGGCCACTACGGTCGGGGGTTCGAATCCCCTCTCGGGCATGGATATTTGTGCCGTCTTTAGTATAAGGTAGTTCATAAGTAGTTTGTAAGTTTAGGGACTGATGACCCCGTAGTTAAGTCCCATAAGCTTAACAAACATTTGAACATTTGAGAAGTGACTGTCAATACCGGTGATTTCCACAAGAACATGTTCGAAGATGCTGCTCATAACCACTTTATTTTGTCGATGACATCACACGATCGAAATCAAACGGAAACGAGTTTTGTCGACGGAAAACAAATGACCGATTTCTTATTTAAACCTGAAAATCTGAACCCGAACCATTCCAGTCGTAAACTAGTACTTTTAAACAATTTTCGTAATAATTACGATTAAATCGTAATTGTTGGCACCTCTGCAACAGTGGTGAATAAATAGTATGAAAAACAGTAGTGACAGGTTACACCCTCATTGTAGGCCTCAAGCTACCGTGAAGCACGAACTCAAGTTAAGAGTCCATACAGGATAATGTGGATGATGCACAGAGACGAGATTTCGTCCGAAGCGCCGGGCGCGTTCATTCTTTCCTTCGGATGGAGAGGCCGCGTCAGGGGAATAGTCAAGAATACGATACAACAAGTCGGCTTTGACCAATGACGTCATATACGAAGCAAAGATATGGAAGTAATAGCATTTGAACATCTGACGTCTATCAAGAAATATATTGATTATTATTATATCAAAGATAATACAATTTTTAAATTATACCATATGACGCTATTTCCTGAGATAAATGTATCGTATTCTTGGCTTGAGCAGGGGGGATGTCAAGTCTAGTTCACGATACAATTTTTAAATGGAACCATATGACGCTAATTCATGAAATAATTGTATCGTATTCTTGACTTGAGCAGGGGGAGGTCATAAATTCACAACAATAAACTATATTTCTTACTGTCGAATGTCAGAAATCAATTTTTCAATTAAAATATTTACCTTTAAATTATAAAAAAATCATCAAATTACTTCAATGAATAGAGAATCGAGATATCAATTTTCTATCTTTAATGTAATCAACGACCGATATCTTTGATACAAAAAAATTACTTTCATCTTCATACATATACATAAACATCTTTGACTAATGACGTCATTGGTCAAAGCCGACGGGTTGTATCGTGTACTCAGTGGCGGCTGGTAATAATGTGCTAATGTGCTGCAGCACACTGTAAATATATTACTAAAATTATACAATTTCTCTTCGAATGCAAGCGAGAAATCGCTGTAAAATTACATCCGTTCTCTTGAAATACGAGCCAAATATTACAATAAAATTATGCCAATTCCCTTCCAATGCGTATTAGAATGCTAGTAATAAGGATGGAAACGCATTTTGGAGCGCTCTCGCCGCGATACCTGGAAACCAGCTCCGTGTGCTGTAACGGGATTCAGCCACGCTGGTACGTGCGCAGAGAGGCAGCGCAGTCGTCTGGTCGCTAGTGCGCATGCGCAGACGTGACGTCAGGCCTGGCGACTCATGTGTGCTGAGACCGACTGCAGCACCAGATCAATATTTCTCTCCACACTGCGTGTAACGGTTGCGGAGGAATAGTGTATGACGAATATTGCGGCTTACAGAGTCAAATAGCGCGCTGGCTCAGGCGTCTTGCGCGTTGTCTCTCAAACCTACTTGTGTGAGGCTCGTATTCAAATACCTCTGTGTCCAAATTTTTAATTTCTGTAAATAATACTTCAATCACAAACAACACTAGTAATGTATAGCCAACATGCGAGTGAAACTGCGCTTTTCAGCCAAGCAGTTTCATCGGTCACTTGTGTAGAACACAGATGACGTGGTGAGGATATTGCTAAGCTCCGTTATTTCCATTTTCAGTCACGCTTTTTATTTTAGTATTTTTTGTTTCCTGTTTATTTTTGTAATATTGCAGCACACTGGTCAAATTTTGTACGAGCCGCCCCTGCATGTACTAGACTTGACCCCGCGTCAGTCCACTTCCGCCTGCCGGCCAGTGAGCTGGACACTTCGCCTCCAGCGCTCGCCAACTGCTCCGGTTGCTACCCCCTCCACTACCACTCTCCACACGCTTCCCAGTGGTCTGCGCATCTACCGGCCAATTTATCCTGCGTGCACTCTACCGTCAAATCTAACTGCTGCCTGACAATCTACATCAAGACCTCTCATTACCTGTATAAGTTTTCATCCTCTTCCATAATCTTGTAGAACTGACAACACACACACACACTAAAGACCTTTATATGCGTGCCTTCCAATCGCGTGCCGCTTGCTAATTCAGTGCAAATGATGAAAAGACGGATGCAGGTATAAATTAAGTGAGCTCGTTATGGTAAGCAGCACACTGGTCAAATTTTGTACGAGCCGCCCCTGCGTGTACTAGACTTGACCCCGCGTCAGTCCACTTCTGCCTGCCAGCCAGTGAGCTGGGCATTTCCCCTCCAGCGCTCGCCAAATGCACCGGTCACTACCCCCACCACTATCACTCCCCACATGCTTGCCAGCAGTCTGCGCATCTACCGGCCAATTTATCCTGCGTGCACTCTACTGTGAAATCTAACTGTTGCCTCACAATCTACGTCAAGACCTTTCATTGCCTGTATAAATTTTCCTCCTCTTCCATAATCACACACACACACACACACACACACACACACACACACACACACAAGCCCTTGAATATCCGTGCCTCCCAATCGCGTGACCTTTGCTAATTCAGTGCAGATGATGAAAAGACGGATGCAGGTATAAATTAAGTAAGCTCGTTATGGTAAGTAGTAGCGTGTGGGGGGGGGGGGGGCAGGCAGACAAAGCGTGTGAAGGTTAGGAGGCTGGCCTTGGAGGGCAGGGCGGGGGCACATCGGTGGCGAGTCTTAACACACGAGCGGGCCCGGCAGTAAAGTGCGCCTGCGGTGTCCCCGTTTGAGCAGCCGCTGCCGGCGCACGCCACTTTCCCGCGCTGTTTATTATGGGCAGGTATTAGCGCAGCAGAGCGCTACCGGCCCGCCGCGCCGCCGCCGCATAAATCGCTGGCCACGCCGCTACCAGGGCTGCCACTATCGCCGCCGTAAATCTGCGCTCGTTAACGCGAGACCCACCTACCGGCTGCCGCGACACCTAGCCAGCTCACTGCTAAAACTCCAGACTACGCCGACGCCGACGCTTAGAAAGGCGTTGCTATGTGCGCCATATAGGCCAGGGACATACGGGATTCTTAGGGCCAAGGACGTTCTAATAAGGCAGTGGGGTTATTCTGTTCGAAATCGGAAGAAAAAAGAAAATTCACCCACGAAATTAAATTTAATGAGACTAGTGTCATTTCAAAAACTTCGCACTATCATGCTCGCACAAATAGAGAAGCAATAAAGATCTATAAACATCGCAATAATTTTAACAGGAAAGAGGAAGCTATTAAATTACACAGAATTTGGACTTCTGCTCTACACCAGCGGAATAACAATCGAATCTTCTTTAAGAATGTTGGCAATACCAGAGATAGTGTCGCAGCCGACGTCACGTGATGTCTTGTGGTGCCCTCTGCATCGCCTATATACGACGCTCCTTCAAGTATGTTTTGTTTGTATAGCTTATGGGACTTAAATACGGGGTCATCAGTCCCTAAACTTACAAACTGCTTATCAACTAGCTTATCCTAAGGACGGCACAAATATCCATGCCCTAGGGGGGGGATTCGAACCCCCGACCGTAGTGGCCGTGCAGACCGTGACTGGAGCGCCTCTGTCCCCTCGGCCACCGCGGCCGGCTCCTTCAAGTACGCATCGCAGTTCGCCACTCTACCTCTGAAGATGTCTTCCGCAGCCGAAGATGAAACGTTAGGGGAAAGTTTTACAAATCGACCACGGCGTATGAGCCCGGAAGTTTTAAATGAAGTTGACGCCGGCCGTGAAAGCTTATATTGTATGATCAAAAGAAAATTCACCTCGTACTTTTTAAAATAATGAATCATGTGGTTCTTATTGTGGTCTTCAGTCTGCAGACTCGTTTGATGCAGATCTCCACAATACCCTGTCCGGTGCAAACCTCTTCATCTGAGAATACGAACGGCAACCTACATCCTTTTAAATCTGCTTACTGCATTCGTCCCTCGGTCTCCTCAACGATTTTTACCCCACACACTTCCTTCTACCTCCAGAGGACTCACGGTTATTTCGTGAGTACGTGCGTTGCGAGCACGGAACCCCAAGCTAATGCAGTCTCCTTCCTTCTTTAATTCCCGGACTGCATTTCCTTTCCCCCTCCTTTACTATCCTCACTCCTTCCCCTCCCCACCGGGGGACCGATAACCTCAGTAGTTTAGTCCCCCTAACCCAACCAAACAACACAACCCAACTTGAGAATGATGTCGCAGAAAGTGTCCCACCAACCTATCCCTTCTCTTAGTATATGCCAGAAACTCCTTTTCTCCCCAATTTTTTTGAGCACCTTCTCATCACTTATGTGATGTATTCAACTAATCTTCACCATAAATGTGTGAGAACCACATTTCGAAAGCTTCTATCATCTTCATGTCTGAACTCCTTATCGTCCACATTTCACTCCCATACAAAGCTGTCGGCTGCAGTGGCTGAGCGGTCTGCGGCGCGCCAGTCACAGTTTGCACGGCCGCAACGATTGGGGGTTCGAATCCCCCCTCGGACATGGATGTTTGTGTCGTCTTTAGTATAAGGTAGTTCATAAGTAGTTTGTAAGTTGACGGACTGATGACCCCGCAATTAAGTCTCTTAAGCTTAACAAACATTTGATACAATGCTAAGTCCCTTAAGCTAAACAAACATATGATACAATGCTACACTCCAGAGGAATGCTTTCAGAAAGGACTTTCTAAAATTTAAATTAATTGGAACATTTAGAAATTATTTTTTCTGCATCATCAAAAAAATAATTATTATAATATCTATATGTGCCAATTAATGTAAAAGAAAATAAGTGTCATGAATTTATCCCTTAAATGATTCCGAGTTAAAATTCGGAGCCGCGGTGGAGTAGCCAAGCGGTCTAAAGCGTCTCGCTGCGGACCGCGCGGTTGCTCGCCGTGGAGGTTGGAGTCCTCCCTGCGGCATGGGTGTGTGTATTGTCCTTAGGTTAGTTTACCTTGGTTTAAGCAGTTTGTAAGCTACGGACTGATGACCACGCATTTTTGTCCGATAGATTTACAAACATTTCATTTTTAAAATTCAGTGAACTTAGCGACACTGAGTGCTGTGTTAACCTCATACCGGATTTTGGAACAATAACTACATAATTGTATTTACATAATAATAACATGACAACAATTAATTCAGTTTCACATTCCGTGAATATGAATGAATTAATTCATTGTTCTAAAGTCTTACTTTTCATTCATTAAAGTAAATCCACTTTGCATAAGGATTCAACTTACATAAGCTTGAAGTACTTTTATACACACTTATATTTCCGTTTTAACTATTATCGAGTTCCTTATCTACAAAGTGGAAAAAAATTAAGTAATAAATACGTAAGCTCGCGCTGTGCTTACAAGTTTACCGAGCGCGGTGGCGTAGTGGTAAGACACTGGACTTGCATTCTGGAGGACGGAGGTTCAAATCCACCTCCGTCCATCCTGATTTAGGTTTTCCGTGATTTCCCCAAATCACTTCAGGCAAATGCTGGGATGGTTTCTTTCAAAGGGCACTCCCGATTTCCTTTGCCATTAGTACCCAAAAATGCGAGCGCTAGCTCCATATCTAATGATCATGCTGTCGACGGGACGGGACGTTAAACTTTACGCTTCCTTCCTCCAAGTTAGACTGCGGCAGACTGCTCTCTACAGCTCAACACGGAAAGGCGCTGGACACAGTGAACAGAGGTCTCAGGGAGTAAAGGACTGACTGGTTGCATACAACACGGCGCAGCGAAGCCTGCAAATTTGACACAGTTTCTAGATATATTTCATTGTTTCTACAGCTCTCCATTCAAGATACCATAAAACCGTTTACTGATAATGTATGTGAATCAAATGCTGTAAAATATGACAAATTTTATTCATCTACATCTACATCTACATAGATACTCTGCAAATCACATTTAAGTGCCTGGCAGAGGGTTCATTAACCACCTTCATAACTTTTCTCTACCGTTCCATTCTCTAATAGCGCGCGGGAAGAAAGAACACCTAAATCGTTCCGTTTTCGATCTGATTTCTCTTATTTTATTGGGATGGTCATGTCTCCCTAAGTAGGTGGGTGCTAGCAAAATATTTTCACATTCAGAACTAAAAGTCGGTGATTGAAACTTCGCAAACAGATCACGCCGCAATGAATAACGTCTTTCTTTTAATGATTTCCACCCCAATTCGTGCAACATTTCCGTGACGCTTCCCCCCCCCCCCCCCCCCCGTAACGTGATAAAACAAAACGAGCTGCCCTTCTCTGAACCTTCTCAATATCTTCCGTCAGTCCCACCTGGTGAGGGTCCCACAAGGGGCAACAGTACTCCAAGAGAGGACGCACAAGTGTGATGTAGGCAGTCTCTTTGGTGGAGCTGGTGCATCGTCTAAGCGTTCTGCCAATGAAACGTAACCTTTGGTTCGCCTTCCCCACAATATTTTCTATGTGTTCTCTCCAGTCAAAGTTGTTCGTAATTGTAACTCCTAGGTATTTGGTAGAATTTACGACCTTAAGGTTTTACTGATTTATCGCGTAATTGAAGTTCAGCGGATTTCTTTTAGTGGTCATGTGTATTACTTCACACTTTTCTTTATTTAGTGTCAATTGCCAATTTTCGCACCAAGTAGAAATTTTGTCTAAATCGCTTTGCAGTTGCTTTTGATCCTCTGTTGACTTCACTAACCGATAAACGACAGCATCATCCGCGAACAGTCTAAGGGAGCTATTCAGATTATCTCCTAAATCGTTTATAAACACGAGGAAGAGTAGGGGACCAATAACGCTTCCCTGTGGAACGCCAGATATCACTTCTGTTTTACTCGATGACTTACCGTCAATTACAACGAACTGTGTCCTTTCTGATAGGAAATCGTGAATCCAATCGCACAATTGGGGAGATATTCCATAAGCACGCAATTTCATTAGAAGCCGCTTGTGGGGTACAGTATCAAAAGCCTTCCGGAAACCCAGAAATATGGAATCGATTTGAGATCCCTTGTCGATGGCACTTAACACTTCATGTGAATAAAGGGCAAGCTGTGTTTCGCAAGAGCGATACTTTCTGAATCCGTGCTGACTATTGGTTAATTTAAAAATACATTTTATAGACATAGACAATAAATGATGAAAAGTACTTGAAATATAAATTGTTGTTGGTTAGAAAGTATTAACTGCTAGGTCATCAGTCCCAAAATATAGACTCTGAAAATATCGCATAAATACCACATCAGTCTATAAAATAGTGCCTTCATTTTGTAATTTATTTCAATACTTTCTGAGATATGAGTGTATAATCATGTGATTTTCTGAACCTACATTACTTTCGCTCCTAAAAAACACCCGGAAGCGTTTGCGTATCACAGTTGCGAGTTTGTCAAAGATATTAACGTATGATTCCTATGACAGAAAAATTAAACCCCACAAAAATGAAATGTTTCTTCGTCTCCAGTTTGAAATGGAAAGGCCCTGTGGTGTCTCGTCACGGTGTGCAGGTCGTGGCCTAGGCCTGAAGAAAACGAGAAAATGTTATTCTTAGTCGGTATTCCTTGATAATGCGTGAAATCACGTAAGAAACATAACCTACACAAGTCACTGTTACTCCATTAAAAGGCAGTTTCCACGACAAAAAGAATACGTAAAAAGTGCCATAAAAGTAACGCTTACGTGTGCCCAATTTTCTTCTCAATTTGTTTTGTTTTCACCTGAAGTGCAGACTGTAGCATGTAACTTGTCCCATGCACCACTCCTACACTAAGGAAACCATTTTCAGTGGTGAACACTGCATCACTTAATTTTTCACTTCGCACCCTCCAGAGAATCAAAAGAGAAGATGCCTATTTTAAAGGCTATCTGATCCCAACAATCGCTCATTTCACCTTGTCAGTGGTACTTAAGAATAGAATAGCAGGATCGTGTACTCAACTTGGTACCAAGTCACGACTAGCCTTACACTCCTGCACGCTTCAGTGAGAGAGAACTAATCGACAAGGAAGAGGCGACCGCAGCGTCATCGTTCTCAGAGTCGTCATACTGCCTAACTATATTTGTAAGGAATAAAGGCGGTACAGCATAAACCCAACTGCAGCGTCGTGTTTTCAAAGGCATGCAACCTTCAGTGTCCGACAGGTTCTCGCTCCGTTTCTTAAGCATAGTCCAGCACAGCCTTGATCTGTCCCATCCCACATCCCGACGTAGGATGGCCATTCGCACCACCGAAGTTCTCTCTCTCTCTCTCTCTCTCTCTCTCTCTCTCTCTAAATCCGTGAACGCCATATACTCTCTACCTAGCTTTCCGCATCTGTTTGTCGTCTCATACGCATAATGAATACAGTTCATCACACTCCCTTTCCTATTCTAACATACTTCTATCGCAACGGCTTTTCTTCTTCTTATTATTATTATTATTATTCCTGTAGATGGGGGACAGGGAGGCAATTACAGTTTGTCTCTCCAAATATAGCTTTCTAAGACTTCTAGTGTGCCACTAGAGGGGTGGCTTCTGAAAGAGGACGGTAATTATTTTAATAAAGGAATGGACAACAGACTGGGTTATTCATTGATCTTGCCTTGTAACCACAACCAACATGGCAAATGGGCTCTGCGGGCGGTTAAATCAATTGAAAACTACAGCCGCCATTTTTCCAGTATGCGTGATTAGATGGAAAGGGAGTGAAGCAGAATACATTGGGCTGTACATTGAGCAAGCTGTAAAGGAAAACGAAGAAAATTTTGGAGAATAAATTCAATTTTTTTTTTTATTTTATTTTATTTTTATTTATTTTTTTTTTTTTTTTTTGCGTTTTTAGACCCATAGTCATGTGATATTTTTTATTCTCTGACATTTGACTGTCTTAATGTTCTTTTATTTCAATATGCAGTATAGATTACGGCATCAGGCAATTTTCAAGTGATATAATGTGATAAAGGTCATCAGAGCAGGATGTGACCGAAGTCAATGTCGAATACACTGATGTAATTACATGTCGACTTGCAGGTAGGTGCAAAATGTGATCAACAAGGTATATTCGACAATTATTTGCGTCACAATCAGGCCTAATGTCTTTTATCGTACCGTAGCACTTCAAAATGTCCTAAGGCCAAAATCTAGATACTGAAATTAATGATACTAAAAGAGTCAAATAGTGGAAAACCAAAAGAAGCTTTGCTGGTGACACTGTCTTTCAGAGGCAGCAAATTAATTGGAACAGTTGATCGCAATGGTAAGTAGTTTTCAAAATGAAATGCCAAGACCGCACATTAAGAATTCATTCAATGACGACCGGTTTCGGTGAACTGTGTCACCATCATCTGATCACATGTGTTTACAAGCTGATCATCTTGTTAAAAAATGGGTATAAAATAGTAAGTGCAACATTGCACTTAGTCACTATATAAAAAAATATACCCAAGTTAAAAACATGACAGCTTACAAAATACTGAGACAGTATTACCTGCTAGCGCCACTGAATGGTGGCCTACTGTTGTGTGATTCCTGGGCAGTTCATACAGATCGTACCCTTCTAGATGCCAGTCTTCCAAACAAAGATGTTACGCTGAAGATCTTCGTTCGGCAAAATAAACTCTGTGTCACAAGGATTACTGCTTTTGTAAGTCTACAAGGTGCCAAATCACAAGTAAACGTCCATGATCGTTATTTCATCATGGAACTTCACTCTAAGATTTACAATCAATTTGCTGAACCTATGTATAAGCTTATGTTGCAATGTGCTTGGCGCAAGTCAGGGTATGACACTGACATAGCAACATCATCACTTGAAAATTTAATTAGCGTGGCTTTTGATAGTGGACTACGTGAATGCAAAATTGATTTGGAATGTAATAACGTGGTTTTAATGAGGTGTGCACATTGTTCTCTCCCACTTTGTTTTAACCACTTCATCGAAATCCCACATCTGCGCATTGAGGATCAAATAAGTACTTTCAGATGTATGGCACTGCTGAATAAGTGTGTTTTGCGCTATTATAACAACTTTAAGTAGACGGTTTTGGCGCTGCTGATTTAATATGTAATGATACACAGACGCCATGAAATTACATATATCCATCCTGTGGTACTGATATCTTGCTACTTTGTTTCTCATTGTTAAAATGTTGCTTGAGGTACAATGCAACGTTTTGCATAGAAATGACGGACACTAGTGTCCCGTTTATGATTACCTGTTATTCCGAGCCTGGTTACGAGCAGGTTTAGAGCGATGAGGTCAAAGGTGTCGTTTGTGAGTTGACTACTCGAGACGAGTGTTTCTACTGTAGCGCCTGGCGTGTTTTCCCGTACTGCGTCTCGCCTATATCGAGTGTTCGTTTTCGCTTGAATGTGCGGCGGCGGAGCCAAGCGCATTGAGGCGCTATGCTACGATGCGCGAGGCCGGTTCCCGTCGGGGTTTCGAATCCCCCCTCGAGCATGGATGTTAGTATAAGCTAGTACATAATTGTGTAGGCTTCCGCGGCCAGAGTCAGATGACCTAAAAGTTTTCTGGCTGTTGTACCGCGCCATAATGTAAGAAGGCTATTACTTTAATAACCGAAAACTTTTATGTCATAGTTCATAAGTAGTTTGTAAGTTTAGGGACTGATGACCCCGTAGTTAAGTCCCATAAGCTCTACAAACATTTGAACATATTTCGTTTGGAAGTCAGCACCAAAACTGCAGAGCTGTCTGCTATGTAGTTTAGTATCTCACAGATGTAGTGAGGTTATGGGGATACATTTTACGTGGGAGCAAGAAATGATACTGAGTTCATTGTCGATGACATGGTAATACATAGTTTATATTCTCGTCAAATGACGTGTGGCAAATTCTGTACACTACTGAGGACCTACAAACAGGAAAAGCGTCAACCAAATATTTCAAAACTTATATATTTATTTGATGAAGAAAACGTACACATCAAATAATATCGAAAATGGTGTAAAAAGTACTTCAGCTGTCATATCTGCGGTTTTTTCCCCTATTTCGAAAATAATTTGCTCTGTAAGTGTTGAAATAAATGTATTTAAAACGCATTTGTAGATTTACATTCGTATTTATGCATAGCTTAGACCTTGTTCCCTGTAAAACACTATCTAGCTGTTTATAGATATTTCTTATTTGTAGGAGAACCCTAGTAGGAGAAAAGAATACTAAGCTCTGTTATCAAAACCGGGGATCTCACAAGGTTCTGTCTTGGGTCCTTTGCTGGTCTTAATATATATTAATGACTTGCCATTGTATATTCGCGAAGATGCTAAGCTAGTTATTTTTTCTGACGATACAAGTATAGATATCACGCCTAACAAACAGGAATTAACTGATGAAATTGTAAATGATGTCTTCCAGAAAATTATTAATTGACCGAATACAAATGGACTCTCATTAAACTTTGATAAAATAGAGTATATACAGTTTCATGGAATATGGCATGACACCATTAATAAATTTATACTTTGAACAGATATCTGTAGCTAAGGTGGAATAGGCAAAATTTTTTGGTGTTTGCAATTGACGAGCGATTGGATTGGAAGAAACACATTGAAGATCTGCTGAAATGTTTGAGTTCAGCTTCTTATGCTATCAGAGTCATTGAAAAATTTGGTGATATACATCTCAGTAAATTAGCTTACTATGACTTTTTTCATTCACTGCTTTCATATGGGATCATATTCTGGGGCAATTCAACAATGAGTAAAAACGTATTCACTGCACAAAAGCGTGTAATCAGAATAATTGCTGGAGCCCAACCAAGATCGTCCTGTAGACATTTATTTATGGATCTAGGGATCAACAATATATAACTCATGAAATTTGTTAATAACACTCCGCCCCAATTCAAAAGTAATAGCAGTATGCATAGCTACAACAGTAGAAGAAAGTGTGATATTCACTATTCGAGGTTAAAGCTAACTTTGTCACAGAAAGAGTGAATTATGCTGGCACAAAAGACTGGTCACTTACCAGGTAGCATCAAAAGTCTGACAGATAGCCAACTGGTATTTAAGAAGATATTAAAAGAATTTCTGAATGGCAACTCCTTCTACACTTAAGATGAATTTATAGATAACAATAAAAAATTAAAAAATTAAATTCTTAAGATACTGATTGTCATCTATAGACACCATTTACTAAACTAACACGTTTCACATACGAAATGTCGTATATATGATCTATGGAACAAGTATTATTCTAATCTAATCCTGCTAAATACTGCGTATGACGAACAGTTATACCGTCGAAATAGTGAATCAGTTAGACTTTAGTATCCGCCAGAAAACCCGATGAGACTACGAAGACTAGGCTCTTTTCTAACCTTTTCGGTGTGATGAGAAGACAAAGCAAACACCAGAATAAAGTTTATGAAGATCCGAAAAAAATTTATAATATGAATGAGCTCGGCCAGAATAACTTCACTTCCGCTGTTAGGTGACACGACTACAGTTCCTTACTTCAGCGTATACGCATTGGAACTCGACACTCGCCACAAACGTTTGATCACTGAGTTAATAGACGTACTCGCGAAGTGGTTGGTGGCTGATTCACTGGCAGGTGCATTAGAACCCTACACTCGCCACAAACTTTTGATAGCTGAGTCGATAGACGTGCATCAGATGTGCTTGGCGGCTGATTTTCTGGCAGGCGCATAAACTTTTGTTTGTTTGTATAGGCTATGGGACTTAACTACGGACCGAGCGAGGTGGCGCAGTGGTAACGCACTGGACTCGCATTCGGGAGGATGGTGGTTCAAATCCACCTCCGGCCATCCAGATTTAGGTTTTCCGTGATTTCCCTAAATCACTCCAGGCATATGCCGGGATGGTTCCTTTCAAAGGGCACGGCCGATTTCCTTCCTCATCCTAACCCAAAAACTTCGAGCGTTAGCTCCGTCTCTAATGGCCAAGCTGTCGACGGGACGTTAAACCCTAAGCATCCATCCATCCACTTAACTACGGGGTCATCAGTCCCTAAACTTACAAACTACTTATGAACTACTTACGAACTAGGACGGTGGGGATTCGGGGATTCGAACCCCCGACCATAGTGGCCGTGCAGACCGTGACTGGAGCGCCTTAGTTCCCTCGGCCACCGCGGTCGGCATAAACTTTTGATAACTGAGTCAATAGACGTACTCGCGATGTGGTTGGCTGATGATTTACTGCCAGGCGCGAAAGGCGCACGCACTTGGAGCGGTGTATTTCCAGCAGTAAGTCGGTCTCGTAAAGCGGGCAGACGCGCCTTGGCGGCGGTGGCGTGCTGACGCCCGGGCGGTGTTCGTTGGCAGACGGGCAGCGGTCAGCGGACGCCCGCGGACTTCCGCATTCTGCGCGGGTCCCCGCGGTAGTGGCGCGGCACGCAGATAGCCATCTGGGCCGTGGGCCGCCGCGGCTCGCAAACCACTGTAATTTACGGCGCACGCTAAACGCCGGCGGGGGCGGAGCGGAGGGCGCTGCCGTCTTCATCCGGCCGGTACGGAACCAGCGCAGTGCGCCGCAGAGCAAGCGGCACAGCGAGCGGCATTCCGCGGATTTACTGGCACCAGCAGCGCCAGTTGCCGGTCATCCTCTGACTCTGACCGTATTCTTAAGGCTAGTCTACACGACGACACGAGGTTGCGACACTCGTTGCGTGAAATGAGTTGCACGCGACTGGTTTCGTGTATGTCTGTAGACACGTCTCCGAAACTATACCCTTCAGTTTCGTTGTTTTGGAGTGCCGCAGGCGTCGTAAAATGAAAGTTTTGGCAGTTGTAAGAGTTGCGGCGGAGCTATTACTGCTCTATGTGAAGTCACTTCATGAGACTAAATATAAAAAGACTAAGAAACGTGTTTCGGATGTTAAATGAAACGTCAGTTCGGTTGATCACCGGCCTTGCTGAAAGCGATTGTGGTTGAAGACGCTACAAATTATTTTAATTATCTTAAAATGTCACCAGAGCATTTTAAGTTTCTTCAAATATAGTAATACAATAAAGAAACAAGATACTCTTATGCGTATAGCATTGTCACCAGAACTGAAATTAAAAATTACATTACGTTTTTGGTCAAGTCGGGATACATATTTGACTGTACAGAACCTGCAAATTGCTCCGTAATCACAATTGCTTAACCAGGAAAAAGTGAACAATATGTTTAAAAGTATTTACATAAAAAAGGTGAATGTAAAACCCTGTCACGTTTTAAATAAATATTTACAATGAATTGTAAATGTAAAAGCTGTCACTTTTTAAACAAATAATATTAAATTAAAGAATTCATCTTAAAAGATTTGTGTAGCCTTTTTTTCTGTGTACAATTTTCCTTTAAAAAAAGTCTAAAAGTTCAAACCACGTGATCTTGGTCTTGTTATCTTGCGCTGATCAACACCCAGATGTTTTACTACATTGCATTTTGCTAAGTTCCTTTGTACAGGTATTTTGAATTGAATGTATTTTAGCCCGCAAATTACCTATCTTTCACCCATCAATATTTAATCACGAATGATTGCTTCTAGTGCACCAACACGCCGCTTCTTCTTCCAGAAAGCTTTTAACAGCTCATAAACTCCTATGCATCACATATATGTCCAAATACCGAACAACTTCTTCCGTTCCCCACTTCATTTTGTGATTTGGTTATCACCTAATCCAAAAACTCGCGCAAACAGTTTCGCCAAAGTTGGGAGGAGCCGAAACTGTTTTAGTTTCGTCAACGAGCTGCGTGTACGCATGCGCGCATGCGCACTGGCCAGTAGTGCAGTTTCATGAAAGCTAGTGTCGTCATGTAAACTAGCCTTTAGCGTCTATCCCGCCACAGACCGCCTGAAGCTGCGTCATGCACCGATCAAAACAGGTCATCAGTTCAGATAAATACACTCCTGGCGATTAAAATTGCTACACCACGAAGATGTATCAACAGTCTGATGTGGTCAGTATGCCACAACGAATACATGCATCAGTGCAAGAAGACATGTTACGGGGTTGACTGGTGTACGCTGAAATCTAGATCGCAAATTCATAATCTCTTATTCTAGTACAACTTGCCACTTTGTGTTATCATGACACTGAAATGTTATTTTATCTATTTATACTGCAAGTAGGCGATCCAGTATTAGGAAAGGATCCAAAAAGGATATTGCCAAGATCGCTAATATGTAGTTTTAGTCCAACGACCGGTTTCAGTGGTCTCTGCCGTCATCTTATGGTCTATGAATGTTTACAAAGCCGTCATTTTGCGATGTCAACAGTTGTTGTTTAAAATTATTTAAAGTTCATAGATACACTGTGTCACTGTTGTTAAAATGTACATGTCAGTATACCTAACAGTGTCTTCCTGTCACTTATACTGACGACTGTTGAGACCCCATGAAGGCTTTACAAAAGTTTATAGACCAGAAGATGATGGCAGAAACCATTGAAACCGGTCGTCGAAACAAAACTATATACACTCCTGGCCATTAAAATTGCTACACCAAGAAGATGACGTGCTACAGACGCGAAATTTAACCGACAGGAAGAACATGCTGTGATACGTAAATGATTAGCTTTTCAGGGCCTTCACACAAGGTTGGCGCCGGTAGCGATACGTACAACGTGCAGACATAAGTTTCCAACAGATTTCTCATACGCAAACAGCAGTTGACCGGCGTTGCCTTTTGAAACGTTGTGGTGATGCCTCGTGTAAGCAGGAGAAAAGCGTACCACCACGTTTCCTACTTTGACAAAGGGCGGATTGTAGCCTATCGCGATTACCGTTTATCGTATCGCGACATTGTTACACGCGTTGGTCGCGATCCAATGACTGTTAGCAGAATATGGAGTCGGTTGGTTCCGGAGGGCAATACGGAACGCCGTGCTCGATTCCTACGGCCTCGTATCACTAGTACTCGAGATGACAGCAGTCTTATCCGTATGGCTGTAACGGATCGTGCAGCGACGTCTCCATCCCTGAGTCAACAGATGGGGACTCTATAAGACAACAACTATGTGCACGAACAGTTCGACGATGTTTGCAGCAGCATAGACTGTCAGCTCGGAGACCATGGCTGGGTTACCCTTCACGCTACATCAGAGCAGGAGCGTCTGCGATAATATACGCAACGACGAACCTGGACGCGTGAATGGCAAAACGTCATTTTTTCGGATGAATCCAGCTTCTGTTTACAGCATCATGATGGTCGCATCCGTGTTTGGCGACGTCGCGGTGAACGCACATTGCAAGCGTGTATTCGTCATCGCCATACTGGCGTATCACCTGCGTGATGGTATGTGGTGCCAGTGGTTACACGTCTCTATCACCTCTTGTTCGCATCGACGGCACTTTGGCCGTTACATTTCAGATGTGTTACGACCCGTGACAATACCCTTCATTCGGTCCTTGCGAAACTCTACATTTCAGCAGGATAATGCACGACCGCATGTTGCAGGTCCTGTACGGGCTTTTCTGGATACGGAAAATGTTAGACTGCTTGCTCTGGCCATTACATTCTCCAGATCTCTCACCAATTGAAAACGTCTGGTCAATGGTGGCCGAGCAACTGGCTCGTCACAATACGCCAGTCACTACTCTTGATGAACTGTGGTATCGTGTTGAAGCTGCATGGGCATCTATACCTGTACACGCCATCCAAGCTCTGTTTGAATCAATGCCCAGGCGTATCAAGGCCGTTATTACGGCCAGAAGTGCTTGTTCTTCTCAGGATATATGCACCCAAATTGCGTGAAAATGTAATCATATGTCAGTTCTAGTATAATATATTTGTCCAGTGAATACCCGTTTATCATCTGCATTTATTCTTGGTGTAGCAATTTCAATGGCCAGTCGTGTATATGGTAAAGTGTTTTATTGAGATAATGGTTAAAATAAATTGTAATATGTGTGTGATACATTACGATATTTTGCTTTCCCATCTGTTTACATGGCGTTAACTTAGAGCGAGGCAGCATGGGGCTACCATAATGGTGATTAAGTCATTCTGTTTATTTATTTATGGGAAACTTGCGTTAGTTCGAGATACAAGTTATGCAAAATATACATTTCCCATTCCAAAATTTCACAAGTAAGCTGAAGCAACTGAAGAAACATTTCATTCTCTGTCTTCAAGATAAAGAACATAGTTTTGTTAGAGTTCTTGTTGAGGGAAGTTCACGGGGTTTTCCACAATATTTTCAATTGGAAGGGGGTGGCATACTGGAAAAGGTTGAAAATCACTGCCATATGGAAACGCGGGGCGTTAATTAGAGAACAGCGAGAATGACTTTCACTATTATGGTGGCACCATAATGCCTCGAAGTAAACTCCATGTAAAACTCAAGTAAAGTATTGAGACAGTGAACAATCGTACTGTATCATACACAAATTTGTAACCAATTATCTGAATACGTCACCATACGTATAATGTGTATGATATCTCACTTGATCCCCTAATTATTTTGACCAGTGTATAAACTCCGTCCTACAGGTCTGCAGAGGTGCGATCGGCCACCGTGTCATTACTCCTCCAGAAGGCGTCAACGAATATGGTGTGCAGGGGCACGTGGTCAGTGCTCTGCTGCTGGCTGTGACGTCCCTGGAGCTTTCTGCTTCGCCATATAAGGTAATGTTTACGTTACCAGTGAGCTGCGCCTACTTTTGGATGCTGGCAGTGACGTCATTGGGGCTCGCTTCTTCATCCCGTGTCCGCCGCGTCCTCTTCAACCTCACTTTGGCCTGGTCCCAAGGTGTGCTGAGCTGCTAACCGACGACCTTACTAATGGTGTTCCCCGAAATTTTAATTTCCGTTGCGTCCTTTATAGCAGTGTCCAGATATCACAATGTGGGATCCTTATCAGGTAGGTTTGACGGAGGAGGGCAGCTCGTTTCGTATTGTCACGATACAGGGGAGACAGCGTTACGGAAATGATACAGGATCTGGGATGGGAATCATAACAACAAAGACGCTTATCGCTGCGGTGTGGGTTACTTACGAAACTCCAATCACCAACTTTCTCCTCCGAATGCGAAAATATTTTGTTGACTCCCACTTACATAGGTAGAAATGATCATCAGAATAAAATGCGAGAAATCAGAGCTCGGAGAGATTCAGGTTCTTTCTTCCCGCGCGCTATTAGGGAATGGAATGGGAGATAAATAGTATGACGGTGGTTCGATAAACCCTCTGCCAGGCACTTAAATGTGAATTGCAGAGTATCTCGTGTTGATGTAGATATGACAGATATTTCGTCGAACAGAATTCGGTTTTTTTTTTTTTTTTTTTTTTTTTTTTTTTTTTTTTTTTTTTTTTTTTTTTTTTTCTTAAAGAACTGCTTCTCCTTCGGTAGCGCTACAGCCTTTGGTGAACCTTGGCTTCTTCAACGATTTTGCTCCACATTTGTGGGTTGTTTGCTGCTCTTTTCCACTCCCAGACTCCCATACTGGTGAGATCCCCTATTATGTCATCAATCCATCTTCTTCTCGCTATTCGCCTAGCCTAATGGATCTTGCGCTTCATCATTTTCTTTGGAATTCTATCCTCTGCCACGTGTCCTAGCCATCGTATTCACAAATTTTACTGTGTTCCTACTCTGTATTAATACTTGTAATTCAGTGTTGTATCGTTTTCTGCAGCCTTCTTCTTCACTTATTGGACCATCGATTTGCTTAGTATTTTCCGCTCAAAGGTTCTTAGAACATTTTTATGACGTTCAGTCAGTGTCCTTGTCTCCTACCCATATGTAATAACAGGGCGGACTAGGGAGTTGCATATTAACAGTTTCGTTTTTCTTCCGATAAGGCTATTTCTGAAAATTTGTGAAGTAAGCACTATTTCCTACTTATATGCTTTCTATTGTAGACTTTCCATCACTTGTTATTACGATTCCTGAGTTGTTAACGGACGACACTTCTTTAAAGCATTTCCCATTTACGGGATCTTCTGGCTTCATATTGTCACATTACCATATATTTTGTTTTGCTTTCATTTACGATGAAGCCAATTTTTAATGATTCTGTTTCCATTGTCCGGTATGTTTCTTGGAGTGTATTGGTATTTCTTCCTACTATAGCAATGTTATCAGCGTACGCAAGTATCCGGCTGGTTTTCATAAAAATGGTACCTCTTTTGTTTATTTTATTTACTACACTATGTAGGGCTATATTAAATGTTGTCTGTGGAGAGACTGTCCCCTTGCTTCATTAAAGCAAAAGCTTTCACTTGTTCTGTTAAGGACCTTTACAAGAATATATATATATATATATATATATATATATAATGGCTAATTTTTCCGAGGAGAAGATTTCATTTATTCATATCGCCGCGAGACCATGCACTCATACTAATATGGGTGTTTCAGAATGGATCGACACCTGGTGCCTTAGTACCGCATGAGGTATTGCTCTGTAAATGCAATCATTTGATGTACTGTATATGCTATGTTACAACAATACATGTTCAGTGAAATGGAAAATCCTAACCGGGTGATATTTTTTATTTCCGGTAGTGTATTAATTATGCTGGCTTCTCAGTTTTTCAATCACACCTCAATATTAGGCATACCATACTTATCCTAATCTTCTGAAACTCTTGAATGTTTCAGGGACTAAAGAGCAATTCTACTGTGAAAATACGATTCCTGTCAACATGCCAGTCGCCTGCCTATGATCACAAACATGGTTAGTCATTATTGCGAACTCTCACCTCAAAATTTCCTATCCTGTGTGTGTGTTCAATTTACATAACCGTGTTCTGTCACGTCTTTAGAGCACTTACTTTGTGGGCCTCACATATCCTTTCGTGAGCTCTGACCTTTATGATTCCATCAGCATAAATCATCTCTGTATTCCAAGCTTGTCACCGAGTTCTATAATAGCGCGCAGCCAGAGATGGCCGCGGTCACATTAGATATTCCAACAAAACGAGTCAGCTCTCCGTAGCGCACATTACTAGGAGGCTCTGAGCTATGCCACCTTTATCATACAAACCCATTAAGCTTGAGTTGGGGCTGAGACCTACAGATTAGTATTCCCCGCTGTGGAACTCTACCGCACTTCTCTCTTCACTATCACAACCACACGCGAGCGCACACGGATAATTATTTGTGCCATTTAGGTCTCAAACCAAACAAACAACGATGCATCTACGCCATCATAACCAAATTCATGCTTTTAAGTAAAGGATGATGATTACTCTCCAAAAACAAAATTCTGTCAGTTTTTCAGAACTGTACATAATGTGAGAACTAGTTTCCTACAGCGTTTGTTAGTAACCTCTTCCATAATAAGACAAGTTTGAGATACGATTAATTTCTTTTTGTTGGGAAAAATCGTAAAATGAAAATGATGCAAAAATTTTTTCCTTGCCATTCAGGGACTATTATTCGTGATTTCTACTTAGAATTTATACATAGATTTTCTCTTTTCCAATCAGTTTAGCCTCTTAAAAAGGCCTGTGCCTTCACTTTCCTTGCTGATGGACTGCATTTCGCATTATTCTGAGCGGGCTTTCTTCTTGCAGTTCATTGTTTTGCCTTTTCCTTTGTTCCTGGAGTGTAATGATTTTTTCTTTCAACTAGCACAAAAACCGAGCAAAAGTTCGCATGCGATTTTGTACCATCTCTGCAGTCAGAAGGCGAGGCTTCCACCTTACGCAAAGCTTGGTCATACTCAATTTATGATCCAAAAAGAAATACATTCAGTTATTTGAGATCCCTGTGACTTCAGCTAATTTTCGCACTTTCAATCGCCTGCCTGCCAAAAGAATATCACGTATGTAGTCAATATTTTCGGATATCACAGGTGTTTTCGAGCTCCAAGTCATGGTGTGTCCTGCCTCCTGAAATTTGATGACCCAAAATCTTACTGTTCCATACGAATGGCATGAGACATTTATTGTAGGCGCTATCCTTTTATGGATTTATTTCATGTTTTGACTTGCATTCTTCACGGTGAATAATTCCGAACTAAAATAAAAAAGTTGTTTTGCAGCAATCAGTCATGTATATGCTTTAGTTTGCAAATCTAGATATCAGCAAGTGACTTGCCATACATTTTGTATATCAGTATACACAGTGTTTATCCCCCAGAAAGCTATGTAATAGACTTTTCACAGGTTAGTTTAGGTGTTTCGATTGTTGCATCTGAACTAAACTGTGAAAATTGTATCACACAGCGTTTATGGGGGTTAAACAATGTACATGCATAGCATACTGATATAAAAAAATATATGCATTGAGAATGGCAAGTCACTTTTACAAAAATAACGGCTGATAGTTGTGCGCCTCGGTTGCACAGTGGTAGAGTGCCAGACTACAAATCCAGAGGTCGCGGGTTCGATCCCCGCCAGATCCTGGGATTTTTATCTGTCACTTTCCACTTCTTTCACCTCTGGCAGTATTGCTTATGTGAAAAATACCGAGTAGCACCGTGGTTCGGAACCCACGTTAAACTGTAGGTTCCCCTATAACTGGCTGGGTAAGACAGTTCGAAGGTCGGAGGAAGGCAACGGCATACCACCTCCAAACAGGACCATGCCTAGTAAAGCACTGTGGTGTTCAAACCAATCTTCGGATTGTTGACTGCTTTACCTTTTTACCTTAGTTGCATATCACCTTTTTCGAAATCATATACAGTCGTGGGCGTAATAAACCTTCTTTGTGGAAGGCAATCTGCTGAAATCTCAACTAGTTGTAATAATATAATTTTTTATTTGGAAATAATCGTGCCGAGCATTTTCAGGATTTAAATTCAAATGTTTGTAAATCTATCAGACTCAACTGCTGGGTTATTAGTCCGTAGCTTACAAACTACTTAAACCAAGTTAAACCAACCTTAATGGCAACAGACACATTCATGCCCGAGGGAGGATTCGAACCTCCGACGCGGAAGGCCGCGCGATCCGCAACGTGGCGCTAAAAACCGCTCCGTTAAATCCCATTCCTATGTGATGAGTGAAAAGAAAGGAAACCACTAGTGAAATTTGATGAGTTCTGTGAGTGTAAGGCGTGAAAAATTGAATTAAGCAGTAAACAGGGTCACTCAAATGCCTAGCCCTCGGCATGTCGCATACAAACGACATGCATATAGTATTTACGTTTAAAGTAGTTAAATGTCCGTGCTTCGGAACGGCTGTTAAAGAAGGGGCTATGGATACCATCGCTTTTAAAGGACCCTGATCTCAGCCACTAGAACTGAAATCCTTCTTGGATCGCTTTGTCACTTAAGTCAGTTGGCCTCGCCAGAGACTTCTCAAACCTGATCCTTGTAGCCGCTCTTGCCTAACGCGGAAAACTCGGCCGTTTTCTTGCCATGATTATTCTTAAACAGAACTGATACAAAATCTAATCAGTAGGCACCTAAATCACAAAACAAACTACGTAAATTCGATCATCGTTGCAAAGAATTCTTATGCAAATGATACCTATCGAAAAAAGTCAGGAATATCGTTATATTTTACATACAAAGTAAACTCGAAAGAATCAATATTCTGAACATTTTGATAATGCGAAATCAGTAACTCGCTGTTCAGCGTTGCATCTTAAGTCTGTCACTGATGCACGCTTACCAACACAATTCTGAGGCAATAGCCATGGCGGAGTGGCCGAGCGCATTGAGGCCCTATGCTCCGATGCGGGAGGCCGTTCCCCGACGGGGGTTTGAATCTTTCCTCGGGAATGGATGTTTGCGTTGTCTTTGTATAAGTTAATTCATACGTAGTTTCTAAGTTCTACTGAGGCAATACACGCAACAGGGCTATTATATCTTTGGCGCACTACGAAACTAACAGCGCCTCTATTGCTTCCTTGCTGTATTACTCCGTACTTATAATATTAGTGTACTCCTAAAATTACGATATACTTTTTTCCCATGATCCGATATTAATTAAACGATGCTTTTGTGGGGTCAACGAAAGCACGCCATATCACCCGTCACATTTGACCCCTGACGCCGGCGTGTTGTATCACTGGAAACATTGATCATTTCCGTTAATAAATCTTCTGGGTAGTAAGGCCGTGTTCTAAGAAACTTGCTGCTTCCTGACGTTTCATCCGCTGCTGCGCAAGACTTCTTCGGAGGTTGTCCATCTGTTGAGTCTTGCCGACTGACGGGCAACCTCCGAAGAAGTCCGACGCAGCGTCGGACGAAACGTCAGGAAGCAGCACGTTTCTTAGAACTCGGCCTGACTGCCCAGAAGATTTATTAATCAACATGTCGTGAAAGCCCTCACTATTGATAATTTTCGTTTGGTTATGAATGTGACATTACGTTTTTATGAAGAGATCAATTTACGTTCTCCTACCCATTACCCAAGCCCCATGTTATAAATAATCACTTGAAACGTTGATCATTCGTATCAGAAACTGTTTGACAGAATACTAGTGCAAAAGAAAGTTTCTTTGTGCGTAATGATTTTATCTCAGGAGTATTGTTTTGTTTCGGTCGGAAAATTTTGTTTTCAGCGGTAGTTTTTTTTTTTTTTTTTTTCGTCCATAGTATGTCCCCGCCAATGGCGTCATGGGTAAAAAAGACGGGTGGTATCGGGTTCTTCAGTATTGTCCCTATATTTGCCCCAACATACTCTCGAGCTACTTGTGAAAACTCCCTTAAAGTTCGTGTAGTAGTTTTGGAGATAGATGTTTCTAATAGATGAACAGACAGACTACTGAAAACACTTAAAATTACGACATTTATTTATTTACTTTCGTCGTCCGATTTTGATGAAATCATGTCTATGTGAGACTCCCATCTTCGTTTACGTTCCCTGTGAAAACTGGAAGAAAATTCGTTAAGTACTTTTAAATATTGAAGTAGACAGCGACAAACGTATAATTGCAATTATTGTTATTATTGTTGTTGTTCACGTGTGGTCCTAATATGACCATACGAGGCAGAATCACTCAATATCAGTTTTGATGGTTCGCTTTCATAAGAGTCCAAATTTGATTCATTTTTCAAATGTTCAAATGGGACTTAACTACGGGGTCATCAGTCCCTAAACTTACAAACTACTTATGAACTAGCTAACACTAAGGAAGGCACAAATATCCATGGCCGAGTACGGATTCGAACCCCCGACCGTGGTGGCCGTGCAGACCGTGACTGACGCGCCGCAGTCCCCTCAGCCACCGCGGCCGGCATTCATTCTTCCTTTATGAAAGCTCTCGTTCAGTTGACGGTGTTCCAATCAGTTTTCTAATTTCCCTCTGATAAAGTTTTCAGTCAAATAGCTTTTGAATGAATGTTTTTCTAACTACAATGTCTGCCTGAACTATAACTGCTACTTTAAGATTCCCCTCAGCCGTTGAATTCCATTTCATTGGCTCAGTTTTGGCCTTTTTTCGTAGAATTATACTACTTCCTTTGTCAACCTAGTGCGTGCTATTATTTTAATGTGCCCATAAAATTTATTTCTTTGTTTTTTCACGTCAGCGTGTATGTTTGTATGTTGTTCTATTTCCTTGTTATTTCTCACCTATAAGTTTCTCCATCAGTAAGTTTGAGATCTAATATTTCCAAAGTAATCGTTGTCCCTTTCTTTTGAGTTTCTTCGACATCCCTGTTTCTAACTAAATTAAAGTTTCTGATCCATGAAGACGTCCAGATTTGATTACAGAGGTATAGTGGCTAGGTTTACTAAACTTAGAAAGTGATTTTTTATCATAAATATTTTGTGTTAATCTGAAAGCTGTTGCCATTTTTTGACAGCGAACTTTGTTTGAAGCTTTTGTCAGACTGTTCTCTTGTATGAAGTATTTAAATTGAGAAACATTATCTACAAAGGCGAGTCATGTATTCTAACGTTACTTCTATATAGCTTCATTTATATTTTGACTCGACGTTTACTATAGCCATTCTGTAGTTAACTTTTCCAAAACGCAGTCCGCAGTAACGGGGACAGTCTATATCAATCTCTAACACTAGTTCTGGTATCAAATGGTGGAGATATTTCTCTCACGAATTTAAAAGCTTTTTAAAAAAAGCTAGTGTCAGTTAATTTTATGTTTCGTCTCCGTAATCTAGTGGACAACGTGGTGATTGGCACGCAGTGGGCCCGGAGTCGATTCCCGCTCGGCGACTGGGTTTTATGAAATCCTCATCGACACGCAAGTCGCCGAAGTGACGCCAGCTAAAAAGACTTGCACCAGGCAAGGATGAACACAACCCCAGTTGGGTTCTAGGGCCATTAATGCCACACAATCATCCTCATCTACTGCTTTACTATTATTGTAGTATAAACAGAAGAATTTGCAGATAATGCCGAGGATCACGTGCTGCCCCACAGCTAGTTCGGCGCTCTCGATGTACGGATGGGTCGGAAATCACGTATCTGCTAGAAATCACAGTGATTCAAAAGTCGCAGTTTCCACAGTCGCAAATTCAAGAATCTGAGTACGATTGCAGTCGCAGTTTAGAAGCATAGTAGCAACTAAGAGAGGCAAGTAGCAGTTTACTATCTCAATGCAGGCTGTCATCTGTTGGCCGATCTGTTTGCATTGGGCAGGCTATAGAGTGGGATCAACTGGCCAACTAAGTAATTTTACGAAATGTTTAACTGTACGCAAACTCTATTTTCAGTGTGGACTGTGTTATGCGCTACGCTATAGGAGTAAACTTAGATATTCGAGGATTTTGTAGTTCGAAACAAAAGATGTTTACTCGCAACTTTTAGCCGGAGGCTGGAGGCCAGACAGAATTCTCACGCAATAACAAGCTGGCGCCAGCAAGTTGGAAAGGAGGCACCTAAGCGAAACATTAGCCGCCTCTCTATCGTCCAGCGAGCCATACCGCGCGTTAAGACGCACCATCTGATTGGTAGGCGAGCCACTGATGCGTCACTGCTCGATATAAACAAAAGCAGCTCGTGGTGCAACTCTCCCGCAGTGATTTCTTGTGCAAAGAGCCGATAAAGACTCCTGCACAGTGTTGGACTGTAATGAGCACGTTATCAAGCAAATCGGCTCTTTGAGCAAGAAATCACTGCGAGAGAGTTGCACCGCGGGCTCCTTTTGTTTATATCGAGCAGTGACGCATCAGTGGCTCGCCTACGAATCAGATGGTGCGTCTTAACGCGCGGTATGGCTCGCTGGCCAATAGAGAGGCGGCTAATGACTCGTTTAGGTGCCTCCTTTCCCACTTGCTGGCGCCAGCTTGTTACTGCGTGAGAATTCTGTCTGGCCTCCAGCCTCCGGCTAAAAGTTGCGAGTAAACATCTTTTGTTTCGAACTATAAATAATTAATAAATTAATAATATATAATCTGCGTTTACTGAAGCACTAAAACTCAGTAGTAAGACCCTCTGCACTCTATGCCTCCGAGTGCCTCTTGATGAATCGAAAGGATCCACTCAGGAAACTAGAACTTAAAGAGAGGAAGATCCTGAGGAGAATATTAGGACCCATAAGAGAGGAAGACGGTACTTACAGAATAAGGCACAATAACGAACTGTATGAACACCAGGAAGACATAGTCACATGTATGAGGAAAAGGCGACTGACCTTCTACGGGCACATCACTCGCCTGAATCACTCAAGGCTAACCAAGAAGATCCTCACAGTGACAAGCAGGGGAAAGGCGTCCAAAGCTAAGTGGTTCATCTCTGTTAGATCAGACTTAGAGGAATTGCAGATCCCATTATAGATAACCGAGAACCGAACTCAATACCGTCAGGCCATTCTACATGGAGTCTTCCCACTATCTCTCACAAGCAAGAAGTGTACAGGCACCACCAGACTTAAATGGACGGATGAGAGGAAGCAGG
Source organism: Locusta migratoria (assembly GCA_026315105.1). Classification (NCBI taxonomy): domain Eukaryota; kingdom Metazoa; phylum Arthropoda; class Insecta; order Orthoptera; family Acrididae; genus Locusta; species Locusta migratoria. Next base: position 120,914,228 of record CM048747.1, read on the forward strand.
CTCACAGCCAGAAGATGAAGGCGTACTGGGCCAAGAAAAAGCAGAAGACTCTGGCTAAGAGTTAAGACGAGCCTCGTGGTCCCTAGTAGGCCGAAACGAACTAAAAAAAAAAAAAAAAAAAAAAAAAAAAAAAAAAAAAAAATCTGCGTTTGTGAACTGTGGTAAATCGCAACTAACAACCGCAGACACCTAAAAGTAGCAGTCGCAGAAATCACCGATACCGGAAACTCGCGGTTCAGACCATCCCTAGCTCGGTGTCACGGTGTGCGCATGCGCGCTGCTTCGCTCGTCCCGGCGGCACGGCGGCTGCGTGCGCTTGCGACCGCCAGCGCGGCCGCACGCGGTGAAAGTCGCCTCGGCGAAGTGGCCCGCATTCCTGCAGCAGGCGGGCGGGCTGCGCGCCGCGGGGCGCCATTGGTATCGGCGCGGCAGCACCGCTTCCGGGTCCTGTCCGCTCCGCACCGCATCTGCCGCGCTGCCCCGCTACCAGCCGCTGCTTGTCGCTCGCCTGCTCCGTGGGCCGCTACTCCCACTCAACGCGGCGCCAATCATTTTACACGCAAGCTGCCGCCCAGAAACAAGTTCCTACTTTTATATAAAACACACTTACTAACGCAAAGATCTCACACACTAAAATAGTGACTGAGGTAAATATAGGAAAGTTTGGGAAAATGCCAGCCGACTATATTATAACTCCATACTGCTTCAACAAGCCTTTCAATAAAACAATTGGAAGTAGGGAGCAGTGGGAGAAAATAGTTCGACACCGTACGGGGGATATTGTCTGGTTCACTGACGGGTCAAAATCGGACCAAGGTGTTGGGGCCGGGGTATATGGAGTGCAGCCAAGACTGGAGGGCGTCATCTCTCTAGGAAAACTGGCCTCAGTATTCCAGGCCGAAATCACCGCCATCAGTTGTGTGTGAAGGAGAATTTGCGTAGGTGCTACAAAGATCGTAGCATCTATATCTATTCAGACAGCCAGGCAGCCCTGAGATCACTGGCAGCTCCTGCAACAACGTCTAAAATTGTTGCAGAATATCACAGGGTTCTGGTGGAGCTAGGGGAAAGCAATAGAGTAAACCTATTGTGGGTCCCTGGCCACTCGGGGATCAGTGGCAACGAACATGCCGACAGATTAGCCAGGACGAGGGCAGAGACTCCATTTATTGTACCGGAACCTGTCCTGACAATCACCAAGGCAATGATCAAATTGGAGCTACGTAACTGGCTCAGAAGACAACACGTAGAATATTGGACCAAAGTCTACCAACGAAAACATGCCAAGGTAATGATGCCAAAGCCATGTTTTCCAAGAAGCTCTGCAATCCTGGGCCTGAACAGGAGAGAGATTAGACTCAGACTCATGGTTGGATTGCTGACAGGCCATGGAAATTTAAAAAAAAAAAAAAAAAAAAAAAAAAAAAAAAAAAAAAAAAAAAAAAAAAACACCTACATACAATCGGAATAACAAAAGATGACCCTAAATGTAGGATCTCTGATGACGCTGATGAAACTGCATCACATCTAATCTTCGAATGCATTGCAATGGAGAGTAAAAGGCACAGAACATTTGGGACAACCAGACCCGAAGAAATTGTGTCTAATAAAGAACTGGTAAAGGGACTCCTTGCACTGTTCAAGGGCATTGGTTGGCTTTACTAGATATACAGGGAGCGATACCGCACAATAAACTTAGTTTCGGTGCGGGCAGTGGCGGGTTGGTCCAAGACTGTTTTGGCTTCCCTGCAAAAATCAATCAATCAAAATCAATCAACGCAATGAGAGCTAGTTTATTAGCCGGTTTTTTTTACAGGTTTCTATCAACTACGTCATCATCACCAGAAAAAAAATTACAAATTTCTCCTATATTCAATAAAATAGTTACTTGTGAAAATCTTATATAAGAAAAAGAACATTGTCAAATGTTTAAAATTTGCGTCACTAAAGTGGATGACGATCTACTTTGCTGATGCAAATTTTAATCATTTGACAACGTTCTTTATCTTATAATATAAGAAAATATAATATAATATAAGAAAAAGAATATTGTCAAATGATTAAAATTTGCATCACTAAAGTGGATGACGATTCACTTTGCTGATGCAAATTTTAATCATTTGACAATGTTCTTTTCCTTATATAACATTTTCACAAGTAACTATTTTATTGAAAATAGGAGAACTTGGTAATTTTTTTTCTGATGATGATGATGACTTACTTCATCGAAATCGGTAAAAAAAAATCCAATAAACTAGCGATCTTGGCGGAAGAGTGTTTTATATAAAAGTTTCGATTGCCCTCCACAGGCGTAATATTCCACTTAACTATAAGTTCCTACTTATTTTTTCTTTGAGTCATCGTCCTTTTGCCAGTAGTTTTTCATTTTGGCTGCCTGCGCTCATTTCTCTCTTCTGACCATTTGCAGGCAGGACGTGAAAACCGTGCAGTAAGCGGAATAAGGCTTTTACCAGTTTTGACCTTTTTCCCTGAAAATGTGTCGATTCTGAATGTCCTCGAATGGAATTTCAGCTCCCTGTATTCCTGTAAATCATTTTTACCTTGGCTTGCCCATTTGGAATATGATTTTGTTTTTGAAATTGATGAAATTGATGAATAACTCTTTCGGTGTTCATTCTCCGCTTCCTCGTGCTGGTAATAATGTCTTCTGTGTGTTCATACAATTCATACGAGGCGCGTCCAGAAAGTAAGTTCCGTTTCAATTTATCTCCGTTGCAGCGCTGCGATTGCAGTTCCGCACATGCGCTGTAGATGATGTGTATCAAGGAGAAGAACGTCCGCCATTTGGAGATCGCTGTCAGTTACGTACGCTTTGTTGTGCTCGTTTGAATGTCGGCGTTCATTGAAAATCCCGCCGCCTGTGAAATCAGGTCGGTGATTCGGTTTCTGAATGCGAGGAAAGTGAAACCAAGTGAAATTTATCGGCAAATTTGCGATGTCAAAATGTGTTGTTTTGCTTCACAACTACTCACGACCACACTCTGCAAATGTGACGAAAACCTCCTACAGGGATTTGGCTGGGAAGTTTTTGAGCATCCTCCGTACAGCCCTGACTTCGCTCCTAGCGACTTTCATCTGTTCTTACATCTCAAGTCTTTCCTTGGCTGTCATCACTTCACCAATGACGACGAGCTGAAAGAAACTGTTTCCAACTGGTTGAAGACACAGGCGGCAAATTTCTATGAAGAAGGTGTACAAAACCTGGTGCCACGCTATGACAAATGCCTGCAAAATTTCGGCAGTGATGTGGAAAAGTAGTTTAAGAGTTGTAGAATTTTGTGCAATAAAAATGTATAATGTGCAATGTATCTGTGTACAGTTTCATTTTATTACCAAACGGAACTTACTTTCTGGACGCGCCTCGTAGTTGTGTCTTCGGCGGAATTCTCCGTTTTTTCTGATTAGGCCAAGGATTTTCCTCAAAATTTTCCGGCCTTTTATTTCCAGTTTTCTCAGAGGACCTTTCTTCGTCATGTTGAAACATTCTGATGCATACAAAGCTGATGGTGAAATACATTCTGATGCATACAAAGCTGATGGTGAAATTACGGTATTATAATGACATAATTTTAGGTTTAATGACAAGATTTTGCTTTTGTGTAAGTCTTTGCACAGAAGGAAAGCACCTTCTAGTTTAGAACATCTACTTTCCACAGCTGCTTTTTCTGAACCATCAGGTGTAATTATCTTTCCAAGGTATTTAAATGCCTCGCGCATCGTAGCATAGCGCCTCAATGCGCTCGGCCGCTCCGCCGCGGTTGTAGGCTGGACACTTGAACCTTAGCCTCGTCAATAGATCGTTGGCATTAACCCATTGTACCCTCCGCCACGCACCATACGGTGGTTTACGAAAGGCAGCCCCCGTATTAATCAGGGCATAAGCTACCTCTGTACCAAATTTCATTCATATCCATCCAGTCACTTCAGCGTGAAGGCGTGAGAAACGAATTAAATATTTGTAAAGAACCCTCCGCCATGCACCATACGAAGTTAGTATTAGTATGCCTATAACCTTCGCGCGATTGCAAGCAATGAGTTGACAAAGTTTTATCGCAATCGGATGTTCGGTACGCCTGATGCGACAGTTTTACGGCATCTACAGCGAAACTCTTGTGAGCGGTAGACTTCGTTTCATCATTTTGTATGTGTGTGAGGGGGGGGGGGGGGCAGTTACAAAAAGCTCCATAAAGGTCCGAAAATGCATGCAAACTTTGTTTCAGGTCCCTAGCTACCCCCCGTTATCTAATAATTGACGCATAAATCTGGGTATTCTCACGCGGTGGCCTCTTATTATTTATGACATCATATCTCTTGAGCTGTGAGTCATTGCTCAGGAAACCTTCGTGGGCGTAAGGCGAACAGTTCACCAAAGTTTCATTGTAATCGAATGTATGGTTTATGAACACATAGAGGACATACAGACAAACATTCATTTTTATATACAGTGAATAACTTTAATATTCGGACACTGTGGTATTTCAATCTTGGAACATCATAACTTTATTTATAACAAAACATATAACCAATTATTCCATTACGTGATGTGTCTTGTAAGTAATAATATAAAATTTATTAAGATAATTTACATAACTGCTTTAATAATACAATTTAAATACAACTCGGTCCTATATTCACGTTACTTTAATATTCGGACACTTTGCAGAACTAAGTATTTCAAGACAAAATTTTATGGAAAATAAATGTTTCAATATCTTGATGGTTAGTCATTCTGTTTTATCACTTCTTTCAAACGCTGCGGCATACTACTAATGATATTTTTTAAATAGTCCGCACGTAGACCGTCCCATTCTTCTTTTAGTAGAAGCTTCAGACTTTCTTTGGAAGATATTGGTGTACTTCTAATACGTCGCTTCAGTTCTCCCCACAAATTCTCAATCGAGTTGAGATCTGGTGTCTGAGGTGGTGGTTTTAGGACTTCGGGGCAGTTGTATAACAAATATTCCTGCACAATGCGAGCTTTATGTTTCGAGTCTTTGTCCTGGTAAAATTTGAAGGTGTTTGATATCCCCATGGTTTCAGCACTTTTTCGTAAATTGTTCTTTAATATGTTCAAATAGACATATTTGTCCATAGTATTGTCGTTGAACACCAATTCGCCCGGTCCAAATGTCGATATACAGCCACCTCCATGCTTTACAGTTGGTTTAATAATTGTGACTGTGAATTCCTCATTCTTCTTCCGCCACACCATGCTTCGTCCATCCGAACCCCAAACGTTAAATTTACTTTCGTCGGAAAAAATGACGTCATTCCACCAAATTGCATCCTTCGTAATAAACTCCCTAGCACAGTCCAATCTTTTCTATCGATTCTGTTGATTGACATACGGTTTCTTCCTAGCCACTCTTCCACTGTATCCACTTTCTTTCAATTCTCTGCGAATCGTTTGAGGATGTACTTCTTGCCAGTCTGGTTTAGAAGCTCACGTGCTAATCTTGGTGCACTGGGTATAGGATCCTTCTTTATTTTTGGTATTAGCTTCCTCTTGTCACGAGCATCCAACTTCTGTGGCTGGCCAATTTGTGGTATGGAGTCTATACGGTCTTCGTTTTTGAAACGCCTGACAATATCTGCCACAATACTCTTACTCATGTTGAGCTTGGCAGCAATTTGTCGATATGTTTTTCCTTTCGCATTGTGAAAAATCACAAGTTGTCGTATCTCAAAGCTGGTATTAGCTTTGCGTGGCATCGTACCATCTGTGGGCAGTCGACCGCGCTTGTAAACACACACCTGCCTTCTGACTAGAAGCAGGCCTACTCACCCCGGCGTGAACGGTGACAAGTGCGACACTGCCATCTGCCCGGATATTAAAGTAACGTGACCATCGAAGAGTGGTTTATTTTAATCGCATTATTTAACAACTGTTTTACGTTATGTAAACAACGTTCATACTGTTATTTACAAGACATGTACCTTCATATAATATCTGGTTATATTATATTTTTGTTTGTTCAGAATACAGTTATAACGCAGCAAACTAAAAATATCTTAGTGTCCGAATATTAACGTTATTCACTGTAGTTGGATAGATATGCGGTTCTTGCACTGACGTGTTGTACATTGACGTTGAAGTATCTGCTTTTGGCTTTGAAGCCATCGATGTGAACAGAGATGTTCTGTACCTTAGGTACTGCGTTGTGGACACACGCGCTCGCGTCTAAAGCTAAGCTGGAACGAAGTTGTGAGTAGACGTGTGAAGACAGCGCTTGTTTACATTTCCTTTCAGCCCCATTCAGCCGCGAGCGCTCACGGCCCAGGCAGTGCGCGAGCGAGAGCTCGTCTAGCCGCCTATTGGGCAGGCCTGATTCATACGTTCCTGTTTTAGAGAATCCGCAGATTCTTAAGAAGTTCGTAGAGATCCAGAGATCACATTATCCATCCCATAGGGCCGTCAATATGGAACATCGGCAGAAATGCAAGCACGGGTGGTTACGTCATCGTGACATTTGGCAAAAGTTCGTAAATACTGGGACGATTATTTGAAGGTGTGTAACTAAAAGTACCTTTGTTAACAAAGTCATCTGAGAGAAAAATAATAGTTTTCATTACTTATAACCCAATCCTTGCAGTTTAACTGGGGTTGTGACGTGTACAGTCAGTATCTGATCGCAATGCTGCCACAAAATTGCACCATGCCGGCCGTCTCATCAAGGAGTAATTGGTGTCCTTTCACCGTAGCCCTGGTACCGCCAGTCATTTCCGTCCTTTCACGTCTTCGCTGCCCTCATTTTTCGGCTCTTACATCCACACCCTCACCCACACTATGAACTCAATGGCAGCGAGTACGTTACAGTCTAAAAGTTGTTACGAATTTGACGAAGAGTATGTCTCTGCACCTGCTGCGATCTGATGTTTCCACTCGACTCCTGTACAAGCATTATGCAGGCTGCTGTAGTATACTACGAAAACACGACGCACAACGAACGAGTCAGGCATATTAGTCACATTTAATATTGACGAAAAACTGTTCACAAATATTGACGAAAAACGCGTAATTGTACACTTGAGTCCTATTGATGAACGTTTGACTCTGCAACACTTATTTGCCGCGCAGAACAGGCTAGGCTACCAAGCAGTTTTTGCGAATAGGCAATTTTTCTGTTTTAAAAATGTGGTTAGACTAATTATTCTGAATCATTATAACATTCAGATAGCATTTTCGGTCATTATTCTCACAAAATCTGTTATTTTTATGTAATTAAACCTTAAAAGTAATTAAATTTTTACATTCGATCACATGATTCAAATTACTCTGTTACTGGATGAAGCTCAAGTGACGTCCCACCATACAATGAAGACAAAACCACAGTCTATGCTGCTTTACAAAGCACACAAGTATCTGACCTCCACGTTCACTGAGGAACCTTAGACGTGTAAGACCTCGTCGCCTACTCGTGGCTTCGCTGTAGTTTGACCGCTATCTGTAGATCTAGTAGTAGTATTCCTGAAATGGGGCAAGGAGAAGGTCAGCTCGGTCGCTATATAATATGTATTTTATTTCAGATCTAGATCTCTGTCGACAGCGCAGCTGTCATCAGAACTTTATAGATAGTCGTGTAAACTCATCATAGTCATTTTTGTCATAAATATTATTAGTCTACATGGCCATGTATAACATATGGATCATAGTTGCGCTCTCAACAGAGAACTGCAATAAAATATAGATTATATTATGGCCGATGTTGATCGTCTTGGTGACCTGGAGTTCAACACGGGAGTGTAGCGCAATGGAATCAAAGCTGGTTGCGTAAATGGTCTTATCGCACATTTACATCTACGTGTATATACCGCAAGCCATCGTATTCTGCGTGACGGGGGTTACTTCCTATTACTGCTCCTCAACTCCTTTCCTGTTCCACCTCCAAATAGAGCAAAGGGAAGACGACTGTCTAAGTTCTTCCGTACGTAACCTAATTCATCTTGTTGTTGTGATCTTTACTGGAAATGAAAGTTGGCGGCAGTAGAAACGTTCTGAAGTCAGCTTCAACAGTGTTCCTCGGATAAAACGCAACTTTCTCTCCAGCAATAGCCATTTGAGTTCTCTAACCAAATTCGTAACACTCGCATGTTTACCTGATATACCAGTGACCAGGCTAGCAGCCCTGCTCCGAATTGATCTGATCTGGGCAATATCAAAGAGCCGGCCGCGGTGGCCGAGGTGGCTGAGGCGCTTCAGTCACGGTCAGCACGGTTACTACGGTCGGGGGTTCGAATCCCCCCTCGGGCATGAATATTTGTGCCGTCCTAGTTCATAAGTAGTTTGTAAGTTTAGGGACTGATGACCCTGTAGTTAAGTCCCATAAGCTTTACAAACATTTTGAATATCAAAGAATCGGTCCTACTATACGTCTCCTTTACAGACGAACCACGTCTTATCATAATTCTCCCAGTAAACCGAAGTTGACCACCCGGCTTCCTCACAAATGATTTCACATCATCGTCCGACTTCATATCGCTCTCCAACATAAGGGGGAAAATATAAATGGTGCAATTGTGACAACAAGTTAATAATGTTGTATTCGGACGTTACACGATTTATCAACCCGACAATGAACCAAATGTCTGACACATTATTTGATAATTTCAGACCTATCTTGTACAGAATTCATCATAATTTATCTAAAAAAAAATTTAAAAAAAATAGTTTCATAGGCAATAGGGAGGTGCCCTGAAATGAGGACAGTGAGTACGAAAACTGCTACATTTTACACAGAACATCTATTAATAATATCAAAGAATACATGAAGAGTGTGCACTAATTTTGTATCTTTCGTCCAATAAAATTGTTTCAGGCACTCAGGACACACAACAAGTTTACACGTTTCCGACGGCAGTCCCGATCATGACACCTCTTGGCATTGGGATCGCCTAACCTGGCTGAACAGTGTTATAGCGAAGCGTAATGCACGGGGAACCGAATGACAGGCTTTTTTTTTTCGATTCGACACAAGATTCTTTCATCTGAAGGCCTGCCTCCACTCTTTCCTGTAATCTCTACTTTCCATTCCTTTGTTAGCCCAGCGACTAACACTGTCTAGTAGACATTCTAGCATTCATTATTATTCCTCATATGAGGTACCTGCGCTTTTACGGTCACCTCAGATGTAAAAGATGACAGAAATGAGACAAAATTTAAGTGTCCTCATTTGAGGGCGTGACGCATGGGAGGGGTAAAGCTACCGTTCGTAAAACCAGCTATAAATTTTCTTTAAGTTATTCTGTATAACGACGAAACCTTCCCATACACCACAACCCCATCAGCAAACAGCTGCAGAGTTACTCTGTCTTTCTGTCCTGACCGTCACATCCATTTTGTTCACAGACAATAGTAGCGATCCTATCAAGTTTCCATGGGGCACAACTGATGGACACCCTTGTTTCCGATAAACACTCAACGTCAAGGACAAAGGCTCTATTAAGTAAGCATTCTACGAGCCACCCAAATATCTGTAAACCTATCCCGACGCTCGTCTCGTGCCTTCGTTGGCAGTTTGCAGTGCGGCACCGTGTCTAACACCTTACAGTCTGCATGTTGCCCTTTACCCGTGGCCGGCCGCGGTGGCCGAGGTGACTGAGGCGCTACAGTCACGGTCAGCACGGCCACTACGGTCGGGAGTTCGAATCCCCCCTCGGGCATGGATATTTGTGCCGTCCTAGTTCGTAAGTAGTTCATAAGTAGTTTGTAAGTTTAGAGACTGATGACCCCGTAGTTAAGTCCCATAAGCTTAACAAACATTTGAACATTTCTTTACCCGTGGCTCGCAAGATATCAGGGAAGTGAAGTAGCTGTCCAACAGGCGACCGCCCTCGCCAGCTTGTCGTTCCCATACCTCGGTGTGAAATGATATGCCCTTTGAGGAAGTCGTTTCTGTCAGTGGGCCACACTATGGACTGTAGTATGATTTTTCCCATTCGTCCTTGTTCCTCTTCCACAAATTGTTAGGAAAATTCCGTTAAAACTATTTTTATAAGCAAACAATGTCAGGAAACGGCGTCCAGTCACGCTAAGAGCAATTTCATCTTTCATACTGACAAAAGAATTTCAAGCTCTTTGATTTCCACATTTTTGGAGGGGGTAGTAAGGAGTAAAAACATGGAAAATAATGTTCAAATGTTTGTAGAACTTATGGGACTTAACTACGGGGTCATCAGTCCCTAAGCTTACAAACTACTTGTGATCTAGCTAAGACTAAGGACGACACAAATATCCATGCCCGAAGGGGGATTCGAAGCCCCGACCGCAGTGGCCGTGCAGATCGTGACCGGAGCGCCTCAGTCACCTCGGCCACTGCGGCCGGCATGGAAAAGGTCTAGTAAACTCTAAAATGAGTATCCATAATGAAGACGTCCTGATGGCTCTTAGAGCATGCATTCTAGAGCCTGTGTTTAATGGACATATTGTTGTTTTCTCCGAACCACCTCCTTCCAAAATACGGGAGGCAAAGAACTTGCAGTAGAAGAGATTTGTTTCACAGTGTCAAAGCTGAAGAAGTGCTCTTAACGTCCCAGAATGACATTTATGGACACGGATTCCTTGCCTAAATATTATGTACCCACTACAAGTCTCGAAGTCTGTAATGGAAATTCCCGCCACCCTGTATATTTTCCTTTTCATCGACATTACAAGGAGCCATTTAACGTCGCCTTGGGGAGTGTTCATAATCTTTTGGCTCATCACAGTGTGTAATACACACACACACACACACACACACACACACACACACACTGATGAGTCAAAACATTAAGAACACTGCCCACGGCGACATTAACGGTGAGTTGCGGGGCATTTGCAGAGGTCGTTGTCTACAACCTCCGGATGCCCATACAAATGGATGGAGTTTTCTGTTGTGCGATCAAAGGTTCCACATGTTCCGTCGTAATACCTATGGTTCATTTGAGTGAACAGTACTGTGTAGCCACCTGGCAGGAGAAAAGATCACTACGACTACTAGACTCAAAGTAGTTGCTTTGTACATGACGCGTTTGAATGGTAGGTGAGTTCTCCATTATCGTATACTTTTTTGAACCTCATTTCATGAAAATATCTCCCTATTACACAAGTGAGGAAGAAGATGAGTATTCAACTTCTAATAGGCGTGGTCCGTTGCTATCACGTCCATACAGACCTAATGCAGGCCTTTTACCAAAAATGAAAAATAGATCGCGCGCAACACAAAGTAATCCAAAATAAAGTAACGCCACGTTTCTGTGTCATCACAATTTATCACAATCTAAGATTTTTAAAATTTGTAGAGAGTTTACATTTGATATATACTGACGAAGACTAATTTGCCAAGTAACTATGTCTATGAACAAGCCGACAGATTAGCCAGGATGGAGGCAGAGACTCCATTTATTGTACCGGAACCTGTCCTGACAATCACCAAGGCAATGATCAAATTGGAGCTACGTAACTGGCTCAGAAGACAGCAGGTAGAATATTGGACCAAAGTCTACCAACAAAAACATGGCAAGGTAATGATGCCAAAGCCATGTTTTAAAAGAAGCTCTGCAATCTTGGGCCTGAAGAGGAGAGAAATTAGACTCATGGTTGGATTGCTGACAGGCCATGGGAATTTAAAAAAACACCTACATACAATGGGAATAACAGAAGAGGACCCTAAATGTAGGATCTGTGATGACGGTGATGAAACTGCATCAAATCTAATCTTCGAATACATTGCATTGGAGAGTAAAAGGCACAGAACATTTGGGACAACTAGACCCGAAGAAATTGTGTCTAATAAAGAACTGGTAAAGGGACTCCTTGCACTGTTCAAGGGCATTGGTTGGCTTTACTAGATATACAGGGAGGGATACCGCACAATAAACTTAGTTTCGGTGCGGGCAGTGGCGGGGTGGACCAAGACTGTTTTGGCTTCCCTAGAAAAATCAAATCAAATCAACTATGTCTTTTACACTTTTATTTTCTTTCTAATACGCACTTATGCGATAGCAAAACTCAGTGATCACTGTAATGAACCCTAATGGAAATCATTATTTTTATTATGTAATTTTTAAGGTAGAATGGGATAGGAATGATGATTTAAACAGGATCACATTTGTGGAAGTGGAAAAAATAGTCAATAGATTTCCAGTGCAATAAAGCGGCTGGGGTACATGAAATTAAGTCGAAACTCATCACATACAGTGGAATGCCAGGTCTCAAACTGTTATACAGGATACCTGAAATGGTACGGAAGTCGGGACAAGTTTCGTGACTGTACGAAAACAATAATCACGCCAACTTTCTAGCATGGAAACAGAAAAAAATGTAACAACTACAGATGTCTCTTTAATTAGCATTGTCGCCAAAAGGTGAGTGCGAGTATTTGTTAAAGACAAGTTGGTTTAGGCCTCTTAGAGGCTGTCAATACCAGATCTTTAGCTTACGGCAGATAATGAAGTGCTATGAGTGGAACAGGGAATTGTTTCTATGTTTTATAGATCTAAAAACGGCTAATGACCGTTTACCTAGAAGGAAGCTATTGTCTGTTCTACAAGTTTACGGAACGGGAAGAAACGTTCCGTAGGCAATTAACGGTCTTCACGTAGCCTGTCAGATAAATTAACTACATCGTTCAGCGTAGTTTTAGGGGTAAGACAAGGCTGTAACCTGTCACCACTTTTGTCCGTACTATTTATAGATCATATGTTGAAAACAATAGAATGGCAGGGTGAGATCACAACAGGTGAAAACATAATGAGTAGTCTGGCATAGGCAAACAAAATAGTTGTGATGGGAAATTCCAGTGAAAGGTTGCAATCCAATATCTCAGAGCTACATCAGAGGTGTTGAGACATGAAGATCAGCATTTCGGAAAAGTAATCTCTGTGGGAAAGAGATCTAAACTGATTGAGTGCCAAATAGAAGGAACAAAGAACAGGTGGACAGAGTCAAGTATTTAGGATGTATTTTCTTACAGGATGGCAACATATTGAAATAACTTGAATCAAAGCTAATGCAGTGAGCGCCCCGCTAAGATCTGCAAGAAGGAAGTCAGTACCAAGTTAGCAGTGCACCGCTCTATTTTTGGACCAACTTAAATGGGAACGGAAGCTGAGTGGATACAGGTTACCTAATTAATAAGGTTGAGGTTACAAATATGAAAGTATATGATTGCAGGTACTAATAGATATAAACAATGGCAGGAAGGTGTCCTTAATGCGGAAATCAAAGAAAACGTTAAACACCATGTATGAATCAGTTAGAACGATCAGTCTGAGATGGTGGGGTCATGTTACACGCATGGGAGAAGCAAGGTTACCTAAGTGGCTCATGTGTTCGGTGAAGAACGATTTTGAAATAAATGACTTAAAATCAGACGAAGCATCAATGTTAACATTGAATAGGAGCTCATGGAGGAATTTCATTAAGGGGACTATTATCCAGACTGAACTCTGAAAGGCATAATCAGTCACTAATGATGAAGAAGATGATGATTTTTTTGTGAATTGCCTTTCATTATCTTCTTTTCCACAGATACATAAAAACTGTTTCACAAAATTTTTGATAGTTAAAGCCAGATTTGAGGAGGATGTATTATCACAAGGGTTTCACAAGGAAAAAAAAAAAAAAAAAAAGGAGTTGGTTTTCAGAGATAGCTATCAGAAGACTAAATAGCGAAAACAGTAGACGGACTCTTTTCCACTCTTCTTCCTTGAACCTTCGTTACTTTTATCGTGACAAAATGATAAAAGATGTAGTGGTCCCAACTGCTATCCACCAGAACTGCTTATTATACCTAATAAACGCAAAACTTCCAAACAAGGCAAGGAGCTAAACAGGTTACAAACATAATCAACAAGTTTATTCAATGGTCTGGATCATTTCCGAGGTCAAAGATTTTAAAGCTGATTGTTAACATTTCGTGTATGCTGCACTGACAAATATAATTCATTTTTATTTAGTCAGGACTGCTATTACCGGCGTTTCACTTTAAAAAATGGCATTCCAGATTTTTTTTATTACAACGTATGTGCCTACTACGGTTTGCAAACAGACTTAAATTATGTTAACACAAGATCATATAATAATTGTATAGAAAAAATGATCTTTTCAAGGTGTTTCGTATCTGTTTTGCAATTGTAATTTCTCTCTTTAGGCACCAACAATAGTTGGCAAGCATATTCACATTTCAGCGAACCTGGTATCTCCCCTTCAACCATTTCTATGAAAACTCTCGACATGCTCCTCGCTATAATCTCCTTAGCTCTCAGGGAAGTAATCTCAATGTGAGTTGAGAAAGTTAATCTTTATTGATAAACGAGAACCAAGAACCTAAAATTATGCCGCAGTTTCTCGCCAGAATTTTCGTAATCTGGTCTCCTATAGCTGTCAGGAAGACACTGACGCCCAAGTAATTTCCAGTTACGCAAAACGAAACAGGACAAAAAGCAGACACCAGGAAGTAATGCATATTTCAATATAAATTTTATCTGAATGCTAACATTCGCGATTGGCTATTCTTCTGGATAAAGGTTAAAAATGGATGGATTACAAAATGAAAGTTTGTGATTCAGAAAAAATAGAACAGAAATGTAGGAATATGCAGCGAAAGCAAACTTCAAATTTTTTGATCACCAAAACTGGGGAATTGATGAACAGGTTCTTTAGAATACGTCACCATCGTTTAGATTCCGAAGTGCATACCTGCAGTAACTTACTAACTATTACAAGAAATAAATTGTCCCGTTTCTTGTGTGGGAAGTTGGCAGTCGGTCTAACTATGCAAGGACGAAGCTTTCGCCGGTGCCACAACTACTCTGTGTGATGCCAAATGCAGCAGCTTCCCCATAACTTTTTCTCAGACGTCAAAGAAGAATGCAGCCCAACAACTTCGAACATATCTGGATTGTTTATAGAGTAAGTTTTCCTCGTTAAAACAAAAACTCTTTCTTCGTCAAACGGTATTTACTTTTGGACATTTTCTTCGGTTAGTTCGCGAAATGTGCTTGTCCTAATGTTTTCCAATGCCGTAAATCCCGAATAAAATTACAATTTTTTGTGGCAGTTTGATAACACTTATGACGCTCGGTAGAGTCACTTATCGGAGCCCCGCAATTATCATCCATTGTGCTGCAGGTATTGAATTTGTCTCAAAAATGCTGACAGCCCTCCTCTGTAATAGTGACGCTCTGATAACCCACACTTGAACTCCGCAATGTTTCTAACAGCTAGGTGTCAAATTGTACGGATAAAAAGATCACAGCTCAGAATTTCATGTGTGGTTTAAGTTGACAGATTGGCGTCAAATTTCATCGGTAATCATCGTGATACCGCCTATTATCAATATTGCACCCCTTATTTTGACGCCTCGGAGATGGAGCTTAGACTCGCGACTTCCCACCATCAAAACGAAGAGTTTTCCTTGTGAGCTCTCAAGGGAAATATGTAAGTTTAAAATTTTTGTAAATCTATCGGACCAAACCGCGTGGTCATCAGTCCATAGCTTATAAACTACTTAAACCTAGGTAAACTAACCTAAGGACAAACACACACACCCATGCCCCAGGGAGGACTCGAACCTCCACGGCGAAATATGTAAGTCCACCCATCAAAAGGGATGTTGCATCACCCTGGTTACAAGGTCTCCTGAACACTGGCGTTGAATGAGTGTGTTGTATCAAGAACACGCTATCTTACACTGGGCATCGATGTCACTCATTCCGTGCGTAGTTGTTGCGGTCTTCAGACCGCAGCTGGTTTGCTGCAGTTCTCCACGCTACCCCGTCCTGTGCAAGCCTCTATCTGAGAATACATACGATAACCTACATCTCTTTGAGTCTGCTTACTGTATTCGTCCCTCGGTTTCCTCTACGATTTTTACCCCACACACTTCCTTCTAATGCTACGTTCAAGATTCCTTGATGATCGAGAATATGTCCCACCAACCTATCCCTTCTTAGGATATGCCAGAATCTCCTTTTCTCCCCAATTCTGTTGAGCACCTCCTCAATTAGTTACGTGATCTATCCATTCGTCTGTACCACCACATTTCGAAAGTTTCTATCATCTTTTTGTATGAAGTAATTATCCTCCACGTATCACTCCCATACAATGCTACACTCCAGACAAATGATTTCAGAAAGGACTTCCTAACATTTAAACTAATACTGGATGTCAACAAGTTACGCTTCTTCAGAAACGCTTCTCTTCCCTTAGCCATTCTGCATTTTATATCTTCTTTACTTCGGCCATCAGAAGCTATCTTGCTACCCAGATAACGAAACTCATCTACTAGTTTTATTGTCTCATACTTTCAGCATCGCCTGATTTTCTGACACTTTACTCTTGTTAATGTTTATCTTCTACCTCCCCTTCAAGATACTGTCCATTACATTCAATTGCTCTTCCAGATCCTTTACTGTTTCTGACAGTTACTATGTCGTCAACAAACTCCAAGGTTTTTATTTCCTCTCCCTGGACTTTAATTCCCGCTCCAATTTCTCCTTGCATTTCTTCACAGCTTGCTCAATGTACAGATTGAACAACATTGGGGAATGGCTACAACACCCTTTTATTCCCTTCCCAACCACTGCGACACTTTCATGCCGTTCGACTCTAATACCGTACAAAGATGTAAATAACCACGCATGTGCAGTGCCAACGCAAAGGAGTAGGAAAAATGGCCGATCAGTTTCGAAGGAAGGAAGTCTGTTTCTTGTCTGTAGCTCCGCCACCCGAGCGGTCTGGAGCGCTACGTTACGAATCGCGCGGCCTCCTGCGTCGGAGGTTCGAATCCTCTCTCGGGCATGGATGTCTGTGTTGTCCTTAGGTTAGTTTAACTTAGTGTAAGTAGCGATGACCAAAGTAGTTTGGTCCCATAGAATTACAAACATTTTAACATTTGGAGTTCAAAAAAATTCAAATGTTTGTTAAGCTTAAGGGACTTAACTACGGGGTCATCAGTCCCTAAACTTACAAACAACTTATGAACTACGTTATACTAAAGACGACACAAACATACATGCCCGAGGGGGGATTCGAACCCCCGACCGTAGCGGTGGTGCAGACTGTGACTGGCGCGCCGCAGACCGCTCGGCCACTGCGGCCGGCGCACATCATGTGAAAGCGATCCTTCATATCAAATATCAATCAATGTATTATTTTTTTCTATAGAAGGACGGCGATCTCCTTACTTAGAAGTATCAAAATGTCAAGACTCAATTATTTAATTTATTTTTCTGACGACCGGTTTCGATTCACTTAGGGTATCAACATCTGGTTTAGTGTCCTATGTTTTCGTTTCGTTAAGGCGCATGACATTAAAATGGTATGTCAGTCATAAAACATTTAACTTTGACAAATGGTACGTCACACATAAAATAATTAAAATACTTAAAACACTTTCTCCATTGTGTCATATTGACAGAGCGCCTTCTTACAACTAACCAGGCTTGCAGCAAAGATACTATTGCCCCAGAGTATGCTGTTATGTATCTGGCGGCAATAGTATATTTGCTGCTAGCCTGACACCGCTGATTAGTTGTAAGAAGTCGCTCTGTCAATATGACGCAATAGAAAAGGTTTTTAAAGTATTTAGCCATTTTATGTGTGACGTACCACTTGTCAAAGTTAAACGTTTTATGATTGACATACCATTTTATTGTCATGCAGCTTCACGAAACGAAAACATAGGACACTAGTGACCAGATGATGATTCCCTAGGTGGATTGAAACTGGTCGCCAGAAAAAAATAAATTAATCAATTGCGATCTTGGCATTTTAATACTTCAATATATTATTTATGATAGAGACATTTATGCAATGTACTCACAAGCTAACAGTTTCCTTTTTATTTTTTGTTTTGTACTTATTTATACTGCACTACTAGATCCTGCTAGATAAATATAACATGAAAATTAACACAAAGAAGACAGAGACCTTGATATGCAGCCACGAGCAAATGACAACTGACATTAAGATTAATGATCTACTATTGAAACAAGTTAATGTATTCACCTAGTTAGGAAGTAAAAACACACCATATGGCAAAAGTTCAACAGACATAAAAAGCAGAATTGCGTAAGCTAAAATAGCCTTCAACAATAAATGAAGAGATTAAAAAAGCATTTATAAAATGCTACGTGTTGAGTGTGGCATTTGTATGGCCCCGAAACGGACACTCGGCGCCGGCCGCGGTGGCCGAGGGAACTGAGGCGCTTCAGTCACGGTCTGCACGGCCACTACGGTCGGGGGTTCGAATCCCCCCTCGGGCATGGATATTTGTGCCGTCCTAGTTCGTAAGTAGTTCATAAGTAGTTTGTAAGTTTAGGGACTGATAACCCCGTAGTTAAGTCCCATAGACTTTACTAACATTTGATTTGGACACTCGGCATTTGCGACAAGAGAGGGCTAGAATCATTTGAATTGTGGTGTTGGAGGAAGATTCAGAAAATCCCTTGGACGGCAAAGATGACAGACGCAGAAGATTTTAGAAGAATTTGCAAAAAAAGAGCACTTTTGAAAACGATAATGAAGAGAAGAGACAAGTTAATAGGTCATTTGTACAGGCACAATGAATTTATAGTCATTGTTATGGAAGCAATGGTAGAAGGAAAAAGAGGAAGACCCAGAGTGCAGTACTTGAAACAGATTAGAAGAGACATAGGAATGGAATCAAATTAGAAAATGAAGAGGCTATCCGAGAACAGAGAAGTGTGGAGAAGAAGAATTGCTGCCAATAAATTTTACGATTTCGGCCGCTAATTTAAAACAACCTAGAGCAGATGGATTAGTATTTTTGTAATTACAATTAACAAACACCTCGGCAAGGAAGTTTCAAATACAGTCATTGTTTTAGATTACTGTTTCTCTCAATATGTGAGATTTATTGTAAATTTTTAGGTGACTAAAGGTATTCGAGAATAGCGATATAGTTTCGCCAAAACTAGTTGTAGAGTATAAATATATACAAAGCATAAAAATAAAAAAAAAAACGACGGCTTGTGAGTACATTTAATAAAGTCTCTATCGTAAATAATCCATAATCAGGTGCACTCCTTACCGACAATATGTCAGATATTACAAATAATGTCGAGAGACATCCAGCATAGAAAATACCCCACATCTTGACCATAGAAACTGTGTTACATGAACATATGTTCGAAGTGCCGTCCGTTTGCATCAATACACGTTTGGAGACGTTGCACAGACTGTAGAGTTTCTACAGATATTGCCACACAGGCCGCAGTAATACGATGTTGCATATCCTCTACTGTCGTTGGTGTTTCTTGATACACTCTGTCTCTCACTGCGCCCCAGAGAAAGAAGTCTAATGGCGTCAAGTCAGGGCACCTTGCTGGGGACCTATCGTGATTGCGGTTTCCGTATCGAGACATTGCTGGTCGCGTTGGTCGCGATCCAATGACTGTTGGCAGAAAATGGAATCGGTGGGTTCAGGAGGGCAATACGGAACGCCGTGCTGGATCCCAACGGCCTCGTATCGCCAGCAGTCGAGATGACAGGCATCTTATCGGCACAGCTGTAACGGATCATGCAGCCACGTCTCGAGTCAACAGATGGGGACGTTTGCAAGACAACAAGCATCTGCACAAACAGTTCGACAACGTTTTCAGCAGCATGGACTATCAGCCCGGAGACCACGGCTGCGGTTACCCTTGACCCTGCATCACAGACAGGAGCGCCTGCGATGGTGTACGCAACGACGAACCTGGGTGCACGAATGGAAAAACGTCATTTTTACGGTTGAATCCAGGTTCTGTTTACAGCATCATGATGGTCACATCAGTGTTTGGCGACATCGCGGTGAACGCACATTGCAAGCGTGTCATTCGTCTTTACCATACTGGCTTATCACCCGGCGTGATGCTATGGGGTGCCACTAGTTATACGTCTCGGTCACCTGTTGTTCGCATCGACGGCACTTTGAACAGTGGTCGTTCAACGAGATATGTTACGACCCGTGGCTCTACCCTTCATTCGATCCCTGCGAAACCTTACATTTCAGCAGGATAATGCACGACCGCATGTTGCAGGACCTGTACAGGGCATTCTTGATACGGTATATGTTAGACTGCTGCCCTGGCCAGTACATTCTCCAGATCCCTCACCAACCGAAAACGTCAGGTCAATGGTGGCCGAGAAATTGGCTCGTCACAATACGCCAGTCACTACTTTTGATGAACTGTGGTATCATGTTGAAGCTACATGGGCATCTGTACCTGTACACGCAATCCAAACTGTGTTTGACTCAATGCCCGGGCGTATCAAGGTCCTTATTACGGCCAGAAGTGGTAGTTCTCGGTACTGATTTCTCAGGATCTGTTCATTCTAATTGCGTGAAAATTTAATCACATGTCAGTTCTAGTATAATATATTTGTCCAATGAATACCCGTTTATCATCTGCAATTTTAGCAATTTTAATGGTCATTAGTGTATTAGCGATCTTCGCATTATCCTTTTTTGGAACCTTTCATGGAATGTTATTTCTGTATAACTCTATTCCATTATGTAAAGGATCATGAACCTTTAGATTCGCGGAAATGCAGCACTTTTCTGATGTGTGTATGCCTTTTAGAACACCTGAGATAGTACAGCAAGTAGCCTACTGTAACCTGCCTTGAACACAAGAAAGGCAGTAGGAGCAGCGCCGTACATGGCACTGGTGAAAACCAAAAGGGGCAGAAAGTGTAGTCAAAATATAGTTAACGACTCATTAGAGCGTTGAGACATACATCGGATTTGCATTCGACTGTTGTAACCGTTAGGTTTGCCCATAGCCGGCTTGTAATGGCTCGACAGGCCACTGTAGTAGAAAGTGTGTGAGGCGCGATTAATCGGGTAATCAGACGCCGGCTAGACCGGCAGCTGCGCTATTATTACAGTGGAACGCGAGCCGTGTTGCTGTCTGGCAGAACATAAGCGGCGTCGTAAAGAGCGTACGAGGCGCACGCGGGCGCTGCGGCTAGGCGACCGACCAGTCCACATCTAACGAGCCGAGCGGCACCCAAGAGCTACCGGCGAACACCAGCACTACGGCGGCCGCGTTGCGAAAAGCCGGGCCGCAGCTAGAAAGGAAGCTCTCGGCACAGACGACGCTCCGGCCGTTTCATCTACGTCTACATCTACATGGGATACTCTGCAAACCATATTTAAGTGCCTGGCAGAGGGTTCATCGAGCCACTTTTATACTAGAATGAAACATTCACTCTGCAGCGGAGTGCGCGCCGATATGAAACTTCATGGCAGATTAAAATTATGTGCCGGAGCCGGGACTCGAACCTGGGACCTTTGCCTTTCGCGGGCAAGCGCTCTACCGACTGCGCTATCCCGGCACAACTCACGATGCCGCCTCACAACTTTACTTCCGCCAGTACCTCGCCTTCTACATTCCAAACTTCACAGAAGTTCTGCAAAGCATGCAAGACTAGCACTCCTGGAAGAAAGGATATGGTGGTGACATGGTTTAGCCACAGCCTAAGGGGTGTTTCCAGAATGAAACAATCACTCTGCTGCGGAGTGTGCGCTGGCAGATTAAAATTGTGTCCCGGAACCGGGACTCGAACATGGGACCTTTGCCTTTCGCGGGCAAGCGCTCTACCGACTTTTTTTTTTTTTTGGGTCTCCTTCCTCCCCTTCAACCCGTCCTTCCACTCGCCAATTATTGCCTTCTCGGCCCGACTTCTGCGCCTTTAAACGAAATAATTCTTGAAAATGAAGTAAAGGTCTTGCTTCTGTATATTATCCGTTGCCATGTTTGTTGTTGCGGTATTGTATACCGTTCTGTTCTGAACTCCATTAAAATAGTTGTAAAATAAATATAAAATGTTGTAAAATAAATCTCTCTCTATTACCTTTCGTGTTTATCGAGAGCAAAAATAAAGATTTCTTCCAGGCACAGAAATTGACTTTAAGTAACTAAATAGGTCTTCTTTGAAAGGGCATAGTACCTGTACATATAAACACATTATGTAAGTATAACATCATAACTGAATGCTATATTAACATAAATGCCTTCGTCGGCAAACAGTATGCCCCTTAATTTTTTCTATTTTGTTCTTGTTATTGTAAAAAGGCAAAATCAAAACGTTAGCAAAATAAAAGAACATCTTCCATGTATATTCCTTATTGTTTAATCTTTCTCCGATTGAGTGTTCTGTATGTATTACATTATAGTTTTAATCAGGAAGTTGGCATAACGCTCCTTGTATTTCTTCTTTCTTCGTATCTGGTCGTGTTGCATTATCAGGTAGTGTATGAAGTCCTCCTTTCTCTTTGGTTCTGTACTAAAAATATAGTACACGGTATGGCCCATTATCCAATTTACCGCATTTCGTTTTGTCTTTGGATATGGAATTGTGTCGGGGTTGAGGCCATCGGCCGGTGTTATTGTATTTGGCGAAGTTCTTCTGACCTGCGCCAACTTTTGCCTTGTGTACTCCCATATTTCTTTATTGATACTGCAGACAAAACGGTGTTCGTCGCTATCGACTAAATTACATGTGGGGCACATGGGAGAGTCTTTTATGTGAATTTTATGTAGTCTGGACATCGTCGGAGTTTTTCTATTAACCGTCATATACCACGTTGCCTTTACTTGTGAAGGTAAGTCAGAACTGTGGATGTTTTCCCACGTTGCTTTCCAGTCGTTATTCGGGAATTTCCATTCTATCGCATTTCTTTGTTTGTTTAACAATAGTGCCTGGTATATTTCCTTAACTGTTGTCATTTTTCTTTCAGGAATTCTCGTTCGTATGTAACTGTAGTCGATAAGAAAACACCTCAAGTGCTGCAAGGCATGTGATAAATGACTGACATTGATTGGCGGTCGTAGGTCTAGTGGGGCTATTTCTTCCAACAGGTGACTAGTCAAAGTGTTGGTTGACAGCTTCCATTGTTTATACGTTTGGCACACGTAGAGTGCTTGCGCCTTCTTGTGTACATCAATGAGATTCAAGCCACCTAGTAGCAAAGGGAGAGTCAGGGTGTCGTACTTGATTTTAAAAATATGTGCACGACATACGAAGTGTCCAAGAGCTGCCAGCATTCTTTGCGCTATGTCGTGAGGTATCGGCAGGACTTGAGCCACGTAGTTCACCTTGGCCATGATGTAGGTATTCGCCAGCGCCACTTTTTGCAGCTCATCTAATTTCCTGACACTGTGCAGTTGTACACACGCCCGTATCTTAGCTAATAGCTGTTTGTAATTCGCGGCAACGGTTTGTCGAATTGTGTTACGAAAATCGACACCGAGACATTGCAACTTGGACACCTCTGTCAACTTGTGATGATTGGGCAAGCCTATTCCTTTGCCTATGTTCATGATGCCCGATTTTTGCCAATTTAATAGTGCACCGGATGCCTTTTCATATATCCGAGTTATCTGAAGTGCGGTGTCTACCTCATTCGCGTCGTTGACCAGGAATCCCACGTCGTCGGCATAAGCTCGACACGCTAACTTCTGACCGTGTATTTGTATTCCTTTTAAACGCGCCGTCAGTGTGGATAGCAGTGGTTCTATAGCGATCGCAAAAAGTGTCGCCGACATGGGGCACCCCTGTCTTACGGAGCTTTTTACCGGGATTATGTCACCTGGTCGTCCATTGACAATCACCCGTGATATGCTATTTTGTAATTGATTCCTTATTACACTGATGAAGTTCAGGGGAAAACCTAGCGACCGCATGACGTTGAACAAATATCGGTGGTTCACTCTATCGAAAGCTTTATTAAAATCCAAGCTTACTATTGCACATTTAATTTTGCATGCGTCTGCCACCGATATTAGATCGCGGTAATCAACTAATGTTTGATAGATGGTTCTATCTCTCCCGACACTGGTTTGATAAGGGCCAGTAATTGTATTCATTACATTTTTCATCCTTTTTGCAAGAATACGTGCAAAAAGTTTATAATCGCTATTCAAAAGAGTAATCGGTCTAAGATTCGAGATAGCATTACTATTTGCGCGCTTTGGGACTAAGACGACAAGTCCTTCACTGAACTCTTGAGGAATCTGTAGATCTGGTTTCATTAATTCTGTACATATCTCTAATAGTTGTGTCTTCATTTGCGACCAAAAGGCTTGATAAAACTCCACCGGGAGTCCGTCACTTCCCGGAGATTTATTCTTGGGACTGTGGAACACCACATCTTCCAACTCGTCTACTGTTATTTGTGTTATAAGTTCATCATATTCAGAAGGGGTAAGTCTGTTCGTTAAATTGTTAGTCAGTTCTTCAAAGGCGTTGTCATCAATCGTTTTCTCAGACATCAATTCCGTGTAGACAGTCTGAATCTCATTTCTAATATCTTTCTGTTGAGTTAAGATTGCGCCGTCTCTAGTTTTTAGTTCTGTGAGTATCTTCTGTCGTCCTCGTTTACTCTCACGTGCCAGATGGTAGATTGACGTCCCTTCATTGTGTAGCGAGTCCTGGGTTCGAGATCTGACTTTCAAACCTTCTAACTGTTTTCGTTTAAGAAGTAGTAGTTTAGCTTGCACTTTTTTTTAATTTCGGCGAAGTTCTCGATTACTGTCGCGTCCAGTTTATATAGTTCCCTTAGACTTGAGTAGTGAAATTCCATGGTTCGCTTAAGCTACCAGTTCTTCTCCCTTGAGTAATGTAGCATGGCTTTCCTTAATTTGGGTTTAGCACATTGTAGCCACCATTTGATTGCCGAATTATATGTCCTATACTTGGCGAGACTTTCATTCCACGCATGTGTGAAGGCATCCTTACATCCTTGATCATTTAAATGTGAGATATTAAGTTTCCATGTTCCTTTACTACGGTACGTTCCCTGTTTCTGCAAGTTTAAAGTACAAATATATGCAGCATGGTCCGTGAAAATAGTTGGCCAGACCTCGCAATGTATAATTTGGAGTTTTAAGTTGTCTGATACATATATCCTGTCTAATCTACTTGCCGAATGAGTTGTCACATACGTAAAACCAGGAGTTACTCCATACTTATGCTCCCAACTGTCTGTTAAAAGTAAATCCTTTACTATCCGTTCCAGTTCCACGGATTTGTTAAAATTAGGTGTCTGATCTTAAGGGTGCAGAACACAGTTAAAATCTCCCCCCACGATAAGCTGATCAGACGTTGATGTAAGTAGCGGAAGAATCTCCTTCGTGTAAAACTCCGCTCTGCGTCGCCTGTTATTGGATCCTGAAAGGGTTATTGATGGTGGCGGCGATCCCTCGATTGTTAACAAGCATTTCTATGTTTTGCGCCACAATTCCCTCTCTTAATAAGATAGCAGTCCCCAAATCTGCACCACGACCTTGGTTTGCTATGACGTTGTATCCGAATAGTTCTTCTAACTTAATGTCTGCAACCTACTGTAGAAAAAGAATATCAATATCAGCAGAATACAGGAAATCTTGAATATGACGGAGCCTAATGGAGCTGCGACTCTTATTGATGTTTAACGTTGCAATTTTATAGGCTTGACGATCACACATGTGGGTTATGAAATGAAAATTGCCTACAGTTAATAGAAATCCGAATCCTCTTCTTTCTCCGCTTCTGGTATTTCCATTGCTTCCGTACTATTTTTATTCTTCACCGCAGCAGCAGTTGGAAGATCATGTGCTGCGTTTCCAGAATCCCCGGAAGCGTCCTCCATGTCTACGTCCCCTGTCCAGTCGACGCCAGTGATAAATTTGGAAGGCAAAGTATTTTGCTGTTCTTGGTTCTGCGTTGGGTACGCATGTTCCGAAGTAAGTTTGTCGGACGTCATATCTGCGGTTTCCTTACTGGGCTTGTTTGACTGCTTCTGTTTAGCTGAACCATCTGGTGACTTTCCACATATTTTTTCCTTCACTTCTTTTGCCTTTGCTCGTAAAGGAGCAGCCTTCTCCTCTGCCCCCTCGCGGGCCAGTCGTCGTTTCTTGTGAGTTCGTGGTGACTTTGCTGGAGAGCTACTCTGCCCGTCTGCGAAGGTCTCAGGCTGACTTACTGGTGTCTGGTTGTCAGCTGTTTCCTGCTTCCCCGTATCCTCTTTACATACCGGAATCTCTTCCGCTGATTGTGGAGGAGACTGGTCAATGGCTTCTTTCTGTGGTGCCTGTTCTGGCGTGCTCTCCGGGATGTCCATTTGAGTTACAATGTCTTGCACGACGTCATCAGGTGGGATATTGTCTAAAGGAACCTCACTAATTAATGGCTCTGTCAGCTGGCCACGTGCGACAGCTACATACGTAGCTGGCAAGATAGTCATATTCGGGGGCTGAAGTGTTTCACTGGTTGGGAGCTGAGCAATTCGTCGTTTGACACAGTCAGCGCGAACGTGCCCTGGTAAATTACAAATGGCACAGGTTTTCGGTTGACCGTCATACATAACAATACCTCTAAAACCGCAAACATTTATATATGACGGTATATGTCGGCACAGTTCAACCTTCAGTTGCCTAACACCATTCAAAACAGGCAATTTATGTGCGCTGGACCATCTCTCGGCAAAATTGCTGAGTACTCTACCATATGGAGCAATTACCGAGTTTATTGCTTCAGCTGGAACCTCGAATGGCAACTCAAAAATCCGAACAGTTCTAACTCCGAAACCAACAAGATCAACAGTGACATTACCTATATTGCCGTCTCTATGATTAAATTTCAATGAACCACCTGTGTCCTGCACTACTTTTTCACATAATTCGGCAGATGCCAGTTTCACATACATGACACTATTGATAATCGACATATGATATCCAATTATGTCTTCGAGTCGGATCTTAGCAGCTTCTATGAGCCAATCTTCAAATTCAAAGGACGTTGGTCGGGCAAATTTTCGTTCGAATGTAAATTTCAACGTGTCTCGTCTACTAATGTTATCCATTACTGCGTTTTCATTTTCACAATACACACTACAATAAACGCTGGCGTAAGCGAACAGACTTACCCCACGCGGAAGTAAACAAACCGCTGCCGCAGCGAGGCACCGCGCGAACTCCTTACACCGCCGCTGCCGCAAGCAGACTGCCGACTGAGCTATCCCGGCACAACTCACGATGCCGCCTCACAACTTTACTTCCGCCAGTACCTCGCCTCCTACTTTCCATACTTCAGAGAAGCTCTCCTGCGAAGCATGCAAGACTAGCACTCCTGGAAGAAAGGATATGCTGGAGACATGACTTAGCCACCGCCTAAGGAATGTTTCCAAAATGAAACTTTCACTCTAAAGCGGAGTGCGCGCCGAAATGAAAACTTCCTGGCAGATTAAAATTATGTGCCGGAACCGGGACTCGAACCTGGGACCTTTGCCTTTCGCGGGCAAGCGCTCTACCGACTGCGCTATCCCGGCACAACTCACGATGCCGCCTCACAACTTTACTTCCGCCAGTACCTCGCCTTCTGCATTCCAAACTTCACAGAAGTTCTGCAAAGCATGCAAGACTAGCACTCCTGGAAGAAAGGATATGGTGGTGACATGGCTTAGCCACAGCCTAAGGGGTGTTTCCAGAATGAAACTTTCACTCTGCTGCGGAGTGTGCGCTGGCAGATTAAAATTGTGTGCCGGAACCGGGACTCGAACCTGGGACCTTTGCCTTTCGCGGGCAAGCGCTCTACCGACTGAGCTATCCCGGCACAACTCACGATGCCGCCTCACAACTTCACTTCCGCCAGTACCTCGCCTCCTACTTTCCATACTTCAGAGAAGTTCTCCGGCGAAGCATGCAAGACTAGCACTCCTGGAAGAAAGGATATGCTGGAGACATGACTTAGCCACCGCCTAAGGGATGTTTCCAAAATGAAACTTTCATTCTAAAGCGGAGTGTGCGCCGATATGAAACTTCCTGGCAGATTAAAATTGTGTGCCGGAACCGGGACTCGAATCTGGGACCTTTGCCTTTCGTGGACAAGCGCACTACCGACTATGCTATCCCGACACGTCTCACGATGCCGCCTCACAACTTTACTTCCGCCTGTACCTCGCCTCCTACTTTCCAAACTTCACAGAAGCTCTCCTGCGAACCATGCAAGACTAGCACTCCTGGAAGAAAGGATATGGTGGAGACATGGCTTAGCCACAGCCTAAGGGATGTTTCCAGAATGAAACTTTCACTCTGAAGCGGAGTGTGCGCCGATATGGCAGATTAAAATTGTGTGCCGGAACCGGGACTCGAACCTGGGACCTTTGCCTTTCGCGGCCAAGCGCTCTATGCACTGAGCTATCCCGACACGAGTCACGATGCCGCCTCACAACTTTACTTCCGCCAGTAACCTCGCCTCCTACTTTTCAAATTTCACAGAAGCTCTCCTGCGAAACTTGCAAGACTAGGTCTCCTGGAAGAAAGGATATGGTGGAGACATGACTTAGCCACAGCCTAAGGGATGTTTCCAGAATGAAACTTTCACTCTGAAGCGGAGTGTGCGCCGTTATGAAACTTCCCTGGCAGATTAAAATTGTGTGCCGGAACCGGGACTCGAACCTGGGACCTTTGCCTTTCGCGGGCAAGCGCTCTACCGACTGAGCTATCCCGGCACAACTCACGATGCCGCCTCACAACTTTACTTCCGTCAGTACCTCGCCTTCTACTTTCCAAACTTCACAGAAATTCTGCGAAGCATGCAAGACTAGCACTCCTGGAAGGAAGGATATGGTGGAGACATGGCTTAGCCACAGCGTAAGGGATGTTTCCAGAATGAAACTTTCACTTGTAATTCAATGTGACCAAACTACGTTGGTCATCAGTCCCTAGACTCACAAACTACTTAAACTACGTTAAACTAACCTAAGGACAACACACATCCATGCCCGAGGGAAGATTCGAACCTCCGACGCGGGAGACCGCGTGATCCGTAACGTGGCGCTCCAGACCGCTCGGCTACTCTCGTGCGGTTCATCTATTTTAATCCCGCCCTGTCAGTCTATTGTATTCAACATAAGATCCATGAATAGTATGAACAACAGTGGTGACAAGTTACAGCCTTGTCTTACCCATGAAACTACCCGGAAGTATGAGCTTAATTTTTCGTCTACTCTAATTGCTGCCTGTCTACGAAAAACCCCTCCTGTTCCATAATCTTGTAGAACTGACAATAGCTTCCTCCTAGAAACATGGTCTTGAGCCTTTTCTAGATCTATAAAAGATACAATTCTCTGTTCCACTCATAGCACTTCTCCATTATCTGCCGTAAGCTAAAGATCTGGTCCTGTATAAAAGAAAATTCTTTTACATTACAATCGCTGTGGCAGTACACATAGATTTTGAATTTAAAGAATCAGTTATTTTTTATAGACTAAACACAGAGTTGTTTGTAGGGTATTTTTTTATTATTATCGTTTCGCCTTCGATGGACATCTTCAGATGATCCTTAACAATTTTTCTTCCAATTGAGCTGAAGATGTGGAACTAATAAAAAAATATATCCTTCAACCAACGTATGTATATGAGTATGTTCCACATCTCCTGCTAAAGTACTCGACCTATTTGAATCAAACGTCGTACACATATTCCTTACTAAGTGATAAGGAGATTTGACGACATAAACAATGAGAATCACAAAAACCTGTTCCATCATGCGATGCGTGAATAACGAATCTTTATACTTTCACTTTATTAGAATGAGAGTGCTTAGCGACTTGCTACAAACTTTAAACAAAATTTTAAACCTTTGCAAACCTTTTTCTCATTGACAGTGCCAGCAAAATGGTGAAATGAAAGAAGGTGATGGCTTACTGCTTTTGCCTTCTTCGTGGAGTATGTCAATCGCCATAAGTTACAATTTTTTTTTTTTTTTTTTTTTTTTTTTTTTTTTTTTTTTTTTTTTTTTTTTTTTTTTTTTTTTACTGCTACAGGACTAACTGTAACCGTGAGACATTTTGCTAGCAGTATACACATATTCCACTGAATGTTCCTTCGAAATTATATAATAGTACGACAAATAGTTAAGCAGACATTACGTCAAACATATTGAAAATGCAAGAAAATACGCTGCATCATGAGGTTGTAATTTATTACGTCTTTACCAATACCAACCGCGACACATTTTGCATTCAGTTTCCAACTGTTCCACTCTAGTAATGTGGGAAATTATATTATTGTGGAGGACATAGTTCAGGAGATATGACGCCATAAGTGTTGAGCTACATGATACTAAAATGGATAGAGAGTGTGGGAAGAAGGAGATGGACTGTCATAAGAAAAGGAATAAGTAATAAGTTAGTGTCTTTATAAATGTAAGCCGTGGCCAGGTCGTGTTGATCGTTATTGCAGACTTTCACCATCTGTACAGCAGTGAGAGCTATTTAAACATAGCGTCAAGTCCTACATGTGTTTATGACTCACACACGTTGTGAAGGGCCCACCCACTGCCTCGACAGGAGCGGTCACAAATCTGCACGAGTCTGGAAGGAAACCTTTCAACCGACGGGCCGTTGGGGGGTCTGTCAGACATTAATGTCACATCATGTTCACTTTACCTTTCTCTCTGATGTTAGCGGTAACCACCTACTGTTTGCCGTGGGCGTAAATTGCAGTTCTACGTGAAACCATTACTGAACGTGCTGCCCATATAAGGAGATATTTCTACATTCAGTTCTGCATATTTAAAAACTCTGCCCTAGCTTATCCTTTCTTCCCCATTTTCCTACATTTTAATTAAGAAACTGCAATTCTTAATACTGCGTGGTCAGCGAAGGAATCTCCGATTTCAAAATCAAATATCTAGAAAACGAAAACTGAAAAAATATGTGTATTGTTTGTGTTTTGTGCATAAAAACAGAGAAGAGAAAGTGTGCGCCAAAACAAACGATGACAACGAAATGTAAAACCAAGCAATAAATATAAGAAAAACCCACTGATGATGGCTGTGAGAACGTTATTCAGAAGTTCACAAAACGAAATAGTTCGAAAAGTTGATAACAATCTTTTGTCTGCTGAACGCAGAACGAAGGTAGCGCAAACGAACAATAAAATTTGCCATCACATCCTACAGTGTCTCAACGGATGCCTCACAGATCGCCGACTGAAGCTCGTCCACCGTCGTGGGATGGTTTGGGTAGGAAATGTCTTTCAATGAGCCTGCAAAAAGCAGTCACGATGAGTCAGATCAGGTGAATATGGAGGCCAATCCAAAGCAGTGACCCTATTGCCGAAGTATTCATCAAGAAAGCGAAACACGTGTTCGGTGAGACCTTTGGCACCATCTTGCGTGAACCACTCGGTGACTGGCCAATCCTCGAACGCTACTTTGTGTGGCGACAAATTGTTCTAGGATTGAAGTGTAATGTTCACTAGTTTTTCGAATGAAAAAGAGCCAATAATGCCTGTGCTACAAACCAGATCCCGCAGTAATTGTGGGAGAATACATCGGTTTTGCATCAAATGTTCAAATGGTTGTGAACCTCTTGCTATGGTCTTCGGTTCCTATACAAACTATTGTAGATGCTTGACATTTTTCAAGCGATAGGGCGATCTAAATTATTTGTTGTGAATATACTGACAAGATAGCTTGTTGAATACTTTATTTTAGATGACCGGTTTCGACAATCCAAGTTGATATCTTCAGATCTTTGTCCAAGTTAAGAAAGTCACATTCATACTTCAAATGTACTATGTTAAGTATATATAAATCATTTGCCATAGCTAGTCACTAAAAAAGAAAAAAAAAGTCAATACAAATTTTCTCCCTTCTTCTCACTGTTTGGTCGTTCGATGTCAGGGTTTCGAGTCCTCACTCGGGCTTGGGTATTTGGTTTTTGTTGTCTTTAGCGTAATTTAAGTTAGTGAAAGTAGTTTGTAAGCCTAGGGACTGTTGACCAATTTAGAAAAATTCCTTAGATTTACAAACGTTTAACACTGTTTGGTGTTGACATATTTTTTATTTATTTTTTATTTTATTTTTATTTATTTATTTATCCGAACTGTGGCATTTGATTTAAAATGTGATAGCTATTTTATATGTACTTAACACAATATATTTAAAATATGTATGTGACATTTATAACATAGCCATCAAGCAATATGTGCGGTGGTACAGCCATCCAGTCCGACTTATTGTTAGACCACGTGGCCATTCCGCGCGGCCAGGTTTTGTTTCACAGAAAAGTTGTTTTCAGAACAAAATCGTCTTTTGCCTGTTCACGACCCCATTCAGGCAGAAGTGTGCGTCATCTGTGAAGCAGATGCAGCTAACATAAAATCCTGTGGACAGGACAGGTTACCCTGCAACTTCAAAATTTGATCTGAAGTTGGGCAGCTGTCCCGAAACTGGTCATGTTTTAGAAAATAAAAGCGATCTGGAGACGGATATTCAAGAATTTTATAGATACAATTCCCTGTTCCACTCATAGCACTATTCCATTACCTGCCGTAAGCTAAAGATCTGGTCCTGACAGCCTCTGAGAGGCCTAATCCCACACTGATTTTTATCTAACTTGTCCTCAGTTAATACTCGCACTCTCCTTTCAACAATACCTGAGAATATTTTGCCTACAACGCTAATTAGAGAGATACCTCGGTAGTTGTTACAATCTTTTCTGTTTCCATGTTTGAAAATTGGTGTGATTGCCGCTTTCAATTCTTGCATATTTGGTAGTACAAGTGCTTTTTTACGCACTCGCCTATCGACCTTCGTTTTTGAGATACTTAATTCTGAAATCAGGGACTCCTTCGCTGGACTGGACACCCGACATCTGAACGTATACGAGACTAGGCACGGCGTACGAGGTTAGCAAAAGCACGGCGTAGGGTCAGAGCGTGGCGAGTGGTGTAACGCGGCGTTCGGAACGGGAGCCGTGTGTCGTAACGAGCCGTGACATTACTGGTGTTGCGTAGGAGGAATGTTGATTTAAAGCGCTTGCGACACGCCGGCTGCGGAAAGGTCAGAACGACAATCTGGCGCAAACGTCGCTTCCGCGCCGGTACCGCGGCCGGGCCGTCGTATCGTATCGTATCGTATCGCGGTTCACGCCCCGCTGGCTCCGCGGCGAAGTGTGCGGCTCCCGCGACACGGGCTGTTGTGCCCACACCTCCCGCCATTCGGCGGACACGGCGCCTCATTATAAGTGCACTGCTATCTGTCACTTCGCGTGTCGCCTTGCGCGCGTGCTTCTAACGAGTACGGACAACGTCAAACGAAGCGTGCGCTCGCTGCATATCATTAACGGCCGATGAGTTGCGGTGTGTCAGGACATCGGAATTCGTTTACCAGCGCCTTTATCCGTTAGGTCTCCTAACACGGCGAACCACGAATGTGTCGAAAGGTGGTGTACGAAATGAACTTTTGCACTAGTGGGGAACGTTACTCCTCACGAGGAAAGTACTTAGGCTCGACCAAACAGAAATACACCAAAATCGTACGATAGACAATGTAAAGGTCCCTTATTGCACTAGTGATACTCCCGCATCTGCAAAACTCTGCAGTCGCCCATGAGAGGCCTCTGCATGTGCCATGCCGCATTGCACTTTGACCTGCCGGTACGCCAGTAGTGACGGTGCAATGTGCCTCTGAAGTTGCGCTTTGTGACGTTATTTGTGTTGTGAAGCGTCAAATGGGTCGGCGATTGGTAATCAAATGTTCAAATGTTTGTTAAGCTTATGGGACTTAACTACGGGGTTATCAGTCCCTAAACTTACAAACTACTTACGAACTACCTTATACTAAGGACGGCACAATGCCCGAGGGGGGATTCGAACCCCCGACAGTAATGGCCGTGCAGACAGTGACTGGAGCGCCTCAGTCCCCGCGGCCACTGCGACCGGCGATTGGTAATCAATCCTGCTAATGTATTGCAATTGTATGTATTTTTGACGAATTACAACGTTCAAATGAATGAAATAAATCGCAATTTGCGATGTTATGGCTTCACTGTATTAGTTTTAGATGAAATACCAAACTGTGGCGAATGAAAATTTGTGCTCGGTCGGGATTCGAACCCGGTATGTCCTGCTTACTAGGCAGACGCGTTGACCACTCCGCCACCGACGACACAGTGATCAGCCCGACTGCAGAGGACTCTTCCCTGTACGTCTCCCGCCACACACAAATCTCCATTCGCCACGCTGTCTCTTTCCTATACCAGAGCCTATTTATTCTATAATGCTCGCAGCCACAATACTGTATTCCCGCATCAGGGAGAACAGACCATGAGGTATCGAGACACAATTAATTGTCGTCAGGAGCCCAGCCTCGGCTTGTATACAATTATATGTATTTTGACTAATTACGGCGTTCAAATGAATGAAATAAATCGCAATTTGCGATGTTATGGCTTCACTGTATTAGGTTTAGATGAAATACCAAACTGTGGCGAATGAAAATAGACTGTGGTATAGGAAACAGACAGCGTGGCGAATGGAGATGTGTGTGTGGCGGGAGACGTGCAGGGAAGAGTCCTCTGCAGTCGGGCTGATCACTGTATCCTCGGTGGCGGAATGGTCAACGCGTCTGCCTAGTAAGCAGGAGATCCCGGCCGAGCACAAATTTTCATTCGCCACAGTTTGGTATTTTACCTAAACCTAATACAGTGAAGCCATAACATCGCAAATTGCGATTTATTTCATTGTATTGCAATTGGTTGAGATGAAATTCCGAAGAGTCCTTCTTCGTGAATACGTTCTTGGTGTAGATGAAGAATCATTCACACGTCATTCTATTATATTGCAGATATATGAGAATAGATTAGAAACACTATAATAGATAATTGGTAACATGCGAATGAATCATCTTCTACACCAATACTATCTACACGAAGAAGGTTTCTTCGTAACTTCACCTCAACCAGTCACACTATATTAGCAGGATTGATTACCAACGCCGACCCATCCGACACTTCACCACACAAATAATGTCACAAAACGCAACTTCAGAAGCACACTGCACCGTCACTACTGGCGTACCGGCAGGTCAAAGTGCAATGCGGCGTGGCACTCGCAGAGGCCTCTAATGGGCGACTGCAGAGTTTTGCAGATGCGGGAGTATCACTAGTGCAATAAGAGACCTTTACGTTATCCATCATACGATTTTGGTGCATTTCTGTTTGTACGAGCCTAAGTACTTTCCTTGTCATTTTTACTGAAGGGATCTTCTCGAATTTTTGTTATCCCTTTTAGACCCAAGATTGTAGTTGATATGACTTTAATGTAGAGAGGGACGTTTAAGATACAAAATACATACAGTAAATCATTACAAAAAAAGTAAATTTACTTTCAAATAATTTTGTATCCACACTGTTGTCTGTTTTGAGCCTTCAAAATTTTATGATCTGCACCATCTTACAGTAACATGCCTTTGAAAGGAATGACATAACATCACAAGATCATATAAACTGGCTGTTCACACCTCGTGAACAAGTCTTTCAAATGTTGTTCAAATGTTTGTTAAGCTTATGGGACTTAACTACGGGGTCATCAGTCCCTAAACTTACAAACTACTTACGAACTAGGACGGCACAAATATCCATGCCCGACGGGGGATTCGAACCCCCGACCGTAGTGGCCGTGCTGAACAAGTCTTTCTTGCCGCCATTGTAAGTGTACTGGTATCACCCATTGCATAAACATGGAACTGAAACACGTTACCACGGTCCATCCACGATTGTGTGATGCAGGCCCGAACTTCCTAGCGTTAATCACAAAGAAATAAAGCCTGCAAAACCAGAATCGCACAATTGTGCGTGCGTGGCCTGAAAGGGTTATAGAAAGAGCTGTTTGTCAATCGTACATTGTACTGCATGCTATATCTCATATCTTACACTTTAGGAGTAAAAACGAATTTTGCTGCTTACAAATAAAGTGAGTCATTCGAACATTGGCGCTATAGTTTCCCAAGGAGAGGAGCGGTAAGGCGTAGTAGACAGAGCGGTGAAATGAAAAGGGGCAGCAGGGTAATGTCCACTACCGTGCCCCGGTGGATACACCAGTGCCCCCCCAGATCACCAAAGTTAAGCATCGTCGGGCGTGGCCAGTGGTTGGATGGGTAACCGTACGGGGGCGCCACGCGCTGTGGACAGTTCTCACTTTGCCTTACCGCAGAGGGGACAATTGGAGTCGTGGTGCAAAGCCCTTGATCACCAGTCTTGGCACCAATGTATTGGATTAAATCCCAAACCACTCTGTAGTGTCTCATGGAGTGAGGGCATGGACGTCAGAAACGTGCTGGTACGCATTTCTCCTCCTTACACGAATCATCACAACAACGTTGAACCAGGCAACGCCGGTCAATTGCTGTTCGTGTATGAGAAATCGGTTGTAAACTTTCCTCGTGTCAGCATGTTGTAGGTGTCGCCACCAGCGCCAATCTTGTGTGAATGCTCTTAAAAGGTAATCATTTGCACATCACAGCATCTTCTTCCTGTCGGTTAAATTTCGCGTCTGTAGCACGTCATCTTCGTGGTGTAGCAGTTGTAATGGCCAGGGGTGTATAATGCTAACTGAATGATATTCATGTATTATACAAATGTAAACGAAAAGTCACTGGAACTTAAATTATTATATTTTTAATCTACAATGTAATAATGTGTATTTGACGAAGTGTCATTTGTCTTCAGACAAATAAAATGATCTAATTTGGTCTGATTTGAAAATTAATCGCCACTCTATACATCTAAGTTACAGTGCTGATAGGAGGGAGGCAAATTCCTTAGCAAACGTTGTGTAAAATTCGATTGATATACCGTCACTCATTCGAGGGTTCCTGGCCCTGTGATTTAACCATATGAGTTGCTGGATGACGCTGTTTCTCTTTCGGAAACCGAGTTAGGTTGCGCAGTGGTAACACACTCAACTCACATTCTGGGCCTGCCGCGGTGGCCGAGGGGACTGAGGCGCTCCAGTCACGGTCTGCACGGCCACTACGGTCGGGGGTTCGAATCACCCCTCGGGCATGGATATTTGTGCCGTCCTTAGTCTTAGCTAGTTCATAAGTAGTTTGTAAGCTTAGGGACTGATGACACCGCAGTTAAGTCCCATAAGTTCTACAAACATTTGAACATTTTTTTCACATTCGGGAGTACGGCCGTTCAAACCAGCATTCGCCCATTATGATTTCCCTAAATCACTCCAGGCAAATGGCAGCATGTTGTTTTCAAATAACCCGCACAATTCCTATCCACATCCATAGAAAACATCAATCCCAGCGTGTCCTCCGTCTGTAATGATCATTCCTTCCTTTGTCTCGAGAAGCTTCCGGATAACAACGTGACTGAGTCTTAAAATAAAAAGATGTCAGCCTTACTTTATGCGGAAAAAATTCGTACCATCGCGTCTCACGACGTGCCCTCACAACATGATTTCTGCTAGTACCTCTCTTCTACTTTCGAATTTAGATGAGGTGCACCAGTACTAAACCTCCTGAGATTGCAAATAACGCTGCGTCATACAGCCGCGACTGTAGGTAAGTAGGTCGCCACAGGTGTCACACTGTGTACCTGGGGGAATAAGAGGTTGCGATGAGAAGAGGGCCGGCATCCAATTTGTGTCTCATTTCCGAATGAACACAGCTGCGTTTCGGATGAAAGAGCTTCGATTTGTGCCAAATCACACTTGCCTCTCACTGATTAGAGATCGTGATGCAGGAGGTAATCGAGAGAGTGGAGTCCACTTAACAGAACCGCCAGGGGCGGATTTTCTCCGTTGGCGGCAGCTCGATTGCTGCAGACAGCCATCCGGACGGCATATATATATACTGCCGGAAATTTAGTAGACCGGAAAGAACTTCCATTTTAATCCGATGGCGACAGATACCGCACGGGGAATTGAAGTACATGTAATGATATTGGTTTCAACGTCGTCGCCAACAGATAGCGTAGTGACATACCTGTAAGAGTGCCGTCTGTATTCTTTTATATGGAATGTTCACAACTGTATAGTTTTCAAAATGACAAGCCAAGATCGCACACTAACAATTTATTAAATGACGACCGGTTTCGGTGCACTGTGTCACCATCATCTGGTCACATATATGTATTTTTATATAGTGTCTAAGTGCAATGATGCACTTTTTATTTTATACCCAATTTTTTTTAACAATTTGACCAGATTATAACATATATGTGAGCAGATGATGGTGACACAGTGCACCGAAACCGGACGTCATTTTTTTAACAAGATGACCAGATTATAACATATATGTGAGCAGATGATGGTGACACAGTGCACCGAAACCGGTCGTCATTTTTTTAACAAGATGACCAGATTATAACATATATGTGAGCAGATGATGGTGACACAGTGCACCGAAACCGGTCGTCATTTTTTTAACAAGATGACCAGATTATAACATATATGTGAGCAGATGATGGTGACACAGTGCACCGAAACCGGTCGTCATTTTTTTAACAAGATGACCAGATTATAACATATATGTGAGCAGATGATGGTGACACAGTGCACCGAAACGGTCGTCATTTAATTAATTGTTAGTGTGCGATCTTGGCTTGTCATTTTGAAAACTATAAAACGATTAGAGCGCCTACAGACCCGACTATGTCAGGTAATGTTTACAAATGTAATCTCAGTGTGAAGCGAACAGGGCCATTTCACGACTTCCTACAGCGAACGGAGCGAGTTCAGGTCATATTCTGAGTGGCAACATTATTCTTTCGGAGAATTGACTCACAAGATGGATTGCTGCGTTGTGGAACGATACTCGTTGCAATGTGAACATTCTCATACACGTAGACGAGATTCTCGACATCCATGCAGCAGAGAAACAGTAAGATTGTCGTATTGCAACAATGGTAGATCATACACCTACCACAACACAGAAGTATTAAGAGGAACTATTGCAACCCATCACTAGCAGTGGAAAACCTGGCAGTCACATATATAGACCATCTTCCTCTCACACCTCAGCATCGATGTGTGCGACTTGTCCAGTACACGCGGCACGGTAATGGCTACGCGGTCTCGAGCGTCACGTTACGGATCGTTGGAGGTTCGAGTCCTCCCGCGAGCATGGGTGTGTACATTGTCCTTAGTTAATGTTAGTGACCGGAGTAGTTAGGTCCCTTAGAATAATAGCATTTAAAATATTTTTGACTATAGTCCACGTCATGTAAGAAGGCGGCCCAGTTTTCAGTCGCTCTTCCAATAATATTCATTCCCTAGGTGTGTGGCTGGCCGCGAGTTACGCAATGTTTCTCATGCCGGCTCAACTGATGCCGCTCGTCGACGTAGCTCCTCCCATCCACACTTCCCCTATCGCTCCGCCTCTATGCGCGGAAGCGACTTCCTGCATGACGCCAACTATAGTATCCTCGCAGGACCAGTTGACTCACGCCTTATGACCTGGGGTGCGAAAAGCTACAGTTGTTCTTCAAGTTTGTGGAGGGAACACCGACTAGCACTCGGTATGTGCTGAGACCCGTTGTTATCCCATTCTTGAAACAGATATGTATTGTCTATTATGTTCACCCACACAATGTGCATGAAACGCAACATGCTCTGACGTGCGGCAAATCCCCTGGCCAGAAGGATCTGCGAACCTGTCTTGAATCGAGCACATGTGGAATATGATGGGATGACAACTGACAAGTGGGAGTAGTCAAACCACAACTCTTACAAACAGGTCGAGCAGGTCAAGGCAGTATTCGCCATCTGTATGCTCGAATTGATAGCAGAATCGTCTCCTGCATTACCAGTGAAGGCTACACTACTGTTCATATGTTTCAGCATGGATTGACACCTGTTACCTCAATACCCCTTGAGCTAATGATCTGTAAATTTGAGCACTTCATGTATGGCATATGTTTAAGTTGAATCACCTCCTTTTCTGCCAGGAATTGTTAGCAAATATAGACTGTGTGTAGGCGAGCGTTGTCGTGCAACTTGTACACGCACGCTACTCGCTGGATGTCAATACTCTACACTCAACTGAAACGCGCTTTGAGAGGAAAGAGATTTGACAATATTCCTGACATCCAAAGAAACGTGACGACGCTTTTAAACACCTTCCCAAAGAAAGAATTTGTGCAAAGTTTCCAGGATGTATCGCGAAGCTCAGCGGTGCATAGGACAGTATGCTAACTGTTACATGACTATTCACGGAACTTTATTGTCGGAGGTTGTGACTACTAGCAACTCTCCCCGGCTTCACACAGGTAGCAGATAATTATTGCATAAACCAATATTTATTTCTGTGCTACTGACGCGTCAGCCAGATGCAAGTCTGGAGAATAAGGGACTGTGAAACGAGTTAGAATCGTATTTCCAATAATTTTGCGACCACGACTGCTAAGGTGTGTGCTGGTGCATTGTCGTGATGGAAAAGGTCTTTTCGTGGGGCAATCGCCGGCGTTTTTCTTGCAGCTCGATTTTCAGACTTGGCTCCCTCGGACTACCATTTGTTCCCCAATTTGAAGAAATAGCTGGCGGGACAAAGATCTCATTCAAACGAGGAGGTGATGAAGAAATTAATAGCTATTTTGCAGGCTTGAACAGTTCCTGTTATTCGAAAGGGATCAACAAATTAGAACAGCGTTGAACGAAGAGTGTACGTTTAAAAGGAGACTATGTCGAAAAGTAAAAATGGTTTTCCTCAGTTGGTAGGTTTTATTTTCGCATGGACTTTTCAAACGCACCTCGTATATTTCTTTAAGTCCCCACTCGGTGAAAATAGGGCGTCAAGGTCACGCGCGCTTCCTGTCGCCAGCAGGGGCTGAGGGCTGCTATCCGCCCGCTTCGCAGCCTTTAAGTCCCCACTCGGTGAAAATAGGGCGTCAAGGTCACGCGCGCTTCCTGTCGCCAGCAGGGGCTGAGGGCTGCTATCCGCCCGCTTCGCAGCTTTGTTGCCATACGGGTACCGATAGCTGTGCGGTAAGTCAGAGGCAGGTGAATGTTCAAGTGTCCGAGCGACTCCGTGAGCTCCGTTTGATTTCAGTGTGTTTGGTGTTTCGTTCACAGGTGCTCTGACGTGTGTTTGGCAGTTAAAAATGAAGGGCCAAAACCCTCGTTTAATACTCCTCCCGCTGGTGTACATAAAGAACAGAAAGACATTCGTAAACAGTCAAAAATCATCATATCGAATGTACTCAAGTTTTTGACTGATCTGCCCAACAGTGAGGAAGCTAGGAATAATATAAATTTTGTGCAAATTCATAAGCGTGTGGTATTTCCAAGACGACTGCAGGCCTCGTTAGCAGATCATTAACATCGGCAGAACCTCCTGTTGTTGACACGTGTTTTGATTCTCTAAGAAAGGAATACAAACTAGATCGTAAATGCACAGAATTTGAGGGTTTCAACAAAGAGCTCGTTTTCAGAACTGTTCCAAGCTATTATGACAGAGGAGAGTATCCAACGGCTAAGAGAATACTTGGCTATCTTCGTGAGAAAATTAATTATTCTGACTCATAGACCTCCGTTCTTCGACTTCTCCGATTCCTTGGTTTCAGATTCAAAAAGTGCAATTACGGCCGGAAATGTTTAATGGAATGGAGAGATATTGCAGCAGCAACAGCCAAGTTTTTGCGTACAATGGACTTCTTTCGCGCTGACGACACCAGGCATATAGCGTATTTAGATGAATCATGGGTTTCACAGAACCACAGTAATAAATATATGTGGCATGATTCCAAAGGAAATGTGGTTTTAAAGTCCCTACTGGTAGAGGTAGCCGATTAATTATTGCCCATGCACATTCATAGCAGAGGCCAAACTTGTTTTTCGTGGTGGAAAAAGTTATCGCGAATCCGATTAACATTCAGAAATGAATGGAGAGGTGTTTAAAGAATGGTCTAATCAACTATTGTTTGCGCTGGAAGAAGGATCAGTTATCGTGATGGATAACGCCAGCTAACATTCCATTCAAGCTGCCACGTTCAAATTCGCATAAGGCAGATGTAATGGAGTGCTTGAAGAAAAATCATGTTTCATTTTCAGTGGTTGAAACGAAGGCTGAACTTCTGTCCAAGAAATTCTAGGTGCCAAAAAGATTCGCAATGTTGTAAGACAGCGAGATGACCTTAATAAGATTTATTGAACACAATGTGTACATATTTACTGTGGTATGATTCAAGTATAATCGTCTTTTGTGTAGCCGTCAGTGATTGAGTCCTCGATTGACATGTGAGTATGTGATACTGTCCACAGAACTGCCCACACAGTACACAGGTACACAGCTCTGATGGTGGGTGGTGTCCTCGTTGACCACAGATCTTGTGATTGAATCCATGTGCCGCATAGGCTTCTTCCATTCTTCGGTGTTCATGGCTGCTGTAAGAATCGGATCTATGTCTGCTGCTTTTTCGTCCCTGATTCTGATCTTCATACGCCGGTGTGGCCTGCAGTCCGTGGCTCTGTCTGATCTCTTTCATAAACTAGTCTGTGTCTGCTAGTAAGTATATTATCCTCGAACGGGTTGATTTGGATTCTTGGAGCTTTAACTGCTTCAAGTCTTTTCAGGTTTGTAGCTGTTGGATGTGCCCATATTTTGGTGATCGCGTAGCATGCTGTTGGGGCTATTTTCATGTGGAAGAGTCGTAGTGCTGTGCCTATAGAGAGTTTGTGGCTGCTCCTTATGTCAAACTTGGCCTTTGTTGCAGCTGAACACCTTTCTTCTATATGCTTGGAGAAGGATCTGCAGGGTGCCCCGCGTATTTGTAGGAATTGTAAATTTCCAGCTTCTACCATGGAAAGTACATAGGCTCGGACAAACATATCTGTATGAACGTTTATTTACAGGATCTCTACGTACACCTCAATGTGGTGGTGGGTGTCGTTTTTATGCAAAATTCTGCACTCATACTCTACATAGCACTGTAGATGTCATTGTAGACGCCATACGTATTGCAGATATCTGAACTTATGTAATAATCATCGTACATGTTCTCTAGCGTTTTGTCATCAAAATCCGCGATGATAGTTGCAACTTTAACCTTCTACTCGGAAGACGGTTGCTATTCACTGGCACTGCTTCCCTCGCCTCTTCCCGCACTTACCGTAGCACTACCGCTTGCATTGAGTTGTTCATCATTATCATCCCTATTGTCATCATTATGTGTTAGTATTACAATACTATCTAACTTATGCTCATATTTCTGTACCATAACAGATACGAGAAAGCATGCGAATGATTCATCTTCTACACTAATACCATCTTCACGAAGAAGGCTTCTTTGTAACTTCATCTTAACCAATCGCAATACATTAGCAGGACTGATTAGCAATCGCCGTCTCATCTGACGCATCAATACACAAATAACGGCACAAAATGCAACTTCGGAGGCACATTGCACCGTCCCTACTGGCGAACCGACAGGTCAAAGTGCAATGTGGCAAGGCACACGCAGAGGTCTCTAACGGACGACTGGACAGTTTTGCAGATGCGGGAGTATCACTAGTGTAATAAGGGACCTTTTCATTATCTCTCATACGATTTTGGTGTATATGTGTTTGTTCGAGCCCAAGTACTTTCCTTGTCAGTACCATATAATAGGATGTCGGTTTTGGAGATATTTGCTCCTCTTCTGAACTTCATGGCCTCGGTTTTGCCTCTAATTATCTCCAGACCGTTTATTTTGGACCATTCACGTAGTTTGTTGAGCACTATTTGTAAAATCTGTCTCTTACTCGACATCATAACCATATCGTCCGCACACAGAAACATATGTACCACTCGTATTACATTATGTGTCAGCAGGTTAAATAATATTGGACTCAGGGGGTCTCCTTGAAGACCACCATTGGTCTGGTGATGGGTCTGATCTACGTTGTCGCTGATGGTCAATAGATTGAAGTTCAGAATGTGTAAATGTTCAAATGTTCGTAGAGCTTATAAGACTCAGCTAAGCGGTCATCAGTCCCTAAACTTACAAACTACTTGTGAACTAGCTAACACTAAGGACGGCACAAATATCCATGCCCGGTGGGGAATTCGAACCCCCGACCGTAGTGGCCGTGCAGACCGTGACTGGCGCGCCGCAGTCCCCTCGGCCACCGCGGCCGGCGAAGATCAGAATGCTGTGTATTAATTGTAGTTCAGGGCGAGATGACCTTGAGGCCCTGTTTTCACTATAGCAGCTTCCCTTCTGTGTTGAACCCGAATGTGGTGTCGATGACGACGGGCCGGTCGCGGTGGCCGAGGGGACTAAGGCGCACCAGTCACGGTCTGCACGGCCACTGCGGTCGGGAGTTCGAACCCCCCCCCCCCCCTAGGGTATGGATATTTGTGACGTCCTAGTTCGTAAGTACTTCATAAGGAGTTTGTAAGTTTAGGGACTGATGACCCCGTAGTTAAGTTCCATAGACTATACAAACATTTGAAACATTTGATGACGACGGACGTGTTCACATGGGAGGCAGCAGTGCTGTTTCCACAGCGCAG
The DNA here is from genome assembly GCA_026315105.1 of Locusta migratoria. Classification (NCBI taxonomy): domain Eukaryota; kingdom Metazoa; phylum Arthropoda; class Insecta; order Orthoptera; family Acrididae; genus Locusta; species Locusta migratoria. Next base: position 120,958,515 of record CM048747.1, read on the forward strand.
CGCAGCGCCGCCCCGACAACGCACAGCGGGAAGGCGCGGCCGGTACCTTGAGTGTGTGTGTGTGTGTGTGTGTGTGTGTGTGGGAGGCGGGGGAGCAGCTGCGGCGCGTGGCTGTGGGTGCGACGCGTGGGCGGAGCGCCGGCGAAAGTGGCCGCGCGGCCGGTACAGCACAGCACGGCAGATACCTGCAGCCTGCAGCCGACAGCCGCCTGCTGTAGCGCCCACACAGTGGCTAGGCTGCGGCAAAGGTACAGCGATAATGTTTCAAAGCTACTGAGAAACTGTAACTGTAACTGACTGTAATAGCATACAGGTTGACTTAGACAAAATTTCTAGTTGGTGCGAAGAATGGCAGCTAGCTCTCAATGTAGAAAAATGTAAGGTGATGCGCATGAGTAGAAAAAACAATCCTATAATGTTCGAATACAGCATCAGTAGTGAGCTTCTTGATGCGGTCGCGTCGTTCAAGTATCTAGGCGTAACGTTGCAGAGCGATATGAGGTGTAACGGGCATGTAAGGACGGTTGTGAGTAAGGCAGACAGCCGATTTCGGTTTATTGGGAGAATTTTGGGAAGATGTACTTCACCTGTAAAGGAGACCGCGTATAAAACGCTTGTACGACCACGTCTTGAGTATTGCTCAAGTATTTGGGACCCGCCGCAGATCGGTTTGAAGGAAGACATAGAGGCGGTTCAGAGGCGAGCAGCTAGATTTGTTACCGGTAGGTTCGACCAATGCGCGAGTGTCACGGAAATGCCCCGGCAACTCAATTGGGGATCGCTAGAAGAAAGACGACTTTCTTTTCGTGAATTTCTGTTAAGTAAATTTAGAGGGCCGGAATTTGAAGCTGAGTGTAGTACGATCTTGCTGCCGCCTACTTACATTTCGCGTAAAGATCACAAAGACAAGATAAGAGAAATTAGGGCTCGTACGGAGGCATATAGCCATTCTTTTTTTCCTCGTTCAATTTGGGAGTGGAATAGGATAGGAAATGCCTAGTAGTGGTACAGTGTACCCTCCGCCACGCACCTTACGGTGAATTGCGGAGTATGTATGTAGATGTAGATGTAGAAAGCAAGGGCTGTTGCACTCTCGGTGCAAATCCAGACAGGCAAAAGTTAGTAGAATTCGTCTGTCAAAGATCGATGTGTGAAGCATACAGTAATTACCCCAGCCATACCTTATATTCCAATGCTTGTAAATCTATCGGACCAAGCTTTACAAACTACTTAAACTAAGTTAAACTAACCTAAGGACAAAACATACACCCATGCGCTCTTTACTCGACCTTAACACTCTTATCTGATCAACATAACAGAACTACTCGTTCCCGTCAGAGCAAAACCTTTTCTGTCCCGATCCATCACTCAGCCGGTTTCTCAAAATCCTTTTCAGTAGCAGGAACCAGGCTCTGGAACAATCTACCTCAGTATATCAGTGAACGGAATAACACTGCCAGCTTCAAACGACAGTTAATGGATTATCTACTAAAGCAATAATTACGTCAGTCTTTAATACCCTACGGTCCAGGAACGTCACATCCATTCCTCCTCTCAGATATTCTCCCACTGCCATTGTTCTCGCCAGGTACAGCTTTCTTAACTTCCTTCTGTCAGAATTCGCCCTGTCTTAACCAGTCGATACATATTTAAAAGTACATCTTATATCTCCTAATATCAATGATGTTACTTCTATTATTACACCAACAGCAGCAGAAGGTGTCTCTGTGGTACTACTAGTATTAATCATATTAGAATTAAGTCACTACCTTTTATTTACATCCTTTTACATGTAATCAACTTGTATAAATTATGTTATTAATTGTTTATCTGTAAAAATCATTGTTATCTTATAGGTAACTCACATGTAAAGAAATACTGTATGTGTAAAACCCTGGTCCGATGTAAGAGAGGGCCTGATGGCCCTAATCTGATCAGGCTAAATAAATAAATAAATAAATAAACATGCCCCAGGGAGGACTCGAACCTCATACTTTAGCAAAAGATCTTTCCGAGAACTCGAAAAAATTCTGGTCCTATGTAAAATCGATAAGCGGGTCAAAGCCCACTATCCAGTCACTCGTTGATCATTCCAGGGCAGTAGTATATACATCTACATAGATACTCTACAAATCACATTTAAGTGCCTGGCAGAGGGTTCATTAACCACTTTCATAACCTTTCTCTACCGTTCCATTCTGTAATAGCGCGCGGGAAGAAAGAACACCTAAATCGTTCCGTTTTCGATCTCTAATGGGATGATCTCGTCTCCCTATGTAGATGGATGTTAGCAAAATATTTTCACATTCAGAAGTAAAAGTCGGTGATTGAAATTTCGGAAATAGGTCTCGCCGCAACGAATAACGTTCTTTTAATTATTTCCACCTCAAATAGTGCAACATCTCCGTTTCGCTTTCCCCCCTGTAACGTGATAAAACAAAACGAGCTGCCCTTCTCTGAACCTTCTTAATATCTTCCGTCAGTCCCACCTGGTGAGGGTCCCACAAGGGGCAACAGTACTCCAGGAGAGGACGCACAAGTGTGATGTAGGCAGTCTCTTTGGTGGAGCTGTTGCATCTTCGAAGCGTTCTAAAATGAAACTTAACCTTTGCTTCGCCTTCCCCACAATATTATCCATGTCTTCTCGCCAGTCTAAGTAGTTCGTAATTGTAACTCCTAGGTATTTAGTAGAATTTACGACCTTAAAGTTTGACTGATGAATAGAAGAAAGCAAACAGAAAGCTGAAGTTTTAAATTTAACCTTGACGAAATCTTTCACGCAAGAGGACCGCACAAACTTACCATCATTTGATCAACGCACTAACTCCCAAATGGAGGAACATAGTAATAGGTATTTCCGGCGTAGAAAAGCAGCTAAAAAAAAAAAAAAAAAAAAAAAAAAAAAAAAAACAAGCTCTTGGTTCGGATGGAATACCAGTTCAATTTTACAAAGAGTATTCCGCGGCTTTGGGCCCTCAATTAGCTTCCATTTATCGTGAATCTTTAATTCAGCGCAAAGTTCCTACTGATTGGAAAAAAGGCGCAGGTGACTCCCGTTTGTAAGAAAGGTAAAAGAACTGACATTATTGCAGGCCAATATTGTAGACATCAGTTTCCTGTAGAATTTTGGAGCATATTTTCAGCTCGAATGTAATAAATTTCCTTGAGACGGAATAGATTTTTTCTATGACTCAGCACGGGTTTATGAAACATCGTTCGTGTGAAAGTCAGCTTGCCGGTTTCTCACATGACATTTTGCGAGCCATGGATGAAGGGCAACAGGCAGATTGTGTTTTTATAGATTTCAAATAGGCATTTGACGCGGTGCCACACTCCAGGCTGCTAACGAAGATACGAGCTTATGGAATAGGTTCACAGATTTGTGACTGGCTGGAAGACTTCCTAATAGAGCGCAGTGTGTTGTTCTCGACGGCGAGTGTTCATCAGAGATCAATGCGCGAGTGTCACAGAAATGCTCCGGGAACACAAAGGAGATCGCTGCAGGAAAGACGACCTTCTTTCAGAAAAATTCTGTTGAGGAAATTTATGGGGCTGGAATCTGAAGCTGAGAGCAGAACGATCTTCCTGCCGCGTACTTACATTTCGCTTAATGATCACAAGGACAAGAGAATTTAAGGGTCGTACGGAGGCATAACGGCATTCTTTTTTTCCTCGTTCTATTTGGAAGTGGAATAGGAAAGGAAATGCGTAGTAGTGGTACAGTGTACCCTCCGCCACGCACTTTACGGGGGATTGAGGAGTATAGATGTAGATGTAGAAGGCAGCTGCTCGCCACCAGTCCGTCTCGCCTTCTGCACCACAGAAGATGATGATGCTGCGCATTTTATACTCGCCGACAGTGGTGCCCATTCGTTTCGAGAGTCCAAGGACACGAAAGCGCGGCAGTAATTGCGATGGGAGCGAGACGCACTTGGGTTGAATTCCCAATCCAATCCGCAAATTGACCAAGCAGTTAATCTGCAAATAAACTGGCCGGATAATTCTGCATCGTCAGACTGCGCGCAACATAGTTGCTTCTGTGAGAAGTCTCCTGCGTGGCATCGTGCACTACAGATGTAAGAGAAGGGAATTTCCACTGCACTATTAATAAATAAAACAACAAAACATTAATCACAGACGACGATTTGTAAAAGCATTAGAAACACCGTGACAGAAAATTGCGTTCTACCTACAAGGAAACGATCTATTCAGAAATATCACCGATTCAAACAATATTTACCGAAAGGAAATCAAATTTTCAAATGTTTGTAAAGCTGTTGCTGTGGTCTTCAGGTCGGAGACTTTTAAACAGTTCTCCACCCTACTCTATCCTGATCAAGCCTCATCATCTCCTCATAAGAAAACCCACATCAATTTGAATCTGTTTTCTGTATTCGTCTCTTGGTTTCGCTCAAACAATTTTACCCCACAAACTTCCCTCCATTGCTAAATTTCATATTACTTGATGTCTAACAATGAGACTACATGGGTAACGGATTTCAGAAGTTCTCTATATTTATAATACGCGAAGTACAGAACTTAAGCAACAATTAACCAAACCCATTCGATGCAACACCCAAAAATTCTCGAGAAAATCGACTTTGCAGTTTTGCAAAGTACACGTAAGTAGCAATAATTAAAACAGTTGCAACATCTGTCGGTGTAGCTCAGGTGATAGCATTCTGGCGTCACAACCATAGAGTCGGTGGTTCGAATCCAAATGACATATTTTTTCGTTTTCGAACTGTTATATAAAACATTTTGGGATCCTAATTCCACGTGTTCTGCTAGTATTTGTTTATGTGTATGTAGATGTGATGAAAACTTTTCGTCCCGTTAAACGATGGTTGACTTAATTATATCCATAATGGATGTGAGGTCGCGGTTATATTACTTAATTTTTTTGTCAAGTAGGCTCAACCACAGAAATCGTGTGAAAACACTAAACGCGTCATATTTTACACGATTTCTGTGGTTGAGCCTAGTTGACAAAATAATTAATGATGGTTGAGTAGGTTAGCTGCTTGGAAAGTCATTAATAGCTATGGAGATGACTTTCTAAAAACAATGTCGTAGCTCTTCACAAACTGAACAATCAAAGACTAGTGTCGTCAACTAATGGTGAAGCCAATACTGTAAAATATGTAACTTATGTTTTCTTTATTGAAACCATCATTGTAAACAACCTTCTATAAAATACAGAAAATTAAGAATAAGCAAAAACTTTTCGTTAGATATTAAAATTAATTAGATATAACAAATTAAAACTGTGTAAGCATTCGTACACGATGAAAATAAGAAAAAAAAATAAAAAAATCTTTCACGACAAGATTCGAACCAGCGAACTCAGTGTTGAAAAACCAGAACACTACCACCTCAACAACACCGACAGAGTTAACAGTATTAGTGCGTACTTGCGAAACTTCAAAGTAGATTTTCTCGAGAAGTTTTTAGAGTTGCGTCGAATGGCTTTGGCTTATTGTTATTTGAGTTCTGATTTTCACGTACCATAAATATTACAAAATTCCAAAATCCGATAGCCATGTGCTCTGCTTGTAAGAACGTGTCCTAATAATCGAATTCTTTAGGCATGGCATGCCAGAAATTCCTTTTCTCCTCATTTATGTTCAGTACGTCCTCATTAGTTACATAATCTACCCACCAAATCTTGAGCATTCTTCTGTAGCACCATATTTCAAAAGCTTCTATCCCCTTCCTGCCCGAACCGCTTGTAGTCCGTGTTTCACTACCGTACAAAGCAACACTCCACATAAATGCCTTCATAAAAGCCTTCCTTACTCTTAAATTAATATTCGATGTTCGCAAATTTCTCCTTTTCAAAAACGCTTTTCTTCCCATTACCATTTTACAGTTAATATCCCCTGTATTGCGACGATCATAAATTATTTCACTGCGCAAGTAACAAAACTCATCTAACACCCTTATTTTTTCGTTACCGAATCTAATTACTTCAGTATCGCCTGCTGTTCTTAGACTGCATCAATTGACCCTTGTTTTTCTCTTGTTAAAGTTCATCTTATACGGTACTTTCAACACACTGTAAATTCCGTTCAATTACTCTTCCAGATCTTTTGCTGTGACTCACAAAATTACAATGTCATGAGAAAAACGCAATGATTTTTATGTCTTCACCCTTCTCCTTGTTTTCCTTCACAAGTTGCGCAATGTACAAACTGAATAACAGTGTCTTACTCCCTTCCCAACCAATGCTTCCCTTTTATGCCCTTCGACTCTAATATCTGCGGTCTAGCTTTTGTACAATTTGTAAATAACCCCGCGTTTCCAATACCCCTGATGACTTCAGTATTTCAAAGAGTGTATTCCAATCAACACTGTTAAATGCATTCACCAAATATACAGAAGCTAGATATGTAGGTTTGCCTTTCGTTAAAGCAGTGGTCATCGTCACTAGACTTACAAAATACTTAAACTTATGCTAAGGACAACACACACACACACACACACACACACACACACATGCCGGAGGGAGGAAATCCGAACATTATGTCTTTTAACCCTTCCTGATAAACGAAAGGTTGCTTCGTCTGAGAATAATCATCTTTTCGGGATGCTGGCTGGCATCCATACAATATGCTGCAGCATATTCGCAGCAAATTGTCGGCGTGGTTTGTCGTTGCAGAATTTGCACTTTATAAGCACAAATAAGAAGACGTTGATGAACTACACGATACAGTGTTCGGGGTACATCAGGTTGCCTAGATTGACGAATTGACTTACGTGGGCTACAGAGAAACGTTTGTCTGCTGTACTCCAATGTCTCTTCTAAAACTCCGTAACATGCACCGCCAGAATGTTTCAGAACACCTCCTGTTTCCAGAAAATTCCTATACCCATCCTTCATTGTGTACACATCAGGTGGATCACATTCATAGACACGCCATGTTTCACGGTTTCGAAACCGCCGTGTTACGTTCCGTTCGGTTTCGGATCACATTCGCTGTCGATACCGAAACCGTTTCGTCCTGTAAGTTGCACTGTTTCAAAACAGCGGTGTTTCAGACAAACAATGCAGTAAGGCGGAACCGACGAAGTGTATCGAAATAGTGGTGTTTCACTTTGCAGAAGCTCAGCACAGATACACATTCAACTAAATACTACACGAAAAGAGTGTCAAAAACTAATGGATAGACGTGGGTCTGCAGCTTAAGATTACTGAAATCAAGATCGGTTTCTGAAGTGACTGCTGTATTCCGAAATGACATAATGTCTGCTTTATAAACGCAAATTACAATCAAAACAACGCCCACTACTTGCATTGAAATTTCAAGCAAAATTCTAGGTTTATCTGCCCCTTTACGTTAATCATATGAAAAAATACGATGAAGCCTATAACTTCTTTAAAGAAGATAACAAAATAAAATACGAGGAACAACATAAACCCTAAAACTACATATGATAAATCTAACATAATGTGCCGCATTTGACGTATCTCGTTTTTAGTTCTATATGCGTATTATGAAAGTTTGGATGGTAAATGAAACTGAGAATTAAAGATATTTACAAAACTCGAATTTTAAAATAAGGTTTATATCAGTAAAGCATCCAGCAGTGCGATACCAATGTATAAAAAACGTGACCCTTTCCAAAACATTTGCTCAATAAATTTAGTATTACAACACGCCTTTTCATTATCACATGTAGGTGAGCACACACAACACGTATCGAAATTAGATATGAAAATAGACGAAAGCAAAATGTATTAGTTATAGCTACCTAGTATGTTAGACACAAAAACGTCAGTCCTCGGCTAATGCGATAGCACGAACGTCATTGTTGCGAAAGCGGTGTATTTGTTACAGGGCTTCTTCGACCATAGATACTAGCCGACCGGACAAATAACAGAGCGGCTATACACATGACGTGGTTCAAACATAGGATCACGAGACTGTTGGCAAACAATAGTCGGATATAATAAACAATTCCGCAGTTTTCAGTAAATGCCGTCATTACAATTAATAATACTTTCATTTGAAATTTAAAGTTACTTCCCTTCACAAAAAGCTCTGTACAATCCGTATAATCCTAGGCAAAGCTGTATAGTACCACGTGACTATTGGCAAAACAATAGTTTAGCTGTAGAGATGTTGGTGCCATGAACAGTCTAACAGTATCTACGGTCGAAGGTACACGGTTAAAATTTCGCCTGCATGGTTATGTTGGCAACATCAACAAAAAGGCAGAAAATCTTTGCAACGATGTTAATATCCTTAGAAAACCACATAGAATGATTTGATTGGTGTGTCGTCCAGACAATGAAGTAAATAAATAATGCTGTTCGTGCTCTACGATCCACACAGTGTTACGAAACCTCACATTGTACTGTTTCAACTGTTCTGAAACCGTCAGATGTTTCTGTTTTCCCATCTCTACCGACCATGCTGCACTCTGACGACGATACTTGGCACTTCTGACGCGGGAATATAAATTTTTTGAGACGCTCTACAATGTCACAGAATAAGGAGTATACAGAAAGGAAACTCCCGCTGCAGTCTGTCGTCCAAAATTTAGTGCGCATGCGCGGAATCGGCTATCTTGAAAAGCAGTAAACGTGTGATCACTCCCTACTCTGTGGCGTGGTAATGCGCCGTCTTTGTTTGTTAATTCTGTATTTTAACTACCTGGATCGCATAAAAGTAAACAAGTATTTGGTACAGTGAAAAGAAAGAACTGTGTGTCAGTGGTTGGAGCTGTTCCGTTTTTATTATGAGCAGCAATAAAAGAAAACTGGGCCGATGGTGTTCAACACCTAATTGCCGCAATAATTCGAATACAAATAAGGATACAAGTTTCTTCACCTACCCAAAAGATGCTGAGCAGTAAGTGAACGTCGCTATATGTGTAGTCAAAGTTAAATGTTCTCAGTTTCGAATGAGAGTAATGTGTGCACAATTATTAAAAGTAGCCCTGCTTCTTCTCTTGACGATAACTCTCGCTGTTGCTGTTGCTTCAGCAGGTCAACAGCATCGAAATGTTGAAAGTACATTTATATTTTGTAAGTTTAACGTTGCAGGGAATAATATAAAATGACTGACAAAGGATAGTACGTAAGTAGGCAGGTAAAATTTTACTTACGGCATTGGAGGCGTAGTGTGCTAATGTTGGCAACGAAGCTCTTCGGATACTCAAACAAATAGATTAAGGGGAATAATTATTTTATTCTGTTCCTGTTCTGTGGTTGACAGATTTCTCTATATGCCCTTCTCTGATCAGTAAATTAATGATACTCCTAAAGCAAATACAACTTTTATATATGCACAGACGTCATTAGTTCTGTGTAATCACGTTGTACTGCTAAGTCTGACTCAATATTTTGTGCGAATTTATTCGTGTCAAATAAAACCTGGCAGTTGTAAAGACACTTTCTTGTTTATAGCTAATTTCCCATACATAACTCCGCGTTATTTGGAATTTTTCTAAGATCATCGATTCCACTGTACATTTTCGTAGTTGTATTAAAATTTAGGCCTATTTTTTTTTTTTTCGTTGGATTACAATTAGGTGCAAGAAGATGACACAAAATAGATGAAAGCCGTTTCCTTTCGTAAAGTCGGTGCGATTAGCTGCAGCTCGTAAAAAGTCCATCTCCAGCCAAAATACTAAGTGGCTATAGTTCCGCGTTTACTGCTTTTCAATATGGCGTCGAGCGCAACGCTTGGTAACATACAGATCAAAGGCGCTGCCCCCAGCTTTCCCTTCTGTATGCTCCCTATTCTGTGACAATGTGGTGCATCTCCAATGTCGTATTACTGTTGTTTCCCTTTACTGAGACTTTGAAATCAGGGCGGTTTGCATGGGACACCTTTTATTACAACACCTTCCAGCATCTGCGACTAAAACACGAACGTTAAAAAACGTCACAGAAATGTTAACTTTTGATATTATTTCTACTACCTACAATCATATAAATACGCTAACACGAAAATTGTGGTACAGATTACTAATTTATTCGTACAAGAATGTCAATGGAAGTTACATAATTCGAAAGATTGTTTATCTTATATTTCACGAATATAAATATTGTGTGCATTTAGCCGTTAAAAGTGGGCCGTGGAGGTTCGAGTCCTCCCTGGGGCATGGGTGTGTGTGTTGTCCTTAGGTTTAGTTTACCTAGGTTTAAGTAGTTTGTAAGCTACGGACTGATGACCACGCAGTTTGGTCCGATTGATTTACAAAGCCGGCCGCGGTGGCCGAGGGGACTGAGGCGCTTCAGTCACGGTCTGCACGGCCACTACGGGCGGGGGTTCGAATCCCCCCTCGGGCATGGATATTTGTGCCGTCCTAGTTCGTAAGTAGTTCATAAGTAGTTGGTAAGTTTAGGAACTGATGACCCCGTAGTTAAGTCCCATAAGCTTTACAAACATTTGAACATTTTGAGATTTACAAACATTTGATTTGATTAAAATTGGTAAAAGAGAAATTTTCCTATCTACAGCTTGGATCAACTTCTACATTCTCCAACAATCAGCTCACTGATTGGTTATTCGCCTCGGCCGAAGACGCTGTAATGCAGCGCATCTGCAGTATTAAAATAAGTGAATATCGAAACATGGAGTGCTCCCAGCTCACTTTCTTGTGCCGTTGAAATGCTGCATTTTCACAGTGATTAAGAGTGGTTAAAGGAAATGGATGTTTTCATATGAATGCCGAAATAAAGGATGATGCGGCGGGAGAGGCATCTAGCGGTGCTCGGGTGGAACTACGAAGTCGAGAATGCCGATATAAATAATGATGCGCCGGCAGAGGCATGTAGCGGTACACGGGTGGAGGTACGAAGTCGACATGTTGTCAGCTCTGGAATTCTGAATATCGCAGTATCGAAATAACATTATTTCTTGGCGTTGTATAAATATAAGAAAACCGAAATTGTAGTTCCATTTCAAATATTAGGCTAATGAAATTATATAATTCGAAAATGGCATGAGCAGTATATACTTCCGTATTTATTTGTTGTTATTGTGTCAGGCATTTTCCTTAACACGTTTCATACCTCCCAGTGCCGGTTAAATTTTACCAAATATCCCAGCGGCCTCCTATGGTAATGTTGGCAACGGATGCTGAATAGTGAGAATCCTGTGAGACTTCATTTTAGCTAATCGCTTGACAACGCTGATGTTTTCTGGAAACAGGAAGTGTTCTGAAACATTCTGGCAGTGCACGTTACGGAGTTTTAGAACAGACATTGGAGTACAGCAGACAAACATTTCTCTGTAGCCCACGTAAGTCAATTCGTCAATCTAGGCAAACTGATGTACCTCGAACAACACTGTATCGTGTAGTTCACCAACGTCTTCTTAATTGTGCTTATAAAGTGCAAATTCTGCAACATATGACGTCGAACGACAAACCACGCCGACAATTTGCTGCGAATATGCTGCAGCATATTGTATGGTTGCCAGCATCCCGGAAAGATGATTATTCTCAGACGAGGCAACCTTTCGTTTATCAGGAAGAGTTAAAAGACATAATGTTCGGATTTCCTCCCTCCGGCATGTGTGTGTGTGTGTGTGTGTGTGTGTGTGTGTGTGTTGTCCTTAGCATAAGTTTAAGTATTTTCTAAGTCTTACGAGGGCAATTATTTTTACTGAGCGGACAAGGGTACAAACAAGAACCTGTCAGCCATAAAGCAGGAATAGCATTATTTGTTTACTTCATGGTCTGTTTGTTGTTTGTTAAGCTTACGGGACTTAACTATGGGGTTATCAGTCCCTAAACTTACAATTTACTTATCAACTAGCTTATCCTAAGGACGGCACAAATATCCATGCCCGAGGGGGGATTCGAATCCCCGACCGTAGTGGCCGTGCAGACCGTGACTGAAGCGCCTCAGTCCCCTCGGCCATCATGGTCTGTACGATACACTAATCGAGTCATTCTATGTGGTTCGAACAAATGGGCAAAGATTTTCTATCGTGTTATTGATGTTCCCAACATAATCACGCGAGGCCGCCGATATGATACGTAAATGTTTACCCACAGTGACCATTGTTAACAGAATTGGTCGATTTTCGACCACAGGCAATACTAGTCTGCAGTCAGGCTGCGTGCCAATTCTATGGCTCACAGCAATATGAATGTAAGCAGAAAGGCGTCTCGTTTCGCAGCCAACACGCGGAACAGATTTTGTTGGGAGCGAAGCGTAAAAAAAAAAAAAAAAAAAAAAAAAAAAAAAAAAAAAAAAAAAAAAAAAAAAAAAAAAAAGAAGAAGAAGAAAGAAATTCGAGTTAGCTTGTTCTAATATTCTCGAATGTCAAGTCGATCGCGAGACCAACGGACTGGACGTCAACAGGGCGCACAACAAGTTTCTCCGATGGCAAGAAATTAGTGTTGTCATGTCTGTGGAGGACACGTGATCGGGCCGAGGCAGCCACAATGTCACGGACGGCGACGTGGCGGAAACCGGGCGTCCCGCCGCTGCCTGCATCTCTAATGTGCCGTGTTTTGTCAACATGGCCGCCGGTCGCGCGCCCGAGCTTAATCGCAATTACGACACGCTGCCGCCCGCCTTGTTTATGACGGATAAGGCGAGGCCTAAAGCGCCTCATTAATATAAATTTCTCGCGGCGATACCATCTAGCGAACGGCAAACAAGGCCTAGTAACGTGCGACCCTCAGACGCCTAATTAAAAACAAATTCCCCGCGAAAACCGGTAGGTTGATTAAATTCCAACACACACACACGCTCTCTCTCTCTCTCTCTCTCTCTTTCCGAGGGAATGAAATCAAAATCTGTTGACGAACGATTACCTGAGAGCTACGAGACGTATAAATCTCTCGGCGTCTCTCCCGTTCCGAGAGCTGTGTAGTGAAGGACATCTTGTACGCAAGTATTTTTTAAATAGATCGTGGTGATAAGACCGAACAGCGAGAAAAAAAAGGATGCTGACACGGCGAAAAAACTTCATTAAAATATATTAAATAAATACGGCATCCTTAACCTAGCACGGATTTTATGTCGTTTCTTCTTTTTTTCCTCCCGTTTTTCGAAGAAAGAGAGAGAGAGAGATCAACGACGGCGCGGCGCTTACGAGCCGCAGTTTCGGACATTCCGGCGTCGGTTAATTGGGTAATACGGCGCCCGTATCGGCGCCGCTCATCGGGCTGGGCGCACTGCGCATGCGCGCCGCCGACCAATCGGACGATCTCGCGATCTCGCGCCGCTGCTGCCCTCTCATTAACGGCGGCCGATCACCGGAGATCTGAATGCAGCGGGACACTCGGGCCCGGAATTCTCCTGTACAAAAGGAACGCAGCGGAGGAAAAAAACAAAATAGGGAACGGCAGGAAAATACGCCGTAAGCGCCGAGAAGGGTCTTTATAGACGAGACAGAACGATAAAGAGATGTCTTTCGTGAGGACCGCTTGCCTCTCGTAAACTTTTTGTGGTTCCCGCCCGATAGCCCAGTTTCGAAGAAATCGTCTGACCGTACTTGCGCGAGCAGGTCCATCAAAGACAGGTAATATGTTGCTAAACTCCTTACGAAGTGTACGCCTTGATAATGGAGAACGATCGTTGCAAAATGGTGCCAGCAACCATATTGTCTTTGTGTATTTACGGTCTCTGCAGTGATCTGGAAACCACTGCCTGCCTCTAATATTGCCATGTTACTCCTGGCCTTTCTAGTGCTTCTGCTAAATAAATGGCAACTAATGCGACGCGGTAATCGTGTGCTCTTGATATGACCTGATTATACTTGCAAAAGAGAATCTAGTCGTCACTTCGAATATAGAGTAATCGAAGCGAATCGGGAGGATGTAGGTAAAAAGGAAGGACAAGCAAGCATTTTCTGTATCAACAACACGATTTTGCAACAATCTTTCGCAAAATATTTGTTGAATCGAATCTACCTCAAACTTCAAGATATAGTTATGACCCATCTTTTGTTACATCCCAATCGTCATTCCCTACTACCCCACAACTTTTCCTTGTTTATATATATATGAGGCGTCTGTTCTTTCATACATGCCCGAAAGAACAGACGCCACATGCATATATAATTCCGATGATCGTCAATGATCCTTTCTTCAATACGGAGGCACTCCTAGGCCCTTACTCTTATGGGAATTAGTTTACAATAACTACGAGTTTGAGTTCTAGAGGGCAGGGGTAAGGCTGAGAATTTGATGGGAGGCGTAGTTGAGTAATTCCGTGCAGGTGTGCTAATCGCTGTGTCCACAGAGGTGTCTAGAAAGCAGGAGATCCGGATTCTAGTCCCGGCTGGGTACATATTTCCAACTTCACCCATTCGCAGTTAATATCATACATTCTGAGAATATTTTCCCTTTTCATTCTTTTTTCTTTGATTATACTATACATGGCCTTATATGTGCTACACTGATCTAGATACTTGTAAATACCTTTGTTTTGTTTTTAGTATTAGTACCTACTATTGATTAGTGAGAATTTTTGAGTGTGTTATTTCCTGGTCAGATGTAAGTGTCTTGCGGTCCTAATCTCTACTAAATAAGCAATAAATGATGTTATTTTATTTCCATGTGGCTACTTATTAGCGAGCTATTCATCTTACGTTTGGTATTGACATTACAAATCATGCCTCTGCCCATAGCTGAAAGCCGAAATGAATGAAGTTGAGAGGAGGCCTTTATCTTGCTGTGGAGCAGGGATTCACAAACCTTCTTTGAGTCAGGGAGGAGCTTTAAAAAGTCGCAAATATATACTGCATTAGGTAAATAAGTTATATATTACCCACGAAGCAAGAGAGTTTCACAACGTAAGCGTGAAACTTAATTTTATTGTATCCACCAATTTCACATTACACAGTACTTGATGCACAAAGATAAAGCCGTAACAAAACTCATCATCATTAGAGACTGATTATGCCTTTCAGCGTTCAGTCTGGAGCATAGTACCTCTAATAAAATTCCTCCATGATCCCCTATTCAATGCTAACATAGATGCCTCGTCTGATGTTATGCCTTTTACTTCAAAATCATTCTTCACCGAATGCAAGTACTTTCTTCTTGGTCTATCTCGACTCCTCTTACCCTCCGCTGGCGAACTCATGAGTCTAACAAAACTGAAGTAATAAAAAAATATGGGAGAATGAATTTAACAAAACACATCCACAATTTAATTCACACACAGATAAACAGATGAAACTGCCTGGTAGATTAAAATTGTGGGCCGGAACCGGGATTCTAAACTGGAACCTTTGCCTTTCGCGGCCAAGAACTCTACCGTCTGAGCCATCCCGGCACGCATCACGATCCTGAACTTCACAGAAGTTCTCCTACGAACCTTGCAGGAATAGCACTCCTGGAAGAGAGGCTACCAATGGTGAAGCATTTAATCGAAATAGCGAATTGTGTAGAACACAATATATTACTGTACTGTGTTCCACATGTATATTTATTCTTTAACGATCACACACATTAGCACCACAGATGAAACTCAGTAGCTACAATTGTCGATCAGTTAGTAATGCTTGTAACGGTCAAGTGGTATGGAACAAGACGCCGAATTCAGGAGTACAAATCCTTCATCATGGACGCAGGAACTTGTCTAATGCAAGCAACAGATGACAAAGGCATCATGACAATGGTGTACCAAACAACATGTGGCATGTATAGTGCCATAGCAATTCTATCTTAAAATGTACAAACATCAGATGTCCAACACATTAAGTCCATTGTGTTCCAAACAACATGTGAAATGTACAGTGCTGTACCAGTTTTTAATTTGCATTTTGTAATAAGTATTTTATTAGTTGGATGAAGTAACGTTTGATCATTTGAAAATGGCAACATAGCTTGCAGAAACTAATAATGAAATACAGTATATGAGTAATTTATGTATGCGATCTTGGTTCTGTTTTTTTTATTGAAGTCATCACATTTAAAAATATTTTAGGATCGCTCTCCAGATCGACTATATCGGCTAATAGTATTTTAAAACATCGTTATAAGCTTTATCTTGCCAAGACCTACATGGGTAATGGACTCGTCTCCAAACAGTTCCATCACTTCATTGTTCCACCAGACGATTCAACTTTTTTGTCACATAATTCGGGGTTTGCAACTTTTACAAAATTAATACTGCTGATTCTCAGAATTAAGATGCTGATAATACGTATCTTTTTCTTATCGTTTCTTCTACCTAGTCATTGCTCAGTCTCAAATGACAGGTCAGACAAAGCTACAATGGAACATAAATGTACAGATATCTTTTCTCGTCGACATTACTGAAATGTGTCCAATTCTAAACAATCACAGTAAGCACATCCCCGCAGCAAACGCGGAGCAAACTCATGCGTAGTGCAAAGCACCGCACGTCCGACCTCCACCGCGTCCGCCGGAAGACTGACACATTCAGCCGTGGAGACAGACACAAGCAAGTTGCTAAGGCCGGTATTACACTATCAAATTATTGGACAAGGAATTGGACGAAAAAATTGGATGAAATATTCGTCCTATTCTTTGACAAAGATATTGGATAAAACGCTATAGGGGATATTACACTAGCATCCAATATTTTGTCAAAGATGATTCGAAATGGCAGTGTTATGGTCAGCTGTTGCTTATACTACAGTTGCGTTGTGTCTGCATTTAGAAGGAGGGAAAAATGAAAAGTAAACTTACTTGGATGAAACCGTGGATGGCACGTTGAGATAAATAAGTGTTCAGTAAAATTTGTTACGGGAACGGGAGGATTTTCTTTTTTTTATGTCGTCGGGAGGACAGCCGGGCCGTAATTCACAGTTGATTATTTTGTAGCTCACCATTCTTCACAATTTGCAATGAACAGAAAAGGCTGACGCAAACAGTGTAAACGAATATGATTGTAGGTTGATAAAGTTTCATTAAATAGCACTGACAAAAAGCAAAATCTGTTTATTATGACGTTCAAATGTTTCAAATGTTTGTATAGCTTAAGGGACTTAACTACGGGGTCATCAGTCCCTAAACTTACAAACTACTTACAAACTAGCTAATACTAAAGACGGCACAAATATCCATGCCCGAGGGGGGATTCGAACCCCCGACCGTAGTGGCCGTGCAGACCGTGACTGGAGCGCCTCAGTCCCCTCGGCCACCGCGGTCGGCATTATGACGTTATTTAAAATGTAAGGAGGAGGGGGGAGGGCAAACAAAGCTGATAAAGTAAGTAGGTTCTATTTATTTCCTTACAATAATTGTCTGACTTGTTCAAATGTATATATTTTCGCTTGCAAACAGATGTTACAGTTACCAGCACTTAGCACACCAAGTTGACGAATCCCGGCCCGGCACAAATTATCTTATGTTACCATTTGGTAAAATTTGTACGCCTATACAGTGCAGCTGTTAAAAAAAACGTAATTGCGAATAATTTCTTCAAAAAAGAAAAAAATTAATTGTAAAGTCTGCTATAGCCGTAAATAAAATTTAGTGGTGTCACTTCTTCAGTTCCGATAGTATATTTTGACTTTTTACATCTTGGATTGTAACTCACACCCTCACTTTCATCGCAGGGTATTGGGCTAAGGGAATTGATATGACGGACAGTGTGAATTGGCCTTGTCGCGTGTTTATACAATGCCCACCTGATTTATACATTCCTGTCAGTTTTGGTTGTTGCTGGAAAACACTACACAGACTTGCCGCTAGTAGCCATGTTTACGAATACGAACGGTATGTCCGTTGCCTACGAGATAACAATTTCGAAGGCAACGCTTCCAAATAAAACAGCTCCGAGCGGTCACATTTCTCACTGCAGGAAACGAAAGAAGTGTTATTTCTTTGACCAAATCTATGCCGAGTCCTTAGATCTGATGAAATATTGGACGACATACTGAAAGGAGTACGCAAAATAGTTTTCACTTAATTTTTGCTTGTCATACAGCCTTCTGTTAAAAAAACCTAAGCTATAATTCTGTAGAAAACAAATTTATGTAATATTTTGTACCATTTCACTAATCGATATGACATACTGTACTCAATTTCATATATTTGCTGTAAACCAAAGACTTTGTTTTATCTTTGGAGTATGTCTTGCTCTCGTAGTTGTTGCGGTTAAAGAGTCGGTGTGTGACCTTCGTGAAGGCGAGTCGATGTCTGATTATGGTAGAGATGAGTCGATGAGTAGTCGTGGAACTGTCGGGTTTGTCTGTGTGTTAGACTCGAAGAGTAAAAATTCAGTTTTGAAAAGTCGCAGCCAAGTCTGCAGATTGACATTTTCTATGGAAATTAATTTGTCTCAAATAAGGTAATGTGTACTTTTCTATTGTTATGTCTGCTAGCCTGTATTTGAACTATTGTAATTGGTGTTTGTCTTTTTGCTAATGAATACTGTTTAATGCAGCTCGCATTTATCATTTAACCCTGAGTTATTTTCCAGTTCCTCGTTCCTTTCACCAGTTTGAATTGCGATCCGTTCTAATAATTGTTTTTTATGATGGTGTTGCATAATTATTGTGTTTGTAAAATTTATGTGCTAATTAGAACTGTTCAATGTAGGGATTTTGTCATAATAAATTGGTCTATTAATGAGAGCAGGAAGTAGTTTCTTCATAAATCCAGTAAAGTTCATAGTTAGAGATTTTCTCACTCTTAATGAAAGTCCAGATTATTAAGTCAGTTAATGTTAGCAACAGTTAAAGTGATATGTCTTATCTGAAATGAAGTAGATTACGTAAAGAGTAAGAAATATTTTCAGTGAGTGATACTTGAAATCTTTACCAGATTTGTAGGACATTTTTATTACGTTGAATCAGTATGGTAATTATTGTTCAGATAGCACATTATCAAGTGCAGTAATTTTTGGTATCTACTTAATATCAAATATCTTTGCTTGGCATCCTGTCAATTCAAGTAACAAAATAATCACTGTAGTAGCACGCTCTTTGTGTTGGCTCTCGCAGTCGAATTGTGCTTGTATACTCTGGCTTCTGGTATATGCTGCATGTTAATAGATCTGAACATTTCATTTGCTCGCATTGCTTCTCACACACGAGATTAATGTATAGACCAATTACGAGTTTTAATTATTGTCAACTTATTAACTGCTGTACAATTTAAAGTGTTATCCGTTGCGCATCAAACAATACCACATTTACGTAAGATGATTGCCTTCCATGTCAGTTGCAATTTATTCTACAGGGCAAAAGCAGGTACTAAGTTTCATTGCTTAGTCAAATTATTTTGTAACCAAAACCACAACAGAACATTTATTTGGGAATTTTAGCGGAGACGGTCTCTTATCAAAACCAGTGACATGCTCGCCCCACAAACACATACTACTTTTCATTTCAAACAAACACACTACTTTTAATACTCATTACACTACGTCCAATATTTCTTTACCCAATAATTTGATAGTGTAATACCGACCTAAATATTAATCCATACTACTTTCCACACGCCCATCAAGGACGAAAAAGTCGCTATATACAGACCTTTGAGACATTTATTTCTTAAAAGCTCAGTACGGAAGCGAAAAGCACCTCTACCGTTTCGAGGACTGGGCTCACAATTACAGGCAGTTTTCTCACGCTTCATTTGCGCAGCGGGGAGTAATGTAGGTCAGTAATCCGTGCTGTAACGTGTCCCACGGGAGTTGTTATAAGCTTCTAATGGCAGGCCGGCCAGTAAATTGCGCAGCACGGGAGCGAAAGACGGGGCGTGAAATAATTGCTTATTAGGCGCCGACCGGCTCCCCCCTCCACTCCACTCCCCCCCCCCCCCCCCACACGTCTCGCGTGATTATTTCCGTGTCCTTGGCACGCGCGCCGATCGCTACCCGTAGCGCTGCGGTGGCCCAGCAGGCACGTAATCTGTAACCCGGCAGTACGCCGCTTCTTATTGGCGAACAAAGAAAAAAAGAGTTGAGACAGTCCGCGCTGCGAAGGATATGTTCTCCGTGTCAGAGACCATGTGCACTGCCTTCCTGAAATCGAGGCCGTAGCATAGCTTTGATGACGTCATGAATTGAGTCGGCGCCGGGCGGCTGATTCGTAAGCAGATGTGTGTTTTGACGCCTTGAATACCTCTCTTATGTTTGTAATTCTTAGAATATGTTACTCGACAAAGCCAAGTGGTAATCTCACGGCGGTGGCAGCACAGTCGTGTTTACGCCGGTGAAACAGAGAGAGGGGGGAGCAGTATGGCGTATATGTACTCTCCAGTATTCTTGTAAGTGGGCCGCTGCTTGCTTGTTAAAAATCCCATTCTATACGAGACGTGCAACACGCCAAGGAAGTCGTTGTCAGCTGCAGCGCCCCTTGCGATAGACGAACTGCAAAAAAGCGTTGCCGGCCGCGGTGGCCGAGGAGACTGAGGCGCTCCAGTCACGGTCAGCACGGGGTTCGAATCCCCCCTCGGGCATGGATATTTGTGCCGTCTTTAGTCTTAACTAGTTAATAAGTAGTTTGTAAGCTTAGGGACTGATGATCCCGTAGTTAAGTCCAATAAGTTGTACAAAAAAGCGTTCAAATGGTACGCATTTGTTGAGTCGTCTGCTTCGCGCTTCTACTTCGTTTGTTGTCAACTTACAGTAAGTGAATCGCCGCGTTAACTTCACTTATCTAAATTGTATGATATGTTGTGATTGTGGTGTCGCACAAGTCTAAAGTGCGCGCCACCTACTTTCGCCGCGCGCCGCCATGCACGCACGGCGCGGCGTTCTTACGACGTCAGCCACGAGCGCCCTCTGCTACAACTCCGCTCGTGGCCACCACTGAACGACATCGTTCACTTGGAACTGAGATAGGAACCAGTTAACACTTCGGAATCAGATAGGCACCAGTGAAGACTTGGCTATCGGACAGGCACTAGGCAGTCCTCTAGCTCAACTATGTATCAGCATTCTGCAGTAATGAGCTATGTAAAAGTTAAGTATTACTAAGTCTCTAAGAAATATAGATCTCGTTCTAATTTAGTGTTTCTAGTTTCTGCTGTCCCACTGGCTGGTCACCTCCTACCTGCACAAGCGTGCATCCTTTATTCCTGTGTCGGTCTTTCTACTCGGCCACCGACACCTACGACGGAAACGAGACACAAAAGCGGCGACGAGGCTGGGACACAAAAGTGATGATTAAAACATTTGTGTTTAGACTGCCACTGTGAAACTGTATTTAATTGTTTTCGTGCAGTTCATGCGTAACTACGTCGCTCACATGTATTAACGTCCTCATTATAAAATTACATACTTCCAGCCCCTACGGTTTGAGGCGCCTATGTGTGTGATGAACAAGCTCAGGTGTCTATACATAGACCTTTCACTGTGATCAAGCTTCAAATAATGCTAACCAAAAACAAATATTTCATCTGTTAACTACAGCATGTTTCAGGATAGATGGCAAATATTTTAGAAGATGGTAATAAAGACGATTTGCAGTTAAAATTTCATATAACGGGGTACAGAGATACAGCTCTTGGTATGTACAACAAACTGATTTGGATGTTTCGACATTCTTTCGTCGGTTCTTGGTAGATAACCATATTGACTTTTATTTAAATAACCGGTTTTCGACGTAGTTTAAAGTCTGAAGCCGGCCGCGGTGGCCGAGGGGACTGAGGCGCTTCAGTCACGGTCTGCACGACCACTACGGTCGGGGGTTCGAATCCCCTCTCGGTCATGGGTATTTGTGCCGTCCTAGTTCGTAAGTAGTTTGTAAGTTTAGGGACTGATGACCCCGTAGTTAAGTCCCATAAGCCGTACAAACATTAGCACATTTTTTAAAGTCTGAAACGTCCTAGTAAGCCGAAAACCGGGTAACTAAGTGGAAATGAACGTGTAGAACATACACAAAGTTCTTCTTTTAAGAAAGTGTGACGTTTTACTACCAAGAACTGACGGATAAATCAGTGAAAATATCTTAATTTACATTTGCTCTACGTTTGTTTGGATTTCATATTAACAGCTATATCTCTGTATTCAATAAAAATTGTACACAGGTTAAATTAAATTTTTAATGCAATTCCTCTATAGAAAAATACTTACGACTGAGTCGAAAAATTACGTTCCTCTGAGCAGGAGACAAGTACACATTCTCAAACAAATTCCCGACTTGGCTTCGTTTGTCAGCTGGGTTCCCCATTCGGTCATCTGCGCATGCGCGAAGCACTTCCATACGCGTGAGAATAGGATCCATCCTATTCCGTCTACTAGCGATCGTATGCGTGCATCTTGTGCAAGTGGAAGCGTCTACACTGTGCGCGGACGGTGTGACCGTTGCATCATGGGTAATCTCGTAAGCTCTCAATTACCGTGTAGAAAGGGCTTTGCACGCAGCGCGTTTACACACGATTAATTTTGCGGAAGACTAAACCTAATTTCGAAATTCGAATGCAGAGTTCAATGCTGTGGTTAGATGTTAAGCCTGCATCGATTTTACAAATCTTTTCAATAGCGGTTTCCGAGTTTTTATTCTTTCCGGTTTTTATTCTTCTCAGATTATGAAAAAAATTGCGAGGCAATCATTGATTGAACGTTACTGCAGTCCTGGATAGAAGACGAAAAACCAAAGCCCCAGGTGAAGAACAGGGGGGCGGGGTGACCTAGGGAAACTAGTCCTCGCATAGACAGACTGATCACTAGGGAAGTAAGGAAACGCCCATTTTTGTCAACACCACGATTGAGAGCCATTTTGTTAAGCGACAAACATCAACCATCAACCTCAACGATTCAAAACGACTGAGATCTGCAAAGTTGAACAGGCGCATTGCGAGACAGAAGCGACAAGTTTCAAAAGCTAATGTTCGTAAAAGGTTGCTCGGAGAAATGAAGAGAAACCTAATATTTGGTGGAGGAACATCCTTTGGTCCGATGAATCGAAGTATAATAGATTTACCTCAGACGGAAAAGTCTATGTGGGCTGCCCACTAAACCAGGAATTTAATTAAAAATATTCCAGATGTTTGTAAATCTATCGGACTCAACTGTGTGGATATTAGTTCATAGCTTACAAACTACTTAAACTAAGGTAAACTAAACTAAGGACCGCGCTCCAATACATACAGCTAATCCGTCACGGCATGTGCTATTCGACAAGCCGGAGGTGAAAGGTGTGAAAAGTGACAGATAAATATCCTAGAACAGTGATGATTGAACGCACAACCTTTGGATTCATAGTCTTATCACCTTAGCACTGTGCTAACGAGCCCACACGAAAAATATATTATCAGAAGACAAATTAGTGCACTTTGAAAAACACGTCGATTTAGATTTGATGATGACAGATATCAGATGGGGGCTAGTAGGTGTAATGATAATGATTTCAAAGCCGTCAGCCAACAGATAGTGCATTGACATAGCTGCCAGATTGCCGTGTTTAATAGGGAATATTTAAAGTCAGAATGCATTGTGTGGTCTCAAGCAGTGGCGTAACTATGGGGGGGGGGATGAGGGGGATAGAACCCACCCCCCAGAAACCGAAAAAAAAAGGAAAGAGAAAAAAAAAAGAAAAGAAAAGAAAAGAAAAAAATCGTATAACAGCAATCTGGTAAAGGTAAAGATTGGAAACTTAGGGCGTTTTACCATAAGCTTCCATTGGATGCAAATGAATTAGTTTCTTCAACAGGAGTGGTAGATTGTAGTCTTTCTGGAAACGGACTAAAATTTTGCTCGTCAAGCAGATCTATTCCCCCCCCCCCCCCCCCCCCAAAGCCAAGTCCTAGTTATGCCACTGGTCTCAAGTGTAAAGCAAAGAGGCACCATACTCATGTGTCCTACAGCCCATTTAACGAGTTTCAGAGAGGGCAAATTGCGACCTTTCGAATTGCGAGATGCTCCTTTAGGTTAATTTCTGGGCTGACTGCAATGGCCACGTGATTATTTTCACATCCATAGATGAGGTTCAAGACGTCCACACAGCACTGACAACCACCAAGGATGTCGGATTTTAAGAGAAGCAGTGGCAGATGGTAGTTACTAGGGTAAGAGCTTTGTGAACCCAGAAGTGTCAACACGAATGTTTCTTATCCATTTACTAGCGGTAAGACTGGGTACGTACACCTCTAGCACTACGCGGGAGTACCCGAGCGGTCTGGAGCGCCACGTTACGGATTGCGCGGCCTTCCACGTCAGAGGTTCGAATCCTCCCTCGGGAATGGATGTATGTGTTGTCCTTAGGTTAGTTTATCTTAGTTTAAGTAGTTTGTAAGACTGGGGACTGATGACCAACGTAATTTGGTCCCATAGAATTACAAAGATTTGAACAACTCTAGCCTGTATTTCACTCATGCCACAGATTCGACGTTCACGGATTGGTTGGCACCGTCAAAGGATCACTTCAAAATGAAATAGCGTGCTGTGGTCTTCAGCAAATAAAGCAGATTCTGCCTGAATGGAAGTGAATGGTCTTTTGTGGCTACGACGTGGAACTGACGAGTACTGTCTCGTAGCGTGCATTCATTCAAGGCACACTACAGTCGGAGTCACGTACGAAGGCGCCCCAGTTTTGAGCCGTTCTGCGCAAAGCCACCATTACTGCACTAACAGCCAATAATATTCATTTTCTAGGAGCCTGTCTGGCCTCGAGTTGCGCAATATTTCTCCCTCAGTCTCGACTGTTGGCGCTCGGCGTAGCTCCTCCCTTCCACGCCTCCCGTATCACTCCACTTCTATGTGCAGAAACGCCTTCTTACATGTCGCCAACTATTGTCTTACATAAGTAAAAATACAACATGGGCAACGTCTGTGAGACACAGATGAGTAATATGTTAACAACGTCAAAATGCACAAAAAATACATAGGACGAGCAATTGTTTGACATGAGAATGTGAGCATACGAAAAGAACCGAAAATGCAAATCCAGAAGTCAATAAACTAACCCACTGATGATTCTTTACAGTGAAAAGGGCGAAACGCACATGGAAAAAATAAATACATAGCAGCAAAATAAAGATATATTTTTTTCAAAAAACAAATAATTCGGTGCTGCTGCTGAAGATGGACACGTAACAAAATTAATTTATGTGGGAGATTAATAAATGATATACTGCCGAAAGAAGGGATTGGGCTCTTCATTCCAGGAAATAATAAGGGTTAACAAGATTTGAAGATAGCTTGCAACGTAGTCGTAACTTGTAATCATATTTTATAAATACTATCGCGATCTTGGTTATTAAATGTTTTGCAGATACTCTTCCTATATACGAAATAAATAAAAATAAATCGGAAATGGTTGCACCCTTGGCCCGAAAGCCAATGGTTTCCTTCTGGACGTCAGAGAAATAGTTTGATTTCTCTCAGTATGGCAAAGACTGCACTGTTTCTAGTGTCTCCCCGACACATTTACATACGCCCCACTACTAGTACTGTCACCTGCCGGCTGTCATTAGTTAATGGACGTTCATGCCGAATGTCTGCATCTCAATGGAGATTTAAATGAGCTACATATCATTAATCAAGCAGCGCGGCAAACACTATGCCGAGATTATCAGATCGTCGCTCTTACCTGAAAATTTAAAACGACTGGCAAGGACACACTATTACAATAAGACAATGGCGTCAAAGAGACGCCTTCCTAACAACTGCTCTTGTTAGAAGTATTAGCTCGTTCCTATATCATTAAATCGGCCCATCCTCCGCCTGTCTTTGTATCGTTTTTTCGTTTCTATTGTTGTCACTTCACATCTGATGTGTGCAATCAAAAAACGCACAGCAAAATCCGATAAACCCCAGCCAACAAGACGGAAAAACAGCACTGGGATGTGAGGAAGAGGCAATAACACCGTGAGTAGTACATCAATTTAAAGCCACATACTGTGCACAAAAAATATTTTAATCTATATATGCAAGACGAATTGTACAAATCTATGTATCATGTACAGAACCACAGAAGATGCTTTAAAATAAAATCAAAAAGCGTCTGGTGTAAAATAATTGCTTAATTGCAGCCAGCAAAAGACGGAAAACCTCTTATAGTTAAAATCATGTTTATGCCTTGAGCTGTGTGTTATGGCTCTTTATTAATCCAACAGTTTAACTTATTGTTAGCACTATCGGACAAAAAAGCAAACATCAGTTTTGATGTTTGCTTTTAATTACTGATAGTGCTTACAACAAATGAAACTGGTTGATTAATAAAGAGGCGTAACATACAGCTTGAGGTTTAAAAATAATTTATTCAAAATACGTAAAGGTTGTACGTAGCTGGACAACAGAGGACTGTACTGTCGTTTGTCTTCCACGCCCATGTTGGACAGAGCTAGGCCGACTAACTATTGAATTACGGAAGTCAAAAGAGGGGGACATTCCACAATTTTGGGAGACAGCTACATTTGCCGCGGTGGAGTAGCCGAGCGGTCTAAAGCGTCTCGCTGCGGAGTGCGCGGTTGCTCGCCGTGGAGGTTCGAGTCCTCCCTGGGGCATGGGTGTGTGTGTTTGTCCTTAGGTTAGTTAACCTAGGTTTAAGTAGTTTGTAAGCTACGGACTAATGACCACGCAATTTGGTCCGAAAGATTTACAAACATTTTGAAACAGCTGCAATTTTAATACTACAAAATTTTTAACAATTTCAATATCACTGTGTTGCCTGTTTTCCTATTTTTGACCAAGAATACTGTTACTAAGGTAATAACATAAATATATTTCCCTCACCTTCATTGTGCGATTTCGTTCCTAGTGTGAGAACTAAAGAGTCTAAATCTAAATGAAATGATAAAAAACTGAAATAATAAAATAAATGGGCCTTTTGTAGCCTGAATGTATGAAATTTGTATAAAATAATTGTAAACAGAAGAAAATATACATTTGTGGTACTTCTTCATTTTATCAGTTATATGAATAGCACATATTGCTGTAATGCGGTACTTAAAGTCGAAGAAATGTTAACTTTTGCAAGAAGTGCCAATAAATATAGTTTCAACTTCAGAAGCAATCTGTGCGTTCGAGAGGAAGACACTCCGAAAAATATATGGACCCGTATACAATACCACAGAAGGTAAATGGGAACGAAGAACAAAAGAAGTTTACCAGGGGTATGGGAAGCCACACATCGGCCGAATATTGGGGTAGAAGAGGGTACAATGGTTTGGGCACACAATACAAGTCGACGGATCCCTCCCAAACTGTGTTCTCCGTTCCCAACTTGCTGGAAGACGCCCAAAGGGACGACCGAAGATGCGATGGAGGGATCGGGTATTAGCAGTCTTCCTACAAGTGGAAAAGACAGCGGTAGAAGATGAGGCTGAGGACCGACAACTCTGGACTTCCATCTGAAAATAAATGTGTCCTCTATTGAGATTGCGACTGACTGATGTTTTATTTCTAATTTTGTTTTTATTTTTGTAATGTATACCTTTGCAATTTTTTGTATAATATGCAGTATGTATTCCTTTATAGCTGCATTTGTACTCTTTTTGTATTCTGCTGTAGGCCTTAAAGTCCCATGGATAAATGATGATGATGATATGAATAGCACTACTTCTAAATTTAAACCTCTAGTGTTATAACTAGTAAGTATAGAAATACCGGAAACCTCAACAGAAGTGAAAATATTACATCTCGCCTGAAACGATATTTATGGCCCTTATTGCACAAGTTAACATTTCTTCGTCTTTAAGTACCGCATTACAGCAATCTGTGCAACTCATGCCAAAATTTAATTTGATTTATTGCGAGAAAAATGACATTCCGCGGGGGACATTTGCAAAAAACACCAAAATGTGGTACGGTTGGTCACCGGCCTAGACGGAGCGAATGAAATAACAATGAAGAGGGAAATATTGCCAATAGCGTCCTACTACGGTAGTCAGACAGACTTCTCAACCAGTAAATACCACCCTGCAAGGAGTCGCATTGGCACACCTTGCCTCAAGTCGATGTGCTAGCTGGCCAGCCAGACGATAAACGCCGTACTGTTCTCTGGACGACCACAGCTGGGAAGCCGTGTCGCTCAAATATGCAATGTTCTGCACATCAAAGAGAGGCAGCGCGCCAAATTACACTCGACCACAATAGCCGCTTATGCCGAACAACGACTCCCCGTCGCTAAGGAAACCCTGGCTTGTATACTCCGTCCATAAATCACACGGCAATTCTCCTCTCACGCCAATTCCTCACACACAGCTCTCCCTTTAAAGTCAAGGCTTTCTTTTGTGGAAGAAAAGTATTTTCTTCTGCCCTTTATGTTATGCTTGATAATGGAGGCGAGGTTTAAGGAAATTCAAAAATCCTTCATGGGATAATTCGACAAAGAAAAGGCGTTCGACAATTTAGAATGGCGTCCTGAAAAGTAATGTCTACCATTTTCCTTTCATTCTTTTCTCGGTTCCGGTATCATATAAATACGTGAACACTAAAGAAGAGATTTTTAATATTAATTATACAAGGAGATTGGTGTAATATTATTCGAAAGATACTTTGCCGTGGATGCTGTCGTCATTGAATGACTGTAGGATGACTTGGACCAAATTTACAGGTGGTGTGAGAAATGGCAAGTAGCGCTAAATGTAAGTTGATGCAGATCAGTAAGAGAAACAATCCTGTAATGTTCTAATACTGCATTAGTGGTGTGCTGCTTGACAGAGTCGCGTCAATTAAATACCTAGTCGTAACGCTACACAGCGATACTAAATGAAACGAGCACATAAGGACAGTCGTGGGGAAGGCAAATGGTCGACTTCGTTTTACTGGGATGATTTTGGGAAGGTGTAATTCGTCTGTAAAGGAGATCGCATATAAAACCCTTGTACGACCCCGTCTTGAGTATTGCTCAAGTGTTGGGATCCCCACCAGATCGTTAATTTACACAACATTGTCGATGCAGAAGAACAGCGATCTATTTGGTACAATTAATAATACGAAAACAGTCTTGATCGCAAAAATTAACATATTTTATTGACCGGTTTCGACCTGATACAGGTCATCTTCGGAATAAAATGTACCCATGTGGCCAGTGCTGGACTCTGCTAGGCTGGGCTGTCCTGGTATTCTCCTGCCAGCTGGTAACGGGTAACTTTTAAAAGTTACCAGCTGGCAGGAGAACAGCCAGGACAGCCCAGCCTAGCCGAGTCCAGGACTGGCCACGTGGGCTACATTTTATTCCGAAGATGACCTGTATCAGGTCGAAACCGGTCAAAAAAACTGTTAATTTTTGCGATCAAGACTGTTTTTGTATTATTAATCCCACCAGATCGGTTTAAAAGGGGACATCAAGGCGGTTCAGAGGCGGGCGGTGAGGTTTATAACTGACAGATTTGATTAATGTGCGAGTCTTAACGAAATGCTTCGGTATCTCAACCGGGAGTCGCTGGAGGGGAGGCGACGTTCTTTTTTAGAAGCACTGTTGAAGAATTTTACAGGGCCGGAATCTGAGCAGGACTACAGAACGATTATACTGCCACCCACCTACATTTCGCGTAAAGACCCAAAGGATAAGAGTAGATAGATTATGAATTTTACGGGTGCATACAGGTTTTCATTTTGCTCTTGTCCTATATGGGAATGGAACAGGAAAGCAAGTAACTAGTGGTAGTACCCTCCGTCATGCGTCTTTGGGTGGATTGCGGAGTATGTATGTAGCTGTAGCGTCCATAAAACAAAAATCGTGTTTGTTTGTAGCTGTTAAGAGTGCTAAAAGGAAGTAGATGTTTTCATATTTGAAAGTCTTATGTTACATTTCGTATCACGCTCTAAAATAAGTAAACATCTAAAATTGAAGTGCTACAAACTTCTTCCCTGCGTGGCGATCGTACGGTAAAAATGTCGCACGAAGTTACTGGGGGTGTTCAAATGAAAAGGCACGAAACGTCTTAACAACCAAACCAGTTGAAATTTGAATATGCAGCTTTGGAATAACATAGTGCGACATCTACCGACGCGAAGTATGACTCGTCACATCCTCATACCAAATTCAAGGCGGTGCCCTCAGCAGGCAAGGTAATGCTCACCTTTTTCGACGTCCGAGGTCCGATATCGAATTCTTCGGGCACGGAAAAACCATTAACAGTGACTTGTACTGTGAGACACTTCGCAGCCTACCCAAGTCCATCAAGAGCAAACGGCGTGGGCTGCTCACGGGGGGAGTAGTTCTGCTCCATGATAAGGTGTGTCCACACGTCTCCAGGGTTACGCAAAGTATACTGGCCAAGTTCAAGTTGGAGCAGCTTGAGCATCCGTACTACAGCTCAGACATGTCGTCCACTGACTTCTATCTGTTTGGTTCGCAAAAGTAAATAAATAAAAATAAAAAATAAAATCTCGAAATGAAGTGCTTCAACTAGGACCACGAAGGACACATTAGAAGACTGACTCTTATGACAACCGCAGAACTTCTGGGAACAGGAAATCCTTCGGCTCGTTGTACAGTTTGATAGTTGTGCTCAGTGCTTTGTTGATTACTTCTCAATACAGACTTCAATTATACCCAAAGTGTCGTTTCGTACCTTCTCATCCGAGAACAACGGTTCATAAAACCCCATTCTAAAGACGTTCATATTTAAATGGTTCATTTTAAGTAACCGACCAACTACAGTGCCGCAACAGCTAGGTGAGAAAATACAATAAGTCTTTCGCTTCGTTCAGTGTGTACTGAAAATCATGAGCATTAGTACTTCTGCAAACATAAATTGTATGTGCTGCTATTAAAGTTTTCGCCATTAGGACAAGTTTGGAAAGCTCTGTTGTAGAAACTCATCAAACTGCAGAAGCAAGGCAAATATTTTTTAGCTAATGGTAGATTTTAGCCCAATTTCGGTATGCTTAATACATGAGGGAACCCTTTCAATCTTATATAAATACTTTCTAAGAGATTCTACATTTCTTTAATCGTCAATTAGCGACAGTAACTTCCTGTAGATAGCAATGACGTCATTGCACAACACGAGTGTTACTAACCATATCTGGTATGTTTGGGCCAGTTTAAAACGTTAATAGTAACTTCCTTGTGTGATCTTTAGAAACTTTCGTTGATGCTGAGTTTTCACCATCTAGGTAAAAATATAATATACTAAACGTATAAAATGCGGTGAGGAAGCACACATGAACTCAATGGAAATGCAAGAGAATTTCTTTCGTGTCCTGAAGAAATCCGTGAAGACAGCTACGCAACAATTGCGATTACCCATATAACAAATACAAAATAAAGGAGGTATTAGCAAAAACAATAAAAATGTGCAGAGAAAACTGCAGGCGGTTAAGTGACTGCAAATGAGGGCTGACGCTCTGGCAAGCAGGTAGGCATTTTGTGATAATTTCATGGCCATTACCGAGCAGGATGTAGAGTTCAAAGACTGGAATGTTGTAAACGGCTAGGCGATTATCAGCGTAGGATGGTTACTTGACGGAACTTAAATGTATGGGGAAAAAATCCTTGCAACTTTAGTTCCCATTAGAAGCTGTACAAAGCTTTTTATTTCTATTGAACTTATACGAGGACGAATCAACAAGTAATTTACACTTCCATGTTATGGCCATTTACTAAACCACATACGTATACATATAACGAATAAGACTATGAGGAAAGTGGCGGTGGTCTTCAATCCGGAGACTGGTTTGATGGAGCTCTCCACCCTATCCTGAGCAAGCCTCATAAGAACGGCACCCTACATCTATTTGAATCTGCTTACCGTATTCATCTCTTGGTATCCCCCTGCGGTTTTTACCCCACACCCCCCCCCCTACAATGCTAAATTCACTATTCCTTGATGTCTAAGAATGTGTCCTACGAATGGTTCCCTTCTTGTAGTCAAGGTAGGCCAGAAATTCGTTTTCTGTCCAATTCTGTTCAGTACCTCCTCATTAATTACACGATCCATCCACATAATCTTCAGCATTCTTCTGTAACACCACATTTCAAAAGCTTCTATGCTCTTCCTATCCGCACTGTTTATCGTGCATGTTTCACTCCCATACAAGGCAACACTCCACACATTTGCCTTCAGAAAGGACTTCCTTACAGTTAAATTAATGTTCGATGTTAAAAATTTCTCTTTTCCAAAAACGCATTTCTTCCCATTGCCATTCTGTATTTTATATCCGCCGTACTGCGACCATCGTATGTTATTTTACTGCCCAAGTAACAAAACTCATCTACCACCTTTATTGTTTCGTTACCTAATCGAATTCCTTCAGCATTGCCCGATTTTCTTATACTGCACTCCATTACCCTTGTTTTGTTCTTGTTACGGTTCATATTGTATGCACCTTTCAACACACTGTTCATCCCGTTCAACTACTCTTCCAGGTCCTTTGCAGTGAACAGAATTACAATGTCAGCGGCAAAACGCAATGCTTTTATTTCTTCACTCTGAACTTTAGTTCCTTCTCCAAATTTCTTCTAGCTTTTCTTCATAACTTGCTCATTGTACAAATTGAATAACATTGGAGAAAAGCTACAACCCTGTCTTACTCCCTTCCCAACCTCTTCATCCCTTTCATGCCCTTCAACTCTGATAACAGCTGTCTGGTTTTTGTACAATTTGTAAATAACCCTCCGTTCCCTATATTTTTACATTGGCAGTCTAAAGGTTTTATAGTCTTTTCACTATTTACTTCGCGTTATAATGATGGAGTGCCTTATTGTCTAATTCTCTTTAATTTTTCTTTTTTAAGCAGAAAATATCACAATGAGGAGAAAAGAATCCCATTTGGAAGTACTTTAATAAAAGTCCAATCTATTTATCTAAGCCTGTTCGCCTCTCATCTCATCTCCTGCGGACTCCTGATTAGGCTTAGAACAGGGAAGAGATCTTGAAAAATGTGGAAAAGCTAGTGATGTGTGGCGTAACGTAAATGTACGGAAACTTTGGCTTAATTACGTAAGTTTCGATTACGGTTTCGGTTTCGGCCGAAACTAGAAGAGAAGCCGAATATTCAGTTACGGTTTCAGTTTCGGCGACGAATCATATTTCTGTCGGAGTCTAGTAGGTAGGATATGTACAAGTAGTAGAGTTAAGGTGAAGGAGGGGAGGAGATGGGAAAGGATGCAGGGAAGAGTTGGTGGGTAAACAGAGGGGTGGGAGAGGGTTGGGAAGTAAAGCTCAGGGTGTATGTATATTCGATACCCATACATATAAGCAATTGCGAAGTTTTACAGCAGACGGCTTTTATTCGGGAATGCCAGTTATTACTTTGCTCTACCTTTTCCCGTAAATTACTCTACATAAATCAAGCTCTCCGTAAAGAATATTTTTCAACGAATATCTTATATGCTATCGCTGGTCTGTGTTATATACAAAGAGTGGAATGAACTTCATGTCAGTCTGCATTCAGCAACTGGAAATATGACGAAAATTGTACTACAGCGTCGTGCAGACATCGAGTGTGTTTTCAGCATTTAGGGTAATAAATAAGAGCACTAATGTTATTTCTCGCTACACTGGTAAGTAGGGGACAAATTAAGGTGCCGTCTTGGAAACAGATGTGCCGCACTAACGAACCATTGTTCCCCGCGGCTACGCTGCGAAAGGGAACTCATCTGTGGAAACAGAAGCACAAGCGCGTAGCTGAAAATAAAGGACACCAGATACACTTGTACGCCAGAGTGTCTCGGAGCTAAAAGCCTCTTGAAATTACGCCGTCTCGAACATTACGGTCGGCCTTTGATCTTCTCCGTTGCCGAGCGGAATTATTTAAACTGGTTTCGCCATCTTTTCTGTACGACCCCTGCCTTTTATGCGGCATGCACATAATGCATGGCTGTTATTTCTCTTGCCATCCCCGCCGGTCGCCGCTAGGTGGTTTGGTTTCCTTGTCTGCGCCAGACTTCTTGTCCTCGGTCGTGCTGGCGTTATCTTAATGAAATTCCCCCTATTGTCCTCTAGAATCTCATTCTGTCGTTTATAGTCTACCAATCTGCTGCGCTATAGAAGTCTATGTTGTCCACACAATAGTGGCGAGATTTCCACTCTGCGCTCTCCCAACTTCTTGCCTCTGTCTCGGCCTTTCTTTCCTCCGAACTTTTTAGCTCTGCCGCGACCAGCTCAGAAACTTCGCGAACGATGTCTCTGTAGCTGCTTTATTTGTAATTTGCTTACACTAAAAATTAGTAGGTCGTGTGAACCGCTGTAGTCACGATTCCCACGGCGGTGTTCTGATAAAAGGATAATTCTGCCAGTTCCTGTTTCACAGGGTCTGCAGCAGATGGCATATTTACATGTCCAGACTCGCTGTTGCGCGATATTCGTTTTTATTTTCTTCACTTTCATTACAGAGTCATTTCGGCTAACACTGCAATTATCCAGTGACCTGCGATGCAATGTGCTTGTCATATTTTTCATAATACATTTTACGCTATGGTAGAATATTGAGCTTGGCTTCTTACTTATGTATATGTTATCGGTAATCTATGAAATCCGTCATTCTGTAGAATGCCCAGGTACCTTATACAAGGTGTTACAAAAAGGTACGGCGAAACTTTCAGGAAACATTCCTCACACACAAAGAAAGAAAATATGTTATGTGGACATGTGTCCGGAAACGCTTAATTTCATGTTAGAACTCATTGTATTACTTCTCTTCATATCACATTAATCATGGAATGGAAACACACAGCAACAGAAGTACCAGCGTGACTTCAAACACTTTGCTAGCGAGGATACATGCATCCACCCTCCGTCTCATGGAATCCCTGATGCGCTGATGCAGCCCTGGAGAATGGCGTATTGTATCACAGCCGTCCACGATACGAGCACGAAGAGTCTCTACATTTGGTTCCGGGGTTGCGTAGACAAGAGCTTTCAAATGCCCCCATAAATGAAAGTCAAGAGGGTCGAGGTCAGGAGAGCGTGGAGGTCATGGAATTGGTCCGCCTCTACCAATCCGTCGGCCACCGACTCTGTTGTTGAGAAGCGTACGAACGCGTCAACTGAAATGTGCAGGAGCTCCATCGTGCATGAACCACATGTTGTGTCGTACTTGTAAAGGCACATGTTCTAGCAGCACAGGTAGAGTATCGCGTATGAAATCATGATAACGTGCTCCAGTGAGCGTAGGTGGAAGAACATGAGGCCCAATCAAGACTTCACCAACAATTCCTGCCCAAACGTTCACAGAAAATCTGTGTTGATGACGTGATTGCACATTTGCGTGCGGATTCTCGTCAGCCAATACAGTTGATTGTGAAAATTTACAATTTGATCACGTTGGAATGAAGCCTCATCCGTAAATAGAACATTTGCACTGAAATACTAAAATGAGCTCCAATATGGAAATTAAGCGTTTCCGGACACATGTCCACTTAACATATTTTCTTTCTTTGTGTGTGAGGAATGTTTCCTGAAAGTTTGGCCGTACCTTTTTGTAACACTCTGTATACTGCCTCAAGCGGAACGTCAAAGTATGAAATGCTTGATATTTCATATTTCGCCTGACCATTGTATACTTTGCCTGATAGTCTACCGACCCAGTATATAATACGCCGAACCCCGGCGTTTGTTCAAAAGTTTCGACTGTGCGAGTTTAGATCCCAGACGTCGATAAAGTGCGGGGTAACTCCCGGAATCCTTTGGCAGTTGTTATGAAAGAAACGAAAATGGGTTTTATCTACTTGGAACTGCTGAAGGAAATCTTGAAGCAATTCTACTCACGATCATAATTCAGCTATGTTCAAATAAGGTAATGAGAATGAAGACATTCCTGACTGCGAGATTTCTCTTTGTAGCTACCCCTCAATCCACAGGAAATGGCCAAGGATTTGTCTGGTGTGTGTCTAGGATGAAATGCCAAAATATGAGGTGTTTTTGGATGAAGAAGAAAATGAAGTGCAGTGCAAAATGTCTCTCTAACCTCCTTTGCTGCAACAAGTATGTCATCCCAGTCGTGCTTTGTATTTTACCGGTAACAATATTCTCTTCGATCCTCTTTCATTTCGTGAAATGTTTGTACAAGAGCAAATTAAAATATTTAAAGTTTTTTTTTTTTTTTTTTTTTTTTTGCGAAGGATAAAATTGTGCACTTACTGTAACAAATACTTCAATTTCAGATCAGGTTTCATTGTTTTTCAATAAGAATATTCCGTGCTTTATTTCATAGTTTTGTTATTTCAGTGTCACATGGCCCTTTAAATGCTTGGTGGAAAGCATGCTGGTCATTCTATAACATGCCTAAGAATTATATAGGATGCGCAGGAAAATATGTACTATCCACATGCATTACGACAAATGTTTTGGACACAAACAAATTCCGGAGTGCGCATTTTGGTGGCTTTGCTTTTTCAGTATCAGGGAATCTCCAGAGATTCAAACCTCCTTGTGAACAACAGATATAGCCGGCCGCGGTGGCCGAGCGCTCTGTGGCGCACCAGTAACGGTCCGCACGGCCACTACGGTCGGGGGTTCGAATCCCCCCTCGGGCATGGATATTTGTGTGTCCTTAGTCTTAGCTAGGGACTGCTGACCCCGTAGTTAAGACTCAAAAACAGGTAACATGAGGGAGTAGTCAATAATTGTATATTCTCCTTCACTATTGACAACGCTGGGAGGAGAGCTGCATCAAACCAGTCTCCGGACTGAAGACCATAACAACAACGGGGTAAAAGTCATGTGGTTAAGTGGCGAAGAACTTGTGGAGCCATGTTTGAAGCGCATTTTCATACAGATAGGAAGTTCCTTGAAGATTGATCGATAGGGAACAGGAAAAGTGAAAACCCGAGGGCGCAGGGTCAGGAGAAGAAAGTGGGTGCGGAATGACTTCCCGACCCGACTCTTGTCTCGTGCTTTTTGTTAGTCAAGCAGAATGCCGGCGAGCGTTATCGTGGAGTGGCATCACTACGCTTTTCCTGGCTGCAGTGTATGTTGGCGGAAGACGTTGACAGTACGTGTCGGCAGTGACGCTTGCAACTTGAGGAAGTAATTCAAGTAGACCACACAGTCTGGTGTTTCAGAAGATACGTAATACTATATTTTACCTTAAACATGGCTGTAGTTCAGCAACGGTATAACACGATCAAATTGTGAACAAATTTATGCCGACCAGTTGTATAAGATGGTTTATATAGGGTACAGGGAGGGATGTTCGGCAGCGATGGAAGTTCGCCGTATCTGCCTTTCTATTGCAACAGATTTGTTAGCACTCACTGCCGTCTGTTGGCGATCACGAGAAAACTTACTGCAAAGCATGTTCTTTCTATGCTGCCATATGGTGGTAGCACAGAAAAATTACGTACGCTCTCATAAGCAATAGCGGAACACATTTCGTGAGATGTCGGGCACTGAGACGGTGAAAATTTTTTCAACTCTACGATTTGAGATCTGTTTTCTTTACAGTAAGTATAAATAAAGTATTATTTTGACAGCTATAGTGTGTTGTTGTGTGCTGCGAGTGAAACGACAAAAATATAATCTGGAATTACTTAATAGTGATGTGAAATATTATTGGAAAAGAAAGAGTGCTTCTGAAGGGAATGTCGCCGTGGAGTAACAGTAAATTCCAAGAAACGTAAATGTATAAAATCTTGAATCTGAAAACACTGTAGAGAAGATTACTACGATCCAAAAGCAAGACAAGTGGAGTGGTACTAATGTGAAAATTGCCAGAACTGGTTTCACGAAGACTGTGACGATCTGTCGGTGAAGAGGTGTGGCTTGAATAATGTTTGTGTAATAACTTGGACTCTGATAATGATTAACGTGGACAGAAATGTCACAAAAATTGCTTTTGTTTGTCCTGTATAATTTCCAAGTGTCTTTTGTAAACAGAAGAATTTAGAGAAGAAAAAGTTTGATTTCAGACCAAATTCCTCCCCTGCAAGGGATGCTCGACTGTGTGCATTGTACAATAAAAATTTCCTTTAATTTAATACGTCAATTTAAATAGTTAATGGAGTTATTATTTCGTATATAAAAGTGCACTAATCATATTAAAAATATTTCGTTATGTTTTCACGAAAGACAACCATTTAAAATATTGTTTAATATATTGGTGGCGAACATCCCTCCCTGTGTCATACGTAAAACTTGACCTAGGCTTCGGCAAAAGTAATTTTGCCTTCTTCAGAAGATATACATTGAAGTAGTTGTTAAATGAAATAGGTGATCGATCGTGTTGTAAGACGCAATCGCCATCCCTGAATAGAACAGTGGGGAGCAAGAAGATGCTTAAAACATCAATGTAGGCTGCCCATATGTAGCTATTTTCATGTCATGGAATAAAATATAAATTATTAAAACTGTAATGTCTACAAGATAAAAAGATAAAAAATTGTGGAGCAATGCCACACACAGGCCGAATGAGCACAGTGTGTTCTGATAGCACGAACGTAACTGACACGAAATAATACTGTGGAGATCGAAAACGGGTAACACCGAACCGGAAATGTTTAAACAGAAGTAATTTCACCTATACGCATTCGAAAAATTCTAAATTTTATTGAGAGATGTTGGCATCAATACATCACGTGATAAAAAGTATCCGCACACCCCCCAAAATATACGTTTCTCATATTAGGTGCATTTTGCTGCCACGTACTGCCAGGCACTCAGCAGACCGCAGCAGTCATTTGACATCGCGAGAGAGCAGAACAGGGCGCTCCGCAGAACTCACGGACTTCAAACGTGTCAGGTGATTGGGTGTCACTTGTGTCAGAAGTCTGAACGCGAGATTTCCACACTTTTAAACATCCGTAGATCACTGTTTCTGATATGATAGTGAAATGGAAACTTGGACATGTACAGCACGAACGTGTATAGGCCGACCTCGTCTGTTGACTGACAAAGACTGCCGACAGTTGGTCGTACAGTGTCATAGGCAGGCTATCACACAGGAAATCCAAACTGCATCAGCATCCTCTCCAAGTACTGTTATAGGTGAGGGGTGCGAAAACTTGGATCTCATGGTCGAGCGGCAGCCCATAAGTCACACAACACGCAGGTGTACGACAAACGACACCGTGCTTGGTGGAAGGAGCGTCAACATTGGACGATTGAACAGTGGAAAAACTTTGTGTGGACTGGTGAATCACGATACACAATGTGGCGATCCAGTGGCAAGGTGTGGCTATGGTGAATGCTCGGCGAATATTTGCCAGCGTGTAGTGCCAACAGTAAAATTACGAGGCGCTGGTGTTATTGTGTGACCGCGTTTTTCATGGAGAGGTCTTGCACCAGTAGTTGTTTTGCGTAGATCGTAGTACAGGCCTACATTGATGTTTTAAACATCTTCTTGCTTCCCACTGTTCAATTCAGGGATGGCGATTGTGTCTTACAACACGATCGATCACCTGTTCATAATCGACGGCCTGTGGCGGAGTGTTTACACGACAATGCCATACCTATAGCGTGGCAGAAGTCTTTGTATGCCTTCTTCGTAGAAGGTTGCCGCCTGTGTATTCAACCATTAGTAACATGTTCTTTCAGCTCGTCATCATCGCTGAAGTGTTGACCACCATGGACAGGTTTTAGCTGTAAGAAGAAAGTCACTAGGAGCGAGACTGTACGGAGGATGATCAAACACGCCCCAGTGAATTTTGCTGTAAGAGTTGTTTGGTCACATTCGCCTTGTGAGGTCGGGCGGCAACGTGAAGGGAAGAAGACTCCTTTCATCTCTTCTTACACCTAAAATCTGTCCTTCGTGGTCAACACTTCAACGACGATGAGCTGAAGAACATGTTTGCCACATGGTTGAATACACAGCCGGCAAACTTCTATGAAGAAGGCACACAAAAACTTGTCCCAGGCTATGACAAGTGCCTACAAAATTTCGGAAGTTATGTAGAAAAGTAGTTGAACAGTTGCAGATTTTTATACAATAAATATTTTTTTCTGTATCTGTTCACGTTTGGTTTATATAACCAAACGGAACTTACTTTGTGGACATACCTCGTATATCTATAAATGTGATGCTACGAACGTTATTTTCAGCCAGGTGTCCGGATACTTCTGAACACATAATTTATGTTTCCTGAAAACAACAAATCAGTGGTAGGAGTAATGTCCGATTAGAGTGGTAATGTTATGCGGTGAATCGAGAAATTGGTTGTTAGCGTAAGGTTTCTGTGATAGTTTTCAGCAGAGAACAGTGTAGGCTAGAGTAGAGTAGGGTAGGGTGAGCGGGCGCGCTTTCTCTCGACAGTCCAGGTGCGAGACCCGCCCGCCGGAGCGGATCGAGCATATATGGGCCGGCCGGCGAAACAGCAGTCATTATCGATAAAGGTCGACCGGCGAGTCGACTCTCGTTACCGGCGAGAATGCACGACCGCGCTTTCTCCGGCCTCGCCGCGCCGGCCGATAGCCATCTGTTCATTGTTTTAATCATATCGCCGCTCGTGCAGGGATAATCAGCCATTTCGAAACGCCCCCGCCACGTGAGTTATGGGCTCCTTAATTCGCGAGCTAGTCTCGCGTTCCCGTTACCGCTCTCTGAAATTCAAATGGATTACGTTCCCTGAATGCTGCAACGAGCCGCGACTCATTTCTCGCGACGGCTACGAGCTCTCGTAACCACGTGCTGCCAATATTGTCTGTTGTACAAGTGTAGCCTTCCACGGCCGGTGTACAATACAGCGTTTGTGGGTGTGTGAGCACGTCGGGGCGTTTCCTAGACCAATCTTTCCACCACTGCTGCGAGGACACACACACACACACACACACACACACACACACACACACACACACACACACAAGTCTGGAGACTTCAACGCTCGATCAGGAAAGTAACTCTAAACTATCATAGCATAATGTGTACGGAAGCAAAACATGAACATATATAAACGAATTGCTGTTCGTTAGTCTCGCTAAACCTCGAGAACGGCTGAACTGATTTGACTAATTTTTCTTGAAATATTCGTGTAAGTCCAGTCAGGGTCTAAACGGAGATAAAATGAGTAGCTTGATATCAAATACATCTGTTGTTTGCAAATAACTGAGATACACGCCTTTTCTATTACGAAACGTGGATTTAATACGTATGCATGCTAGTTTGGTCATCATTTAGTTGCAAATGATCACCAAACTAGCATGCATACGTATTAACTCCACGTTTCGTAATAAAAATGGCGTTTATCTCAGTTATTTGCAAACGACAGATGCCCGCCTTTGATAACAAGCTACCCAAATATGGAAAAGTTGTCCTGAAAAGAGGAAAATAGGGAAAAACTGAAACATCTTTTTCCAGTGACCTACCAATACCGTTCGTCCAATTGCGATAAAATTTTGTACATTGCATGTTGAAAGCAAGATGAAGGTTTGCATCAAATAAAAATTTGGAAAAGTCGTCCGGGAAGTAGGAAAATTTTAGGAACACCGAAGGCGATATTTCTACAGATAAAAATAAATTGCCACATGGTTGTATGAGCATCACTTGAGTACGGCTTGACAGGACGAGGTTTGTATGATTTATTTTATTTTATTTTATTTTACTTTTTATTTTTTTTTAAATCTACCGGAAAAATTTGAGAAAAACTGAAAGTGCGTTTTTCAATGTGTTTTTCATTGAATTCAGCACTATAACTGACAATTCGCACGACGGAGAGGGGTCATTCTTTTGTTGTTTTGTTCATTATGGTTTTGGAAAAGTTTTCACTAAAAAAAATGGACGGTTGAAAAGGAAAGTTGGAAAATTCGAATCAAGTTTCTTTTTCAATGTGTTTCTAAATGTACTCAGTACTATAAGTTGAGAACCGTTCATCCACTTGCGACAAAATTATGATCATTTGACGTTCAACGGTACATGGACGTTCTTATGAACTAAAAATTCAGGAAAGTTTCCCGGGATATTTGGAAATTCGCTAGAAACTCAAAGAGCTTTTTTCAATCGTATATCAATATCATTAGCCTGGTGGCGATAAAATTTTGCATATTTGACGTTCAAAGTAAGAGTAACGTTCTTATGAAACAAAAATTTGGAAAAGTTTCCAGGAAAACTGAAATACAGAAAAAATAGAAAGAGATTTTACTATGAAACATCAATACCATTCATCTGATTGCGATAAAATTTTGCACATTCAACGTTCAAAGCGAGAGGAAGGTTTGAGTGAAGTAAACGTTTGGAATAGTTGGCCAGAAAATAGGAAAATTTGAGAAAAACTGAAAGAGTTCCTTTCTTTGGTATATCAATATCAATCGTACGATTGCGATAAAATTTTGCACATTTGACGTTCAAAGCAAATGCCTGTATAAATCTACTGGGTCTAAAATACATGTGATTTAAATTAATATGGTTTATATTAAGAGGTGAGTGATACGAAGTTCACCGGGTCATCTAGTAAATGATTAAAATGAAGGAGCGCAGGAACAAAACCAGAGAAACCCACTTTTGCTGTATTCGCTTGTTTGATCTGCAGGAGAAACATACGAGGGTAATATATGGTGCCAAAAAGCAATTTCAAGCACAACACGACATCAAGTGTTGCACCTGATATCAAGTGTTGCAACTGAATCCGATAACTCCGGGGAAGCACTTATTTGACGCTCGGAAAACAACGCTTAACTCTGCGGTTGCACAAGTGCTGAATGTGGTACAATACCAAAATATAGGAGCAGAAAGTACGACGTAGGATTATCGTCCCTTCAAGCGGCCGAGCGCATTGAGGCGCTATGTTCCGATGCGCGAGGCCGTTCCCCGTCGGGGCTTCGAATCCCGCCTCGGGCATGGATATTTGTCCTTTTTGACAGAAAACACCTTCATAAACAATTCCTTACATACAGGACTGTTGTGTCGTACATTCGTTAGGTAATATTTGGTATTAAATGCACGTCCCCTCCTTTCCTTTCCTGGTGATAAGTTACTTTCTCTTCGCCGTCGTGGTGCATGAGCTGCAATAAAACGAGTCAGGAACATGTCCTGTGCCACTTCTACATAGGCCTAATTCTTACAAAACCTTTGCCTGTTAGACGAAGTATTTCGTTGATATTCTTGAACATTTTAACTCTGCTGAAGTATGCTTGTAAGGCAATGCAAGGTCTAATCGTAGAG
This sequence comes from Locusta migratoria, assembly GCA_026315105.1. Classification (NCBI taxonomy): domain Eukaryota; kingdom Metazoa; phylum Arthropoda; class Insecta; order Orthoptera; family Acrididae; genus Locusta; species Locusta migratoria. The sequence goes on from CM048747.1 coordinate 121,001,347, forward strand.
GATCAGCATCACGATACCTACAAAAAGCAAGCAACCCTTATAACCCATGAAGGCCACATGATCCAATAATGTAGTACGACAATCGTTTACCATACAAACCGGTTTGCTCGTTAAACCGCTGTTTTCCTATCTCGTCTTCTGAGTCTCCGCACGCCTATGTTAATATTTTTCACTATGCGTCCTTCATCCATTTTATTCCCCACAATACCGTAACCCCAAAGTCCTATGTGTAGGTATGACAGAGCCGTATTACTTTCCGGATGTTTGCTTCACTTGACTTGCAGCAAATGACCAGTGTCGAAACACTACTATAGTTGCAGTACTGGCCACGACGTAGTGGCCGAGCGCATTGAGTCGCTATGCTCCGATGCGCGAGGCCTTCCCAGTCGGGGGTTCGAATCCTCCATTGGGCATCGATGTTTGTGATGTCTTTACTATAAGTCAGTTTATGTTTTTAAGTTTGGGGACTGATGATTCCGCAGTTAAATCCCATAAGCTTCACGAACAAACAAACGCAGTACGATATAACCAATGCGGCCAGAGCACAACCAGATATCTCCCTTTTGTCGCGTTTAATGTCTGGGTATCAGAATGAGTAACCTCGTAATAGATTGGACACACTGAATAGTGTTGCCTGTTGCAGCGTCATGGTGGGTTTCTTCTTTTCATAGCTTGTGCAACCACTCAGAGATCACTTTTTATTACTTTCTGTGTTGACAGCAAATGTTGATTTATCGGTTTTTGTCCCGACTGCTACTTCTGCTTGATGTGCAGAATATTTATCAGAACCCCTTCTACTTTCACTATTGCTCCAGCATAAGGAACAGCGAAACAGGACATGGAATAATTTCCGCTACCAGTGATAGTTCGAAAAGTTTTATTTATTTCCAAGACCGGTTTCGGACTTGTGCCCATGTTCAGGTTATCATACACTCAGTTACATGTCTCCCTGCTGGAGTGCACTGCTTACAAAGACACAAATTAGGTGGTAAGTATTTACTATGCAGTGCACTCCAGCAGGGAGACATGTAAATGAGTGTATGACCAGATGGATACAAGGCCGAAACCGGTCGTGGGATAAATAAGAGCTGGTAGTGGAAATCATTCCATACCCTATAAAGGACACAGTCACGGAGTTATTCTGCATCCATTGTGGATACAGTTTACCTAACAGTCAAATAGCGTGACAACATCTGAGATACCGAAGTCACACGGAAATCAATATCACCCAATGTAACCTCTCGATGACAATCGCTCTAAAGCAGGCCTCTAGTAATAAATAATATATTCATGCAGCAGCGTATTGTTGTACCATTCGAGAAAAAAAAACTATTCGACAAGTTCGACTACAAAGATTACAATGAGAGTCATGCATCATGATTACCTGCCTTTAAGGAATACTAATTCGAAATCTACATGAATCGGTCCGAAGAAACGACTAGAATTGTGGCAAAACCGTTCGTAAAAATCACTCATATATCAATATTTGTTCAGAATTTTTGGCAAAACAGGAAGCAGTTATATTGTTCAGTCACCGTGCGACTTTTTTTATATTCCCGAGGCTGAAGAGAACCACGAAAGGTAAGCGTAAAAATAGAATAGCTAAAGAAGCTGAACAACATAACGAAACGTGAGTTGTAGAAGTTGTTCCAAGAAAGGAAATAGTGCTGGCACAAGTGCGTTACCGCCGTGGAGTAGCCGAGTGGTCTAAGGCGCCTCGCTGCGGAGGTTCGAGTCCTCCCTGGGGCATGATTTTGTGTGTGTGTGTGTGTGTGTGTGTGTGTGTGTGTGTGTTGTTCTTAGGTTAGTTTACCTTATTTTAAGTAGTTTGTAAGCTACGGACTGATGACCACGCAGTTTGGTCCGATAGATTTACAGACTTTTTTTTTAAACGCATTCCAAACTTCCGCAAATGACCAATGTTAGAGTATATGTCTATAGTTTTGCGCTTATGATCGACGACCCTTCTTAAAAAACGGAAATGACCTGCACTTTTTTTTCCAAACTCTAAGAGATCTTCGGTAAGCTGCTTAGCAAACTGCGTGTAAAATTGAAATAGTATCCCATCAGATTGAGCAGTCTTTCGTGCTTTGACATATTTCAATTGCTTTTCTGTCCCTCTGACATTTCTTTCAATATCTGCCAATTTGTCGTCCGTGTTATAATTCAGAGGAGGAGCTACAGTGCTATCCATCTTCCTCTGTGAAACAGATTTGGAAAAGGGGATAAAGTATTTCTGTGTTTTGTGTGTCATCGCCTGTTTCAACGCCATTATGGTCACAATGTGTCTGGATATCTGGTTTCGACCCGTGTACCAATTTGACGTAGGGGCAAATTTTTACGGGTTTTTTTCCACCCCGGTATACAAAACATTGCTCTCAAAGTAGTTGAACACCTCTCGCCAATTTTGGCATCGTTTGATTTTTGCTTGGCTACAGTTATACTGGCAGTGAAGTTCTCTTTGCTTTCGTAACATTTTCTTTTTGTTTTTGAACCAAGGTGGATCCTTCCCATCTCTTAATTTTACTCCACACATACGCGTATTATACTTTCTTGTTGAGCAGTCAAATACTCTAAAATCTGTCCCTTTTCACTTTTACTAAACGTAAAGATCTTTCTTCCTTTCTTGATATTTCTATTCTATTTACGCCGCCGTGGTGTGGGCGAGCGTTTCAAGGCGCCGTCGGAGGTTCGAGTCCGCCCTCAGGCATGGGTGTATTTGTTGTTCTTATCATAAGTTACTTGAAGTAGTTTGTAAGCCTAGGGACTGATGACCAGAATAGTTAAGCCCCATAGATTTACAAATACTTGATTTTTTTCTATTTATGGCTGTATTCATTGATGCTGTAATGGCCTTACCATCGCTGATTTCGTGTTCTACGTTTAATCGAAAAGTTCGCATCCATAGACACCTGTCACAAATTTCCCGAATGTGGCTGCTGTGTGCATGCCAATGTTTAGACATATGCTTCGATTACATTAATGGGTAAATCGCTTAACTAATGAGGTGGTACTGAACCGAACTGGAAGCAAAGGAATTTCTTGCATACCGTGACAAAAGAAGACTTTCTTAAACTTCAAGGAACCTTGAATTTAGTATTGAAAGTGTCTGAGGTAAAAATCGTAGAGAGAGAGAGATCAAGAAACGAATATGGTAATCAAATAGATGTGGGTTACCGTTCTTAGATGAAGAGGCTAGCTCAGGTGAGAGTAGGTTGGAGAGCTGCAGGAAACCAATCCCCGGACTGAAGACCACCACCACAACAACAACAACCCTAGATTCTTTCCTCCCTTAGTTTTTTAAATGTTCAAATGTTTGTAGAGCTTATGGGACTTAACTACGGAGTCATCAGTCCCTAAACATACAAACTACTAATGAACTAGCTGACACTAAGGACGGCACAAATATCCATGCCCGAGGGGGAATTCGAACCCCCGACCGTAGTCGCCGTGCAGACCGTGACTGGCGTGCCGCAGTCCCCTCGGCCACCGCGATCGGCCCTCAGTTTTTCCTACCCGTAGAAACATTGTTATCATAGTGCGCATATAACAGGAACAGCTACATATCATGTAACACTTTGAATTATTTGCGGCCAGATTTGTTTAAATCTCTTCCTATGGGTGTGTATCAAGAACTCTTGAGACATGGAATACACGCGCAGCTGGCATTCCATTCTACACGTGCGCTTATAGCGAACGCCTCGAGTTAACAGGCTTCAGGACTGCACTTACCTTTTAGATACACAGGCCGCTTAGAAACAAGAAACTGTTGGAGTGCAACATTTGAGCCTAATGTTGAGAATGATGTACGGAGAAGACGTCCACAGACCAATTAGGAGTGCACTCGACGCTGCAGATGGAACTGTATTCTCGCCGCACAGCTAGCTAGCCCCATGACAAACGACACTTTACAGGCGAAAACGACAGCTGAAACCGCAGGGGAGTTCCACGCTCCTACTGCTATTGGCTGGCTGATGAGCTGCGGCGTTAATGGTCATACTTGACTTCGTGCTGGATTTATTGCAACCGTGTTTTACTGCGCTTGGCACCGCCTGCAGCATTTATGGAAAACGAGGTAACTTCGTTTAGAGACAATTTCCAGAGAGTTTCTTTTGTTTTCTTTCTTTGCACCGCAAATGTAGCCCCTGCATCAGTGTAAAGCTCATTGTAGTTCAGTAACGAACAATGGCAAAATTTATACAGTGTCGTTAAGCTGCACTTGAAAAAGGGGTAAGGAGCCTGACAAAGAAGAAATGATTCTGCTTGTATTGCTAAGAAACTATTTGTCGTTTCTCATTAGTACGCGATTGCTATAGGTTTCTATTCACACTGCACTAGGAGACAAAACTTAAAAAAAAAAAAAAAAAAAAAAAAAAATTGGGTTAACAATAGTTGACGTGTGCAGCACAGAGGTGACAGGTGGAATTTGCGCCAAGAAAAGATCGAGGGAAGGTTCACTATTACCCCTTTTTCGCAAGTAGTCTCGGCTCTTCACGACGTACTTCTGAAGATGAATGGAGTGCTCGAACACGGATTGTGATTTAGCAAGAGCACCCATAAACCAAAACTCTCGAGCAGTACTTCAGTGATTAGCTTCAAATTTTCACATGATACGGAGCGCTTACAGAAAACCCGGCGTTGCCCGTGTACTTATTTTTTTTATTCAAGCCTTGAGTTAGTAGTTACTTCTTTTCTACCGATACTGTCTCTGTCCATCCTCGTTTTACCGTAACAGCCGGCCGCGGTGGCCGAGAGGTCTGCGGCGCACGTCACAGTCTGCACGGCCTCTACGGTCGGGGGTTCGAATCCCCCCTCAGGCGTGGATATTTGTGCCGTCCTTAGTATAAGGTAGTTCATAAGTAGTTTGTAAGTTTAGGGACTGATAACCCCGCAATTAAGTCCCTTAAGCTTAAACATTTGAACATTTTTTACCGTAACATGTTATTTTTTAGTTTTACGGCTTCTACAGCGATACTCTTGTGAGCGGTAGACTTCTTTTAGTTTCATCATTTTGTGGGGAGAGTGTGGGGTGGGGGGGGGGCTCAATTACAAAACGCTTCAAAAACGTCCGAAATTACATGCAAACTTTGTTGCAGATCCCTAACTATTCCCATTCTCCAATAATTGATGCATAAATCTGGATATTCCCAATCGGTTATCTCTCATTATGTATGATAACATATATCTTGAGCTATGTGTCGTGCTCTTTTGTTTTTGGGTCTGGAACCTTCGTGGGCGTACTGTGAACAGTTCACCAAAGTTTCATTGCAGTCGAATGAATGGTTCATTAAGACATAGAAAATGTTCAACTGTTTGTAAATCTATCGTAAGAAATTGCTTGGTCTTCAGTCCGTAGCTTACAAGCTACTTAAACAAAGGTAAACTAACCTAAGGACAAACACACACGCCCATGCCCCAGGAAGGACTCGAACCTCCGAGGGCGAGCAATCGCGCTCTCCGCAGCGAGGCTGCTCGGCTACTCCACCGCGGCTGAAGACATAGAGGACATAAAGACAAACATTCATCTGCTTGCGAAACTTCAAAATCGACTTTCTCGAGAATTTTTGTGAGCTATGTCGAATGGCTGTGGATAATTGCCATTTGAGGTCTGAACGTCACGTAACACGAATATAAAATATTTAAAATATTAGAAATTCCGATAACCGTGCTCTTGTTAGAGCTTATTTGACTCCCCTCTGAGCTGGTCGCCTGGACCAGACAATCCCGCACAGTATAACATATACAGTCACAACACTCCCTTAGAATTTTGTTATACACTGCGACCAGCGCTCCAAGCGGCCGGCAATTACCTTTCTGAATACGATATTGAATGAGTGCGAACAGTATAGTTTATATTGATTTTAACACTCTTTTTACGTATGCAGTGCCATAAAAATAGATAATAAGTTTCCTAACATCCCTGACAAGGTACGAAAACGGTAAATTACAGGACAGTTTATTTACAATTATCTTGTAACCTACAGGCATCTACTGAATAATTTCATTTTCTATTAAAAATAAGGAATGGTTAGGGAACACCGGAAGACTAGCTCTTTGACAGAAAGCTGTCGCTTTTCTACTCAGGGACGTATAATACTAACCCAGTAAATTAGGTGAGGGTGAAACTTAGGAAACGTATGTAGAACGCAATAACTACAGTATCAAACGTATCAAAATCACCCACTACACTTGTAGCTGAAGGAAAATCCTGACGACGCGGCAATAAAACATCAAAAGCATTCAAACTGTTTCCCAACAAAGGGGAACCCAATTCTTCACTCGTTGTTACAGCTGAATCACAAACGGTAAGAACCTTCAAATCATCGGCTTTTCAAGCTAATTACACTGAAACGGGTATACACGTATAAGAAAGACGAGTGACGCCTAAAATGTTCGAATCATTAGTCTCCACATCAAGTGTCAAAAAACTACCAGCCTTAGTAAATACTGACCATAAAAGAAATGTATGTTAGTCTTATGTTTATATTCTCCTTCCTTTCAGCGGAATAAGCCTCAAATATACACGTATTCGTAAGTATTTGTTCGTGACGAAGTTGTTCTTTATACCACTGAAACAGAAAAAAACAGACTGTTTATAGTTTAATTTCCGTATTAAGTACGTCTCTTCATATTTTACTAATGCACAAATTTTAATTCATTGCTTCACCTTTATCTTTAAATTTTATTTGTTTTCCTGTTTGGTGTCTGAATGTATTTTGCATTAAATTCAATGCTGATTGGTGCGGATTGTAATCATCATCATCATCATTTTCCATCTCCAGTTTCCCGGGTGTGGCTAACAAGCGCTCTCCATCTCATCCGATCTTGACATAACATTTGGTCTTGGACATCATCCCAGTTAAAACCGTTCTTCTCTATGTCTGATTTAACTGCCTCTATCCATCGTCTCCTTGGCCTTCCTCTTGGTCGTCTTCCTCCCACTTCCATTTTGAAGTATTTTTTAACTGTTCTTATGCTATCCATTCTCATCACATGGCCATACCACTGCAGTCTTCGTTTCCCCAAGATGTTCGCAATAGGGACCCTGATACCAGCTGTTTCCCTGTGTACCTCATTTCTGATCATGTCTTTCCTGGTACTTTGATTCTATTCCTGATAAATCTCATTTCTGTTGCTTGGATTCTGCTGTAATCCTTTTTTAACAATGTACATACTTCCATGCCATATATAAGGACTGGAGTGAAGTAAGTGCTATACAAAGTTAACTTTGATGCCTGGGGTACTTTTTTTGTCCCAGAGTAGATTCCGAACTTCCATGTAGAAATTTGATGCTTTTTGTGTTCTGTTGAGGATTTCTTGCCGGGTGGTGTTGTCCTTGGAGAAAATTCTTCCAAGGTACTGAAAGTGGGAAACTGATTTAATTTTTGTTCCCTCGAAGTAGATTCAAAAAATGTTCAAATGTTTGTAAAGCTTATGGGACTTAACTACGGGGTCATCAGTCCCTAAACTTACAAACTACTTATGAACTACCTACAACTAAGGACGGCACAAATATCCATGCTCGAGGGGGGATTCGAACCCCCGACCGTAGTAGCCGTGCAGACCGTGACTGAAGCGCCTCAGTCCCCTCGGCCACCGCGGCCGGCTTGAAGTAGATGTTTACGGATTGTAAAGTCGTTGAAATAGTGCCTTAACCGTCCGAAAACCTGCCTTTGTTCTCAATAAATGATAATTAAAAATGACTTAGCTAATATCCGTACACGGAGACGTAATTCCGTGTTTGTTTAACTTTTCTGAAACGCGGCCCCGCAGCCTTTACCCTGTTATTAGGCTGGCCTCTTCAATTGTTTTGAATGGTAATTGGCTGTCTGAGTACTAGTATTCTGAACGTTGCAACATCAACAGACAATGAAGAAATAAATTAATCGGAAAAACGGCGAGACTCGACCGGGAGGGCGGAATCTCGCGAGGTGGTAATGCAGGGGGGGGGGGGGAGAGGCGGTGGTGCCCGCGGCTTGGGCGGGGCGGCTGTTAACAAAAACAGCACGTATCCCGCCAGCCGCCTTATTACGGAATTTTCATCCTGGGCTAATGAAAGAGGCAGGAAACGTAATAACTCAGGTCGCCGCGGTAGACTGATTGGCGCCTGGTGCAGCCACCGCCACCCTGCCAGGGAGACCAACCCCACAGCTGGCCGGCCGACCAGCGCGTGCATTATTTATGAAACGGGGGCAGCTCAGGGACGCGGCCAGCACGAGGTAGCGGGCCGGCAATCTCCATGCTTAACCGTCGCACGAGCCTCTCTCTTCGCTTTCGTAAAGGGGAGAGATTTTATGCCTCGCACTTTGCTCATCCCAGAGCAATATAATCGTTTATCTGCACATACAAGGTCTACTTCCGTTTACTGAAATTTTCAAATGTTTGTAAACATAAGGCATCTTCCCAGCTATCTTGTCCACGCAAAATATCTCTGGAACAATAACAGCTATTGGAAAACGACTTCTTTTTATATATAATCTATGAGACTTAACTACGGGGTCATCAGTCCCTAAACTTACAAACTTACAAACTTACGAACTAGGACGGCACAAATATCCATGCCCGAGGGGGAATTCGAACCCCGGCCCGTAGTGGCCGTGCAGACCGCGACTGGAGCGCCTTAGTCTCCTCGGCCACCGCGACCGGCGAAAACGACTTTCACCGGTATCAATGTACGGCTGGGGCCCATGAATGTACGTATTTGGAAACATTCTAAAACGAAAGCAAATGTGTTTTTAACACAGAATTATTTTTTTTAAATGGACACCCTATATTTTTTCTTCAGCAATCCATAGCATGACAAATCAAATAAACAATGGCGTTGATTGCATCGCAATATTCCAATTACATCCCGAGGTATTGCGACGAGAAGTTGACGCTTGAAAAATTCGAAATGCGCTGCTAGCGCACGTCCTGAGGCTCAGGCGTGAACCACATGCTGCCCGTAATCGCGGTATGATTGACATGCGTAATCGCACTTCCATACTTACCAAGAGGTCCGAAACGAATTATACGGTCTGCTGCCATCCCGCATTAAAGTCGTACATTCCAGCAGGTATTTATCCTACAGGCCAGGGGTGATGCGGTTCTGTAACATATATGTGTACCGCAACGTTAGTCACAAAGTTAACTTCGCTTGTCGTTAATCCGTCACTAAAAAGGTAATGCCGTCCAACGGTAAAACTTTACTGTAGATCTAGCGCAAGTGACACTGAATCAGTCACTCATAATAGTGAAATTCATGTTGATGGTTTTACTGAAACGAGCAAGTGGACTAAAGGTTTTACCGTTCTTTAGGTAAAACTGTTTTGATTTGGGAAGTTAAGATAAGACATAAAAGATGAATGTCAATCACATCGCGATTACGGGCAGCATAGGGTTCATGCCTGAGCCTCAGGACGTGCGCTAGCAGCGTATTTCGGGTTTTTCAAGCGTCAACTTCTCGTCGCAATATCTCGGGATGTATTTGGAATACTGCGATGCAATCAACGCCATTGTTTATTTGATTTGTCATGCTATGGATTGCTGAAGAAAAAATATAGGGTGTCCATTTAAAAAAAACATAAGTTTGTGTTAAAAAACACATTTTCTTTCGTTTTAGAATGTTTCCAAATATGTACATTCATGGGCACCAGCCGTATATTGATACTGGTGAAAGTCGTTTTCTAATATCTGTTATTGTTCCAGAGATATATACCTTAGAAGTATTATATGTAGCTGACTATATATATTGTCAGCTACATATAATACTTCTAAGGTATATATACAGGGTGTTTCACTAAGTGTGTTTGCCTCTGTAACTTATAAAATAATAGGTGACGGGAAATTTTAATGCGGTAGGTCAACACAAGAAATGTTACACTTCCTGCGGAGCTATGATCATAGTTTATTGTATCATTTTCCAAGGAATTACAGCACAAAGATATAATTTTTTAAATGGAACAATAGTTTTTTCTATCGTGCATTGGATTCGTTGAAACCAGCTGCGTCCAAATCAATTCAAACTACATTCCTATCACTGTTAGTTTGGGAGCTACAACCCTTCAAAGTTTAGGGGGCGTTAAACTGCAGATCCTCTTTAATGGTTTTATAACTAGGGTCGACAAGATGGCATCCAATTTCTTTACTTTCATTTAATTTCACATATTTTGTAAGGAACGGTCAAATTGCGACTCCCTCTCACATTGTTTTCAACTCATAATTTCATGTTTCGCTTCCATATACATCATTAAGCTATGAGAGTTTCGAGTTTCTTTTCTGTTCAGCCGTTGAAGTCTCCAGACATGTTTTAAAGGTGGAAGCTGTTACAACCGAATTAATTTTCGAAGAGATTCCTTAGAATAAAAATAGTCATTAATTACAACACATCTAAGATTTTTAGGTGTACCTACTTGTGTGGTTGGTAGTTGCGCGTTTTATAAACATAGGCTACTGATACTTGAATTGTATGTCTGTTTGCTGAAAAGCTACGTCCCGAATAATGTCTTTTTCTTCATCCATGCGCTGTTCATCTGCGCGTTCAGATCTGACCTCTAGAGACCCCCAGCCTTCATTGAAAACACGAGTGAACACTCTTAATCTGGTACCTTGCGGCTAGGAAATATTCTTCCTCATTCTCCACAAGCAATTGTTTTACTCTCATTCTAAGCATTTGTAAATGCTAGCGGCGTACTTAAATTGTTGGCCAGCAAATAACAGTTGCAACCACAAGTGAAAAATTCACATTTGTAAATTCACGTGCAACTTCATAACTTGTGCTTCATAATAAAATCCAGCAGGCTGAATGTTTTGCGAAACAGCAACTTCTTCATTGTATTCCAGATTTGGCAAATTTGTCTATTGCTATATCTAGAATACTTTCAGTCTATTAGAGAATAAATTCTGTCATATCAACTTAAACCTTTAAACATTATTAAGGATGGAGACTTCAACGTATGAACAGGAAAGAAACTCTTCTCCCTCAGCTATGGAAGCAAGATATGAAATCATAAGTTATTAACTGAATAAGTGCGAAGAGAAGAATTTACAACAAAATTATTTCTATAGATAACTAGAATTGATATCGCTGAACGGCCTGGTTCAAGTCGAAATTTGTATGTCACTTCGGCGACTTGCGGGTGTCTAATCTACGACAATTATTTAACTGACGATAGGGAACCTACAATTCGACTTTGAATTCAAACTATACACTGTTTCTCGTGACTCCTCAAAGGGTGAAGGAAAGGTCAAAAAGTAGACTAAAAACTTCACTACCCGAAGTGTATTTATTTATTTACTACGCCGGTTCATAGCTTCTTTGCAGGCGTGGGATTATTTCTGTTCAATGTCAAAACAAATGTTTGATCGTTTTTGTATTACAGAGGGCGCTTGTAGGTTTTCAATTCCAACGTCAAAAGGTAGGTCTTGACAAACGTGACTGATTGTTATCAAGTGAAACGGTGTCGAAATCTTTGACAGAAGAAAACAGCCGCTAACTGATAAGTGACAGTGCTCATTGACAGATAATAACGATAAACAGCTTACCAGTTAAAGTATACCATATTTGAAGTTACTGAACCTTAACGACAAAAGTAATACGAGTACAAAAAGATTAGTTGATAATGAGGAAATTTGAAGATTACAGTTGAATATTACGGAGCATTTCCGCAACGCTCTTCTATTATTCGAAGCAACAACAGTAATAAATTGTAAGTCTGAATTACTTTCTCCTCTGATCTGAGCTGGTGTCGACCCCAACTCCCAAGCAGTGGTCGAAAAAACTTTCATTTTAATAAGTTCTCCACACTTTCATACACCCAGCAATTTTCCCCACATCTGATGGTATAACTGCAGTGAAAGTAGAATGAAGGTGACCTGAAATGAAACAGTAAATAGGCGGTAAACTGATCAAGGAAGTTTCTGGTTCAAACTTTTATTCTACTATAGTTGAACAGTTGTCGTAGTTGACAAGGATTGCGAATTAAAAGGTCTTCAGAACTTCTTCATAAAAATTAAATAAACGCCGTTTTTACGATTACTTCACCATTAATACTTAAATGCTTATTGCAATTAATGTAGAACCTATAGTTAACTTACTAAAACTACCAACTCTTAACTCCACCATTGCTTGGACGTCCAACGAGTATCAGCATACGCTAAATTTAGCTCGAATTGAAACGATTATATCTCGACAACGGATAACAACTATTCGTTAAAAAGATTCGTTTTGACTTTATCCACTCATCTATCCTCGTGTAAGGTTTGAATCGATTCTTACAAATTTAAAGGGTAGGAGCGATGCGCTTCAGAAACCTCCGAGGAAAATTTCGAATAAAATGAGAGGAGTGCACAAAATATAGTGCCATCACAGGCATATATTAATTAAACTACCAACACCGAATGCAGTGTCATTGCTGTCTCACCGTCACATTACCACTCTAAAAGGTGTGTAAACAATGAATTTTCTACCAATAAAACTGTAAGTAGCGTGTACTATTTGCCATTGTAACAAATGCTTTTATTCAGCGAGTGTTTTCCGATGTATCAAATCAAGTATCAGTAGCCTATGTCTATAAAACGTGCCACCATCTACTACATTAGTATATCTAAAACCCAGAGATTTTTTGTATTTAATTCAGTGACTAGTTCTGTCGTAAGGAATCGGATAGGTATGGCAGCTTCTGGTCTGGAGACTACAACGCTTCAACAGGAAAGAAACTCTAAACGGTCTGTAATGTGTATGGAAGCAAGATATGAAATTATGAGTTAAAAAGAAGTGCGAGAATGACTTGCACTCTGACGGTTCCCTAAAAAATTTTGTAAAATTATGTGCAAGTCATCTGGCGACCAGTATAAGGGGATCTACATTTTAATGTAGAATTCGAATTACGAGTTGTTTCTAGCGATTCCTAACCTTTTTGACAGGTAAAGGCTTTGTGAAATCTAAGAGTGAAACACACATCAAGTCTCAATACCGCGATCTTTCGGCTTCCAGACATTAGTATTACCTCTGGATCACCATACCCGATCTCTACGTAGTCTATCGCTAGATCTACATGTACAAATCTATCATTTTTTGACTATATATATACAACCGTGTCTTTGATTCCGTTGTCTTAGAAGCTTACATTATTCACTCTGCCAAGGGACCATATTTGACATAAATCTGAAGTTGATACCTTTAATCGTTCCTGCAAAATTGGGATCCTCACAAACAATCAGTTTTCTCTTTCTGATGTGCCGCGTTCCACATAACAAAATATGACTTTCAGTATGTTAGGTCCCTATACTTAGCGCTTATGTGAATAGTTATCTTATGTGTGTTCCAAGATAAACTAATGTATAGTGCACCTGTATAATGCAGCAGCGACACAGGAGCCGAACGGGAAAATCGTGTCTGTATAATTCACAACCACAACAAAGACCAACAGAAAACATCGTTGCACGTCATTTTATGGCCATCCACGTCCTCCCCCCCCCTCCCCCCTCTGCCCGTTCCCAATAACCAACAACGAAGACAGCATTATTGAAGTTCATTATTTAGAAATGTAAGCAATTTTCTGTGTGAACAACGCATGATGATGACCACAACATGTTCGAAACGCGCTGAATGTTAAATTAATCAAATGCAATAAAGCGACTGGTAGTAGTAATCAAGAATAATAATTGTTTATACAGTCACGATTAATACACTTAGCCAAGAAGGTCAAGTAAAAAAATTGAAGACCTAAAATGTATGTGCATGTATAGATATTATTATTATCCTTCTGTACCTAGTGTGTGGGTTACAGGCACTCAACGGACTACCCAGCGCACCATTCTGTACTCGAAGGGACTGGGTGACGTATGACCCATTATAAAATGGGGGAAGAGCTACATTCATACACTCATACTCCGCAATCCACTTCATGGTGAGTGGCGGAGAGTTCATTGCGTTCCACTGTCACTTTCTTCTTGTCCAGTCGCGTATAGTTCGCAAAAAAAAAAAAAAAAAAAAAAAAAAAAAAAAAAAAAAAAAAAAAAAGACTTGACTCTGTGGATCCTAATCTCTCTGATCTTTGGTGATTGTTTGACCATATGGTTCAATTTAAACAACTGGAGGTAAAAATTAGGCAACCGATTTCCTACTTTGGACCTTTTACACATTTTTAAATTTTAAGTAATACCCATTATTATTTGCGTTTATTCAAAGTACAATACTAGCAGATGAAGTGTACAACATGTAGCTTCTTTTGCAATATATTTTGTTTAGATACTCCACAAGCCACCTGACAGTGTGTGGCGGAGAGTACCTTAGGTACTGCTATCGGTTCTCCCTTCTACACTCCTGGCTATTAAAATTGCTACACAACGAAGATGACGTGCTACAGACGCAAAATGTAACGGACAAGAAGAAGATGCTGTGATATGCAAATGATTAGCTTTTCAGACCATTCACACAGGTTTGGCGCCGGTGGCGACACCTACAACGTGCTGACATGAGGACAGTTTCCAACCGATTTCTCACACACAAACAGCAGTTGCCTGGTAAAACGTTGTTGTGATGCCTCGTGTAAGGAGAAGAAATGCGTACCACCATGTTTCCGACTTTGATAAGGTCGGATTGTAGCTCATAGCGATTGAGGTTTATCATATCGGGACATTGCTGTTCGCGTTGGTCGCGATCCAATGACTGTTAGCAGAATATGGAATCGGTGGGGTCAGGAGGGCAATACGGAACGCCGTGCTGGATCCCAACGACCTCGTATCACTAGCAGTCGAGATGACAAGCATCTTAGCCGCATGGCTCTAACGGATCGTGCAGCCACGTCTCGATCCCAGAGTCAACAGATGGGAGCGTTTGAAAGACAACCACCATCTGCACGAACAGTTAGACGACGTTTGCAGCAGCATGGACTATCAGCTGGAAGACCATGGCTGCGATGGTGTACGCAACGACGAACCTGAGTACACGAATGGCAAAACGTCATTTTTTCGGATGAATCCAGGTTCTGTTTACAGCATCATGATGGTCGCATCCGTGTTTGGCAACATCGCGGTGAACGCACATTGCAAGCGTGTATACGGGCACCCGGCGTATTGGTATGGGGTGCCATTGGTTACACGTCTCGGTCACCTCTTATTCACATCGACAGCACTTTGAACAGTGGCCGTTACATTTCAGATGTGTTTCGACCTGCGGCTCTACCCTTCATTCGATCCCTGCGAAACCCTACATTTCAGCAGGATAATTCACGACCGCATGTTGCAGGTCCTGTACGACTGCTGCCCTGGCCAGCACATTCTCCAGATCTCTCACCAATTGAAAATGTCTGGTCCGAGCAACTGGCTCGTCTCAATACGCCAGTCAAATTCAAATGTTCAAATGTTTGTATAGCTTATGGGACTTAACTACGGGGTCATCAGTCCCTAAACTTACAAACTACTTATGAACTAGCTAATCCTAAGCACGAGACAAATATCCATGCCCGAGGGGGGATTCGAACCCCCGACCGTAGTGGCCGTGCAGACCGTGACTGGAGCGCCTCAGTCCCCTCGGCTACCGCGGCCAGCAATACACCAGTCCCTACTCTTGATGAACTGTGGTATCGTGTAGAAGCTGCATGGGCATCTGTACCTGTACACGCCATCCAAGCTCTGTTTGACTCAATGCCCAGGCGTATCAAGGCCGTTATTACGGCCAGAGGTGGTTGTTCTGGGCTTTGCTCAGGATCTATGCACCCAAATTGCGTGGAAATGTAATGTCAGTTCTAGTATAATATATTTGTCCAATGAATACCAATTTATCATCTGCATTTCTTCTTGGTGTAGCAATTTTAATGGCCGGTAGTGTACGTAATGTAGGCTTGGGACATCAAAATTAAATGTTCAAATGTTTGTAAAGCTTATGGGACTTAACTACGGGGTCATCAGTCCCTAAACTTACAAACTACTTATGAACTGAAACTTCCTGGCAGATTAAAATTGTGTGCCGGAACCGGGACTCGAACCTGGAATCTTTGCCTTTCGCGGGCAAGCGCACTATCGACTGTGCTATCCCGACACGACTCACGATGCCGCCTCACAACTTTACTTCTGTCAGTACCTCGCCTCCTACTTTCCAAACATCACAGAAGTTCTCCTGCAAACACGCAAGACTAGCACTCCTGGAAGAAAGGATATGGTGGAGACATGGCTTAGCCACAGCCTAAGGGATGTTTCCAGAATTAAAGTAAAGTTGTGAGGCGGTATCGTGAGTCGTGTCGGGATAGCACAGTCGGTAGCGCGCTTGCCCACGAAAGGCAAAGGTCCCAGGTTCGAGTCCCGGTTCCGGCACACAATTTTAATCTGCCAGGAAGTTTCATATCAGCGCACACTCCGCTGCAGAGTGAAGTTTCATTCTACTTATGAACTACTTACGAACTAGGACGGCACAAATATCCATGCCCGAGGGGGGATTCGAACCCCCGACCTTAGTGGCCGTGCAGACCGTGACTGGAGCGCCTCAGTCCCCTCGGCCACCGCGGCCGGCTATCAAAATTAAAAAGCAGTACAATGCCGGCAACCTTCCCCTAAGCTTTCCAGAGAAGGGTTCACACATCGATGCAGCAGGAGGCGCCGAGAACGTCGCTAGGCGATAAATGTTGTGCGCATACATATGTAGGAAGCGCTGAATAAATAGGCGAGATGGAATTAATTTTGCGCGCGGGCGCGTGGCGCATTATGCTCGCGCCGGCATCTGCGCGCGGTCATCTCGGGCGGAGCGCAGGACAAAAGCGAAGCGCGTACTGTATTGTCCGCAGCGCGCCGCCTGCCAGACCCTTCCTTCCCTTCCCTCTCCGCCCCTTCTCTTCTCTTCCCGGCCGCCTCCACCTGTCCTTGACGCGACGGCCCGTCCGCCCGCGACACAGCGCGTCAAGGACGCGGGGTCGTCAAGCGGCAGATAGGACGGCCGCCGGCCGCGCCGCACCGTACACAGTAGAGATGGGAAAAGTGAAACATCTGACGGTTTCGAAACGAATGAAACCGTACCATCAACCCCCCACAACCGCGTAAGCGGCCGACTGCGAACAGCGGACAAATTGAAGAGCGCCTCGGCGGCCATTGTGGTGGCAAACTTCCGCGCCAACTTTAAATGTGCGTAGGATTATTTTGATTAGAGAGAGTGTTCATTTGAGTTAAGTCGCGAAAACTATGTATAATTGAAATTTATAATTACAAAACAGCTTCAGACTCTTTGAATATACAGCAACTATCGGTTGAGTGTAAATTTATTACACATATAGTGAGAACTTGGCCAACAGCGTTTCCTCCTACTAACGAAACCGAACCATAACATATAGTTTTTTTTTTTTTTAGTTCTAAGTGCAACCTTTTGAACGGAATTTATCGTCACGCGATTTTTTGGCACTCTTTCAGTATATCATACGATTGTGAGACTTTCGTACAACTATTAATTTCGGAAGAGTTTCACACTTTATGTCTTTCATTTAATGCTATATTCTCCAATATTTAGATATTTCATAGCATCAAACAATCAAACAGGGCTGATTGAAACAGCTAATGATAAAAATCGATTGTGAAAGTGAAATATGCCATCAGATACATAATTGAAAACGTTGTGAATACAGCAATCAGCCACTACCTAATTCTTTTAAGAACACGAAGTATGCCATAACTTTCTCTTAACTAAGGCATATAGCATTAGCAATAGCGTATCTAGCAAAAAATCAGCATTTTTAATGATGTAAGCCAAATACCTTATAGCAGAGTGAACTGCTAAAAAATCAGCAACTATCGTCGTAGTGCATCCACTGTGGCTATGTGCCGTTCATATATGGAACTATACACAGGTCTGCAAACCCCTTTCAGTTGTTATACATATATGTAAAGCAGATTACCTTTAAATTCTGCGTTACAAGTAGCTAATATTAATTTCGTAAACAAAAATTCCAACTGCAGTGAGGCAACTAATTTCGTGATTCCAATAGTTGTTTTACACAATCATAAAATGAAACTTTTTTAACTTCCTGTCCGCCAGTACTGCCTAAAGTAGCTCGTTTTCAAGAGCTCCAGTATTATAAAAGCCTGTTATTTATTTCATTCAATCCTATAATTCTCTTGACTAACAGTCTGTTAAGCAAGAGTAACTATCTTTGAACACAAGTAGTAGGGCTACTTATATTCGTGAGAAACATAAATGGAAATACAGTATTCGATCTTTTTATTCCTTTCTTAAATTGATTTATGTATTTAAACGCTGAGAAGCTCTTCACCATCGTGCAAACAATACAGACGTAACTGTCAATTATGTGTATATCCCACAGTAGCTATTTAATACACGATCTACCTGCTAATAACACTCGTATTTATCTGACACTTGCCACTACCATGGCGGCCGAGCGAAGGTTCAAATTATACCGCGACAGCAGTGCTGTCAGGGAGTCTAGTTATTTTTACAAGGTCTTTGCGTACCATCTGTGGTTTCGAAACACTGTTTCGAAGCCATGAAACTGTGAAGCAACGTATGTTTTGTCATGAAATCTTCGTTCTAGGAGGGCAATATTTTTCACTATGTGGAACAAGGGTACGTACAAGAACCTGTCAACCATAGAGTATATATTTACTTCTTGGTCTGTACGGAACATGTTGATAAAGATTTTCTCTCGTGTTGTTGATGTTGTCAACATAGTCACACGAGGCCGCCGGTATGGTAGGTAAAAGTTTATCCCGTTAGTAACTCACAAACTGCAATACGTTACGCATATTACAGTGATGGATCATAAATGCTACTTTCTATACATACTAAATAAATTATAGAGAATAAAGGGCACACTAAATAATCACAAGTAATGCTATGGAATTAAAAAAATAATATAGTAAGAGGCAAGTTCACTACTTGTGCGTCTTGACCGTTACACAACCGCCGCAATTCTTTTAACATGAGTGTCGAAAAATTATAACGTCAGTAGGTAACTTCGTTTTCGCTCATAAGAAACCAACTCTTTAACACGAGATTAAATATACGATCTACCCTTGTTAGTATAAAAAATGTCATTTCAGGCATCATGTTGTATCTTATTTTAAAGATTGTAGTTCCACTCGTGTGTATTTAATATGGTAGATAACCCTAGAATTTAACTGGTTTTTCAATGCAAATAGTGAACGTTGTTTTATTGTTCTTTTACATTTATAAAGCAGACATTATGTTATTTCGGAATACAGCAGTCTCTTGCAAACGAATCTTGATATCAGTAATCATAAGCTGCAGACTCAAGAGTGTCAACTACTATTTGACACTGTCTAAATAGTTTATATAGTAGTAAGTTATATGTTTATCTGTGTGGAGCTTCAGTAAAATGAAACACCATTTCGATACCATTAGTCTGTTCCGCGTTTCTGCATTAGTGGTTTGAAACCGACATGAAATCGTGAAACCGATACGAAACTGTGAAACCGACGTGATAACGTGAAACCGACAGGAAGAAACAGTTTCAGTGTATCGACAATCGACCGCGAATGTGATCCGAAACAGAACGGAATGAAACCGCATGGTTTCGAAACCGTGAAAGATGCCGGTTTTGAAACACTGAAACTGTTGTGTGTATCGAAACCTGGTTTCGAAACCATGAAACCGTAGCCAACTCTAGTACACAATCACTGCTGTGACCGCGTCTCGGCAGCAGCGCGGCGAGCCGGACCTTGCTACACCTAAACGGCGTGTCCCAGGAGGGGCGGTTAATATGCGGGTGACAGCAACGATCATTCGATGCAAATCACTTCGCTCGGGCGTGCGCGCTAGAGATGGTATGCTGATAAGTGGCAGTGGTACGTAACCGCTTCTGTTTCAAATGTTTGAGATCCTGAGGGACCAAATGGGTCATTGGTACATGCACTTAAACTAAGGAGGGCCGTACAAATGTACCATTATTTGATCAACGCACTAACTCCCAAATGGAGGACATAGTTATAGGTATTTCTGGTGTCGAAAAGGAGCTGAATACAAAGGTCTCCTGGTCCCTACGAAATACCTGTTCGGTTTTACAGTCGGCCGAGGGGACTGAGGCGCTCCAGTCACGGTCCTCACGGTCACTACAGTCGAGGGTTCGAATCCCCCCTCGGACATGGATATTTGTGCCGTTCTTAGTGTTCGCTAGATAGTAAGTAGTTCATAAGATTAGGGACTGATGACCCCGTAGTTAAGTAAGATTAGGAACTGATGACCCCGTAGTTAAGTTCAAATGTTCAAATGTTTGTAAATCTATTGGACCAAACTGCGTGGTCATCAGTCCGTAGCTTACAAACTACTTAAACCTAGATAAACTAACCTAAGGACAACACACACACACACACACCCATGCCCCAGGGAGGACTCGAAACTTCATGGCGAGCAACCGCGCGCTCCGCAGCCAGACGCTTTAGACCGCTCGGCTACTCCACCGCGGCCCGTAGTTAAGTCCCATAAGCTATATAAACATTTGAACATTTTGTAAAATCTGTCTGTTACTCGACATCATAACCATATCGTCCGCATACAGAAACATATGTATGTCTTCTGCCACCTCTCGTATTACATCATGCGCAGCAGGTTAACTAATATCGGACTCACGGGGTCCCTTTGAAGACCACCATTGGTCTGGGTGATGGGTGTGATCTACGTTGTCGCTGATGGTCAATAGATTGAATTTCAGAGTGCTGTGTATTAATTGTAGTTCAGGGCGAGATGACCTTGACGCCCTATTTTCACGACGGTCACTATAGCAGCTTCCCTTCTCTTTTGAACCCGAATGTGGTGTCGCGACGGGGGTTCGAATCCCCCCTCGGGCATGAATATTTGTGCCGTCCTTAGTCTTAGCTAATTCATAAGTAAGTTTTTTTGTAAGCTTAGGGAGTGATGACCCCGTTATTAAGTGCCATAAGTTCTACAAACATTCTGAGGCATTGGCCGCTTACTTAGCTCGCGTTCGCCGCCAATCTTTAATTCATCGCAAAGTGGCTAGTGATTGGGGAAAAAAGGGCAGGTGACTCCCGTTTAAAAGAAAAGTAAATGACCCACATTATTACAGACCAATATCGTTGGCATCAGTTCCCTGTAGAATTTTAGACCATACTCTCAGCTCGAATATAGTAAATTTCCTTGAGACGGATAAGCTTCTTTTTATGAATTAGCACGGGTTTACACGTTCGTGTGAAACTCAGCTAGCCCTTTTATCACATGAGATTACTGACATAGTAATACATAGCATTCCAATGCGCAAGTGTCACGGAAATGCTCCGGCAACTCAATTGGGGATCGCTGGAGGAAAGACGACGTTCTTTTCATGAATTTCTGTTGAGGAAATTTAGAGGGCCGGAATTTGAAGCTGATTGTAGTACGATCTTGCTGCCGCCTACCTACATTTCGCGTGGTGATCATAAAGACAAGATAAGAGAAATTAGAGCTCGTACGAAGGCATATAGGCATTCCTTTTTTCCTCGTTCTATTTGGGAGTGGAATAGGAAAGGAAATGCCTAGTAGTGGTACAGTGTACCCTCCGCCACGCACCTTACGGTGAATTGCGGAGTATGTATGTAGATGTAGAGATCTTGCGAGCCATGGACGACGGGCAACAAGCAGACTGTGTTTTCCTACATTTCAAAAAGGCATCTGACGCGGTGCCACACAGCAGACTGCTAACGAAGATACGAGAATATGGAATAGGTTCACAGATTTGTGACTGGATGGAAGACTTCCTAAGTAATAGAACGCAGTATGTCGTCCTCGACGACGAGTGTTCATCAGAGGCGTGCCCGAGGGGAGTGTGATACGGGCGCTATTATTTTCTATCTGTACAAATGATCTGATGGACAGAGTAACTTCTAATTTGCGGCTGTTTCTAGATGATGTTGTGGTGTTTGGGAGGGTGTCGTCTTTAATTGAGTGCAATTCCATACAGGATGACTTAGACAAAATCTGTACTTGGTGCAAAGAATGGCAGCT
Source organism: Locusta migratoria (assembly GCA_026315105.1). Classification (NCBI taxonomy): domain Eukaryota; kingdom Metazoa; phylum Arthropoda; class Insecta; order Orthoptera; family Acrididae; genus Locusta; species Locusta migratoria. The sequence continues at coordinate 121,023,284 of CM048747.1, forward strand.
AGCTCTCGATGTAGAAAAATGTAAGCTGATGCGCATGAGTAGGAAAAACAATCCAATAATGTTCGAATACAACATTAGTAGTGAGCTGCTTGATAGTCGTGTCGTTCAAATGTCTAGTCGTAACATTGCAGAGCGATAGGAAATGGAATGAACATGTAAGGACAGTTGTGAGTAAGGCGGACTGCCGACTTCGGTTTATTGGGAAAATTTTGGGAACATGTACTTCATCCGTAAAGGAGACCGCGTATAAAACGCTTGTACGACCACGTCTTGAGTATTGCTCAAGTGTTTGCGACCCGCAGCAGATCAGCTTAAAGGAAGACATAGAAGCAGTTCAGAGGCGAGCAGCTATGATCGTTACTGATATGTTCGACAATGGCCTGACAACCCACACGAAAGAGAATACTGTCGGACCAAGTGCGCGTCATTTCTGTGCAGTCTTAATAACTTACTATTAAACTTATCCATATTGGATGTTTCTAGAATCCGTGACTGTTTATTAAATAGAAATGACAAATCTACAACCAGTCACTGTTGTAGATTTGTTATTTCTATTTAACGAATCCTCCCATTTTGAAATGCCAGACCATGCTCGCCGGGTGCTGCAACTTTCGGAAGTATTTCTCTCTGAATGATCAGTTCAAAGTGTCCCAAGCGTTTAAGATTTACAAGCGTGTTTGAATGATAAGAAATATTGATTGTCCTATACATTTCATGATATTTCGTTAAATGAAATGTACATAGCTGCAGATTACAAACTGTCCTTTATATTTCGAAAAACTTACGGGTATGCAGCCAGATACCAAAATCGACGACGGCCGATATTTCGGCAGGAGACCACCCTGCCATTTTCAAGGCGAAACTGCAGTGAGGAAGCAATGTGCAACGATCTTTAAAACCTCCGTTTTCAATGAGTAAACAGGAAAGACAATACACACCGAGCAAGCAAGCACACAGCGCCGACACGACCAAAGATGAAACCGGTCATAATATCGATAATAAACATCAGTTCTCGACTGATGAGGTCGGATTAGTTTTGTACCTCTGTTTTTTGACAAGTGAGAGAGCAGGATCCGAAGCGGAATTTAAGCAGAAGCCTCCATCCCTATCCATAAGGTTGTCACCTAGTTTTATTTCTATCGCTTCCTTGATAACACACTCCCAGTAGTTGGAAGTACATGCCAGAATTTCCGTTTCGTTGTATTCCATAGGGTGACCTGTGTCAAGACAGTGTTCGGCCGCAGCAGATTTGTTTGGCTGTTGTAAACGTGTGTATGCTCAATACAACGGTCCTCAACAGTCCTAATAGTTTGACCAAGATATGACATGCCACAGCTACATTGGATACGGTAGACACGTGCCTTGCGCAAACAGAGATCATCCTTAACGGATCCCAACAGTGCCTTAATTTTAGAAGGTGGACGAAACACACATTTACATCGTTTTTACGCAAAATGCGGCCAATGCGTTGGAAGTGCTGCCAACGTATGGCAGAAAGGCCACTGACGTGGGTGCTGACTCTGTGCTATCATCACTAGCCCGTTGCACATGTGGTCGATAGCGCATCGCTCCTTTAATCTGCCCTTCACCATAGCCATTCTGTCGAAAAGTTACCTCCAGATGAGACAGCTCAGTGGGCGAACTTTCCGGGTCAGAAATGACGTGAGCCCTATGCACTAAGGTTCGAAGAACCCCTTCACGTTGAGTTGGGTGGTGACGACTATCAGCTTGCAAATACAAATCAGTATGCGTTGGCTTACTATAAACAGCATGTCTAAACGTACCATCTGCCTTTCTCATGACCAACACATCAAGGAAGGGAAGGCAACCATTCTTTTCCACTTCCATTGTGAAACGGATATTGGAGTGGATTGAATTTAGATGTTCCAAAAAATAATTGAAGTTCTCACTACCATGAGGCCAAACAACAAAAGTGTCCTCTACATACCTGAAAAAAAAATCGATTGTCGTCGCTTTTCGTACCTGGCAGCATACCCGTAAGTTTTTCGAAGTTGTTATTCGCCAGAAGAAATTAAGGAATCACATTGTCCTTTATATGTTTTACGCCAGCATGGTGAAATTTTCAGACTGGCCGGGGTAGATGGTTAAATTCCAAACTAAACCACAGTGTGCCGGTGTTGCTTCTGGTCGATCAGTCGGCTGCATACGTTAAACTCAGAGCTATTCGAGACAAGCAGGTAAATCTGCGCTTACCAGTTCTCCCTTTATCGCTTCTCTCATCATCAAGAGATGCCTGACATTAAATACGTACATACACACTTCTTAATGTCACCGACAAGAAGACAGATTCACTCAGGGTATTTGACGTGAAAGCCGCCCACGCCGTGTCAGCTAGAAAACACCTGCAGCTGGCACTGAGCCCCTCTCAAGATTATCTACCCATCAATTCCAGTTTTAAAGGTTACTTTACCACATCCTCGCGAGGAAAAAAATTAAAAATAAAACAATTTTCTGTGTCTCTCGTCCACTGTTAAACCAGTGTGATATTCATCTTTGACAACTTAGCAGAATTCTTGTATAGCTGTTAGTGTTTAGCAAGCAAGCTGGAACTATTACATTAACTTGGCTGTCTGGGAGACAAATGACGCACTAAGATTTACTCGAAAATCCCAAGGTTGTATTTCTCACACGAAAGGTGATACCTTCAAAACGCTAATTCCATAAGTGTACTTACAATTTACGAAGTTACGTTAACGAGGATCAGACCGGGGGAGGTGAGACAAAGATGTGATGTATGCGTCATCATAAATATACAAATACAGATACATAAATAGTATGCAAATCACATTGAAGTGCATGGCAGAGGATTCATCGAACCGCTCTTGTGACATTTCTCTACAGTTCCATTCTCTAATAACTCGCGGGAAAAGGTTTTCGATCTGATTTCTCTTATCGTATTATGATGATCATCTCTCTCTATTCGGTGGATGCTAACGAAATATGTATTCGGCAGAAAAAGCTGGTGAAAGAAAATTCGTAAATAGATCTCTTTGCATTGAATAACGCCTTTTAATGATTTCCACCTCAACTCGTGCATAAATTCCGTGACACACTCTCTCCCCTGAATCGCGATAATACAAAACGAGCTGCCCTTCTCTGAACTTTCCCTAAATCGTCTAGGACGCACAAGTGTGGTGTAGGCAGTTTCTTTAGTAGAACTGTTGCATCTTCTAAGTGATATTTTCTGTGTTCTTTCCAGTTTAAGTTGTCGGCAATTGTTACTGCTAGGTATTTAGCTGAATTTACGGCCTGAGGCTTTGACTGATATATCGTGTAAATGAAGTTTAAAGGATTTCTTTTTGTGATCATATGGATGATTTTACACTCATCATTATTAAGGGTTAATTGCAAATTTTGGTACCATGCTAATATCTTATCTACATCATTTTGCACTTGCTTTTGATCTTCTGGAGACTTTTAACCGATAAATGACAGCATCATCCGCGAACATGCTAAGATACCTTCTGAGATTGTCTCCTAAATCGTGAAACAAACCATTATCGATAATTTTTGTAGCTCCTACAGCCAGTGATTTTTCTTCGGTCGGAACTTCTGGAAACATCCAAAAGTATACAAGAATGTGTTACGAACAATAAAAGACACTGTATCACTCGTTTCAGGTCTTTATCGCAAGAGGTGCTTTGTTTTTAGTTTTCTGTCCTGCATATCGCTGCTTGCTTTACCCACTTAAAGAATGTATAGTGCCGGCTCCACGTACAAGCTCAATAACATTGTCTCTTATCCTTAATGGCACGCTCCAAAACCAGTAGCAATAAACGGTAACGGTCATAGTGTCTTGTGGATTGGTTTTACTGTCCGTAGAAACTTTTATTCTACAGGCATGCAATGCTCTGTAAAAAAAGAACTGCGGTACATTGAAACACTGGCAAGATAGCTAAGCCAGTTTCACTGTCGACTACGTTGAGTAATCCCCCAGATACGTTTACTTTCATACTTTATTTCTACCACTAACATACCAACATGTAAGTAAACTGCAAAATTTTATTGCGTGTAACAGCAGAACTAATACCGTTGCAGACAGACACAGTAAGTCTCCCGTGATTTAAATATTTATTTCGCTTCAGGTTTTCCTGCTACTCCATACAAACATAAATAATTCTGGTGCGTGTGTTTTCCTAAACGAGAGTCTATGATATGACCCATTGTAACGATGATTCGTGAAACACGCCATTTCAATGTACCTATTTGGAAGATATCACTAACATACCGCATGTAAGTAAACTGCAAAATTTTATTGCGTGTAACAGCAGAACTGATGCCGTTGCAGACAGTTCTTATGCGTACGTTTTCCTAAATGAGTGTATATGGTGTGACATATTATAACAATGATTCGTGAAACACAATTTCAATGTACTTAACTGGAAGATACGGGCATGGATGTGTGTGTTTGCCCTTAGGTTCGTTTAACTTAATTTAAATAGTTTTTCAGCTACGGACTAAAGACCCAGTGGTTGAGTCCAATTGATTTACATAATTTGAACATTTGGAAGATAACCTAATCTCCAGGACGTAACCAATTTTCCAAATAATTCCCCATTATTCGATATTCTATGGCGTCTACATACATCACTATTTCTGTTCTGAGTAACCACTTTACCTTTCACCATTTCGTATGGAAGCTCGATTTTGAAATTTATTTGCGGCACGCACCATCGGGGTAGTTACGTAATGTTATTGTTTTTCAACCGATTAAAACGTGTTATTTTAGTAGCGTCAGTTCATGTATTTGTGAAGAGCCCTAGATTGAAGAGGTATGCGTAGGTTCAATTATATAATACAATTTCTTAACGCAATTTTCGTGTTAAAAGCTTAATTTACTGTGTATTGAAAACTAATTATTTAGAAATAGCATGATGAATTCATACTTAATGTGAAACGAATGGAGATGAACAGAAAAAGTTAATAACGGTTTGGGTTTGAATAAATTTCACTGGAGCTATTAAACACACAAAATTTTGTATAAGAGGAATTCAGCTCCTTTTCTTTCAACCCAAAGATGAAAAGTAAATTTGGTTGGGGAATAGATTCGAGCCGTTTTTGCTTTGCAGGTTGGTATTCCAGTTGCTATGGGTTTATTTACCGATTGCCATTTTTATTAGTAGTTCACTGTTGCTTTTTCAGCTCGCATATTGTCAGTTTTTGACCTGGTAGTAGTGAATGGAGCTGTGGGCGCTAGATAATGCAGTGACACCAAGAGAATTCGTAACATTTGCAACATATTGTCCTGTTGGAGTTCATTTATAAGGGTGATAGAAGCGGAGGTATCCAAATGCATTTGCATTTTATGGTGATAATGTTATTTTAAAGAGCACGTCAAGAATATTGTTTTCTCGTTTTAAGGAGGATCGGTTTGATCTACAGCAAGACCCTCGTGGTTTGACGAATATCGTCTATACGCTGAATCCATAACTATGCACGTCATTGTACTCGAGAAATGGCAGAAATCTGAAGTCTCTAGTGTGTATCTGTTGTGTTTATTGAACCTATGAAACAAAGCTATGTACTTGGAACGATAAATTGCTCAGTAAGAATGGCATATGGAATTCAATAGCAACAATCTATAAGTCAAGCAAGTTATTGACTACATTACAGAGGACTCTTCAGCTATATATCATAAATAACCTGTACTGGAAATCCAATAAAATTATGTTCTGTCTACTTCCATATTCTATTATTTTTTTCGTTGAAAAGTGAAACAGACGTGCTGTTATAGGTAATTAAGATCAGCCGTTTAATTTTGTAATCTCACTTGCAGCAACTTACTTTAAATGAAATCGTGATTCAAAGTTGTAGATATGTTCCAAAAATGTACAGTTACCTACAAATGAATAGCAGCGTCCTGTGCTATAGCTAAAGGTGAATGGCCAATAGAAAATACGGATTCTCTATATGTAAACATAATTCAAACATGCTTGGTACCCAACAAAAGCAATGACTGCCCCGTTTGACAATTCTCAAGGTAAGTCATGACCTCACTTGTGACAGTTATATTGAGTTTTATATTAATAATCATTGCTTTTTGAAATAAATCAATATTTTGATTGCTATAAGCGCTTCACTTTCACTTTATGTTAGGCACCTTCAGTCGTCTGAAATATACACTACTTACCGTAAAAATAATTTTCTCAACATTTTGGATTTTTTGTATGGATGTTAGAAACATGCATCATGTAAAGAAAATCATACAAAAAGAAATTAATGTATATTTCAGGTAACTAAAGATGATTTGCATAAAACAAAGGCGAAAATCATAATAAGATGACAATCAAAAATACTAGTTTACTTTAGTTGCAATAGATGGGCAAGAGTAGTAACTATTAATGTAATATTAAAGAACAGAGGAAGACTGGTCAAGGTACAATGGGTATTATAATTATGTACTGTGTCTCTTGTCATCCTTCTTTTCTGTTAAAATGATAAAAAGCATGTTTATTGCACAGAACACGTGACAGTATCTCAACTTGTGTGACAACCAAAGATTCTGTGTTTCTTCTTTGTATCTTTGTTTATCATGTTTGGTAACATAAGAACTAGTGTTTCCTGTGGACACTAGTTAGTTCCTTCCTTAAGATGGCCTAATGAGCCGAAAATTAGTTCGAAATAAATAAAAATTAGTACAAAAATTTTTGTTTCCAACCTCCTTTGTCTATCAAGAAATGACGAAAAATCGAGAAATGATGAAACATAAAACGTCCAAATCACGAACTTTCGGGTCTAAGACGTCTCCGCATAGACCAAAGGTAACATAAACTGCGCTTGTTCCTATCTACTTTCATGTTGTGGTTTCAAAGCAAGATCTAGCATTGCCCCGAGTCACATAACTGTTTTCGTCGTTATGAGAAACAGTTTTTCTTATTTACAAATGAAATCATGCGTTGATTTTATCAATAAAACGACTTCCCGAATTCTTTTTACAAATATAGTAGTACAGGTTAAAAATATAGAACCGTAGTAAAGGTTCACAGCAATTTCGAATATTAATGCGACGGTTACAGGATTTATATGTGCCTTGATGAAACATATTGACAGTTCTTTTTACAAGCAGCAGAACTGCAGTTCTTAAGCATATGATTGGTTTTGTTGTACGGGTAGACTTTTATTTTGTAGCTTACACAGGAGTAGAAGACAAAATATCAATTCGATAAGCAGCATCAGTTTGTTTCTGATTCCTCAACGATACCTGTGAAATGTTTTTTCAAGCTTATTATAAGAACTGAAATCTCTTTGCATCCATAATGTCCGATTTTACCTCAATACAAGCGTTTATATTTTATGACTTTTGCCAGTACAGCGTGCCAAAACTAGCAAAATATTTAAATTAAATGATAATGTGATGAGTAAACATCATTGATAGTCTGTATTTACCTTTAGCGTTGTATAACGCTATTGCGCAGATCAGCACCAGAAATGACTTACTTGCTGACATATAATTTCAGTCAAGACTAAAATAATCACGTTCATCTGTTGGAAAAGCTGTAATCTGTAGTTCTGTTGATCGTAAAAAGAACTGGCAATATTTTTCACCTTATCAAATGGAAAAACGAGGTAGTGACGTTGGTTACGAACTGTCAAGCAGAAAAATTGTCAGTTTAGCTGTGCGGCATAAATTCTTAACATTATCTTTGGTACTTGTGCCTACTGATCCATTGCGACAGGCAGTTTCACAATAGAAAGATTCAGAAAGTATCATGCTTGTGAAACACAGCTAGCTCTTATATGATATGATGAGTGCTGTAGACAAGGAATGTCAAATAGATTCCGTATTTCTAGATTTCCGTAAGGCTTTCGGCACTGTACCTCACAAGCGCTTCTAATCAAACTGCGTGCTTATGGAATACGGTCACAATTGTGTGATTGGATTCGTGATTTCCTGCCAGATAGGACATAGTACGATGAAATTGACGGAAAGTCGTCGAGTACAACTGAAGTGACATCTGGCGTTCCCCAGGAAAGTGTTATAGAGCCTCTACTGTTCCTTATTTTTATAAACGATTTAGGAAACGATCTGAGTAGCTGCCTTAGGTTGTTTGCGGATGATGTCACTTATCGGTTAGTAAAGTCAGCAGAAGATAAAAAGCAACTGCAAAATGATTTGGATAAGATATCTGCATTGTGCAAAAAAATAGCATAATAAGAAGTGCTAAGTCATTCGTATGACCACTAAAAACTAGCCCGTTAAACTTCATTTACACGATAAATCAGTTAAAATTACAGGCCGTAAATTCAACTAAATACCTAGGAGTAACAAGTATAAACAATTTAAATTGGTAAGAACACATAGAAAATATTGTAGGGAAAGCGAACAAGACTAAGTTTCGTTGGCATAACACTTAGAAGATGCAACAGTTCTACTAAAGAATCTTCTTACACCACGCTTGTTCGTCTTATTTTCGAGTATTGCTGCGCATTGTGGGATCCCCACCAAGTGGGACTGACAGACGATTTATAGAAAGTTCAGAGAAGGGCAGCTCGTTTTGCACTATGACGATGTAGGGGAGATAGTGTCACGGAAATGATGCACGAGTTGGGATAAAATTCAAAGGAAGGCGTTATTCGTTGCGTCAAGAGCTATTTGCAAAACATCTTTCACGAACTTTCTCTTCCGAATGCGAACATATGTTGTTAGTACTCACCTACATAGGAGGACATGATCATGAAAATAAAATCAGATCGAAAAGAACTATTAGAGAATGGAACTGTAGAGAAACTTCACAAAAGCGGTTCGATGAACCCTCTGCTATGCACTTCAATGCGACTTGCAGAGTATTTATGTAGGTGTAGATCTAAAATACTTTCAACGTAGACATTTCCTTGTAAATGGCTAACATCCAGTAACAATCGCGTCTAAATCGAGTACAAATTGTGTTTTGAAAGTGCCACCCACACCTCAGTGTTTATGCTAACAAGGAGCGCGAGCAGTTTAACCTCTGCCGGCGTGTTCATCGCGTGGGCAGTGTGTCGTGGCAGCCCTGACTCGAGAACACAGCTTCGCCGCCTGACGGTCCCCCCATTCATTCAGAGCCGAAGCGACCTTAACGGTATCCCAGCACCGGCTTTCCAGTTTTCAGGTGAACACTTGTCGAGGCTAAAACACGAACGCCGCTGATAATCCCGCGTCTCAAGTCTTGTCGAGCGGCAAATCAGTGGTAGTGGTGCGCAGACGTTGGCCGGCGATGGCCGTTTCCCGTGCTTGGAGGTCAACGCCTCAGTTATTTGGGTTACCGGCGGCGCCGGGCGCACGTTGCCAAGCAACAGGTCAGCCCAGGGGATACAGTCACCGCACGTAAATGCAGACACTTCCAGAGAATTTCGGAGCCTAATCTTTACTCGCGTGTTTACGTGCTGAGACGTCAATCGATTTTGCCAGCCTGATGAAATAGCAGCTACTCAGATTGTTTCCTAAATCGTTTATAAAAATAAAGAACAGTAGGAGCCCTACGACACGTCCCTAGGGAACGCAGATGAACTCGATGACTTTCCGTCAATTGCATCGTACTATGTCCTATCTGACAGGAAATCACGAATCCAATCGCACAATTGTGACAGTATTCCATAAGCACGCTGCCAAGCAACAGGTCAGCCCAGGGGGTACAGTCACCGCACCTAAATGCAGACACTTCCCGAGAATTTCGGAGCCTAACCTTTGCTCGCGTGTGTACGTGCCGAGACGTCAACTGATTTTGCCAGCCTGATGAAATAGCAGCTACTCAGATTGTTTCCTAAATCGTTTATAAAAATAAGGAACAGCAGGAGCCCTATAACACGTCCCTAGGGAACGCAGATGTACTCGATGACTTTCCGTCAATTGCATCGTACTATTTCCTACCTGACAGGAAATCACGAATCCAATCGCACAATTGTGACCGTATTCCATAAGCACACTGCCAAGCAACAGGTCAGCCCAGGGGGTACAGTCACCGCACCTAAATACAGACACTTTCAGAGAATTTCGGAGCCTAATCTTTTCTCGCGTGTTTACGTGCCGAGACGTCAATCGATTTTGCCAGCCTGATGAAATAGCAGCTACTCAGATTGTTTCCTAAATCGTTTATAAAAATAAAGGACAGTAGGAGCCCTATAACACGTCCCTAGGGAACGCAGATGTACTCCATGCCTTTCCCTCAATTGCATCGTACTATGTCCTACCTGACAGGAAATCACGAATCCAATCGCACAATTGTGACCATATTCCATAAGCACGCAGTTTGATTAGAAGACGCTTGTGAGGTACAGTGTCGAAAGCCTTCCGGAAATCTAGAAATAAGGAATCTATTTGACATTCCTTGTCTATAGCACTCATCACATCATGTGAGTAAAGAGCTAGCTGTGTTTCACAAAAATGATACTTCCTGAATCTATTGTGAAACTTCCTGTCGCAATGGATCAGTAGGCGCGTGTACCAAAGATAATGTTAAGAATCGTATGCTGCACAGCTAAACTGACAGTTTTTCTGCTTGACAGTTCTTAACCAATGTCACTACCTCAATTTTACATAGGGTGAAAAATATTGACAGTTCTTTTTACAATCAACAGAACTACAGATTACAACTGATGAATGTGATTATTTTAGTATTAACTGAGTTTATATGTCAGCAAGTAAATCCTTTCTGGTAATGATCTGCGCAATAGCGTTATACAACGCTAAAGATAAATACAGATGTTTACTCATCACATGGTTTTGAGAGTGTCAGTCGTTTCATGCGAATGGCGCCCTGTAAATCAGCTGTTTTGATAGTCAGCTCGGTGGAGTGAGGAAATCATCTAAGTATATTCATTTACTTTATTGTAACAAAGATACTCTTAGATTTCTTATGGTTGTCTCTCAACTTATTTGGAGATCACAGTAGAAGAACAGGTGTTCATAAAACTTGGTGTGTATTGTAGGAAAACATGCCATTGGGTTTTTTTTTTTTTTTTTTTTTTTTTTTTTTTTTTTTTTTTTGCAATGTTTTGGAGACTTGGCGTTGTATGAGATAACTCTCAATAATTTATCACGTCACTTGAATGCTTTTGTGAGGTGAGTGTCAACAGCCGTATTATATTTCATAAAATGCATTTTTAAAAACCATCAGCTGTTTATTCAAAACCTTATACCTTTACCATTTTCGTTCAATAGACCATCTTCATGGATAAAAATATGTCAAAACAGAATGGTAAAATGCATCAAATAAAATACTTCTAGCTGAGACAAACAGGAATCAGTAAAACTAAAAGTGTTAAAATTACAGTGGTCATCTTACATACAACCTATCAGTCAATAATAACATAAAAGGTAAGAACAGACTTCTGTTCTTACCTTTTATGTTATGATTGACTGATAGGTTTTATCTAAGATGACCACTGTAATTTTAACACTTTTAGTTATAATGATTCCTGTTTGTCTCAGCTAGAAGTATTTTATTTGATGCATTTTACCATTCTGTTTTAACACCTTTTTATCCATGAAGATGGTCCATTGAACGAAACTGGTAGGTGTATAAGGTTTTGAATAAACAGCTGATAGTTTTTAAAAATGCATTTTATGAAATCACGTCACTGTTTCTGTCCAAGGACCTAGCGAATTTTATCACCAGCCACTGACTGAGAGCACTTAAATTAAAATAGAAAATTATCCTGTTACAAAGGGTTGTTGCAAATTTTATTTTTCTCATTATGGAAAATGTCTCTCCAGTTCATAAAAAGACGAATATCTCGTCAGTTAAATGAATAATTTTGGGTCAACCCTTTTTCCCGCGAACTATTATAGAATGGATCTATAGAGAAATATCGCAAAAGTGGTTCGATGAACCCTCTGCCATGCAGTTCAATGTTACTTGGAGAGTATCCATGTAGATGTAGATATCGGAATGTCATACCTCCTAAGAGAACAGTGACCTGTATGGCTATTGCATTGGCCAAGAACATTATCATCTGTTGTGCAAGGTTGCTTAAATGCAAACATATCAGCAGTTGTTTACTATCTTGGATAACACCACAGACGCCCAGTTCAGAAAACATTTTCTACTTTTTTAGTTCACATTTAAGTGACAGCATTTCGCAAAGTGATGATGGATTTTCGTGTTTGGCTAGAGGTACTGTAGCAATTTGTAGAATGTCATGTTGAACACAGCTGCTTAATTTATTAGCTCAAAGCTACTGGTTTCGATTACTACACCATTATCAAGCACCAGCAGAGCTTAGCCAGTTGCTTAATATAACATGTTACACTTCTGAAAACATTAAAATAAATATTTGGCATCATGCTTCACTTCATATATAAGTTTTTCCAGTAACGATCAGTCACTGAAAAAACCTATAGAGGAAGTGAAAAATGATGGCAAATATGTATTATAAAGTTTATCAATATTGTAACATGTCATGTTAAGCAACTTGCTAAGCTCTTCTGGCACTTGATAATGGTGTATTAACCGAAACCGGTAGCTTCTCAAGCCAGGTTTCCTGAGGAAACCATCCCTAGATCTGAGACTTGACTGTTCAGTAAATTGGCGTTACAATCGATGTCTACTGTCAGATAGCTCACTCCTACACTAAAACCTACTGAATCATTTTGTCTTGCCAAGATTGTCATGTTTCGGCAACGTAAAACGGTTCAGATTCAGTCTTCATTTTTCACTTTTCAGTTCACATTTAAGAGTGACAGCAGTTCGCAACATGAGGGATTTCAGTGTTATTTCGTGGGTGTCTTTCGATAGGTCATTCTATTGAGCGAGGTATATTGGCAGGGCAGGTTTCCTGAGGAAACTATCCCTAGATCTGAGGCTTGATCTTTCAGGACACTGGCTTTATAGTAGATGGCTATTGTCAAACAGCACACTCCTACACTAAAACCTACTGAATCATTTCGTCTTGCCAAGATTATCATGTTTCGGCAACGCAAAACAGTTCAGATTCAGTCTTCATTTTTCACTTTTTAGTTCACATTTAAGAGTGACAGCAGTTCGTAACATGATGGGGGATTTCAGTGTTATTTCGTGGGTGTGTTTCGATACGTCAACCTATTGAGCGAGGTCTGTTGGCAGGGCAGGTTTCCTGAGAAAACTATCCCTAGAACTGAGACTTGATCGTTCACAAGACTGGCTTTACAGTCGATGTCTACTGCCAGATAGGTCACTCCTATCTTAAAACCTACTGAATAATTTTTTCATGTCTAGATTGTTATGTTTCGGCAACGCAAAACAGTTCAGATTTAGTCTTCATTTTTCAGTTTTTAGTTCACATTTAAAAGTGACAGCAGTTCGCAACATGATGAGGGATTTCATAGTTATTTCGATGTCACTTTATTGAGCGAAGTCTGTTGGCAGGGCAGGTTTCCTGAGGAAACTATCCATAGATCTGAGACTTGATCGTTCAGGAGACTGGATTTACAGTAGATGGCTATTGTCAAATAGCCCACTCCTACACTAAAACCTATTGAATCTGTTTATCTTACCAAGATCCTCGTGTTGCGGCAACGTAAATTTTCGTTTCCAGCCAAAACAGAAATTCTTTCGTTTTACTCCGTACGCGGCTCAACTTCGATGCAGGAAAAAGTCAGTCCCACATGCGAAGCATCGTCGGAGTGCCACCACAAAGCTGCAGCACTGCCAGATCTGTTTACGGAGGAGGCCGCTCGTGGAGTCGGCGCGCAGGTGGCGGCAGTGACTAACCTGCAGTGGCTGGCGCCGGCGGAGTGTGAGGACGCTGCGGTCGGAGTCTGTGGCGGCAGCTGCGCAGAAGGGCGCGCCGCCATGGCGCCCGGCTCTCGCGCACACCTGTCTGCCAACGGACGCACAGTCGACGCTCCGCACTGCACACGCGCGCCACGCACTGCCTAGCCGTCTACTGACCTCTGCGGCGTCTGCGCGGCTCGGCGCGACCCTCCCCCCCCCCCCCCCAAAGGCGCCCCCCACCACTCGGCGTTCCTTCACCCTTGGCGGTGCGCGCGCAGCTCCGGCCCGGCTCGCCCGCCTTTGCTCGCTGCTCCTGCTGCTGCCGCGGCTGCTGACCACTGAGCCTGAACGTCACTGGCCGCAATATAAGCGATAAGCCGGCATTATTCACTCGGCGCGTCACGCTCCGACGGCGGGGAATCTGTCCTGCCCGGCGAGCGCGCGTGTCCCATTTGCTTCTGCGCGCGGCTCGGGGTACAGCGGGTATATAGCATTTACACTCGTATCTCAAATCGAAAGCGGTACGCTGTAACAGGCCACGTGTAGACAGCGGACATATTTCAGGGGCGCATTGTGGGCTGCGGTACACGAGCTCTGAAGAAGCTGCAGAGCTGGAGATGATGCCAGTTTTTGTACTCGTCGTGTTTCAGTTCTGATTGTTGCCAGCATGACATTGAAGTACCTGGGAAGCAGGTTGCTAGCCTTACTTGCCCAGGACCCCACTGGGGTACAGAGGGTATATAGCATTTTCACTCGTATCTCAAATCGAAAGCGGTACACTATAACAGGCCACGTGTAGACAGCGGACATATTTCAGGGGCGCATTGTGGGGCTGCGGTACACGAGCTCCGAAGAAGCTGCAGAGCTGGAGATGATGCCAGTTTTTGTTCTCGTCGTGTTTCAGTTCTGATTGTTGCCAGCATGACGTTGAAGTACCTGGGAATCAGGTTGCTAGCCTTACTTGCCCAGGGCCCCACTGGGGTACAGCAGGTATATAGCATTTACACTCGTATCTCAAATCGAAAGCGGTACACTGTAACAAGCCACGTGTAGACAGCGGACATATTTCAGGGGCGCATTGTGGGGCTGCGGTACACGAGCTCCGAAGAAGCTGCAGAGCTGGAGATGATGCCAGTTTTTGTTCTCGTCGTGTTTCAGTTGTAGCAGCCCCGGCCGTTTTCATGCGGGGCATACCTGGCTGTAAGGCCAGTCCGCACACATCAGTGGCGTAACTAGGACTTGGCTTTGGGGGGGGGGGGGGGGGATGGATCTGCTTGACGAGCAAAATTTTAGTCAGTTTCCAGGCAGACTACCATCTACCACTTCCGTTGAAGAAACTAATTCTCTCCCATCCAATGAAAACTTATGGTAAAACACCCCAAGTTTCCAATCTTTACCTTTGCCAGATTGCTGTTACACGATTTCTTTTTCTCTCTCTCTCTCTCTCTCTCTGTATTTTTTTTTTTTTTTTTTTTTTTTTTTTGTGGGGGGTTCTGGTGGGGGGGGGGGGTTCTATCCCCCTCATCCCCCCCCCCGCCTTAGTTACGCCACTGGCACACATCGAAGCGAAATCGTCGCAGCTGCGAATCGTCCTCGACGCGATTCTGTCCTCCTCGATGGGCAATGTTAATGGGTAGCGCCATAATGCCCAGTTTACACGACGATCGAAAGTTCACACTAAGATAACTGTGTGCTGCAGCGCTCCAATCGTACTAACTGGGTACTAACGACGTGCGATGATACAGGCTTGGTTGCATTAATACGATAAACTTCCGTCTACTCATCTGATTACAATTAGCAGAAGCGCCTGTGCGAAAATACGGGCTTATTACTGTTTGTATGTGGATTGTTCATGTTTGGGTGTATGTAATAGCTGATAATATTCAACTTACACTGTCGACGGTTGCAGGAGCTGTGGGAATGTTTGTTAGAACACTACAGAGAAGAAGAATTAGAAGTGTGTCCTTGGTTGAGAGGAAGAGACGAAGAATGAGATGTGAACTGCATGCAGATAATGAAGTAACTCATACCAGAGTTATTAAGTGCTGAGTGCTTTACCAAGTTGGTTTCGTTCGTCCAAGGACAAAAATACGGCGATGAGAGAGAGAGAATTTCGCTAAGCTGAAGGTACAAAATACTTTTTACACGTGAGTTACATTTTCAGCTTTGTTAAAGTTGTGCATCAGTTACTTCCTGTAATGATTTTTTTTAGGTTCGCTAATAACATTGCGGTTTCTGGCGACAGGAGAATCTTTCGAATGCCTAGTCTTTGCACAAAGAATTTCTATACCGACTCTTACAAATATTGCTATTGAAGTCTGCACAGCAATTTTAATTTCCGATCCATAATGGGACCTCAGTCAACTAAATTTTGCTTTGCTTTTAGCATCACACTTTCAAGATTATGTGCAAATGACTTTCTGACATGCTAAAAATTATAGAATTTTAAAAATACGAAGTTAATCAACAAGACGTATTCAAAATTCATTTAAATCTACACTTTTCTGTTATTTTCTTCATAAATAACAGTCATTGTACCTTCTTACAATAGAGAGGATTTTCTGCAGCGATCCTGTATGCCTCAATCGAAAGCGCAATTCGTGCTCTGTTCCACTCCACTGATGCAAGACGTATCACTCCAACAAAGCAAGCAATTTCGCTAAGGACGCGTCTATTTCCACGCATAAACATGAAAACCACACAACGAATTCACTTCTGCGCATGCGCACCCAATACGCTACTAGCAAATTTAGAACCTGTCCTAAAGCGTACTAGCTTGTACGAAACGCCGTCTGCGCTCACGAAATGCTAGTAGTTCCGCGTTTACGTCGCTAGATGGCGCGCAACGTGATCTGTTCATTACTAGCGCGATCATCATGTAAACTGGGCTTAAGAGTCACGAAACTCTCAGGGAATATCTGCGACTTCACACCTGCATCGCAGACAAGTGGCTGGGTTCTATAAACATACCACAGAACCATTTTGTGTGGTTAGTAACAGTCTAAGTCACGACAATTCCACTGATCAGAGGCGGCGCTAGGCGTCGACAACCGCCGATGGCCTCGCGCCTATGAGGACCTCGCAAAATATTGTTAAAATTTTAATTTTAATTTTAAATTTTTTTTTTATTTATTATTATTATTTTTTTTTTATTTGATGTTCAACGGCGCTTTTCAATTGCTAGGTTATGTAGCGACGACCTACATCTAACTTACACTAGTTTAACCAAAGGACGAACACAACATCTGTACCCTCGACGAGAACGATCTCGCTCACCGGATATGAAGCCGTTGTGCGCTCTGCCATTCCCGGCCGGAAGCTGTTTAGTTGTCCGTATTTATTTCCGTACGAGTGCAGAAGTGATGCAATTTTTAGTAAATACTTGCAAAACTACTTCTTCAGTACATTTTAGAAAACAATTTCGAAGAAGTATATCCAAATGTTCATATTACAATCAGAATCATGCTCACAGTTCCAGTAAGTACAGCTTTGGCCGAGAGAAGCTTCGCAAAGTTAAAATTGGTTAAGACGAACTTGAGAAGCACAGTGAGCCAAGAAAGACTATTTGCGTTGTCAGTTTTATCAACTGAAGCCGAAATAGCGGCTAGTATTAATTAAGAAGTGATCGTAAAAAATTCAGTGAGACGAAAAGCCGAAAAGTTTCTCTATTGTAATTTGTGTTTGTTTATTGTAATTTTTGTCATTCCTATAATACTTTTATATTTTAAAATTTTAATATAATGATCGTTGATGTATAATTCAGCTCATTTTATACATATATTATTTTCTTCTTTAGTGAAAACATAAAAGGGGCCTGCCACTGATTATTGTTATACGCCACGACAGCAGAGCTCCAAGAGACTGGCAAGGTACATTTCTGAATATGAGATCAGACGAGTGTTAATAGTATCGTGTAATCGATTTCAACATACTTTTACAATAGGGAAGGTAGGTAGTACTATAAAAATCGGTAATGACTAGAAAATAACTCCTAATTTGTCTCTGTCAGTTTTCTAAGAACCATTCGAACGTATATGAAACGATACTTTGCAGGACAGTTTATTTAAGACTCTCTTGAAAACTACGACTTTGTAATCAAGAATTTAATTTTCTATCAAGAACAAAAAATGGCTAATAAATAACAGAAAATCCAACCTTCTGCAGAAAGACGTCGGCTTTCTATTCAGAAACGGCAAGGTTTCTTCGCTACAATTCCAGTCCAATCAGTAAATGTTGAACGTAAGAAACCTACATGGAGTACAATACCTACATTATTTAATGTACGATATCAACGATTACCAGTGTAGCTCAATGAAAATCTCACAAACGTGAGAATAAAACACCGAAAGAAAAGAAAATTAATTAAATAAATAAAAATAGTTTCCTAACAAAGCAGAAACCAATATCACAACTGTTGCTACATCTGAACCAAAAAACGGCTACATGGCTTTAGCACAATATCGGAATTTAGGGCGAGTATCCCTATCATTGCAAACATTATTAGAAGCAATAAAAGATTTAAACACAGATATGGACAAAATATTAGTAATTTAAATGGTGGCAAAAAAGACTGGTTTAGAAAATTTAACATGTAAAAAAGATTTAATCATTTTTAAAACTGAACTAGAAACGCAACTAACACGCAAATGCAATCAATTAAAAAGTGATATAACTCAAAATGTAAAAGAAGAATTACAAGTTAGCTTATCACACATGATAGAACGAAAAAAACATCTGAAGCATTAGGAAAAGTGAACCAAAAAATACATACTGTCATACTGTGTTTCGTGTTGTAATTGATGCAAAAGAAAAATTTGAGCAACACATCCCTGAGTGTGTGTGTGTGTGTGTGTGTGTGTGTGTGGAGGTGCGGCGGATGGGACGGTTGTGAGGGGTAAGGTGAAAGTCAGGGAGGCTGAAGGAACTGGTGGCACGACCTATAATGATTGCCTGTGACTTTCGGGGTTGACGGAAAGGAGCCACCGGTTACACCAAGAGGCGTACTCAGTGAGGTGGGACTGGAGCAAAAACTGGAAACAGGCAAGGGAGGGGGTGAGGGCTAGGAAGGCGGTGTCGTCAGCATATTGTAGCAGATAGACAGGAGGTTGGGGCATATCGGAAGAATAGATGAGATAAAGGAGAGGAGAAAGGACATTGCCTTGAGGCACCCCAGCGGAGTAGTAGAACAACGGTAGTTTCAGACAGTGAGGTGAGGAAGGAAGCAATGAGGCGGATATAATTAACAGGAAGGGCATAGAACTGGAGCTTGAAAAGGAGACTGGAATGCCATACATGATCGTAGGCTTTTTCTATATCAAGGGAGACAAAGATGGCGGAGCAACAGGAATTAAGCTGAACGGAGATGAGGTGGGTGAGGCGAAGTAGCTGCTCATCGGCAGAAATGGAGGGACGGAAGCCACATTGCAAAAAGGGGAAGGAACTGGTGGCGGTGGATACGACGAGATAGGATGGTTTCCAGGACGCTGAACACGGAGGTGAGACTGATGGGACGATAGGATGAGGTCTGGGATGGGGGCTTGTCAGGTTTGAGGAACATGAGAATACAGGAGGTCTTCCACAGGTCAGAGCAAAAGCTGGTGGAAGGATGACATTGAAAAGAGTTGTGAGGACTTCATGGAAAGAGGGGGCAGGCCTGGAGGTGTCGGTAGGTCGGCCGGTCGTGACCGGGGACGGTGTTGCATCTGCTGTGAAGAGTGTCGATTATGTCGCAAGCAGTGATAGGTGTGTTCATTTCTGAGGGAGGAATGTGGTCCAAGTACTGGAAGCCAAAGGCGAGCGGAGGAGAGGAGGTGTCAGTTCGCTCATGGACATCGAGGAAGAGAGAATAGTCAGGATTGTTGGGAACGGTAAAGACTTCGAAGAGGTAGGAGGCAAAATGTCCTGCCTAACTGGCATTGTCAAGAAAGGGATGGTCATCATGGAGATGCAGGTACTGGGGAAGGATTGAATGCCAGTAAGGCGGCGGAAGGCATGCCAGTACTTGGAGGAATTGACAGGGAGCATCAAATTGATGCGGGCGCATATCTGGCACCAGTCCCAGTGGTTTATCTCGGACAAGAGCTTTCTAATGTGTCTTTGGAGTTGCCGGTGGCGTTGGAATGTATCCTGGTTACGAGTCTGAAGGAAGGAGAGGTAGAGGCGATGGGATTCGCATAGGAAAAGTACGGCTTGTGGAGGAAGGGTAGGACGGTGAGGGTATATAGCCTTGGTGGGGATGTGGGCATCGACTGTGTCAGCAACAGCCTGCTGGCGGAAGGAGGAGGCTAGGTCAATGTCTGTGGGGATGTGGAGGGGAAGGGGTGGCTTGCAACCGAGGTATCAATGGAGTGACAGTAGGCATCCCAGTTGGCATGGGAGTAATCGTGGACAAGTTTAGGAGGGGGCATAGGATGGGGAGCACGGGCTGGGCGGGGGCGGTGGTCAAGGTTAAGTAGGACAGGGGCGTGGTAACTGCCTATAAGGTCAAGGACGTCCGCCATAATGTGCCCATGGAGGTTGGGAAATGCCAGTACGTCGTCGGGCGTGGTGTTGCTTTTGGGGCAGGTGGGTTGGGAAAGGAGGAGGATGTCGCCCCTGAGCGATGTGGTGAGGAACTGACGCCACCGCCGGAGTTCAGCGGGTGGACGGGAAGAGAGGTTAAGGTCTGCAGCAATCACGTAGGTTGTAAAGGATTGGTCGATGTGGGACAGAAAGTCTTATGGGAAGGGAGTAGTACTGCGAATAGAGATGGTGGCTAGGGTGACCGTAAGGTACGGGAGAAAGAGGCTGAGGATCAGGTGCTCATTGGGATCACTGAGGAGGAGTTGGAGCCAGATGGGGTGCTGGCGGAGGTGTCCTAATGCCACTCCACCTCTGGCGAGGGGTGGGGGGCCATCTGTGCGATGGAGGAGGTAGGGAGTGGTGTTAATGGGACAACAGAGTTGAAGGAACATTTCATTGAGGAGGAAGGCATCCACGGAGTGGTGGGAGAGGGTGTGCATGAAAGGTGTTCGTTGGTGGGAAGGGAACACACATTGTGATAAAGGAAGATATAGGAAGGGCTTGCCATAAGGTCTATAGGGATGAGGGAAGGGAAGGAAGGGGGTAACAGGAAGAAAAAGGTTAGGATTTGCTTAAATGAGGGTACCCTGCCGGGAGAATGTGAAGTGGGAGTGGGCTCTGGAGAAGGTGGTGAAGGTCTTAGGGTGGTGAGGGTTTGGGGACGCTAGAAGGGATGGATGTTTTGGAGGACAGTGGTCATGAAGCAGATGACGTCCTCGACGGTGGGAGTTCTTGGAGTGCAAGGGAGGGTCAACGGGATGTATGGGGACAGTGATTTCCGGATTGGTAGGGTGGAGGCTACCACAGGTGTTGCAGGCAGGAGGGCAGGCAAGGTTTGGGCAGTGTTTGTGGAGGTGAGAGGACTTGCAGTGGGGACAGTGCTGTGTCAGGTGGTCATTGTAAACGAGACACCTGGCACAGTGATAGGACTGGGACGGCAGTCGTGGATGAGCGCCCCTTCAAGGAGGTGGTGATGGATGGATGATGTGGACTCCATAAAGATCCGCATCAGGTATGTAGGACCAGTGGCATTGTGTCTGCTTAGTGGACCAGATGGAAATATAGGGGTGGGAGTTGAGTTGGCCCAACACCTCCTCTGTGATACCTGGACTGAGTTGGTTATCACAGTGGTCAGGGTGGGCGGGCGATGGGGAGAGGAAGTGGTTTAGTATAGAGTAAGGGTAGCGTGAGGGCTGAGGTGAATGGCGGTGAGGCACTGGAGGATGTCAGTGTGGATGGTGGGTTTGGGCGATTTAATGAGGATGGAGTCCCTACGGGGGATGAGCTGGGCAGTGGGAGCAGTCAGAAAGTATTAGGTATAGTCTGGCTGGGGATGGGTGCAGTCTCCAAGGCGTCGGGTTGGGATAGAGCAGGAGAGGATGGAGGAGAAGGAACCTTCTTGGAGGCGCCTGTGGAGGTGCAGAGGGACAGGACAGGGTCGATGGGGATGTGGCGGGTTGTAGGGCCCTGTCACAGTGCGACTTGACAAGGTGGCGACTGCGGAGTGCTGGCCACCATGACTCAGCGGTGGGTGATGCGAGCAGGAGAGATGGGGGAAAGTAGGAGAAATGAGTGGGAGGTAGAACGGTAGAAGGGGGAGGTGGGGAGACCTCAGTGGAGGCGACAGTGGTGGAGAGGAGGTCAGAGAGGTTGATACCTTGGGAGGAGTGGGTGTAGGAGCTGCTTCATGTGATGACATGGGGGCAGTGGTAGGGATTGCGAGTAAAATGGTGGTGGTGGTAGTGGGGATGTTGGCCATGAGAGGGATCTAGTATGATAGTAGGGAAAGTAGAAAGATAAGAAAAAAGGTGGGACATTCCAAGAGAAAGCTGATGAGATGAGATGAAGACGAGGGCGACAACTACAGCTAACATCCGGCGGGGGCTGGTGGTGAACCTCGGGCCACGGGTGACGCTGACGCTTTTATGAATGGGTCTCAACCTTGGCCCGATGTATTAGAGTTTAAGCAAATGGCTGCTATTCCTCTTTATTCCTATCTTGATGTTATTGATGTTTCCTGGCTTCTTGATTCGTCTTGGGCTTGTTGAATCTGCAACAGAAAAAAAAATCGGGCCGCGGGAGGGCGGTTGGACATCATCAACAGCTGGGGCGGCAGCGGCGACGGCGAGGCGGCAGTGACGGCGAGGCGGCGTAGGCGGCGACCAGAGGGCGTAGTCCTACCAGTCCCAGGGTGGGGCACGACGATCTGGAACGGAGGGGCCCCGGGGATCGGGGCGACTCCGTAGCGGCACAGACAAATATATACAGACGGGAAACCTCCGTAAGGGCCCGGTCCTACGCTCAGGGGTGCGGGGAGGGAGGGTTTTTAGCAGTTCCGTAAGATGTCCCATGATGGCGCTGAGGTCAGAAACAACAGCCAGAGCAGGCGGCAGGTAGCGGCTGCCCCCACCACCACCTCCCCTCAAACGCCGGCACGCCGGACACAGCCGTGGCCTCGTGGCAGGCGGCACGAGCTCTCCCCTCAGCCTCCCCTCCACGCTACCCTCTGACGTGCGAGAGGCACCCTAAGCCAGCGATCCGCCTGACACCTGCTAGCATCTTACGGAACTACGAGGGGAGCGTAGGACAGTGGTTTAGAGGGTGCTGCGTCTTTGTATATGTTACTCTGTGGTAGCGGTGACGATGGAGGGGTGCCGGGCCTCGGCACGACCGGCGACTTGCCTGGGTGTATATAGGTGGTGTTGGTCTGGAGGGCTTGAGCGGCGACGGCGGCAGCGGTAGGGCATCCGAACCGCGGCGGCAGACGGCGGCGGCAGGCAGCAGCAGCAGGTCCAGCAGGTGACGGGCAGCACGGCCAGGAAGCAGGAACGATGACGAAGCACCTGGAAGCAGACCGGTACGATTAGGCGGCGTAACTGTGATGCCTGCTACCAGGCGAGAAGGATGTGTGTAGGAATAGATGTCTCTCATCTGTTTATATTCTCTTAATTTCAGCAGAGCTGCCTGAAAAATATTCGATAAGTATTTCCTCACGAATTAGTTGTTGTTTATATCACTGAATCAAGAAAATTCGGCTCTTTTTACATTTATTTCACGATTATTTACGGCTACCCATATTTTACTAATGCCCTGAATACAAAAATTACAGAAAGTATTTGATTAATTACATAGAAATGTAATTGTAAACAAACATTATTCTTGCGGCACCTTGCTCGCCACAAGGAGCGGTAGTCTCCTTGCAACTGTAAGTTGGAAGCAACTTTTACAGCAGTGGTGTCCCGACTGTGTGTGTTAGACTGTGGTGACACTAAAAGGGAGGCGTTTGCGATGACCTTTTGACAGCTCTAAATTCAATTGCAAATAAATCCTTAACCTTTCATCGGAGACGAAAATTGCAAAAACAGACTTGTAGAGGAGAAACTTTCCTACAACTCCATCTGTGTGTCTGTAACGTGCTCCCATTTTCAGGTAGTGACGTTAAACCGATCAGCACCATATTTTACAGACGTATTTGTCGGCAACCGGCGACCAGAACCTCCCATAAATAGAACGTCGCTAGAGGGCGGCACTATGTCTCATCTCGGCTATTAAGCGTCGGACCGGATATGAGTAACTTTTACTAGAATTTTGTTTTTCGATAGTTTTACTCAGAAAGTTGGTACACACGTATAAAACTATAATTCTTCACACAATATAATATTCTTCTTCTTCTTCCTTAGCGTTTGTCCCGCCTGCTGGTAGGGTCCGCTGTTTTGGCTCACTGCCGCCACTTTTTGCGGTCTTGTGTCTGGTCAGGGTGGAGGCGTGAGATCTCGAGGTCTTCTTGTAGGGTATCAAGCCATCGTTGCCTAAGTCGTCCTACTGGCCATTTTCCATTTACTTTCAAATTAAATCCAGTCTTTGCTACTGTTGTTTCGCTTGCTCTAAGTACATTCCCGAAGCAACGTAGACAGGTTTCTCTCATCTTATCTGCTACTGCAGCTACTCCGTATAACCTACGAACTTGGTCGTTTGTGACGTGGTCGTGCAGTGTTAATCCAGAATCTATGTCTCCATAACAGAGAGTCTTTGTTCCACCTGTTTTGTTGGAGGCCAGCATTCATCCCTATACCGTTGAAAGTTGTTAATAAATAAAACTGTAAAGATTGTTGTTGCTCAAAATAATTCTATAATGATTGGTAATGTAATTACAATAGTACTGTTTAGTATTGTTCTCGCAGCTTGTTAATAATTGCTTGACTGAACACTTTATCCAATTAGTGAAGCATGACTGAAAAAAATTCAAATACGTAATAAAAACCTATTCTGACCCTGTGACTTATTCATAGAATGGGCTATTTGACCTCCGGTAGAAAAAAAAAATTGTTCCATTAAAGATTGCAATTGTTTGAACTATAGGACATCAGCTTGCTGTACAACTGACTGATTGCGAACCCACCAAATACACAAATACTAATTTTGTCACCGGCCGCGGTGGCAAAGGAGACTGACGCGTTCCAGCCACGGTCTGCACGGCCACTACGGTCGGGGGTTCGAATCCCCCCTCGGGCATGGATATTTGTGCCGTCCTTAATATAAGGTAGTTCATAAGTAGTTTGTAAGTTTAGGGACTGATGACCCAGTAGTTAAGTCCCATAAGCTATACAAACATTTGAAACTAATTTTGTCCATCTCTGTAGTATTTAAAACAAATAATTAATTGGGTTTCGGGATGAATGACTAACACGAAACAGACCTGAGGTTGAAGTTTAAACTTAAACACTTTATATTTTTTTCCATAAAAGGAGAACATGAACTCAAATAACATTGCACAAAAATGGCGATTATAGCTTGGTAATGTCTTACACAAATCTTTTCAGGAACCCAGGAACCCATTTAGTTCTTATGTCATTTTCAACAAAAGAAAAACCAGCTAGTACTTTATATAA
This sequence comes from Locusta migratoria, assembly GCA_026315105.1. NCBI lineage: Eukaryota > Metazoa > Arthropoda > Insecta > Orthoptera > Acrididae > Locusta > Locusta migratoria. The sequence goes on from CM048747.1 coordinate 121,048,425, forward strand.
TATACATAAAAATCGAAATTGTCTACATCACACTTCATCAGGTTTTTTTTACAATAAAACATACTAAATTCTTGCACTATACTTTTAATTATTTTAAAGAATGAACACAATAGACGAAAATTAAACCCTTCATGTTGAATGTCTGTTACAGATGGACTAGAATTACGCGAAGATATTCTTCATAATATCAGAATATTTACAAATTCAAATATTTCCCGACATTATCACACATAAAAAGATTCAAATGACTAAAGCTCACACTGCAATTTGCAACTACATTCCAAGACTGCTTGCACAACACTACTCCTGCTCACCCATCGGAGGCCGGCGACAAAAACTCCGTAAGCTGAAACGCGTGACAGCGCACATCAAAGATTATCCTCGCGGAGCCATGATTTTACAGACATTCAATGTTATTAACATTGCATACCTATGTTTCGCAGTGCCAATAGAAGGATTACCTATCGGTATACTTTTCACTTTAGCCTGTTTGGGATTTTCCTGTCGCAGAGTACACCAGTCACAGAACGCCATTTGAGCCACGCGCTGCTCAGTCGGTTGGAGATTTCTGCACTGAGATTTCCATCAGCATAAATAGTCGAGCACAGATACTTGAGAGTGCGTGCTGTTGGCAGGTCAACACCATTGATGCTGTGGTATTCAGAATCGTTTAAATCTCTGGTGAGGTGATAGGTTTTCAGTACGTTGAGCCGTAGTACTGCTTCCGCAAGGCGATCATTCCAAGCTTGGACTTGAAGTTGCAAGTTTGCAAGTGTAGCATGAGGTTCATATTTCATCTAAGGATGAATATATGGGAAGGAAATTACATTTTTTCATAAATTAGTAAAAAAATATTTAAAAAAATCTCACTAGCATGTTCTACGGCCCACTTTTGCAATTATTTTGAAAAAAATTGTTTACATAAAATGATAAAATACTATTATTGTTTTGTATATTTAAGTTTCCATTATTTTATTTAATATTTCATATTATTTTATGTATTTAATTTTAAGTTATATAAATGTTTATTATATTTTTTAAAAGATTTTCAAATATAATAAAAGTACAGGAAAACGTAAAGTGCGCCGTATAAACATGCCAGTGCGATTTTGTGTATTTGGAGAGGAGGAGTACATGCAATATGCGTTCGTTTTTCAAAGCTTTTGTGGCGCTTTGAATTGTAGCAGCTAACAAAAATATACACCAAAATCTCTCTTTTTTCCGACTTGCAAAGGAATGCTGAGAACAATGTTACAAATAAGAAGTGTTCATTTACGACAGTTGCTTATACTTTTAGGAAGAAAATCACTTCGAAACTTCGTCTCTTAATCAGAATTACAAAAGATTAACCAGTATTACATCATATTAGTGCTACAGAAAAGTAATTTCTACACGTTTCCGACTGCAGTTAGCAATTATTTAAGAACGTCCTGTTTAATTTGGTACTACAATTTCAGAAAAATTATAGGCGAAATAGCGAAATATTTTGGCGACTAAAAATTACCGAAGCTGAGAATCTCAGCAGAGTTTTAAAGCGGCTAAGATGGCACATTGGCAGTAAATTTCACCACAATACTGCTCCACACTACCGTGTACATATCACACGACTGGAAAGCCGTCTCACCCTTTCTTATTACAATTTCACCCCATCTACATCTACATGGATACTCTGCAAGTGACATTAAAGTGCTATGCAGAGGGTTCCTAGAACCATTTTCATGATATTTCTCTGTAGTTCCATTCTCTTTCGACGCCTCTGTCGTTGTGAAGAGAACGACGACCCCTACCATGAAAGTCACTCGTTTTTCTTATTTATGGCTTGGCTTTGGACGACGTTTCAGACACACCGCAGCTTAGAATAGGCAAAAAAAAAAACTCAAAAGGGGGGGGGGTGGAATAAAGGAAAACAATGAAACTACCCTTTCCCTTGGGCCGTTCATTACTACTAATTGAGGGCCTAAAACGACGGTTCGGGGTTTTATGCTTGGAACTGTTGAGATCGTTAGACCCCGGACGAATCAACAGTTTTTTAAGGACATTGTAGGGTTGCCACCCCAATAAATGAGATGGTACCCCTTTGAAGTGAAGCATGACCGCAACATTTTCTCTGAAATACAGGGCATTATCCGCAGCCGGAAAGTGGTCTCTGATCCCTCCCGTTACGCGACCTTATCCATGAATAAAACGGCAAAGGGTCTTTGAACTCATTAGCATCCGAGCACCTTCGTTGAGCTTTTTACAACTGCAAGCGGTTTCGACACCCATTCAGATCGGCTGCTGCACTTGCGCCTCAGGGTAATCAATCGCATCGAAGGCCCATACAGTTTTCTTGCCTGCTAGAGAAGTTTAAGTGCACAACTCACGTGAATCGATGCAGGAATCGCTTACAGTTACGTTTGTGAAAAATTCAACGAGGATGCACGGGTAGCATAGAAGGTGTTTTTGAAATTCGATTGCACTGTGGAAGGTGTGCACAACGACCGTAAATACAAGTACCGCACACAAGCAAATCAGCTGTATTAGTCGTAAAGTTTGAAACCTTTTATTTTTTTATTTATTTTTCAATTCGAGATTTTTCAATTACTAAAAAGTGCTATTAAGGACGCTGTAGGAATGTAAAGGCCACAGGTGGTAATGCGGCTGTTCATTTATTAAGGCGAGTATAATTCAACAGAACCATGACGATATACGTTTAGTATAAAAGTTTACCCCAGGCCTGGATTCTGATGTTGATTGTTTCGAAACGCGTTAATAAATGAATAGCCACATCACCTCCTGTGGCCTTTATATTTCTACAGCGTCCTTAGTAGCACTATTCAATAATTGAAACTCACAAAAAATAAAAATTAAATGTTTGTAGTCTATGGGACTTAACTACGGGGTCATCAGTCCCTAAACTTACAAACTACTTATGAACTACTTACAACTAAGGACGGCACAAATATCCATGTCCGAGGGGGGATTCGAACCCCCGACCGTAGTGGCCGTGCAGACCGTGACTGGAGCGCCTCAGTCTCCTCGGCCACCGCGGCCGGCTTGAAACTCACAAATGGGTGCATACCTCATCAGAGACTTCTAATATGCTACGTCCAGATTGGAATTAACGATATAGTTATGAGGATAGTTCACAACTCAACGCAAAGACGTGGCGACGAGCTGCGACAGCCACATAAAAAGAGACACACACATACAACACTTCCAGCTATCGGCCATGGCCTTCTTCAGAAAATAGAACACTCACGCAATCACACAGGCAGACAACACAGTCACACAACCGTCATCTCCGACGTCTGTGAAGGATAAGAATTGGTGGAATCAGAAAAGGTGCAGTTCGTTGTGGAAGGAGGGGTGGAATCCAGAGAATGGCATTTTTATGGTTAGACGGTTGAGAGGGATTCAATGATACAAGCAGCATTTTAGGAATAGGATGTGGGATTGAGTTTGGGCCAGGGAAAGAGATACTTTTCTGAACTGGTGCAGAGAGATGGAGCAGGGGTCCATTGGGGCAGAGCTGGCGTATGGAAAATGATGGTAGGGATGGTGTTAGGGGATTATGAGAAGTCTAAGGCCTGGGAAGAAGTGCCTCAACAGGCAAAAAACGCACCAGGCACGCAGAAGTACGCAAATTCAGCCACTCAATCTCGCAAATACACGCTCAAGCACGCGGTTGTGTGACTGTGTTGTGTGCCTGTGTGATTGCGTGAGTGTTCTATTTTCTGAAGAAGGCAATAGCCGTTAGCTGAAAGTGTTGTATGTGTGTGTCTTTTTTTATGTGCCTGTCGCATCTCGTCGTCACGTCTTTGCGGTGAGTTGTAAACTGTCCTTATTACTATATCATCATCATCATGTCACGTCTGGAATTCAGTGTTTTTCAACATTTTAGAATATGTGATCCATAATGTAGGGAAAACAGTACGGCGACCTCCAAGATGCGCAATTAAAAAATGTCAGTCAATTCAAGACTACATAATTTGTTTCTGTTAATATTGCATTGATCGATAAATCAAGTACATTGTTAAAGATCGTTGCAATTCTATGTGATCAGTGGTGTGACACCTGTGAAGCTCTTCACGTTTGGTATGATGAAATAGGGTAAACGAAATAAAATTAATCATCATGGTGTCATGTGTGGCGAAGTATTGTCACGTACGAGTATGAAACCATTAAAGCTAATGTGTCACCCGTCAACATTTCATGGAAGCTGATACACTGTAAAACCCGTTAACCAGCGGCAATTATTACTATCGATTAATAAAATAGTATTGTTACGAAGATAATATTTATTTTATTATTTTACTTAGCAAATCTTTTGACCTATTTCCACTAACCATTGTGAACGAGAATGCTACCAAGTGAGGTAACGTGTCGCTAATGCAGGAGAGTATTATCAGATGCTAAGAACGTTTTTACCAACAGCCCTAGTAAGGATGAAATTATGTTGGGTAGGGAGGAGGCAAGCATGCTGAAAGGATTTTATGACAATACTAGTGAACACCAAATAAACCATACTGAAGGTGAGAACAATTTTAGGACAAATAGAAAAAAACGTTCACGTTTTACTTTGTAATTTTTATTAATGTATCAGGTTTTCAGCTTTTTATGGTATGTGCGAAAAGAATTTGACAGAGCACTAAAAGATTTGTGTAGAAACAAGGCCGCTGGAAGTAGATGATGCCCCGTCTGAAATGATATTATCGTTAGAAGAGTCAGTCATGAACAAATTGTTCCATCTGGTATGCAAGATGTATGAGACAGAGGAAATACCCTTATACTTCCAAAAGAATATAGTGATTACAATTCCTAAGAGATCAAGTGCAGACATATGTGAAAATTACAGAACTATCGGTTTAATAAGTCATGATTACAAAACACTACCACGCATAATTTACAGATGAATGTAGAAATTGGTGGAATCCGCCCATCGGGAAGATCAATTTGGATTTAGGAGAAATGTAGGAACACGGGAGGCAATACTCACATTACGACTTATCGTAGGAAGGAATGGAAAACCTACGTTTTTAGCATTTGTGGATCTGGAGAAAGTTTTTACAATGTTGATTGGATTACGCTTTTTCAGGTTCTGAAGGTAGAAGGGCTAAAATATAGGGAGCGAAGAGTTATATTCAACTTGTACAAAAACCAGACAGCAATTATTAGAGTCAAAGTCATGAAAGGGTCGTAGTGGCTGGCAAGGGAGTAAGACAGCGTTGTAGCCTTTCCCAAATGTTGTTCAATCTGTAAATTCAGCAAATTGTGCAGGAATACAAGGAGAAATTTGGAGACGGAATAAAAACCTTGCAGTTTGCTGACGACTTAGAAATTCTGTCAGAGATAGCACAAGATCTGGAAGAGCAATTAAACGGGATGGACAGTGTCTTGAAAGGAACGTATAAGATGAACATTAACAAGAGTAAAACAAAGGTAATGGAATTTAGTGTCGGAAAAGCAGGCGATGCTGAAGGAATTAGATTAGTTAATAGGACAATAAAAGTAGTAGATGAGTTTTGTTATTTAGGTGGCAAGATAACTTCTGATGGCCAAAGAAAAGAAGATAAAAGATGAGAAGAAAAGCATTTTTGAAGAAGCGAAATTTGTTGACATCCATTGTTAGGTTAAATGCTAGGAAGTTCTTTCTGAAAGCATTTGTCTGAAGTGTAGCATTGTAGGAGAGTGAAACGTGGACAGAAGGAGTCCAGACAAAAATATGATAGAAGCTTTCGAAACTTGGTGCTACAGACGAATGATGAAGATGGGTAGATCACGTAACTAATCAAGGAGGTGCTCAACAGAATTGGGAAGAAAAGGAGTTTCTGCCCTATCCAGACTAAGAGAGGACTCATTCTGAGACATCAAGGAATCGTCAAATTAGAATTAGAAGGAAGCGTGTGGGATAAAAATCGTAGAGGGAGTCCGAGGGATGAGTGCAGTAAACAGATTAAAAGGTATGTAGGTTGCCGTACGTATTCTCAGAAAAAGAGGATTGCACAGGACAGGATAGCTTGGATAGCTCAATCAAACCAGTCTGCGGACTGAAGACCACAACAATAACATGGAACGTGTGCGTTCTGAAGTAAATGAAAGGTATAATGGAAATCATTTTCTTTTGCAAAACACTACTGCAGACAATACTGGTTGCCAGTGACTGTTGTACGGTAGTGGTCTTAAAAGACTGTCCACACTACCCTTTCCTGTGCAAGCGCCTTCCTCTCCAAATAAGAATGGCAACCTACATCCTTTTGAACCTGCTTACTGTATTCGTCTCTCCATCTGCCTCTATTTTCACCCCATACACCTCCCTCCTTTGACGGTTCCTTGATGTCTCAGAATGTGTGCCTACCAATCGATCCCTTCTTTGAGTCAGGTATGCCAGAAATTTATCCCAAATATTGTTCAGCGCCTATATTTAGTTATACGATCTACCCATTTAATTTTCAGCATTCGTCTGCAGCATAAAATTTCAAAAGCTTCTAACATATTTTTGTTTGTACAATTTATCGTCCATGATTCAATCCCGTAATATAAATTCACTCAGAAAAAATTCCTAACATTTAAATTGATATCCGGTGTTAACAAATTTTTCTTTTCAGGAACGAGTTTCTTTCCCATTGCCTTTCTGCACTTAATGTAAACTCTGCTGCGACCATCGTAAGTTATTTTACTATCGTAGTAAAAAACCTCATCTACCATCTTTATTGTCCCGTTACCTATTCTAAATCCTACAGCAGCCATTGAATTTCAAGAGAACAATCAATTACCCTTGTTTTGCTATTGTTAGAGACAGCCTCCTATCAAGACATTCCGGTTACTTGGTCTTCCATGTCCTTTGCTGTCACTCACAATGTCATCGGCAAAGAGCAAATTTTTGTATTCTCCTTGAAATTTAGTTGCTTCCCTAAATTTATCCTTACTTTTCTTCACGGCTTACTTAACGTATAGGTTGAATGACATACTTCCTTCCCAGTAGCTGCCACCCCCACCCCCCTCTCACGACCTAACCGATGTCTGCTTTCTTTACAAGTCGTATCTAACTCTTCTTGTCCCATATTTCCATATTTTACCCTTGCTATCTTCAGAACTTGAACAATGTACTCCAGACAACTTTATCAAAATCTTCCACGAAATCTACAAAAGTTTAAATTGTAGGTTTCACTTTCCTTGACCGTAAAGTGAGTATTGCCTGACGTCTGCCTAAATTTCTCCTAAATCCAAATATTTTCCTCAAGGTCAGATTCTACCAGCCTTTCCATTCTTTTCCACTTCTTGATAGTTATACAACTGCTTCATTGCCTCCAAACCTCTCTCTTATTTTCCTGTAAGCGGTATCTATCTTCCCTTAGTTAAACTTTCTTATATGGACTTGCTTTTGTCCTCCATCCCTACCCGCTACATGTCAACTTCATTTTTAATTGTCTATATCCCCTTTTGCCTGCTTCACTTGTTGCATTTATTTTATTGTTTCATCAGTTAAGTTCAGTATCTCAAGTTATTCAAGGATTTCTGTTACGTCTTCTACCTACATTATCCTCTGCGGCTTTCACTACTTGATCTCTCAAAGCTACCCATTCTTCTTCTACTGTATTAATTTCCGAGTTTCGGTCAGTCTTGGCATAATGCTCCTCTGAAATTCTCGACAGCCTTTGGTTCTTTTAATTTATATATTCATTTCCTTACTTTTCTACCTACTTGAAGTTTCTTCAGTTTTAATCTAAAGTACACAACAAATAAGTTCTGGTCGTAGTCTGTTTCTGTCCCTGGATATGTCATACAGTTTAAAAACTTGTTTCAAAAGATGTGCCTTACCATTATAAAATCAATCTGGTACCTTCCGGTGTCACATGGTCTCTTCCATGTATACAACCTTCTTTCATGATTCTTAAAGAAAGTGTTTGTGATGATTAAATTGTGCTCTGTGCAAAATTCTAAATTCTACCAGGCTACCTCCTCTTTCATTCCTTTTCCACAGTCCATATTTATCTCCAATTTTGTCCCGCTCTTTCTTTTACTACCACCTTGTTCCAGTCTACCATCACAGTCAAATTTTTCTCTCCCTTAACTCAATAGATATCTTATTTTATCTTCTCACAAATTTCTTCAATCTCCTCATCTTCTGCATAGCTAGTTGGCATATAAACTTGTACTACTGTGGTCGGTGTTGGCTTCGTGTCTGTCTGTTACTATATGCGTTCACTACGCTAATCGTAGTAACTTACGTGCAGTAATATATTTTATTCATTATTGGGCCTGCGTTGCGTGCAACTTATTTTGTAATCATCTGACCAGAAATCCTGTTCATTCTGCCACAGAACTTCACTAATTCCCGTAACCTCTAATAACTTCAACCTATCCGTTTCTCTTTTCAGATGTTTTAACTTATCTATCGGATTAAGGGCTAGAACATTCCACGCTCTGATACGCAGAATAACAGTGCTGTCTTTGCTAATGACATCCTTGACCTTCTGAGTAGTCCTCGCCCGGAGATCCGAATGATGGACTATTTCACTTCCGGAATATCTTCCAAGAGCACGCTTTCATCGTATATTAATAGTAAGGACTGTAGTTTCCCCTCGCTTTCAGCCGTCCACAGTAACTGTATGGCAAAGACATTCAGTTGAAGTTTCAAGGCCAGCTCAGTCAATCATCCAGACTGTTGCCCCTGTAGCTACTGGAAAGGTGCTGCCCCTCTTCAGGAACCACACGTTTATCTGGCCACTAAACAGATACCCCTCCACTGTGGTTGCAAGTATGGCCCGGCTATCTGTCTTGTTGAGACAAGCAAATCTCGCAGTCTGTGGTTCGTAGTGGTTTATGCATTTTTTTCTTAGAAAGCATTCGAAAGAATGAGATAGAAAATGCGTCATTTGTAATAATGGTTCTGAAGCTGTGATTGGCGATAGAAGTACGTTCGTTGCTAAATGTCTCATGGAACACTTTCTTCGGACATTTCTGGCAGTCTTTATATCTTGTGACTTAATCTTTAAACTGTAACAAAGAAGCTGAATCGTTATTGTTCTTACAAAATTATAAATCTGAATAAGTGAATTACTTTTGTGAAATTGTTTGGCTATTGAAATTCACTTTTCACTAATATTTTAATTTCATCAATATTAAAAAAAAAAAAGAATCTCAAATAGAGAACAGGAAGCATGTATAAAATATAATTTAATACGCAAAAGAGTGATAACCCTGGATGAAAAGGAAAGTAGAATATCTATGTAAGTGCCATTATACACTTTCTTCCACTGGGAAAGGTCAACGTAAACCTCAGAAGAAAATCGGACTAAAGTTAGTAATTGATTTTATTATTTGCGCCCGAAAAACACAGTTACAGCGTTACACATTATTAATGAACAAGAGACACGGCCTCTTCATTGTAACTGTATTTATACTGTAAGGTAAGACCTACAGTAATGTTTACTTTTATCTGGAAAATTCGTACTTAAGACAGATATGGCCGATGTCACCCTTTGAGTGAAAACTGATTTTTAAAAAAAAAAAAAAAAAAAAAAAAAACCTGTAAAATGTGATTTGGTGTCTCTTGGGCCTACAGCACTGTATATGTCATTTAAAAACATTATGGAATAACATTCTAAATACTGCTTTAAAAACAACTATTGTTTATTACGATATGACCTATTTCGGCATAACTGCCATCTTCAGGTAATCTGTGAAAATTTGACATTGTCAACCATACATCTCACCGCAAAGACGTGGCGACGAGCTGCGACAGGCACATACGAAAGACACACACATACAACACTTTCAGCTATCGACCATTGCCTTTTTCAGAAAATGGAACACTCACGCAATCACACAAGCACACAACACAGCCTGTGGAATTGCGTGAGTGTTCTATTTTCTGAAGAAGGCCATGGTCGATAGCTGAAAGTGTTGTATGTGTGTGTCTTTCGTATGTGTCTGTCACAGCTCGTCGCCACGTCTTTGCGGTGAGTTGTAAACTGTCCTTTCTATATTATTAATTCAAATTCAAATGCTTGTAGAGTTATGGGACTTAACTACGGGGTCATCAGTCCCTAAACTGACAGACTACTTATCAACTAGCTAATACTAAGGACGGCACAAATATCCATTTCCGAGGGGGGATTCGAACCCCCGACCGTAGTGGTCGTGCTGACCGTGACTGGCGCGCCTCAGTCCCCTCGGCCACCGCGGACGGCTATTATTAATTCCAACCTGGACTTTCCATTATTACATTTACAAATATATGGTCAGATGGTCGTGACATCCGCATATAGCGTTGGTTTCCATGCTGTTAATCTCTTAAGTTGTAATTTTTATGAGAGCAATATTTGTTCTCAAAATATTTTAAGATTTCCTTATTGACATTTGACAGCTCCTTGACAGATAACCAGCGATATAATATGCTGTTTGTTTATACTTAAGATGATTTTTGCTATTTGAATATTTGCGTCACAGATATATATTACTAGACTGGCAATGCCGTATACAGTATCATTGCTCTCATTGAAGTCTTGGCGTCATATTTCTATATTACAAACGTGTGAGCAGTCATGTGTTTCATTAGGGAAACAATACTTAAAATACGGATTAACTGACGGAAATACGCCGTCTTTACAGTTTCGACGTAATGGTCAATAAGTGTGTTGTATGTGGCTGTAATTTTTCGTACAGCAAACTGAAGATACATATAGTAATGAGTTGCATTGATTTCCCGTTTTTATTCATTTGCTATCACTTTCATACAACTTCGGCTTTTTTCCAGTAGTGTGGTCGTTATGAAAGTCCTATTGTAGTGGATGACAGGTATCTTTATTATTTTGAGTTTTCTTATGAAATCTATATTGTGCGCACAAACATTAATGAGTTGCGTTAATTTGCTGTTTTTATTAATCTGTTACCAGTTTCGATTAACTACTGCTTATCTTCCAATAATATGACTGACACACTGTTCTAGTTGTACTGGATTACACGCATCTTAATTCTTCTGAGTGTTTTTTCGATAACTACAGTATGCTTAAATTGTATGTAACATGTTCTTCCCATAACACGATTTTACAATGAATGTTTTAAATACAACTACTACAGAAGTATTAGCTCAAATGTACAGCATATTTAAAACAACTAATAAAACTTACAACGTCATTTCGCGTTAGAAGTTCACACTAGTATGAGTAGTATCATACAGAAACTTTTTGACGGGAGGTGAAGCAAGATGGCGGTGTTAGGCTTCAGTCACAGAGGCAAGTTTGCCAGTCTAGTAATGTGTGTCTGTGATTTGTGTGTAATGTATGATCTTTATCTGTCCGATGGACATAACACCCTATATCTCGACAATCAAATGAGTTATTGTTCTGCTTGCAGCTTTAATAAAATTTTGTATCTTACCTACATTTTGTCCGCAGCTTTCTATGTGCTAAAATCAACCATACGCAAAATCTACGCAATGAGATTTTTCGTCTGTGAACTCTTCAAACATTTGCGCAGTACTTTACTTCATTTGATATAGTACAGTAACTATACGTAATAACAAATAGAAAATCAGCTCATTATCGAGCGAATATATAGCACTATAAGATGCGAAAAAATTAATTTTTACTGCTTACTGGCTGGCAGCTACGAGACAGCGGGCAGCCATTCAGCTATACTCCGTTCACCGAAACGAGAGACAGGACTGTAAACAGACCGGGGCGCGTGTTCAGGGGTGGACAAAACGGCTCGCTCGCTCATTCTTGCTGCCTATGTATCAATCAATGTGATTCCACGTTGTAATGGAATAGAGACTGCGGCTGTTGGTCTAGTTTTAATTGCAAATTATTAAAATAACCACTAACAGCCGTAAAGTTTATGTTGTTTTATTTAACGACCAGTTTCGGCATTACATGAATTGTTCTTTGTATTTTGTACGATATACGAACAGCGTAGTGTTATGGATACAACACTGATTCGCAAATTAATTTGTATAGGGCCTGAATATGGTATTAATACCGAAACCGGTTGTTAAATGAAAGAACATAAACTTTACGGCTGCTGGGGAATAAGTTAATAATTTGGAATTAAAGCCTCTGTATCAGGTGTAAAGCGGTTGTGTGTTTTGCTATATAGCAGTGATATTAGACGCCACAGATATTCAAAATTCATTTCTTTTAATAATTCATACAATCTCTGAAAATTGCCAAGCCTACATTTTCGTTTACGACAATAAGAACTATGTTAAAAAAAATTTAAAAAAAATCCAGTACTTTCGTTCGTATCAAATTTTGTGGAGACTTCAAAGAGTGTGTAGCCTTGTAATAAATTACTAGATGATAAACTGAGGAAAGACCAATACCCGTAGATGCAGCTGTTTTTATAACAATATCTGTCATTTGTTGTTCTGGACACAACAGCTCCGTTTTATACACATTAAGAACTTCATGATTTCTTCTTTGATCGCTTCTTGCGTGGTTTCAAAATGTAGAATGACATGAGTTTACACTTGCGCGATACAGACGAGAAAGAGATATAATATGAAAGCCTAATACCGATGCTGCTATTCAGCAACTGGTCCTTTAGGATGAAATTTCTAACCAGCCTCTAATATCACCCTTCATAACACACACAAAAGCCTTATACCTGAAACGGATGAGGCGACATTGAGTGAACGCCCCAGTTTTGTCCACCCCTGGTCACGCGCCTTGTATATATAGTCCGTCTCTCGTTTCGATGAACGAAGTATAGTAGACGCGGCGTGTTGTGAGGCCTTGTTTCTAGGTGGTGTTGAATAGGTCCAGCATGACCGACGCTGCAAGCAGGCCATACTTTCGCTGCACAGAGAGCTTTATTGCGACTCCATTACAGTACAGTCGCTCCGGCAAATTCGCTGGCTGCAGGTTCTGTTTGCGGATCGGACCGGCCAGATAGCCCTCGGGCGAATCCCGTCCAGCCTCGTCGTATTGCAGTCTTCCTTATTGCGGCTACCCGACCACGCCAGGCACGGCGCGCTGTCAGGTCCAACGGCCGTTTCCTCTATTGGAGCCTGACCACCACTCGCTGCTAACTCGCTCTCCACAACCAGACTGCTTCATCCCTTCCTCTTTGCCATCCGGCCTCGCGATGGCGCCCGTGTCGTGATGCACGCACCGCTGAGTTCTCAACAACCCCTGTCAGGCAGGTGGCGGGACTTTTAACCAGCCGCGTCTGTATGACGTCATGACGGCTCAATAACAGTACAGGTATTTACGCTAGGGTTATAAAAGTCACGCAATACAGACTTGAACGTTTGGCGGTAGTGTGTCGTATAAAAGGATGGTGCATTCTATTTCTACATACATACTGCGCAATCAACCGTAAGGTTTGTGACGGAGGGTACCTCGTACCAATACCACTCATTTCCTGCTTTCTTCTACTCCCAAACAGAATAAACAACCGAGTCTTATCATCGGGGTCTTAAAGCGAAATGTAACTTGGTGACAATACAATCCATCAGAATCCGGCTTCAAATTCCGGGCCTCTAAATTTCCTCAATAATATTTCATGAAAAGAACATCGCCTTCCTTCCAGCGATTACCATTTGTGTTCCCGAAGCATCTCTGTAACTCTCTCGCGTTGATCGAACATAGCACCCCTCCTAGGTATTGCTTCGAAGTCTTCTTGTAAACATTTAATACTAAAGATGTGGTCCCACAAGCGCTTTATACATTGTTCAGAACAATTATGGGATCACGAAACTCAGAAGAAGGCCGCTTACAACAGTGACCGAAATGTCGGTCAAATATGATATTTTGACGATCTACATCTACAACCATACTCCGCAAGCCACCTCACGGTGTGTGGCGGAGGGTACCTTGAGTGTCCAATGCCCAGAAAGAATTTCATTGACAGTATACACATGATAAAGCATTTTATTCAGATATTACTTACAATTGTAATTTGTGTGTGATACAGTGCGATATTTTGTTGTCTTACATGGCGTTTCAAAATGATCAAATGTTTGTAAATCTATGGAACTTGGTTATTAGTCCTTAAGCTTACAAACTACTTTAAGTTAAACTAATCTAACGTCAACCAAACACCCATGTGCGAGGGAGGCATTAGGAAATTAAAGTACACGTAAGTACCAATAATTAAATCTTTCGTTGTAGCTCAGATAGTAGCGTTCTGGCCTCGCAGCAATAGAGTCGGTAGTTCGAGTCCCACTGTGACCTTTTTTTTTTTTCAAATTCAGTTATATAAAACATTTTGGGATCTCTAATTTCACATGTGTCAGTTTTTTTTCTGTGTATGCAAACGAGCTGAAAACCTTGTCACGTAAAACGATGCTTGAGTAGGTTAGCTGCTTGGAAAGCCATTAATAGCTATCGAGATGACTTTCCAAAAGCAGTGTCGTAACTGAACAATTAATAGTGAAGCCAATACAGTAAAAAAATTGCTTTTTATAGAAACCTTCATTATTTACAACTTCCATAAAATATAGAATATTACGTATAAACAAAAATACGTGCATTATATATTAAAATTGTGTAAGTATTCGAACACAACGAAAAGAAAAAAAAAAATACGACAGGATTCGAACCACCGACCCTAGGTTTTTAAAGCCAGATCGCTACCACATTTCCCCCTCCCCCCTTATCTATGAGTAGTTTTGTTCCTTGCTGTCACAGTATTTGTTCCATTTGCTCTTGGGTCAGGTTTTTTATTACAGAGAGCGTTCAGCCCTCTGACAGGGCGCGCTGAGCCACGGGGCCCGGCTACCTGAGCTACACCAACAAACGCTGCAATACACTTAACTATTGATATTTACTTGCAAAATTTCAAAGTCGATTTTCTCGAGAATTTTTTAGAGTTGCGTCGAATGGCTTTGGCTGATTATTATATACGTTCTGAACTTCGCGTACCATAAATATTAAAAAAAATATATATATAATCTGATAGCCATTTGGTCTGATGGTGAGAGTAAACAGCTGGATGGGATGAACGCACATGTCCACACAAGCAGAATAACTCAGCTTTGCCAGGTCGCTCACAGTGTTGTCAGTCTTGACACTTCCCACACGCCTCCTATACTGACAGGTAACATACTGCTGACTAGAATTGGAGGGAAGACTGTGGGGTAAAAACAGTAGAGGGAGACCGAGAGACGAATATAGTTAGCAAATTGAAAAGGATGTATGTTACCGTTATCATTCAGAGGCACAAGAAAGAGTAGCTTGGAGAGCTACATCAGATCAGGTTTCGGACTGAAGACCACAACACTCATGGTTGGGTGAATCAAGCGAAGCAAGGATATGTTATAACCGAGAACGATAGTGACTCGTGTCAAACAATTTTTCGGAATAGAGTCGGCAGCCGAAACGGTGTTTCACTGAGGCGCAAACTCAAGCTTTGGTAGCGGCCAGGAGTTTGTGGTGTAGAATGGAGACAGCGAGCCAACAGACACCACCGCAAAGTGTTCCCTGTCTCTCTTTGTGCACAGAACGCAACACGAGCCCGGCTTGTAAGGGCACGCTTCTCCTGCATCCCGCAACGCGACCTCATTCCCTCGCCACAACACACGCAACCCGAAAGCAATCCTTCCTAAATGTTCTGCTTGCTTCGCCGAACACCGTTAATTCACGCGTTCTCAGACTGTACTGGTCATACAATTTTATATGGCCACTGAATAGGAGATGTAGGAAGCGAAAGACTTGGATTTGGCTGTTATGACATTCGCTGTTTGTTAAAACCCAGAAGGTGCTCCCTAATAAGTCAATTTTAACGGTTGTGTAATCGAGACAAATCGTTGTAGCCACGGTATGTACAGCTTTAGAATGGTATTGCACGATCAACGCAGTGCCCTCAGCTACCCCTTGTCAAAGGAGCCGTCAGGGAGAGTGGAGTATGTCTGTGGAACGGCAAGGTACAGATTCGCAGATCGTTTTCGCAAACGATACAGTGCAACACAATGAAGAACGGCATATACGAATCAGCAATACATTCACAATTCCTATGGCCCACAGTGCTGTTACGTAGTTAAGGTTCCCAGGCAGCATGAAAATTCCGCAACCGCATGACCTCAGCCACTTTCGACGACCCAGAAGGGCCCTGTAAAAGTGTGCGATCTACATTTACATAAATACTGTGCACGTCACACTGAAATGCATGACACAGGGTTCACCGAACCGCTTTTATGATGTTTCTCTACAATTCCATTCAATAATAGCTCGTGGGAAAAAGGACCATCTTAATCTTTCCGTTTTCGATCTATTTTCCTCCTATTTTATTTTGATGACCATGTCTTCCTATGTAGGTGGGTGCTAACAAAATATCTTCGTATTCGGAAGAGAAAGTTTGTGAAAGAAATTTCGCAAATAGATCTCGTCGCAACGAATAACGCCTTTCTTTTAACGATTTCCACCCCAACTCGTGCATCATTTGCATGACACTCTCTCCCCTATATAGCGATAATACAAAACGAGCTGCCCTTCTCTGAACTTTATCTAGGTCTTTACGTCAGTCCCACTTGGTGAGGATCCCACAAAGTGCAGCAATACTCCAAAATAGGACACCCCAGTGTCGTGCAGGCAGTTTCTTTAGTAGAACCGTTGCAGCTTTTACGTGTTCTGCCAACGAAACGTAGTTTTTGGTTCGCGTTCCTTACAATATTTTCTATGTGTTCTTTCCGATTTAAGTTAAATTGTTAGTCCTAGGTATTTAGTTCAATTTACGGCCTGATTCATCGTGTAAATGAAGTTAAACGGGTTTCTTTTAGTGGTCATATGGGTGTCTTTTCATATGATTGAGGATCAATTACCGCCGGCCGCGGAGGCCGAGGGGACTGAAGCGCTTCAGACACGGTCTGCACGGCCACTACGGTCGGGGGTTCGAATCCCCCCTCGGGCATGGATATTTGTGCCGTCCTCAGTTGTAGGTAGTTCATAAGTAGTTTGTGAGTTTAGGGACTGATAACCCCATAGTTAAGTCCCTTAAGCTTAACAAACATTTGAACATTTATCAATTACCATTTTTTGCACCATGCAGATTGTGCTGCCAGCTTACCCCTAACAATTTGGCACCACGCCACGAACTCATGCTCGGCGGTTCAGCCGATTCAATCGCGAACAGGCGATATCCCGCGACAAAGATGCGAATGTAAGTAAACAGAGTATTCTGTAGCCCAGTTTCGACCTTCTCTTACAGAGGTCGCACCGTAGCTGAGAACCAGCGAAGTATTCCTACTCCAGCTCGCGATTAGCCGGCGATCGCCTTTAGGGACCAGTCAGGCGACTCGCCAGTCAGTCTCTCGTCAGAAGAAGAAGAAGAAGAAGAAGAAGAAGTACCGAAGAACGACTACGGCTGCTCCAACGGACTTATGTAACTACCTAAGTAGCGACCATTGTAAATGGTGTAGAAGAAACTTAGTAGTAGTAAATTAGTTCTTCAAAAAGAAGATTTCGTTCACAATACAGATATATTTTGCAGTTGCTTTTGATCTTCTGGTGACTTTATTAACCAATGAACGACAGCATCATCCGCGAACAGTCTAAGGTAGCTACTCGTTTATAAAAATAAGGAACAGTAGCGGCCCTATAACATTTCCCCGGGTAAAGTCAGATATCACTCTGTCCTATTCGTACTGTGTCCTTTCTGACAGAATATCACGAATCAATCGCACAACTGAGGCGATATTCCATAAACACGCAGTTTGATTAGCAGAGGCTTGTGAGGTAGTGTCAAAAGCCTTCTAGAAATATGAAATCTATTTGACATCCCTTGTCGATAGCAATCATCACATCATGTGAGTAAAGAGCTAGCCGTATTTCAAAAGAGCGATTCTCTCTGAATCCATGTTGATTATGGATTAATGGGTCGTTCTCTTCGAGGTAGTTCATAATATTCGAGGAACGTGTATGTTCTAAAATCCTGCTACAAACTGACGACAATGATATAGGCTTGTAATTTTGTGGATCACTCATATTGCCTTTCTTGAATATTGGAGTGACCTGTGCAAGTTTCCAGGCTTTGGGAACGCATCTTTCACTGAACTTTACATACGACGAAAATTTCTTAAGATTCTCTACCAAATTTCGTAACAGGGGTTTTACTGTGGAAATTATTGCAAGCTTCTCGTATCGAATTTCGAGCTAAATTTTTAATCTCTTAAAACTATTGGCGGATCAGTAGTTGATCATTCAGGTATGAGGAAAATCACTGGTATCTTACACAAGACTCTGATAGTGAAAGACGACCTCTGTCGTCTTCCATATATTTTTGTATAGTTTCTGTAAAGTTGTAATTTATTTAATGTCGCTCGATTATCATTTTGTTAAAACTTGAACCCCACTCTTTTCAAGGCTTGAGGAATAACATTTTTATTTCATGTGTTAGAATATTAGTTAATATTGCGAGGTTTTTGTTATTTTGTTAAGTTAATAATTTATCATTATATTAATTAATGTGGCATAAGTACGGCTTCTCCGCTACGACACTGTCCCTGTGAGAATGTGCAGTTTTTGTACCTTTAAGTGTGTGCGTGAATCTATGGCTGCTTGAATGTGGGGGGTGACAGCTCGCTTTGCATCATTCTCTCTGGCTCAGTATCGATAGCTGCTGATACTACCAAAGAGGTTTCCACACCCTTTGGTTGCGATCTGGTTGGCGAGTCGCTCGGTCCCCCACCTGTTTTCGTGGATTTTTCAGCTTCTGGTGCTTCCCGCGTCTTCCCGCGCCTCGGTGGCCACGCGGCTGATCATTCTCGGCTGGTCGTCTGGTGAGGTAAGTTGGTTCTGCTCTTATTTTCGGAGATGGTAGCGTTTCATTGACTAGCACGTTTAACTTAGATTCGTGAACTTAGAATCATTTTTTGTAATGTTTTGTCCGATCGTGTGCGGAAATGTGTTCTCGTTTTTCAATTAAGTGATTTCCAATAGATAAACGCGGTCTGTGTGATTCTAATTGCATTGTGATGACGGCTTGGTATGTTAAAACCTTTTGTGATCGTGTGGCGGTATATAAACTCTGTGTAAATACTTGCTAGCTTTGTGGGGCCCGATTTCTAATAGGTGGTATGTGTTCCACGTGGTTGGTTCATAGAACAGAACCTTCAGCTTTCGCTGTTGCTTGTTCCATGCCCATCAGGTAAGTAACTATGCGGGTATCCTTCTGATTTCCACTAATATTTCGCGATCTTCTCTCCCCGCGTATTTAATTTTGTGTTTCTTCTCCGACTGTAGTACGCACTCTGTACTTGTCAGTAATTCTCTCTGAGCCTTGTTCAACCTCCTTCAATAGCTTCCTTATGAAATTCTAAAGATTTATATGGGTTGCATGCTGTAATTCTTATTTTTATTTTTCCAACTTTGTAATTATTTCACTTTTGTGGTTTTTCTGAGAAAGGACTTCATCCGTCTCCTGTAACCGCCCCCAATCGCGTGTAGTTGTATTTCATTCGCTTCCTTATATAATCCTAAGCATTTCTATGGATTGCATGCTGTAGTTAATTTTCTTTATTTTTCGGAAACTGAATTTGTTCAATTTTATCGGTTTTCGGAACCACGTGGGTCCGAGTTCCGACTTCTGGGGTATGCAGCTAGTCGCCTGAGTTCACGCCACTTTTCTTATAAAACCAATACTTAGCTCGATTTCTAACAGTCTGCAATTTAAGAATGCACCGTGATTTTGTATAATGAATCCGACTTTCAACTACTTCACCTTCAGTGGAGTGCGTTCATGTAACGTAGCCGTGTGTCGCTGTTAGCGTGATTGCTCGCGTTTTCTGTTCAGATGTAATTTAACTTGCTATACACACGCACCATATCAAAACAGGCACGACAGACTAGAGCCAGCTTCAAAGTGTTTGTATATTGTGTTTTGTGCTACCTCCGACATGCTGAATTTCGCCTACGATAGCGGCACCTGCAACCGCCTCGTCTCAGCACGCTGTTTTTTGTGAATTTCGCTATGGCATTGCGTGTGTGTGAGAGAATGAGTGTTGTTTGTGAATCCTTCCCCCCAGTAACGTTAAATCGTGTATAATTTAGGCTGGGCACCGTCCGCATTAATCCCTGTAAGAGATGCATTTTATTGTATTAACCAAATTGGTTCCCCATTTTGCTCGTTTTCTATCTGAATAAACAAGTTTATGTTCAGCATAATCCGTAAGATGCCTGTAAATTGTAGTTTTAGAGTACCTTCCCTCTTTTATTTAATATTGTCCTTCACAAGTGCTGAGAACAAGCTCAGATGCAAATCATATTTCAATTCCGTTGCGCCATAAATTTTTTCTTAGCCACCTTTCTAAAATAATTTTAATTGTGATGGCTTGCTTATTAATGTCTGTGTGTAATAACGTGTGAACTGCTATGTATATTGAGCACTGTTGTATTAACTTCCTGTTATTGAAGTAATTTGAAGCGAGTCAGTTCTCAGTTTGGGCCAGGGAACAAGGCTTTGTAGCAGGGAGTAACCGCTAGTTCACACGGACCTCATTTGCTAATTTTAGTGAAAAGGCAAGGCTCTTGTTACGTACAGTGGTCGACTTTTAATAGGGTGGACTCAGTCCATTACATCTCATATTCTGCCACACAAACAGAGTATAAATCTCTGTACCATCTATGCGAAACCTGTTTACATATTGCCATTGTACTATTTATTCTACGTACATAAAATATGTATTTTATGTATCTGATGTTATTCTGTTCAAGATTACAGCACCTAGTGGCGCCCTGAACACTTTGGTGACTGGTTGATCAGTGGCTAACAGACTGAGACCACCTTCAGCACTGACACCGCACTTAATTTTGTATCATTTATATGTAGTTTATTCTTCGCTTCTGTGCACACATCGCACAACAATTATGTTACTACGTGAGAAAGGTTAGACGTAAACGTCTTATCCGTGCAGTTACAGACTTTGGAATCTTCCAGTTACCTTCTGTTCATCTGCATTACTCATTTATCTTATCGATAGATGTTTGAATGTCTATTCACCTCTGCGGAAATTTTCAGTGTGCTGTGTTCGTAAACGATATGTAAGTATTGCTTTGTATTTTTTATTTACATACCTCCAAGCAAAAACTCCTCGGCCGCCATTCTTGTACTACATTCACGTTCAGAAAAAAGCTGAACACTTCGAAACACTAGAGATAGAAATTTCATGTTCAAGAATATATTCATTAGTATGTTCTCAATAAATTATTAACAATCGAGTCATCTAGATTCATTATGTTTTCTGTTACGAATAAGCACTGACAATGTTGTCAAAATTAATGAGTGTAAAACTAATTTTCCCATTTTTTGTGTGTGAAGAAGTAATTGATTTTAGAGGTTGTTGCAATAGCATCAGAAGAAGACAGATTATGTTCGTCAGATTTACCATGTTGAACCACATCCTAGTTCCATCATCTGAATCCTTGCGGGCTTCGTGAAATTATTGCTCTTCTTCAGAAGATACTACAGAAAAAAATCGTACGTGCACTGAAGTTCTTACCGTGCAAAAATAAAAGAAAAAAGTATAAAATTCAAAAAATATTTTAAAGGAGAGATTATACTCAATGTTAATTATAGCGTGATAAGAGAAGTGCGATTTTGACTTTCGTTATCATATTAATTTTATTTATTACAAGCTATGCACTTCACAACACTGAAGATTTTTTCTTTACAGTCTCTACTAATGAAAAGCAATATACTGGTTCTGTTAAACACACGAATAAAATCTAGCAGTTTCTGGTGGTTTTTAACAAGCCTTTTTAGTGGGAAATCCCACTTAACGGTTCGCAACACTGAATTTATTAACGTCAGGGGTGTCATAAGGCGATAGGTAGATGGGGAAGAAAGTGATAGACTAACATAAGAATGGAATAACGACGCTAGTTTTTTTTTCTGAAGTTCTAAATTCTTAGGTTCCCTACTGCGATCCAGGTGTTTCCAGATAATGGTGAGAAGTTCCACTTTCAATTGGATAATAGGTTTTAAATATGCAAGAGGCACTATGTAACAATCTACCAAAACATGCTTCCGAATTATTAATGTGAAAATTCTTAAAGCTCTGCCACTAAACTTCATTAACAGTCTACATCTTCATTTTACAAGTCTTCATTTTTATTTGTGAACTTAGTCGTTCTGGCGTTGAAAACAGTTTTCCCAAAGAGAGACCCGATTGTCGATACCGTCATTGTTGAATCTTATACTTTGTTGAAAGAAACAAAACCTCACTGCTTCTAGCACCGTGAAAGGGAAGGTTCTTTAAGTTTTGGACCCAGTTCTTATATTTTCTAAACAGATTATAGAGAGAGATAAATGCAATTTGAGTTTTTTAATATTTCCGTTACTCTGTCTTGATAAATATACGTTCCCTTTTTTTGTACAAACAGAATATCCTCGTTAGTCAGGTATAATAGGGGTTGCTGACCGAGAAGAGTACCGTATTCAGGTTTGGTTCCTATATATGTATCGAGTCCAATCCCTCTTTAAAACCAAACAGAAATTTCCCGTACCCTATCGATATCACAACCGCCCATTTACTTGAACTACAAATGAGATTCCATTTCATTTATCTGTCCATTTTCACGTGTTTCTGTGACATAACTATACATAAGACTCATTATTCTTATAATGTAACTCCAGTGTTTGCGATTTCATTGTAATACATTATAATGATTATTACATTATTAAAATGGCTACACCACGTCCTACAGAAGCGAAATTTAACCGACAGGAAGAAGATGCTGTGATATGCAAATGATTGGCTTTTCAGAGCATTCACACAAAGTTGGCGCCGGTGGCGTCACCTACAACGTGCTGACATGAAGAAAGTTTCCAACAGATTTTTCATACACAAACAGCAGTTGCCTGGTGAAACGTTGTTGTGATGCCTCGTGTAAATGAGGAGAATGCATATCATCACGTTTCCGACTTTGATAAATGCCGGATTGTAGCCTATCGCGATTGCGGTTTATCGTATCACGACATTGCTGATCACATTCGTCGCGATCCAATGACTGTTAGCAGAATATGGAATCGGTGGATTCAGTAGGGCAATACGGAACGCCCTGCTGGATCCCAACGGCCACGTATCACTAGCAGTCGAGATGACAGGCATCTTATCCGCATGGCTGTAACGGATCGTACCGCCACGTCTCGATCCCTGAGTGGGGACGTTTGCAAGACAACGACCATCTGCTCGAACAGTTAGACGACGTTTGCAGCAGCGTGGACTATCAGCTCAGAGGCCATGGCTGCTGTTAACCTTGCCGCTGCATCACAGACAGGAGCGCCTGCTATGGTGTACGCAACGACGAACCTCGGTGCACGAATGGCAAATATCATTTTTCGGCTGAATCCAGGTTCTGCTTACAGTATCATGATGGTCGCAACCGTGTTTGGCGATATCGCGGTGAATGCACATTGTATTCGTCATCGCCATACTGGCGTATCAGATGATATGGGGTGCCATTTGGTTACATGTCTCGGTCACCTCTTGTTGGCATCGACGGCACTTTGAACAGTGGCCGTTACATTTCAGATGTGTTACGACCCGTGGCTCTACCCTTCATCAGATCCCTGCGAAACCCTATATTTCAGCAGGATAACGCACTACTGCATGTTGCAGATCCTGTATGGGCCTTTGTGGATACGGAAAATGTACGACTGCTGCTCTGGCCAGCACATTCTCCAGATCAGATCTCTCACCAATTGAAAACGCCTAGTCAATGGTGGCCGAGCAACTGGCTCGTCGCAATACGCTAGTCATTACTCTTGATGAACTGTGGTATCGTGTTGAAGCTGGATGGGCATCTGTATCTATACACGCCATCCAAGCTGAGTTTGACTCAATGGCGAGGCGTATCAAGGCAGTTATTACGGTCAGATGTGGTTGTTCTGGGTACTGATTTTTCAGAATCTATGCACCCAAATTGCGTGAAAATTTAATCACATGTCAGTTGTAGTATAATATGTTTGTACAATTAATACCCGTTTATTATCTACATTTCTTATTGGTGTAGCAATTTTAATGGCCAGTAGTGTAATATGAACCTTCATTCCATTTTTGGTATGTGTTAACATTCTTAATTGAGACGGGAGACAGAAATACAAAAACAGAAGAATGAATAGCGTTGAGAGTCTGCCAAAACTGAAGATAGCGGAGAAACAACCAGAGTAAGATACAAAGTAGGCTATAAATCCTTTAGAAAAGTAAGGAGAAATTATAAAAACCTAACAAATAAAGCAGGTAAAAACTGAACATTTACGACAAACTTCGAGTGTGTGTATAGGCTGCCTGAGGGACAAATTGAGGATAGGAATGCACATCTGGAAACGTCTTCGAAACACGCAACAGAGGGTGAAAAGTATAAGGGCTGTTGATAGGCCAACCTTCCAGCAGAAAAACTTTAATTTATACGCTGACAGACCTCAGGTGGATTGTTTCGAAATGCACCTAGAGTTCAGAATGCTGACGTGGGTTTCGAGACGTTTCATCAGAGTAGGAAGTCACGTTTTCTGCCGGAAGGGTGGCGTAGCAACAGGCGTCGGCACTTATAATTTCCACGCTCTGTAGCGTCTTTGGATGACGTTTCTGGGCGTGGGTGGATTCCCATCCTCAATTTGTCTCTCAGGTAACCTCTACGAACACCCGAAGTTTTACGCAACGTTTTTGGGACATGACGTATATAAAATGGAGGGGAAGGAATCTGAAAGCTTTGTTATAGAATCTTTGTGTTACTACTCAAGACAAACCGGGGAAAGTAACTAATGATCCATTGAAGAGTCAGAAACTTTTCTACCACAGAATGGGATAGCTGGTAGTGGAAGAGGAAGAATTTAGGAGCGGTTCGGTTTGGAATGCGCATTACAACCAGGGAATCACCCCAAATCTTATTCGGAAAGCAGAAATGATAATACTACTTTTAATTTAATTATGGGAAAAATGTCACATACTAAAACTGGGAAGAGGAGAATAAGTTTTTTGCATATTTGTACTGAACAAGGATCGTGTCTTACCAGATATATTAAATGTAGTCAACGGCCGGGCTCAGTGTGTGGAAATGAGGGAAGTGGTAGTGGATGAGGATGAGATGTATTATTCGGCGATAATAATCTAACAAAGCACTACAGGGCTCTAATCTAAAGGAAGCATTCTCTCGGTATTACTGGGAGCCATGGGAGAGGCAGCCTTGACAGAACTGTTCCAAATAGTGTGAAATATATAATACAACCTAAAAGAAAGTAACAATTCCAGTTACAAAAAGAGCTGATTCTCAGTGTTGTGGTATTTAAATATCAATTTTATATGCCATGGCTGCAATATCTTGTGATGGGTATTCACTGAAGAATGGAAATTGAAAACCGGGATTTTAATAAAAGGACACGGATACTGGGCACAAGAGGGTATCACTGATGGACTTTTCATCAAAATTCCAAGACAATGTAATTTAATATAATTTGACATAATGTCAGCCAGGATTGCAACTGGAATAATTCATATTATAAGGAATACAAATGTATTCTAAGCCACAGTTGCTTGTTAAAAAAGGAATTTTCTTAATACTTCATGTGTAATGCACAACCAGTTTCGATGCACTATGCTATGGCATCATTTTCAAGTGCTCCACGTTTTAGGGCACAAACGTAAACGTGGATTAAACCTGTAATGGAGTGTCACCTAGGGTTTAAAAGCAGAAGTACATTGTAAACAAAAGCTTGTGAACGATGGTCCTATCTGGTGGATTATGTAGTAAATATGACGTATAGCTGCAAATTAGCTGGTCAGTCTTCTACTAACTGTTACCAATAAAAGGTATTACTCATGAGCTAAACACACTGTGTTACAATTACTGTTGAATGTATGTTCAGCCTGCTCAGGTATGAAAGTAAATTCACATGCTAAAATGGGATATATTAGTCACTCTCAGCATTTTAAATAGTACTTTGTACTTAATTACAGATAGACATATGGAGCCCCTTACACAACACTATCAATGTGACGAAAGTTGCTTGACTATTTTCCTTGATTGGAACAATATGACTTCTAGGTAATTTTAAATTTTTGACTCTTATCCAGTTTTATAAATATAGTACACAATTTATTTGATTTTTATGTTGAATTGGACTGACCATCACTCTCAAGCACAGGCTTCTGTACAACTTGGTTCTAAAACAGCTGCCGGCCACGGTGGCCGAGGAGACTGAGGCGCCCCAGTCACGGTCTGCACGGCCACTATGGTCGGGGATTTGAATCCCCCCTCGGGCATGGATATTTGTGCCGTCCCTAGTTGTAGCTAGTTCCTAAGCAGTTTGTGTTTAGGAACTGATGACCCCGTAGTTAAGTCCCATAAGCTGTACAAACATTTTCCTAAAACAGCTGCTGGCCAAAATGATACATATAAGATTATATGTTGTAACACTCTTTTGACCATTTCCAAAATTGTAATGTAGCTCACTTTTTGTCTTTACTTTGTACTTTTATAAAACGTTTCTTTATTGTGGAGCACTTGAAAATGATGCCATAGTGCATCGAAACTGGTTGTGCATTACATATGAAGTATTAAAAGAAATCCTTTTTTAACAAGCAACTCTGGCTTAGAATACATTTGTATTCCTTATTATATTAACAATGTACTTTATTAATAAGGGCAAAATGTAACATCAGATAACAGCTGGCATGAATAGATACACATTCATATGGTCAGCACAATACAATAAGGAGATCCTCTAAATTTAAAGGAAGAAGGGAGCAATCATTTGCATTTACAAAATAACAGAAATAAACACAATATTACAACAAGGATACCTTTTTTTCAAAGAAAGATAGAGCAAGTAATAGCAAAGGCAGTAACACTAGATATAATTATCAGTAGGTGCCACAGGATTTGCTTAGGCAAGTACACAAACACCAGCAGTGTAACTGAACCTTGCTTCTAAACACTGGCCAGAGCACACTGTGCAATTTAGAATGAAACCTCACCATATGACATATATGACCATTTGCAACAATTAAGACTACAGTTACAATTTGGCCAGAGCACACTGCAATGTAATTTAAAATGACCTTTTGCAATAAATAAGACTACAGTTACAATATACTGGCACGAAGGTGCAAACGGTGACTCTGAACACAGAAAAATAATGGGCCTGTTCATTCTGTTTAGACAATCTAAAATTTTTCCTTTGTAATATATATATATATATATATATATATATATATATATATATATATATATATATATATATATATATGACAAGCCAGTTCTGAAAGTTTCACAATAAGCAGGGTAATTAAATAGCGCCTTTTAAAATACTAGGCAGAGCACGTTACGCAAAGAGAGAAAGCAGACCCTATTAACAGTGGCGCCAACATGTTTAGCTTAGGTAATTATGCAAGCAAACGCCAACAGCGTAATTGAACCGTGTCTCTTAAACACTGGCCAACACTGTGCAATTTAGAATGAAACCCCGCCACATAACATAAATGACCATTTGCAATAAACAAGACTCCAATTACAGTGTACTGGCCCGAAAGATGCACTTTTTCTTTAAGGCATAAGGGGCAGCTTACATTTGGAAATTTTCACAATAAAAATACCTTTAAAAAACTATGGCGAAAACTAAATAATTAAAAGGCAGTAACACAAGATATATTAAGGTACCCCTTTGGGTTAATATACAATTATACCAAAACCATCAACAGAGTAATGGAACAACGCACTTTAAATACTGGCCAGAATACGTTGCGAAACAGAGAGAAGGCTTAGACCTTTACATAAATGGCCATTTCAACTTGACGAGTTACATTAAACATCAGCTGGCGCTCTAAAGAAGGAAGGGCAATAACTCTAGATATATTATTAACAACGCCCTTTTCGTATGCTATTTAGGCAATTTCTTTTCGTAGAATTATGGCTCAAATCAAGTTTGGAACTTCACAATAAAGATACCATTTTACACAATACACTGACCAAACGAGATGATAAAACAATAGACAACATACAAGCATCAACGTCAATAGTGTAATTGAACAGTGCCCTTTAAATAATGGCCAGAGCACATTGCGCACATCAGGTAAAGCTTCTGCTACGAGTTTGCTAAACAATTATACAACAACAATCTCTAAATCAATAATCATAATACATGAGCACCTTTATAGGGAGAGGACCGCCACGGATGACAATATAGGAGGAGGCGTAAAACAGTTAAAAGCAAACTTCCTCAAAGTTAGAGTCACTGCCACATGTATGGATAGTCACCACACCACTCAGAAAAGACACGAACAGAAGGGTGCAAACTACAACTCACCGACGGCAGAAACGACGACGAGAGGGAAAAGTGCCAAACCCTAAGTTCCGACTAAGCCTGGGGGATCGGAACAAGGCGAAAAAGTGCAAAACGCCAAATAAATTTCGTTCGTTTCCCTCAATATACCAAATCAAGATCGTCCTCGCATGGGAGGCGCGACATTTTAAAACACGTAACTAACGCAACAGCGAAGTCAAACTTAACTCCAAAGCAGAAAACAGCCGGCGACGACAGATACAAAACCAGCTTGGCGTCCACGCCCGAGCAGAGAACGTTCACGGACTCGGTCCAAGCGTCCATCGTCTGTCACAGACCCACTCCATTGGCCGTCGCGTCCCGGCAGCCGACGGAAACACCGACGGAGGTAGCGCCACCAGGAGTGCCAGGAGGAGAAACAAACACAAATCGGGGCGCGGATTTCGAACAGAACGAGCCCACGGCTCAGAAATATTGCCAGAAGACAATTTAGGAAATATGAGTTTGGGTTCAAGAGAAATTTAGTACACGTTTCGCAATACAGACCCAACCTAGCTTTGAAATTTTGAAAACGGCAACAATTAAATACCATACGCCTATTATAAAAGTTGAAGGGCTTGGATAGGAACAGTACCTAATTAGGAAATGAGACACGAATGGAGCCTAACTCCGATGTTACTCAGTGTTTTTAATGAGCAGGTTTTTATGAAAAGTAAGGAGAAATTTGTATAGACAATTAAAGTTCAATGAGAAGTTATAAAACATTGTGATTTGTTAATAACTTTTTAGTTCTGTGAGAACAAGGCAGAGTAGTTTAACAGAATGCACAGTGTCTTGAAAGAAAGATATAAGAAGAAAGTCAAGTAAAACCCAACAATAGAATGCAGTCGAATCACATCAGATGCTGTGCAAATTACGTTAGGAGTAGAAGATGAGTTTTGGTATTGGGCCAGTAAAATAACGATGGATATAAAATGTCGACTGTTGCTTCTAACGAAAGGAAAAAATAACTGTTAACACAGAATACGGATTTAAGTGTTAAGAAGTATGTTCTGAAAGCATTATTTGAAATGCATCCCTATGAAAAGCGAACGGTAACCAGTTAATGCAAAATTGGAGTTGAAATATTTGAGATGTGATTCAATAGCAGACTGCTGAATATTAGGTATCAATCAGATAGCTAAAGATAGGATACTCAATCGATCTGGGGAAATACGTTATTAGGACACATCCTGAGATGCCTAAGATAGTCATTTAGGTAAAATAAGGAAATTTGTTGGTGGGTGGGAGGTAAAAATTGTAGACAGAGACTACGATTTTACTCTATCAAATGTGGATGTAGTTTGACAATGAAGCTAGAAAGGGATGTCTAGTGAAGAAAACCAACGCAGTTTGTGGACTGATGGCTATAACAACCGGCTGACAGCAAGGGGAAACTAAAAGCCGTTATTTTACCGAGGACATGCAGCTCGATTGTATGAATATATGTTGATCGTATCCTCTCGGGTAAAATATTCCAGAGATAAAATAGCCCCCCCATTAGGATCTCCGGTGGGGACTACTCAGGAAGAGGTCTTCATCCTGAAAGACAACACTGGCATTCCACGGATCGGAGCATGGAATGTTAGATCCCTTAATCGGATAGGTAGGATAGAAAATTTAAAAGGGAAAAGCATTGGTTGAAGTCAGATATAATAGGGATTAGTGAAGGTAGATGAAAAGAGGAACAGGACCTCTGCTCAGGCGAGTACAGGATTATAAATAGAAAATCAGTTGGGGGTATTAAAGGATTAAGTCCAATAATGAATAAGAAAATAGGAATGCGGGTAAACTACTATCAGCAGCACGGTGATAGCATTATCATAGTAAAGATAGATACGAAGCCAACACCGAAAAGTTTATATGCCCACTAGCTCTGCCGATGATGAAGAGATCGAAGAAGTGTATGAGGAGGTAAATCAGACAGTTAAGGGAGAGGCGAATGTAATTTTGATGGGGTACTGAAATTTGGTACTAGAAAAAAGAAGGGAAGGAAGAATGTTAGGTGAATATGGACTGGGAAAAAGGAATGAAAGTGGAAGCCGCCTGGTAGAGTTTTGTACGGATCATAATCATAATAAACACTAGGATCAAGAATCATGAAAGAGATGAAGAGATGAAGAGAAGAGACGTGGAAGAGACCAGGATACACTAGAAGATAGCAGATAGACTTTATAATGGTAAGACATAGATTTCGGAACCAGGTTTTAAACTGTAAGACATATACAAGAGCAGATATGGATTCTGAGCTCATCTTATTGGTTATGAAGTGTCGATTGAAACTGAAGAAAGGTAGGAGTATAAGGAAATGGGACCTGGATAAATTGAAGGAACCTGAAGTTCTTGAGAATTTCAGAGGTAGATGTAGGCAACAATTGACAGAAACGGAAGGAAATAAAACAGTAGAATAGGAATGGGCAGCTTTGAGAGATGAAATAGTCAAATGTTTGTAAATCTATCGGACCAAACTGCGTGGTCATCTGTCCGTAGCTTACAAACTACTAAAACTAAGGTAAACTAACCTAAGGACAACACACACACACACATGCCACAGGAAAGACTCGAACCTCCGACGGCGAGCAACCGCGCACTCTGCAGCGAGGCGCCTTAGACCGCTAGGCTACTCCACCGCGGCTGAAATGGTCAAAGCAGGAGAGGACCAAATAGATAGAAATAAAGACCTACAAAAAATCCTTGGATGACACAGGAACTACTAAATTTAATTGATGAAAGTAGGATATAAAAATGCAGTAAATGAAGCAGGCGACTAAGAAATGGGATTGACAGGAAGTGCAGAATGGCTACGCAGGAGTGGCTAGAAGCCAAATACAAGTCTGTAAATGATGTATAACTAGGGTTAAAAATAGATACCGCCTACAGGAAAATTAGAGACTTTTGGAGACAAGAAAAATAGCTGTATGAATATCAAGAACTCAGATGGAAAACCAAGGAAAGCTGAAAGGTAGAAAGAGTACGTAAGGGACTCTAGAAAGGAAATGAACTTACAGAGAATACTGCAGGAAGTAGACCAAAGTGAAACTGGAGATACTACGCTGAGAGATGAATTTGACAGATCACTGAATGACCTAAGCCGAAACAAGGTCCCTGTAGTAGACAATATTCCCTCAGACCTACTGAAGTCTACGACAAAACTATTTCACCTGGTGCGTAAGATGTATGCGACAGGCAAAATACCCTCAGACTTAAAGAATAATGTAATAATCTCCAATCCAAAGAAAGGCACAGACATGTGCGAATATTACAGAACCATCAGTTTAATAAGCCATGGTTGCAAAATTTTAACACGAATTATTTACAGAATGATGGAAAGTATGGTAGCTGCTGACCTCGTGGAATATCAGTTCGAGCACGGGAGGCAATACTCATGAGTTATCTTAGGAGATAGGCTAAGAAAAGTCAAACCTACATTTCTTGCTTTTCTAGATTTGGAGAAAGCTTTTGACAATGTTGATTGGAATACATCCTTTCAAATTTTGAAATCAGCAGGGGTGCAATATGGGGAACGGAAGGGCATTTACAAATTGTACATCAACCAAGCATCAATTAGAGTTGAAGGGCTTGAAAAGGATGCAGAGGTTGGGAAGAGTGTAAGACAGGGTTGTAGACTTTCACCAATGTTATTCAGTTTGTACATTGAGCAAGGTATAAAGGAAAGCAAGGAGAAATTTGGAGAAGGAATTAAAGTTCAGGATGAAGAAATAAAAACATTGTGTTTTGCTGATTGCATTGTAATTCTTTCAGTTTCAGTAAAGGACCTAGAAGATCAGTTGAACGGAATGGACAGTATGTTGAAAGGAGTGAATGAGATGAACATTAACAAGAGTAAAACAATGGTAATGGAATGCAGTCTTACAAAATCAGATGATTCTGTAGGAATTTGATAGGTAACGAAGTAATATTAGTTTTGTTGCTTGGGTAGTCAAATATCATATGATGCTCGCAGTACAGAGGATATAACATGCAGTATTGCAATGGGAAGACAAGATTTTCTGAAAAATCGAAATTTGCTAACATCAAATATTGTTTTAATTGTAGGGAAATCTGTTCTGAAGGCATTTGTGTGGAGTTTGCCTTGTACGCAAGTGAAACATGGACGATAAATAGTTCAGACAAGAAGAGGATATAAGCTTGGTGTGCTACAGAAGAATGCCGAAGATTGAATGGGTAGGTCGCGTAACTGACGAAGACGTACTGAACGGATTTGGGGAGAAAAGGAGTTTTTGGCATACCTTCACTAAGAGAAAGGATCGATTGGTAGGGCACATTCTTGGACACGAAAGAATCGTAAATTTAGCATTGGATGGAAGTGTGTGAGGGGGAAATCGCAGAGGGGACCAAGAGACGAATATAGTAAGCAAATGGATGTGGGTTTCCGTTCTTACGGGGGCATGAAGAGGCTTGCTCAGGATTCGGAAGGGTGGAGAGAAGCATCAAACGAGTCTCCGGACTGAAGACTACAACACCAACAGCAACGTCTATAACAACAGCCACATGATGCAACGAACATCTGTAACAATAACGTTACCAGTCCTCGAAGTTAGGAGACTTCGGGTAGTTGGGATGAACGCGGTATCGTCAACGCTAAGAAAATGGACAGGAGTGGAATCTGCTGTGCGTATAAATGGAAGCAGTATTGGTTATTGTTTAGTGACATAAAGTGAGTCAGAAGAGAGCTGTAAAGCTGTAAGGGATCAAAATGCCGCGCGGGAGTAGCCGAGCGGTCTGGAGCGCCACGTTGCGGATCGCGCGTCCTCCCTCGCCGGGGGTTCGAATCCTCCCTCGGACATGGATATGTGTGTTGTCCTTACGTTAGTTTAACTAAGGTTAACTAGTTTGTAAGTCTAGGGACTGATGACCGACGTAGTTTGGTCCCATAGAATTACAAACATTTGAACATGTTTGATCAAAATAATATATCTTTCAATAGGAGACTGAACTGCAATAGGCAACACGCTGAAAAGCTGCCTTTGTTCAAGAAAAATAGTGAACTGATTTTTAACTCTTTCTATAAAAGGAGTATTTTTGGGAAGGCCACAAAAGGTACTGTGAAGATTCTGATGATTTTGTAGATATTTGTCGAACTTCTTGGCCAAACTAGTTTGCAGGAGTTGCTTAGAATACAGTTAGACCAATGGACTTTCGAGAGAATGATTGACTCTGGTATTATCAGGAATTTGTTGCATGGTCTAAATACAAAAAGTGCATGGCATCCTCGTTTCTTCCTAGTAACGGATAGTTGAATTAATTTACGCCAGTTTAAAAGTGTTTGCTGTCTTTATCGCCGCTGTTTATCTATTTCTATATAGTGCAAAAGGATATTTTTGAGATAGATGATATCCTGTGTATGTTTAAGTACTTGAATTTTGCCGGCCGCGGTGGTCGAGGGGACTGAGGCGCTCCAGTCAAGGTCTGCACGGCCACTACGGTCGGGGGTTGGAATCCCCTCTAGGGCATGGCTATTTGTGCCGTCCTAGTTCGTAAGTAGTTCACAAGTAGTTTGTAAGTTTAGGGACTGATGACCCCGTAGTTAAGTCCCATAAGCTGGACAAACATTTGAACATTTGAACTTGAATTTTATTATTTGTTTCAGGTATTTTTTGAGTGATGTGCTGCAGATGGTGTTCGATGGCAGACATCCATACAATACAGAAAGTGGTGAATGGATCAACCACCACTGATGGCGTACCAAGGAGGAACTAAGAGTACTCCATATCGTGTACTTAACATATAATTAAAGATCACGTCTCTTCGAAATGGCTTTCCTCCGCTTTGACTTACTGTTTGGGTTATCACAAGCGAACAGGGCAATGGTTAAGAGTACTGCATGATACCTATTAGCTTGCTGACATTGATTGAATTGTGGATTCGAGTAGAATACTGTGATGACTCGCCGGGAAAGAATAAGAAGAGCCGCATTTCAGGACCTAAGGGTAGGGACAGGCGAGGAGTGGCAGGTTTGGTAGCACCTCCCCAATATAATGGCCCTTGCATAGTTTTACAGTAATGTTAGTCGAAATTTTAAACATGGCTGCAATTCAGCAATGGTGGAAGACGATCCAAAAGTCAACACAGTTTCAGCCGACCAGTTGCATAAAAATGGCTTACATGCATAAACCTTGACCTAGGTTTCGGCAAAAGTAATTTTGCCTTCTTCAGAAGTATTACATAAATCTCGCATTAAAATAGTTGTTAAATAAAATGTGGCTGACTCCATGTCAATAGAATAAAAAGTAAAATTTAAAACAATGTCACATCATAAAATTGTGGAGCACATTCAATACGCAGTGCTCACTCGACCTGTGTGTGGACGTGCTCCACAATTTTATGATGTGACATTGTTTTAAATTTTACTTTTTATTCTATTGACATGGAGTCAGGAACATTTTATTTAACTACTTTTTTAATGTGAGCTTTATGTAATACTTCTGAAGAAAACAAAAATTACTTTTGTCGAAACCTAGGTCAAGATTTATGCATGTAAGCCATTTTTATGCAACTGGTCGGCTGAAACTGTGTTGACTTTTGGATAATGTTAGTCGAGTTGCAACCAACTGGCGTCAGATTAATTGGCAGCATCTGCAAGTCGGGGTCAAATCTGAAGCCATACCATCAGCCTCAACTGAATTGACATCAGGTTTTGAATTATCCCTCACTGATTAGCAAATAGTCTGTGTATGTAGTTTAAAAAAACTGATAAAATACTACCCTAATGAAATAGTGAAGGCCGAGGTGGAGAGGCCGAGCGCTCTATGGTGCCTTGCTGTGGAGCGCACGGTTGCTTGCCGTCGGAGGTTCGAGTCCTCCTCGGGCATGTGTATGTGTGTGTGTGTTTGTGTATCGTCTTTCGCATAAGTTAGTTTAAATAGTTTGTAAGCCTATGGACTGAAAACCGCAGCAGCTAAGTCAGATTTACAAAGATTTGAACATTCTGAAGAACTGTAGTCAAAGTCTTCAGTAAAATATCACAATGTTCAAATGTTTGTTAAGCTTATGGGACTTAACTACGGGGTCATCAGTCCCTAAACTTACAAACTACTTACGAACTACCTTATACTAAGGACGGCACAAATATCCATGCCCGAGGGGGGATTCGAATCCCCGACCGTAGTGGCCGTGCAAACCGTGACTGGAGTGCATCAGTCCCCGCGGCCACCGCGGCCGGCAATATCACTTTTATTTAGTATACGAGACACCATATGTAATAAGCTCATAAGCCACAATCACTTCATTTGTCGATTTATTTGTTTATTCTGCATTACTAGTTTCGGGGATCTCAGTCGTCATTATCAAATACCTTAAGTTTTACTACAAGTGATTCACATAAAGAGAAATTAATGCTTTTGAATAAATACGCAACCAGTTGCTTCTATGGATGTTTTTATTCTTCCGTAACTAGTTTTAGAGCCGCTGCAGGCTCATCATTAATGGAGACATTAAAGGAACATTATGTTTTCTTGCACCAAGTGTAGTTAGACGCAGTAATGGTAGTTTGTGTTATTATTCGTTTCCATATCGTACTTTGGCACTGGCAATATTCACACATGACAGTAAGTTACTACACTTGGAAAATTGTTACGCCAAGTGTAGTAACAAACCGAGATGTGTGAATATTGGCAATTCCCAAGCTACGATATGGAAACCAATTTACCAAGAGTAAAAATACAAACCACTTTCACAGCGCCCAACTACAGTTTATGCAATAAAATATAATGTCCCCGTAACATCTCCACTGCTGATGAGCTTACAGTAGCTTGAAAACTAGTTATTGAAGAATAAAAGACGTCCATAAAAGCAGCCAGTTTACACTACAGTTGCAATTCCTAATCCAAGACAAATTAACAGTAAATCGTGAAGATATGTAACATCATTTATTGGTACTAAATTAATCCACAAACTCGCAATGAACTATTGCATCGGCTATTCTTGAAATTTTTACCTTGGACGTATAATCTTAGATGTTAAATTATTTCACAGACAAGGAGCTGAGCTCTAAAATAATGTTACTAAGAAAACGAATAAGCATTACACTGTTTCCCAAATTACCGGTATTATTATTATTTTTGTCTGTTGAATAATCTGAGATTATATGGGCATGATAACTTTTTCAAGATAGCCGTCACAATTGTTCAAGGTGCGTTGGTGTTTTACTTCAATAAGCAACTTAAAAAATAATGTTAAATTAATAGTTAACCTACATGTGAATCAGTTGGAGTAAGACGTACGATATTTGATAACAGCGACAGAGTTCATAAAAAAAATCTCTCTTTCCAGAATATCCTAATTCCATTGTTTTGGAAAAATAAAATCATTCTACATCTACATTTGCGTAAATACTCTGCAAATCACATCGAAGTATATGGCAGAGGATTCATCGAACCGCTTTTGTGATATCTTTTTACATTTTCTAACAGCATGGAAAAAGTAACACCTAAAATCTTTCTGTTTTAGAGCTGATTTCTCTAATTTTATTACGATGAGCATGTCTCCCTATGTAGGTGGGTGTTAAAAAATTAAGTTGGTGAAATAAATTTCGGAAATAAAATCTTGTCGCAACGAATAACGCCTTTCTTTTAACGTTTTCCACGCCAACTCTTGCATCATTTCATTTACACTCTCTCCCGTATATCGCGATAATACAAAACGAACTGCCCTTCCCTGTACTTTCTCTAAATCGTCCGTCAGTCCCACACAGTGGCGATCCCACAAAGCGCAACACTCCAAAATAGGACGCACAAGTGTAGTGAAGTAGTTTCTTTAGTAGGACAGTTGCATCTTGTAAGTATTCTGCCAATGAAACGTAGCATATGGTTCGCCTTCCCTAAGGTATTTTTTTGTGTTCTTTCCAATTTAATTTGTTCTTAATTGTGATTCCTAGATGTGAATGATATATCGAAAACAAGTTTAACCGATTTCTTTTAGTGTTCATATGAATGACTTCACATTTATCGTAATTCACATTTTATCGTAATCTTCACATTTTAGCTAATTTTTGCACCATCATTTTGCAGTTGCTTTTGATCTTATGGTGGCTTCACTAACCGACAGCAACATCCGCGAATAGACGGATGTTTCGGCAAAATTAATGTTTGTTCTCTGAAAAATAAATAAATAAAATGTATTATGTATGTCACTGTAATGGTTTTAAAGCAAACGCCTTTTGCTACTGCGAATGAAAGGTTTTATTTTTATAAGTCACCCATAAAACCCTTCATTCGCAGTAGCAAAAGGCATTTCCTTTGAAAACATTACAGTGAAATATATAATATTCAGCTGCTGCTCATATGGCCACTGCAAGCAACGTATTAAATAAAATGTAATTTTACGAAACTGAGTCTCATAATCAACTGACCTTTCAATCTTTCATGCAGATCAAGAAGTAATATGCAGAAATTATCATCGTCTTTTATCGCCCTGCGATATTGATCGGACATCACAGGGACAATACTCGAACGCTGCTCTGGCTAGAGAGACATCGACACAACACAGATGGTGACTAGGCACTTGACAGCGCGACATGCCCTTCAGGTTTTCACGCATTCTTCTGCTGATCAGATGTTACAAAAAATAAAAATCTTGAGCGGCCTAGAGATTAAATGTGGTCGGCCAGTGCCTGACGATTATGCAAGAGGAGATAAGGTAGTGAGGAATGTGTAGTCACTGGAATGCTTTCCATTACTTCCTTATGATCCAAGGAAGAATTTTGATGAGATCTGTACACATCTGTCGACAGTCTCTAGGTTTGTTTTTGTTTGTTTTATTTATTTTTTTATTTTTTTTATTTCACGGAAGAGGCTAAAAGAAATTGAGTATGTCCCGGTGCCCAGGGACGACAAGGAGACAATGGAAGCCGCGGCGGAATAGCCGTGCGCACTGAGGAGCCGTGCTGCGGCGCGCGGCCGTTCGCCGTCGGGGATTCGAGTCCTCCCTCGGGCATGGGTGTTTGTGTTTGTCCTTAGGTTAGTTTCACTTATTTTAAGTAGTTTGTAAGCTAGGGACTGGTACCCAAGCAGTTAAGTCCCATAGATTTACAAACATTTGAACATTTTGAGACAATGGAATTCTCTGAGGGGAGAAAGAGCACGTAAGAGGAATAAGTGTTGATGCGACTTGATTAGACGGGTGAATGGATGCAACCTAGAAATAGGTTTCTTGAAAGAAGGGCAAAGTTTTAAATGCAGACAGGTGTCTACCAATTCCGATAGACACCGTAAATGGTATGGAAATTGTTTTATATGATTAGTATGCAGCGATCTTCATGAACAATTACAATTTATTTAAAACCAGTTTAGATCGCATTTCCGGCGTTGCGTTCTTCAGCTTAGTCTGAAGATGATCTTATAGAAGGTCGAATCCGGTAAACAATAAAGAAAAAAATGTTCAAATGTTTGTACAGCTTATGGGACTTAACTACAGGGTCATCACTCCCTAAACTTACAAACTACTTATGAACTACTTACAAACTAGGACGGCACAAATATCCATGCCCGAGGGGGGATTCGAACCCCCGACCGTAGTGGCCGTACAGACCGTGACTGGAATGCCTCAGTCTCCTCGGCCACCGCGGCCGGCAAACAATAAAGAAATCATGGCAATGTAGACTGTTTTAAATCAAATTGAATTATACACAGGAAGCGGGTTCGATTAACGGTCATGTCGGAGATTTTCTCTGCTTGGGAACTGGGTGTTGTGTCGCCTTCCTCATCACTTCAACATCACTGACACTCAAATCGCCGAAGTAGCGTCAGCTAAAGAGACTTGGATCAGGAAGGCTGAACACGACCCTAGTTGGGATCTAAAGGCCGTAACTGCACACGATCATCATTATCATAATCATCACTGTAGTTTTCTTACTAGAAAACGTAAGAAAATTCGCAAGCTAATCTCCAGTTATTACTGATTTCGGCAAACTGAATTCCGTTATATGGATGTGGAAATATACAAGTGTTAAGAAAAAGCTGCTCAATTACATTAGTATGTTCTGCAGAAAGTGTTAGTATTCGAACAATATCGGCCAGCGGATTCAAGGTCAACATCGATATCGCGGCTCTCGTTACCGTTATAAACCGAAGGTAATAGATCGGTGTGACACAAACAAGTGTAGGACGCCTCGTAAATGTGTGCGTGAATGCACCGTCAAGTCAGTGAGTTTTTAAAGAGGGGGCATTGTTGGCATCCGGGTCTTGGGGCCTCCAGAAATGTGGAAAACATTTATTTTTATTTATTTATTTATTTATTTAAGTGATACATCTATTTGCAAGCAGACGGCCGGCCTCATTATTTATTTATTTATTTGCGCTCAAGGCCTACGTCAGCTTTATTCTCCACTGTTCCATACTACCAAATAATGAGGCATTTCACTGCTATTCGTGAAAATTGCTTGTAAAACTATACAATTAGTAATATATAAGTAATAAATTGTAACGTCATGTCCTGTTTCGAAGTTTTACTGCATGAACATGGGCAAAAGTAGTACGCCAGGGCCTTTGCCAAGGAGGGGGAGGGGGAGGTAGGGATAAAGGGGATAAATCGCCACCCCTCCCACAAATAAATATGTTGTAATGCATTAAAAGTAAGAATATTCGTCATAATTGACAGTTTTTACTGTCTGATCCCCCATTCCCCAAAGAAAAAAACAATTCGCACTACAGCCCTGTAGTGAGCAACAAAGATTTCGTTTAATCAGCATGTTGACATGTTAGCGAGAAAAAAATTTCATAAAGGTTTTAAATTATGTGTAATGTTGATGCAGGTTGCGAAGTGCTCTCATTGCATAATAGTGGATGAATAATGTCTCGTTATTCACACGTCGCATCATGCGGAAATTTTTATTTATTTAATTTCGTCACATCTCCTGGAATTTTTGTAGTATGCAGTTGTTATGCCCATAGCTAAATTTTCCTGATGGTGAGAAAGTTGTGTGCCGAGTTTGGTACAGATGGATGCACTAGTTCAGAAACATTGTCACATGATGTGAGAGCTTTTCACGCTTACATTGTTTGTGACGTCTCTCCCGAACCTTGACCGGCGAGAAAGACAGGCCTGGGCACTCAGCCTGGTGCAGTAGTGCTGCGCCTACGCGATCGCGGATTTGACTGGTCAGCCGCTGGGGCACGGCCCACTGCCTCTTAACGTCTAACCAGTCAAATCCGCGATCGCGTAGGCGCAGCACTACTGCACCAGGCTGAGTGCCCAGGCCTGTCTTTCTCGCCGGTCACGCTCCCGAACTTTGCCGTAGTTGGTTCTTGCCGACAGCGATTGTTGCCTGACGGTAAGGAATATGTGTACTGGATTTTGTTGAAATCGGTCAAGTAATTTAGGAGGAGATGGGGAACACACAGCTTTGCGCAAGCGGCCATGCTCTCTAAGGCACCTTGCTACGAAGTCCGCGTCATTTCCCCGTCGGAGGTTTGTGTCCTCCTTTGGAATTAGTGCGTGTGTGAGAGAGAGAGAGAGAGAGAGAGAGAGAGAGAGAGAGAGAGAGAGCGTGTCTGGGGCTTGTCCTTAGTTCAAGTTGTTTGCAAGTCTTGCGACTAAAGAGCACCCCCCTCTAATACCTCCTCCCGCTGTCAGTAATCTAATATACTGTATAAAGCTGAGGGTCCGTATGTTGGTGTAATTGTCGGTTTGTCTCTTTGTGTTTACGTGTTGCATACAAATCTACAGTTTTGACCAATCTTTATGAAATTTTGTACACGTAAGCTGTAATCCATGAGGACGGTTGCCGTAAGTGTAAGAGTCACGTTATAAAAACAATGAGATTCTCGAAAAACTTCTGCTGCTCATTTTCTCCTAAACCACTGGACCGATTTCAACCAAATTTGGTACACACATTCCTTGCCGTGATGTAACAATTGCTGCAGGGTTAATAATCACATGCAACACATGGTTCAGAAGATATGACATCATAAATAATGGGAATCGCAAAATTATGTCACATAATGTGTCGAGACTTTAGAAATACGCTATATGAGAATGAGAGTACTTAGCGACTTGCAAAAAAAACTTTCAACATAATTTCAAACTTTTATTAAACTTTTTCTCGCTGAGAATCATAGCAAAATGATGAAAGAAAAAAAGTTTATTCCTTACTACTTTTCCGCTGTTTATGGAATAAAACTACGGCATTCGGTATGACGTTACAATTTGTAATTTGTACACTACAAATTGTAGCCACAGGAAATTTTACAAAAAAGTTCAAATGTTTGTATAGCTTATGAGACTTAACTACGAGGTCATCTGTCCCTAAACTTACAAACTACTTATGAACTAGCTAACACTAAGGACGACACAAATATACATGCCCGAGGGGGGATTCGAACCCCCGACCGTAGTGGACGTGCAGACTGTGACTGACGCGCCTCAGTCCCCTCAGCCAGAAATTTTACAGAGAGTATACAAACATATAGTTAAATGTACCTTCTAAATTGTATCACAGTACGACACGTAGTTCATGTGATGTATGCACATAAACGGTAACGTTCCGCCGTTCATGGACTAATACTACGGCATTCCGTATGAAATTTATATAAATTCATATATGACATACAGTGAAAAATTATGTATATAAAACATACACATATTCCAGTAGAACGTTGTGTTAAAATTTCAAAACATTCCGTAAAGAACTTTCGTAGATATAAGATTTGGAACATAACACTGAGTATGACTCTAGGTTAGGTATAGTTCTAAGAGGAGACAGAGGAGGCGGAGGGGGAAAAGGGAGGAACAGGTAGAGAGAAGATGGATATTAAGATGCAATTATTCGTTAAACGAGAAAGGTTCATTGCGACAACCATTTCAAAAACTTTTTTCTGTACTTTTAGTTCTATTTCACTGGTTGTAATGTATGTTCTAAAATGCATGGAACAGTAAGCTACCCGCCATCGAACTTTATGAGTAAATTCCGTACACATATATGACAAAGAGTGTTATTTTAAAATGACTGTTACGAATTAAGGAAAGGATAATGTTTTATTAGAAAGCTAAGATGCTGTACTACGGTGAGTCATAAAAATTAGATCTTTATACCATAAGCTTTCTTCAAAATTGAGAAGCATTATGAAACTAAATACTCACGCACAATGAAAATTAGGTATTTTCGATTTTCAGAAGCAATGGAAAACACACAAGGAAATAATAAGTTGATAAAACGATGTGAGGTGGTCCTATATACCGTCAACAGTTTTTACAGCGTGAAAATCGGAAAAGTGCCCCCCCCCCCCCCCGCCTTTTTTCTCCCAGCCCGGCGCCATCGGAGTTTAACCACACTCAGTTTTTTGAGTGATTAAAGCTACCGCAGTACCCACTTCAAGGGCCGGGCCTGGTTCCATAGCTTTACCAACTTTTGAACATTCAGTGAACACACACACACATACACACACGGTAGTGTAACAATTTACACTACATTCCTCTTTACCGACAGAAGACGACCAAATCCTTTTATTTTGGGATTTATTTTTGTTAGAAAAGCAAGTTCTGCCTTGGATTTTTGTTTGTTCAGTTGGACGACCGGGTAGGCACTTGCTGTGAGCAAAAATATGAATAAGTCGGTGCCTGCTCATGGAGAACGTAACTGCATGGAAGAAGATCCATGGAGATGTTATGTTCATGAACTCTGTGTGATGTAAAAAAAAAGTTATTGACATTGTTGTTGTTATTGTAATGTGTTGTGTGTGAGAGATCTCGAGCTGGACTTGGTTATATCTGGCTGAAAGCCTTGCATTGTATTGAAGTGAAATACAATAAATCTTGTTCCTTGTTTGAGTTTATACAGTGGAAATATTTATTATTCAAATAAATAATCAGATGTTTGTAAAGCTTATGGGACTTAACTGCGGGGTCATCAGTCCCTAAACTTACTAACTACTTATGAACTAACTTATACTAAATACAGCACAACCATCCATGCCCGAGGGATGATTTCAACCTCCGACGCGCGTAGCGTCCTGCCTGAAAGAATGTTTTAATTACGTTTCAGGTATGAAGCCTGGGTTGGGTTGTTTGGTTGGGATAGGCGGACTAAACTACTGAGGTTATCCAGTCCTCCGGTAGGGAGGGGAAGGAGTGAGGATAGGAAAGGAGGGGAGGGTGAAAGGAAATGCAGTTCGAGAAGTAAAGAAGGAAGGAAGACTGCATTAGCTCGGGGCCCCATGCTCGCCACGCACGTACTCACGAAAGAACAGTG
Source organism: Locusta migratoria (assembly GCA_026315105.1). Taxonomy (NCBI): domain Eukaryota; kingdom Metazoa; phylum Arthropoda; class Insecta; order Orthoptera; family Acrididae; genus Locusta; species Locusta migratoria. Next base: position 121,091,869 of record CM048747.1, read on the forward strand.
AGCCCCCTGGGGGGGGGGGGGGGTGGTGGAATAGGAAGCTATTTGAATGGCAGTATTAATTGATTAATTGTAAGTTAGTGGTGACAAAGATAATGTTTATAATCTCTTCGATGTCACAGTACATATTGTTCCTGTATCATGTTAATAACGGATTGTATGAGATCTTTGGTGATCGGTCTTGTCTTGTTCGAAAACGAAATATAACCAGCATTGAAGTTATCTAGCGTCTAATTTATGTCAAAAATAATTATAATCCCAAATAAGTGTATCTTTAGTGAGTCTGGTTACAACAGTTATAACGCCAACATAAAAGGAGGAGAGCCGTCATTACTTGAATACGAACATCGATATTCAAGGTGGTCAATGGTTTAATAATTGTTTGAATAAGGTGAAGACGTTTCTTGTTTTAACATTCTATTTTTCGGTGTAACGTATAAAAAACAATATTTACTTCTGTGGATCGAGTGGGTACTGCGACAATTAGGAATGTGCACAGGGCACAACAATGGGAGGCCCCGCGATACGCAACGTGGCGCTCCAGACAGTAATTTATTTTATTTTATTTATTTATTTATTTATTTTTTTTTTTTTTTGGATTGTTGTTCTATGTTTCGCGGTCGTTTGTTCAGTTCGTTCTTGGTTGTTCGTTGAATACGTGGCTCAGCTTTTTTTATTACAGAGGGCGTTTAGCCGCCTGACCGAGAGCGCTAAGCCACGGCGTCCGGCGCCCGGCGCCGGTCGGCTACTGCCGGACGGCATTTATTATTCACTTTAATCAATTATAATATCAAAACTTCTTGAATTCGCTCTGAACGATTTTGGATACGAACAATCTGATGCCGAGAAAGGAAAAATTGGGTCTATAGGAGGAACAAACTAGCTGTATACGTTGACTTATGATTTCTACGGTGTTCGATATTATAGTCGGGCCGGAATACAATGATCCGTGGCTCCGCTTACAGCACTGGGAGACCGCCGCAGCCGCGGAAACTGAATGCAACCATGTTGCCAAGTAGTTAGTTCGCTGCCTGACAGTATAGCTTAACGGTCGGTGCTGTATGAATTGGTGCAGAGCGCAGTCGATCGCGCGCATGCGCAGAGCTAATCTCGCGTTTGACTTACTCCTCCAATGGTCTGCTGCCGCAGCCGGCGCTCAAAGCTATTGGCGCAAGCACCAGGGATCATGCTATTTCGGCTCGACTATAGTATGTTCAAATGTTTATAGAGCTTATTGGACTTAACTGCAGTAACTGTGAAGTTATCTGGGCACGTATAACAGGTCTAAAAGAAAAGTTAGTTAATAGTTGGGTGTTTTTACCGGCCCCCCAGTGCTGCTGTAGCAGTTTTAGAATCATTCAAGGAAAGTCTACACCAAGTAGTGCATAGGTATCCGGGCCATGTAATATTAGTCGGAGGTGACTTCAACCTTAAGAGTATAGATTGGGACCTCGCTAGTTACATTTCAGGCGGTACAGACAAGCAGTCTTGCGAGCTACTTTTGGACACATTCTCCGAAAACTGTCTTGAGCAGTTAAACCGGCAACCCACGCGCAATGTAAATATTCTAGACCTTTTAGCCACAAACAGGCCTGACCTTATTTACAAAATCAAATGTTTGTTAAGCTTATGGGACTTAACTACGGGGTCATCAGTCCCTAAACTTACAAACTACTTATGAACTACTTACAAACTAGGACGGCACAAATATCCATGCCCGAGGAGGGATTCGAACCCCCGACCGTAGTGGCTGTGCTGACCGTGACTGGAGCGCCTCAGTCACCTCGGCCACCGCGGCCGGCACCTTATTTACGATGTCTGTGTAGAGACAGGAATTAATGATCATGATATCGTCATAGCGTCGATGGTGACCAAAGTTCATAAACCAGTCAAGAAGGCTAGGAGCGTGTTTTTGTTGGGAAGAGCCGACAGGCAAATGCTACGATCGCACTTAGAAAATGAATGGGAATCGTTTAATTCTGGGACTATGGATGTAGAGGAATTGTGGACTAAATTTAAGTGCATTGTTAATAAAGGGTTAGAGAAATATGTGCCAGTAAAGAGGATTAAGGATGGAAAAGATCCACCGTGGTATAATAATAATGTTAGAAAGCTGCTGAGAAAGCAAAGGCTGTTGCACTCTCGATTCAAAAAAGAACACGCAAATGATGACAGGCAAAAGTTAGTAGAGATTCGTGCGTCTATAAAAAGATCGATGCGTGAAGCATACAATAATTATCACAGCCATACCTTAGCAAAAGATGTTTCCGAGAACCCGAAAAAATTCTGGTCCTATGTAAAATCGATAAGCGGGTCAAAGCCCACTGTCCAGTCACTAGTTGATCATTCCGGGGCAGTAATAGAAGAAAGAAAACGGAAAGCTGAAGTTCTTTAAGAAATCTTTCACGCAGGAGGACCGCACAAATATACCATCATTTGATCAACGTAATAATTCCGAAATGGGGGACATAGCAATAGGTATTTCCGGTGTAGAGAAGCAGCTGAGAGAGCTAAATACGAAAAAGTCTGCTGATCCGGATGGAATACCAGTTCGGTTTTACAAAGACTATTCTGCGGCATTGGCCCCCTACTTAGCTTGCATTTATAGCGAATCTATAATACAGCGCAAAGTTCCTAGTGATTGGAAAAAGGCGCAGGTGACTCCCGTGTATAAGATAGGAAAGAGAACTGACCCATACAATTACAGGCCAATATAGTTGACATCGGTTTCATGTAGAATTTTGGAGCATATTCTCAGTTCGAATATAGTAAATTTCCTTGAAACGGAAAAGCTTCTTTCCATGAATCAGCATGGATTTAGGAAACATCGTTCATATGAAACTCAGCTTGCCCTTTTCTCACATGACATCTTGCGAGCCATGGACGAAGGGCAACAGGCGGATTGTGTTTTTCTCGACTTCAAAAAGGCGTTCGACGCGGTGCCACACTGCAGACTGCTAACGAAGATACGAGCTTATGGAATAGGTTCGCAGATTTGAGACTGGCTGGAAGACTTCCTAAGTAATAGAACGCAGTACGTTGTTCTCGACGGCGAGTGTTCATCAGAGACGAGTGTATCGTCAGGGGAGTGTGATAGGACCGCTATTATTTTCTATCTATATAAATGATCTGATGGACAGAGTAAGTTGTAATTTGCGGCTGTTTGCTGATGATGCTGTGGTGTGCGGGAGGGTGTCGTCTGTAACTGACTGTAATAGCATACAGGTTGACTTAGACAAAATTTCTAGTTGGTGCGAAGAATGGCAGCTAGCTCTCAATGTAGAAAAATGTAAGGTGATGCGCATGAGTAGAAAAAGCAATCCCATAATGTTCGAATACAGCATTAGTAGTGAGCTTCTTGATGCTGTCGCGTCGTTCAAATATCTAGGCGTAACATTGCAGAGCGATATGAAATGGAACGAGCATGTAAGGACAGTTGTGAGTAAGGCAGACAGCCGACTTCGGTTTATTGGGAGAATTTTGGGAAGATGTACTTCACCTGTAAAGGAGACCGCGTATAAAACGCTTGTACGACCGCGTCTTGAGTATTGCTCAAGTATTTGGGACCCGCAGCAGATCGGTTTGAAGGAAGACATGGAGGCGGTTCAGAGGCGAGCAGCTAGATTTGTTACCGGTAGGTTCGACCAATGCGCGAGTGTCACGGAAATGCTCCGGCAACTCAATTGGGGATCGCTGGAAGGAAGACGACGTTCTTTTCGTGAATTTCTGTTAAGTAAATGTAGAGGGCCGGAATTTGAAGCTGAGTGTAGTACGATCTTGCTGCCGCCTACATACATTTCGCGTAAAGATCACAAAGACAAGATAAGAGAAATTAGGGCTCGTACGGAGGCATATAGGCATTCTTTTTTCCCTCGTTCAATTTGGGAGTGGAATAGGAAAGGAAATGCCTAGTAGTGGTACAGTGTACCCTCCGCCACGCACCTTACGGTGAATTGCGGAGTATGTATGTAGATGTAGATGTAGAGGGTCATCAGTCCCTAAACTTACAAACTACTTATGTACTAGTTTTTTTATTCTATTTTCTTTTAATACATGCATTTCCAGTTGTTTTGCCGCCACCCCGAGCCTCTGACAGCCTTAAACCCTTTCTAAGCGAGACGTGCAATACGCACAAGTGTCGTCACCTGCAGCACTCCTTGCGATAGACCGTCGATCTACAAAGAAGCGTTCAAACGGTACGCATTTGTCGAATCGTTTGCCTCAGGTGTCTTCTTGGTTTGTTGTCAAATTACAGCAAATGAATCGCCCAGTCAAGATCACTTATCGAAACTGTAAGATATATTATGATTATTGTGATGATTAAAACATTTGTGTTGTAGACTGCCACTGTTAAGCTGTATTTGTATTCGTGCAGTTGATGCGTAAATACGTCGCTTACAATTTTCATGAATATGTTTTTGAAGGACTACACTACATTTTCAATTTAGTTTCATTTGCGGTAATAGTTTATTAAGAGGATATACTGATCGTTTACGAACATGCACTTACTGACGACGTTACGGAATTTTCTACATGCGAGGAACTTCTTTTCTGTTGAAGTTAGGTGAACACATTCAGCGAAGGAAATGTTCAAAATACATGAAATTTTCATCCTCTCCAAACAGGAACTATGTGAGAAATGTATAACCTGAGATAATGTCAGTTAAACATGCAGCATTGGGATCCGCTCGCCCGTCTAGTAATACCTCGTCGTCAGTATTAGAGCTACTAATAATGAGGCACAGGTTGTTAATGCATAATGTCCATACTTGAAGATACTGACTTCTGAACCCATTAAATTTAATAATAGCAAACTATAAAGGTGCTGTGTCTCTATGTAATATTCATTTTCAATTTTTCAGTTATATGAAAAGGACATTGTAAATATCTCAATCCAGAGTGCTTTATTATGTGAGGAAATAAGTCAGTTCATTAGGTAGTGTAGAGATTCATGGTATCTATCATTTTCTAGTATTCTCGCATAAAATCCACATTAGATTTAGTAACTTTCATTCTATTACTGCTAGGCGTTAAATTGAAGGAAATATAACTCCTTTTAGTTTTTGCAAATTGAGTAGTAGGTCTGAAACACTTTGGAACAACAAGCAAAAAAATAAACATTTGTGACTGATGAAGGAATACCTGTACACTGATAAATAAATCCCTAACTTTACTCTTTTTCGTTCAAAAAATCTGCATTTTCTTGAATACTGCGACGGTTAATGAAGTTTTGCGTAGTAACCATATGGCAAAGTACGCCCCTCTTTGCATGTTATCATTTGCCAAAATATCATTTTGATACCTGTAACGGCGTATGAGACGCACTATATTTCATGCTGGCCTTATAGCTACATAAAATAAATTTCAGCAATTCGAGTGAAAGGTAAAGATCTCCTGCTAAATTTAAAATAAATTTCAATACGTCAGGAAAATTTCATCCGCAGCAACATATGGTGTAACATGCACCAAACGGAATATCATAGCAGCCCTTATTTTTTACTGCAAACTTTTCCTAACCTAACGCTGTCTCTTATTTCAAAGCCAATATATACTAACTATGGCTATTCACGAAATTATGCCGATTTCGTCGCAATACTGATACATAAAAATTTAAGTAGTGAAAAAATTATATTTTTCTACCAATTACTTTTCGCGTAATCGTTTGTGAAAGATGACAGGATGTGCGCCTCTATGCTGTTGGTGCAGCGCAATTCCAACCATGTTGGGGAAAACATGGCGGACGATTCAGCCTAGGTATTTAGGAGCTCTAATTAGGGATGCAACATCCTTGATAAAAACATCGATTTCAAGAGATCGATGTACCTGCGGAAAAATATCGATGTTAAAAAAACATCGCTCCTGAAAAACGATACATCGATGTTTTTACGATGTTTCAAATGTTTGTTAAGCTTATGGGACTTAACTACGGGGTTATCAGTCCCTAAACTTACAAACTACTTATCAACTACCTTATACTAAAGACGGCACAAATATCCATGCCCGAGGGGGGATTCGAACCCCCGAGGTAGTGGCAGTGCAGACCGTGACTGGAGCTCTTCAGTCTCCTCGGCCACCGCGGTCGGCTCCGATGTTTCCATACGTTTATGAAATATTAGGAAAAACACACTGAAATGAAGCTGTGTTGCCAGAAAGTATCTGCCTTATTTATGTTCTTTCACTAGGCTACGAATACACAGGTAGCGCTACCTAAGGCTGCGCTGATTTTACTTGGGATTTACATCGATTTTTTCATTACATGCGAAATAATTTGTTTTGTTGATGTATTGCATTTTTCTTAGCTGTCGACGTGGAGAAAATTAAACATTATGCATCTTTCAGTTATTACTTAATAATGTATTTTTAAAATGAATATTCATCAATGACGTTCATCATATCATGTAAGTTGCTGAAATGAAAATCTATGTTATATTTTGCTTGTTGGCTTTTGTCTCGGATTTTTCGTCGACTTTTGTTTGATGTTTTAACTGACGTTTTGACAGTACGATATCGGTCTGACTGGGTAACACTGTCAAAGATTCGATTCCACTGATGTTGGAGGGTGAAATTTCAACAATGCCAGCAGCCTGTGCTGGACAAACATCAGATTAATCATCAGATTGTTTCATATTTCACTTACCTACTATTTCAAAAGTATGAAAACAGCGACAAGCGACGACCGCAGGAGCACCACACTTGAGCTGACGCTGGCTGAGCAACTGATAAAGTAATAATGGAGTTGCCAATCAATGTTGAACGATGTCGATAGTTTTGGACCTATGTCGTCGATGCATCGGCGATACATCGCTGTTCAAAACATCAATGTTAATGGACGAAACATCGATGTTTTCAAAACATCGATGTATCGTTTGCATCCCTAGCTCAAATCCATCCTATTCCGTCTACTAGCGTGCATCTTGTGCAAGTGGACGCGTCTACACTGTACCCGGCTGGCGTGACCGGTGCATCATGGGTAATCTCGTAAGGTCTCACTTCCCGTGTAGAAAGGGCATTAGTCCGCTATTGCGTACGCCCACGCGTGTAGAGTTCGTTTGTTTGTGAGGCTGACATAGAAAGTAGGAGTAGATTTTACGGTGCAGCACCTCCCGAAAATGCCAGCTCGACTGGCGCCAGCAATCGTGACCGGAGGCTGCGGGTCACTTTGAACTCCATGCCCCAGGGAGGACTCGAACCTCTACGGCGAGCAACCGCGCCCTCCACAGCGAAGCGCTTTAGACCGCTCGGCTACTCCACCACGGCTTCCTCTGTTCCTCTGAGCAGGAGACACGTATACATTCTGAAACAAATTCGCGACTTGGGTTCCCATTCGGTCGTCTGCGCATGCGCGAAGCACTTCCATACGCGTGAGAATAGGATCCATCCTATTCCGTCTACTAGCGTGCATCTTGTGCAAGTGGACACCTCTACACTGTACCCGGCTGGCGTTACCGGTGCATCGTGGGTAATCTCGTAAGCTCTCACTTCCCGTGTAGAAAGGGCTTTAGTCCGCCAATGCGTGCGCCCACGCGTGTAAAGTTCGTTTGTTTGTGAGGCTGACATAGAAAGTAGGAGTAGATTTTACGGTGCAGCACCTTCCGAGAATGCCAGCTCGACTGGCGCCAGCAATCGTGACCGGAGGCGGCGGGTCACTCGGAACTCCATTGTTCCGCGGCCGCGGCTTTACGGAAGTGGGGGCGCTGCGCAACAGTTCGCCAAGGCTGCTGCACAGATACGCATCTGGAGTCCCGCCACAATGCGGCCGTAGCTCTGTCCCCGCGGAAACCGCCCCAGCCCGGCTAACGGCAGCCATCATTACGTTTTGCGTAACTGCTCTCCGCTGCGCGGCCGCTCCGTTTAATTACGACTCGTAGTAACGGCCCGGCAAATTATAAGACTCGTAATGGAAGTCGTGAACACAGAGTCCGAGAGAGAGAGAGAGAGAAAGGGGGCGCAGGCGGCCATTAACATAACAGAGCGCGCGCACTTTCGCCTCCTACGCGTACGATACGGCCAACCAGTCGCGTGACGCACGCTTTCTCCTACGAGCCAATTTTCGTTCAGGGGGGGAAGTGGTGGAGGACTTTGCGAACACGATCTCACGTGAAATTTACATGAATTAAGAGAAATCGGCTCCCACTTTTCTTGGGTCCATTCGTTGCAAACTAGACACTTGTGGGAGTCACTGGAAAATGTCACTGGCCAGGAGAGAGTTCCGTTATTGCCAAAGTTGAATCGTAAGAACACCGGTATATTTAAAGCTGACCGATTCCGGCAGGTATTGCATACAAAATATTAGCGGTAGCGTGTTGGTACGTGTGGAAGAAAAATATCTTGAAAGTGTCCTTCAACACGGCTACATTGGCCAGGCACAGAGGAGGCCTGGGCGTCGAATACGCCCAGACACTACGCCAGGCAATGTTCCTTAACAGAAACTCTAAAGTCATCGAAGCAAGGGAGCCAGGGATCACTCAGTGTCTCTTTCAAACTTTGTGGCCGGCCGATTGCACTGCACCATGCAATGTTGGACACATCAGTGCCGAACTCGATTACGTGCGCCAGTATTTTTTGGACATAAGTTACATTCCCCCCGACCAGAGACGTACCACCACGAAAAAGATCTATGAACTGCTTAATTCACGACTTCCACAGAATCATATCGAAGGAAAATATCCAAATAAACAATGGAAACACGTATGCAACAATGCCATCCTACCTACTAGAATGAGTAGAATTGGTATGATGTTGTCAACGCAACCATCCCAACGGCGGAAAGGCTTCGTAAAATTAACCTCAGAGCCACCCCACTATGCGACCGTTGCCACATCGTTGAGTCGGTAGCGCACTTACTTATATGCGGGGAGAAAATAAGGATATGGATCTGGACACGAAAAAAACTGGCGCTGATGACAAGAACAAATGAGTCCACAATATCCGTGAATGATATACTTTTCCCCAAATGGAACCATTTTCCCGGGGCAAAACATAACAGTTATGCCTGGCTCATGGGACACTTTGTGTTCTACGCAATAAGATTCACATCACCTGCTCTTGACGACTTTTTATTCTATATATATTGTGAACATCAAAAGATGCAGAGACATCCCAAATATAAAAACCGTTTCCAGAAATTTCTACTGATTGCATTACCGATAGTACAATGAATAGTTCATCTAAGTATTGTTACCAAGACTTTAGTTCATATCGATCATACGTGAAGACGTGCCACTATAGGCAATGAGAAGTCAGCTTCATTCCGACTCGTATAGAGTTATTTATTTACAATCAAGAACTTTATTTTCTCTATTACTTCTGGTGCAACTTGACCAGTGTTTAGACCAAGGTATTTAACGTACTAATTAAAATTATTTATTATCTTCCCTTTTTATTTATTTACTTATTTTTTGTTATAAAGTGCCGCCGCGGTAGAGTAGCCGAACGGTCTAAAGCGTCTCGCTGAGGAGCGCGCGGTTGCTCGCCGTGGAGGTTCGAGTCTTCCCTTGGGCATGGGTGTGTGTGTTATCCTTAGGTTAGTTTACCTAGGTTTAAGTAGTTTGTAAGCTACGGACTGATGACCAGGCAGTTTGGTCCGATAGATTTACAAACATTTGAACATTTTATAAAATGCCCAGCAGGCACACTGAATAAGGAGGACAGACCTGCTGATATAGAGGCGTTTCGGTTTATTATCGCAGGAGGCGAGTTCAGTTAGCGATGGACTCGGGATGGAGAAGGGGCCAAAAGCCCTGAACAACAGGTAAATTGCGCACATTTTGACAAGTCTCGCCCGAAGTTAAAAGAAGATAAATTAACAACAAACATTATGGAATAGTTTAACTTAAGAATAAACAACACGGAAAAATTCATAACATTCGAGAAGACGAACTTTGTGGAAGTCACTAGGCCGAAAAGGACACGCCATTCTATCATTGTTTGAAATACAATAAATAAATACAAAAAAAATGATAAAATAAAAAAAAGTATAAAAAATATTGAAAACATCTTTAAAAAATTTAAGATTGAACCAAATTTTATATGGCAGAAGGCCGATTTGTTTGTCTTTAAGGAAACGGAGTCGTCGCCGAAGAAGGCGGTAAATGGTGACGGAAAGGCAGGGCTGAAGGGGCGGTAAGGAAGCCCATTAAAGAAAAAAAAAGTAGCTTAGTGGAGCCGGGCGCCGTGGCTCAGCGCGCCCGGGTAGGGGGCTGAACGCTCTCTGTAATAAAAAAGCTGAGCCAAAGAACACGTAGAACGAACAAACACGATCAGCGTCCGCAAGGACAAGAACTACCAAAAAAAAAAAAAAAAAAAAAAAAAGGTGGGCAAGGCGGTAGACTGTGATGCCAATGCCAAAGGTCGGTGGTTCGGAACCCGTCACTACGTTTTTTTCTTCCTAAAAGGGTTTCAGACACTCTGATTAATTAATTTTCTATTATTTAGAAGATTATTATTTTGGTCCAAAATTTTGCAAAAACTTATGAAACTACCAATCTAAATGTACATTTCAGTGGCCTTCTTGTATTATTAATATTAACCTCAGTTTTGTGTTAGCCTATTATTTAATGATGATCTATGTTGGCTCCTGTTATCCATGTTTTATCTATGTCAGTATAGTGTCATCATTTGCAAAATAAATCGTTTGAAAATGTCAAAATTTAATATGACGAGCATTTTCATTTCAGTCTGCGCAATTGACAGCCGGCGAAGTAATACAGTATACGGCTAAGTTCTGCAATGGGTTTGGACGTCATTACGGCTGACGAACATTCGTGCAGTGATTGTTGCTAAATTTATTAACTTTCAGACAAAATCATTCCCATTCAAAATTAATAAGCTTTTTAGAACCTGTAATCGCGTTTTCTGTCGTGTTAAATATTCGAAGTCGGATAATTCTCAGTTTGAGATTTTTTCCGCAACTTACGAGTGGACACTAAACTAAAATTCAACGCACGGTCAGATGCACGAAACAGTTCGCGTAACCAGTGTAAAACCATTTAATGACGGCGATTTACCTTAATAAATATGAGCTGATCTGTTAAAGGATTGATAGTAAGGTAGGGATGGCGGTTATCGCTAAAACAACCGGTTTTCGGTTATACCGGTTATTTTCATCTCCAGTTTAACCGCACTGTAAAAACTGCTCAAGATAACCGGTTTTTTAAATAACCGGTTTTCGGTTTTTTATTGCTATTATTTCTAGTAAAGTTCGACCGAAACATAATTGGCGGCCTAAACAGAAACCGTAATCGAGTTTTCGGTTCTTCTAGTTTCGGCCGAAACCGAAACTTACGAAATTTAGTTAAAATTTAGGTAAATTTACGTTATACGACAAATCACTAGTCTTTCCATATTTTGCAAGATCCCCTCCCAATACTACGCCTTCTTGAGCGTGTGTAAAACTAGTCAGGAGTCCGTAGAAGACGATATACGAAGCATACAGATTTACTGGCCTAGTATTTGCATCCGGCAGTTGCGAATATTGAGCCAACCACTCCTTAAGTCGGACTTGTGAGCCAACGCATACGAATATCTCTTTATATACACAATATATATAAGTTACAGTCAGTAAATGAACTTCAATCAGTGCTGCAGAAGTATTTAGAAAAATTAAATCACAGTTCCGACTAACAGTATGATTGTTGTCAGTGTAAATTTACGCAAATTGAACTATAAAAGCTGTGTACCAGATGTTCAAATGTGTGTGAGTTCTTATGAGACCTAACTGCTTAGGTCATCGGTCCCTAGACTTACAAACTACTTAATCTAACTTTAACTTACGCTAAGGACAACATACACACCCATGACCGAGGGAGGAGGGAGGACTCGAACCTCCGACTGGAACTGCCGCGCAGTCCGTGACATCGAGTCTCAGACCGCTTAGTAAATTTGCCGGGGATTTTCACTGGTAACTTGAGCATAGGTTGGGGGGGCAACATGCAACAAATTTAATTTGCCTCAGAACCGAAAGATAAATATAATAATACTTTTCCTTTAGTTTAAACTTTTAAGTGGCGTAAATAAAATGTAAGTACTTACAGTTTTTCTGGTGGGCAGCTTATGCATGGGCACTGCAACTTTGTTGGAATGAGAAAACCCCTCTTTCTCCACAAGAGAGTGAGGCAAGTTGTATTGCAAACCATAAAAACCAATGTATTGGTAAGCTCAGCGCCACATTTCCACCCTCTACAAAGAAGTTTGTATATGTTACACATTGCATACTGTTACTATCTTCAGATATTTACGTTTGAAACATTTGGTTTAAGTCTGTCTATAATTTTTGTTCTCATTGTATTGAGAAAATTATGACTTACTCTGATAGCTAGAAGTTCTTTCATGGTTTTCGAACAGGGTGAACTGCCTTAATGAAGCGAATGAGTAGGAGATCTGGATCGAAATGGAGGTGAGGCTGTAGTGGAAATCGGTGTCGTCGTATCCAGTAAAGATGACGAAGGTGAAGAGCACGTCGATGGCGAGAGTGTGCGGTCACAAGGTCCTACATCATCACATTTAGTTGTTATCAATTTTGCTCCCTGAAGCAGACACAAAATTAAGGGCTCGGTTATTACTCCAAGCTTACATAATAGGTATATGAATCGAATTTACCTTCTCTTCCAAGGAACATTTTGGATGCTTTCTCCTTAAATGACACAGCATGTTTGTAGTACCTCCACCCGTTTTCAGCTTTTTAAAACAAATGGAGCATTGAACCTCACTGCTCCCGTACTTCGTGAAGTACTTTCACACTCGGGATGGTGCCGTTTAAGACACAAACGATGTCTGGCGACGACAGCAAGGAGCTGCCGCATGACCAGACGGAGTATTGTACAATGCCGGTGCACGCGCGTCGTCTAATAGGCCACGCCATTCGGCAACAGGTGCATCGATGCCTCAATAGCTGCACCAGTTCTTAAGTTCTTATGCCACGTGTTTGTTGCGAGTTTCTGACTGCCGGGATTGTTCTTAAATTATCACTGATCGCTATTCTTAGTTTCTGCGATGACCTAATATTTCACAGCAGTGGAAATTTTAGGAATAGCCCTAAATATTAGGGTCTACTAGTTTTATATTTTAAAATTATTTACAAAAAAACACATTTTGAACCACTAATGAAGGAAGTAGTCGTACCGGTTTTTTTACCCGGTTCTTGGCAATAACTAAAAAAAAACCTGTTACAACCGACACTAAATAAATACCGATAAAAACCGGTTATTCAAAACTAAAATACCGGTATCGGTTTTAACCGGTCGGTTTTTCCCATCCCTGTAGTAAGGTAAGCTCCGTGTCTAATGACCACGCTGTCGACGGGACGTCAAACTCCAAGCTTCCTTCCTCCTAGTTCAGTGTCCGCTCGTAACTTACGGAGAAAAATCTCAAACTGAGAATTATCCGACTTCGAATATTTAACATGACAAGGAGAAAATACGATTACAGTTTTTAAAATGCTCATTAATTTTGAATGGGAAATTTAGCAACAATTACTGCACGGATGTTCGTCAGCCGTAATGACGTTCGGTTAAGTTGTGCAATGGGTTTGAACGTCTCTTTTTATAGTGTAACTGCCGCCGACATTTACTCAAAATAGTTTTTAAATTTTTTTTTATTTATCCTAACTAATTCCACCATTTATTTAATAATTCCTATCAGTGAATTTTTTTTTTTTTTACGAAATTTTAACTATCTTTGACCATAATTCACGCTTATAAAATCAGAATAAAAAGATGAACGTTGCACTAATTCCAATCCCTATGGCAGTTCCATTTTAATGTGTAACATTTCTCGATGCCATTTCCGTGCTTTCATTGATTCGTTATATAGAAATAAATGGAGCATTTTCTTTCAATAACTGCATCTAACGCCATCGTCGCTTTTTTAAATACTTATTTTATTGGTGTGGTGTCTGTTCTTTCGGATGTCCGAAAGAACAGACACCACACCAATACAAACATTAGAAATTTGAACATCAATCTCTAAACTTACAGACTAAAATGATGACGCAAAATCCCGAGGGAGGATTCGAACCCCGGACGGGGAATGGCCTCGAGCATCGGAGCATAGTGCGTTAATGCGCTTGGCCATTCCCCCGCGGCTATTTTTGATGCATACCGGGTGCGCCTCGGTTGCACAGTGGAAGAGTTCCACACTATAAATCCAAAGGTCGCGGGTTCGATCCCCACTAGGTGCTATGATTTTTATCTGTTACTTTCCACTTCTTTCCCCTCTGGCAGTACTGCTCATGTGAAAAATACCGAGTAGCACAGTAGTTCGGAACCCACGTTAAAATGTAGGTCCCCCTATAACTGGCTGGGTAAGTCAGTACGAAGGTCGGAGGAAGGCAACGGCATACCACCTCCAAACAGGACCATGCCTAGTAAAGCACCATGGTGTTCAAACCAATCTTCGGATTGTTGACTGCTTTACCTTTTTACCTGCCAACTCTCCCGATGTATGCGGGAGTCTCCTGATTTTTCACTTACTCTCCCGCCTCCTGATTTTGCCATTATTTCTCCTGATTTTTAGCCTTTATCCTGAAACTCAAAATCCATTTTGTGGCCAATGGTCAAAAGTCCTTTGTTCATTTATCAGTTTCATATAAATACATATCGAAACTCAAAGAAATTAGAAGTTTTATAACGATTATTTCTGCTCTTTCCGCGTATTTGCAAATACACATGTAGTGTTCCAATGTCGTTCTCTTTTTGAATGTGATGTTTTGTCATTGTACGTAAGTAAAATTATTTCAGAGGTTTTTAAATTGATGGAAACCTTTTGAGTGGATAGTTAGGAGCATCAGTTCCATATGTGAATTTCAGAAAGGCGACTTCCTTGTAAACAGATGTTTTACGTGATTCTGCGATTTCAATTCGGTGGTATGTGTACCAGTAGGCTTATGGCAAAAAATATAATCCCTTTTTTAAGCAGTTCTTGGAACATTATTTGTATTTTGTACTCTTTGTCGATGTGATATTTCCACATCACTTGGTGGAAAAAGTGATGTACCGGAGTACATGCAGAGAAAATGAAAAGTGTTTGAGTAACAAAAAAAAGACTGAAATTGCCGAGAGAAGTGAAGTGATCATGTTATACATGCAGAGTGCTTACTTAAATTGTTTATTTTAGAGTACGGTTTACCAATTAAATGCAATGATCGTGTGGGTCACTTGTTCCATAAAATGTTCCCAGGTAGCAGTATAGTGCAAAAATACAGATGTGACCCTTTTTTCGTTTTAATAAAAAATCAATCACTATATCTGGACTGACTAAAAATAAGGATGTAATCAACGTTTGGGTTAATGCAAGTGTTTTTTGTAGCCATTACGTAGTGTTGTGAGATGATAGAAAAAGGCTAAAATCAGGTATCTTCAGGTTTATAGTGAAGTGCGCAGCAGTTTTTGATAAAATGCACCTCCAGATTTTTTGAAGAATCTCTCGATTTTTTAAAACTGGATCTCCTGATTTTTACAATTTGAAGGTTGGCAGATATGATTTGATGTTTCTCAACTGTTCTCGATTGTCTATATTGTCCTTTGTGATTCCCAGTTCTTTAATGTCTTCTTTAGTTATGTGTGTGTGTGTGCTTAAAATTGCGAATGCCTTGTGAAGGTCACGTTCTCGCGTGTTTTGGAGGTCCCGAAAGCTGTTAAGGCTAGTATACACGACGACACTAGGTTGCGACACTCGTTTCAAGAAATGAATTGCGCGCAACTGGTTTCGTGTGTGTCTGTAGACACGGCGCCAATACTATACACTTCAGTTTCGTTGTTTCGTTAAGTGCCGTAGTCGCCGTAGAATGAAAGTTTTGGTAGCTGTAAGAGTTGTGGCGGGGCTGTTGCTTCTCTCTATGAAGTCACTGCATAAGACTAAACATAAAAAGAATAAGAAACATGTTTGGGTTTGTGACTGGATTAAAAAAAGCGATCTTGCTGAAAGAAATCGTAATTGAAGACCCTAGAAGCTATTTTAGTCAACTTAGAATGTCACCAGAGCAGTTTACGTTAATAATGCAATAAAGAAACAAGATACTGTTATGCGTGAAGCATTGTTACCAGAACTGAAATTACAAATTACATTACATTTCTTGTCAAGTAGATATTCGTCTCTACAGTACCTGTACCGTGTTCCCAAATGCACAATTGCCATAGTTCGTTTGTACAGGTATTTTTAATTGAATATATTTTAGTCTGCAATTCACTAATCGTCAATCCATCAATATTTAATTCACGAATAATAGCTTCAAGATCACTAACACGCCGCTGCTTAAAATCTCACAAACACCTGTGCATCGCATTATGTTCAAAACACCGAATTATTTCTTCCGTTCCCCCCCTTTATGTTGTGTTTTGTTCTGTATTGGTTGTAACCTAACCTAAAAACACGCGCAATCAGTTTCGCAAAAGTTGGAAGGCCCCGAAACTGTTTAGTTTCGCCAGCTAGTTACGCGAACTCCTGCCGCGCGTGCGCAATGGCCAGTAGCGCAGTTTGATGAAACGTAGTGTCGTCGTGTAAACTAGCCTTTAGCCTGCGTGTGAGGATGGGAGCAACTGCTCAAACGCCGGGGGAGACGGGAGCCTTCCGGCTAACGGTAGCTCTGCCGTGGGATGCGCCCATTGTGCCGACAAGCTTAACGGGGCTGTCAGTCTTTTGTGGAGGCTGGCGTGTGTACCAGCCATCGCCTTCTGCACGAGCCGTGTTGTGTGGAGACGCTGGCCAGCGCTCACAGCAAGCGGTCCGTGGGGCCCGAACACGCCTAATGCCGGGCAGGTATCTCCCAGTGCTACTGTTTTAAATTTTGAGAGTTCTTATTCACTACGTTTAAATTAGTCTTATGTAGTTCGCGAACTAACTAGTTCGGAAGAGCGCTCCCACAGGCGAATTACGCGAACTAGTTCACATATCCCTAGCGTCTTAGTTCGTCCGCTCCTTTTCCGAAGACTGAGGGGTAACAGAGAGAGGATGCGAGAGCGCGCAGAATCGCGTGATTTCCTTCTGCCAATTGCCGTCATTTCGAGCTGTGATGCAGCTCAGTTGTAGTTTTAGTAGTGGTAGCAAAAGCCAAAACGAGCCGACGAACTAAAAAGAGCGACTTACTTCGCGGCCGAGCTGCGAATTAAAAGGAGAGCAACAGGTCACGAACTAAAATATGCGTGATAGGTCGCGAACTAAAACATGCGCGATAGGTCGCGAACAGAATTAAAAATCACTTGCTTGCCTTCTGCTGATGAGGGCCATTTCGAGGTTAGCGTCTGCCTGCTAGATTACATAGTTCAGTGCTACAAAATAACTGTTTTGTAGTATTCTGCAATCTACAATATCCTGCTTATAAACTCCATAATGCCAAGATATAGAGATAACTCTAAACTTAAACGCGAGAAATTATCCACAAACTGGTTCTTTTGGTTTGCGTGATATCGTTAGCGACTCAAGCAGCAAACGCATGAAGCACCTAGGTGGGGGAACTTCTCCCTCCACCTGCATGCGCAGACCACGCCGCTCAGCCGTCACTGGAAGCGAACGAACTAAAAGAACGAACCAGTTCGCGGCAGAGCCGCGCACTAAAGTGAGCGCTCCCGATCGCGAACTATTATGCGCAAGTCTAGTTTACATGTGACACATCTTCCGCAATCGTGTTTACATACTAAAGCCTGAAGCGGACTTGCTAGTCCGATGAAATACTCCGCCGGCAAAACTACTGTTACATTTCTTGATTTCGTCACCACAAACGCTGTTTCCCTTTTCGTAAGTAGTTTCACTCTTGGTCTAGCATCTACTCGTAATCCTTCACTAAAATAATCAAGAAAGGCAATAGGAGCGATCAGCAAAATAACAATCCTATATCATTGACGTCAGTTTAGGGCCGAATTTTAGAACTTATGCTTCCCTTAAATATTATGGACTACCTCGAAGAGAACGAGCTATTGACCCATAGTAGACACGGACTCAGAAAGTATCGATCTTGTGGAACGCAGCTAGCTCTTTACTCACATGATATGATGAATGCTATCGACAAGGGGTGTCAAATAGATTCCGTATTTATAGATTTCCAGAAGGCTTTTGACACTGTGCCTCAGAAGCGTCTTCTAATAAAATTACGTACTTGTGGAATATTGCCACAGTTGTGTGATTGGATTCGTGATTTCCTGTCAGAAAGGACACAGCACGTTGTACTTGACAGAAAGTCATCGAGTAGAACAGAAAAGATATCTGGCGTTCCCCAGGGAAGTGTTATAGGGCCCCTACTGCTCCTAATTTTTATAAACGATTTAGGAGACAATCTGAGTAGCTTTCTTAGACTCTTCGCGGATGATGGCTGTCATTTATCAGTTAGTAGTCACCAGAAGATAAAAAAAATTCAAACTGATTTAGATAATATATCAGAATGGTGAAAAAAAAAGGCATTTGACCCTTAATAGTGAGAAGTCTGAAGTAATCCATATTACCACCAAAAAGAAATCCATTAGACTTCATTTACATGATAAATCAGTCAAATCTACAGCCGTCAATTCTATTAAATACCCAGGAGTAACAATTACGAAAAGCATAAATTGCAAGGAACACATGGAAAATATCGTAGGGAAGGAGAACCAAAGACTACGTTTCGTTGGCAGAACACTTAGAAGATGCAACAGTTCTCCTAAAGAAACTGCCTACAACACACTTGTGCGTTCTATTTTGGAGTATTGCTGCGCAATGTAGGATCCACATCAGGTAGGACTGACGGCGGCGGAACGACGCACGGGGCCGTTCCCCGTCGGAGGTTCGAATCCCTCCTCGAGCATGGATGTTTCTGTCGTCTTTAGTATAAGGTAGTTCATAATTAGTTTTTAAGTTTAGAAAATGATGACCCCGCAGTTAAGTCCCTTAAGCTTAATAAACATTTGAACATTTGACGGACAATTTAGAGAAAGTTCAGAGAAGGGCAGCTCGTTTTGTACTAACGCGTTGTAAGGGGGAGAGTGTCATGGAAATTATGCACGAGTAGGGGTGGAAAACATTAAAAGAAAGGCGTTATTCGTTGCGACGAGATCTATTTGCGAAATTTCTTTCACCAACTTTCTCTTCCGAATGGGAACATATTTGGTTAGCATGTTGACCTGTTGACATGATCATCAAAACAAAATAAGCGAAATCAGATCAAAAACCGAAAGATTTAGGTGATCCTTTTTCGCGCGAGCCATTAGAGAACGGAACTGTAGAGAAATATCGTAAAAGTGGTTTGATGAACCCTCTGCCATGCACTTCAGTGTGATTTGCAGAGTATTTATGTAGATGTAGAAAGGGGCACTATTTCCGAATTAGCAGAAAATTGATAACAAATAGATGCAACCTGTCAAGCTAAGCACATTTCAGAAACCGTACGGTTACATAGCCTCGAAAACGAGCTTACAGCGGCGAATTTCCAGTATCGATTTTAGAGTGATCCATGACCAGCCGAAAGCGGAATTCGGAAATTGGTTTACGAAATTCCGTTTTGGTAGCCTGTGTAAGCGGGGTGATTTTGAAAACAATGATAGTTCACAAACTAGGCTACAGTTTGTTTATAATGAGAGTATGAAAATACAGTGTAGAAAAGACATGGGCATTTTTAGAAATGGTGTTCGTTGAGTGATTCTTTCATGATTTTATCAAAGGATTAGCGGTTGTTCCCGACGTTAGCAGGGCGAATTTATTCCTTTCTTATGCTCCTCCTTCTTCTTTTCCATTGATTTATACCTTTTCATTCAGTTTCATTTTCATGCAGTTCAAACCATGTGACATAGACTTTCTTGAACTATGTGCCCAACAATAATGTAATTTTTCAGGTCCGTAGAGTGAAATCTGTCTGTGAAATGTGTTACGAATGTAATTTTTAGTAAAGACGTAATAAATTACATCATGCATATTGCGGTAGATTCATTCGTATTCGCACATACTCTTTGAAAATATATCACGAATAGAATTAGTATTAAAAACGTAATAAATAGAATGTTCATGCGTGATGAGGAGGTCTTTCATAAACCTAATTGTCTATGAAGATTCTTTATAAGCTCATATCACATAAACTATGTGTCTTAATATGATATAATATCGGACATAAGGTCAGTAGGATGGTTGTCTACTACCATAAAAAAAATTACAGAACGGAAATGGCCCGTGATCATGGAGGCTACACTACGGATGCACAGCCTCTACCGGTGGAAGTTCGAGTCCATCCCCGGGCACGTGTATGCGTATTGTCCTTAGCGCAAATGAGTTTAAATACACTGGTCAAAACAACTAGGGTAGCAGTTGAGAGATCTAGGTTCTGAAATATTGTCATCGCAGAATGAACTCCACTCCTGGCCATTAAAATTCCTACACCATGAGGATAATGTACTACAGACGCGAAATTAAAAAAAAAAAAAAGTTCAAATGTTTGTAAAGCTTATGGGACTTAACTACGGGGTCATCAGTCCCTAAACTTACAAACTACTTACGAACTAGCTACAGCTAAGGACGGCACAAATTCGAACAGCCGACCGTAGTGGCCGTGTAGACCGTGACTGAAGCGCCGCAATCCCCTCGGCCACCGCGACCGGCGCGAAATTTAACCGACAGGAAGAAGATGCTGTGATATGCAAATGATTAGCTTTTCGGAGCATTCACACAAGGTTGGCGCCGGTGGCGACACCTACAACGTGCTGACATGAGGAAAGATTCCAAACCGATTTCTCATACACAAACAGCAGTTGACCGGCGTTGCCTGGTGAAACGTTGTTGTGATGCCACGTGTAAGGAGGAGAAATGCGTACCATCACGTTTCCGAATTTATTAAAGGACGGATTGTAGCCTATCGCGATTGCGCTTTAACGTATCGCGACATTGCTGCTCGCGTTGGTCGCGATCCAGTGACTGTCAGCAGAATATGGAATCGGTGTGTTCTGGAGGGCAATACGGAACGCCGTGCTTGATCCCAACGGCCTAGTATCACTAGCAGTCGAGATGACAGGCATCTTATCCGCTTGGCTGTAACGGAACGTGCAGCCACGTCTCGATCCCTGAGTCAACAGATGGGGACGTTTGCAAGACAACAACCATCTGCACGAACAGTTCGACGACGTTTGCACCAGCATGGACTATCAGCTCTGAGACCATGACTGCGGCTACCCTTGACGCTGCATCACAGACAGGAGCGCCTGCGATGGTGTACGATCGATGAACCTGGGTGCACGAATGGCAAAACGTCATTTTTTTCGGATGAATCCAGGCTTCTGTTTACAACATCATGGTGGCCGCATCCGTGTTTGGCGATATCCCGGTGAACGCACATTGGAAGCGTGTATTCGTCATCGACATACTGTCGTATCACCCTGCGTGACGGCACTTTGAACAGTGGTCGTTACATGCAAGATGTGTTACGACCCGTGGCTCTACCCTCCATTCAATCCCTATGAATACCTACATTTCAGCAGGATGATGTACGACCGCATGTTGCAGGTCCAGTACGGGCCTTTCTGGATACGGAAAATGTTAGACTGCTGCCCTGGTCAGCACATTCTCCAGATATCTCACCAATTGAAAGCGTCTGGTCAATGGTGGCCGAGCAACTGGCTCGTCACTGGCTCTTGATGAACTGTGGTATCGTGTTGAAGCTGCATGGGCATCTGTACCTGTACACGCCATCCAAGCTGTGTTTGACTCAATGCCCAGGCGTATCAAGGCCGTTATTACGGCCAGAGGTGGTTGTTCTGGGTACTAATTTCTGAGGATCTATGCACCCAAATTGCGTGAAAATGTAATCACATGTCAGTTCTAGTATAACGTATTTGTCCAAAGAATACCCGTTTATCATCTGCATTTCTTCTTGGTGTAGCAATTTTAACTACTGTTCACAGATGAGTCGATCGTCGTTCTCTCATCTGGAGAGAACGTAAACTAGGATCAATCCCGCTTATGTACAGGAAACATCACTATATCATGGTGGTGAACGAATGATGTGGGCAGGAGTCAGTATTGGTAGAAGTATGGACCTCTATTTCGTTCAGAATGGCGCTTTCACTGCTCAGTGGTATAGAGTCGAAATCCTTCGACATTTCATTGTACCCTTTGCTGATGCCATAGGAGATGGGTTCCATCTGGTGAACGATAACGCTTGTCCCCATAGAAATGGACTAGTGGACTACATGCTTGAAGCAGAGGGAACTGAACAAATGAAGTGGCCAACTTGTATACCGGACTTAAACCCGACTGAGCATGTCTGGGATGCACTTCGAGACACATTACACCCAGACAAGCACCTCCGCCGGCCGCGGTGGCCGAGGGGACTGAGGCGCTCCAGTCACGGTCTGCACGGTCACTACGGCCGGGGGTTCGAATCCCCCTCTCGGGAATTGATATTTGTGCCGTCCTTAGTCTTAGCTAGTTCATAAGTAGTTTGTAAGCTTAGGGACTGATGACCCCGTAGTTAAGTCCCATAAGTTCTACAAACATTTGAACATTCTGAACAAGCACCTCCCATAACGCTTGCATATTTCAGTTATGTAAGAGTGGCGAAATATCCCCGAAGAGCTGATTGATAACCCCATACTCTCCCTGCCAAGCAGCTGTGTAGCTATACTAGCCGTCTGTGGGGATCACACGCCATATAAGAGGGCAACGATAATGACTTTTTCACTATTACGGTAGCTCCATGATGCCTCAATCAAAGTATACGCCAAGTAAACGTCAAGTAGAGAGTTGAGACAGCAAAATACCGTACTATATAATACACAATTTACAATTTAACCACCTGCAACACATACGTAAGGAGATGACGTCATAAAAACAGTCGTGAAAACGGCCCCATCATGCGATAATATTCTACGTCTGCACCTAATTAATGGACCGATTTCAATCAAATTTTGTTACAAATATTCTTTAAGGACAGGAAACATTTTCTATGACGGCAAGAACCAAGTACAATACACAGGTCATATGATAACAGGTCATAAACAGTGAAAACTGTACCATCATACTCCGCGTGATAGCGTGATTTTATTCCTCAACTATTTGAGAATGAGACCACTTAGCGACTTGCAATAAAATTTAAACATAATTTCAAATCTTTACGAAAATTTCTCTTGCTGATAACTAACAAAATGTTGAACGGAAAAAGTTTATCGCTTACTACTTTTCCGATATTCATGTTGTGTATCTACGGTATTTGGCATGATGTTACTTCTACATTGTAAATTGTATTCATGAGACATTTCACAGACAGTACACATACGTACCACTGAATGTTACTTCGATATTATATCGCAATTCAACATATAGTTCATGAGATATGAAGTCATAATGAATTTGGTTCATGAAAAACTGCATGATAAAAAGTGAGGTTTCGATTTATTACGTCTTTACCACTAACCTATTCACGACATATTTTGCAGACATTAGGCACATATACCACTGAATGTACCTTCAAAGTCCCATAATAGCACGACACATATTTCAGGTGATGTGACGTCATAAACAACGAAATTTCCGAATGCATGCTAAATCAGGCGCTATTTTTCCAAATCTCCTCCTAATATAGTGGACGGATTTCTACTAAACTTGGTACAATATTGCTTACTGCCATACAACAATCGCTGTGGGGTTAAAAACTACCTACGACACATAATTCAGGAGATATGATGTCGTAAACAATGAGTCACAAAAACTTTCCCATCACGCGACGCATGATTAACGTGATTCATTCATCCACTATTTACTCATCGCAGACAGTTTTCTAATATTTCTATCTACAAATCTGGAAAATTATATTATTGTAGACACAGAGTCAAGGATATGTGATGTCATTAGCCTTGAGCTAATTTTTAAGCTGATTTCATGAATACATGAGATGAAATCTATTCCGAATTTTTACTTTCGTTTCTAAGACTGGGAAAATTCATATATACCTGGGAAAAACCGGTTTTATCAGCTAGTATCTGAATAAAGTACGTTACCATATGTATACTGTGTATGATATTTCTTCCGATCCCCTGTTTTGATCAGTGAATTATGGGAATGATTCGATTAAACCTTTCCCAGGCACTTCAGTGTGATTTACAGAGAAACAACGTAGATGAAGAAAATAACAAAACCCATTTTAGGCAGTTCTGCTCCATGTGCCGCAAGTATCTAAATATGCATCTTCTAACCACAGAAATGTTTTGTGCGTTTGGTTGTGTGTTGATTGTGGTAGAAAAAGTTTACCACAATATAAAAGATATTAAAATAAGGTTAATAATAAATAACGCCACCTAACTTTACAAAAGGATTACCAAAAAAAGAAATCGCACTACCGTGTATTACGGCCCACTTAAGATTTGTAGCTTTTTAAGTTTTTGCAAACATTTTGGTCCAAAATAATAAAAAAATAATTAATAAGAGTGTTCGAGACCCTTTTAGGAAAAAACCTTAGGTAGTGGCGGGTTCCGAACCATCGACCCTTAGCGTCATAACAGAACGCCTTGCCCCAATGCTGCGGTATCAATCAAATCATAAGTTTTTTAATCTCATACTATTCATGGCCGTTGTCAAATGATGCTAGTATGGCATTTGTAGACATTAGATTATCATTTATCGTGCGAAGAACGATGTGTTTTTGTTAATTCTTCAGTGCGTCATTGCCTGGAAATGACAACATGTAAGTTACAATGAGAAAATCATCAAATATGCAACGCAAGATGGGCGAGGATTGTCACATGACATCTCCGAACGGCTGGTTTTCGTTAATTCAATGTAGGGTGTCAAATCTCCGTTATTTTTTCAAATATGTCTCAAACGAAACGAGATATGAAAAAAACATAAGGGAGCTAAGTTGTAGGGAATTTTCTCCTCTACCAATTAGGCTATTCAATTTTCGTGTCAGATGAACGGTTCCTTTTCAATTACAATTATATTACAAAAGGCTTTTTTTGGTATTACTACCGTATTTTTTGTCCGCAAAATTTGAAAAAGGAAGGTTCTGCTGTCTGGCGGCCTACAATCATGTCTGTAAAATTTGGTGCTGATCGGTTGAACGGTTCGTCTTAAAAACAGGGAACACGTTACGGACAGACGGACAGACAGGCAGACATACATACATCCCTAAATCGGCAAATATCTTTGAAACGCTACGAGATATGAAAAAAAAACCATAAGAGAGCAAAGTTGTAGAGAATTTTCTCCTCTACAAATTCGGTTATTCAATTTTCGTGTCAGATGAATGAAGCCGTTATTTTCATTTAAATTTCGAGCTGTCAAAAGACGATCGCAAAGGCCCACTTTTAGTGTTACTACCGTAAACTAAAGTGGGCCAAAAATCTGAAAGGAATTCTTACGATTTGACCTAGTAAAATGACTAATCAATCACTGTTTGCACTGACTGATGATAGACAGAAATCCCACTGTTTATCACAAATCCCACTCCTCTCAAAACACACACACACACACACAAAATGTTTAAATACACACCTGGAAAATGAAAAAAAAGAACACTATGAATTCGTCGACTGAGGAGAGGGAAATTTTATTGACACATTTTTGAGGATGAATACAACACACGATCACAGAGACACGTGAGTATAGTAACCAGACGGCGTACAATGTTGATTCCAGTACCGTGTATACTTACCTTTTGCAGCAATAGCATGGTGACCAACTCAATAGGTTTACTGTCACCTCTGCAAGTGTTTCTAATGTAGGAGTCACAGAAGCGAGAATTGTAATGTGTGCTGTACGCATTACCCATTAATACGGTCCATCGGAAGATAGTAAGTGGTCCAAAGCTTTTTGAAACAAGAGCGGTTTTAAGGGCAGAGGGAGAAAAGTGCCATGGCAAGTTGCCAAGGAGGGGGACTCTGCTACTGTCGGGAATGGGTAGAAGAGCACTAGCGGATGTCTTCCTACCTACGACAGATCACGCAAGGGTTTGGTTATGTTAGTTACTGGTGTCGTGCAAGCTCGGTACCATTCTCATTGCACGTTTGTCATAAATTTGTCAATCCGGTTTGATGAGTCGCCCCACTGCAGCTAGCACTTGGATGTCTCCTGAGCCACCATCAGCGGCTGCTGGCTGCAACGAACAAGATTGACAGATAAGTGCTTGATTTTGGTTAAACCTCTTATCTATTCCTAAGGAAGAATGTATTCGGTCGGTTGTGTTTCCATGTGTGATCATAGTTGCCCAGATTAATGATGAAGGGGTTCTTCGAGTGTCTAGAGTTTTTGTGCAGTAGCACGGCGTGTGAAGAGCACGTTGGATGGTACGAGATACGTGTGGACGTGCACTGTCCTGTTGGTAAAGCATATCACCTTGTTGGTGCATGAGCGGTAGCAAGGCGGGTTGAATGATTGTTTCACTGTACCATGCACCGTTCAATGTTCCCTCGACAGCCTGTATAGGATGTGGCTCCCAATACCATGATGGCGGATGTCGTATACACTCCAGATTTTGGCGCTGCCCTGCACGACTCCATACGCGCGTACGACTAACACTGGCACCGAGGCAGAAGCGACTCTAATCACTGAAGACGGGACGCCTCCATTCGTCCTTCCATAAGCGCTCATCGCGACTCCACTGGAGGGAGCTGAACGATGTTAGAAAAAATGTTTGTAGAGTCTATGGGACTTAACTACGTGGTCATCAGTCCCTAAACTTACAAACTACTTATGAACTACTTACAACTAAGGACGGCACAAATATCCATGCCCGAGGGGGGATTCGAACCCCCGACCGTAGTGGCCGTGCGGACCGTGACTGGAGCGCCTCAATCCCCTCGGCCACCGCGGCCGGCACGATGTTAGAGCGTGAACGAAAGACCGCCCAACGGCACGCATGATTATGCATCATTGTGAGAGGAGTCGTATCCTACAATGGACGTCCTCCTTTGGTGACCGTCGAGGGAATAATGAACAATGCACGGTAGATTGAAACTATCATTTAACCTGCCTTGGTACCGTTAATGCACCAACAAGGTGATATACTTTTCCATCAGAGCAAAGCTCGTCCATGTGTATTCCTTACCACTCAACGCACTCTTATTTTTGTGTACGTCAACTAATCTAGTCAGTACGAACCCCAGATCTGTCCGTCACTGAGCATGTTTGGGACCGGATGAAACATCAACCTCCATGGTGTGCACAATCAATATGAAATCTGACCCAGTTGAGGCACCAGGTAGAAATCGAATGGTAGGCCATTCCACAAGACTACATTCGGCTCCTCTACCATCGTCTCCATCAGAGAATGGCAACTTGTATTGTTGCAGACGGAGTGAATACACGTTACTAGCGTCGACGATGCGCACACTCTGGTTACTGTACTCTCGTGCTTGTGACTCTGTCTGTCTGTGTTGCATACATCGTAAAGAATGTGTCAATAAAATTTCCCTTCTCCTAGATTGATGATTTGATGGAGTTCTCTTTTCATTTTCGAGGAGTGTATTTGTAAATGTATGGGACCAAACTGCAGAGATCTTCGGTCGCTAGACTTACAAACTACTTAAAGTAAACCATGGACAACACACAGACCCATACCCGAGGGAGGACTCGAACCTCCAGCGGCAGCGGACGCCTCACACCGAGCGGCAATTTCCGTGCGGCACACACACACACACACACACACACACACACACACACACACACACATATATATATATATATATATATATATATATATATATATATATATATATATATATATATATATATATATATGGGGTAGATTAGGGACACGCAAGTCGCCGAAGTGGCGTCCAATTGAAAGACTTGCACCAGGCCAAGGAGCCACATGACATCATCATCATAACACACACACAGCCGGCCGCGGTGGCCGAGCGATCTGCGGCGTGCCAGTCACGGACTGCACGGCCGCTGCGGTCGGGGGTTCGAATCCGCCCTCGGCCATGGATGTTTGTGCCGTCTTTAGTATAAGCTAGTTCATAAGTAGTTTGTAAATTTAGGGACTGATGACCCCGTAGTTAAGTCCCACAAGCTCTACAAACATTTGAACATTTTTGAACATACACACACGCACACACACACACACACACACACACACACACACACACACACACAACAAACACACACACACACAAACACACGCGTGAGCTCGCAGGGTTAACAACAAGATGAAGTTAAAGAAGGAACAGCTGAAACAGAAAATCTGATAAAATTGGCAACACGTACATAAAAAACCAAAGACTGCTGTGAAGTCTCGACAAGAAAATATGTAACATTTCGTCTTATTTCCACGTAAGGAGATTCTTAAGCAGAGACTGTTATGTAAATACATTATCATTTCAATCGTAAATAACTGCTTTAAATTGTGGCCTATCTGTGGAAAATCGTGGAATATTTCAGGGCACTGCCTTAGTTAGATAGCGAAAAGCAGAAATGAAAGTACTTTATCTCCAGTATGCATTAAGGAGTTCCTGTCTTCATACTACCGCTGCTTAAGTACCTGTATATTTAGCTGCTCCGAAAATGGCTGCTACCAATAACGTGAGAGAATTGTACCTTTGGGCCGATTCCCCGATACATGCTTCAACAGGGCCACGACTCATCACCAGCTAATATCCAAGTATGTATTCATATTAATGATTTTCCTTATTTCATGCCAACGAATTTCGTATCGTTCTACAATAAACTTTTCACAAATAAATAATGATACTTATCTTCCTAGAGGGAAGCATTTCTTTAACTTCTCAGTTAACTTTGAGTGTGTCACCTATGCTAGCTCAGCTTCACTTTGCAAGAGGAGTTTGCAGTGTGACTTTACGTTCCGGCTTAACAGATGCGTGAATGGAGAACATGATTTTCCACTTTTCCCGATAGCTCTGAAGCCGGTAGCTAATTACGGTGGCTTTAATCGCTTGCCTGGAGAAAAATGGAGAGGAAAAGCGTGTAGCTCTGAGAACCAATTACATGAATCGGTTCTTTCAAAAAAATGTCACCCGCTCGCCGCGCGGCGTCCCCCAGGGACTTTTATTTCGCCCGCAGGAAGCACTTTCGCTCTAGACACGTGTAGTAAAGCACTCAGTCACTTAATTAAGCATGACCGCGCACAAATGGGGACTTATGCAGCCGAGATGCAGTCACTCTGCACGGCTATCCGGTCTGTCTCGTGTTGATGCAAACTGCCTTCTAATCCGGCTGATGTATGCCGGTAGCCTTGTACACACAGGATGCTATTCCTCTTCTAGACACCGCTGCAGCACACCCGAGGGTACCTGGGAAGGTCAGTCACGTAATGATTTTGAATCTTTCATTGCCGCAGTGAAGTAGCCGAGCGTTTTAAGGCGCCTTGCTGCGGAGCGCGCGGTTGCTCGCTGTCGGAGGTTCGAGGACACCCTCGGGCATTTTTGTCTCTCTCTCTGTGAGTTTGTGTGTGTGTGTGTGTGTGTTTGTATTTATCCTTAGGTTAAGAAGGATGGAAGATTAGTGTTTAACATCCCATCGACAACGTAGTCATTAGAGGCGGAGCTTACGCTCGGATTGTTTGGGTAAGGGTGGGAAAGGAAATCGGCCGTGACCTTTGAAAGGAACCATCCGGGCGTTTGCTTGGAGCGACTTAAGGAAATCACTAAATCTGGTCGGACGGGGATTTGAACCATCTTCTTTCCGAATGCGAGTCCAGTGTGTTACCACTGCGCCACCACGCTCGTTCCCTTAGGTTAGTTTAACAAAGTTTAAGTAGTATGTAACCCTAGGGACTGATTACCAGAGTAGTTGTTCCATAGCTTTACAAACATTTGAACATTTGAATCTTTCATTGCGTGTTAGGGAGGATGTTTATGTCTCAACGTCTTGTCATCTACGAGATCATTAGAGAGAGAGCATAAAATTTACGACAAGATAATGAACCGTTCATAATATGCAACCCAGGTTTCGTTGCAGTTTTTCTTAAAGGACAAAATAGGTCGCCCCAAAGGCTGACATAATGTCATACATATATGGACAACCTGAAGATGGGGTAGAAAAGTAGAGAGTTTCGAAGAAATATATATTCCCGATAGTTGTTTTAAGAACCTACAAAAAAAAAAAAAAAAAAAAAAAAAAAAAAAAAAAAAAAAAAAAAAAAAAAAAAACACGGAAAATCTAAACCTGTTCACTTAGTTAAAATAAACAAGAAATACGAAGTTAAAGTATGGAGTCCTCATCTGTACAAGAGTTTGAGAAGTTTGAAAACTAGTTCATGAAA
The DNA here is from genome assembly GCA_026315105.1 of Locusta migratoria. NCBI lineage: Eukaryota > Metazoa > Arthropoda > Insecta > Orthoptera > Acrididae > Locusta > Locusta migratoria. The sequence continues at coordinate 121,122,023 of CM048747.1, forward strand.
ATAAAGAAATATTTCCTGATTTCTCAAGGTTAATGGTAGTTGCGTTTCATTCAGTATATTCTCGTGATGTTCTAAAGTATCCATATATACTGCATACATTTTATTTAATACACTGGCGTTGTAATTTTACCATTAAAGAGATTAAATGAATTAAGATATCACCATATTGAAAGAGGACTAGCTATGCTAAACATTTTCCATTGTTGCTAAGACAAAAAAACTGTAAATTATTACTCTCCATAATTATCCATAGATGTAATTATAATAAATATAAGTTAATTTATGAAATGTGAGTAAAGAAAATCACTACATAAAAATGCGATTAATTAGCTGTAAATAAATTGAATCACTATAGTACTAGGTCAAAAATACTTTTTAAGTATTACAAATCTGTGAAGATTCCTGCCATCGAATAGGCGAAATATCTACTGAAGAATAAATTTCACTTGCGAAAGACGGAAAGTATATTTATTTATTTCTCTTGGGCCATGTTCCCGCACATGCAGTGTCGGCTTTGTTCGGATTAGGCCTGTTAATATTTACAGGGTGGCGGGGTGGCCGGATGGCCTCCTTGTCAGCACCCCATGCCCACCGGGAGGAAATGTGTACCCCAATGTCTGCGTATAGTGTTATATATGTGAACTGTGAAAGTGTAAAGTGTTACGAAATATTTGCGAATCATGTAACTGATACGGGACTTGGGGACCAGCACAGTATTCGCCTAGAGGAATGTGGAAACCGCCTAAAAACCACATCCAGGCTGGTCGGTATTCCAATCGCTTTCATTTATCCGCTGGGAGGATTTTAACTGGGGCCTGTATGCCTCTCAATCTCGAAACTGGTGCGTTAGACCACACGGCTAACCGAACCGCGCGGCTATATTTATTCATTTCATGTTGACGAATTTAAATAATTTATCAACATTTATTCGCAATACCGAGTTTCTTACAGCTGTTGTAGGTACAGATGTTTTACGAAATGTTAACACATAAAAATTTGTGCCGGACCGGGATTCGAACTCTTATTTTCCTCTTTCTCGATTGGTCCCTTACCATTAGGCTAGCCGAACTCGACTCCAGGATCGACTCAAACTTCCATATGCAACGTAGGGAAATATTGTTTGCATTCTCCCTGGTGCAGGAATACAGTATTAAGCTATGAGTGCTAAGTGTTGTATGTAATGGACTCTTTTATACATAGTGTGGCACGTGGAAGTTGGTCCTGGGGTCGTTTTCGGATAGCCTAATGGTAAGGTAACCGCTGTCGAAAAGCGGGAAATCCGGGTTCGAGTCCCGGTCCGACACAAATGTTCATATGTCACCATTTCGTAAAACATCTATACCTAATACTGTGGAGCTTGGATCCTAAGGCATATTGAGAAGCTACTTCACTGAGAAGCAGCTGCTCCGATCACGAAACCCGACACAACGGTCGGTAATGTGGGGTGCTGACCAAGTCCCCTCCTACTTCACCTGTTCACCACGCCTTGGAGCAGAGGATGACACGGTGGCCGATCGGTATCTGTTGGGCCTTTACAGCATTGTAGGACGGAGTTTATAGTTCACACGAGTACAGAATGCCACACAACGTTTGTTTAGTACAGGGTGTCCAGAAAAGGACTCCCTGATTTCAAAATTAAATATCGATACAAGAATGCAGTAAACGGTATGTTTATTGTGAAAGCTGTAAGAAGTTTATACAGCAGTTTGAAATAATAGTTACAAAAGCTGCTAACAGATGGCGCTGTAATCGCCATACATAATGCCTAGTATAAATAGTGACCCGAAGCCCAGAGCGATCAGTTCCACTATTGAGACGTGAAAGGAGGTTAGCGTACCGAAGGAAGAGATTAAAACCATGTACTCCATAGAACAACGCGTTTTCGGGTGCTAGAGTACTGCAGGTTAGAAGACAGTCCTACGGCAAAAAGGCGAAGTTTTCAAACACGATTTAATGTTCCAAAAGATCCCGATGCGATAAACCATTCGTAAGCTCTTCGCAAAATTTCAACGAACAGGCAGCGTAACTGATGATCTAGTGGGGCATGTTGGCCGCAAGCAAACCGCAGTTACGCCTGAAAATATCGCCACAGTTTCTGGAATCCGTAGAATTGCATCTGAGACTGTTTTGAAGCGTACCAGCACGCAGAAAATACTGAGAAAGTGCCTACACATGTTTCCATTCAAAATTCAAACGCACCAGGCCATACCCGTATGAGCTGTGCAACAAAGGGTTTGCCTTTGCTAATCAGATTCTCACAATGATTGATAGCGAAGGATTTGATGTTGGCTGCCTATGGTTTACAGATGAAGCTCACTTCCACCTGAATGGATACTTATATAAGCAGAACTGGCGATTTTGGGGTTCCGAAAAGCCATATTGGTGTGAAGCGAAACCCCTGTATTCTCCTAAAGTTACTGTATGGGCTGCAGTATGCAGCAGAGGCATTATTGGCCCTTTTTTATTCGAGAAACGGTCACTGGTGCACGTTACGTTGCAATTTTGGTACAATTTGTCGCCACACAGCAAGCGTTAGTGTATCGACCAGGTACTGAATGGTTTATGCAAGATGGACCCCGACCACATCGGACCGAACAAGTGTTTCGCTTTCTTGAGGAATACTTCGGGAATCCAGTCATTGCTTTGGAATATCCCAAATTTACTGGTGCAGGCATGGATTGGCCTCCATATTCGCCGGATTTGACTCTCTTTTTTGTGGGGCACAGTGAAAGACATGGTCTACCCGAAGCATCCAGCCAAGCTGGACGAGCTTGAATCGACGATCTCTGTGGCATGTGAATCCATTTCGGTTGAGACACTACGAAATGTGATGACGACTTTCATTCTTCGTTTGCGCCACCTTTTTAGTGCCAATGGTGAACATTTTGAAAACACTGTGATGTGACTGTTTGCAAAGAGTGTTTTCATACGATTATTTCACTTATGTATGCTGATATGAGCTGTACAGCGTACAGCGCCATCTGTTAGCAGCTTTTGTAAATATTATTTCACAAAATGTTCAAATGTTTGTAAATCTATGGGACCAAACTGCGTGGTCATCAGTCCGTAGCTTACAAACTACTTAAACCTAGGTAAACTAACCTAAGGACAAACACACACACCCATGCCCCAGGGAGGACTCGCACCTCCACGGCAAGCAACCGCGCGCTTCGCAGCGAGACGCTTTAGACCGCTCGGCTACTCCACCGCGGCAAACTGCTGTATAAACTTCTTACAGCTTTCACAATAAACATACCGTTTACTGCATTCCTCTATCGATCTTTGTTTTCGAGATATTTAATTTTGAAATCAGGGACACCCTGTAGGTGATGCCAACCTTTTTTTGATTTGTCTAAACGAATGACACTCTGCGCGTTTGTGGCATATTATAGGTTACGAACCTCTCATCTCACCTGTGGAGCATCCACAAAGACCGCACTGAGTTTGATCTTTTCTACCCCATTGACATGAAGTGCAACTCCGTTGCCGCTATAGAGAGCGTATTTCTAAGGCAGTCGTGGCGATCGGGTGGCGACTGTAGTGGTTTTGCTAGCTTATATATAATTCAGCTTGCATTACGATAAGCAGGTCTTTGCAAATGAAGTTTCCCTTCCCCCGTTGCAAAACCCTCCGTGAGGCCTCCACCTGATCGCCCCATTAAGGATTCCATCAGGCGTTCCTCCCCGGAGAAACTCGCCAGGAGTCATCAGAGCAGAAATCGGACGATAGACCGCCTGGACACGAATTCCGTCCACCTGCAAGAAGCGCTCGCCGAGGCACTAGATTTGTATTCATGAGAACCGCGGCCGCCTCGCCGCTCTTCCCCGTCCTCTGGGGTTGGCCGACCATCCGGCTCCAAGCGCTCCCCACTTCTCTACCGGCATTAAATCACTCTTCTAATCTCAGCTGCAACGGGGAAGCTGCGTAGCCATTCGTCAGTTAATCGCACAGGCGCACTGACTGCGTGAAGCAAGTGCTGAAAGAGGTTATCGTTCTTTGCGAGGATTCCACTGAAGCGGAATTTACGACGCACTTTATGGGTTCTCGGATAGAAGCACGCAACGACATCTTACGAAAGCAGAGTTGAAAGTTGTCGGCACGGCAGTGAAATACTGTATCTTCAGGTAGACAGCGCGCTTTTTCCGAAGTCTTTCCAGTAAGCTGACTCCATCGTTTAAATGTGATTCTAGACGGTCTGCAGAATACCCGTCTTCTGGTGACATTTCTTCGTAAGAAACGACTCAAATACCAGGACAACTCCTTTCCAGGTACAGTGCTGTATTTTTTCTGCAGCATAGTTTCTCTTGTTTTATTCGCTAATTCATTTCTGCGCAGTGGAACTCGATTTATTTTAATTTATTTTATTATTATCTGTCTAATAACTGATCTGAAGCGACCCGCCACGCATTACTTTCCTGTGTCACGCACCTCTCTTCATTCAGAGTGGCACTTGCGCGCTAGTCGGTTATTTTTTTTGGTAATATTCCACTCAGTGTCTACAGTTTATACCGTCTCTACTGCTCTCATGGTACTAGAGTTCGACCGAAACATAATTAGCGGCCGAAAGCATAACCGAATATTCGGCTCCTCTTCTAGTTTCGGCCGAAAACGAAACCGTATCCGAAACTGACGTAAGTAAGTTAAAATTTCGGTAAAATTACGTTAGCTACATATCACACATTTTGCAATATTCCTTCGCTCTGCTAAGCATTCTTGAGTGTGTGAAAGTCTAATCAGGAGTCCGGAACCTGACGTCGTAAGGTGTACAGGTTTAGTCCCGGAATTATGAGTTTCCCATAAATCCGAGCGTCAGAGAACAAAACGAAAAACGCACGTACCTACTATCTTCACTGGGAAAGACACTCCACCATTATATCACGAAGTAAGTAGTTAAAAGACTTTAAAACTTTTAGGCTGCCAATGTAAGCGCCTATTTAAATATTTTGTCTCTTTTTTTTTACACAAGTATTCTTTTCAGAGAGGATTTACTTCTAATTTTCCACATAAATTTGGATAGTTCAAGGTTTTCCCGATACCGTTCACCTCGAATTAATGAGACTACTGAATAGCTACCACAAAAAAATCCACAGTGTTGCATATCATGATGTAGGAAGATAATCTGTAGGTACACTACAAATATGCCAAGTAGATACTGCGAAATACTAGAGTCTAGATGTGACTGCCACATTAAAAAATGCGCAGAAAGTAATAATTTGTTTCCTTCCATTAGCAGCGTTTACATTTTTTTCCTTGGAAGTGCTAGCTTCAAATTTCCATCTTCAATTCCGATTCTGCAGTCGAAAATCAGCTTTATATATCTCCTTTTTGGCCTTCCTAAGTACATAATGCATATAAGTTCCAGTCAGTAGCCGGCCGCAGTGGCCGAGCGGTCTGCGGCGCGCCAGTCACAGTCAGCACGGCCGCTACGGTCGGGGATTCGAATCCCTCCTCGGGCATGGATGTTTCGGTCGTCTTTATTATACGTTAGTTCATAAGTAGTTTGTAAGTTTAGGGACTGATGACCCCGCAATTAAGTCACTTATGCTCAACAAACATTTGAAAATTTTTTACAGTCAGTAAATCAGCTTCAATCAGTGCTGCAGAAAGTATTTCGAAAAATAAAGTCACAGTTCCGACTAACAGTATGATTGTTGTCAGTATAAATTTACGCATACTGAACAGGAAAAGCTGTATACCACATGATCAGACCAATGTTCGTTATTAAAAAAAAAAAAAAAAAAAAAAAAAAAAAAAAAAAAAAAAAAAAAAAAAACCTCATCGATTTCAAGGAAACACATTAATTAAATACGTTGCTTGCAGTTGCCATTTGAGCAGCAGCTGAATATTATGTATTTCACCGTAATTTTTTTAAAGTAAACGCCTTTTGCTACTGCAAATGAAGGGTTTCATTTTTATAAGTCACCCATACGCGTTTTGCCTTTGTCACAAGGCATTATCAGTGGGTGTCCTGAAATATTTCTGTTTACACATATAGGTTAGGTTTCTTACATATGTACAAAGCATTTCGTTTCTGGTTTAAAACAGTTCGTTGTTTGCTGTAAAACGGTGTACTTACAGCACTTGCTACTCCACGTGCTGTAAGTACACCATTTTATAGCATACAACGAAATATTTTAAATCAGAAATGAAATGTTTTGTACATATGTAAGAAACCTAACCTTTATGTGTAAACAAAAACATGTAAATATTTCAGGACACCCACTGATGATGTCTTGAGACAAAGGCAAAACGCGTATGGGTGACTTATAAAAGTAAAACCCTTGGGTGACTTGCAGTAGCAAAAGGCGTTTACTTTTAAAAAAATTACAGTGAAATACATAACATTAATAAGACTTTTCAGCGTAACAGTTTGATAACCAGTTCCACTACGTACAATACCGAATGAGTTAAATTGTAAATTACTTAATCTAAGAATATTTCTGTAAGATACGATTGCGTTGTATTGTGCTTAACAACAAAATACCCACAATGGTACCATTTTATAGCAAACAACGAACTGTTTTAAACCAGAAACGAAATGCTTTGTACATATGTAAGAAACCTAACCTGTACGTGTAAACAGAAATATTTCAGGACACCCACTGAGCCGCTGTGGAGTAGTCGAGCGTCTCGCTGCGGAGCGCGTGATTGCTCGCCGTGGAGGTTCGAGTCCTCCCTGGGGCTTGGGTGTGTGTGTTTGTCCTTAGGTTAGTTTATCTAGGTTTAAGTAGTTTGTAAGCTACGGACTAATGACCACGCAGTTTGGTCCGATAGATTTACAAACATTTGAACATTTGAACACCCACTGATAATGCCTTGTGACAAAGGCAAAACGCGTATGGGTGACTTATAAAAATAAAACCCTTCATTTGCAGTAGCAAAAGGCGTTTACTTTTAAAAAAATTACAGTGAAATACATAACATTAATAAAACTTTTCAGCGTAACAGTTTGATAACCCATTCCACTGCGTACAATACTGAATGAGTTAAATTGTAAATAACTTAATCTAAGAATATCACTATAAGATACGATTGCGTTGTATTGTGCTTAACAACAAAATACCCACAATTTTTAAGCGCGAGGAGAGACTCTAATAGTTAAACGGCGGGCTGTAAACTGAGGTAAAGCGTTGTTGTTGACTGAATCCATCCAGAAAGCGACCGGATTTCATCAGTAAGTAGTTCACGAAAGCTAGTTTCGGCAAAGCCGAAGATTCGGCTGATTTTTGGTGAAACCGAAACTGCGACCGAAGCCAATATATTTGGCCGAAACTGGCCCAAATCCAATACTCGGTCTGTCCTTACATAGTAGCATGAATATATGTCGTCTTAGTTGTCTATGCTAGTATGCTTTTTTATGCCCACCTTGCTTCATCCGCCCTAAGTTATTTCATTTCCGAAGTAGCAGAAATTCTTAACTGACTCCTCGTCTGCATAACCAATTTTGATGTTAAGTTTCTCACTACTTTGATTTCTTGTTAGCCAAAAGCGGTAAACTAAATAAAATTTGACGTGTAGAACATACAGAAAATTGTGCTTTTCACGTGATGATGGTCTACCTCGAACTGATGAAAGAATTAATTACAGTGCCCTCATTTGCGTTTGATTTAAGTTTGTTTGCGTTGCGTACGCGATAAAAATTGGACACAAACAATATGGCATCTTTTATTGCAATTAGTCTACCACCTGCTAAAATATCTACCATTACTCGTCACACACACTGTAATCGAACATATTTGAAGCAACAGACACCATCTGATATGTAATAAAGTCGAAATGAGTGATCCCTATACAATCTCGTTTTGAAAGAAAGACATGTTCAAAAGGACACCAGTTTTTGGTGATGCAGCTCTTATGAATGAAGACAAAAAGAAATTCACAACATTAGCTGCCAGCGAGCATTGAGTTAAATCAACGTAAAAAAATTGAAAACTTATGTTCACCCTGCCTCCAAACATTATTGCCCCTGAACATTTTCACTCAAAAACTCTCAGCATTTCGACGATTCTCGTAAGAGTCCGGATCTGGTGTGCATATGCACTAAAGGAAGCATTATTGGCCTTCCTCGCCAAGTCAAAGTGGCCTGAGAACTGTGTTAGCAGTGGATAAGCTGAAAATATGCAACTGGGGGGGAGGCGTGATAGGTTAGTCCATGCAAACGTGGTCATCACTGTGTCTCAGTGGTGTAGTGGTCAGCGCCACCGACTCCTAAGCGAAAAACCTGACTTCGAATCAAGGCTGAACCTAAACATTCAACTTTCCCCATTAATTTAATTCAGTTCACCTAATGTCGTGAAATCCGTTTTGCGTTGAATTACCATTGATTAATACTGCAAGCTACCCTCAATAACTCCTCATATGCTATATTCGAGTCATATGTATAAAAAAACTTATACAACATACGTATTGTTAATGATTTCTATACAAAAGCCACTTTTTTATTATTCCTTCAATAAAAATCCGTATAAATTGTTTTATTCTTTAATGACGCGTTTCACCCTTTAGCATGGCATCCTCATATCATTTGCTTGACTCAATCATACATGCATCTTCATGCCATCCATGGCAATACAAAATAAGATATTTTAATTATATGATAAACAGAATTTTTGAGATTCCACTTTCTGAAGCTTTCGTCAGTAAAAAAAAAAAAGCAATCTTAAATATATCGCCGAAATGAATGGTAACAACCCGTTCTTGGTTCGCAGAATGTACAATGCAACCCGTTCTAAAGATGTACCACCTGACGATGCAGTTAAACGCATTCCCATTCCTTTCATTGGATTTTTTCTTATGACCTGGCTAAACTCTTTGGTGGCACAAATGTACAAATCGTATTTAGCAGTCCTTTGAGCATCCAGCAAATTCTCGCACACAGTAAACAAGCCAATAAGGACAGATACCTTTTCTCAGGAGTCTATAAACTTCAATGTCCCGAATTCCCAGTTGAATACAGAGGACAGACAGGCCGGACTTTTAAAGTACTTTTTGCCGAACATCTTCTTACGAAAAAAGGCCAACTTAAAAAACACACCCCTTTTGCAGAACATACCTAAGTCTCCGAACATCAACAGCCTGCCATTGACAACATGCAAATTTACATATTGCGCTAAAGGGGCGAAATTTAAGTTTACTGGAATAGTTTGAGATGGCGAAGTGCACTTACTTTGGACACCACCTAAATGATCAGTTGGCATTCAAAGATCAAACATTTCTAGATATTATGATGACTCTGTTCAAATAAAGTACTGTAATTCCTTTTATTTATAATTATCAACACAAACAACCCATTAACTTCTGTCCTGCTTAACAACGTCCCTCTTGTTAAATTTGTATTCAAATAGCTAGAGTCCATCTGTCCCGTTTTTCTACATCGGCTTTAAATCTTTTTAACTTCAAATTTCTTTAATTGACTTTGAAAAACAGTTAAACTTTGGCATTTAAATCAACAAAACTGACCTTCAAACATTCCAGTGAACATACAATAAATCCTGTTGTCAAGTGAAGTAAACCCTGTCACATTATTTAAATACAATTCAAAATTCGCTACAGGCGATGATAAAGGAGCGGGCGGAACTAATTCGCCACCCACTACCGTACTTGCAGTAGGGTGCAGACTAAAAACCAATCTTAAGAAGTAATAATAGTGCACTGTTTTACAACAACGACTTGCAAACTCCGTATAAATTGGTAAATACATTTGTTGCAAAAGTATGTATGATGTCAAGCAAAGTGTCTGTGCATATGATTTGGATTAACAATGGGCTAAACGATACTAGGTAATACCAGAATTACAGTAGTCGTCGAGGAGACAAACTTAAGTAGAATTATGATACCAAATGCTTGCCTGTAATAATCATATTAAAAGAGCACCTTTTATTACTTACTTCGTGCTAAATACTACTCCATACACCTTACTGCTAATATAAGATCTTTTTCTAGTAGCCGACAAAAGGAATTTCAACAGATCAAAAATATTTAACAACTAGTAGCTAGTGACAATTGGCCGAAAAGGACAGCTGGACAGCTCTTATTAAAAAAAAATTTCGCTGTTATTAATAGCAGACCAGATAAAATTTCAATTTCCAAAAAAAAGTTGTTTAAAAATAAGCGTCCGAAAAACTTGTTGTGAAAACGGCAATTATAATTTAAAAAAATCACTTCTAAAAATGCAGACAAGGGAAAATTTCAATCGCGAAAGATTATTTTACATGCAACTACTCCTAATACGCAATACTTCAACTGAAGAGAACAGTTCTTACTAGCATACACTTTGCCATTATTAATATAAGGAAAGATTAAATTTCAGTTCTAAGGTATTGTTTTATAAACGTTCGTCCTTAATAATTGTAGTGAAAAAGGCATCTCTTATTAAAATAATTTCGCTGGCATTTTCAATAAAGACTTTTAACAGCATTTTATTCCGCCGGCTCCTTCAACTGTGTATCGATTTTCTTAAATCAAATGTTAAGTATATCTTTTCCGAACATTTGCGGTATTAAGTTAGGTGAGCTGAACGGTTCTTCTATATTGTCAGCTTGCCATATCACGCGACTGACAACTAACTGTCTTTTCCGACAGCAAGTCGACTATTCCATATGATGATAATTTGCCTCTCCTGCTCGTGGAAATAACAGTAACGTCCTAGGGCATTGAATCGTAGTGCAGTCCTTACCTTTTACGTTCCCATGCCTCTTCTTAAGTGTCTAATGTTCATTGGAAAACTTCCTTTACTGCTTGCAGCTGGTATTACGACATGAATTATTGCGCTTTCAGTTAAACATACAAAGGAACGTAATTACATGTCCGAACTCATAACTACACTTTTCATATATGATTACAAATCAGTTTAGCGATTTACTGCAGCATTGCAGTAGGTGAATTTTAGTAGTGTCTTTTGAAGTTACTAATGGACGATTCCTTCATTACGTTTATGTCTCCACTGCGGCTTTATGTTATACTGTAGTTAACTGCAAGTCGAAGATGTCGTACCACGTTACGACGCGACATAAATTTCGACTGATTATGCCTGTTAATATAACGCACTTGTAGTATAAAATGTGTAAAAACTATAAAAAATTCAGGTAACCTTTATTAATTCTTAACAGGTTATATATTAGTGTACAGGGGATGTCAAAATAACATGAACAACACATGGTATACTACATCTTCTTGCAAGGTGGCACCTTGTGTGCGTCTTAACACTGACAATAAGATACGGCCGCTGTGCACAAATTTACGTACGAAGTCTTAGACGTTACCTTACGCTTTGTTCTGCAACGGTCAGTACTAATGATCTGTGAAATACGTGATCTAAAGAGGCCAACTCGGTGTGGCGCAGTTAGTGGAAGCATCTGTGACAAAAACGACTGCATTAAGAACGCTTCACTAGCGGCATTTGAAACGTGTCCATAGAAAATTATTTTTATAAGAAAATGTCTAATTTTGTGCCTCCTGTTTTGTATCGAGTAACTTGCTTGCAAGAAAATGTATAATATCGCTTCTATTGTATGTATCGATATGTGTAAAGCTTCATCTCTGGCAAAGATCATGTATTGCATAGCATTGTAGCTCGTGCAGAGACACAGAGAGTCAGACTAGTGGTTCAGCTCGCTTAGAGAGCGGTTGGATTGTGTGTATGGCTCCGATGTAGAGCAGAGGCTGCTTTGCCAGCAAGTCAGAAGTTGTATTATGTAGGTAATGTAATGCTGTTTATCAATAATAAGTAACTTAACCCTGTTTCATATTTCATTTACGTAGTTAGAAAATTAACCCACTTCCTTCATTTGATAAGTACTTGATTTAGTGGAGTGTTGATTTGAATAACATTATTGAACATATTTCATTATTGGTGCGATAGTAAGATAATAGTTGATTTGGATTTCAATAATAACTGATCGACATTAATTCTCACAGTCAAGCATTAAGAAAGTGATTTGTGGTTTTTCTTATATCTTTCTCGCAGTCAAAATTTTTGAGTATAGTCAGTGTCTGTTTCAAAAGGTTACATGTCACAGTTGTTTACTTAAAAGATCCGTTGCGCACAAAATCAATTTAATGCACTGTTTCTTGTACATTAAGATCAGGGCCATAATTAAACCAAATAGCTGAGTTAATGAACAATTTATTGTCTGATTTAACGAAAGGTTCTACATTCCAAAACACGCGTACAGTTTTTATCTGGCGACCCTGCCAGGATAGTTCACAAACAGGATCGTGACGTAGTTAGATACGTAGTCTTATTTCAGTTAGTTTGTCTTTTCCACTAACCAACTTACCTTTTGGCTCTTAATTTAATTTTTGTAGCACCATCCTCTGTTGTAGCAACAGTAGCATAGTAATTGTTTCTGTAGTCTGTTACTTACCATTCTTGAGATTGTGTAGTATTGTTTATAGTAGATGAATTGAATATACAAATAATTGCATTACTACTGAACAAGCCTCTCTTTTATATTGCCTGATGTTTGTTGTGATGAAAGTTCTAGTACCGCGGAACTCGTGTGATAATTAACGGTTTGCGTAATCTCGATTGTGATTGTATGTTGCACTAGCCCGATTCAACCTATTGTTCTCTCATAATTACTGTGTGTAATTTTCAAAAAAAAATAAATTAGCAGTAGGTGAAAATAAATATTATTGGTCACTTTACTGAAAAATTCTGTTAACAATGTCGAAGAATAGGAGAGTCCGCGCTGATGCTAAATCTGCTTCCGAAAATGAGACCTTGAATGATGCAAGGAGAGAAGCTGAATTTTTACAAGAGTCTTCTCACTGCACTGATACAAATACGACAGTAAATACCGTGTCTGAAAACGCGGAACAGATTAGTTCGGGAACAGACAATATGGATAATGACAAAGTACAGGATTTGACAATATAGAATTCCGATTCTTGTAATGTGGTTGCGGAAAATAATGCATCGGTTCCGCCTAGCTCTGCTACAAAAAATACTTGTGCGACGGCTATGGAAAACGTATTACCAAATGATTTCATGCAAATTTTATTGTCACAGCTCTCTAAATTAAATGAGAATAGTCAATTACAATCTCAGGAATCTCAGAAATTAGGTGAAAAACTTGAGAAACAATCTCAGAAATTAAATGAAAAACTGGAGAAACAAGGTGAAAAACTTGAGAAAATAGAACAAACGTGCGATTCGAGGTTTGTGAGTATCCAAAGTAGTTTTAATAAGATAAATGAGGACAACAATCGGTTCAGGGAACAACTGCTCAATACTTTCAAACGTGAATCTCAGCGAATAAGACAAGATATTCGCGACGAGATTAACCCGGTAGTGGAAAGCCTAGCGTCACGAGTGGAAAATATGGAAAGCCTAGCGTCACGAGTGGAAAATATGGAAAGCTTTGCGTCACGAGTCGAAAATATGGAAACTACTAAACTCGCTCAATTGAAGCAGCAGAGTAATCTAGTTGATGAAAAGTTGGAGAACTTCCAGTCAGTCACGACGGAACAGATCAATAAAATTAATAAACAGTTTGAGGATATTACTGTTAAGATTACCCAAATTAGTGATAACACTGACAAAAGTTCTGATGTAACGCATCCTACCCCGTTTAATGAAACTAATGAATATCTCGCCCTTGACCGTTTCAAACAAGGTCAAATGACCATTAATCAGCAATACAAGGCTGAGGTCAGAAAATTAGATGATCGCGTGGCGCGAATAGAGAGGAAATTTGACCACACTTGTGGAAATCCATACAAAGATGTAGAAGAAAATTTGAACGAAAATGACAATGATGATTCGAGCCAAGTAGGTCGCTTGGTACGTGAACGAAGTGTACCTCATAGTAACAACAATGAAGACGCAGTGCGTAGTTTACGCTCACTTACGCCGCACGGGCGAAAGGAAGCGTTTGACTACAAGCATTTTCTGACTGTGCGTAAATTCAAAACATTCAAAAACTCTCCGAATGACTTGCACCCTAAAGAGTGGTTGCAGCAATTCGATTATTGTCTTCCCCCGAATTGGCCACTTGAGCACAGATTAGAATTTATATGTGGTTATCTGGAAGGCGAGCCAGCCACCAGAATGAGAGCTATTGCACAAGAGTGCTATAGCGAGAATCAGTTCCGACGCTCATTTCTATCCGCATACTGGTCGGAAGCGGCACAAGACCGCGTTAAAAACAGTATTGCGACATTCAAAACTTTTGAGCGATCAAATTTCTCGAGCCCAGTGGAATATTTCCAAAACTTAGTATACAAAATACAATTTTTATCGGCACCTTACTGCCCTGAGGAATTAATCAGAATTTGTTTGAACAAATTGCCTCTACACTTGCGTCAAATTGCCATTGCGGCACGATGCAAGAATGATATTGAAGCCTTTAGAAATCTCTTACAAGATTTAGAAGAAGAAGACGAGGAAAATTCCTCGCGCAGTCGATATTTTGAAACAAACAAATATGATCGCCGGTCGCAACAAAGCCCGCCGCGTACTAAACGTTATTCAGAGCACGACGATAAACCAAAAAATAATTCTTTCACTAATGAATCTTCCACCCCCATGAACCACAGACATTGCCGAGGTGGGGTGGCTTGCGTGCCTCAATGATGCAGATAGCCGTACCGTAGGTGCAACCACAGCGGAGGGGTATCTGTGGAGAGGCCAGACAAACGTGTGGTTCCTGAAGAGGGGCAGCAGCCTTTTCAGTAGTTATAGGGGCAACAGTCTGGATGATTGACTGAGCTGGCCTTGTAACAACAGCTAATGTGGCTTTGCCACAAGGTTACTGCGAACGGCTGAAAGCAAGGGGAAACTACAGCCGTTACTTTTCCCGAGGACATGCAGCTCTACTGTATGAAAACATGATGATGGCATCCTCTCGGGTAAAATATTCCGGAGGTAAAATAGTCCCCCATTCGGATCTCCGGGCGGGGACTACTCAGGAGGATGTTATCATCAGGAAAGACAATACTGGCATTCTACGGATCGGAGCGTGGAATGTTAGATCCCTTAATCGGGTAGGAAAATTAGAAAATTTAAAAAGGGAAATGGATAGGTTGAAGTTAGATATAGTGGGGATTAGTGAAGTTCGGTGGCAGGATGAACAGGATTTCTGGTCAGGTGAGTACAGGATTATAAATACAAAAGCAGTTGGGGGTATCACAGGAGTAGGACTGATAATGAATAAGAAAATAGGAATGCGGGTAAACTACTATAAGCAGCACAGTGATCGCATGATCATTGTCAAGATAGATACGAAGCCAACACCGACAACAGTAGTACAGGTTTATATGCCAACTAGCTCTGCCGATGATGAGGAGATCGAAGAAATATATGAGGAGCTAAAGGAAATTATTCAGACAGTTAAGGGAGAGGAAAACTTAATTGTAATGGGAGACTGGAATTCGGTAGTAGGAAAAGGAAGAGAAGGAAAAATAGTAGGTGAATATGGACTGGGCAGAAGGAATGAAAGAGGAAGTCGCCTGGTAGAATTTTGCACGGAACATGATTTAATTGTAACAAACACGTGGTTTAAGAATCACAAAAGAAGGTTGTATACTTGGAAGAGACCAGGAGACACCGGAAGGTATCAGATAGATTTTATAATGGTAAAACATAGATTCCGGAACCAGGTTATAAACTGCAAGACATACCCAGGGGCAGATATAGACTCTGACCATAACTTGTTAGTCATGAACTGTAGGCTGAAACTGAAAAAACTGCAGAAAGGTAGGAAAATAAGGAGATGGGACCTAGATAAATTGAAGGAACGTGAAGTTCTGGTGAATTTCAGAGGGAGCTTTAGGCAACAATTGACAGAAACAGGGGGAAATAAAACAGTAGAAGAGGAATGGGTAGCATTGAGAGATGAAATAGTGAAGGCAGCGGAGGACAAAATAGGTAGAAAGGCAAGACCAACAAAAAATCCTTGGATAACACAGGAAATACTAAATTTAATTGATGAAAGGAGAAAATATAAAAATGCAGTAAATGAAACAAGCAAAATGGAGTACAGACGACTAAAAAATGAGATTGACAGGAAGGGCAAAATGGCTAAGCAGGAGTGGCTAGAAGCCAAATGCAAATCTGTAGAAGAATGTATAAGAAGGGGGAAAATAGATACCGCCTACAGAAAAATAAAAGACACATTTGGGGACAAGAAAAGTAATTCTACGAATATCAAGAACTCAGATGGGAAACCAGTTCTCAGCAAAGAAGGGAAAGCTGAAAGGTGGAAAGAGTACATAGAGCAGCTCTACAAAGGAAATGAACTTAGAGACGATGTTGTAGGAAGGGAAGAGGAAGTAGATCAAGATGAAATAGGAGATACTATACTGAGAGATGAATTTGACAGAGCCTTGAAAGACCTAGGTCGGAACAAGGCCCCAGGAGTGGATGACATACCCTCAGAGCTACTAAAATCTCTGGGAGAGCCAGCCATGACAAAACTGTTTGAACTGGTGTGTAGGATGTATGAGTCAGGCGAAATACCCTCAGACTTTAAGAAAAATGTAATAATCCCCATTCCAAAGAAATCAGGCGCAGACAGGTGTGAAAATTACAGAACCATCAGTTTGATAAGTCATGGTTGCAAAATTTTAACACGAATTATCTACAGGAGAATGGAAAAGCTGGTAGAAGCTGACCTCGGGGAAGATCAGTTTGGATTCAGGAGGAACGTAGGAACCCGGGAGGCAATACTTACCTTACGTCTTATCTTAGAAGATAGATTAAGGAAAGGCAAACCTACATTTTTAGCTTTTGTAGATTTGGAGAAAGCATTTGACAATGTTGACTGGACTACACTCTTTCAAATTCTGAAGTCAGCAGGGGTAAAATACAGGGAAAGGAGAGTTATTTACAATTTGTACAAAAGCCAGACCGCAGTTATTAGACTTGAAGGGCATGAAAGGGAAGCATCAGTTGGGAAGGGAGTAAGACAGGGTTGTAGCCTTTCTCCACTGTTATTCAATTTGTACATTGAGCAGGCGGTGAAGGAAAGCAAGGAAAATTTTGGAATAGGAATTAAAGTTCAGGGGGAAGAAATAAAAACATTGCGTTTTGCTGATGACATTGTAATTCTGTCAGAGACAGCGAACGACCTGGAAGAGCAGTTGAATGGAATGGACAGTGTGTTGAAGAGAGCGTATAAAATGAACATAAACAAGAGCAAAACAAAAATAATGGAATGTAGTCTTAGAAAATCAGGCGATGCCGAAGAAATTAGATTAGGTAATAAGACAATGAAGGTGGTAGATGAGTTTTGTTACTTGGGTAGTAAAATAACATGCGATGGTCGCAGTACAGAGGATATAAAATGCAGAATGGCAATGGGAAGAAAAGCATTTTTGAAAAAGAGAAATTTGCTAACATCGAATATTAATTTAAGTGTAAGGAAGTCTTTTCTGAAGGCATTTGTGTGGAGTGTTGCCTTGTACGGGAGTGAAACATGGACGATAAGCAGTGCGGACAGGAAGAGAATAGAGGCTTTTGAAATGTGGTGTTACAGAAGAATGCTGAAGATTAAGTGGGTAGATCACATAACTAATGAAGAGGTACTGAACAAAATTGGCGAGAAAAGGAATTTTTGGCATACCCTGACTAAAAGAAGGGATCGCTTGGTGGGACATATTCTTAGACATCGAGGATTCGTGAATTTAGCATTGGAGGGAAGTGTGTGGGGTAAAAATCGCAGAGGGAGACCAAGAGACGCGTATAGTAAGCAGATTCAAGTGGATGTGGGTTGCCGTTCTTATGAGGAGATGAAGAGGCTTGCTCAGGATAGAGTGGGGTGGAGAGCTGCATCAAACCAGTCTCCGGACTGAAGACCATAACAACAACAATGAATCTTACAAACAAAGTCGCGACAATGAGAACGGTGAGTTTCATGATCGTGACATTAACCGTGGAAGTTTTCGTGGCCACAACCGAGGTGGTGGTTTTGGCCGCGGAGGACGCTACAATAATTACTATCATAACAGCAATACTTCGAATGATACTAATTGGCGTGATAGACGCAATACTGATAGTGATCGCGAGACTGAAAATCACAACAATAACGCTGAGAAGCGTAGTCGGGAGGGCACACGCGATAATTCTCGTGATCGCCTTCCACGACACGAAAACACAAATCGGGCCCAAAGCAGATCGCGTACCCCAGAAAGACTAGAGCAAAACATTGAAATCAGACCTGCCAATCCACGCTATAATTCGTCTAAAAAGGGGCCGCGTCAGGTATGACTAGCGGACTCGACGGCAAATAATTCGGCCGTACAGGATTTATGTGATCCTAACTATACACTGAAACTTGTTCATTGTGAACATCCTCACAGAGAGAAAGGTTACGATGAACAACCTCCCGAACAAAACAGAATAGTAGTTCGTGCGGAAGTGCACAATACTGATGCTGGCAGCAGCTCAGTAAGTGATAAGGCAAAACCGACACAACTTGTGTCAAAACCTAAAGCCGTTACTCCTGAAAGCAATGACAGTAACAAAAATTGTACTATCAGATTTAAAGATACAAATAAAGTAGCATCGAACAAACATTATACTGCCCAACGGTTAAACGAGATAATTGTCGATCAGCAATATAATGACGACAATTCAGAGTGGGAGACAGAAGCTTCGTCTTCAGACTCTGAGGAAGACACTATATACGAAATAAAATTCTTACAGTATCAACCAACAATTGCATATGACAGACCGGTCATGTACTTTGAAAGGCACGACACAGTACTGCCACACAATAATGCAACTGACAGTAACCTTGGAACAGCAAAAAATGATTTCGAACAATTAGATTTGCAGCACACCTCTGTCGCGGATTGGATAGACAATTACATGTCTTCTAATGACGATGATAGCGAATGCGAAGTTGAGGAACAGCCAAGATTTGAAAAACATTTATCTTGTGAAAGTCTCATTAATCTTGGTAACACTTGTCTCAACAAAGAAATTTCTTATGAACCTTCTACCGAACAAGACGTAAAATTTGTACAGTTAGATGACATAAAAGAGGCACTATTAGAAGAGAAGGTAGAATGTCTCGATATTCCAATTCACCCTATTGTATCTGTGAAAATTGGCAAAATCAATCTTTCTGCTGTCTTAGATTCTGGTAGCCCAGTATCAGTAATCAGTGAAGTGACTTTCAAGAAATATCAGAATTTGCTTAACGGTCCTACTCTGCCTTTGCATTGCACTAAAATTCGTGGCGTTATTTCTAGCAAACCTGTCGAAATTCGACAGCAAACATACGTAGAATTTTTATGTCAAGGTCATACCTTTTCTGCCAACCTATTGATTGTCCCCCGCTTAACTACACAGATAATATTAGGTGTGGACTTCCTATACAAGTACAAGTTTACTTTAGATTTCAATACGGCTAGTGCCATTGCTTTTGTTCAGGAAAATGCCATTCAAATTAAATTCGAAGACTGGATTACCAGATATGAAGAAGGTGCCAGTTGTTTAAAATTTTTATCTATTTCTAATGCGACGCAGGATGTCAAACCTGATGATGATATAACAGATAAACATTTCGAGACTGAGCGAATTGACTTGATTTCTGACATCATTAAGAAAAAATTAGTAGAAGTTGAAGGTGCCTCAGAACGTGATAAGGAAGAATTGTTCCTTATCTTGCGGCGTTATTCCCGTGTATTCGCTAACAGTCCTGGTACCATAAAAAATTTTCTCTATGAATTTAAGATCAAAGAACATAATAAATTTTTTGTACCTCCATATCCCATTCCGATAGTATACAGGGAAAGAGTTAAGGCTGAAATTCAGTCCATGCTCAGTCAAGGTATAATTGAACCTGCAGTTAGCTCGTATAACAGTCCCCTACATATTGTTGAAAAAAGAGATAAGTCAATTCGATTAGTGCTCGATTCCAGACAAATTAACACTATCATTTTACCTGAAACCGACCGACCCCAAACCCTTGAAGAATTGTTACAAAAATTCTATGGTGTCAAAGTTTTATCCTCATTAGATCTTAGGTCTAGCTTTTGGCAAGTGAAACTGCACCCCAACTGTAGGAAGTATACCGCGTTTCTCTGCTTCGGAAACTGTTATCAGTTCCGTAAATTGCCTTTCGGACTGAACATCTCCTCATCTGCTTTCATCCGTGCGATGAATGCCACACTCCCTGAGCACTTAAAACAACAAATCACAATTTACGTTGATGATATTTTAATTGCAGAATCTTCCTGGGAAAAACATAACAGTACGTTGGCATCTTTACTTGAAGTGTTTGCTCAATCCGGGATTACTGTCAACTTAGAGAAGTCACAGTTTGGTCGTTCTCAGATTAAATTTTTAGGGCACATTATTTCTAAAGATGGGATCCAGCCCGACCCCGAAAAGTTAGAGGCGATAATGAAAATGCCTGTTCCCACTACTAAACGCCAATTAAGAGCTTTCTTGGGTTTAATTAATTCCTATCGCCGTTTTATAAATTTGAAAGACCTAACTACTCCCAGATTATATGAATTAACTGGAAAGAATACTGTTTGGTTCTGGGATGAAGCTGCCCAAAGAGAATTTCTTTGCTTAAAGGATGCACTCCTTCATGCACCTATTCTGCACCATCCAGATTTGTCTAAGAACTTTTGCATCTCTACCGATAGTTCAAAATTCGGACTTGGCGTTCACGTGTTTCAAGAGGATGAAGAAAATGGCTTTGCCACACAGAGAACTATTGCATTTGCTAGTCGCATATTATCCAAGTCAGAGCGGAACTATTCCGTCACTGAGCTTGAAGCTTTGGCAGTAGTTTGGGCATTCGAAAAATTCCGTTATTTCTTGTTTGGCAGACACACCAAAGTTTACACGGATCACCGTGCACTTCAATTCCTCATGTCGGCAAAACTTAACCATGATAGACTTAGACGATGGGCTTTGTTCCTTCAAGAATTCGATTTCTCTGTAATTTACATTCCTGGTAAACAAAACATCGTTGCAGACTCGCTATCTCGTTCGCCTGTTGGGCTCATCAAGGCGACGGAAGAGGCATACTTAGAAAATAACTTTACTATCCTCTATATGCAGCAAGTTGCTTTCGAAAATTACATATCTGCCACATTTTCTGACATTGCTAAAGAACAAGACAAAGATCCAATCTGGCGAGATATTAAAATAAAATGGCATGATAAATATAATGTTTCCATCAGACAATTTTACATTATCCATAATAACATTCTCTTCAAACGTAAAGCCCCTGACAGTCAATTTTGGTTGGTGTGTGTTCCGGAGGAGTCCGTGAACAAATTGATTTGGTATATTCATCTCAGTTACGGACACTATGGTGCCAAGAAGTGCTTCGCGAAATTACGCGACTCTTGTTACTTCATCAACATGGAGAAACGTATACGCAATGTGTTATCTCGATGCAAATTGTGTCAGAAAGCAAAGCCGCCGACCATATCGCATTCTGCTCCACTTTTTCCGATTATACCTTCAAAATTAAAGCAGTTAGCAGCCGTTGATCTGTTTGGACCTCTTCCGAGAACTAACAATGGTTTCTCTTTTGTTTTCGTTGCTATTGAGCTCACATCAAAATTTGTATCTTTTACTCCGCTCCGCCGTGCCACGGCGAAGACAGTAACTAACGCCTTTGTCAAAAACTTCCTAAAAGATGTTGGCCATATAGATAAAGTCATCTCCGATAATGGACCTCAATTCCGTTCTCATGATTGGGCACGGATGTTGCGGCGCAGAAACATCAAACCTGTGTTCATATCACTTTATCATGCCGCCTCTAACCCTTGTGAACGAGTGATGAAAGAACTTGGAAAACTTTGTAGGCTATATTGCTACCGACGACATAACATATGGGATAGATATCTTCTTTCATTTCAAAATATCATAAATGAACTTCCTAATGATTCTACAGGTCTTTCACCAATTCTGGTTCTGAAAAACAAGCAACCTCCCGACCGTATCAAGGAATTGATACCTTTTCCTAAACACAGAAGACTACGTCATCATGAGATCATTGAATTGGCGCTTAAAAACATTAAGAAAGCCGCTGAAAAAAGGAAACGCTCTCAACGTAATTGTTATGCTAAACAACTCTATGTAGGACAAAAGGTATTAATTAGATCCCACCACTTATCCCACAAGGGAAGATCTATGATTCACAAATTCTTCTTACTGTACAATGGTCCGTATCGAATCAAACGTATCATCCACGACAACGTCGTTGAGGTAGAAACTTTAAAGACGCACAAGTCGAAAGGCATACACCACATTTCCAATATTAAAATTTTCAAGGCATAAATCTGGGGTAGAGAGTCCATTAATCTGTTTTGGACACACCAAGTGGCGATTGGTGCCCCGTTCTCGAGCTGAGTGTCACTATTCTTCCGCTTTTCCTTAGTGCGCTCTATCTACCTCTTTTTCTCACTGTTACTTTTCTCTAACTCTGAATACTTATGCTCTGTGCTACGCTGGGATATTGTCATACGAAACTTTGATCATCTTGCAATTTGCATATAACGAACTCTGTGGCTGTGCAAGACAAATAAAATTAATGGAAATTTTTGATTGTGTAATCTGATCAAGTTCCTATGTTTCAGAAAATATCAGATTTTCTTCTGTGTTACTAATTGCATAACTTACGAAGTTCTGAGCAAGTGAAGAAGATTTTGAGTTGACATGAGCATTTGGTAAGCCAAGAACATTATGGAGGATGATGAGTAAGGCAATACACAATATGTCATGGTGGTCTTTAAAATGCATTATTGTTTATGGATATATGATGGTAAGGAAGGTATTGGTAACAGTCAAAGATGTTTGATAAATGTAATTATGTGGACGAGATTATACAATGATTATGAAGCAATTATGAGGAGAATCGCTATGTTGCTAATGATGACGAGATTATACAATGATTATGAAGCAATTATGAGGAGAATCGCTATGTTGCTAATGATGACGAGATTATACAATGATTATGAAGCAATTATGAGGAGAATCGCTATGTTGCTAATGATGACGAGATTATACAATGATTATGAAGCAATTATGAGGAGAATCGCTATGTTGCTAATGATGACGAGATTATACAATGATTATGAAGCAATTATGAGGAGAATCGCTATGTTGCTAATGATGCTATGTTCTGTTCTTTTCTTATGTGCTTACTCGCACTGCCCTTTTGTGTTTTCTCTTTGTGCTTATGTGCACCATTTTGTATATTGATGCATTGTGCCTTCAATGGCATGTGTGATTGGTGAGATTCATATCCTTCTGATGATCTGTAATTATTTGTAATTATGTGTAATGAATATTTCTAATTATGCTTGCAGCTATGCGTATTGCTCTTGTAATCAAAGCTTACCGCTATGCTCACTAATTATATACCTAAGCCCTACCACTATGCTAATTAATTTTATAATGAAGCTCAATGACAATGTATGGTTATGCTTATACGTTCCACACAGCCATCTATCTTGCAAACTTGCAGCTATGCCATAAATTGCGCCTAGTTAAGCCTAGAAAGATAATGCACAGAAATATTTTGCTTTTGCTTACTACTATCTACCAAATTTTATTGATGATCTTGTTGATGAAAATCTGCAGCTATGCCTAACGAATATTACGTCTGTGTTTATGTTATTGGATGATTTACTGTGATGTACATCTAGTACTGTGCCAAAATTTGCACTAATTGTTTTGTTTGACCCTACTGTTGACCCAGACAGACACAGACATGACCTGTTGACTTGAACCTCTTTTGATATTCTCACGAAACTACCCTGATGTGTTATACCTTAAGGCAATGAAATATGTAGCTCAGTTGAGACAAAAGCCTGGCCATGGCAACTTATGTAATTTAAGTGTTATAATTTGTGGTAATGTAATCACCATCATAGTGATATATATTAATTTAAAGAGATATGAACTAATGGTAATTGGAATGTCAATTTAAGTTATATCATGCCAAATTGATGACAAGCACCCTCAATGTATTTCATACGATTATGTGTTTGTAAAGCAATAGGTACATAGTATGTAAAGCCTTGTGCTTATATGAAATGACACTAATGTTGTAGATACTCTAAAATAAGAATTAAATTACTCATTAGTATTCAAATGTATCCGTCTTCAAGACACTACTTGTAATGTAAAAATATGGTTTAATACCATGACCCCATTTGTACCACTTGAATTTGTGGGAAAATATTTCTGTAGATATGTTCTAATCAATGACTTTTCTTTCAGTCTAAACTGAAATATCATGACTATGTTACTAATTTGTGTGTAAAATGCTTTATTTCATGTACTTTGGACACGCATGGGAAGTGGCGATTTCGCACACGAGATTCCAGAATGCACACAGAACAATGGACGAGTTACTATGCACCACTGATTTTGGGCCTTTTAATGAAGATGCTTGTTGGATGATGTTTGGCCACACAGTACTGTCCATTGCAGCCTTGGCCACCCACCACCAGTTTGCTCTAATTTTGGCTATGCTGATGCAGTCTGCTAATAGCTCTGTTGGTTGGAGCACACTTGGTTGTCGAATTGCATGGAGGAATACATCAGAACCTTTTCCCCATGACTTCCACTTCAATGCAACCAGCCAGCCCGCCTACAGTGTGGTGTAATCTTACAGTGTTTTGTGTTCGTGTGCAGACCTAAAATGAATGTTAGGAGCTAATGTGCTATTCGTGTGCATATACTAGTCAGTGCCTCCCATTGCAAACGTTGTCCACAGGTTCATTACCAGTGTTTAGGTATATTTCATGGTTCTTTCACAGGCAGTGACCAAAATAAAATTGTGCTCTTGATAGATACATATACTTAGTCTGAAATGTCATTGTGCCTATTCGATTGACAAACGTTATATTGAAATCCTATTGTGCTGAAGCAGTAACATTATTTTGTACATGATCAGAAGCCTATGTAGTCAAAAATTTTACATGTATGTTCTAGCATCCATGAAAGTATAGCATTTTAAATGCATCACAGAATACAAAACTGACACTTTATCTTATACTAAGTGCACTAAAAATTTACATAGACTACATTGTGCACAAGATACAAATGTTCATTTTATGTTCCCAAAATACTGATCTCTTGTACAAAATGTAAACCCATGGAACTTACACTACTGTGTGTATTACTTGTAATTACCACATTTTCCTTAAAGAATGATGACATTAGTTAAAATATCTTTTGTAAAACTTTGTATATGTTCATGTTTATTATTGTATATTTTTTTCCATTTGTGTATTACTTCTAGCTATCTCATTTTCTCCACTATATCATTTGTCAAACTATGTTTTCTGAAATTCTATATATATATACTTATGTTTACCATTATGTATAATTGTCATATATTCCACTTATTGCTGATGTTCTGTAAATTTTGACATTTGCTTATGCCTGTCACACCCTGTACCTCTCCATGCATGACTTTTGATGGTACTGTTCTGTAAAATGGCATGTATTTATGACTGTCACATTTTTTTTTTAATTTTCTATGTACTCCATCTGTTGTTTTGATCTTGTTAAATTTTGGATGTCATTAATGGATTTTTGGACTTGAAATTCAGTAATTTTGCTGGCTAGGCAATGCCATTGGCATCACCCACCCTACAAAATTTTAATAGGTAGGAGGGGGGTGATGAAACGTGTCCATAGAAAATTATTTTTATAAGAAAATGTCTAATTTTGTGCCTCCTGTTTTGTATCGAGTAACTTGCTTGCAAGAAAATGTATAATATCGCTTCTATTGTATGTATCGATATGTGTAAAGCTTCATCTCTGGCAAAGATCATGTATTGCATAGCATTGTAGCTCGTGCAGAGACACAGAGAGTCAGACTAGTGGTTCAGCTCGCTTAGAGAGCGGTTGGATTGTGTGTATGGCTCCGATGTAGAGCAGAGGCTGCTTTGCCAGCAAGTCAGAAGTTGTATTATGTAGGTAATGTAATGCTGTTTATCAATAATAAGTAACTTAACCCTGTTTCATATTTCATTTACGTAGTTAGAAAATTAACCCACTTCCTTCATTTGATAATTACTTGATTTAGTGGAGTGTTGATTTGAATAACATTATTGAACATATTTCATTATTGGTGCGATAGTAAGATAATAGTTGATTTGGATTTCAATAATAACTGATCGACATTAATTCTCACAGTCAAGCATTAAGAAAGTGATTTGTGGTTTTTCTTATATCTTTCTCGCAGTCAAAATTTTTGAGTATAGTCAGTGTCTGTTTCAAAAGGTTACATGTCACAGTTGTTTACTTAAAAGATCCGTTGCGCACAAAATCAATTTAATGCACTGTTTCTTGTACATTAAGATCAGGGCCATAATTAAACCAAATAGCTGAGTTAATGAACAATTTATTGTCTGATTTAACGAAAGGTTCAACATTACAAAACACGCGTACAGTTTTTACATTATACTCGGTAATGACAGCGTACAGAAAAGAAGGTAAAACATCTTTGACGGGGAGGAAAAGTGGACGAAACCCGAAGATAACTGACAATGATCGACGATCATTAAGAACGATTGTGGCCAGACAAGAAAAAACTACACCGGCAAAAAGAACTGCGAAACTCTACACTACATCTACATGGATACTCTGTAAATCATATTTAAGTGCCTGGCAGAGGGTTCATCGAACACCTTTATACTATTCATCTACCATTCCATTCTCGAATAGCGCGCGGGAAGAAAGAACACCTGAATCTCTCCGTTCGAGCTCTGATTTCTTGTATTTTATTCTGATGATCATGTCTACCTATGTAAGTGAGACTCAGCAATATATTTTCGCATTCGGAGGAGAATGTTGGTGATTGGGGTTTCGTAAGAAGACCACGCCTCAGCGATATCCACCGTTGTTGTAATGATTCCCATCCCAGATCCTGTATCATTTCCGTGACGCTGTCTCCTCTCTATCGTGACAATACGAAACGAGCTGCCCTTCTTTGGACTCTTTCGATGGCTTGAGTCATACCCACTTGATACGGATACTTCACTGGGCAGCAATACTTCAGATGAGGTGGGGCAAGTGGCCCTTCTGCGAAACGTACGTTTGCAGCAGTATTATTATGTATTTCCGCGAAAAGAACCCTCTTCCATACAGAGCTTTTCATTTGAGTTCACGAAGGATCTCCATAATACGCGCGTGTTGATCAAACATATCGACAATAAATCTAACAGCAAGTTTCTGAAATGCCTCTATAGTTTCATTTAATATTGAAGGGTATTTAATACGACGTTATTGGGGAATTTCTTGGATACTGAAAGTCCGTGCTCTGTTTGTTATAGCATAATTAACTTTATGGAGGTGGAGTAGTCAGTTTGTGCAGTAGCAAGCAGTGAGTGAGTGTGTAAGATATTAAGAGAACAGAAGTGGAAAATTTTAATAGAATATTATCTGGAATATTGGAGAATGATAAAAGTTGTAAGATGATCAAACAAAGAGTTACTTTCATAAAGATTTTTAACAAAATTAAATTTATTTGTGCAGAGGATGATGAGGTATAGTTTTTCTTTCCCTTGTTGCCATTTCAAGTAATTTGGTTGAACTCGTTTCAAAGAGACATTCAATACATTAGATATGTGATAATGAATTGTTTGTGAGAAATTTCATACTGAAGTATAATGAATCAATTTTCTTCTCTGAATTTTCTTTTAATTACATTTTTATAAAAAACAAAAATACAAAAGAATATATCTCTTGTAATTGATAATTTAAAGCAACTAATTTGACTGATTAAAAATACAGAAGCGAATTTTGAATTAATTTAACATTGTATCTTCAGATTTATTTATTTCTCTTCTGAATCACGACTGTTATTCCATGTAACAATCATTAATAAAAAAAATGTAACTGAGATGGGCAGTGTTGCAACTTTATAGTTAGACATCAGTGTCACAAATGCGGAATCCAGTGCGCACAGGCAGGCCAAAAACTTTATAAATCCGTCTCGCAGTCAGAATTAATTTGTTAACGACCTTTCGATAAACTACTGATCCCGTTTTGCCCTGTGATAGTTTGCAAAATTCACCATCTTTTCGTTTAGCCAAACAAACGCACATTCCGTTAAAGAAAATGCACAAATACACGGAAAACAGAAGCCTAACAAACTCAGATGGTCTAATGAAGAAGTTAAAAAAAAAAAAAACCTTATCAGACACAGCAACACTAATTTCACTTGATGTAACCTAAGACACACATATTTCAACACAGGGAACCATCAACATAATTGCAAGACATTTAAAGCCACAAGTGACACTTCTACAGCACACACACAAGAACTAGCCCAATAACCATTCCCAAACACATCGTAGAACAAAACTGTTTCAGCTTCAATAGTAAATTCTATTCTCAACAAGAAGGACTACCAATTGGGTCACCAGTAAATGGTCTCCTTGCTGACATTTATGAAACATATTGAAAATCGAACATTTGACAAATTCGTAAAGTGAAACAAGTACAAAATGCAGTACTGGTATAGGTACGTAGATAATGTAATTTGTCTAGTAGATGAAACATACACTCGCATAGATGAACTGCACAAGAACATAAATACTATCCATCTACACTGAGACAGAAACAGATCAAATACTAAATTTCCTTGCCGGCCGCGGTGGTCAAGGGGACTGAGGCGCTCCAGTCACGGTCTGCACGGCCACTACGGTCGGGGGTTCGAATCCCCCCTCGGGCATGGATATTTGTGCCGTCCTAGTTCGTAAGTAGTTCATAAGTAGTTTGTAAGTTTAGGGACTGATGACCCCGTAGTTAAGTCCCATAAGCTTAACAAACATTTGAACTAAATTCTCTTGACCTCACCATCCCCAATAAACACAACAAATTCGAATTCAGAATTTACAGGGAATCAGAAGTAACCAGTACCATCATCCATATTAATTCTAATCTTACAATCACACATTAAGTATCCAACTTCAGATATATGTTTCACAGACTGAACAGAGCAGCCATGAATAAAAAGTACTACGCAGTAGAACTAAACACAATAAAGCAAATAGCACAAGAGAAAGGCTATGACACAAAAACCAATAGATAGATTACACAACAAAATACAGAAACAGACAACAAAAAACCCTAACGCCTGGACACAGTGAAACCAAACACAGTGCACATCTTACCAACAAACAATAAACAACAAATGGTACATAATGACATACAACAACAAAACCACACATAGAATAGGAAACATATTTAAAAAAACGAGGACTTAACATAGAATTCAGAACAAATAACACAATAAAAACCAAATGATCCAAAAACTAATCAACAGTGACAAATTTGAGCAATCTTCCAATTAACTTGCAAGTTCTGCCAGTCTGTATATGTGGGCCAAACATGGAAGAACTTTAGGGCCAGATACATTGAGTATTTAAGGGTATTAAAACGTCGCAGTTCCCACTAAACCCTTGCAAACCATCTGTATCAGAGACTCATCACCCTAAAAACCTAGAGAATGGGTTAAAGGTTCTGAAGTCCAGCTATATCCATTACCATAAATTAATAATAGAGGAGAATTATAACATACAAAATGCAACAGCACAAGGAAAAACTGTACTCAATTAATACACTTCACACGGCAACAAAGCACAATTTGCCACAATAGAGGAGATGTACAAATAACCTTCATCATAGTACCCTCATCACTCATTCCTATCCCTAATACCCTCTCCCCCCGCCCCTCTTTCTCTCTGTTACACACACATACACACACGCGAGCGCGGTTTTAATGGAATAAAAC
Source organism: Locusta migratoria (assembly GCA_026315105.1). Taxonomy (NCBI): domain Eukaryota; kingdom Metazoa; phylum Arthropoda; class Insecta; order Orthoptera; family Acrididae; genus Locusta; species Locusta migratoria. The sequence continues at coordinate 121,151,761 of CM048747.1, forward strand.
AAATAAAATGACTGGTTGAATTTTTATTAAATTATATATAAACTGTTTGTTTTGTTTTGCAGATGACAAGATGTACAAAACTATTACAACAAAAAGTAGTAAGTACTAAACTCATTGCTTTTAACGTAGCCTAATCTAAGGTACTCACAAAAAATGTGAAACTCTTATTTCTAGGCCTACATTCGACAAAACTAAAACAAATAATTATGTCTGTCAACTTTCGCGAACTGCACAAAGAAAGAACTCGTAAAACATATCGATATATCTCAAAATGACATTTGTACAGTACCACTGTAATTTTCAAACAACAATAAAGAATGAAACTTCACTCTGCAGCGGAGTGTGCGCTGATATGAAACTTCCTGGCAGATTAAAATTGTGTGCCGGAACCGGGACTCGAACCTGGGACCTTTGCCTTTCGCGGGCAAGCGCACTACCGACTGTGCTATCCCGACACGACTCACGATGCCGCCCCACAACTTTACTTCTGCCAGTACCTCGTCTCCTACTTTCCAAACTTCACAGAAGCTCTCTTGCAAACACGCAAGACTAGCACTCCTGGAAGAAAGGATATGGTGGAGACATGGCTTAGCCACAGCCTAAGGGATGTTTCCAGAATGAAACTTCACTCTGCAGCGGAGTGTGCGCTGATATGAAACTTCCTGGCAGATTAAAATTGTGTGCCGGAACCGGGACTCGAACCTGGGACCTTTGCCTTTCGCGGGCAAGCGCACTACCGACTGTGCTATCCCGACACGACTCACGATGCCGCCCCACAACTTTACTTCTGCCAGTACCTCGTCTCCTACTTTCCAAACTTTTAACAATAAAGAAATTTTCACTGATGATAGCACAAAATGTGCTGAAACATGTATGAGGAAAATAACAAGGCGGGATACACCCATCATTTATTTAAACAAGCACGTAAGAAGAGCATCAACATCAAAAAGATAAATGGAGGATCGTTTGAAGAAGTATGTTATGGCCAATGGACAAAACTTTCAAGGTGATCAAAATTTGGTGCAAACATATTAATAAATTAAGAAGTTATGACGAGTTCCCCGCCCTCATCTCTTATATGCGTCCCTTCCATTCAATAGGATGTGAAATATCTCAAAATATCAACAGCAGGGGACCCGAATTCGAATCCCGGTCGGATCGGAGATTTTCTCCACTCGTGGACTGGGTGTTGTGGTGTCCTCATCATCATTTCATCATCATCGACGCCCAAGTCACCCACTTAGCGTCACCTAAAGACTTGCACAAGGCAGGCCGAACACGATCCCAGCTGGGGTCTAACGGCCAAAAATGACACACGAAATCACCACCAACAGATAGCTAAAGATGAATGGTTTATAGTTAATGTTTGATAACAGTCATAAAATTTCACGATATAAGTCTTCTCAAAATTCAATACAAAGAGTAGAAAGAATGTTACGTTTATAGGTACTAAAGATAAATGACAATTTGCATTAAAGAAAGACAGTTTCTGTGTCTGCGTTTTGCCGGCCGCGGTGGCCGAGGTGACTGAGGCGCTCCAGTCACGGTCAGCACGGCCACTACGGTCGGGGGTTCGAATCCCCCCTAGGGCATGGATATTTGTGCCGTCCTAGTTCATAAGTAGTTTGTAAGTTTAGGGACTGATGACCCCGTAGTTAAGTCCCATAAGCTTAACAAACATTTGAACATTTTGTCTGCGTTTTAGATTATTTCTGCAGTAAGTGATTCAAACTGGAGTTCAAATCAAATGTTTGTGTAGCTTATGGGACTTAAGTACGGGGTCATCTGTCCCTAAACTTACAAACTACTTATGAACTAGCTAACACTGAGGACGGCACAAATATCCATGCCCCAGGGGGGATTCGAACCCCCGACCCAAAGTGGAGTAACAAGGTTATTTTAGAGCATACATTCACTAATGAGTTACAAAAATATTTTTCGGGAAACTAAAGTTCTAAGGACACTATTGTCAGATCACAATGCATTAACTATGGCATCGTAATATTTTTGTAGAAGTTGCAGAAATCTGTCTTAAAACTTTTTATTTCAATTTTAAATCCTTCGTCATTACGAACATTGTCTCTCTTCAAAATAAAAATAAAACTCGGATATGCAATCAGGACCTAAAACAACCATTACGTACACGGCTTAGCATAAGTGTTAATGGAATTAGACAAGTGAATATACGGCTATTTTAACAACACGCCAGAGCAAATTGCCTTCTGGTTAATATACTGGCGGTTAACATTTAATTAGAAAACTTTCAGTTACTGCACAGCTACTCCAGCAAAGAGTACCTGCAGTGAAAACTTGATAATTAACAGTTTAGTTAAATCAGAACCAATGCTGCCTCTTTGTTAAATTAATATTTCAAAATGTTAACATATTTCATTGTATAGGTCTTAAATTTCTTACCACTTCCCAGAAATCCTTGTCAGTGGAATCTATATGTTAGAACTCAAGTACTTAAAGGTAAATCGTAATGTACGTTCTTCCCCGGTTATGACGTCTTCCTGCGCGACTTAACAGACATTCGTTCGAGTTCAAATCTTGACACTCTTTGATTTATTAAGTCATCTGTGTAAAAGATTATTCATATTTCGTTTTCTTTCGAATGTCTTCCCTTCGGGCAATGACCCAGAGGGCTTGCCCAAGGTTCCAGTTAAGTAACGGTGGATACAGGAAGTACCTTCACGACGTTTAGTAGCGCCGACTTCTTATAGTTACGGTTATCTTGGTTCCTACCCGCCTATAAAGCCTCTTGATTTTGTACGCCTCTCCAAGGCATCTTTTAGAGACTAGGAAGCTACACAAATACTGAATGCATCTGCTAGCCACAGCATCCCGACGTTTTCGTCGTTAAGCATTATATTCCAGAGTTGATGTCAGAAGTGGCTCCAAGGCAATAAAAAACATCGTGATTACGGGAGGATTCGCTTGACGCAATGATTGTTCAGGCTTCACAACTTTTCCTGTGCAGTAATTTAACAAAAGGTTATAAGCTAAATTCCAGATATATTTTCTAATGAGGCTAATTTCGTGAAACCACTTCCAAGAGGTGTACCATATGGTTTTAGTTTTATTTGCTTCAACTGCGTACATTATGGCTCTGAGCACGCAAGCAGCTGCTCAATGCTTCATACAGGATGGCAATGTGGCGAAATTCCTTCTTTTGTTCTACGGAAAGGTTTTCACGATCTACATTATAACGATGTGCAATATGGGACCTTCGTGGAGGGTCCTTATTCAAGAAGATAGAAAGAAATTTCACGGATATTCGTCAGGGGCAGAAACTGTCATTACTTTAGAATGAAGTTATACGTAACTGACACGAGAGTATCGTAACGAAAAAGGGTAATGTGTGATGTTGAGTTGCGGCCGTTAGTCCGAAGTTAGGTTTGATGCTGCTCTCCAAGCTACTCTATCCTAGGGTGACATGATTTCCAAAACCGAAATAAGGGACACACATGGGTACCAAAGATTGCGCAGCACACAAATTAACATGCACATAGTATAGTAATAAACAAAGCTATTCTTTCTCTCCCCTCCCCCTCCCCCTCCCCCCTCCCCCTCCCCCATGAAGCGAACGTTTAGTATTTGGTCGTCTCGAATTCACATTTGCTTCTTTCGAAATCATTTATTTTTAGTAGTGTGTGTTGCGTGTAGGAAGTGAAACTTTTGAGTATAAAACAATTACCACAACATGAAAAGTATTTAATGGCTGACGTTAAAAATACACATACGCATGTCTCAATAACTAAGACATACTAAGTCAGATGTTAAAACTTAATCTAACATTCTCGCTTAACAAGAAGCTAAATAAAATGTATTACTAATGAAAGAAATACTTCATTGTTTTATAGTTGTCCCTTGCAAGTAAGTAGGAAAAACAGTTGTTATTATTTACGTAGTTTATTTCTTTCTCTCTCAATTATTTTTGCAGAAGAATGTCATTCAGGAGTTCGGTATTTGCACATAGATTTTCATAATAATCGACACATGCAGTACTCTGGAAATGAGTTTTTGTTATAATCATTTCTTTCGCAGTTTGCACACTAAATATGTTGTTGTTACGGCCAACAAAATGTTATGGAGAACGCTCATTCTGCAGCAGTATTAGTGTCAGGTAGAGCTAGAAAAACCCCGTAATGGTCTCAAAAAATTTTTTAACAGATATCTTCATGATATGAGAGACCATCTGGCTTCACTTTGATTGAGGGCGTATTTTCCTTATTATTTGATGATGACCACACTTTATTGTGGTACGCTATACATTACTGAAAAACACTTTATTTCAAAATATATGTGTCGGTTGGTAAAATACGAGACAATATACGTCCCGTATTTATTTTGTCGGGACAACGGGACATTGACGCTAAATAAGGGACGATCTCGTAAAATACGGGATTTCTGGTCGCCCTACTCTATCCTGTGTAAGCCTCTTCATTTCTGAATAACTCCGGTAACCTACATCCTTTTGAACCTGTTCACTGTGCTAAATTTTCATCTGCCTCAACATCCCCCTCGTCACGTATCACACAGACACACTCTCCCCTCTAATACTAAACTGGCGAATCCTTGATGTCCCAAATTTCTCTTCTTTTGATCGAGTTATACCACAACTTTCTTTTCTCTCCAGTTCTATTCAACACCTCCTGATTCTCCACGTGATCTATGCATCTAATCTTCAGCATTATTCTGCAGCGCCTCATTTTAATAGTTTCAATTCTCTTAATGTCTGAACTCGTCCACGTATTATTTCTATAAAAGGCTACACTCCAGACAAATACCTTAAACAATCGATATCACAAATCGCTCTTCTTGATAAATTCTTTTCTTGTCATTGACAGTTTACGTTTTATATACTTTTTACTTCGTCGCTCGTCAGCTCTTTAGTTGCGCTAGTAACAAAACTCGCCTCCTACTTTTACTATTTTATTTGATAATTTCATTCCCTCGGCACTCGATGATTTAGTTAGATTACGTTTCATTACCTTCGTTTTGCTTATAATGCTCATTTTATATCCTCCTTTCAAGGTACAGTCCATTCAGTACTTCGAATTCCGTATTTCTTCTCCTGGTATATGAACAGCCTCTATACTGATATTTATTGAATAATTCAGAAAAGAAAATTTTGTACGATTTATGGAATTAATATTTTTATTTTCCGTGATTTATACACTCTGAGTACCAAATATATAAATTAAAGTTTAGGGTAAGTGCTCTCATTATGAATACGAAAGATATAAATTCAAGCTTAGAGTAAGTATCTTTACCTAAATGCTCTTTGGCTGAAAGTTGTAACATCTAAGATTGCTAATCTCTTCTTCTCTATAATACCCCTCAGTTCTTATAACTCCAATCTGATTTCGGTACCAATTGTACTTAACATTCGTTCCCTATATTTTACCCCAATTACCTTTAGAATTTTAAAGACTGTATTCCAGTCGCCGCGGTAAGGTAGCCGAGCGGTCGCCGGGCGCCGTGGCTCAGCGCTGAACGCCCTCTGTGATAAAAAAAAAAAAAAAAAAAAAAAAAAAAAAAAAACCTGAGACAACCATTCAACGAACAACCACGAACAAACTGAACGAACGACCGCGAACCAAAGATCCACCAGATGAAAAAAAAAAAAAAAAAAAAAAGCGGTCTACAGCGTCTAGCTGCGGAGCATGCAGTTGCTCGACGAGGAAGTTCGAGTCCTCCCTGGGGCATGGGTATGCGTGTTTGTCCTTTTAGATTAGTTTACCTAGGTTTAAGTAGTTTGTAAGCTACGGACTGATGACCACGCAGTTTGGTCAGATAGATTTTCAAACATTTGAACATTATTCCAGCCAACATTGTCAAAAGCTTTTTTCCAAATTTATAAAACCAATTAAAGTAGGTTTGCATTTCCATTCTTTTGTAAATAATTCGTATTAGTATTTTGCAAACATTGAAAGACGATACGCATTTTCTTGACTTCCATATTTATTGTTATTTATTGCACACCAGGGTAGTCTGAGAGAGGGTTAGAGCTACGAATTTGTCATATTTGCAGTAATGATGGGAACAGTAAATCTTGAGTGTCCATTCTTATTTATTACTTATTTATTATTGTGTGTAGTTTGAAATGTGTCTGTCTCAGATTTTACATAAAAATTGTTATAAAAATCAAAAATTGTTAAAGAAATGAAAGAAGGTACAGTCTGAGCTAAATCGCTGAATACTTTATCGTGAAATGTGTCTGCAAAAGTTACTGCGCAAGAATGAAGATTATTTCCACACATTTTATAAGTTCGCAGCTGCATGTCGATCCTGTGGCTGCGCGCGAATTGGCCATGTCTGACAACTTTCTACAACGGTATTTAACTGAATACAATAATTTGCATTTATGCAATTATGCAGCTGTGAAAGCTGTCACGCATAAAATTGCGAAAAGCAGCTTTGGTGTTCTTTACCCCCTGTTTCCAACGCAAAGTCCGCGTCGTGGCTCAATCCTCGTAAATTTGCTTCAGTTTTAAAAATTCCGTCAATCTGAAGTGATTTTTCAGGTTTAGTTAGATCATGAAAAGGAAAATAAACAAAACGTTAGCTATCAGAATTGAAGTATTTCAATTCGAGCCGTACGCCATAGGCGCCAAAACTAAAATGTGTCTCTCGCACTTTTTTGAAATAAAAATTATTTATAATAATTAAAAGTTGTTAAAGAAACCTGAGAGAAATGGCTGAATAATTTATTGTGAAATTTGCCTGCAAGCGTTACCCGACAAGAATGAAGATTATTTCAGCACAGTATATAAGTTCGCTTTTAAATACTAGAATGACTGCAAATGATTAATAGGCACAGACACGGATAGATGTTAAGAGACACACTCCAATTTTGTGGATACGTTGCAGTTAACCTTAACTGTTGTGCCCTGAGAAATTTATCTGAGAAAAAATAGGTAATATGAAAATTAAAATTCGTAAATGGCATCACTGAAAATAGCAAGCAACGTACCACAAAGAATTATGTCGTAGCTGTTACAATGCTGTTGGTTGGACTCCTCTCGACAACGTAACTATTACCAGGAAACAGAGGACTTAACTGCACATTTTCTTTGACATACATCATGGGCCCACTAAACACAAGTTGCCCATTTATTTTATAACTCGCGTCAGGAGCCTGGCATTGTAAGGCGCAGTTAACACCTAAAAGACAGCGTCTTCGGGAGATGAAATTCCTCCCCATCCCACCCTAGTCGATGGATGCCACTTTTGCATGCTCTTTTCGAGAAGCCAATGTCACTTCTAAAAGCTTCTCTGGTATTGGACTTTGCAATGTAAAAAGTTCTTTGTTGATTCGACTTTATAACCACTGCAGCAACATAATACAGGGGAGCCTGCCCCAGCGCCGGGCAGGTCCTAGCACCAGACACGGTAGGTTTACCAATTTACATGCTACATGGCAGAAGCTGGCTGTTTTGCACGTGCGATATACAGAAACACGTCAGGAGGTTGTCACCCACGCTGCTTTCCTTTTGTACTTCCCAGATGTGAGGTATCCATTGTTAAGTGAGCATCCGCTTTTACTAGTGATGTGCTTAAAATCTTCACAGGACTTTTTGGCGATCTTCTGGTGAGTATAATGAAACTGTTATAATACTGATTGAAGTTCGTGTTATTTAAGAACACGATTCCTTTCCTTTGTTTACGAAACTTGTCGTTATTTGACCCACAGGGTGTTTTACCCCAATCCCGGACACTATATCTGTGCCCAATCCCAGAGAGCGGATTAGCTTTATGGTCAAACATACTGAAGTTGCCTTTCCTTTTCCAGGGATTATTAACAGAACGGAAGCTTAAAGGAAAACGAAATGGGATGAAGATACAATCAAAAAACCTTTCGATTATGTACTGTCTGGAAAATTCAGTATCAGGGAGGCAGCAGGACAACTTCCTGTTCCAAGAAGATAATTAAGATGACGAGTTGTTAATCTTAAGAGGAGAAAGTACAACAATGCGACCTTCTTTTCAAGAAAGACTGTGTGTTTTTTATTTACAGTAAGGCTTTTGAGGAAGAATGGGTATACCGCTGCTTCTTCTGTGGGTGGACTCATGTTATATGTGAACAGTGAAAAAATTGAGAAGGGGAGAGCGGGGCAAGATGGGGTGGAGGGAAAGACGTGGTTTTTGTAATTTCTACCACGACAGATATCGCAACCTAGCTACGAATAATTGAACAAGTAGGCACTTGCTATTCGAGCGCCTGACAGTGCTGGTAGCCATTTTGAGCAAACCAATCGGAGTGAATACATCCAAATGTGTTTTCGTCTGTGCTGATATAATTTTTCGTCGTTTTCAAACGAGAAAAGGTAAGAAAAGCAATTGTTTCTCATACTTTTAAGTATTATAAATGAAGAAGCAGCTTGTTTAGCAATAAATTAATGCATTCAATAACTAATTGAATATATCCTTGGTGCTATAATATTAACCTAACGTAAAATGGTCCCTGGGGGCAAGACGGGGTAGCTAGTGGCAGGACAAGATAGGGTATCCCGAGATCATCTGAGAAGACTGTTAAAAAATCCCTCTTTTTATGCAAAGGCAAAAGTGGGAAGAATAAAAAAACAATGACGAACTTGGCAAAGAAGATAAAAAATTGAAGAAGAAAGCACATTAGAAGAAGATGACACTGCGTGCCTGTATTGCGGCTTTCGCAGTCAACAGGAGGTTGGGTGTCACGCGTCTCTTGCAAAAAATGGGCTCACTGTTCATGTGCAGGAGAAGAGGACGAGGTTGCCGAGGTACATCATGTGTCTGAATTTTGCTTACAAAACGACGATAATAACTGAATAACAATAAACTGAACTTAAACATCACACAATATTTACTTAATGTATTTTCATTAGATATTAAAATAAATCTCATGAATTTGTAAACCTGTGTTCATTGAATCATTTAATCACCCCTGCCTTATACAGTATTGAGGTAACCCATCTTGCCCCGCCTGCGTAGCCGGCCGCGGTGGCCGAGGTGACTAAGGCGCTTCAGTCACGGTCAACACGGCCACTACGGTCGGGGGTTCGAATCCCCCCTCGGGCATGGATATTTGTGCCGTCTTTAGTCTTAGCTAGTTCATAAGTAGTTTGTAAGCTTATGGACTGATGACCCCGTAGTTAAGACCCATAAGCTTAACAAACATTTGAACATTTGAACCCACCTGCGTACTCCATCTTGCCCTCACTTTTGGGCAAGATGAGGTACCTGATGAACCCTGGGAAAATATACTTTTTCAATAGTAAATACTAACAATTTTGGTCCTATTTTTTCTATAAACTCATTAAATACTGAAGTTTAGAGTGGAATATCTGGTAAGCCTACAAAAAATCGTTAAGCGCTTAAGTACCCCGTATTGCCTCGCTCTCCCCTACTGAATATTTATTGAATGATTTCAGCGCCATTGGAGTGTATTATTTTATTCTTTTTAATCACAATCCGGAGTTCGGCTTTAGAGCCATTTTCAAGTGTATACTATAAGGAAATGGCTATCAAAATTATTTATTTATTTAATGCTCAGGCATTTGACACATAGACATTAGTCGTTTAACTTCCTAGTATAATTGACCACCTGACATCCCGTCACAATACTGCAGTCTTTCATTGGTTCTAAGATGCTTCCAATTCATAATGGTGTCTTTTCTTTCACATATAAAAGATGTTCAAATGTTTGTTAAGCTTATGGGACTTAACTGCGGGGTCATCAGTCCCTAAACTTACAAACTACTTATCAATTAACTTAAACTAAAGACAGCACAAACGTCAATGCCTAAGGGGGGATTCGAACCCCGACGGGAGTTGCACATATAACACACTTTGCAGGTGTTCAGCAAGGCAGTCGTGGCCAGTAATTCTTCGAAATGCTGCCACCGTTTCCTTTCGTGGGTGTTTAGGAAGTGTGTTCTTCTCTTCTAGCAGTGGAAGCCATGTTTTTCCTTGCCCTTGTGTTATCAAGTGGTCATAAATCTACTTCTTGAAACTATTGTTAATGAGTCTTTTAATGCAGATATATGACAATTTTGGGCAACTTGTTTGAGAGATCTTGGTTCCTTTTTACGCTGAAAAGTCTGCCATTTAATTCCCATGGATACCTATATGTGATGGTATCCAATGAAAAACTATTTCAGTTCCAGCGTCGATGATTGACGAAATAGATGATTTTATTTCATTTATGCAAGGACTTTATTGCAGAAATTGAATCACAAAATGTAACAACCCTTTTCTGACCTTTGGAGATGGACAAAAATTGTTTTAGTGCCAGGTTTATTGCCTCCAACTCTCCATCAAAATGAGAGTAATATGTTTTACAGCTTTCTAAAAACAAATTATTTCACTGTACACTCCAGCACCAGCGATACCATTTGCTTCAGTCAAGGATCCATCTGTATATATATTTAGCCATTCTGTTTGCGTATAGTTAGTATGTAACATTTCTAGAGCAATATTTTTAAGAAATTCTTTATTCACTTCTGTTTTAACAACCTTTTCATTCAGTTGAAGTCTGAATATAACTGGGCATAGTTTAAGAGGGCTCTCTGGTGAAGCGCCGTATTCTTTATTGATTGGTCACCAGTGGTCTTATCTTATTGCATCAATGCATTGCATAAAGCCTTTAACGGTTTTCAGCCGGTTTGCATGACATTGGTAGTTGTTCCAATATGCGTCATTGGGTAACCTAGTTAATTTTTCGTACTGGAATAGTACCAATCACATAATTTCTGATTTTAGAGGTGGAATGCCAGTCGCTGCTCGAAGAGCCACAATTGGCGGTTTTTTTTTTTGTTTTTTTTTTTTTTTTTTGTTTTTTTGTTTTACTGCTCCCGTAATCAGGCGTAGAGCTTAATTTTGAAGAGCCTCAAATTCAGATACGTTCACTGGGAGTAATACTTCAAATCCATACAAAATACTGGGTTTTCTATAAATGTTATAAGTAGAGTTTAGAATTTCCAGGGAGTTGCCCCAAGTGTGTATCGTATGCCGCCTCCATGTAGTGCACCCTGGGTAAAGAAAGCTACATGGCATACAGTGAAGCTCATGATGGGACTTCTCAATGGGAATCAATCCGGATATCAAAATAAAGTCTACAACAAATTTATACACTACAGGAAAAGGTATAGCCACTGAAAATTGCATGAAATTAAATACAGTATTACTTACTTTACTGACATTAGTTGAATTAATTGGTTCATGTAGCTAACGAAGTCGTCATTTTTAAGAATAAAAAATATGCATATGCACAACCACGTGAATCGTCAATGAGTAAAAGAATAATGTTTCATGTCATCTCTGTGATTGGAAAAAGGGACAGATGGCCGTTGTTGTTGAGTCCTTTCAAAAACCCTAACCAACCAAAAGATCAGTGTTCCAATGCATTTTGAACAGGTTCATATAGAATGAGTGCTCATGTAGGATTCCATGCTTACTTGAACACCTACTACGTTACGGCACTTTCATGATTTCATATGATGATAAACAAAATAAAGATGGTGTATTCAAGATAGTTACAGTGTATAGAGCTTAAAGATATTATGAGGTTGCTTGTAAGTTCCTATGTCACCTGGTTTTCGAAGATCTTTGCGAAATAATCTTTATATGGATTGCAAAGAAACCTACATTATATATGGCATGCTGGCTAAACGCATTTTACACATCGAATACAACCTCACTAGTTTACTGCTAAAACATTCTAGAGTATATATTAAGAACTGCAATTTTATGAGAGTGCACCATTTTCTCTAGAAATAATAAAAATAGAAAATATAAATGCATGTATATCTGATTGCTACAACCGTATAAATTTAGAATTCAAATTTAGTAACTTAGGTGGTAATCAATATCATATTATAGAACCGAAAATTGAAACTTATACATTTGATTATAATATTAGTATAGGCAGAGAGCATAAATTAAGCTCTTTATATTTGGAGTGATTTGCCACTATCAGCGTAATGTCCAAAGGTGGTCGTCTGATCCCTATTTACGGTATGTGTTTATGTATATGTACATAGAACATCATCCTAAAATTAACCACAATTTATTAGTTGGGTTATTTAACAGATAGCCAGATTAAAATTATGATTGCGAACCTTAGTGACGAGGTGTTCAATGTCTGCATGTAGATCGTCTCATTTTCTATGTAAGATTAGGACTGAGGTCACATATCTTGTAATCATATAAATGATCAGTACTAAAAACATTACTGTACATTGTCTCGACGATCAAAGTTCAAATGAAAGTTAGGATGATGAACATAAGTAACAGGGTTCTCAATGCCTACATATCATATTAATATTATTTCAATAACGTTGAGGAGTTCAATGTCTACTTATAATTACACCTCGTATAGTACTTAAATAACTTTGGAAAATATAGAGTTCCATATTAGGTGACAATTTTTATAATTATATAAGTAAACATAAAAATTATGAAGCAAACACCGAAAGGCTGGATAAAAAAATTCAATAATGAATGTTTCATTTAATCGCACATGGAGTAATTGAGGTGACTGTTGTATTTAAGTTTATTCCTGGGTACGTTTCCAAATATATTAATTTTTCATACTGTGTGTTCGACACTGGCAAGAGTTATTTGAAACGATTTTTAATACACATTAAAAACGCAACTAATGATGTCAAAAGGCTTATTTCATGTAGTAAATGTCACATATCTTCACTATGTAGCAGTTTGATTAAAATTCGTTCATATGATTGTTACAATAGTGCAAAAAGGCTTGTGTGCCCTCCACTGGGGCAAGCAACCCTACTCTCTCAGTCCCTTAATATTAATTCATCTCGCCTTCCACTCTGGATGTTTCACTTCTGGCAGTGTTCAGGATGTGAAGGACCCGATTCTAAATAGAATTATTTATTAGGAGTAAGGGCTTAACACCTACAAATTGCTTACTAAATTACTCACAAAAGACAGATGTTTAAAAGAATCCATCATCAATGTTCAATATGTACTCCATTAGCTGCACGAACGACATCTAGCCGATAGCCAAATTCATGCCAAGGTGCCTTCTGTCACTGAAGCTAAAGCAGCTGATATTCTGGTTTTAGTTCATCAATGTCACGAGGTAAGGGAAGAAATCACATGGTGTTAAGTCACGGGACCTAGGAGCCCAAGAGTGTAAAGCCTGGTTTTGCATCCGGCCAAGACTTTTGCCTTTACAGAGCCACCCTGTTTCTTCAAACTGTTTATATCACCGTCGCATGTTCTTTGGTGATGGTGGTTTAGCACGATATCGAATAAGAAACGCCCTCTGAACTGCGGTCACTGATTGAGTACGACTAAATACAAGTACACAATACACCTTCTGTTGCACGGAATAGAGAGGAATGGCCATGCATGATACATTTATACCGCTCCTGATTGGCTGACAGCCCGGGACGCCATGTTCTTACCAGATTCGGCGTGGGATGCCATGTTTTTACCAGATTCGGCGCGCTTTGTATATGTATGAATAGCTACCGTCTGCGTTTCTGTACTGTTTAGTGTCTTAAAAGCTTCTGACAGCGATTTCACTGTACAGGTACATCCAGTTTGTATTACAGTAGGCACTGCTCCACTTTTGCTCGTCATCTGTCGGTTTTATTTACGTAAATTAACGTGCTGTTCGTCGGTCGTTGACGATAACTTTAGAACTTCGCTGCAAATTTTTAGGATTAAATGTTGATTTGAAGTGATTTCCTGATTGTAATTAATAACGTATACTACTTAATCATTAAGGACAGTCAAAAGAAATGCCTTGTCGTTCCTCTGTTGGCTGTAAAAACTAAAGTGAAGATTGTTGCCGGCCGCGGTGGCCGAGGGGATTGAGGCGCTCCAGTCACGGTCTGCACGGCCACTACGGTCGGGGGTTCGAATCCCCCCTCGGGCATGGGTATTTGTGCCGTCCTTAGTATTAGTTAGTTCATAAGTAGTTTGTAAGTTTAGGGAATGATGACCCCATAGTTAAGTCCCATAGCTATACAAACATTTGAAGGAATGAGGAAATAGGAATGAGGAAATACGGAAACAGTGAGTGGTGAAAGCGGGAACCGTAATGGCGACTTATGGAAACCAACGAATTATTCCTGTCTGTGTGAAGTAAATATTTTCTGCTTCCCCCGACCATACACGAAAGGCATCGATGAAAATCAGTAATAGAGTTCTTACCTGTACAATTCCCATATCGTGTAGTCGTTATGTACTGAACTCGTAGTTGAAGGTCGCAAGTTCTAATCAGGTTAGCAAAAAAAAAAAAAAAAAAAAAAAAAAAAAAAAAAAAAAAAAAAAAAAAAAAAAAATTTAAACAGTATTTTCTAGCTTTTTGTTAGTTTACGGTTTTGGTTTTTGACATGTTGTGCTAGTTTTAATATTGTTACGGCATTTCCCACTTGGCTGTTTATTATTGGCTCTTCACAATCCTTTAATTGGTTAGAGGATGAAACATGAAAAAGGATTACATGAAAAAATTACATGAAAAAATTGGTTGCGGGATATGACGTGAGAAAGAGAGGGAGTGGGACTATTGACTCAGTGTATTCAATTACTTATTTTGAGTCTGTGTCTGCGGTTTCAGTAGAGATAGTATCGGTAATTTTCGGATTCTCTGTGATACTCTGCTCCTAAAAATATTTGCAGAATGGCGTTTTTGGTATTTCCCAGTGTAGGAAAATGTTATAAGATCGACAGGAGCAGAGTTGCATTATATCGGGGCGAAAAGCGGTAATAATGTACCAATTTCAGTGATGGATATGCAGACAGAAAATTCTGAACCAGCATCGTTTTCTTTGAGATATGTAACATGAAATATCTCTTTTTCTCATTTATCAACTGCCAACTGTCAATATATATATATATATATATAAAAAAAAAAAAAAAAAAAAAAAAAAAAAAAAAGATCGTAAAATATGGTATTAGCAATCGACAGTCATAGAATCTGTTTCACGAGACTTATCTGCTTACATATTTGTTAGGCCTGCATAAAGATAGATGAATGGCATTTCTTTAACAACGAACTAATTGCGATAACATTTTCCTACGCTGGGAAATACCAAAAAGATAATTCTGCAGATACTTTGAGGGACAGAGTATGGCAGAAAATCGGAAAAAGTACCAATACTATCTCTAGTGAAACAGCAAAAACAGACTCAAAATAGATAACTGAAGATCTACACTGAGTCAATAGTCCCACCGCCGCGATGGAGTAGCCGAGCGGTCTAAAGCACCTCGCTGCGGAGCGCGCGGTTGCTCTCCGTGGAGGTTCGAGTCCTCCCTGGGGCATGGGTGTGTGTGTGTGTATGTCCGTAGGTTAGTTTACCTAGGTTTAAGTAGTTTGTAAGCTACGGACTGATGACCACGCAGTTTGGTCCGATAGATTTACAAACATTTGAACATTTGAATAGTCCCACCCCCTCTCTTTCTCACTTCACATCCCGTAACCAATTATAGGATTGTGAATAGCCAACAATACACAGCCAAGGGGGAAGTGCCGTAGCAATGTTAACACGTACCTCGCAGTATGACATGTCAAAAACCAGAGCCATGAACTAACAAAAAGCCAGAAAATATTATTAAAAAAAATACCGCTTATCGGATTCGAACTCGCACCCTTCACATTATGAATTCAGTACACAACCACTAAATCACGCGGGAATTTCACAGGCAATAGTTCTATTACTGAATTTCATCAGTTCCTTTATAAGTCGCCTTTACGGTTCCCGCTTTCTCGGTTAATTTTCATCGCCCGCTTTTTCCGTATTTCCTCATTCCTTGCGAACACAAGCATCGTATAACAATCTTTACTTCGGTTTTTACAGCGATCAGAGGAAGAGGAACAATGATCCATTTCTGTTGATTGCTCTTAATGATTATGTAATACACCTTATTAAGTACACTCAGTAAATCACTTCAAACCAACATATAATCTTAAAAATTGCCGCGAAGTTCTAAGGTTATTGTCAAAGGCCAACGAACACATTAATTTCCGTAAATAGAACTGACAAAAGACCTGCAAAAGTGGAGCACTGCCTACCATAATACAACCTGTACGTAACAGTACAGTGAAATCGCTGCCAGAAGCTTTTAAGACACACCACAGTACATAATCGCACACTGTAGCTATTCACACACATGTAAAGGCCGCCAAAACTGGCAAAAACGTGGCGTCCTGGACTCTAGCCAATCAGAAGCAGTCTCGTGCATGGCCACTCTCTCCCTGTCTGAGACTTCGTAAATAAAAACTAGCCCGCTCGCTGGCGCTAGTGTCGTGTCCTCACATTGAACGTGACAGAAGCCGCAATCGTGCGTAAGAATGGTTCGTTCGTGTGCTGCTTTTAATTGTAACAGTGAGAACGGAAGCAGAGACGAAGACGGAAACAATGTTACATTTCACAGATCAGTCATTACTTTTATAGAGTATAGTATTTTCATGGAGAAACAAGAAATCATGAGCGTTTGTTTTTGTTTAGGTTTCCTCTTACAAATTATTCTCTAAAACTGAGAAACGTACTCTGATGCATGTCAAGTACTTATTTTTTATTTGCATGTAAATTACTAAAAATACTAATTTCAGCTGAATGAATAACTAGGCGTATAAGAGATATTTATCACATATAAGTATGATACAAAAGTAGGTCGAATAATTGTTTTTAGACGCTTAAAAGGTGGTAATTGTACTTCGTAAATTGTCATTACTTGATCGAATGTTGCATACTCAACCACTTTGAGAGGTACTATCTCTTTTCAAAAGTAATGTGCGAATGAAATGCGTATTTAAAAGTTTATGAGTTATTACAATTATCCATAACCAAATTCGAGGAATATATACATGTGGCGTCTGTTCGGAAAGAACAGACGTCACATTCTGATCCTGCAGCTGTTATTATTTAATATTCATAGAATATATGACTTCAACTGCTATTGGGCAAAGCTGAAAATGTGTACCCAGCCGGGATTCGAACCCGGGTCTCCTGCTTTCTAGACAGTTGCGCTGACCCCTACACCACTGGGGACACAGTGATCACCGCACCTGCAAGGACTACCCATGCACGCCTCCCGTCAGATACAAATTCCCAGCTTCGCCCTGCCCATAGTACTCAAACTCGTAGTTTAACTAATTCCCGTAAAAGTAAGGGCTTCAAACTTGCCCACCCCTCCCCACTAACGATAGGATCATTGCCCGTCACCGGCATATTATATATATACATGTGGCGTCTGTTCGGAAAGAACAGACGTCACATTCTGATCCTGCAGCTGTTATTATTTAATATTCATAGAATATATGACTTCAACTGCTATTGGGCAAAGCTGAAAATGTGTACCCAGCCGGGATTCGAACCCGGGTCTCCTGCTTTCTAGACAGTTGCGCTGACCCCTACACCACTGGGGACACAGTGATCACCGCACCTGCAAGGACTACCCATGCACGCCTCCCGTCAGATACAAATTCCCAGCTTCGCCCTGCCCATAGTACTCAAACTCGTAGTTTAACTAATTCCCGTAAGAGTAAGGGCTTCAAACTTGCCCACCCCTCCCCACTAACGATAGGATCATTGCCCGTCACCGGCATATTATATATATACATGTGGCGTCTGTTCGGAAAGAACAGACGTCACATTCTGATCCTGCAGCTGTTATTATTTAATATTCATAGAATATATGACTTCAACTGCTATTGGGCAAAGCTGAAAATGTGTACCCAGCCGGGATTCGAACCCGGGTCTCCTGCTTTCTAGACAGTTGCGCTGACCCCTACACCACTGGGGACACAGTGATCACCGCACCTGCAAGGACTACCCATGCACGCCTCCCGTCAGATACAAATTCCCAGCTTCGCCCTGCCCATAGTACTCAAACTCGTAGTTTAACTAATTCCCGTAAGAGTAAGGGCTTCAAACTTGCCCACCCCTCCCCACTAACGATAGGATCATTGCCCGTCACCGGCATATTATATATATACATGTGGCGTCTGTTCGGAAAGAACAGACGTCACATTCTGATCCTGCAGCTGTTATTATTTAATATTCATAGAATATATGACTTCAACTGCTATTGGGCAAAGCTGAAAATGTGTACCCAGCCGGGATTCGAACCCGGGTCTCCTGCTTTCTAGACAGTTGCGCTGACCCCTACACCACTGGGGACACAGTGATCACTGCACCTGCAAGGAGTACCCATGCACGCCTCCCGTCAGATACAAATTCCCAGCTTCGCCCTGCCCATAGTACTCAAACTCGTAGTTTAACTAATTCCCGTAAGAGTAAGGGCTTCAAACTTGCCCACCCCTCCCCACTAACGATAGGATCATTGCCCGTCACCGGCATATTATATATATACATGTGGCGTCTGTTCGGAAAGAACAGACGTCACATTCTGATCCTGCAGCTGTTATTATTTAATATTCATAGAATATATGACTTCAACTGCTATTGGGCAAAGCTGAAAATGTGTACCCAGCCGGGATTCGAACCCGGGTCTCCTGCTTTCTAGACAGTTGCGCTGACCCCTACACCACTGGGGACACAGTGATCACCGCACCTGCAAGGACTACCCATGCACGCCTCCCGTCAGATACAAATTCCCAGCTTCGCCCTGCCCATAGTACTCAAACTCGTAGTTTAACTAATTCCCGTAAGAGTAAGGGCTTCAAACTTGCCCACCCCTCCCCACTAACGATAGGGCAGGGCGAAGCTGGGAATTTGTATCTGACGGGAGATGGAAGGAAGATGTAGCAGCATACACCTATGCAACTGACATTGTGATTTGATCAAACGGCTTAAAGAAACTGCAAGACACCATGGAAGAAGTGGGAAAGTGGTGCACAAAACACAAATTCATAATTAACACTGAGAAGACAGAAATGATGGTGTTCAGATCAGGAGGGCAAATACCAAAAAGACAAGAATAACATTAGAAGGGAAAATAATAGCTATCACCAACGAATACAAATATCTAGGAATAACACTTCACCACTACGGTCGGGGGTTCGAATCCCCCCTCGGGCATGGATATTTGTGCCGTCCTAGTTCGTAAGTAGTTCATAAGTAGTTTGTAAGTTTAGGGACTGATGACCCCGTAGTTAAGTCCCATAAGCTTAACAAACATTTGAAAAATTTTGAATAACACTTCAGCCGTCTGCAAAATGCTTCACTAAGCACACAATAGAGAAAGCGACACAAGCCATTCGAGCAATAAATGAAATAAGTTTCATCAGAACGCTAAGTCTAGACACAGCAATGGCGCTCTTCAAATCCAAAATAGTGCCAATTCTCTCATATTGTATTGGAATTATATGGGCTCACCTAAATGAAAATAACTTAGCAACACTTGAAACAGTCAAAGCAACATATATCACAAGAGCCATAGGAGTTGCAAAAACCACAAGATCCAGATTAGCCTACCTGTTCACTCGGGAAACTTTCCTCATAGATGATCAAAGAACAATATACCTCTTACCCAGCACAAAGGCATCAGAAAAACTGCTAAGATCACTAACCAGGAAAAGAGAGGAAATACCCATGGAATTCTATGGAACAGGGGCCATGATCGATTGCACATGGACAACAACAAACTCTGCGATGAGACACGTACTTACAAGACTTGCAGTACAAGCTTACAATACGAAGATCTTAGTAGACGTCTGTGCTGTATGGACGAACAGAACCTCGTCTGCAGATATAACTGTGCTCACGTGACCATTGTAACCATCATCGCTGCACAACTGACAAGCCACGTCCAACCTTGAAATCATTTCAGTTCCCGTAATTTGCCGTCAACTGTACAGTTTGGTTTCAGAAGTGGTTTAATAACCAAAAATTCTCTTTTCTCACAGTCCCATCCTTGTACGACATGGGCACCTCACCTCTAGCCCCGCGCGATCGGAGTCCTCATATCATGGATTACACGGCCGCTCTGATATCGGTGGGTTTTACCAACGACCGGCATCAGCAGCACATGGCCGATCGTTCCTAATCAGTACTCCAGTAGTCGTCGATCTCATCGTCCGAACGTAGAGACTTCGGACGACAGTCGGTGAATTTCAAATCAGTTTGTTTTCTTCGATCAAATCGAACGACGTTCTCCCACGGTAGATATGGACAGCGAAAAACTGATACGTTTAGTGAAAAAAAAAAAAAATAATAAATAAATAAATAAAAATTGTGGCACCCAGAAGACAATAAATATCACAACCGGGATACACTTCGCAGTCTTTAGTCTGATACTAGCTTATATTCCCGTGCTTCGCAACGGTTGTTAACGAAGGACCTATGTATATCGTGTTTTTTTAGGGTTTCGGACCTAGGTCAGCAAAAATAAAATCCTTGTTGGATCGCTCTGTCAATAAACTCAGTTCTCTTAACCAAAATGTCGAAAACCATAAATATTCACAAAGTTTTTCACACAAAAAGTTAAATTAAAGTAACGACGTAAAATCAACGTTAGGTTGTGTTCATCAAGTTAAGACTGCAGTGTGTAACTATATGTTTGGAGTGAACTTCTGTGAACACTGCTATCGATGAGATGAGAAATAGTAATAATGCGTCGTTATTCTCAATTTTGTTACACATTGCAACAGCAGCGCCGAAAGCGGCTGGCAAATTGCATTTCTGAAAACGATATTGGATAAGTGCGAATATTGATTTGTAACAGTTTTTACAAATATCTTCTTGAATAGGAATTTGGAATGAATTGTAAGACTGTGTGAATCATTAGACTCTATACAAAAGAGCTTCGCGTGAAAGTCCTGGTCATAATGAGATGTGATAACAACGGATGTAACTGATTCGGTAAAATTTTACTTTCTATCCTGGCGGCCTCGTGTTTTTATGTTGGCAACATCAATAACACGATATAAAATCGTTGCAAAGATGACCGAACCACTTAGAGTGTAGATAAATACTGCAGTTCCTGCTGTATGCTTGAGTTCACGACAAAATATTTGCGTGTTACGCGATTGGCTTATGACGATGTCACATGATTCTCGTTATTCAACATCTGTTGCCAACATTATCACAGGAGGCCGCCGGGATATGAGTAGGACTACATTGCAATAGTTTTTCTTGGCCCAGCAGAGTGTCGCGGTTATATGTATCAGAGATCACTGAATATCATAGACCAGTGAGCTCACTGGCAAAGGCATATCAATATCTATGGCCTAAGGGACATTCATTAATGTATGTCTGTGTTTCCACCACGCTTCCACGACAGTGATAAATGTTCCACGAGTATTTTTATCTTTGAGTCTATCTGGATTTTTATCTTTGTTTTTGTGTCTCTCTTCGTAGTCGGTAATGTGTGGTTGACGGAAACATGTGATCTATTTAAAAAATTGCGTATTTGATATTCTTGCGTATCTGATATTCCTCGTCGTTATTAAAGTCTGAAAGGACCACATTGTCTGACGATTGAAAGAATAAACAGATTTTGACTCTTACCGTAAAGTTCGTAAGTCACAGAGTATATAGCTTTTCCCAAGAGTATTTATTGCATATTTTGCGAATTTTTGCTAGTCACACTCACCCACTGCCACGCACCGTGACCAAACTCTCTTACTAAGATCATTAGATCAAGGGCTATCTACCACCACAGCCACGAGTGGGTGGCAGTATGTGGTCATGGAGAAAAGTCTGTCAGCACGTACACACACAAGCCTTTTATATATAGATAGATAGATAGATAGAAGATAGAAGATTAGAGTGTGTTGGTAACTGCGAGTTGGTTAAATCCTTTATCAGAAATTTTAGGCATAAATTATAATCTCAAAAAATCTGTTCACTTCGGAATTGTGGCGGATCTTAATGTTATTGTAGTGTCGCTCTTACGTTATTTGGCGGCCGCAGTGGCCGAGCGGTCTGCAGCACGCCAGTCATAGTCAGCACTGCCACTACGGTCGGGGGTTCGAATCCCCCCCCCCCTCGGACATGGGTGTTTGTGCTGTCTTTATTATATGGTAGTTCACAAGTAGTTTGTAAGTTCAGGGACTGATGACCCCGCAGTTAAGTCCCTTAAGCTTAACAAACATTTGAACACATTTACATTGATTTGATTTGTGATAATAGTTTATTAGCTGTCCACAAATTATTCTTACTGGTTCTGGCATTCTTTAACAAGGTGATGATTCTTTCTATGGTGTAACCTGCGAATGTGGTGTACGTATGCTTCAGCTTTTCAGTGGTTTCAGTGCTTAACTTCACACTTGTCTGTCGCAAATACATTGAATGACAGTCATTGAAGATCAATGGAACTTCTTTTCGTTCATCGTAAACCAATGTTTCTGGGTGCCTATAACTGTGTTATTTATGGATTTAAATTTTGAAAAACTGCACCCATTATGTATTTTTATGGTTAGCGCAACGCATTTTGAGTGTTTTTCTCCCTTTTACTGCATTTGTTTCCATAAATACATCGTGACGTTTCCATGTGTGATTTTAAGCAGTTCTTCCACAGATGTAGTGTTTTGAGGTTACTACAATGACCGAAATCGTATATCATAAATATTGGCAATTTTTTTATACACTAAATAGTACTACTTCTGTCTGTACATGTAAGTATTGTGTCTATTCCATTACAATGGAAATCAACACAAAAATAGTCGCTTACACTGGTTTTTGTATAAAGATAGGTCTAAGTCATGATTATTATGTTTGCTATTCTGAGCAATGGAAGAGGCACAATACGTTTAAACAGACAAGAAAATTATGATTTCTAACATTAGGATAAAATACATACCTCAAGATTTATTCTGTCCGATTTTTCGAACTTTAGTAACCTAAAAAAGACAACTGTATTGCAAGATTGGCAGAAAATTCCACATTGAAACTTCGAAAAAGTACCGTACTAGAAGATACGAATTAATTCTCGAAACTCGTGATAAGCAATAAATTTTACCTAACTGCTGTCGATTTTCATTATTTAAAGCATGGCCAATCTATATAGACACTATCGTACAGCAAAGTACAACACAACTCCTAAATACTTTCATGAGTATATATTTATAGATAATCCACCACGCGATTCAAGTATTCTCTTATTAAAGCCTTTTATTTGTGTGTATTAATTAAATGTTTTTCTCATAAGTTATGGTATGGAGGTTAAGTGGTGTATATGTCTGCACAACTTCAGATAAATTCAGCGAAACTGTTATATTGCTTGTCAGTGAGACCACGAAATATGACGAGTATGTAATAGACTTTTCTCCTTTTACCTGTACCTCACATATTGTTAAAGATTGCAATAAATGAAGGCAATACACAATCCTCGCTACTTTCCTCTTTCGAGACAGATGTAGCTCATTCTTATGCATTCGATGTCTTTATTAATAACAAAAGCCTCATTATAGCAATTATTTTCAAGGATAAAAATGTCGGTGGAATGAAGTGCACCCCTAGGAAATAGAAATATAATACACTTCTCTCAGAGAATAGATTCTATCCTAACGTAACCTTCTCCTTAACCGGACCAAGTGACAAAAACTACCGGATGCGGTGTGACCACGCTGTCGGTCGATGTTTTCTGTCAAACTCGGGCGATGGCATCTGACGATGGTTTGTCGGTGCCACTGTGAACACAAACTTACCTGCGCCACATGTGCCCCTCGATTCCACGACATTTGCTAAGTCAGTGTATTTCTTCAATTCATTGTGTCGTTCATATACCATGGCTGACATTTCTCCCCGCTTGCTAATTCTTAAACTGTTGACTGGCATACTGGAGTGTTCCAAAACACGGGGGATGCAGGCTACCTGGCCAGGTTAGAAACACTCGGGTTACCGGCTTGTAATTTTCTCCGAACCTGCTGCGGAACGGTAGCCTAGAACGGTGCGTGTGAATTTATATTAACAGCGCACCTCAGGCGGAAAACTTTCTGTATACAAATCGGCATTAGCATAATGTTCAAAATAACGTTCATCAGCCACATCCTTCAGAAGGTCTTCCCTGGCGGTCACGCAAATGGGCCATTTCTTAATGGTGTAGAAGGCGCCCGCTACCGAAAGCAAATTACAGTAAGGCGCAGAGGCGTGTTCGGCCCAGTTATTAGACAGACGGTACTTTACGAGTGTCGGACAATCTGAGTAGTCGGTATGTCGGTATCAATGCAAACAATCGGTGTAAGCGATGTAATTAATAAAATGGGAGCGATAAGCGGTGACCGGCGGGAGCTCGTGTTTACATCATTATCCGCTATCAGGGTCGGTTGACTTGTAAATTTTATGCAGCCCCCTATGCTAATGGTCAGCGTGGCGCCCATTAGGTTCCGTTTAATTAGCACGGACAGCCTGTCAGGGAGCACCTCTCCCTGCGTAAGGGAGGCGCGCGCTCTTCCCACCCCACTCTGCCGTCTGCGAATTAATTTCAGCCGCGGGGAATAATTACGAAAGCGAGAGCGCCTACAGCTTCAGTGCTGGACGTGTTTACAGGGTCGCTCGGGAGCCTGGGAGTGTAATAAACTCTAAGAGTGCTTCAGGTAACCTTCAGCCTCTTTTCTAGACCTGCAGGAAATAATTCACGGGGTACCGCCCACTTGCGTAACACACATTTTTCTTTCTACTCAAATACAGGGTGTCCCAAAAAGAATGACCCGATTTTAATTTGTAATTATATTGAGACAAATGTCACTAGGTCACTGAAACAGCGCTAGATGTAATCGGCATGGTCTAGAGATTCAGAAAAAATCCGCTAGATATCGCTAGGAGCACTGACCTGTATAGAGAGCCTGTACCGGGAGCAAGCTCTTACCACGCTGTAGCGGAGAAGCGGCGCAAATGCCCCGAATTGAAGCGGCTGATCGCCGCCATTTGCAGGGAAGAATCCTAGCACTGGGGTTGTCATTTGAAGTGTACGAGACGCAACAAGAGCAAAATAAAGCACAAAATAAACGCATGTTTGTTTTTAAAAAAATATTGATTATTGCTGTCCGTTAAAAAAAAAAAAAAATCTTAAATGAATGAAGTTTCCTAATTTTCGAAGTAACGTCTGCATAGAGACACGAAATTTAAGAATGTAAGGCTCTTTTCAGATAAGGTTGAGCGGATTTTCATCGAGATATTTGTATAAGATGATTCCATGAAACTTGTAAAGTAGCAGAGTGTGCGATTATTAAGTCCGGCCCTGTTTACTTTTCGCCGACTACTCTGTACGTTCTCCAAAAACAGAAAAAAAAAATGTTCAAATGTTTGTTAAGCTTATGGGACTTGACTACGGGGTCATCAGTCCCTAAACTTACAAACTACTTATGAACTACTTACGAACTAGGACGGCACAAATATCCATGCCCGAGGGGGGATTCGAACCCCCGACCGTAGCGGCCGTGCTGACCGTGACTGGAGCGCCTCAGTCACCTCGGCCACCGCGGCCGGCTGTACGTTTTCCACGCTTATTTTTGTACATCACATTTTTGTCTACATTCCTTTCCATATTACATAGAATTTTTCTTTCAACTTCCTCGAATTTAATATTCATAGAATATATGACTTCAACTGCTATTGGGCAAAGCTGAAAATGTGTACCCAGCCGGGATTCGAACCCGGGTCTCCTGCTTTCTAGACAGTTGCGCTGACCCCTACACCACTGGGGACACAGTGATCACCGCACCTGCAAGGACTACCCATGCACGCCTCCCGTCAGATACAAATTCCCAGCTTCGCCCTGCCCATAGTACTCAAACTCGTAGTTTAACTAATTCCCGTAAGAGTAAGGGCTTCAAACTTGCCCACCCCTCCCCACTAACGATAGGATCATTGCCCGTCACCGGCATATTATATATATACATGTGGCGTCTGTTCGGAAAGAACAGACGTCACATTCTGATCCTGCAGCTGTTATTATTTAATATTCATAGAATATATGACTTCAACTGCTATTGGGCAAAGCTGAAAATGTGTACCCAGCCGGGATTCGAACCCGGGTCTCCTGCTTTCTAGACAGTTGCGCTGACCCCTACACCACTGGGGACACAGTGATCACCGCACCTGCAAGGACTACCCATGCACGCCTCCCGTCAGATACAAATTCCCAGCTTCGCCCTGCCCTATCGTTAGTGGGGAGGGGTGGGCAAGTTTGAAGCCCTTACTCTTACGGGAATTAGTTAAACTACGAGTTTGAGTACTATGGGCAGGGCGAAGCTGGGAATTTGTATCTGACGGGAGGCGTGCATGGGTAGTCCTTGCAGGTGCGGTGATCACTGTGTCCCCAGTGGTGTAGGGGTCAGCGCAACTGTCTAGAAAGCAGGAGACCCGGGTTCGAATCCCGGCTGGGTACACATTTTCAGCTTTGCCCAATAGCAGTTGAAGTCATATATTCTATGAATATTAAATTCGAGGAAGTTGAAAGAAAAATTCTATGTAATATGGAAAGGAATGTAGACAAAAATGTGATGTACAAAAATAAGCGTGGAAAACGTACAGCCGGCCGCGGTGGCCGAGGTGACTGAGGCGCTCCAGTCACGGTCAGCACGGCCGCTACGGTCGGGGGTTCGAATCCCCCCTCGGGCATGGATATTTGTGCCGTCCTAGTTCGTAAGTAGTTCATAAGTAGTTTGTAAGTTTAGGGACTGATGACCCCGTAGTCAAGTCCCATAAGCTTAACAAACATTTGAACATTTTTTTTTTTCTGTTTTTGGAGAACGTACAGAGTAGTCGGCGAAAAGTAAACAGGGCCGGACTTAATAATCGCACACTCTGCTACTTTACAAGTTTCATGGAATCATCTTATACAAATATCTCGATGAAAATCCGCTCAACCTTATCTGAAAAGAGCCTTACATTCTTAAATTTCGTGTCTCTATGCAGACGTTACTTCGAAAATTAGGAAACTTCATTCATTTAAGAATTTTTTTTTTTTTTTTTTAACGGACAGCAATAATCAATATTTTTTTAAAAACAAACATGCGTTTATTTTGTGCTTTATTTTGCTCTTGTTGCGTCTCGTACACTTCAAATGACAACCCCAGTGCTAGGATTCTTCCCTGCAAATGGCGGCGATCAGCCGCTTCAATTCGGGGCATTTGCGCCGCTTCTCCGCTACAGCGTGGTAAGAGCTTGCTCCCGGTACAGGCTCTCTATACAGGTCAGTGCTCCTAGCGATATCTAGCGGATTTTTTCTGAATCTCTAGACCATGCCGATTACATCTAGCGCTGTTTCAGTGACCTAGTGACATTTGTCTCAATATAATTACAAATTAAAATCGGGTCATTCTTTTTGGGACACCCTGTATTTGAGTAGAAAGAAAAATGTGTGTTACGCAAGTGGGCGGTACCCCGTGAATTATTTCCTGCAGGTCTAGAAAAGAGGCTGAAGGTTACCTGAAGCACTCTTAGAGTTTATTACACTCCCAGGCTCCCGAGCGACCCTGTAAACACGTCCAGCACTGAAGCTGTAGGCGCTCTCGCTTTCGTAATTATTCCCCGCGGCTGAAATTAATTCGCAGACGGCAGAGTGGGGTGGGAAGAGCGCGCGCCTCCCTTACGCAGGGAGAGGTGCTCCCTGACAGGCTGTCCGTGCTAATTAAACGGAACCTAATGGGCGCCACGCTGACCATTAGCATAGGGGGCTGCATAAAATTTACAAGTCAACCGACCCTGATAGCGGATAATGATGTAAACACGAGCTCCCGCCGGTCACCGCTTATCGCTCCCATTTTATTAATTACATCGCTTACACCGATTGTTTGCATTGATACCGACATACTGACTACTCAGATTGTCCGACACTCGTAAAGTACCGTCTGTCTAATAACTGGGCCGAACACGCCTCTGCGCCTTACTGTAATTTGCTTTCGGTAGCGGGCGCCTTCTACACCATTAAGAAATGGCCCATTTGCGTGACCGCCAGGGAAGACCTTCTGAAGGATGTGGCTGATGAACGTTATTTTGAACATTATGCTAATGCCGATTTGTATACAGAAAGTTTTCCGCCTGAGGTGCGCTGTTAATATAAATTCACACGCACCGTTCTAGGCTACCGTTCCGCAGCAGGTTCGGAGAAAATTACAAGCCGGTAACCCGAGTGTTTCTAACCTGGCCAGGTAGCCTGCATCCCCCGTGTTTTGGAACACTCCAGTATGCCAGTCAACAGTTTAAGAATTAGCAAGCGGGGAGAAATGTCAGCCATGGTATATGAACGACACAATGAATTGAAGAAATACACTGACTTAGCAAATGTCGTGGAATCGAGGGGCACATGTGGCGCAGGTAAGTTTGTGTTCACAGTGGCACCGACAAACCATCGTCAGATGCCATCGCCCGAGTTTGACAGAAAACATCGACCGACAGCGTGGTCACACCGCATCCGGTAGTTTTTGTCACTTGGTCCGGTTAAGGAGAAGGTTACGTTAGGATAGAATCTATTCTCTGAGAGAAGTGTATTATATTTCTATTTCCTAGGGGTGCACTTCATTCCACCGACATTTTTATCCTTGAAAATAATTGCTATAATGAGGCTTTTGTTATTAATAAAGACATCGAATGCATAAGAATGAGCTACATCTGTCTCGAAAGAGGAAAGTAGCGAGGATTGTGTATTGCCTTCATTTATTGCAATCTTTAACAATATGTGAGGTACAGGTAAAAGGAGAAAAGTCTATTACATACTCGTCATATTTCGTGGTCTCACTGACAAGCAATATAACAGTTTCGCTGAATTTATCTGAAGTTGTGCAGACATATACACCACTTAACCTCCATACCATAACTTATGAGAAAAACATTTAATTAATACACACAAATAAAAGGCTTTAATAAGAGAATACTTGAATCGCGTGGTGGATTATCTATAAATATATACTCATGAAAGTATTTAGGAGTTGTGTTGTACTTTGCTGTACGATAGTGTCTATATAGATTGGCCATGCTTTAAATAATGAAAATCGACAGCAGTTAGGTAAAATTTATTGCTTATCACGAGTTTCGAGAATTAATTCGTATCTTCTAGTACGGTACTTTTTCGAAGTTTCAATGTGGAATTTTCTGCCAATCTTGCAATACAGTTGTCTTTTTTAGGTTACTAAAGTTCGAAAAATCGGACAGAATAAATCTTGAGGTATGTATTTTATCCTAATGTTAGAAATCATAATTTTCTTGTCTGTTTAAACGTATTGTGCCTCTTCCATTGCTCAGAATAGCAAACATAATAATCATGACTTAGACCTATCTTTATACAAAAACCAGTGTAAGCGACTATTTTTGTGTTGATTTCCATTGTAATGGAATAGACACAATACTTACATGTACAGACAGAAGTAGTACTATTTAGTGTATAAAAAAATTGCCAATATTTATGATATACGATTTCGGTCATTGTAGTAACCTCAAAACACTACATCTGTGGAAGAACTGCTTAAAATCACACATGGAAACGTCACGATGTATTTATGGAAACAAATGCAGTAAAAGGGAGAAAAACACTCAAAATGCGTTGCGCTAACCATAAAAATACATAATGGGTGCAGTTTTTCAAAATTTAAATCCATAAATAACACAGTTATAGGCACCCAGAAACATTGGTTTACGATGAACGAAAAGAAGTTCCATTGATCTTCAATGACTGTCATTCAATGTATTTGCGACAGACAAGTGTGAAGTTAAGCACTGAAACCACTGAAAAGCTGAAGCATACGTACACCACATTCGCAGGTTACACCATAGAAAGAATCATCACCTTGTTAAAGAATGCCAGAACCAGTAAGAATAATTTGTGGACAGCTAATAAACTATTATCACAAATCAAATCAATGTAAATGTGTTCAAATGTTTGTTAAGCTTAAGGGACTTAACTGCGGGGTCATCAGTCCCTGAACTTACAAACTACTTGTGAACTACCATATAATAAAGACAGCACAAACACCCATGTCCGAGGGGGGGGGGGGATTCGAACCCCCGACCGTAGTGGCAGTGCTGACTATGACTGGCGTGCTGCAGACCGCTCGGCCACTGCGGCCGCCAAATAACGTAAGAGCGACACTACAATAACATTAAGATCCGCCACAATTCCGAAGTGAACAGATTTTTTGAGATTATAATTTATGCCTAAAATTTCTGATAAAGGATTTAACCAACTCGCAGTTACCAACACACTCTAATCTTCTATCTTCTATCTATCTATCTATCTATATATAAAAGGCTTGTGTGTGTACGTGCTGACAGACTTTTCTCCATGACCACATACTGCCACCCACTCGTGGCTGTGGTGGTAGATAGCCCTTGATCTAATGATCTTAGTAAGAGAGTTTGGTCACGGTGCGTGGCAGTGGGTGAGTGTGACTAGCAAAAATTCGCAAAATATGCAATAAATACTCTTGGGAAAAGCTATATACTCTGTGACTTACGAACTTTACGGTAAGAGTCAAAATCTGTTTATTCTTTCAATCGTCAGACAATGTGGTCCTTTCAGACTTTAATAACGACGAGGAATATCAGATACGCAAGAATATCAAATACGCAATTTTTTAAATAGATCACATGTTTCCGTCAACCACACATTACCGACTACGAAGAGAGACACAAAAACAAAGATAAAAATCCAGATAGACTCAAAGATAAAAATACTCGTGGAACATTTATCACTGTCGTGGAAGCGTGGTGGAAACACAGACATACATTAATGAATGTCCCTTAGGCCATAGATATTGATATGCCTTTGCCAGTGAGCTCACTGGTCTATGATATTCAGTGATCTCTGATACATATAACCGCGACACTCTGCTGGGCCAAGAAAAACTATTGCAATGTAGTCCTACTCATATCCCGGCGGCCTCCTGTGATAATGTTGGCAACAGATGTTGAATAACGAGAATCATGTGACATCGTCATAAGCCAATCGCGTAACACGCAAATATTTTGTCGTGAACTCAAGCATACAGCAGGAACTGCAGTATTTATCTACACTCTAAGTGGTTCGGTCATCTTTGCAACGATTTTATATCGTGTTATTGATGTTGCCAACATAAAAACACGAGGCCGCCAGGATAGAAAGTAAAATTTTACCGAATCAGTTACATCCGTTGTTATCACATCTCATTATGACCAGGACTTTCACGCGAAGCTCTTTTGTATAGAGTCTAATGATTCACACAGTCTTACAATTCATTCCAAATTCCTATTCAAGAAGATATTTGTAAAAACTGTTACAAATCAATATTCGCACTTATCCAATATCGTTTTCAGAAATGCAATTTGCCAGCCGCTTTCGGCGCTGCTGTTGCAATGTGTAACAAAATTGAGAATAACGACGCATTATTACTATTTCTCATCTCATCGATAGCAGTGTTCACAGAAGTTCACTCCAAACATATAGTTACACACTGCAGTCTTAACTTGATGAACACAACCTAACGTTGATTTTACGTCGTTACTTTAATTTAACTTTTTGTGTGAAAAACTTTGTGAATATTTATGGTTTTCGACATTTTGGTTAAGAGAACTGAGTTTATTGACAGAGCGATCCAACAAGGATTTTATTTTTGCTGACCTAGGTCCGAAACCCTAAAAAAACACGATATACATAGGTCCTTCGTTAACAACCGTTGCGAAGCACGGGAATATAAGCTAGTATCAGACTAAAGACTGCGAAGTGTATCCCGGTTGTGATATTTATTGTCTTCTGGGTGCCACAATTTTTATTTATTTATTTATTATTTTTTTTTTTTTCACTAAACGTATCAGTTTTTCGCTGTCCATATCTACCGTGGGAGAACGTCGTTCGATTTGATCGAAGAAAACAAACTGATTTGAAATTCACCGACTGTCGTCCGAAGTCTCTACGTTCGGACGATGAGATCGACGACTACTGGAGTACTGATTAGGAACGATCGGCCATGTGCTGCTGATGCCGGTCGTTGGTAAAACCCACCGATATCAGAGCGGCCGTGTAATCCATGATATGAGGACTCCGATCGCGCGGGGCTAGAGGTGAGGTGCCCATGTCGTACAAGGATGGGACTGTGAGAAAAGAGAATTTGTGGTTATTAAACCACTTCTGAAACCAAACTGTACAGTTGACGGCAAATTACGGGAACTGAAATGATTTCAAGGTTGGACGTGGCTTGTCAGTTGTGCAGCGATGATGGTTACAATGGTCACGTGAGCACAGTTATATCTGCAGACGAGGTTCTGTTCGTCCATACAGCACAGACGTCTACTAAGATCTTCGTATTGTAAGCTTGTACTGCAAGTCTTGTAAGTACGTGTCTCATCGCAGAGTTTGTTGTTGTCCATGTGCAATCGATCATGGCCCCTGTTCCATAGAATTCCATGGGTATTTCCTCTCTTTTCCTGGTTAGTGATCTTAGCAGTTTTTCTGATGCCTTTGTGCTGGGTAAGAGGTATATTGTTCTTTGATCATCTATGAGGAAAGTTTCCCGAGTGAACAGGTAGGCTAATCTGGATCTTGTGGTTTTTGCAACTCCTATGGCTCTTGTGATATATGTTGCTTTGACTGTTTCAAGTGTTGCTAAGTTATTTTCATTTAGGTGAGCCCATATAATTCCAATACAATATGAGAGAATTGGCACTATTTTGGATTTGAAGAGCGCCATTGCTGTGTCTAGACTTAGCGTTCTGATGAAACTTATTTCATTTATTGCTCGAATGGCTTGTGTCGCTTTCTCTATTGTGTGCTTAGTGAAGCATTTTGCAGACGGCTGAAGTGTTATTCAAAATTTTTCAAATGTTTGTTAAGCTTATGGGACTTAACTACGGGGTCATCAGTCCCTAAACTTACAAACTACTTATGAACTACTTACGAACTAGGACGGCACAAATATCCATGCCCGAGGGGGATTCGAACCCCCGACCGTAGTGGTGAAGTGTTATTCCTAGATATTTGTATTCGTTGGTGATAGCTATTATTTTCCCTTCTAATGTTATTCTTGTCTTTTTGGTATTTGCCCTCCTGATCTGAACACCATCATTTCTGTCTTCTCAGTGTTAATTATGAATTTGTGTTTTGTGCACCACTTTCCCACTTCTTCCATGGTGTCTTGCAGTTTCTTTAAGCCGTTTGATCAAATCACAATGTCAGTTGCATAGGTGTATGCTGCTACATCTTCCTTTTGGGCAATTTGCGTAATGGCGTTTGCTGCCAGAATGAACAGCAGCGGACTTAGTGGGTCTCCTTGGAGTACACCATTTGTTTGTATCGATTCTGAAAGGTCTAGGCTGTCTGATATCCTTATCTTGTTCTAACCATTTCTGGAGTTTATGATTCTCATCCAGGAGCTGTCTCCTCCCAGGGTTTCTTCGAGCATTCTATATACTAATGCTCGGTCCAGGAGATCAAAGGCTTTTGTGAAATCTATAAATATTGCATAGTATTTTTCCTTCCTATCAATGGTTTTCCATATGTTGTTTAGTAGCAGTTCCACTGCTGTGACCGTGGATCTTCCTTTCCTGAACCCGAATTGGGATTCTGGGAGGTGCTCTTCTATTGTGTGCCATATTCTTTCTGTGATTAGTTTAGTGAATACCTTAAAAGGATTGTTTTCCAGGACTATTCCTCTGAATTTATTTGTGTCCTTTGTGTCTCCTTTCCCTTTAAACATTACCCTTATTATTGATTGCCTCCACTGATCTGGAAATTTTGCTGTTGCTATGGATTTATTATATTTGTCCATATTGGAGCAAGCAGGTATTCAAATGTACAGCATGTCCGGTCCTGCAGATTTTTTCCTTTTTGTTGACTGAATGATGTTTTGGTCCTCAAATGTAGTGAGTGGGGACCATACTGCCACTTCATGTGTTGTATGTTCTTGATTGGTTTCCAGGTTTCCTTCTTTATTGAGGATGCCTTTGAAATTTCTTGTCCACTCCTCCATGCCTATATAGTGGGACTGCGACTGTTTCCTGGGTCGGATTGCTATGAATGGGTCTCTCCTGGCTTCTTCAGCTATCATTTTCCCTTATCCTTCCACGTGTGCCATTTCCTTCTCCCGTGTTAGAGTTTTGTAGCGTCTTCTTTCCTCCAAGTATGTTTTTAGGAGTGTATAATTCGCGATGTCCGATTTTAGTCTGTGTAAAACTTGTAGCACTACTTTTCTTAGTAGGAAGCATTCTTGATCGAACCATGCTTTTGTAGTTCGCACTTTCCTGGGGGTGGCTGCCCATGTTAAGAGTTTCTCCAGTATATGCACTACCTCTTCTAGATTTGAGTTGTCAATTTGTGACTTAATTTGTTCCATGTCTTCTTTGCATTCTTCCACTTTCCTGACAACCAAATTACTTGAGAGTGGGCCCTTTTCTTGTTTCTTCATTTCCTTCCATTCACGTTGTATAGTGATGCTCATTGGAATGTGTTTTCTTATTGGTGTGTGGTTAGCGTCCCAAAGTGGGTTGATGTCGCCTTTTATTTTTTCCTCTTATGAGAGCGATGTCTATAGTGCTTTTGCCGTTGTGACAAATATGTGTGGGAACATTGATATCATTTATCAGGATGAAACCATCTTCTTGCAGTGACTCTATGACTTATTTTGTTTTGTGATTTGGTATGTCCAACTGACAATTTAAATCCCCTGCAATAAATAGAGGAACGTCTTACTTGCTTCGTGTTATTTGTTGCCCCAATTCGTCTATTGTGTTTATGACTGGTTCATTTGGCTGAAAGTAGGTTGTTAAAATTGTGATGCATTTGGTCTCTATTATAATGGAATGGTTCTGCTCTGAGGTCGATATAATTGGTATTATCCATGGTTTCAGAAGGACTGTTCTCCCTGGGGTCGTCCTCTTTTTCCTTGTTTGGCTAGCATGTGTATGCTACAGAATTGCCAATGGTCTGGAGAAAAGTTTCCGTGAATATAGCGGCATCATATCCTTCAAGAAATTCTGTTGGAGCTACGCATGCTGCGCTTTTTAATCCTTCTATGTTCCATAACATTATCTTCATGCTTTTTCTCTCTTTGGTGTCTCCAAGCGTGGTAATTTTCGTGGGCTTCTGATTTTGACACACTAGTAGTGGTGTGCTTGTCTGATTTTTGATCCCAGTGTCTGTTATGGTGCGCTGTTGCTGGTTTTGGACCAACAAAAATCCTTAGATCTCATAGGTGGTCGTCTCTTGTACGTCAGGCGGCTGCTGCTGACTCCGTTGTACAGGACATCCTGATTCTTGATGGGTTTCTTTTTTTCTTTCTCCTCTCCCATATCTTGTCTTCGAGACCTCTGAAGACGTGGCAATTTTTTCTGGTGTTCGCATCACATCTTCCTCTTCTGGAGGCGACAAGGCTTCTTTTCCTGTTTTTGTTTTACATCTTCCTCTTCTGAAGGATACAGCACTGGTTCATCTTCTGTGGGTAATGCTTTTGCTACTTTATCATTCTCTTCTATTTCTTTCTTCAATGGGTGTATCTGCTCTTGTGGCTTCTCAATTTTTTCTAGTATTTCTTTGCACAGAATTGTTTTACCATAGTTGTTTCTGTGCAGTCCGTGCCTTGTGAAATGCTCTCTCTGCATCAATGTATGTTACATTGTAGAAGCCCCTGCATATCTTCCTAAATTTCCTATTCGTCTGATAATTTCTTTATTTACATATGAATCTTGCATCAAATTGCGCTTACAACATATATTTCAGAGTGTGAATTTTAACCTAGAGTTTGTCACAGAGCCCTTATTGCATTAACACTATCTTTTCTGTAGACATTTTTTCTCCCCCAGTAAAGACACATTTCGAACTTTCTATTACTAATGTTTCCGAGTATTTCAACACTTCTCTTAAAGGAGCACCAGGCTTGGTGATTCCACTTATTTTTAGTTTGCTTTACATATTGGCCATTTTTCCTGCTAAATCTCTTCCGTGGCTATATGAGAAGATGTAGACGTCGCTCTTACTATATCTCTCACTTGGCTTTCCATTTTGTGAACGCCTAGTGTTTTTTGGCTCTTCAGAGTAAGTTTTAGATACGTGTATTTATTTCTCTTCTTTCCCTGGTTTTTCGCGTCTTCATTAGTGTCTACTAGCTCGAATTTATTCGTTGTGTTCAATTCGAACCGATTTTCACAATGTTTCACTCGCCAGTCTTTCACGCGCCAGTTTGTTAGAGGGCTAGCAAACGGCTTATTTTGCAGTTTTTTATTAGGGTCACGATTTTTGCATTCTTTCACATGCCAGTTTATTTTAGGTCTAGTAAATGGCTTATTTTCCACTCTTTGTTTAAGATCACTAATCATTTTTCGATACCGGTATTGTTTTTGTACTCTTTAGCAAGTAATAAATCCTGTTCCAGTGTAAAGACAACGTTTTCTTCTTGCACAGAGTCTTTGTTCTGATAAACACATCGATTGCAGACAACAACTGATTACACCACAGTCACATTTTGTGCGTACCTTGTACAGTAAATCGTGTTTTGGCGTGGAAACAGCGTTTTCTTCTTGCACAGCGTCTTGCTTTGATAAACACATTTCTTGCAAACAACAACTATTTCCACCATAGTCACGTTTTGTGTTTACCGCGGAAGAACGTGGGGCCGAGGGAGGACTCGAACCTCCGACAGCGAGCCACCACGCACACCGCAGCACGGCGCCCCAGTGCGCACGGCTATTCCACCGCGGCTTTTCTCTATCCATAAATAAAATTTAGCGTTGTTGTATCCTCAGTTCCAATATTAAACTATATGACTTTCTATATAACAGATCGCCACGCATAACCTCACTTTTAACATCGGGTATCGGGATAAGCGAATTGACGTGACGGATAGTGTGAATATAGCTTGACGTGACGTTAACGTGAAGGACAGACTATAACATGTAAACACGACAGCGAAAAACGGTTATCGTATTCCGGAAGATGTGTTACATGTAAACGTAGTGCGTGAGACGTGGTTGGCGACACTGCTTCAGAAGTGTGTGAGTAGATTTATGTCTTTTTTTCTAAAGTCTTTGCCACAACCCACATATGATTCAAATATAAATATTATTGTTTATGGTATACTGTGCCGTAAAATGACAGTATTTAATTATTTGTCCAGGAGTCCAGTGCATCGTCGTTATTTGAAGAAGTTAAATCGTGATATATCTTCAGGCACCGGTGTCAAGAATGAAGGAAAAAATGCCAGAAAGAAATATTCAGACACAGTGAACCTTCCTAAAACGAAGTTTCCAGCCAGGATAGAAGGCAGAAAAAGAGTTGAACATGACAGATTTATTTACGAGGTATGATACAGATTGCTTATGGCAGCAGCGGCGATCAATTTTTGTTTTACGAGGATATTTTAGTTACTGACTGGAAAAGGGTACATTCAAACTCTTGTTATCCACGGAGGAGGAAAAGCATTACTTATTTATTTCATGGTCAGCATATAAAAATATTCTCCGTATTCAATGTGACTGTATTTTTAAACATCATTCACTGGTACTTAACGTCAGCACACTACACTGCCAATATATTATTGTACTAAAAACCAGGAAATCAAAAGAAAGGAAGATTAAGGTGCAAAATCTCGTTGATATCGTGGTTATTAGAGACAGGGAAGTAAAAAGTCATTCTCATTACAGTCTGTACTTTAAGTTGCATTTACAGATTTGAGCTACAGAACATGCAGCTTAAGTGTAAAATTATTGTTAGACTATAATTGTTATCTGTCTTATTATTGTGGTGATACCCCAAATAATGTTACATTATTTCAAAAGAATTTCCAAAAAATCATTGGTTACCGTCCTTATGACCTAGTTAGTACCAGAACTTGATCTACAAGGTAATAACAAAGCCTTTTAAGTGAATAGTGAACTATTTTGATACTAGCTTAGGTTTTAAGAATATTCATAAGCAGTTAAAGTAAAATCTTAAAGGTTTTCTTACAGGAAGAATCCTTTTAACAACTCTACAAACATATACAGTAAGTGGGCAATATTTAATGAAGTATTGTGTAATGAGCTACTTTCCCTTTCAGCCAACCATCACCTAATAATTCTTTGAAATACCAAACAGTTACTGATTGCTTATAGTTATGCAGACCACATGTCTCTAATTTCCTACCTTTGTGTGGCTTTTTCAAAGTCAGTACATTATGAACAAAGATGGCATTTGACAGTTGAAATGTCTTTCAGAATCTGGTTTTGAAATCTCTTGTTTTGTTAGTACATAATATGTTTGAAAATGTTCTGTGTTTCTGGGACTCTTTCACTTCTTTCATGAATATTTCACAATCATACATTAACTAGATAGTGCTGAGAATGAATCCTACTGTGTGACTTCCCATGGCTAAAGTCTAGAGGCAGCCTTGGCAGGATTTCTCTATCACTCATACCTTGGCACTAAATCTCAATTTGTGTAGCCTTTTGTATGTTACTTTCACTTGCAATCAATAATTTGGGAGGGAGGGGAGGGGGGTGAAATGGAAGCAGTTATTTTGTTTCATCAGTGCATATTTGCAATTGTCTTGTAGTTTCATGTCATTATGCCAACAATACAAACTGATTAAATTTAAAACCACCAGTCACTTGAAATTACAGTTAAATTTTACTTACTGCTCTAGCAACATCACATGTTGGGAAACATGTCAAGTGGGGTTGAACCAATTACATGACAACACAAATATTTTGTCATGAAATCTTCATTTTACGATGACAGTTATTTTTACTGAGTAGACAAGGGTACAAGAACCTAACAACCATAGAGCAGGAATAGTATTATTTATTTATTTCATGGTCTGTAGGAAACACAATTAATCAAGTCATTCTCTGTGGATTTCTAACACTATTAACATCTTTGCAAAGATTTTCTTCTGTGCTGTTGATAATAGCACTGTAATCATGTGAGACCACCAAAATTGAAATTACTTGGCAGAGTGCTGTACTAAAGCAAAGTTTTCCTAGTGTGCACACAAAAATTTCAGAATTCATTGCAATGTTCTTTAAAATGTCGTGTTTCTTCGTACCGTCTCATTCCGTGCATAGGACAAACTGCTGACATGTGCTGCTTGGTTAAACTGTATGACGCTTCTCGCCGGGCTGCAGTGGTTATGTTGGCACCAATGGTAATGATGGCAACTCAGATGACCAATGAATGTTTTTTTTGTGACAATGGCAATTAAAACGAACATTATTTTTTTCTGAACGGACAAGGGTACATACAAAAAGCTGTTGACCATAGAGCAGGTACAGTGTTAAATTTGCTGTGAGTGAAATGAGCAGCAATAACATTTACTCTGTAGCTTGTGAAAAATATCAACACAATTCTACACTTCATTGTTCATGTTGACAACATAAGCATTGGAGCCTGGCAAGACGTGTGGTAAAATTTTACTGTGCTGCTTAGTTTCAGTCATACCTCCCAGCAAATCAGTTGTGTATCGAGGATTGTGGTTCGGTGGGGGCTGAGGTCAATCACTGAGCTGATGTGATTTCTTAAAAAAAAAGGGGGGGGTGGCGGCTGCGCCTTTACTCATATTGGGAGGATTGATCAATTTCTTTTTTCTACCCCCCCCCCCCCCTCTCTCTCTCTCTCTCTCTCTCTCTCTCTCTCTCTCTCTCTCTCTCTCTCTCTATCTGCATAGGGGAATTACAGTCTCACATCACAAATATATTTTTACCTCCAATGATGAACTAAAACGATTATTTCTTGGCATCATACATTTTTTTTAAATTTATTTATTTATTTATTTATTTATTTTTTTTTAATCTGAAAATCTAGTATGCCAATATGTTTATGAAGGCTGTTCCGGCTTTGTGCATATCTTGGCTATGTTAAAGCATTCCTGGTTATTTAATATTGTGTGAAAGATTAGTAATGTTACCTTTGCTGTACGGCTGTTTGTTCCATATAAATAAATTTCAATCTTGTTACTTTGAAAAACTCCAATATTCTGGATCACCACAGGGCATCATTCTCATAAAATATAATTTTGTTTAGAAATGCAGATTTTCCTCACTATATTCATGGCAGAGAGAGCACACTAAGGATCCAGAATTCATTTTGCATGATGGCCCTCCATATGCAAATGGAAAACCACATATGGGACATGCCATAAACAAGGTAAGAATATAAATAATGGAAGAGAAAGTATTTATGTAACAGTAAATCAAAGTTTTAAAGATTAATATGAAATGAATTAAATATAAATAAAGTGATGGTATCTATTGCTTTGTTTTACTACAGTGAGTAATTATATGAAATATTTGATTGCAGAATCATAACAAACTTGCATCAAAATTTTATCCAATATATCATATTATTGTTAAAAAAGTAGTATTAAAGAAACAGAAGACAAATTCTTTTGGCTTAAGTACTCTGTTACTCAATGTTTGTCTTTTTGTTTATCTGTCTTTATTGTAATATTGTGCTAAGCTTTTATTATGAGCTGGCCTCAGCACAAATTTTGGCAGTGACTCTGCTAGTACGGCAGTCAATTGATGGGTTAGGTTGGGAGTCAATGATGCAATTATGAAAGCAGGAGAGGGAGGCGAAAGGTGATGGAAGGAAGGTTTATGCAGAACCTAGGCCACAAGGTGAGGATGGCATGAAAGTTGATATGTGGAAGGTAGAGATATAGCATGATAAGTATTGAGCCATGCGAGTAGCTAACCAGAGGGTAGAACAAGAGGTAAGGAGAAATGAAACGAATAATGCTGTGTGTGGGGCAACTTAAAAGCTATAATTAAGAACACACACACACACACACACACACACACACACACACACACACACACACACACACACACTGTAATGAGAGGAAGGAGAAAGAGGAGGTGAGAAAATCATAATGATGAAGTGAGTTGAGGATAGTGGAGGAGGAGAGGCTAGCGTAGTTTTAGGCCAGGAGGATAGGGTGTGTTGGAGGGCAAATTCCCATCTTCAAAATACTGGTGCAACATGCCAGTATCCAAATGGCATATGTGTTGTAACATGTGGAGTCATGTTGGGGGGCATTCTCTGCCACAGAATGTTGTTCTCCAGATGAACATTTCTTATATGACCATTCATGATTTCATCCAATTTACAGGTGGTCATACCAACATAAAAGGCCGTTGGTGGCTGGATGGTTTGATTTTTAAAGGGACTAAATGACTACAGTTATAAGTCCCATAAAAAGTTGTGCAAAGAATACATGTCAGTTGGTAAATGACATGTGTTGATTCGCATGTGACTTTGCCTTGAATGGTGTAGGTTTTTCCTGTTTTGGAGCTGGAGTAGATGGTTGTGGGAGGATGCATGGGACAGATTTTGCAGGAGGTCAGTTACAGGAGTA
Source organism: Locusta migratoria (assembly GCA_026315105.1). NCBI lineage: Eukaryota > Metazoa > Arthropoda > Insecta > Orthoptera > Acrididae > Locusta > Locusta migratoria. The sequence continues at coordinate 121,192,925 of CM048747.1, forward strand.
GGAGCCATTATGTAGGGAGGGTGTTTTGGGATGTTGTGAGGTCTAATGGTGATGTGGAAGTTGGGAGGATGGCAAAAGACTATTCTAGATGGTGTGGAGATGATTGTTTGGAGGGACGATCTCATTTCAGGACATGAGAAAGTCATAGCCATAATGGAGCAATTTGTTGTTAAGGTAGTTCAGGGCGAGATAGTATGAAGGGGCTGCTTCTGAATAGTCTGGAGTTAAATATATTGTTACTGGAATGGGGAAATGGACTTTTTGGGAGATCTGCTTGTGGGCAAGATCTGTAGGGTACTTGTGATGGAGCAAAGCATTAGATAGGTTGATGGTGTCAGAGGTCAGGGGTTTGTCATTGGAGCATGTATGTTTGCTAGGCTATCAAAGTGGAGGCACTGTTTGTGGGTTTAGTATGGACAGATCAAGGTGGAGGTCAACATTTATGAAGGTGATTGGGTTCTGGAGAAGGACCAGCTGAATTTAAGGATAGGGAAGGAGTTGAGGTCTTGAAGGAAGGTCAGAAGATTTTCTTCACCATGAATCCTGATCATGACGATGTCATCTATGAGTCTATACCAACCCAAGTATTTTAAGGAATGCCTTTTTCATGTGGTCCATGAAAAGGTTGGCATAGGAAATGGCCAACCTGCTTCCCATTGCTGTCTCCTGAGTTTTTCTGTAAGTCTGGTCCTCAAAGGTGAAATAATTGTAGGTGAGTATGAAACTGGCAAGTGTGACATGGAAAGAAAATTTGTAGGAGGCATTTGGTGGGGGTTGTGAAATGTAGTAAGCCAGAAAGACAGTGTTATTGAGAGATGATGGTGTATAGAAATGTGGGATCTATGTTGACAAAAACACTTTCATCTAAGAGGGACATGGGGATGAATGTGAGATGTACCAGGAAGTGGTTTGTGTCCTTTATATAGGTGTTGGCCTTCCAGAGCTGAGAAGGAATGGGCTAATGAGAAACAGGTTAGTAGACACAGGTGTCTGGGACTTTACACCCTCTGCCACTTACTCCTCTTGGTCAAGTACTACAGTTGTGGAGCCCTTGTCTGCTGGGGGAATGATACTGCAGTGGTCTGCTTTTAGCTTTTGGATGGCATGAGATTCATCTTGGCTGATGTTAGGAGTTTTGCTCAGGAAGGATTGGGAGGCATTACTGGACTTAAGGAAATCCTGGAATGCCTGCATGGGATGGTTTTGGTGAAGAGCAGGAGAGTCCCTTTAGAAGGGTGATTGGAATTGTTCAAGGCAGGGTTCAACACTGGTTCCGTTTTGAGTGGGACTGAAGGTTAAGACTTTTTTTTATCACTCCACTCAACATTATTCAATACATTTCTCATTACTGTACTTCAGTATGAACCCTCTTTGCTTTGCTACTTGCATGGCTCAGTACTTATCATGAAATATCTCTGACTTTCACTTATGACCCTCCAACCATCCTTATCTCATAGTGTAGGTTGTGATTACCTCTTCCCTTTTATCCACTTTCTACTCTCTGCTACCTGATAAAGGAAGTAACTTCCAAAAGCTTGTGTTACATGTCTATTTTTGTGAGACTATCGGTGGTACTGAGCTGAGGTAAGTACTGGCCAGCCACCCGATCTCAATTCATATTATTGGAGAATTACCATTAGATTAAAAAACTTGATTACATCATAACCACTCTCACTGTGCTTTAGCGATTTACTTGTGTTATAATTTTTAGTATATGCCTGTCTGATTGTACTCTGTGTATTTTTTATGTTGTGCACTTAAAGGAAGAAGCCAGTTGTTAATTTCAGAGGAAATCCTGCTTATTTTTCATGTATTGCATACCATACACTACATTTTGTGTTACCTACATACACAATTGATATAAGGAGAATTGCAAGAAAAAATACCTTAACACACACACATACATCAGCTGTATGTGGAGCGGAAAGTATACAGTCCATAAGTATACAGTTCTGGGCATATACAAGGGTGTGTTAAAAAGTAGTGCCTCCAAATTTTTAGTTGAAAACCAAAGACTTTGTGATAAACTTTATTAAGATATTTAAATATTTTAATGATTTTGATGTCTGTTCTTACTGAAATGTTTTCAGTTAAATAAACTGAACCACACTTATTGCCTTGTTTCACAAAGCTTTATTTTACTTTGCACAACCTAGGTTTTGGGTTACGAGCCCATTTATTAAGCTCACTGACTCAAAAGTACAGGAGTACCGTACATTCATTGGAAAACCTTTTGTAAATATTTATGCTAGTAACAACTTATCCATATTACATATGTTTTAGTGCTGATGACTTGTTGAAATTGTCTTATGACAGCTAACTAATTACTGTACATATCTCAATAATTTACGTCATTCACTTTTTTTTTTTTTTTACCAATGATAAGCTCTTGTTCCAAATACTTTTTTAGAAGTTACCAATGATCTAAAAGAGAGGAATAATTCAATTCTGTTTGCTTGTTCAGTAGAAAATTTGGGGTTGTTTGTGCATGTTTTTTGATTTCCAAAATTTCCAATTGGATCAGTGTTGCACCTTTACATTTTACATATAATACTTCTACATCTATTGCCGATTGTGTTCCTGGTCTAAGAAGTGTCGAGGAAAGGCAGAATCTGTCTTTTAAAATCTCCAACTCCTATAGTGTTCCCTGAGCCTAGTACAGATTAGCTGACCTGTTTGTCTTATATATATTGTGAAACAAAGCAATAAGTGTCGTTCATATGATTTAATTGCATATGTTTCACCGAGAACTGGCTTTGGAGTCAATTAATATGATTAAAAATGCAAGCCAAGCAATGTTAACTATGCCTTAAAGATTATTAGCAACCAAGAAGGTGAAAGACTGTCAACATATTTGGTTTAATAAACTGTGTCTGATCCACAAAATAACTCTGAAATATGTTGCTGTCAAGATGAAGGTGAACTCTTCTGCAGAAAGACATTTGCAAAAGATGGCAGGAAAACTATGGGTAAAACAAGAGCTGTTGAAATGTTATGGGTTGCAAGATAATGTGGGTATGCTCCTAAAATTAGTACACATGCAGCTTTCTCACATATTGTAGTCATGTCAATTAGAAATAGTTTCAGACATCATTTATAACCAATTTTCTTGCCAAAAGAAGAAATTGGATCAGCTGCTGTCAAGTAAGAGCAAAAGGTTAACCTCAAAAGAGCAAGTGTGGTTAGCGGAGAGAATCATAAGTTTATCGGATTTAACCATGTCAGTAAAAAAGATACATTACTATCAATAAGTGATAAATGTGTGCCAAACATGAATCTGGGCTCTCAGGTGTTACACCACCTTAGAGTAGATCTGGACTTAATGCTGCAGAAAGAAATAGTTACAGAAGTAAAGTGTGCAGAAGAAACTAAACAGGTACAACAACAATTAACATATAGAACAGTGAGTCATGGAACACAAAGCACTGCCAAATCAGATAAAGGAGAGGCTATTGTGCTTTTAAACAAAACAAATTACACAAAGAAAGTGTAAATTTTTTTCCAGTTAGTTAACATATTAAAACTTCAAAAAGATCCATCAGTGAGATTCAATGAATGAGTGGAGCAGTTAGTAAAGTAGTGCTCCAATATTTTTATGAAATATGACTGTAAGTGTATTTTACAAATGAACCCAAGGGTTCCACAACTATGAGGTACCCAAGCTCCACAAACTAGGAGTGCCTATCCATCCCAGTAGTACCAGCTGTAATACAGGCAACAGTGCACAATGTTGCCAAGAGCATTAGCACCATCATGAAGAAAAGAATCATCTTCAGAGGACAACAAAGATTAAGCACAGTTTAGATTTAGTGAATAGGTTAACAAATATTCTGACCACAGATGCCAAATTAGTATTCTTTGACACACACAGATTTTTCTCAAGCACTCTGGTGAAAGATAGTATAGATGTGTTGTCAGTAATGGAGGATAGATAACAACTCACTGTAAAGAGGCTTGCTGAACTGCCGACAGTCACTAAAATAGATAATGACATTCACACAGCTTAAATTTCCAGTTATGGCTGTCGTCAGAAAAAGAAACACATAATTCGCGCACTCGGACAACTACACACACACACACACACACACACACACACACACACAACCACCATGTCCAGCAACTCTAGCACCACAAGCAGCTAGACTGAGTGAGGTGGGGAGCAGAGTGTGAAGGATGCTGTGTGAAGGTGGGAATGGAAATTTCCACATTGCATGGTGGATTGTAAAGGCTCTGATAGGTGGGAATTTGAATTGTGGCAATGAATACAGTGAAGGGAAGGGGCAAGAATGAATAAAAGGGGTGTGTGGGGAGGGGGATTTGAAATGATACAAATAATAAGGAAAAAATAAGTAAAGGGTAATTAATTAAGGGGATATTGTAAGTGGCAACACACAGTTGCAAGGAAACTGTGAGATACAGGATAATCAGTGGGGAAGGAAGAGGGGGGGGGGGGGAGATTTTAGGCATAGGGTGCAGGAATGGAAAGTTATCTCAGGTTGAGGCCAGGATGGTAGTGGCACCGTAGAATGGGTTGAAGGGACAACTCACCATTCATTGTTTGTACACAACATTACTCCTGAGGAGCACTTGAGCATAATCAACACTGTAGAAAGTTTTCTCAACCAAAATTATTTCTGCTTTCGAGGGAACTGATACTAGCAGGCAGATGGCTTGGCAGTGGTCTCTCCATTGTCCCCCTTGCTGGCTGAGATGTTCGTAGACAAGTGGGAGACAGAGTTTCTTATGAGAGAACCACTGCTTAAACATGTGGTGTACCATATGGGTATGCTGATGATACACTTTGCATTTGGAAAGGTTCCAATAGACAACTCCAGAATTTCATTGAAAATATGAACCAGTGGCATTCAAACATTATGGTTAGCATGGAATTTGGAGGTTCCACCATTAATCTCCTAGACATCAACATATAGATAGAAAATAGTAGCCATAGATTTAAAATCTACTTGAAAGACTCATTTGCTGATACATTCAACCCAGCTTTCTGTCTACACTCAACAACAAACATGCAGCATTTCAACACACTACACTGACTCGCGTCCATTCCCATGACCCAAGATGACTACTGGTGTCACTAAGAACTCAGTAGGTAAAAACTATAGCAGCAGGTCTAAACAGTATTATTATTTTTATTTATTTTTTCATTAACAAAAGAGTTTGACTGTGTACAGAATACAATATTTCTGCATAAGTAGGAACATTGGACGGTGATGTTAAAGTTCAAATCTGAAAGGTAGAAAACAGGCCGTGCTGTAGATTGAGCAGACAGGAAAGAATTTAGAGTTTGACTAGGGTCGTATGAAGTGAAGTGACGGGGTGGGGGTGCCACAGAGTTCTGTTATGGGTCTCCATTTCCATAAACACATATACCACACAAGTTGCCATATGCTGAGTGTTGGAAGGTGCCTTGTACACTACTTAGTTATTTCCTTTCCTATTCCACCCAAGAATTGAACAAGAGAGAAGCAACTGGACCACACAAGTTGCCATATGCTGAGTGTTGGGAGGTGCCTTGTACACTACTTAGTTATTTCCTTTCATATTCCACCCAAGAATTGAACAAGAGAGAAACAACTGTATTTTCTCATGGACTTTATTTGGAATGTTCAATGGTGGTAGTAGAATTGATCTACATTCAGTTCAAATTCTTGTTCCTAAATGTTCTCAACAGTGTTTTGTGAATATTTCTATCATTTGAATACATGAAGTATATCTGTAATTATTGAGTGTTGGATCAAACCTACTTGTAACAAAACTAACAGCCTATCCCTGAAATACTTCGATGTGTTCTTTTTATTTAATGCAGGAATCACAAATATTCAAGCAGTGTTCAAGAATGACTTGCACTAGTATTCTATATGCAATCTTCTTTTACAGTTGAACCACATTTTCCGAAAATTTCCCAATAAAATGAAGTCGACCATTAGCCTCCTGTACAACACATTCTTATGTGTTCATTCCATTTTGTGTTTCTTCGCCATGTAACTGCTTACTAACCTTTACTGTATGCTTTAGTGTAACTTCCATACCCTGGTGCAATGACCAGTTGTTATATAACATGTACACAGTCTGTCACAGAAAAATTTACTCACTATCCAGAATAGAGGGGTTGAAGATGGTGTACTGTAGTGCTCAAACTGGTAGTGTCTAATAAATGGAAATGAAATTACAGCTAATGGTCTTTTTGAACTTTATTATACACTGGAATGAGTAAAATGCAGCAATGTACTTAGGAAGTCATTTGTGTTAGTTCAAAAGTTCCAGTGGGAGGAAACTGAAAATGATTCTTGAATTTATGAGCATTAGTATCAATGAAGATTGCTGGACAAGATGGGGTTTGCCAATAATGAAGTTTTTTTTCTCTCTATAAAAAGTGGTAATTCATTGAGATGAAAAATTGTATGGACTTCAGCTCCCCTGTTCCTTTTTTTTTTTTTTTTTATCTTGCCTCCTGAAGTTATTTTGATTTTGTTCACATTTTGCATGTTGAAAGACTAGTTTGATTTGAGTCAGCTTTTATCCATAGACAGAAATAGACCTAGTGATAGTTATAGTATTTAATTTAATAAACATAATTCATTGTATTAATTCCCTATTTTGTATGTACAGATTATGAAGGACATTATATTGCGTCACAAGGTTCTTCAAGGTCAAAGAGTGCATTTTATTCCTGGATGGGACTGCCATGGTTTACCCATTGAACTGAAAGCAGTATCTTCGTCACATGGAAAAGAGACAAAGCTTACACCAGTAGAAATACGATCTAAAGGTAATTTAAATGCATGCTAAATCACTACATTGTTGCTTCAAAATGATCCTTTGTGATAAATTTTTGTAATGGAGATCCCTGGATTGAACAGTGCATAAAATAATGGTAACTGCTTCATTAGAGTGGATTTGTCTTGCTGTGTTCCATACATTAATCAGCTTTGTGATGAATTGATTAACTATATTATTGCACTTTTGAAATGCTTGTGCCCACAGTACTTGCATTAGATAACAAGTCATGTAGGCATTTTTCAGTAATATTCCAGAGTAATCAGTGTAGTTAAATGTGTATTTTATTTTAGCTCATTTTTACAAGTATTTATTACACAGAAGACTACTTTTCATATTCAGTTATAGTATTTAGTTTTCAGATCAAGAACCAATAAGACAGGTCAGTTTGTTTGGAGTATCTGAGAGGGAGATGGGGGAAATAAATGTGAGACTGTAATTGCTTTTAAACATTGTTACTTTTCCTGTAAGTTTGTTTCCTGTAACACCTTTTTGAGCCATTTTTTCTAATTTTATTGTTACAATAGCAATGTTAAGGAAATCATTTGATAACTCTTTGGGTAATGACTTTGAAAATTACACCCATACTATGAATTTGATATGCAAGTTTGACCCACAGTTGTTGATTTATAACTTGCTAGAAGTTGAATCGATGCAAACATGTTGTTATATATCTACAGTTTTTTAAAAAACAATTTTTCCAGTCTTGAGCTTTATTCAGGTCTAAAAATTACTCTGCTGATAACTCAAAAGACAACACCTAGAAGGAAGCATCTAAATCAGGTGAAATTTGTAGCAGTAAGAGTTACAACTCCTCAGGGGCTCAGCATTAATTTGCCGAGGCGGGCTTGGCGAACCCGGGATCCTGAGCTGTGTGCTGTGTCACGCCAACAGTCCGCTACACCGTAAGCTCTGTGCATGCTTTAACGACCATCGTTCGGCATGTACGTTTCAGAGCCCGGGGATTTTGGCTTAATCCCCCGGATCACAAGGACAGTACAAACCTCTATAAAAAAAGTCAATCTCAAGGTGTGCTATGTGCCGAGGAGATGCATGGCTGTTGAGGTTGAACAGTCATTAGTGAGCAACCTCTGAGGAACCTGCCGCACCTCAGTTGTATAACGATTACACAGGCAAGTGGGATTCTGCCTGGGTGGGTGTATAGTTTCCTAGCTGCTCGTGGGACCACGATGAAATGAGCCAAAGATAGCGTTGCCGGATCCAAAACCGCCGTCTCTAAGTGTGGACAAACCGAATTTAATGCTGTGACATATGACCCCCAATGTTTCCTTTCATGGCCACACCATGGGAAGAATGCAGGGCCCGTCAACAAGGTGAGACTTATGGCCCCCGATATGTGGTGTGTACTAGAACAGACAGTGAATCGTTTACAAACATGAAGCCTCTGTTTTTTGTGGAAAACCAGGATAAGTTTGGGGAAGTGGATAGCATGTCCAAGATGAGATCTGGTGCTGTACTGATAACGACCTTGTCCCCAGCCCACTCATGGGCACTGCTTGTCTGTGACAAGCTGGGTGATGTTCCCGTTAGCATCACTCCCCATAATAGCTTGAACATGGTCCAGGGAATTATATTTCACAAGGACCTTTTATTGCTGTCTGACAAAGAGTTACGGAAGAACCTAGAGAGGCGAGGAGTACAGTTCATTCTGCGCGATTATAGGGGTTCGAAGGACAATAGCGTAGCCACCGGTGAGTTCATCTTGGCTTTCAAAGGCGATGCATTGCCGGAGAAAGTCAAGGTAATGATCTACCGGTATGACGTAAAGCCCTATGTTCCTCACCCTATGCGCTGCTTCAAATGCTGGAGGTTTGGGCACATGTCCTCCCGACGTGATGCCAACCCTACATGTCAGGAGTGCAGATGTGTGTCACACCCAGGTGTCCCTTGTGTCCCTCCTCCAGTATGTGTTAACTGCAAGCAGCACCACTCTCCTTGCTCACCAGACTGCATGGTTCTTCATAAGGAACGGAAAATCATGGAATATAAGACCCTGGACCAGTTGTTATACTCAGAGGCAAAGAAAAAGTACGCTAAACCCCATCCTGCAAACACGAAACAATCATATGCCACAGCTGCATCACCATCGCCTCTGCCATCTCTGCTACCACCTTCTACTGTGTCATCTTCCATAGTGGGCCCTTTGGCCCAACCGGTCCATCTGCCCCCATGGTGTTTGGAGGTACATCAACTTCCGTTGTCCCCAAGGTCCCTACTTTGGGAGCAACACGACCTCCACCTGTGGGGGCCTTCAGTCCCCCTCCTCGAGCCAGAGACTCAACAGCCATCTCTGGCTTCTCTTGAGAGGAAGGGCTTCTCAGAAACCTGTTGTCCGCACTTCAGGGGGGTTTCCACCAAGGCCGCTCCACTGTTGATAACTTAGTGGCTCTGGAGTCTGCCATTTGTACGGCATTTAGCAGGCATGAGCATCTTGTTGCTGTTTTTTTCGACCTCAGGAAGGCATATGACTCCACTTGGCACTACCATATTCTGGCTACACTGCACGGTTTGGGCTTGAGGGGTCCACTCCCTCTTTTTTATTCAAAACTTTCTTTCCTTCCACTCTTTTCGAGTACGGGTTGGTTCTTCCCTCAGCTTCCCCCATGTCCAGGAGAATGGTGTCCTGCGGGGATCTGTCCTTAGTGTCTCCCTCTTCTTAATTGCCATCAATGGTCTTCCTGAGGCAGTGGGGTCATCGGTTTCTTCCTCCTTGTTCGCTTATGACTTCTGCTTATACTTCAGCTCAGCTAGCATTGGGGTAGCTGAAAAGCGTCTGCAGGCAGCCTCGACCCGTGGGTTCCAATTTTCTCCATCAAAAACCCGGGTTATGCACTTCTGCCGCTGTCGAGCTTTGCATTTGGACCCATAGCTTTATTTGTATGATGAACTTCTATGTGTCGAAGAGACTCACCAATTTCTCAGTATGCTCTTCGACAGCCGGCTCATTTGGGTGCCTCATCTTCGTCAGCTCAAGCAGAAGTGCTGGCAGTACCTCAATATTCTATGCTGCCTCGGCCACACTAGTTTGGGAGCCACCCGTACAAGTTTTTTGCAGCTCTATAGGGTGCTGATTCAATCACGCCTAGATTACGGGAGCTTTGTGTATGATTCGGCAGCCCCATCTGCATTGTGGGTCTTGGACCCAGTACTCCACAGTGGCGTCCGTTTAGCGACAGGGGTTTTTCGGACGAGTCCAGTGGCAAGCCTCCTTGCTGAAGTTGAAGTCCTTCCCCTGCGATTTTGCCAGTAGCAGCTATTATCCTCATATGTTGCCCATGTTCGTGCACTACCTCAGCACTCAAATCACAAGTTTCTTTTCCCAGCTGCTGCACTCCCATCTTCACGACGACGGCCAAGGTCAGGTCTTCCGATTGCGGTTCATGTTCATTCCCTCCTGTCATCCCTTGAGTCCCTTCCCATCCCTGCTACTTTTCACTGCCATTACTGTACGGCTCCTTGGTCTCTCCCATGTCTAAAGCTTCAGCCGGACTTGTTTCATGACTCGAAAGCCTCTGTAGCACCACTGAATCTCTGTTGCCAGTTTCAGGCAGTTTTGGAGTCGTTCTGTGGCGCGGAAGTTGTGTACAAGGATGGTTCCCTAGTCGATGGCTGTGCTGGATATGCTTAAGCCCATGGTGAGCATATCGAACAGCATTCACTGCCCTGCGGGAGTGGTGTGTTCACTGCGGAATTGATTGCCATCTTCCGGGCACTTGAACATTTTAAAGTGTGCCCTGGGGAGTCTCTAGTTATCTGTTCTGACTCCCTGAGTGGCTTGCAAGCTCTCGCCAAGTGTTTCCCAAAACACCCTTTCGTGCGATCAATTCAGGAGTCTGTTTCCAGGCTAGTTCAGTCTTGTTGCTCTGTGGTCTTTGTTTGGACCCCGAACCACATCGGCATTCCTGGAAACGAACATGTGGATCAGCTGGCTAAGCAGGCCATTACCTCCAGTCTGTTGGATATTGGTCTTCCAGAGAGAGATCTCCGACTGGAGTTCCATCGGAAGATACTTTGGTCTTTGGAATTCCAAGTGGGCTAACTCGGCTCAACCAAACAAGCTCCGTGCAGTGAAGCTATCTACAGCCACATGGAAGTCCTCACTGTGGTCATCTCATAGGGAATTCGTTGTTCTCTGCCACCTGCGAATTGGCCACCCGTGACTGATACATAGCCACCCTCTTTGGCAGGTGGATGCTCCATGGTGTGGCTGTGGTGCCTTCTTGACAGTGGTCCACATTCTGGTGGACTGTCCACTTTTAGTTGCCTTGCAACAATCTTTTAATCTCCCAGATGTGCTTTCTTTTATGCTAGGAGATGATGATGCTATGGTTGATTGTGTTTTAGATTTTATTTGTGCAGCTAGTTTTTATCATGTGATTTAATAAAATGGGTACCTAAGCCTGATCTTTCAGGCACCCGCTGTTCAAATGATTTTAATCTGTTGTCACTATTGTTCTGTCAGCCCTGTCCTTGACTGGCAGTTCTAGTATGTGCAGAATAATTGGCTCATCCCTTATTATCCTTGTGATCAGCCAGCCACACCCTTCTGCTGTGCTGTTGTCTGTTTGGTCCACTACTTAAGTGGTTGTCATCTAAATGTTGTCGTCTTAGCACTCATTGTTACTTTGACCATCTCGTGCACTAGATGTGGAGTACTTTTTACCCACTCATTAAATGATGTGCTCTCTTAGCTGGGAACAGGGGTCTGATAACCCAGCCATTTAGCCCCCTTTAAAAACCACCACCAACAACAAATAAGTGTTTCAAGATTACCAATTTATTGCAGGTCCACATCACAGGTGCAAGAATCATATAAAGGGAGAGTGGCAACAAGACATAAACAGCTTCTGCGTACTTTGTAGGAGACAGCCAGCATCTTTTCAGCATTTTTCAGAGTGCCATCAAATAAGAATACGTAGTTGTCTATAGGGATTGTATGGTATTATTCAGAGAAATTGGTGATTATGTCAAACATTATGAAGGAACTGTGATGCAGATCTGTCATTACTAGATGCAGGAGAGACCGACTGGCCAACAAGACTGATAGCTCCCACCTTGTGCACATGCAGTGATGGATAAGTCTGCCACGTTACTGTCTCACAACAAAATCGAACTGTTGCACAAGTATTATCTGCATGTACCATTTGTTGTCACTTATGGCAAAGTGGACTGTTTACAATGCGTCCAACGATGTGTTACCACTGAGTCAACAGCACAGACATGGACAACTAAGAAGTGATGGAAGAATCCATACATAAGACAACCAAATAGAACCACATAATTTTTCCTAAAAATCATGAATCTGCCTACTCTATCACATTTGTTGGATTAGTGAGAGGCTGTTGAACTATCGGCTTATGCATTGCCATAATAGTTGTACACTTGGTAGTATGGTTTGAAGTGGTATTGGATTCTACTCCTGGGTCCTGCTAGTACACATGGACAGTACACTAACCAGTCAGTGTTAGATCTCTGAAATGTTGGAGCCTATTGTCCTCTGATAACTTCAGAGCTTGCCGATGACCACATGTGGCATACTATGTTCAAGACTTCTTTGTCACCTATCAGATTGCATTGCTGCCATGACCTCCCTGTTATCTTGACCTCTTGCCTATTGAAAATGTCTGAATTATGATGGTTGGGATACTGGCTTGGGATACTGCAGCTTCACCATATCAGCTATGGTAATATGTAGTAGTAGCAAGGACTACTATACCTGAAGAACATGTCCAGAGCTTCTTTGATTCATTGCCAAGGTGAGTAGAAGCACTATAGCCACCACTCAATACCAGTTTCATCATCTTACTCACTTCTCTTGGGGCAATTTTTAGTTGTGACCTGTGTACAATGTGGTATTTCCAAAATAAATATGGCTGTGATTTCTCCAGCTCTTTGTGGTGTTGCATTTTAAATAGTCAGCAGTCTATTTCAGAAGTGTGCACACCTCAATCTATAAGATTATGTACAATATTATTTGATAACAGCAGTGATTGTGGTTTGGTCTTTCCTCACTCCAGTCTGTGATCTTGCAAATGTTTCATTTCTTGAATAGATAATCAGTTGAGCTTCAAATATTTTACTTAAAGTGAAAATTGGTACGCTTGTCTGTAATTTGAATCTGGCTTAGTCACACTTACTCTTGAAATTTTTAAGGCACTTCGTGTATGTTTTCTCGAATACAACAATGAATTAGATTGGATTTAACAATATAGTAATAGGACAGTCTACAGCTCACCGCAAAGTGATGACGAGCTGTGACAGGCACATAAGAAAGACACACACATACAACCTTTCAACTATCGGTCATGGCCTTTTTCAGAAATAGGAACATTTACGCAATCATACAGGCAAACAACACAGTGACACAACTGTCATCTCTGGCTGCTGCACTTTGAATGTGTCTGTCACAGCTCTTTGTCACGTCTTTGCGGTGAGTTGTAAACTGTCTTATTACTATATTGTTAATTCCAACCTGGACTTTCTGTTATTAAATGAATTAGATGGGTTATGCTTAGTGATTCTATTTACACATTTCTTTGTCCATAATATTTGAGATACCAGTTCATTCAGCTGATGTATGTTCTTTAGTTTTTGTATTATCTCAATTGTCTGCTGTTTATTCACCTCCACATATCTTAGCTCTGCACAGTGTTTGATATTAATGGTTCTTAATGTGAATATTCACAACAATCCAATTGTCAAATTGTTTTGAGGACATAATCATCTAGGGACATTGAGTTTTAATGCTGTCTACCACAAATAATGCTTGGGGGGAGGGGGGGGGGGAGGCAAAGATCTGTAAAGGGTAGAAACAATGGCAGAATCTGTTAAAGAATACAGCATTTTGGTAGAGCCCGTTTTTGTCGATGGTGCAAATGGAGCAGTCTTCTGCCTGTCGAATCTCTGGAACAGTTCTGAAGTGGTTCCTTCATCTTCAGAAGCAAATCAGAGTCACAAGGACTGATTATGAATTAACAACATATATGCAGATAAGTCTTACCATATATTTCCGCAGATGAGATGACCTTCAGATAAGACGAGGTACAAATTTTGATCAAGATTTTATAATTGAAGCATGTATCTGGCCTATAAGACGACCCCCAAGTTACCGTATTTACCCGAATGCATGCTGCACTTTTTTCCGGTTTTTGGGATCTGAAAGTATGCCTTCAACATAGATTCAGAGACAGAGCTTCAGGAAGTTCCAAAAAATGCTGTTAGAAGCTGCCAAAAGTAGTTTTCATTATTGGTACACCTGGATTTCACCCTTTGTTACAGTGTTTGCGGTCTGCTTTTGAACTTTTGTGCATGTAGTTCTACATTGTATCCGATCTTGAAGAAGCCTGTTGTTTTCTACACCGCGAAGCTGGAAAAAAAAAAAAAGAAAAAAAAAATGATTTTCTTTCACTGAGACGACATGTAATTGCGCCGATGAACACAAAATTTCTCAGAACAGAAGATACAGGATTTCGAAGGAAGCCACAATTGTTGCGTATAGCTCTGAAATATTTGAACCCTTTCACTACTCCATAAGTACATTTATTCTAATTGTTTCAGTGCGACTCTGGATATATTAAGAAATTATTTTTGACAAGCGACATTGTAAAATCAAGCTGCATTGTAAATCATTATTTCTATTCCTGCTTTATGGCATATGGGTTACAGTATGTACCCTTGTCCATTCAGTAAATTAATAAAGCTCGTAAAGCAAATATTTAAAAAAAAATTACATAAAACTTTGTTTTCCTAAATCTTTCCTCCACGGTGTAAATTCATCAGGTTAATATCGCAGATGTGCTGCACAGCGCGGCTTCGACCTCTAAACGATATATATCGAATCGACAAGTTTCGAAACGATACGTATGGAATAAGCTAATGTTTCTGAATTGGAAATTAGCAATAAATAAATTTCTTGTTTGTCCTATATCTAACATAACTTACACTTTCAAAAAAGTTATCTGTACCGTAGCCTAAAGACAGTTAGGTATAGGATAAAGAAGAAGTTTTTTTTTCCAGTACTGATGGCGCGTAGCGGCAGCAGTAGCGGCCGAATCTATGGCTGAAAGACACTAAATCAATTTACAGTTGTACGTTCGATATATATCATTTCAGGCTGAGCTTCTTCGAGTGTAAGCTTTCTTGTAATTACCCAGAAAGCTGTACTGTTAGATTCCTGCCTAACTATATCCTTTAAAATCACGACATATTCATAAAAATCATAACATTCACCTGTTCGATACATATCGTTTTGATACTTAACCGCTTCGATATATATCATTTGGAGGTCGAAGCTGCACTATGCAACACATCTGCGAAATTACCAATTTCAGACTAAATTTCAATCTTTTTTGTGCCATTGGATGAGACGACCTCAGTTTTTGGGGCCCTTTTTTAATGGTTCAGCCATTGTCTTATCTGTGGAAATATATGGTAATCACAGAGAATGTGAATGACCTGCAAAATCTTCTGACTGTAGTGGGAGAACGCAGGAGGAATATGGGTCTCAAAAACACCAAAAAGACAAAATTTATGATTGTCACTCATAATTCAGAGGAATATGAAAATGCAGAAATAAGGTATAATAATGAATCCATAGACGATGTCAATAGGTTCAACTACTTAGGGATGTGTTTCTGCAGAAATCGGTGAACTGACATGGAAATTAAATGCAGAATGGAGAAGGCTGGCAGTGCATTCATGAAATTTAACAAATTGTTTACAGGCACTGACTTCGATCTTGATCTTAGAATTTATGAAGAGTTATGTGTGGTCAGTAGTTTTATATGATGTGGAAAGTTGGACATTGAAAGTGAACATCGTAAATAAGTGGGAAGCATTTGAGATGTGGTTATATCAAAGCTTACTTAAAATTCCATGGACAGCAAAGGAAACAAATGAAGAGATCTTGAGAATAGTAAAAATAGAGCATGAGCTGCTAACCACAACAAAATGCAAGAAAGCAGATTACTTTGGTCATGTGATACGAAATGAAAGGTGTCATCTTCTTAAACTGGTAATCGAGGGGAAGATTGAAAGCAAATGAGTAATTGGCAGGAGGATGTCATGGCTCCGCAACATCAGGCAGTGACAGTAATAAGAAATGCTGGGTACTCGACCCATGCTGGAAGAGAGAGAGAGAGAGAGAGAGAGAGAGAACTGGGCAAATGTGATTGCAAACATCCATTAGTGGATTTACAGCTGAAAAAGTCTAAATTAATCAATAAAATGCTACTGAGTCAATTACGGGGCATACCAGTTCAGACCCCGTGCAGCACACATAAATGAGACCTGCTGGGATTGACAGTGAACACCCTATGACATCCATGTGGGGTTACAAGAACTGCCCCATGAAATCACTGACGTCAGATATCTGTACATTAATTTTGGCCTTCCTGTAGTCCTTAAAAAGTTGCCTCATGCTCCCCCATCAAAAACACTTGCACAGCCTATACTCCTTACTGATTTCTTGTACAACCTCTACATCTGCATATTTTCTCTGCAAATTACATTTAAGTGACCCCTCTCCCTGAGGCACCATGCCTACCTTCACCATGGTCCTACTCTGGCTTGTGGGGTATTATATAGATGTAAATCCTTTTTCATTCATGTACGCAGTCAGAAATTTGTAATACTTCACTCTAAAAATGTTAGAAAGAACTTCAGTTCTCAGAAGTTACCTTTTGTGTTTCACCACACTCAATTCAAGGAGACCAATAAAATTTCTGTATTCACTGTAATTATTTGTGTGTCAGTAACAGCAGTGTCTGAGCTTGTATTTGTTATTTCAGCACGGAGGTTTGCTGAGGCTGCTATTGGAAATCAGAAGACAACTTTTAAATCATGGGGTGTAATGGGTGATTGGGACCATTCTTATCACACATTTGACAAGAAATATGTAAAGAACCAGATTAATAAATTTTATGATATGTATGAGAAGGTATGCTATTTCACAGACTATAATTTATTATGTTGAACTTTTCAAGTTTGGATTTTGCAACTTGAGAAATTTTGGAAAAGACTTCATAGTCACTTATGATTGTAAAATTATTATCTGAACAACCCACTATTGCCCATATGGCTATTATCAAGTGGAAATAGTTTTGCTTTACGATATTTCAAACTTTATTTATAAATTTGTAGCATAAGGTTGTTGCATAGTAATGTGCTCTCATCATTTTCTGATAAACTATGGTAATATTAAATGTTATCACATATTACACCACCATCTGCAACCATTATTTTGTCAAAATGACAGAGATAGTTGTGACCATTGTTGGTTTGAAAGACCATAAATACCACCGTGAAGCCTGCACAAAGGTGGAAGGAGGTTTGGCCTGTAGTAGAAGAAATGGAAATTTTCTAGTATCGAAATATGTTCTTAACATTCCTCATTCATGATTATGTCTTAGAGTCAAATGAATGACTATATGAGACTTCAGCTTGTGTGAAGCAGAGTAATGTAGATAGTAAACAGTTTTCATAAAATTGTTTGATCAATGTTTCCCTAAAGATTTTATATACCCAAAGGACAGGTTTAAGCTAATTAGCTTCCTTTGTCTACTTCAAGATGTGCCTGGACTATTTCAGAGCCAAATAGAATAGACTCAGGATTATTATCTTTTGGTTTTTAAAATAGCAGCAACAAGTTGCACTTAAGTTATTTTTATTGACCAATTCCCCTTCTTCAGACATATATTGGTACTCGTTTGTGTACAGTCTTGACATAGTTGACAACACTGAACATCAACTGGCCTGGTGTTCAGTGTCCTTCAACCATGTTCAGACTGAACTTATGAGTGCCAAATATATGTCTGAAGAAGAACACAAAGTGTCTGTAACTGATCAATAAAACCATTTAAAGCCAACATGTTGTTGCTGTTTTAAAAAACAAAATGAATGACAGTTGCTGTGATGGACAAAATATTAGTTATTATCTTTATTTTAAACTTGTATAAAGTAAATAAGCAGTGTGTTGTTATGCCCTCTTCAATTGACATTGAGGTAAACACTTCCAACCAAATAAAAAGGGAAGACAATTTCTGTGAGTCAATAATTAACTAGGCTTTCTTCATCAATCAGCTTAAAAGGTGGCTTTCAATGTAGTTAGCTGCTGGAAGTAAATTTTCATTTGGTATATGTGACATCAATGAAGAAGACAGTTTGGTAAGTATGCACATTAAATGTTTTGCATCCTAACTTAATTAATATCAACTGTAGATTGAAATAGAGTCACCACAGCGTCTCTAATGACGTGAATTGTTGTGAGAATTGCCCATAATTTAATTGTTGACTTCAGTTCTTCAGAAATGAAGTGGCATTATGCATTTAATCCACACTGTGAACATTTCTAAGACAAAAATGTTCATTCAAGGTGTCATACAGATGTCTTTTTTTCTCCAAAGCCAGGAAAAAGCAGTCATTGCTTAAAATCGGTTCTGGATGTAAAATGCAGAGCTCAAATCAAGTTTGCCTTGGAACATACTAAGTAGAGAGAACTCAAAACTATAAATCATAGAAGCCAGAACTGGAGTTCACTAGTCATTTTTAATAATAATAATAATAATAATAATAATAATAATAATAATAATATAGAGGGATACAATCCTGTTTGGAAAAATATTTTTAAAAAAATGTAAAGAAAGTTGGACTTACCAGGCGAGAAGGCATCGGTTTGTTGTAACACAAATAAAAATAGAAACATACACACACACAAAACTGAGCTTTGCAACCTAAGGTTGCTTCATCCAAAAGAGCAGGGAAGGAGAGGGAAAAGTAAAGGATGAGGGTTTTAAGGGAGTGGGTAAGGAGTCATTCCACTCCTGGGGGAGGAAAGACTTACTTTGGGAGAAAACGGATAGGTAAACACACACACACATCCACACACATATACACGCACACACACCAGGGCAGACTTATGCAAAATGCAAGATGAAGCTACCTTAGGTTGTGAAAGATCAGTGTATGTGTATGTTTTTATTTTTATATATGTTATAACGAATCGGTGCCTTCTCGCCTGGTAAGTCTAACTTTCTTTACGTTTTTTTAAAATAATAATAGTAATAGTAATATAATATCAAATAGAAATATGTAAGGAATGCACCATGAAGGTTGGCTTGCAAATTTCTTTCGAGATAGCATAATTTTTGTGTACACTCTTAAACATAGAAAATTTCACCACAAAATATGGATGGATAAACAAAGTTCAACATTTTAAATACCCAGGGTAAATTTTGAAACCCACTGAACTAGGGGGGGGGGGGGGGAATTCAAAACCCTAGAGCACAGAAACTAAAGAGAGCCTACAGTCGAACACACCATCTTTACAACAAAAAGTGCATGTCGATACATGCAAAAATCAGGCATTATGGCATTGTCATTAAACCCAAGGTGCTATATGCAGCAGAAACCTTGTCACTCCATATCAAGATGCTGTTACAAAATTTACAAAAAGAAGAATGACAGATCATTAGGAAAATTCTTGAACCATGAAAAACGTTAACTGGATAGTGATGGCAAACAAACAAAACTACAGAGAAATTTTCAAATATTGCTGCTGACATTAGAAAAAGGTGCCTAAAATTCTATGAAAACATACACAGAGTTCCTGAGTATAGACTCACAAGCCAGATACTCACAGCCATTGAAAACACTAAAGGTGTGACATGGGTCGAACAAGTACAAAGAGACCTTACTGATGCTCAACTCAACTCTCCATTCATGACTCTGCAGACTATAGACAATTGGGAAGTCCAGCCAGAGACAAGAAAAAAGGGAGGGGGAGAGAGAGAGAGAGAGAGAGAGAGAGAGAGAGAGAGAGAGAGGAGAAGAAGAAGAAGAAGAAGAAGAAGAAGAAGAAGAATAGACAGAAAGTGGATGGATGAAAGAAAGAAAGCCATGAGCGAGAATATGAAGGTCTCATTGGAAAATCACCTGTACAGGCTTCACATGATGCACATAACATCAACACCTCTGTCCACATTAAACCTACTAATTACTAATAGTACCTGCACTTTGACAGCTGCCATCCATTCCTCATAAAAAAAAAATCCCTCTCATATAACCTCGCCAACCGTGAACAGCGAATGTGCAGTGATGAGAAGTCCCTTAGCCAATGCACTGAAGGCCTCACAGACATTACCCTCCTGACTTAGTCCACAAACAGATTTCCTGTGCCATCCCCACATACCACCAATCCTTCTTCCATCCCCAGTAACCAGTCAAAAAGGAGTGTCCTTGTCACTGAATATCACCCCAGACTGGAACATATCCTAGTGGAAGACCCCAATGGAAAACCTGCCCAATCCACCCACCCAGCACTTCCTATTCCAATCCTATCACAGGCTTATCCTATCTCATCTGAGATCGTGCCACCTGCGAAAGCAGTCATGTGATTTATCAACTCTGCTGCAGTCATTGCACAGCATATTGGTATGATGGCAAATCAGCTGTACATCAGGATGGTACGTTACTGAACACTGCACTCTGGCTGCTTTCCTACCCAACCCATCTGGATTCTCCCCTCCATCAGCAGCTCAACTGAAATGCTCAGACGGGAGTGGTTCCTTCAACACATTCTACTGTCCTACAAACATTCCTAGCCTCAACCTAAGATAACTTGCCATCCCTACACCCTGTGCTTACTATTATTCACTCCCCCCCCCACCACCCTTCCTCCCCACTCATCTTTCTGTATCTCTCCAATTCATGTATTCCTTGCCGCTGCTTACAATATCCCCAAATTTTTACTTTTTTATTCTTTTTTATTTTTATTTTTTTTTCTTATCTGTATCTTTTCTGTATCTCTCCAATTCATGTATTCCTTGTCGCTGCTTACAATATCCCCAAATTTTTACTTTTTTATTTTTTTTTCTTACAATTTGTATCGTTTTTATCATTTCAGTTTCCCCTCACTCCCCACCCACAATCCTCTACGCCTCCCTCTTATTCCCTCCCACCCCTTCCCTTCACTGTATTTAATGCCAAATTACAGACTCCCACCTATCGGAGCCTGCGGAACTTTCCATCCCCACCTTTACCCAGCATCCTCCCCCCTCCATTCCCCACCTCACTCACTGTGAAGATGCTTGTGGCGCTGGAGCTGATGGTGTGTGTGTGTGTGTGTGTGTGTGTGTGTGTGTGTGTGTGTGTGTGTACAGTTGTTAGAGTGATTTTGTGAATGTATGTGTTTCTTTTTCTGATGAATGCCATGGCCAAAATTTTAAGTTGTCTGAATGTGGTTCTCTATTTTTCATGTCTGTTAGCATATCTGCAAGCTTCTTTACCATGAGTTGTTATCTATCCTCCATTATTGATGTAATATTAAATTGCTTTCACGTAACTAAATGTGGGCAAATTTCCATTCTGATAATATACCATCTTGAAAGATCATTTCAAAATTTATTATTGTAGTTGGAATTCACCTCTTCTTTATTTTCCAGTTTCATTATTCTGAATTAACAAAATAAATAGGTAAATTGTCGCCACCTCATCATTGTTTGAAATTATCACTGGTTGCTTTGCTATTTTATTCTAATTCTACTCTTAAAAATTATTCAGAATTATTCTTCAATCAATATCAGCACTTAAATTTGGATTTAAAGTTAAAAATTTCTTTCTTTCCTAAAATTGTCTTACTTAACATAAGGTTTCAAACCCAAGAAACCAATACCCAACCACAAAAGGACAAGCAACGAGATACTTTTCCTTAGTAATAAATTCTGACTTGATTTACATGAGAGTGATGTTTTCAATGCACTGGAAGAGGAAATAGATGATTCTGATTCAGAAGGAAAAGTTGAGTAACTGTAAGAATCATATTTACAAGTTTTTTTGGGGAATAAGAACAAGATTTACTAAAAAATTTTGTGTATTTGCTAATTTTATTATTTATTTATTTATTATTTTTTATTGTTATTATTTTTTTCTTTTTGAATAGATAAATGAGGTTTTATTGTTTCAAATGAGACAGCCAACTCAATTAATGCATTCATAGTTAGAAAGGTGTAATTTTCAAAAAACTTGTTAAAAACAGCAGTCCAGCTGCCCCATCCAAGGTCATATCCACCAGACTTGAATGTGTTAATGCTCCTTCTGAAAGTCTCAGAAACCTCATGTTCCTTCAGTTTATTCAAATTCCTTCTTCTTACTTTTCTATCATTTTGAAGTTTCTTCAGTTCTAACCTACAATCAATAACCAATAAGTTATAGTCAAAGTCTATATCTGCTCCATTATATGTGTTAACAGTTTAAAACCTCTTACTGGAATCCATGTCTCACCATTATGATATCAACTTGTAACCTTCTGTTGTCGCCTTCTCTCCTCCAGATATAACATTAAAGAATTTTTTTCTTTAACTAAATTTTTACTATGTTTGTTGCTCTCTGTTCAGTTGTACCACTCCATAGTATAGTCCAAAGATAATTCACATCACTATGAAACCACTTGTGAATAAAAGTGTTATGATCAAGACTGCTTTATATTCAGCTTATTACTGTTCACTGTGATCACTGTTATGCCCAATATGTTTTTGTTGATGTGGATATGGTATGCATTTTCTCATTACTTCACTTATCAGTGATAGTGTTATAGCAATGCATGTTTTTTATTTTTTATGCTGGGCTTTATTCTGTCAAATGCAACATGCATCCTTGAGGTAATAAACCTGTATGAAAATAGTATGTTTAACATAGGAAATGTTAGCACATACAGTAGAACCTCATTTTTACACTTTTCAAGGGACTTCAGTTAAATGGTGTAAAATGCGGGAAATCGTAAAGTACAGGAAATAATTTTTTATAAGTGTGGCTCCATGGCACAGTGGTAGAGTGCCAGACTACAAATCCAAAGGTCGTGGGTTCGATCCCCGCCAGGCCCTAGGATTTTTATCTGTCACTTTCCACTTCTTTCACCTCTGACAGTGTTGCTCATGTGAAAAATACCGAGTAGCACCGTGGTTCGGAACCTACGTTAAACTGTAGGTCCCCCTATAACTGACTAGGTAAGTCAGTTCGAAGGTCGGAGGAAGGCAACGGCATACCCCCCTTCAAACAGGACCATGCCTAGTAAAGCACTGTGATGTTCAAACCAATCTTCGGATTGTTGACTGCTTTACCTTATGCTAAAATATGCTTACTTGAACAGCCTTGCATTTCCATCGTTTATTTGTGATATATGTACATAATAGGCATCAAAATACTCGCCAGAAAGTTTATTATACAATAAAGGTTATCCAAATTTTTACTATTTTAATGCCAGGCAGAACTGGTAATTTGATGGGAAGTAGAAATTTTTGATGTAATTTCATTCATTATAATTGAGAATGCTGCTGCTGGGCTATGTAACACATCTTCAATTATCTGAATCACTTCGATAGATATCGATTGTAGGCCACGGCCGGGCTATGTAACACATCTTCAAAATTACCACCTTCTACTGGCATTAACTATTTATGTAGTAAAACTCCTAAAGTTCTGTTCTTTTTGTATTTTTTTATGTTTGACACAATGATATTAGAAAATTTATTCGCATTCTCGAGTGCAAATATATGCATAAGTATTTTTTGTGAAATTTGCATAGCATCAGCACCTCCACTATTATGACTTTTTTGAGGTTGTGGGTATTATGGTGGTGCCAAACCTAATAATGCCCAACTTTAACAGATAACATTCTTTATTAATCAGAAATATGTATATAAAAAAAAACAATGCAACTCTTTATTCTCACGTCAACAAAGCAACTGTACATGCCAGTGGCAAAGAAACTGGTGGAAAGAGGAACTACACCGTCACAAATCGGCATGTTGTTAAGTCTGCTAGATGCTTACTGCCAACAACAAAACGCGAAATATACATTTGAATAACTGCAAAGTGTCAAGGAACTTCACTGCGAAAAATTTTTAAACGCTGTACTTTAAGGTGAAAGCCATGCCAGCATCAATTTATATAGATTATGTCATTTTATCTTCACAAACATGCTTTCAAAAAAGTGTAAAACACTGGAAAAGTGTAAATATTTCAATGCAAAAACGGGGGCGAATTAGTGTTGTGAACATAGGAAATTTGACGGGACCAACAAAAAATGGTGTAAATGGTGGTAAATCGTAAAATCCAGGAACATAAAAACGATGTTTTACTATATTGTGTTAGTCTATCTTGATTTTTAAAATTTTGCATGCTTATCTAGGCACTTGTTTATAATTCTGTCTGAAGTTGCTATGTATAGGTACGAAAAAGCACAAATTAACATGTAGGAGGAGGATGGCACTACTTTAATGTGGCCATTATCATATTGGCAAAGGAAGAATTAGAAAGGAAACTGTTTTATATTAGGAAAAGAGGGTGACTATAGATTGTGTGTGTGTGTGTGTGTGTGTGTGTGTGTGTGTGTGTGTGTGTGTTTGAGAGAGAGAGAGAGAGAGAGAGAGAGAGAGAGAGAGAGAGAGAGCGATATGGGGCATCAGGTACATTTTTAGCCATTATCTGCCATTTAACTACTAGTCAGTGTGTGATGACATACCTACTTTCAGTCTTTTGAAAAAAATATTTAATTAATCATCAAATATTTTTTTAAATTGTAATTTCATTTACTTCATATAGTGGTATCTGCTTTCAGGGTCTGATCTACAGAGCATATAAACCAGTTTTCTGGTCTCCGTCCTCAAGGTAAGTAACTTTTTTTTGTAATTTGTGGAGTGTATAAATTAATGTCTGGAATAATCTAATAATGGAAGGTGCAGGTTGGAACATCCATAATATCATGCGAATAGGTTGCAATACGCCATAAAGACAATCAGTGAGCTGCAGACACACACACACACACACACACACACACACACACACACACACACAGAAAAGATAGCTGCACTCTCCCATGGAGCATGCAGGTGCTAGGTGATGGATAGAAATTTGAAATTCTGTGTGTGTGTGTGTGTGTGTGTGTGTGTGTGTGTGTGTGTGTGTGAGGGGGGGGGGGTTGGGGGAGGCTAAATGGGGGAGGAGTAGGAAGGGAACAAGGTGTCAGACAGTTGGAAGAGACATACGATTGGGAGGAAGTGTAAGAATGGAAGGGGAGCCTGTAGTTTGATACCAGAATAACCCTGAGACCATAGAAGATGTTGTAATTATATCTCCCATCTGCACAGTTCAGAAAGGGTGGTGGTGGTGGTGGTGGTGGAGGAGGAGGAGGAGGAGGAGGAGGAGGAGGAGGAGACTTCAGATTGTGTTCTGTCCCCCACCCTATCTCCTCATCTGAGACCATTCTTCTGCTACTCTCAATCCTAAAACCTTGCCACAGGGATTATATTATTATGGAAGATCTCAATGGAAGACTTGCCCAATCAATTCATCCAACACTTCCTATTTCAACACTGTCAGAGGCTAACTTACTCCATCTGAGGCCGGGCCACCTTTTAAACAGGATGGTCACAAATTGGAAGAACCTCGAATATCAGGAATCATCAGGGATTTTCATATGACTGGTAAATATCAGGGAATTTCATAAAGTGTCAGAGATTTCTTTTTTACCATATTTACCCGAATATAAGCCACACTTTTTCCCCCATTTTTGGGAGCCAATAAACTGTCAGCAGCTTAGCACAGTGTGCAAAACAAATGGAGGTTCTGAAGAATGGCACTAGGAGCTGCCACAACTAATTTATGCTGTCCAATTAAGCAGCATTTTGCACGCTTTACAAACTCAAATACTAGCCACAAAAATAGTAGTTGACAAATCTAGAGTATACTTTTATACGAGTTTTGAGCATTGAATTTCCCCTCAGGAGGCTCAGCATTAATTTGCTAGGTACAGGCTTGGCGAAACAGGGGCCCTGAGCTGAGGACTGTGTCGCGCCAACAAACCTCCACACCGTAAGCTCTTTGCGTGCCTCAGCGACCACCGTATGGCACAATGATGGATTGTTGTACGTTTCAGAACCCGGGGATCTTGGCATAATCACCTGGGGTCATGAGGCAGTACAAACCTCTATAAAAAAAAACCTCAATCTCAAGGTGAGCTACCTGCCGAGGAGATGCATGGCTGTTGAAGTGGCAAAGTTTCTAGCACGTAACCTCTGGGAAACCTGTCACACATCATCTGTATTAGGCTTACCCAGGCAAGGAGGGCTCTGCCTGGGTGGACCTCTACTCCCCTTGCTACTCGTTGGATGCAGATGAAACGAGCTAAGAGCTATGTTGGCGGACATACAACTGCCATCTCTAAGCATGGTAAGACGGAGTTTGATGTGACAACTTATGGCCCTAAATTGTTTCCTTCCTTATGCCATGGAAGGTATGTAGGCCCCTCAACCGATCTGGGACCTATTGCCCCAGTACCTAGTATGTACACATGTGGATGGGGAATCTTTCTTTCAAACCAACCTGTAGTTCTTTGTCGAGACCATTGAAAACAAGTTTGGCATGTTGGCATCATTGTCAAAACTGAGAAGCAGTTCTATGTTGATACAAACGACATCCTCTGCCCAGTCAAAGGCATTACTTGCCTGCGACAAGCTGGGTGATGTTGCTGTAAGCATCAAACCACACTAGACACTTAATATGGTCCAGGATTAACCTATCACTGTGATCTCCTTTCACAGTAAGACAAAGAATTGCTTGCCAACTTAGAGCGATGTGGAGTCCACTTCATTCCAAGTGTTTACAGGGCACTGAAAGATTGAAGGGTTGCCACCCGTGCTTTCATCCTGGCCTTCGAAGGCAATATACTGCCTGAGAAGGTCATGGTAATCATACACTGGTGTGATGTCAAACCATACATACCATGCAATGTTTTTGATGGTGGAAGTTCAGGCATATGTCCTCCCTATACACTTTCAGTCCCACATGCAGGGACTGCAGGCATCCATCACATCTGGACACTCTGTGTACACCCTCTCCTGTGTGTGTGTGTGTGTGTGTGTGTGAAATGTGGGCAGCAACGTCCACTTTGCTCGCTGGTCTATAGTATTCTCCACAAAGAAAGGGAGATCATGGAGTTCAAAACCCTGAACAGACTAACATAGTCAGAGGCAAGAAGGAAATATGAGCAGCTTCATCCTGTGCGCGTGTCATCATCGTTTGCTGCCATAGTGCTATCTCCACCCTCTATGGGGATGTCAATACCACTAGTACTGCCTCTTTTTGTGGGCCACTAACATCAAACTGCCACCTTGAAGGCTGCGGGCCCTTCTTTTGTTGCCCACCCACTACCTCATGTGGGGGTAACTTCCTCAACCCACAGCTGGCAAAGCTACAGCCTTGTCCGGAACCTCTCACCAAGAAGGAATCCCTTGATTCCCGTCCTTCCACGGTTTCTCCCACTGAGAAAGTGGGTACCAGTGAATGGCTGACACAGCCACTGACTACTGGTTGAAGGGCTTCAAGGTCCTCCTCAGTCCCTGAGACTGAGTCACTGAAGCCCTTCCGGCAAGAGAAACCAAAAGGCCAGTGATTGAAGAAGAAGAAAAAAAAAATTCTCCCAAGAAGAAGGATTTCATGGTGGTAAATGTGCCACCACCCCATACATATGCGTCTCAGGACAAGGTGGAAATCCTCACATCCCTGGAGGACTTGGTAATTACTGAGACTTTGGAAGCAATGGATGTCAAGGCCCACCCTCCGCCATCAGCGACAAAAGATGATTCCATGGAACCTACAGCACCTTTGATACCACCATGCCTCACCAGTCAGAAATCAGTATGATCCTCCAGTGGAACTGTGGCGGTTTTTTCCGCCACCTGCCCAAGTTGCAGCAATTGTTATTCTGCTATCCTACTTTCTGTGTAGCCCTACAGAAAACATGGTTTCCTGTCCAGTGGACCCCAGCTCTTTATGACTACTACAAAAAACTGCACTGACTATGACAGGGTATCTGAAAGTGTCTACATATATATCCTCACCACCATCCCCAGTGCTGCCATGCCTCTCAGCAGGGCTCTTGAGGCATTAGCTGTAAGAAGTAAGAATTGGGCCGTTGCAGGACATCACTATCTGTTCTCTTTACCTCCCTTTGGACAAGGTTGTGTCCCTTGCTGACCTCACTGCCTTGATTGGCCCAACTTCTGAGCAGATGGACGTGGTTACACCTCGGCTGTTGTATTTCTATTCCACATTGATATTGACATTGATACAACAGTTCAACAGATCACTGCTGCTATAGTTTGAACTGCTGAGGTGACTGTTCCAACCACCACTGGCTCACCTCGACACAAGTCCATGCGCTAGTGAGCACTTGGAGATTCCTGGAGCCATCCAAGACCGTTGGCGAGCGCTGCAATGCCACCCCACTACAGACGACCTAATTGCCTTTAAAAGGTTACAAACCCGAGCCTGACGACTTATTCGACAGAGTAACCCGGATTGTTGGGAGAGGTACGTACCCTCGTTCTCGTACCTTCCCTTCTTGAGTTTGGTCTCAGGTTCGACACCTCTTCGGATATCGCCCACCGACAGAAATCCTTTCTCTGAACATCGAGGGCACCCTTTGCACTGACCCAACCGTTATCACCAAGTGCATGACAGAGCACATTGCTCTGTGATTGCAAACTATAATGTAGCCTTCTGCTCCCTCAAAGCACGGGTATAGTGGAATTAGTTATATTTCCACATGCAGCGCCGGGAACTGTATAATGCTCCATTTACTGAGTGGGATTTCCAAACTGCTGTTGCTGCAAGCCCCTAATACCTCTTTGGGACCAGACTGCATTCACAGCCAGTTCGTCTGTCCCTTCTCAGCAGTCTTTTAAAACCAACTGCTCACCTTGTTTAATCGCCTCTGGGCAGGGAGTGTTTTCCTGTCCCATTGGAGGGATAGTACCATTATCCCCATGATGAAACCAGGCACAGATCTGCTTACAGTAGACAGTTACTGCTCTATCAGCCTAACTAATGTCCTGTGTAAGTTGCTTGAGCATATGGTGAGTCACCAGCTTATGTGGGTACTTGAAGATCGGAGTCTCCTGGCACCATAATGGGGCTTTCCATCAGGGCCACTCCACTATTGACAATTTAATGCCATCTGTACTGTTTTCTGTAGGCATTAGCACCTACTTTTTTGACCTCCAGGTGTATGACACTGTGGCGCCATTATATTCTTGCTACACTGGGGCTTAAGGGGTCCACTTCCAATTTTTATCTCCGTCTCTAATGACCACGCTGTCGACGGGACGTTAAACCCTAAGCTTCCTTCCTTCCTTCCAATTTTTATCAAGAACTTCCTTTTGCTCCGATCTTTTAGGGTTAGGGTTGGTACCTCCGTCAGTTCAACCCACATCCAGGAGAAAGTCGTCCTATAGGACTCTGTCCTCAGTGTACTGCTCACTTGAATTGCGATTAGTGATCTTGCTGCAGTAGTGGGTTCATAGATTTCTTGTTCCTTATTTGCCGATGACATCTGTTTAAATTTCAGTTCTCTTAGCATTGGTGTCACTGAAAGGCATCTGCAGGGAGCCATTTGGAAGGCACAGTCATGGGCCTCAGAGCATGCTTTACGTTCTCAATATCCAAAATCCAGGTCATGCACTTTTGTCATCGTCGTTGGGCTGTTCACTCTGACCCAGAAGTCTACTTGGCTGATAAACAGCTTCACATTGAAGAAACACAGCAGTTTCTCGGCATACTGTTTGACAACCGACTCACTTGGGGTCATACCTTCATCAGTTGAAGCAGAAGTGCTAGTGATATCTAAATATACTGCACTGCCTCTTACTGAAAAATCAGTTCATGCACAACTTTTATAATAATTGAAGTACAGTAATGAGTGAGAAATAAAATGAAAGATCACATTGAGGCACATTGTTTGTTACATCCACACAGTTTGTAACATTAATTTTTCTCAGTATAATGGTAGTTTATGGAATCATCATCATACTTTGTTTATAATGAATACAACTGGAGAGTTACACAAACAGCAAGACAGTGTGTATTTGTAGGTGTCATAACACATATTGTAACATTATTAGTTTACATGGTTTTTATTTATTTATACATGTTTTCTTCATTTAATGTTGCTAATTATTTATAATTGCTAGTAATTTATTTAATTTTGTGAATATGTTAAATCTGATTAGTTCATTGAAAAGAGCAGTCTAAAGGATTTTAGAAAAACACTTTATTTGTAATACTGCATTAATGATTAATGTGCAAAGTGCACTTGGGTTTGCAAAAAAATATGCCATTGTTTAAAATAAATATTTTAGGTGATACAAATAGACACTTCATATTAATTTCTTTGTACCAGTCATGTTATACAGTTTTTTTTAAATGTCTCTGTGGCAGTTCCACAGTATAGTTTTCTCCTGAAACTGTTTGCCCGCCCTTGTGTAAAGCTTGCAACAGCCCTGGCAGAGACATTTTAAAAAATTGTATAACATGACTCGTACATAGAAATTAATATGAGGTGTCTATTTGTATCAGTATTCTGGCACGCGTCTAACACTGCTGTTGAATCAATGAACTGATTTTTGATTGAGATGAAATCTGTTGAATTTTGTTATGGGACTTAACTAAAACGCGTACTTAGTTTTTTGGATGGTCTTGTGGAGTAAGACTTTTGTTCTGGAACTGCATTAGTTATGCTTTCAATTACATTAACCAGTTATTTTTATATAACAGGATTGTTTTTCTGCTGTAGTATTGGCTCAAGTCATTTATTTAAAACACATAAGGTACTAGAGATTCTCAGCAGTGAACTCTGTTTTAATAAGGGAAATAAACTCCAATAGTGAAATCTAAACATTGAGTTGAAGCTAATCAATTAGATACAGCCACTTTGGTTAAATTCCTTGCAATAATTAATCAACACTAATTATTTTCAAATAATGCACTTAAGGATGGGTTATCAGTGTGTATGAGCTGCAGTAAAGGAGGAGGAGCTATATATAGTCATCCCCTAAGACACAGATACATTCAAGTCTTCTCTACCCAGTCACGTCACTGTCAGCGATCAACTATCATTGTCCCAATTACAGTACCTGCACACTTTGTCAGGCAGTGCAGTTTAGAAGTCTGCATATTGGGTATTTTGTTCTCACATACTCGCTCGAGCATGCCACACTTGGTTGTGGCTATTTTGAGAATGAATGCTTGGAGCAGGCTGCTGCTTGATCTGGGCTCCATCGCATCTGTCGAGCGGACCACAGAGAGAACTTTGCCTAGCATGCTTGCCCCTCTGCTGTTGTGGCTGCCGCAGCAGCTGTGCATTTCTGAAGGTTGGTGTTACATTTGATACATCATATTGCCACCAACTGGGGTAACTATACTCGCATCAGTTTAGTTGAGCCAGCCGTGAATATTCATTCAAGTTAATGTCCATTACTCTAGGGGGAAAAAAATTAAAAATACAACCATTTGAAAGTTTCACAGATGACTTAAGTAAAACCTTGACAACAGTTCTCTGTCACCTACGATTTTAAACAGCCCATGTCTAGCTCGATCTTACAGGCATTTAGAAAGCTCACAATTTGTCTACCAGAAAAATAATCACAAAAATTGTAAGCAATTGTGATTGGTAGTTTTTGCCAAATTGAAATCTTCTTGCTATGTCATAAGAAATGACTAAGAATTAATTGTTTCTATGACATTAAGTATGTTATACCATAAGGAGATCCTCATCAATCAAAATTGGTTGTCACTGAGGGAAAAATCTGAACTACATTTCATTTGCAGTAATGTATAATGTCACTACACACTGTCACACTTTTTTCAGTTCAAGATTTGACAATCAAGAGCATGTGCAAGATAGACTGTGGTATTTCACAAAGATTAAAAACACTAAGAGTCTTTCACCAATTACTTTCCACAAAATCGACAAAGTAACATTCTTAAAGAAAAAAGATGTGGCATAGTATTATACACTTTCAAATGTTTTTAAAGCATGAATATTGGAGAAGTGGGTTCACCCCTTTCTCAGTGTAGAAAGTCAGGCATTATGAGCAAGACATGCTTGAAAAAGCACCAGGAAATTGAATGTGGTTGCTTATAGCATGCTATGCGACTACATTGACATCTACTGGACTGCCACGGAACTCTGTGCATTCTACAGATCGAGCAAGAATGGATGCCAGATGCAGATCTTTGGTGCAAATACAGTGACCTTCAAACATGCCCTGCATACTTCCCCTTCCCCCATAGCTACCTACCTACCTACCACTGCATTCCAAAGCTGTATCTCACATGTCAAACCATGTAGTACCTGTATGCTTCATCAGGCAGTGTAGATATTTTTCCCCTTATCTTTACCCTGTGTTCTTCCTAGTTCCCCTATCATCCCCACCGCTACTCACTCCAAAGTACACACCGAGCGAGGTGGCACAGTGGTAACACACTGGACTCGCATTCGGAAGGATGGTGGTTCAAATCCACCTCTGGCCATCTAGATTTAGGTTTTCCGTGATTTTCCTAAATCACTCCAGGCAAATGCCGGGATGGTTCCTTTCAAAGGGCATGGCCAATTTCCTCCTCCATCCTTCCCCAAAAATCCAAGTGTAAGCTCTGTCTTTAATGACTATGCGGTCGATGGGACGTAAAAACCCTAAGCTTCCTTCCTTCCTTCCTTCCAAAGTACACTCACTATTAACATCACTCAAAATGCGTTGACTGGAGTCTGAGGTCAGTTTGAATGAGTTGCGCCTCTGTGAATCTTTCACCTATTTATGTGATTCTTTGATGCCATTGATGTTGAACTTCAGCTGTCTGAGCATGTTAGCCATAGACTTTCATATTTACCATATATTTCCGCAGATAAGACGAAGGCCGAATCATAAAAAAAGGCCCCAAATTCCGAGGTCATCTAATACTACGGTACAATTTACAACCTTTATTAATTTATTGAGCGGACAAGGATACCTATACACCATAAAGCAGGTACAGAATTAATTATTTACAATGTCGGTTGTAAAAAAGTTATTTCTCAATATATCCAGAGTTGCACTGAAATGAATAGCATATATTTACGTATGGAACAGTGAAAGGGTTAAAATATTTTGGAGCTGCAAATAACAATTGCAGTTTCCTTTGAAATCCTTTATCTTCTGTTATCAGCCAATTTCATCTGTTTTCACCCAAATAATATGTGCATCGGTGCGATTAAATGTTGCCTCAGCAAAAGAAATTACTTTTCTCTTAAACATCATGGAGTAGAAGAAAAAATGCTTCTTCATGATTGGATACAATGTAGCACTACATACACGAATGTTCAAAAGCATACTACACACACTGCAACAAAGGGTGAAATCCAGATCACGAAAACTACTTATGGCGGCTTCTAGTGGCATTTTTTGAAATTTCCTGAAGCTTTGCCTCCGAATCTAAGTCGCATTCATATTTTTAGATCCTGAAAACTAGAAAAAAAAAAGTGTGCTTTGCATTCGGGTAAATACGGTAACTTGGGGGTCGTCTTATAGGCCAGATATATGCACAAACTATAAAATTTTGATGAAAATTTGAACTTCGTCTTACCTAAAGGTCGTCTTATCTGCGGAAATATATGGTAGTTTTTGCCAAATTGAAATATGTCTGCTACAAAATGTTACTAGAGAATGTAATAAAAATATGTCTCAACTTGGCTTCCATAGCAGCCTGTTATATCGCATATTGGCATTGTGTTCAAAACAAGAAGTAATCAAGCAATTTTTGTCACATACAACTGGTGGAAATTCGTTTGCCAAATTTAAAGATAGTGGCCAATGCAATATCGTGCAGAAAACATGAATGTGCAGGCACACTGTAGATTTATGCTCAGAGACCAGAGTTTACGTCCAGTTTGTATAGAGATCACTGTTTGATGCACATCATGTAAATTCTTTGCCATAATATTTGTTTACAGTCATCTTTGTCCTGTTGATAATGTAATAGCTGAAAAATAGTGTGTGGAAAACAATAAATATTGTAGAATTTTACACTGTTGCCATGTATTTTGTATTGATCACAATTAATTCCTTTCCAGTTGTTGTTCTAATTGTTCATTCATATTTATTACAAGTCTCACTTTTGTCAAAACACTACATATATATTTACTAAATGACCAGTGGATCTTCCACACACTGCATCATGTCTTATCTTGCTGCAATCTGTAGAGAACAAAAAGAAAGAAACTATTTGCCGTATCACACTTACTACTGCTCCTACTTAAATCTTATACATAAAGTTTTAGTCTCAAATATCTTTACTTGAAATTAAGTGAGGGAGTATATAAATAACTTTTGCCCAAAATGACACATTACATTACAGTACTAGGCTACAGAAAGTATTCCTCAAAATCAATAACATTTTGATGTTGTAACTGAATAATAAAAACTTCATTTTCATTCACTGATATACACAAAAATTTTCAGGACAGCACTGGCAGAAGCTGAACTGGAGTATAACCCAAATCACTGCAGCCAGGCTGTTACCATACGCTTTCTAGTACAAGGCCTATCACTACAATTAAAAGAAATAATACCACAGAATGCATCACAAGTGTACTTGTTAATATGGACTACAACACCTTGGACATTACCAATGACATGTGCAGTATGTTACAGTCCAAAGATTACATACAATGTAATTCAGATGGACAATTCTAAAGATGAAGTGTACATTTTAGCTTCTGAATGTATGAAAAACTTCTTAGATAAGACTGGTGCGAAAGCTCAAGTGATTTCATCTTTTGAAGGTAAGTTTGTTGCTTCACACTTTCTGCATCTGTTTTTCACTAAGCAATAGGGGCAGAGCTGATTGAGTCTTCTTGGAGCAGCACCAGTTTCTGTTAATACACAGGATTCAATTTAGTTTTTGTTGTCATGTGCTTCTGCAAATAAGGGAATATTACTTTTGTATGCAACTGTGTTGGCTGGTGTATGCAAATTCAAGTTTTTCTACAAATTTTAATTCATTTTCACTGTGTGAGCTAACTTTGAAGCTTAACAAAAAACAGAAGTAGTAATGCAGCAGTAGTACTTAATTTGTGTAGTACTTAGTTTGCACCCAGTAACTGATTTGATTAGTTGCGTATCCCTTGAAGCTGCGTTGCCCTTGGTCAGTGGGCAGTAGGCTGCTACTGAGGGCTACTGTTGAATTGTGGCACTTAAAATACACACTTGTGGTAGCTTTGATGTTGCATAGGGATCCATGACAGCCCAGAATCTTCTGATTCTCTCACCTGCTAGTTAGTACTTCTCTGATGTAATGGTGGATTACCATGCGCACTGGGGTGCCGTGCTACGGTGCACGCGGCTGTTTGCTGTTGGGGCTTTGAGTCCCACCTCGAGCATGGGTGTTTGTGTTGTCCTTAGGTTAGTTTACCTTAGTTTAAGTAGTTTGTAAGCTACGGACTAATAACCACTCAGTTGAGTCCAATAGGTTTACAAACATTTTTTAACTTCTCTGATGGTGAATAGTGGTGTCATGAATCTCTTGGTAGAAAAAAAGGCATTAAAAACAGTTTTAAGTTTTGTTTCTGTTTCTGAAAGTACGTAGAAGTCAGCCACTCAGTGACATATTTTTTGGAACTGAAGTCAGTCTTCCTTAAATTTATGAACAAAGGCAGAGGGTGGAATTGTATGTCATTATGAGCTCTTAATTTTAGGCATGTTTGGAGCCCCTCAGGAAAATGACAGGGAGGTCAGGAGAGAAGATCTCTGTTCACTGTGTTTCCATACTAGGGTGTCATGCTCAGGACATAGAGTAAACTGGATGCATTCAGCTACAAATTGTGATTCATATTGATACATATGACCCCTGCTGCCTGGGGTGTATTCCTTCAAGTGACAAATTGCTTTGGTAAGATGAGCAGAATTGCACATGGTATAATTAGAGTAGCATTTTACAGAATTGTTGTCAGAACCAGTCATGGTTCCCTAGGTTGAAACCAATTGAAAGGTTTAAATCAGAGGCTCATACAAGGTGTGTTCCATAAGTAATGTGGCCAAATTAAAAATCATTTATTGAATATATTCATACAAATAATCAAACATTTTCAAAATAGCACCCTCTTGTGTCGATACACATCTGGAGGTGGTGTTTCCATGCCTGGAAGTCATCTTGGAAGGCCTTTTCCGGAATGTCCTTTAGAGCTGATGTAACATGCTCCAGGATGCTTTCAATCATGTCCCAATGGTTTCCTTTCATGACTCCTTTTAACTGAGGAAACCAAAAAAGTCAGCGGGAGCCATGTCTGGACTGTATGGAGGCTGGGGAATCAATGGGCTGTTGGTCCTGGCCAGAATTCGTTGACAATGAAGGCGCTGTGACTTGGTGCATTGTCGTGGTGAAGTTTCCTATGTGCTTGATTCACTTCCAAGTAGAAAGCTGAGCTCACAGTAGTTCCAGTAGGTACAAATTAGTGGTGGACAATGCCTCTGGCTTCAAAGAAGGCAATGGGCATGGTTTTCATCCTGGACTCGCTCATGCATGCCTTCTTGGGACGCGGCGACAATGGGGTGTGTCACTCTGAACTCTGCCTTTTTGTCTCAGGATCGTACGTAAAAATCCACAAACTCATCACCAGTCTAAAAAATAAGGATAATTTTCACACATTTCCAACATTTCTTGGCACTGAAGCACTCGCATGTTCTTGTGTTCGTCAATCAACACTTTTGGGATGATTTCGGTAAAGACCTTTCTCATGTTCAAATCTTCATTCACAATGTGGAAAATGGTTATTTTTTCCATGTTTAGAGTTTGTGCTATCAACTGAAGGCTCATCAATCTGTCAGAGTTCAAACAGTCACACACGTGCGTCACATTTTCATCGAATCGTGAGGTTAATGGCTGTCCACAGCGAGGTTTGTCGGTGATCTCCTCTCGGCCCTCCATGAATGACTTGTGCCATCAGAAATATTGTGATTTGGACAAGCAATCAGTCCCAAAGGCACACTGAAGTAATGGAAACATTTCGATGGCGGACTTCCCAAGTTTAACGCAAAATTTGATGGCGTACTGTAGCTCTACAGAACAATCCATTGTGCCATGTTACATAAACTCAAAACGGGGTTGACTCACTGGCAGCTCACAGCTGAGTGAGACAAAGAGCGTTTTGAAGCTGACACCCTCTCCACTTACCCCAGCCGGTTACAACACACTGTGGTGTACCGTTGCGTCAGGGAAGAAAAATATATAAATAAGTTAATAAAATAAAAAATAAAAATTGGCCGCATTACTTATGGAACACACCTTGTATGATTCTGTGGTGATCTTGGATATTAATTTCTTAGCCTTAGTTATTGAGTGGTGCCACCCTTAATATGTCTGGAGTACACACTACACACAGCAAACTGTCTGGTGGAGGCTACTGTCACAACCGCAGATACTGAAGTGACCAGAATCCACACTGGATGGAACCTTTAAAGATAGTTATTTTCTGAAAGGTTATGGTGTAGAGTGGAATATGGGGTACCTGTAAAATTGGACCCATTTTCATTGATCAGAACGTAAACGCTCGATACCACCTGGAATATCTGCAAGAAGTGGTGTTTTCCCTTAGTTCTGAATGAAGATTGCAGCTTTCCATCTTACCCATAATAGGATGCTGCTCCATAGGAGCATACTATGTGTAATGGCCACCCAGATCACCTGATCTCACATGACTTAACTTCTATCTTTGAGGCCATTTAACACAACTCATATATGCAGAGAAAATAAGAAACAGAGACAAATTTGAGCAATTCATTGAAGAATGAAAAGGTGAATTGTGACTTTTGACTCACACTGTAGATAGTTTTCTTGTCGATGCAAAATGGCGCCATCAAATCACTGACTCTACCCATCAAGCAGAGTGTGCAAAACTTCTTATATGAAGCAGTTCCTATAAATTGGTGGAGAAGGGGCAAAGATTATGTTTTAACATCCTGTCAGTGGCATTGTCATTTGCAGGGTGTAAGTTGGTAAATTATGTAGGGTGCATGCAGAAGTGGCCAATTTTTAAAAAAATTTTATTTATTTATTTATTATTTATTTATTTATTTTTACATTGTTATTGCTGTAGAGACAAATGAAGGCTAGCTGTCTGTGTATACTTACCAAAACTATTATGTATAAAATTACAAAAACAAATTTGATGCACAACTTCAGTTGGAAGTCAGCCAGAATGATATATATATTTAAATTGATATAAAATCTAAGTGCTTGACAATCACTGACCTGGAAATGTCCACAAGTTCATACATCTGATTGTTCAATGTCATTTTTGAAAGTAGTTCTTGTCCCAATGTTCTTGAAATGATTTAGCAATGTATTCACTTCACTTTTACAATAGTAATAATCCGAGAAATGTTATTTATCTTAGCCATAATTTGTGTAGCACAATTAAACATCTTCTGCTCTGGATTCTGCTTTTAAGCGACCTCTTGACTCTATGTGTTACTGCACAAAGCCTGTCTCAATAATGGTAGAAGTACTTCACACTGAATGACTGTTCTTCTGAATATTTTTACTTTAGAACATTCACAAGAGTCCCTACTTCTGTCAATCAAATTATAGAAAATATTACTTTAAAATGTGAATTTATGTCATTGAAATAAAAATAAAACAAACTCTGAAACCAAAATGATAATTTATCCTGTATCTAATAATTATTCTGACCACTTTAATTACGAAAACAGGCATACTGGACTCATGTCACATGACTCCCAATTGCACAAAAACGTTCTTAACGCTCATATTTCATACATGTCCCCCCTACTATATCTTATTCTTTCTAATACCTTCATACAGCAAAACATAGTTAAATCATAATTTTGGAAAATATTATGTCAGATATTTTGATTATACCACAAAGAAAATTCAACACAAACAACTTTGGCAAACTAAGCTTAAAAAGTACAATAGTTTAGATTGATCTCCTTTTTGTTACAATTGATTTTTAGTGAGAAGATCCTCTTTGGGTGTAGAACAAGTCAGAAAACAATGATAACACAATAAATACTTATAAAATAAGGGCAGATACACTGGTTAGCTTACCTTGGGGGAAAAAAGGAGGGTAAACAAATGCACACACACCCACACATTCACACAGACCCAAGTACACCTACTTGGGTCTGTGTGTTTGTGTGGGTGTGTGTGCATTTGTTTACCCTCCTTTTTTTCCCCCAAGGTAAGTCTTTCCTCTCCCGGGATTTGGAATGGCTCCTTACCCCCTTCCTTAAAACCCTCATCATTTCCTTTTCCCTCTCCTTCCCTTCTGCCTGAAGAAGCAACTGGGTTGCGAAAGCTTGTGTTTGTGTGTGAGTGTGTGTATTCATTTATTTATTTGTGATGCTATCACACCTGTGCTCCTTCGCCTGGTGAGTAATCTTCGTCTATTTTTTATATATAATTTTTCCTGCTAGGAATTTTTCGTCTTAATAACCAATAGTTGCTTTTGATAGACTAACCATTTGTGATTATGTCAGTTGATTTGATGGATGATACAAATGGGAAAAGAATGCAGATTTCTGTGCACATGTCTGAAAAGAACATTACATCACTTAAATGATACTTTTATATTATTGAATTGTTTTGTGGAAATATTAGAATCACTTGTTGTTTATATCTGGCTGAAATAAGTTGTTAAAATATCCTAAGTAATAAAACAAATTACTACCCATAATTCCTATGACATTGTCAGATTCTTTAACAACAATGGAAGGTCCAGTAAGGAATGTTAATAATAATATGTAGATAGGGAACAACTCACCATAAAGACGAACGTTGAGCCACCGACAGACACAAATAAAAGACACACAAGCGCACACACACATGGCCTTCCTCAGAAAGAAAACACCCATCCACACAATCACTCAAGCACACTCATCCACACACATCAGCCATCTCTGGCTGCCCAACACAGTCTGACTACACGGTAAGTGGAAGTAATGGGAGGGGGGAGCGGGAAGGAGCTGAGGAGGGGTTGGAAGTGGAAGGTAAGCATAGAGATACAACAAGCAGAGGCCATGTCAGGTGGAAAAATGAGCTGCAGTATGAAAAAGTGTGTGTGTGTGTGTGTGTGTGTGTGTGTGTAAAATTAAAAACAGAAAGCACACAGTAGGGAAAGGGGCATGATTAGGAAGGAAATGTAGGATGTGAGGGGGAGGGAGACTGTGGGGCATGGAATGTAGGATGTTGGGTTATCTGAGGTTGAGGCCATGATGGTTGCGGGACCGTAATACATGCTGTAGGGATAACTTCCATCTCTGCAGTTTAGAAAAGCTGGTGGAGGAGGGGAGGATCCATATGGCTCGGGTGGTAAATCAGATGTTAAAGTCCAAGGTGTTATGTTGTGCTGCATTCTGTGCCACAGAATAGACCATCTTGCTCTTGGCAACAGTTTTACAGAGGCCATTCTTTCTGATGGAGAGCCGGTTAGTTGTCATTCCGATGTAGATTGCAGAGCAGTGTTTGCAGCAGAGTTGGTATATTTCGTGGCCGCTTTCACAGGTGGCCCAGCCTCTGGTGGAATAGGACAAGCCTGTGACGGGACTGAAATAGGAAGTGCTGGGTGGGTGGATTGGGCAGGTTTTGCATTTTGCAGCACTTCCTATTCCAGTCCCGTCACAGGCTTGTCCTACTCCAGTACTCTCCTTCAATCATTGCTCTGCATACTACATTGGAATGACAACTAACCGGCTCTCCATAAGGATGAATGGCCACCATCAAACTGTGGCCAAGAGCAATATGGACTATCCTGTGGCACAGCATGCAGCAGAGCACAACGCCTTGGACTTTAACAACTGCTTCACCACCTGAGCCATCTGGATCCTCCCCTCCTCCACCAGCTTTTCTGAACTGCGGAGATGGGAGTTACCCCTACAGCAGATCCTACGGTCCCGCAACCATCCTGACCTCAACCTCAGATAACCTAACATCCTACACTCCATGCCCCACAGTCCCCATCCCCCTCAGATCCTACATTTCTTTCAGATTAATGCCTCTTTCCCTACTACTGCGTCCCTTCCACTTGCCATGTAGTCAGAGTGTGTTGGGCGGACAGAGATGGCTCGCATTTGTGGATGAGTGTGCCTGAGTGATTGTGTGATGAGTGTTCTCTTTCTGAGGAAGGCCACGGCCAAAAATTTAGAATTGTGTATGTGTTTGTGTGTTTTTTATTTATTTCTGTCAGTGGCTCAACATTTGTTTTTACGGTGTTGTTGTTCCATATCTACATATTATTATTATTATTATTGTCAGATTCTTTGGTGTACTCTGATCACGTTTAGCCTTATATTTTGATATTATTTAGTTTTGCACAGTTTCTATCAATTTAAAAATTGTTGTCCCTGCTGTTGTAGGTGACATGTTGAGGGGTACATTCTATGAACATCCTCTTCAGAAAGGCTGCAATTTGCCTTTGCTTCCATCAGACCATGTCACAACAGACAAAGGTACTGGATTGGTGCATACATCTCCAGCACATGGTCAAGATGATTTTCTAGTTGCTTTAAAACACAGGATTTCATTGGTTTGTACCCTCTTTTCCTTTAGTACATATCAGTTTTATATTATATTCAAAGTTGGTATTATAATAATAAATTGCATTTACACATAAAATAGGCTACATTCTTCCATTGAATAAGCATTGGTAGAAACCATGGGAGTGTTATTGACTTCAGTTATTTGTGACTAACTTTTGCCGACGACTTTGTCCTCTTTGATATCTAACCAACATGGTCTTTAAAAATCTTGAAATTTATTTTTGGTGAGGAAAACAGTTATGAAATACTGAAGGTGAAGCTCTAAAAAGGATGCAATGGTAAGGAATTGGTGCGTTTATAAGCTTAGATGCAGATATTTCGAGTATGAAATCCCAAAGAACTGGATAAGGGAAGTGCTTTTAGATCCACCATCTTATTAACGCTTATAATAGTGTCAACTCAACAAAGTTTATAAATGATAATAGTACATCAATTCAGTAATGAATTCAAGAATGTATATGGATAATGGGAAAAATCTCCATCCTCATCATCATTATCATTAAAGACTGACTATGCCTTTCAGCATTCTGTCTAGAACAGTGATTCCCAAAGTGGTCTTTATAAACCCCCAAGGGTCTGTTCCAACCTGCAAGGGGTCCACGTCAGTGAAAAAATAATTTGGGGGTCTGTTTGTTGTAAATGAAGGTCCATGATAGTAGTTCACATTTAGGAAGATCTCAACCAAAATTCAGAATTATTCTCACAATGCTGCAGCTTGATCTTTTGTATGTCACTGTTCGCTTCATTGGCTAAGCAAGAGAGTGGAGGAAGTCTGTATTTGGATTTGTAAGGCATTTAAAAGAAAACGTGCCGGGAGCCTTTGCTGTGCACTGCGCCATCCATAGAAAACATTTAGTTGCCAAAAATCGATGTGGTGTAGGTTGCAGCAACTTCTTCAGTTTGTGATTAACACAATGAACCAAATTCGAACCAATGCATTGAATCGAAGGTTATTTGTGCAGTTATGTGAAGAAAATGACAAGCATTTCGATCGATTACTTTTTCACACTGGAGTACGCTGGCTGTCGAAAGGGTTATGCCTCACATGATTTTTATCACTTTTTGAGTCTGTTTTAGAGTTTTTGGATGCTAAAGATCCAGTTTTAAGAGAAAATTCAATCAAGTGGAAAACAGACATTGCTAATCTACCAGATTTGTAAGCTAAATTTAATGGAGTTAACTTGCAGTTACAAGGCTTGATCTTTGATTTGATAAAGATGAAGTCCATCATTTTGAATTTTCATGGCAGATGAACCTAATGAAACAGAACATCGGGCAGCACAATTTTTCACATTTCCCAATTTGTCAGAGACAAACTGTTATGATGCTGATGTTTCAACCAACATTCCACATTTAAATGTCCTTCACCCAGACTTTGAGAAGAGGTTTGATGATGTTTTGAATATGGAAATACCACAGTGGATTATTAATCCATATTGTGATTTGTAAGAGACGGATGTCACACTTCAAGAAGAACTCATCCGAATAAGCACTAATTAAGGACTTAAGGTCAATTTTACATATGGATATCAGCAATTGTGACTCCAGAGAGACATATGTGTTACTTACTCTTTATTAGAGACTATCTCAAGAATGTTTTTGATAGCTTTCCCAAGTTCATACCTGCTGGAAAGAGGTTTCAGCACTGTAGCCAGTCTAAT
Organism: Locusta migratoria; assembly: GCA_026315105.1. Classification (NCBI taxonomy): domain Eukaryota; kingdom Metazoa; phylum Arthropoda; class Insecta; order Orthoptera; family Acrididae; genus Locusta; species Locusta migratoria. The sequence continues at coordinate 121,235,820 of CM048747.1, forward strand.
TACAAAAAGAAGAAACAGGCTGGAGATCACTGAAAGATGAGTTATAAGATTAAACGTAACAAAACTGAAACCAAATATTGATAGTTTACTAAAAAAGCATCAGCCACATCCCGCCCATTAGCAGGCAGCATGTATCAGTTTTCTTAGATATACATTTGTGTCATTTAAACGAATCAATAACTGTATATGCTTAACATGTCTTTTTTCCTTTTTTCTTGTTTTTCACTTCACTCTTTTATAGTTCAAGTTATCAAAGTTAGTAGCACTATATGAGGTGCGAAAACACATTTGAAGTTAGGAATTAGTAAAAAAAGTTAAATATACAAAAGATGGGGGGGGGGGGGGAGGAGCTACACCGAGAAGAAAAAGTTGGCGAGGGGTCTATGAGATAAAAAAGTTTGGAAACCACTGGTCTAGAGCATTGTTTGTCCCCCCCCTTAACAAAATTCTTCCATGATCCCCTGTTCAATACTAACACTGATGCCTTGTCTGATGTTAAGCCTGTTTGTTCAGAATAATTCTTGGCTGAATCTAAGTACTTTCTCCTCTTACCATCTGCTGCTCAACCCATGAGTCTTTTAGGTAACATTGCTTCTCCCGTGTGTATAACACAATCCCACCATTTGTCCTGTTTGCTCTGTTTCATCTGTAGTGTTCATTCCCAGTTTTTCTTTGATTTCCTCATTATGTACATCCTTCTCCCATTGTTCCCATCTGTTAGTACCTGCAATCATCCTTGTTACTTTCATTCTGTAACATCAACCTTATTAATAAAGTAACCAGTATCCACCCAGCTTTCGCTCCCATATAACAAAGTTGGTCGAAAGATAGAGCGGTGCACTGCTAACTTAGTTTTGATACTGACTTCCTTCTTGCAGAAGAGAGTAGATTGTAAATGAGCACTCACTGCATTAGTTTTGGTACACCTCAATTCCAAGTCTTTCACTATGTTGCTATCCTATGAGAAAATAATCGTAAGTACTTGAAACTTTCCACCTGTTCTAACTTGGTTCCTCCTATTTGGCACTCAATCTATTTAAATCTCTTTCCAGCACGACATTACTTTCGTTTGAGATGCTGATCTTCATACCATAACCGTTACACCTTTGACCTATCTCTGAAATATTAGATTTCAATCTTCAGTCGAATCTACCATCACAACTAAGTTGTCCGTATATGTGAGACAGCTTATTTTGTTTTCACCTATTATAATTTAACCCTACCAGTCTATTGTTTTCAACATATGACCCATAAATGTTTGAACAACAGTGGTGACAGGTTAGAGCCTTTTATTACTCCAGAAACGACCATGAACCATGCACTCATTTTACTGTCCACTCTAGCTGCTGCCTGACAATCTACATAAAGATCTTTAATTGCCTGTAGAAGTTTGCCTCCTATTACATAATCTTGTAGAGCTGACAATAGCTTCCTCGTAGGAACATGGTAATAAGCCCTTTCTAGATTTATAAAAAATAGATACAATTCTGGGTTCCACTCACAGCACTTCTCCATTACCTGATGTAACCTAAAGATCTTTTCCTGACAGCCTCTAAGAAGCCTAAACCCACGCCGATTTTCATCCAAATTTTTCTTCAACTAAGCAGTGTGGGGAGGGAGTGTGGGGAGGGAGTGTGGGGAGGGAGTGGGCAATTTGAAATGATAAGAATAATAAGCGAAATAAAATTTGGAAAAAAGGAAAAAAATCAAGTTAGGAAAAATAAAAAATAAGTAAAAATAAAAAGTAATTAATTAAGGGGTTATTGTAAGTGGCGACACACAGTTGCAATGAAGCTGTGAGGTAGAGGATAATGAGTGGGGAAGGAAGAGGGGGGGAGGGAGATCTTAGACATAGGGCGCAGGGATGGGAAGTTATCTTAGCTTGAGACCAGGATGGTTGTGGGGCCGTAGAATGTGTTGAAAGGACAACTCCCTTCTGTGCAGTTCAGGAAAACTAGTGGTGGAGGAGAGGATACAGATGGCTCAGGTAGTGAAGCAGTCATTGAAATCAAGAGTGCTGTGCTCAGTTGCATGCTGTGCCACATGGTGGTTCATCTAGCTTTTTGCCACAGTTTGATGGTGGCCATTCATCCTGATGGGTAGCTGGTTTGTCGTCATACCAATGTAAAACGCTGTGCAATGATTGCAGCAGAGTTAGTATATCACATGGCTGCTTTCACAGGTGGCCCAACCACTGATGGGGTAGGATAAGGATAGGATGTGCTAGGTGGGTGGATTGGGCAGGTTTTGCATTGGGGTCTTCCACAGGGATATGATCCTTGTGGTAAGGGTTTGGGTTGGGAGTGGCATAGGGATGGACTAGGATGTTGTGGAGGTTGGGTGGGCGATGGAGGGGTCAGATCTGGGGTAGGATGTCACTTATTTCAGGGCATGATGTCAGATAAACAAAGCCCTGATAAAGGATGTGATTAAGTTGTTCCAGTCTAGGGTGGTATTGGGTGAGAAGACACTCAATTGAGAATGGTTACTGGGGTTGGAGGGAGGGTTGGTGGTGTGTGGGGATATGGCACGGAAAATCTGTTTGTGGAGTAGGTCAGGAGGGTAATGTCTGTCTGTGAAAGCCTTTGTGAGGCCTTCGGCATAATGGGTAAGGAACTTCTCATCACTGCAAATTTGCCGTCCATGGGTGGCAAGGTTGTATGGGAAACGATTAGAGTTTTTTGAGGTAGTGTTGTGCATGCTGCTTTAGTACTTGGAGGGCAATGGCATCGGTCTGGGAGATGGGATGCAGATATTTGAGGTTGCAATGAAGGATGGAGGTGAGGTGCTGCAAGGCGGTTTGGTTTTGATGGTTTTGTAGGATTAGATTGGTGAGTGCTATGGATTGACGAAATCTGAACAGTTGAAGGACATTGTGGAGGGAGGGGTTACAGCCAGAAATGGATAATTTAATGGTTAAGCTGTTTGGGGGGATACGATGAGCTAGGCAGCAATGTAGGAATATGATGTGGGATTGGGTTCTGTCTAAGCCTAGGAAAACTTTTCTGTGTTGGCGCAGATAGAAGGGACAAGGATCCATGGTGGGGTATTCAAACAAATAAAATTCATTCAGAAATGCAAGATCATGAATAAGTCTTAACATGAGTGTTGAGGTATGCAAATAAAGCAAAAAGACTGCGAAAATCATGTGAGAAATGCGTTCAGTGTGCAGGAACAAGTGAAAATTCCATGGGAAAGCATGGAAAACTGGTAGGAGTGCGCGGAAAACTCGTAGGAATGTGTAAGGAACTCATGGGAGTCTGGAAAACAGCAGAGTATATAGAAAACTCATAGGAATATGCTCAAAAATTCGTCACTTACATTTAAAAGTGCAGGAAATTTGCATAAAAGATCATGCAGGAAAAATAACAATCAGGATGTAACAGATGGAATCTGTAAGTGGGACCAGTAATAGAACTAATGTTGACGTGAAATCCGGAAATGGGAAATATGTGGATGGGAGCAAATTTAGAAATGGAGTACGGTACTGACAATTGGAGCGGTCGTGTAGGTGATGGTTGTGAGTAGACGGGATTGTTGATAAATTCCCAGATCTCAGAGAGTATGCGTTTCTGAAGGGCATTGCCACTTCCTCACCCCCACCACTGGTTGCTCTCACCTAGGCCATGCTGGCTACCGCAGATTGGTCACAGTGGCCAATGGCAGTGGCCGTGTCTGTGTGTGTGTGTGTGTATGTTTTTGTCTTTCTAACCATCTAAGGCCTAAGTGGCCGAAAGCTCTAATGTTGTATTCTGTTATTTGTGTCTTTCTGTGGATCATCGGATGTCTCTGTGATGAGTAAGAAACCTATCCTTCTCAAAAATATTGTAAAAAATTAATCTCTTACTTGAAAAATTAACTTTGTTAATTAATGCTGAACAGAGGACAATGTAGAGCCAAACTATGTTTGTTTTTACAAATGGCATTAGGCAGAACCTTGTTTGCTTACATGCTAGGGATTGTTTTTACTGTTTTAACTCTCTTTTGACAGGCGTGGAACTTCATTTGCTGAAGGGAAGAACTCATTAGCCATTCTGTCTTCATATGAAGAATTATGTTTTTATTTAAATTATTATACAAAAGAGATCGATTGGCTAGCCAGTACATACCTTTTTGCTGTACTGCCGTCTGCCTCTGTAGCTCAGCAGTAGCGTCGCTGACTACCACACAGGAGGCCCGGGTTCGATTCCCGGCAGGGGACTGGGTGTTGTGTTTTGTCCTAATCATCATCATCTCATCATCATTGGCACGTAAGTCGCCCACACGGCGTCAAATAAAAAGACTTACACGAAGGCGGCCAAACAATCCCACAAGGGATCTCCCGGCCAAGAAAGCCATACGCTCATTTACATTGCTGTACTGCCGATAGTTACACACAGAAAGAAAAGAGGACGAAAATAAAGGACTATCGGCGGTACAGCAGAAAGGAAAGTACTGGCCAGCCAGTCTATCTCTTTTGAGAAATAATTTATCATCTCTGTGGAGAATTTCCATCATTAATTTAATGTTGCATTTAATTTTACTAAAAGAACATCTTAGCAAAACAATATTGGCTTGCAGTGTGTTAGTTCATACATACTTCTTTTTCTCATAGGAGTGTTTGGTGGATGAAGATGGTTGCTTCATGTCTAAAATCGGACCAGAACTTGAAGGTTTACCTGTGTTGTCAAAAGGCAATGAAAGAGTATTGCAATTGATGCAGAACAATATCTTGCACCAAGAGAACTATATACATAGTTACCCATATGACTGGAGGACAAAACAACCAGTTATAATCAGAGCCAGCAAACAATGGTTCATTGACACTGCTGCAATCAAACAAACTGCAATTGTAAGTCTTAATGGAAAACATTTATTTCATTCTTTACCTCTCATTAATTTGTTTACACTGTCCCTGATTGATATTATTAAATATTAGAACAAACTCAGAGATGTAAAAATATTACCAGAAAAATTCAGTGGAACTGGTCATCTAATAACACAACTGGAAAAGCGACCTTACTGGTGTATCTCGAGGCAGAGAGTTTGGGGTGTTCCAATTCCAGTTCTTTACCACCAACCAAACCAGGAAATCCTGGTAACCAGGTAGAGCATTAAAATTTTTCATGTTACATATTAGCTCAACCTGTGCATTTCACATGACTTTATAACAAGTATGTAACGTCAGAATTTAACATTTTTTCAGAGCACTGATAAATCACTTCTGCAATCTTTTGGAAGAACATGGTCCAGATTTCTGGTGGAGACTACCTATAGCAAAACTTGTTGGAGATTGTCTTCCAGATTTAGATGTTCAAGACATAGAAAAAAGTCAGGTGTGTAATGTTATCGTATCATTAGCACCATTTGAGAAAAGTGATATGTTTTAGTTTATTATGTTCATTTTATTTTTTAGGACATCTTGGACATCTGGTTTGATAGTGGAATATCATGGTCTGCTGTTTTGGATCAAAAAGTGGCTGACTTATATTTGGAAGGTGTAGATCAAATCACTGGTTGGTTTCAATCTTCACTAATGACATCAGTTGCGTTGTGTGATGAACCTCCCTTTCGGTTAGTAAAATAAATGTGTTTTTTTTTTTTTTTTTTTCATTCGTGCTTTTAGATCAGTAATTTATTAACATGTTCTTGTGGAGTCTAAGATAAATGTGCTTTACTTTTATCAAAGAAATTTTAATGCATATGCCTATGTCAAAATTAGTTGTGCCTTTGCAGACTGATAGATGCTGGAAAGCTCTAGTAAAAATAAAGCAAGTGGTATTTAAGGGTTGACAAGGTCATAAACAAAGTGCTAAACATGTCTGAGGTATTGTACCAGTGCCCCCTGTCCCCTCCTCTCTCTCTCTCTCTCTCTCTCTCTCTCTCTCTCTCTCTCTCTCTCTCTCTCTCTCTCTCTCTCTCACACACACACACACAAGGAATGTATTAAAATATGTTTTATTTCAAATATAAATAAAATTTTATTGGACAAAAATTGTACTTGTGCTATTTTTTATTTTAAGTCCAAGGTCTCATATGTAAGAAGAATTTTTAGTACCTCACTTTGGCGTGCTATATGATGACAAAGGAGGTTTGGATTAAAAAAAAAAAAAACAACTGCATATACTATGGAGTTTCTCATAGCTTCCTCTTAATGCAAATAGGGACTCTTTACTGCATCAATCAGTCTAAAGGGTGTCAATATTAGTAAATAAACTAAGAATGGCTCTTGGTACACAACACTTCTTTTTCTACATGGCATTTACAGATGAATTTATAGCATCTGTTGTGTTTGTGTGATTGTTTGCTGTCAGTTTTTGGACTCCTCTTTTTTCCTAATCCACTTTGATTAGAAGGTGAATTTTTCTTGTCGTAGATTATTTTGTGGTTCATCAGATGTCCCTAAAAACTATCTATCCTACTCTTCAAATCTATTGAAAACAAAGATTACTTTATCTTTCGTATTATGATAGATGGACTTAACCAAACCTTATCCAATTTCTTTTAGGAAAAGATTATGTATCATACATTTTCCATTGTTTGACACCTTCCATAACATAAATCCATTTGCACTCACAATATTCAATATTGCTGAAAAAATTAAACATTGCAAACATTGAGTTCTTCTAGTGATTGAATAATTGGCACTTTTTCATCTGTTGTATCAACAACATGTTTTGTTCTGTTGTAAAATTCAATTGTCTCAATCCAAACAAAGATTTCATATCCAAAATACTCACGTGATCAGTATAAGATGCATTAGTTTTATACTTTCCTGAATATTCTGTTATTTTATTTGGTTAGTGTGAGTGCTTATAGCTGTGATAATTTCTTCTGGTAGTGGCAACTACCATGATTAAATTGCTGACATGTTATGTTTTTCTCAAGAGCTGGCCCTATGAGATCAGATGAGTTACAATGTTATGACTCTGGATCGATTTTTACCTTGAAAATATGTACATTTTGAAATCTGGCTACCTTCCTCTACTGAACGATCAGATGAAGATTTACTGGAGTCATTTGCCATCATTTATGTTCTCTGCATCACACTGTTGAAAATTGCTTAAAGTTTTTGTGTCTGAAAAATTTCCATATAATAATTTTTTCAGTAAGATCCTGCTGCATTGCATCAGTAAAGTGCCTGAAACACCACAAAATAAATGAGTATATACTAACTAAAAAATCCCATATTTGGAATTGCAGGTCAAATTGGTTCCAGGGATGACACTTACCTCCACTTCCAGTAAATTTCAAAGCGATAACCTCCTGGTCCATGGTGCACATTACAACATACTGATATTAGACTGGTATGCAAAACCTAAACTCTGTGCATTTCAATTGTTAGATGATTTTATTGTTGTCGGTGGGTCCAAATTGACTCACGATTCTGGTTAAGGATTAATTTTATTTCAACCAAATATCCTAGTCTTACATGGGTAGTGTATGTTACACATGCTTGACATTCTTTAAGGTATTGAGGCAACCTAAATTGTTATATGTTGTGAAATATACTATACTACTGTTCAATACTATATTATAGCGGTTCCAACAAAAATTTGTCATCATCTTCAGGTCTGCAACTTCCTTACCTCTACATTTCAAAATACAGCACCTCTCCATACATCATTAACAATTCCGCAGTACAACTGTGCTGTGTCTTGATTTACAGCAGTTTTTGGATCTGCTAGTCAATATAAGATGTATAAAGTCATACAATTTTGACATGATTTAAAATAATATGTCTCAGCTCATCACTTTTAAAATCTATCACAACACATATTTTTCACCTGTACATACTTGTATGACTTTGATACAACTATGTACAAATGACAAATGTGTGGTGTAATAGATATTGAAAGTGATACAATGAGGCACATGATTTTAAATTATGAACAACACAATTGTATTATTTTTATAGATATTCTAAAAGATGAGCAGATACAAAATTGTTGTAAATCAAGATATAATAACATCTACTACAGAATTGGTAATGATACATGGAAAGATGCTGAATTTTGAAGGGTAGAGGTAAGGAAGTTCCAGATCTGTAGATAACAACAAAGTTTTGTTGAAACTGGTAAACTTGAATAAAGTATTGAACAGTGATTGTGGCATATTGTTGTTGTGCTCTTCAGTCTGGAGACTGGTTTCATGCAGCTATCCACCCTACTGTATCCTGAGCAAGCTTCTTCATCTCCTCATAAAAACAGCAACCCAAATCCATTTGAATCTCCAAAAGTCAACACAGTTTCAGCCGACCAGTTGCATAAAATGGTTTAAATGTATAAACCTTTACCTAGGTTTCGGCAAAAGTAATTTTGCCTTCTTCAGAAGTGTACATAAAGCTCACATTAAAAAAGTTGTTAAATAAAATGTGGCTGACTCCATGTCAATAGATTAAAAAGTAAAATTTAAAAACAATGTCACATCATAAAATTGTGGAGCCCGTCCACACACAGGTCGAGTGAGCACTCAATCTATTTACTCTTGGTCTCCCTATGCAATTTTACTCCATACACTTCCATCCAGTGCTGAACTCATAATTCCTTGATAGCTAATAATTTTTCCTACCAATTGATCCATTCTTTTAGTTAAGGTATGCCAGAAATTCCTTTACTCCACATTTCTGTTCAATATTCTTCATTAGTTATGTAATTTACCCATTTAATCTTCAGCATTCTTCTGTAGTACCACATTTCAAAAGGCCCTGTCCTACCCATTTAATCTTCAGCATTCTTCTGCAGTACTACATTTCAAAAGCCCCTGTCCTCTTCATGTCTGAACTATTTATCAACCAAGTTTCACTCCACACAAATGCCCTAAGAAAAGATTTCCTTATGCTTACATTAATATTTGATGTTAGCATTTTTTTTAACTCCTTTCTTCCCATTACCATTTTGCATTTTACATTATCTGTTTTATGGCCATAGTATATTATTTTATTGCCCAAGTAACAAATCTCACCTGCCACCTTTATTGATTTGTTACCTTATCTTATTCCTTCAGCATTGCTTGATTTTCGTAGACTGCATTCCATTAACCTTGTTTAGCTCTAGTTAATGTTCATCTTGTACACCCCTTTCAACACACTGTCCATTCCATTCAATTGCTCTTCCAGGTCCTTGGCATATATATTTCACAAAATGTAATTGTTACACAGTTTCATCAGTCAAAGAGGTCATGTTGTGTTATTACATAATTATTACCTGTAATAGTTAGCAATAAAGTTACACTTATTAAACATTTAAAAGAATTAAAATAATAATGTTATTGGTAAAGGTGAAAAATATTGAAACATAACTTTATTTGCCCTTCACAGGACTATATTTGTTCATGGCTTTGCAGTTGATGAAAATGGCCGAAAGATGTCAAAGTCATTGGGAAACGTTGTAGATCCTATTGATATTACTGAAGGCAGCAAGCACCTACCAGCATATGGAAATGATGTTCTCAGGTATTAGATCATATAAACTAAAATAATGAAATAAAAAATTAAGAGAATTATGAGTCTTCAGATCTGTGGTGGAATTTGGAAGAATAGTTTGGTAAGTGGTGTTGCCAATACTGCCAATATGTGAGTAAGAAGATACACTACAAGGGGATTTATTTGATACAAGCTCATAGTATTCTGTCACCTGTGTGATTTTGAATAAATAATTTCATTTATTTGGCCACATCAGTGTCAAACACTAATATAGGGACTTATTAGTTCCTTCACTAGCACCACAGCTGCTGTAGATCAGGATTGTGCAGTTGACAGTGTACTTCAAGCAGCACACTTTCAGCCCCAACCCCTTCCTCTTTCAGAAGGCCACCAGAGGCTGTGCAGTCTGCAGATCCTCTCCATCCTGAGGTCAGCAACCATTGACAGGGAATTACCTTTATATGTTACTGCATGGATCACAAGAGCTTCAGTTTTTGTGTACTTAATACTGTACCCATGTTATACTTGTTCATTGTATTATGTGATGTCACTCCATACCCAAATAAAAGACTTGTGTTTTGCAGTGAATGAGGGTCAGATTGGAGTGTGCTCAATTTCAATGATCATTCTACTGTGACTCATTTATTGAAACTATCCAGTGAGCTCTTTTAAAACAGCAGCAGACCTTGTTGGGAAAATTAAAATTGCATATGCCTGGGCTAAAAAGGGTATTGACCTATGTCTTCAGCTCAGGTTTGACTGCAGCAGCAGAGATCTGGGAAGCTCAAGAGAAGTGTCTCTTGCAGCACTTCATTGCATTTAGGATAACTGTCAAGAAAACCTGTAATATTTTGTTTTTATTTTGGATACTCATTCATGTGTCCCAGTTGTATCTGTTGGTGCCACTACACCCTACAGGAACCAGCATTGCTCTCATTTGCTATATGTAGTCTGTTGTCCTCCCATCATTACAAGTGCATCCCTGTGGTCACTGAAAGTGTTGAATTCTGTCAGACTTGTGAACAGTGTCAATAATCTTATCGCCACTGCAATCCTCAGACGTATACAATGCCATGAAGTTATTGGAGTTTTTCAGAGCTCTTGTCATTTATGACCTATATTGATTGTAGTTGAGCTCTGAATATCCTTTCTAGATTACACAAACCCTTTCTCTGTCCAGTAATCTGTCTTCTGATTGGCTGAAAACTATCACAGATAATGAACTTGCAGTTATAAACTGTACTGTCTCACCTTTTACTTGGCAACCAGTCACAATTACTCAATTTTTTCAGATCAATTATTGCATAAATTGTGAAAAATTATTAAACACAATATTTCCATGATAACTAACTGAAATATTTACATATGTTCCCGATACTAGAATTTTGCAAAGCATGTATTTGGATTTAGATAGATACTAGTGCCTGCCATCTGGTGGGCACTACTGTAACTGCTTGCATTTGACAAGCTCCAAATCCTGATACAGCCCATTCCTTCCTCTACGTTCCTAACTCTAAGTAGTTCTCACTGTGCATACATTACTCAGAATGCATCAGCTGGAGATGACAGTTATGGTGTTGTTTTCATTTTTAAATGTGCTTCTGTGATTGTTTAAGTGTGTGTGTGTGTGTGTGTGTGTGTGTGTGTGTGTGTGTGTGGGCGCGCGCGCTTGCCCACGGGCCTGTATTTAGCACCTTCTGTTTAGTTGGAATTGATCTTCTCTTCTGATACAGTTCTCATTCCAAAAGTGAATCATTTACAGCTAAAGTAACAGTTAAGTAAACTTTCACATAAGTTTGGATTATGAACTGTTATAGAAACCATACTGTGGAGATTGTTATAAAACTAAATATGGGAAAGATGTTTGGAATGAACATTACTGTAGTTGCTCCTGAGCTGACTGAAAGTTAGCATTGATTTGTGTTACTTGCTGCTAATGAATTTCTGTTGTGTACCTAACATTACACAGAAGTTGGATGAATACATCAGTGTTCACATCCAGGAGAGTACTTTGACATGCAGATTTTTAGTGCACATTAACATAGTATTCCAAGTGAGTTTTGTGTTCACAATTTTTTTTACCAACTGACCGAGAATGTTAAAACTAAACAAGTCTCAAATGGTCAATGTTAATCATATGAATTCTTACTCATTATTTTGATTTTATGGTATACAATAATTGCTTCTTATCCTGAATAATTTCAATTGCAGATGGTGGGTTGCTGCACATGGGACACATCATAATAATATAAGCATAAGCAACAATTTGTTGGACAACTCTGCAGATTCGATCCAAAAAATACGCCTTGTACTGCGCTTTATCCTGGGATCAATAAATGACTTCAATAATCAGAGTGAAGGTGATACTGTGCATTTATACAACTTGGACACATATTTGCTTCATCTCCTCTTTTGTTTGGAAAAAGAGGTTTGTGTTCTTATCTAAGTTATTTATGACATAAGCTCAACTTTTCTTTCAAGATATGTGTAGTCTGATAGACATGACTATTATAATGTTTTAGATTGTGGCAATGTATGATACTTACCAGTTCAACCACGTCTGTAAACGCATTACAAATTTTGTCAGCAATGACCTATCAGCACTGTACTGCCACCTAATAAAAGACAGGTGAGTAATTCTGATCTTTTCCTTTTTAAATTTTTTATCTACCCATAGTTGTTGCAATAATACAAATAATTTTCAGACTATATTGTGAATCTCCTAACTCTCCAAAGAGAAGAGCCTGTCAGCTGGTGCTGAGCCATATATTGGAAGGCATTACACATTTGATTGCTCCAGTTTTACCATTTCTTGCTGAAGAAGTTTACCTCCATCATCCATATTTTGTTGGTAAGTTCACTGCATATTTTTTTTTATACTTGTATTATGCTTGTCATGAATTAGCATATTTATGGAGTACTAGTTCTATTAGGGACTGTGTATTTTCCAACCAAAGCTTGTATTTCTTTGTTTGTCTTTATTGAGAATTCAGTACCCTTTTTCTTAATGTGGATGACGTCCTCCTCGAGGAACTTGTTCAGATAAATAAAGTACACCTAAATTAGAATATATGAAAAGGCAATAAATGCAAGTTCGCAAGTCACAGTTTTCAATCACCGGTTTAGTTAAGTTAAGAGAGGATAGTGTTTGCTTTGAATGTCCACTTATTGACTGGAAATAAATGTAATAAATGTCATAGTTTTACATGCAATGTTACCAAAGTTGTGACCAGGTTACTGCTGAGAAGGTAACAACTCACCGTAAAGACGAATGTTGAGCTGCCGACAGACACAAATAAAAGACACACACACACACACACACACACACACACAAAATTCTAAATTTTTGGCCACGGCCTTCCTCAGAAAGAGCACACTCATCCACACAATCACTCAGGCACACTCATCCACACACGTCAGCCTGCTCTGACCATTGTTGGGTGGTCAGAGATGGCTTATGTATGTGTGGATGAGTGTGCCTGAGTGATTGTGTGGATGAGTGTGCTCTTTCTGAGGAAGGCCACAACAAAAAATTTAGAATTGTATGTGTGTTTGTGTGTCTTTTGTTTGTGTTTGTTGGTGGCTCAGCATTTGTCTTTACGTTGAGTTGTTTCCTATCTACGTATTATTATTAACATTTCTTATTGGACCTCCCATTGTTGTTAATGCTGAGAAGAATAGACAGAAAATATAGAAGAATATAGGAGAAGGTCAGTTCAGATTTAGAAAAAGTAGAGGGATCAGAGATGCAATTTGGCATCAGAGGATGTTAACCTAAACATTTTTAGAAGTGAATAGAGAAATAAATGTTTGTTTTGTCAACTGAGAAAAAAGATTGCCTATTGTATGCTGTTGAAGATTCTGAAAGATGCTGGTATTCATTAGGAGGATAGAATAATAAAACACCTCTATGTGGGACAGAAAGTGTTGGTTTGAATAGATAAAGATCGAACCAGATGTGGCTATTAGAAGAGGAGTGAGACAGGTGGTTGTAATCAATGAAGCCTTAGGAAAGACAAAAGGACTTATAGTGGGGGAAAAAGAATAAAAACTGTCAAGTATGCAAATGATATGACAGTACTAACAGAAACAGAAGAATAGTTTCAAGTAATGTTGGAGAATATTTTGAGGGTGGGGAAAGAATTCAGGATGAAATAGGACATTGATAAGTCCAAAGTTATGGAAATTGGAAAGGAAGGTGACACAATCAATATATCGGTTGATGGAAGAAAAATACAACAGGTTCAATCAATCCAAGACTTTGGAAGCTGCATAACTTCCAATGGAAGTTGTACAGAAGTAGTGGGACACAGACTATACATGGGAAAGAAAGCATCTGGGAGAATCAAAGATTTGCTGACAGCCAGGAGCATCCCCATTAGTCTCTGGAAGAGGTTTGCCAAATGTTTTGAGTGGAGTGTGGTACCTTATGGTTCTGAAACATGGACAGTCAGACAGAAAGGGCAGAGATATTTAGAAAATTTTGAAATGTGACTATGGAGGTGAATGGAGAAAGTGAAATGGATCAACATAATAAGAGGTGTTGAGTAGGATAAAAGAGGAAAGGAACTTCATAAAGATGATACAGAAATGGAAAACATCTTGGGTGAGACACATATTATGCACGAACTGTCTACTGTAGAGGATAATGGAGGAAAAATAGAAGGAGAAAGAGTAAAAGGTAGGAGATTTGGTATGATAACAGAGATGTAGAAAGGAAGAAGCTACAAGTAAATGAAGGAAGAGGCCCATAACAGAAAGAGATGGAGGATGTTCAGTTGATAGCTGTATGATGTCATATTTACTGAAAGAAGAAATGCCATAAAATTATGTAGTGTTTTTGCAGTAATGTTTGTGTGTTTTTATTGTTTCTCATTGCTTAAGATGAACTGTTGGTTAGATTATGGTGTTGAAATATAAAAATAAGACAGAAATATCTCTCACAATTTAATAGGAAAAATAGTGGTTGTAAAGTAATCAGTTATAACCTGCTATACAAAAGTTCGATATTGACATAAACAGTCTCATTTTTGCATACTTTGCTAAAGCTTTTTCTTTTTCCTGCTCCTTCTCCACTACCATCACTCGAGGAACCTTTTTTCGTGATTTACTGTATCATTTTGCATCTTACGACTCAGCCACAATATTCAGTTGAGGTTGTGCCATGGTTGGGACAGTGAACTCAGTTTTGGTAAGATGGAAGTTCATGTCCCTAGACAGTCATCACAATTTAATTTTAATGTGATATAATTCTCTTAGTGTAAATACCAGGTTCACTCCTTTCAATTTCTCCTCAATATGTACTTATGCTCCATGTATAATGACCTTGCTCTCAATAGGTATTTACTCTGTTTGTTCCTGCAATCATATGTTATTGATTTGCTTAGAAAGTACTTAATTCAAAGCTAGCTCAGATGTACTGTTTATGAGAAACGTGGTTGGTTTGGCTTGAGTTAATGGAAAAATTGTTAGTTGTGTGGGGTTAGAGGGAGTGACATCTAGCAGTTATTGACAGATGAAAAATAAAATATATTGTTGTTGGTTTGTAAAACTATAGGGAACCTGCTCTAAACCAGTGTCTCAGCTAGAAACAATACAGCTTACAAGTAAAAGACTGTTTTTTGAAGCACAATAGTTTTGATGATCTCAAACTTTTGTTGCTGAAATTCTCATGATATGTGAAGGTCAAGCTATGGAACTCTCACAGAAACAAATCGCACTGACGTGTTTTACAGCCCACTTTAGATTTATATTTTTTTGCAATCATTTGGGAAAAAATAATAATGTAAATAACAAAAAATTATAGTGATACGATTACGATTCTACTATACTGATAATATCTATGCACCCAACATGTAAAATTCTTTCTGACCCCATTTTAACAAACAGCCAAATTTATACGATATTTGAGTTTAGCTTTGACAAACATACTCTTTTTGAACTTTTACCTCTTTAAACTATCATTTTAATATCTCACCCACATTTTCATTATTTTTTTCCATTAAAATTTTATCACCTGCCTTGCCTTGGTAGTTTGTTCAAAGTTTGTTTTCTTTGCCTGTACTGGTTACGAATGACAATAGCCTGGAACGAACGTAGTGTATATTTAGCCTGCATGGAACACAGCATACTACATTTGGCATTTGTAAATCAGTTAAGTGACATCCCACTTTAGACAATATCTTTTACGTACACCATTTGGCTTTCTCTAGTTGATGAATTTCTTATAATAACTTAGCCGTTGTTGTTTCAAAGCAAAAACACAACATTCTTTAGGACAGTGAATTATAATCTAATGTTAGTTAGATAGTTAACACCTGCCATCGATGGTACGAGAATTACGGATTACTCTCACAGCTGTTCGCCATAGTGTAATGGGCGAGGAATTAGTTGTGATGTATGAACATATTAGACGATGGTTCGAAACTTGCTAGGCCACGGTGGCTCAGCGCACTCGGTCAGAGGGTTGCCGGCGTGGTATCTCGACGCCCTCTGTAACGAAAAAACAGAGATCGATGAAGTGATCAAAATAGAACAAAACTAACCAATGTCCACAAAGTACAGATCCAACCAAAGAACCAATGAAAAGAGAGAAAAAGAAAGAGGGTTCAACCAACATCATCTGAGGAGAAGGCCTGTGCGCTCCTGTGCCACATCATGCAGAGTAGGTAGCGATCGCGTAGCTCACTGGCTGGCCGATGTAAGACAGTGGGCTGAGCCCCATCAGCCAGCCAGTGAGCTACGCAATCCTGATCTACTATGCATGACGTGGGTTAGCACGGCAGTGCACAGGCCTTCTCTCCAGACAGTGTTGGATCAACGCCATCTGTAATAAAAACTGAGTAAAATTCTCAACTAAAAGCCCAGAGCGAACATGAACAAACAACCGCAAAGCATTACTCTTCCTGAAGAATATATATCACCACTGACAATTTTTCCCCTCTTGCTTCCTAAAAGGTTTTTGCAGGCTCTTGTTAACTGAACACAAATATTCTGCAATATTCTGAGTTGTTCAAAGGTAACAGTGCTTTCTCTAAAAAGTGCATTTGTTCTGTTCCGAGAACATGCCATGAAATACATACCAACAAATTGGGCCGCGGCGGAGTGGCCGAGCGCACGCCGAGTGCCGTGGCTCAGTGCGCCCAGTCAGGTGGCTCAACGCCCTCTGTAATAAAAAAAGCTGAGCCAAATATTCAACAAACAACCATGAACAAATTGAACCAATGACTGCAAAGCATAGATCTACCTGAGGAAAGAAAGAAAGAAAAAAAAAAAGCAGCACATTGAGATGCTATGCTCTGATGTGCGATGCCATTGCCCCTCAATGGTTCAATCCCTCCTCGGGCGTGGATGTTTGTGTGGTCTGTAGTACAAGTTAGTTAATAAGTCATTTATAAGTTTAGGGACTGATGACCCCCGCAGATAAGTCCCATAAGCTTAACAAACATTTTTTTGAACGGCGAATTGTAAACATGTACATAAACTGGGGAGATACGGTTACAATGACTGTTGTAAATGACATAATGATAGTACTAACTTTGTATCACACGGTTTGAAATAGAATATTTGCTTTTATTTTAGCACAGAACAAAGTAACATGAACAAAGTCATATCTGAACTAGAGGAAAGGTAATACAATCTATGTTAAATGCGTCCTTAGCAACCATGTCAAAGACAAACATTTTAGTAGATACATTGATTCTAATTAATGACTTTCAATATACTTCATAACAAGTGAATAATAGCTTAGAAAAAAATAAACAAGGTAATTTGTTGCAATGTATATGCTTCCCTTTCCTTTCATTAAAGAACAACACTTGCCACAGAAATCTAGGACTTGCTTTATATACAAAACTACCACTATCAGCACTTTATTCAGAATATTCATTATTACAGTATCCTCCCAGTTTACATGCATATGCTTCAGAAGACCATTGTTCAATTTGTTGTTACACATTTCACAGCATGTTCACAAAATAGAACAAACACGCATTTTATAGGGAGCATTCTTTCATATGCACAACTCTAAATATTGAGAACATAGTTCTATTTAATTAATAAGATTGCCTGGTACCCTTTTAGGAAAAAAGGAAAAAAAAGTATTTGGTAGTGGCGGGTTCCGAACCACATTACAAGCCAATGCGCTGCCCACTACACTAAGGCGAACAATTAGAAGTTTCTTCCTTTAATCTCGTACTATTGATGGCAGTTGTTAACTGATACTAATATGGCATTTTTAGACACTAGATTATCATTTATTGTATGAAGAATGACATGTTTTTGTTAATTCTTCAGTGCGCCGATGCCTTGAAATGGCAACATTTAAGTTATAGTAAGAAAATAATCAAATAAGCAACGTAAGATGGCGTATGCCAGAGAGTGTGCTGGGCATGGCATGTCATGTGACATCTCTGAACGACTGGTTTTCGTAAAATCAATGGACGGTGTCAAGTCGCCGTTATTTTTATTTTTGCAAGTATTTCTCAAACGATACGAGATACGAAAAAAACATAGTAGAGCAAATTTGTAGGCAATTTTCTTCTCTACAAATTTGGTTATTCAATTTCCATGTAAGTTGAACGGTGTATTTGAAATTAAAATTACATTACAAATGGCTTTTTTGTTACTAACTTATTTTTTGTCCGAAATATTTGAAAAAGCCAGTTTCTGGTCTCTGGAGGCCAACAATTATATCTGTAAAATTTGGTGCCGAACAATTGAACGGTTCAAACTAAAAAGTGGGAACATGTTATGAACAGACAGACATCCCAAAATTGCTGTATTTTTGTAAATATCTGTGAAACTATGCAAGATATCAAAAAATCATAACAGAACAAAGTTGCAGAGAAATTTCTCCTCTACAAATTCATGTATTCAGTTTCCATGTCAGATGAACTGTTAGGGCATTATTTTCATTTAAATTTCGAGCTGTCAAAAGACGATACAAAGGCCCACTTTCAGTGTTACTACCATAACTTAAAGTGGGCCAAAAATCTGTAGAAAGTTGATATGGGTACTATATCATCCTGTTGAAACATATGTCCTTATGTAACAATGGAAAGTCCAGATTGTAATTTTAACGATATAATGAGGATAGTTTGCAACTCACCTCAAAGATATTTGTTGAGCCGTGACAGGCACATAAAAACAACACTGGTACACATGCAACTTCTATTTCGCCCATAGCTTTTCTCAGGAAAAGACTTCTACCCTTATTCATACAATCATGCAAGCACACTTCACAAGCACAAAACTGTCATCTCTGGCTGCTGTGTTCCGAGACTCAGAACACAGCAGCTGGATATGACAGTGTGTGTCTGTATGATTGTATGAATGAAAGTATGTGTTGTTGATAAAACTCTTCTGGGTATTGGACCGCATTGTCAATATATCAAATGTTTCACTGACATTTCGGCCACTATTGCAAGCAGCCTTCTTCTGGCTGTCATGTTTACTGCTGTGTCTTTTCCTAATGAAAGCTGTGGCTGTAAGATAAGTTGGTGGTGTATGAGTGTCTTTTTTTAGGCCTGTTGCAGCTCTATGAACATCTTTGCTGTGAGCTGCAAACTATTCTCATTATACAGGATGTTCATAAAGTCTGGGAACACTCAATTATTTATTGCACAAGAACTAACCATCATACAGATGTCATACATATTGTATTTTGGAGAGAAACTGTGAAAGTTTTTTTTTTTTTCTTCATACATTCGATATACATATCATGAGTAACCTGGTAGACATCAATACGTTAATCGAATTCTTGCCATACCCATCCCAGCATGGCATCATCAATTGTGATAATTGTTTCCTGTATTCTCTCCTGGTGCACTGCTACATCACGTGGTAGAGGCAGTATATACACCAGATTTTTAATGTGTACCCACAGAAAAAAGTCATGCGAGTGAGATCTGGTGATCAGAGAGGCCATTTCATGAAACAGCTAGTTCTGTACCTGAACTATCGATGTTTGCCACTAGTGCTGACCATCAGCAAATTACCAAACTACACTGTGGCTGTTTCTGGACTTCAAGTACACTCTGTATTGTCAATGTCCATATACAAGTTAACCTATGTCAGTCTTTTGGAGAGTGAACATTGGAGCACTACAAATATTCCTTGTCTTACGATTAGTGTTGAATTAAGGACTTTCTAGTAAAAGTTTCGTCATGCTATAATATTGCAGATATTTAATTTCTACACTGTTTGTGAAATACTGCTCATTGTTTCTGATAATGCAGTAGCTGATACTGCACATAAGAAGTTTTGTTGAACTTTACGGTGCTTTCGTCATTTGCATACAGACAAATCAGTTTTCCATCTTGTAAACATTTAATTATTTAGCACCAGCTATAATCTTCAGCCATCCCTATGAACCACAGACTTTGTCAAAGTGAGGTGGCTTGCGTCTCTCAACGATACAGATAGCCATACCGTAGGTGCAACCACAGCGGATGGATATCTGTGGAGAGGCCAGATAACGTGGTTCCTGAAGAGCGGCAGCAGCCTTTTCAGTAGTTGCAAGAGAAACAGTCTGAATGATTAACTGATCTGGCCTTGTAATGTCAGCCAATGTGGCTTTGCCATACAGTTACTGTGAACAGCTGAAAGCAAGGGGAAACTACAGCCATTACTTTTCCTGAGGACATGCAGCTCTACTGTATGAATATATGCTGATAGCGTCTTCTTGGGTAAAATATTCTGGAGGTAAAATAGTCCCCCATTCGGATCTCCAGGTGAGGGCTACTCAGGGGGATGTGGTCATCAGGAAAGACAGAATTAATTTTCAAAAGAGGTAGATTGGCTGGTCATTACTTACCTTTGTGCTGTACCGATAGTGATACAAATGAAGGAAGGGGGGGGGGGGGAAATAAAAAATAAAATAAAACAAAATAAAGGGATGAAAAAGGACAAGCTTTTGGAACACAGTTACCTTTCCCATCCTTTTTTCTTCCCTTCTCTCCCACCTGAAGAAGAAACTGTGTTCTGAAAGCTTGTCCTTTTTCGACCTTTTCTTTGTCTTCATTTGTGTCACTATCGGCAGTACAGCACAAAGGTAAGTACTGGCCAGCCAATCTATCTCTTTTGAAAAATAATTTATCATCTCTGAGGAGAATTTCCATAATTAATTGGAAAGACAGAATTGGCATTCTACAGATTGGAGCTTGAAACATTAAGTCACTTAATCAGGTAGGAAGGTTAGAAAATTTAAAAAGGGAAATGGATAGGTTGAAGTTAGATATAGTAGGGATAAGTGAAGTTCGGTGGTAAGAGGAACAAGATTTCTGGTCAGGCAAGTATAGGATTGTAAATTCAAAATCAGTTGGGGGTTTTACAGGAGTAGGTCTGATAATGAATAAGAAAATAGGAATGCAGGTAAACTACTACAAGCAGCACAGTGATCCCATTTAGTCAAGATAGATATGCAGCCAACACCAACCACACCCAGAACTCTGCTGATGAGGAGGAGATTGAGGAAATGTATGAGTAAATAATGGAAATTATTCAGATGGTTAAGGGAGAGGAAAACCTAATTGTGATGGGCGGCTGGAATTTGGTAGTAGGAAAAGGAAGGGAAAGAAAAATAGGTGAATATAGACTGGGGAAAAAAGAATGAAAGAGGAATCCACCTGGTAGAACTTTGTATGGAACAACAAACACTTGGTTCAAGAATCATGAAAGAGGATTGTATACATGGAAGAGACCAGGGGACACCAGTAGGTACCAGATAGATATTATAATGGTAAGACATAGATTTCAGAACAAGGTATTAAACTTTATATCCAGGGGCAGATATAGATTCTACCCTTGCCTTATTGGTTACGAAGTGTAGACAGAAATGGAAGAAACTGGAGAAAGGTAGGAATATAAGGAGATGAGACCTGGATAAATTGATGGAACCTGAAGTTCTTGAGAATTTCAGAAGGAGATTTAAGCAACAATTGACTGAAATGGTGGAAAATAAATCAGTAGAAGAGGAAAGGGTAGCTTTAAGAGATGAAATAATTAAGACAGCAGAGGACCAAATAGGTAGAAAGGTTCTTTGTTGCACCTCAAATGAATATCAAAGAGGAAACACCCTTAGGCTTACACGCACCTTATTTAGCTTGCAAAATATTGAACAGACTGAGAAATTTCTTGTCATGATGCAAAGTCAGCCTCGGGAAACAGACGTATTGACAGTGATGAGAGAATTTGCCTGTTGAGTAACCTGCAGGGTTGAGCGAGCGTGAAGGTCGGGGTGAGAGTTTAAAATAGGGAAAGATTAATTTTTTGAAACTCACAACCACCAGCTGCGAACCAAATTCCTAAACATGCAAAAACACTGGAACTGTTATTGCGACTGTTTGACTCGTTTTCTAGGGGATGATATCACACGTTCGCAGCTTTCCTTCCCTGCATATGATTAACAAAACAAATTCATAATAAATTCAAGTTCATGAGAGAAAAGGGTGTACTAACTACTATTTTTGAAAACACGTGAAAGTTCACTTTATGTTGTTTATTTCACAATACTTGAACCCTGTGGCTGATACGTCTGTACGTCGACACATTTATCAAATAAAGTTATAGCTCGAGAGCCCCCAAACAAAATGAATATTTGTCGCGAATTGTTTTCACACCACGTGGCTGTCTCAAACACCGTTTATGTTCATGCCTATGCGACGACACGTGTTACATTAACAAATCACAGTCACTTTAATTCAATGCGATGCACACCTTGTTACACCGGCTAAATATTCACAAACACACAGTAGCACTCGATTTAACTTGGTGCAGTCTACGACGAGCAACCACACGTGGCGATTGCCACAGACCAATCTCAAGTCACCACCTCGAGATCCACATGCCGACTGAGGCAGAGCGACGCCGCCAGGCCAGCCACACCACGTGCTCTCTGGAGTCCTCACTTCCTGCCCTCGCGCGCGCGCGCCAAAACTCAACTGCCGGGGTTTTTTCCCCTACGTCATCAACTTCCCCATGTAAGCTGTTGTAACCGATTTGCCAACGTACAGCGCTCAGCCAATACATTTCTAAAACTTTACTTAAAATCAAAATAATTACACTACACATTAAACAAATATTTTCTTATGTTTTTATATTAGTATAAACATCCTTTGTACTGTTTATCATAATCGTGCAATTTCTTATATCACAGATAACTGATTTAACTGAATATTTCAAGGTAAAATACAAAAGATTGATTGAAAATAAAATGAAAAATAGTTAATATATTATTTTTATAAACAAACATTGCCATGCTAGTTGTGTAACTGTCTTGTCTTCGTTGGTAATTTATTACTTTTCATTGTCAATTAAACATATTACGTTAGATGTGACTATATCAGCTAATGTATTGTTTATTTATCAACAGGCTATTTTGTAATGAGCGCCTTAAAGGTTCCTAACTGCATCGTATTACTTCAAATGCCAGCAGTATTACAATATTTGTGCACTGCACTGTGCCTTGCACTCGCCATTGTCCCTCTCTCCCCTCACCGGAAACGAACTGTAAAATCCTAAGTTGGAACAAGCCACCAACATCGGCCTGCTCGCTGGCCTCCCGTCAGCTACAAGCACACAGCAAATCTCAACGTGGAGAATTTCTACCTATGGCCTAACTATAAATGTTGTCACCCAACTGTGTACATACATTGCTACCATAATTAATAAGATTAAAATCGTGTAACATTTAGTGCATTGGCATGGTCAATGTTTGCAGTGAACTTCATACTGTTTAATTATCAAATGCTATTAATTACCAGTATTTCTATTGGGCGGCAATCTCACAATACCCCCACTTGCGGCATCCAAACCATGTGCAGGATGGCGCAAGTAGCACCAAAATTAATACATTCAAATGAACAAAATTTTTAAATTACAAAATTATTGAATCGGATTGTCTCAAACACTATGCCAATTATGACCTCAACTAATGCAAAAAATAAATAAATAGATAAATAAAAAATAAACAGTGCAGTGAGATAATTTCCCAATACTTGTACCATTAAGACCACTTATAGTGTGTGCATATTTTTAAGAAAAGGATCCTTATAACTAATTACATCCATAATTTTAAGTGTGCCTGTTGTTTATATACAGAATTGGCACAAAATTTATAATATTATTAAACTTTAGTCTTTAGAGAACCTTGTCCTACATGGAAAATCTAGAATTGTCACTATAAAAACTTTTGACGGTGTACACTCCACTTGTTTGAAGGAAATCTCTCACCACTTTGACACTGAGAACCCCAGAGTCATTGTTGCAGCAACTCTGGTCCATGGTGTACGGTCCTATGTCTCCGTCATTTCAACCAACATGCTGTTGCAGCTTAGATTCATGGCACTGGATCAAGCATTCTTGTTCACACACGTCATATGCACCCTACATGGAACAGGAAGAGCAGAAGGCACTCATGAGTCAACATAGACAAAAGTTTGTCTGGACACCAGGATTCGGTTGGATTTGTATCCCACCCCCCTGCCATCCAGACTTGGTGCAATTGAAACTAAGCATTCGAGACATGTACAGTAACATGTAAATCAACAGAATTAAGAACTGAAAGTGGCTGTTGTTAGTCATTATCAGATTAACCCAAACCACCATGCCTGCACTCTCATCAGCCATAGCTTCAGATGAAACAGACAAGAGAATATGTGACATACTTGGAGTATTACTCCATCAAAAAAAAAAAAAAAAAAAAAAAAAAAAACACAACAACCTCCCCATGTCAAAAATATATCTTAAAGCTCAAATAATACTACCAAAAGAATGTTATCATAGAGAATTTTCTCTTCCATCATAATGACACCTACAAACATAAATGCAAATCCTACCCCCTCGCACCAAAAAAATTATTTTTGCTGGTGTGAGATTAAATTTGGATCCCTGTCATCAGTCTCATGTGCTTTCCACAAGTACTCTCCACAATAAAAATATCTAAGGTTAAAGTCTAATTTCTAAATTAGTTTATCACAAAACATCTACATTTTTTAAAATGAAGTATCACCAAACCCTATTGATACTCAGGCTAGACAGAAAAATAGTTCTCATCAACTGTTGTTGCAGAAATTGTTCAGTCAACAGTTGAGCACCATTAAAGAAACCAAAATGTGTTATCAGAATCAGTTTAATATAACAATACAGAGAGCATTCCCTATTAGACACATTACCTACCAAACACTCAAAGATACAGACATTAAAGAGCAAACACTTTCTTTCATTGAAACATTTCTCAATCCAACCCAACTTTAGCCAAAACAGCCACAACAAACATACATTCCTCACTTCTGACCCATATGGTCAGTCACACCCACATATGCAACACTGTCAGCTGACATTTTCATCACAATTTATCTAAGCCACAGACCCCACTGCCTGCATCAATGTCCACCACTTTCTCATTCACCGAGTCATCCCACAACTCACACCAAATATCCAGCCCTGCTCACATATACACACACATAAATAGTACACTCCCACTTCCTCTATCCTTTAGTGTTGGCATACATACATACATACATACATATTTACCTCTTGTACCATGTTGAACTGCAAATCTGATACAAGCACATGTTTTAACACAAACAACAAAAGAAAAACATTTACAAAGAACACTTGTAAACTTGACCCCAATGCTTAAATCTAAACACACAAGTAGATACTAACACAGACCACAGAACAAATATACACAAATTCTTAACCTACTATCTACAATGCATTGAATCTCATATTTCATAATTTACACTGGTTTATGGCAGTTACTTGTGTAAACATGCCATTAAATATTTATCACTTATAAAATTTTTTTAATTTCACCCTCTTCATGCATCCCTCCAGACTTAATTCTAACACTTTATCTTTATACTTCAACTGAGCTTCATATTTGCACGGGAAATCACTTCCTAACATTAGATTTAAACAAAGTCCCTTTATGACTAATAAATCTTGAATAAACAGCTCCTCCTCAATGATTACTTCAAATTCTGGGTTCCCTTTCATATAGTTTGGTTCGTTCAAGAATTCATTTTGTATCTTAGCTTGCTTGGCCTTCCCCCAATACTTATTTAAAAACAACTTTTCAAACGCCTCAAAAGTTACAAATTTATCAGCACACTGATTTGCCCAAGTTTGAGCAGAACAGTCAAGCATTCTCTTTGCTAACTTAATTTTACACTGGTCTGACATACCAGGCATAAATTGGTCCTTGCATGCAGCCAAAAAATCTACTGGATGATAATTACCCACTCCTGAAAACTTTCTGCCATTAGGTGTCTGCACCATGGACCAATTAGTGTTTCCTGATGCAGTACACAATTCTAGACTATTTATTCTAGTGTTCACCTTCTCAATCTCAGTATTGTTTACTGTCACTACTTGTTCTATCTTTTTCATAAAGTTACATTCTGTATTTTCTAATTTTCCTGACAACAAAGTTTTTGTTTCCACAATACCTGCCACCATCCTCTTGTCAACCTCAGCCAACGCCTGCATAGTGCCCTCATTCCTGTGATCACATATTTGTTTTACAGCATCTAACTTGCCTCCTACCTCAGTCTCAATAGCACCAATTCTGGCATGTATCTCCTTTTCCCTGTTTTCAAACCGTTCTGTTGGACTTCCTATCTGTTTGTCAATGTCTGTGATTATTTCTGCCTTTAATGCAAACATTGAATTTTGTAATGCCCCAATGTCTGCCTTAAAGTCTGCTTTCAATTCTGATTTTACAGTTCCTATTTCTGATCTTAAATTTGATTCTAAACGTGAGTATGAATTTTCTATTTTTGATTCTAAACGTGAGTATGAATTTTCTATTTTTGATTCTAAACTTGAGCTACAACTCCCTAACATGGCTGCGAAAATCTCCGGTGTCAACAACATTCCCCCAGTATTTACCCTCTCTGGACTTTCTGGTATGCTACTCTCTGAAATTACGTCACTTGGCGACTTTTTGAAAACCTGCTCCATGATTTAGTACCACAAGAAAGCTTGATTAATACACAAGAATTTATAGCGCCAGCTGCTTTACTTATCTTTTAATCCACAAGTTGCTGCAACGAGCTGCGACGTCCCCAACGCTCGCTGCCGTCTGTTGTAGGAGCTGTGGCTGGAATATGTCCTCACTGCATCCCTTATCCTTTGTAGAATCGAAGCCGCTGGGCCCCTACGCTCCGTTGAGGACTTGTGAAGTCCCCACGATCACTGCCGTCCGTTGCCGAAGATGAAATTTGAGTGCGTGGATCCCGCGCGCCGCCGCTAACTGCTGCCGGGCCGATGCGCCGTCGATTGCCTGTTACGGATGCCTGCGCCCGAACTCTGCCAGTCACCAACCGTTGTTAACCGCGCGACGCGATTGCGTATCTGCTTGTAACTGTTCACTGTCCTATATACACCCTAATCTCTCCGTCCGAGCAAGTCCAACGTGAACTTATCCCGGACGAGCCCCCAAATGCGAGCGTGAAGGTCGGGGTGAGAGTTTAAAATAGGGAAAGATTAATTTTTTGAAACTCACAACCACCAGCTGCGAACCAAATTCCTAAACATGCAAAAACACTGGAACTGTTATTGCGACTGTTTGACTCGTTTTCTAGGGGATGATATCACACGTTCGCAGCTTTCCTTCCCTGCATATGATTAACAAAACAAATTCATAATAAATTCAAGTTCATGAGAGAAAAGGGTGTACTAACTACTATTTTTGAAAACACGTGAAAGTTCACTTTATGTTGTTTATTTCACAATACTTGAACCCTGTGGCTGATACGTCTGTACGTCGACACATTTATCAAATAAAGTTATAGCTCGAGAGCCCCCAAACAAAATGAATATTTGTCGCGAATTGTTTTCACACCACGTGGCTGTCTCAAACACCGTTTATGTTCATGCCTATGCGACGACACGTGTTACATTAACAAATCACAGTCACTTTAATTCAATGCGATGCACACCTTGTTACACCGGCTAAATATTCACAAACACACAGTAGCACTCGATTTAACTTGGTGCAGTCTACGACGAGCAACCACACGTAGCGATTGCCACAGACCAATCTCAAGTCACCACCTCGAGATCCACATGCCGACTGAGGCAGAGCGACGCCGCCAGGCCAGCCACACCACGTGCTCTCTGGAGTCCTCACTTCCTGCCCTCGCGCGCGCGCGCCAAAACTCAACTGCCGGGGTTTTTTCCCCTACGTCATCAACTTCCCCATGTAAGCTGTTGTAACCGATTTGCCAACGTACAGCGCTCAGCCAATACATTTCTAAAACTTTACTTAAAATCAAAATAATTACACTACACATTAAACAAATATTTTCTTATGTTTTTATATTAGTATAAACATCCTTTGTACTGTTTATCATAATCGTGCAATTTCTTATATCACAGATAACTGATTTAACTGAATATTTCAAGGTAAAATACAAAAGATTGATTGAAAATAAAATGAAAAATAGTTAATATATTATTTTTATAAACAAACATTGCCATGCTAGTTGTGTAACTGTCTTGTCTTCGTTGGTAATTTATTACTTTTCATTGTCAATTAAACATATTACGTTAGATGTGACTATATCAGCTAATGTATTGTTTATTTATCAACAGGCTATTTTGTAATGAGCGCCTTAAAGGTTCCTAACTGCATCGTATTACTTCAAATGCCAGCAGTATTACAATATTTGTGCACTGCACTGTGCCTTGCACTCGCCATTGTCCCTCTCTCCCCTCACCGGAAACGAACTGTAAAATCCTAAGTTGGAACAAGCCACCAACATCGGCCTGCTCGCTGGCCTCCCATCAGCTACAAGCTCACAGCCAATCTCAACGTGGAGAATTTCTACCTATGGCCTAACTATAAATGTTGTCACCCAACTGTGTACATACATTGCTACCATAATTAATAAGATTAAAATCGTGTAACATTTAGTGCATTGGCATGGTCAATGTTTGCAGTGAACTTCATACTGTTTCAATATCAAATGCTATTAATTAGCAGTATTTCTATTGGGCGGTAATCTCACAGTTGACAGCATCTGGTAGTTTGCAGGATCTGCTAAATATGAGTACTGCTAGGGATCTTCTTGCTGCTAACAAAACAACAGCCAAAACTGTCAGATACTAGGCTCTTCACAGATCCGAATATAATTATTATTTTATCTTCATATTTGTCATAACTTCTTTTTGTGCATATTTATCACTGCATTTTGTTGTTATTATGTTCTGTCTATATTTTACTGACTTCTCTCAGTAATGGATGCTATGTATGTAATTTATCTCTATGTGTTATTGTTCTGCCTGCATTAATAATTTTATGTCCAAGACACACACATAAACAATCACACATATGATAATGTGCAGTCATGTTAAATGACAAAATTTTCAGTGAAATCTCTTAAGCAATATTCATTACATGGTAGTTTCAATCCTGTCTCTTAACACCACTAGTGTCACAACCTTTACTTGCAACTTTTTCATGGCATAAAATGTTATTTTTTTCTAATCTACTCAAAACCCACTAAAATTTTGTATATATGATTTTTTCCATTCTGCGTATTAACCAAATACAATGTGGATATTGTTGTACTATAAATTATCATTTATTGTATTTAACAGTGTCCTTTTATTTATTAAATTTAATGCTGTGTCCTTTTCCTATCAATTTCTGTTGAAAACAGATACAGGTGTTTTCCGATCTGGAGTTTGGAAGCCTTCAGAAGAATGGGAGAAAACTGACATTGCCAAAATAATGTCAACAGCATTGAAATTGCGTGATTTACTCCACAAAACTTCAGAAGAGACAAATACTTCAAAATTAACTGTGAAGGTTTCGGCAGGAGATCAAACTTTGCAGATATTGAAGGTAACTGTAGTTTGACTATCTGATAATAAATTATGTGATAGTAGATTTAAGTATAGTGTTCAATTATTAAAGTTGCCACTCGCCTGTTACACAAAAATATTCCTAGTGTAGGGTTCCATATTACATTTTGGAGTTTTGTTATAGTGTTTTATATGAGGTTGTAGGCTTTTTTGGTGTATTTCAGTGATGAAATATTTTCAGGCGATCACTTGATGAAGATGATGGGTATGAAACACTATGAAATATTTGGACAGGTTGATACCACCATTTGGCTGATCATTCTAGAAGATTTCATCATCTTAGTTGTGCCTTGTCCCATAAAGTCTATACCTACATATCTACATACATACTCTGTAGTCCATCCAAAGGCGAATGGTAGAGGTCAATCAGTATCACTACTAGTTGACACTGTCAAATAGAAGCATTCATTTCTGACGCTCAAAATATTTGTCATTAGTTTTTGTGCAGAAAATGTTTGACAGCAGATTGAAGACTCGTGTGGTGACCTAGTGTCACCCCACTATTGATTCATTTTTTGTTATTGGAGAGACCATTAGAAGTATGAATGTTACTCTTCTGCAACAATTTTTCTACTTGGCTCTTAAAAAACTTGTCCTTGAAGTGGGATCTTTTGATAGTTGCATTCCAGTTCATGTAAGAAACAGATTGGCCTTTCTTATGGTGAAACAGGCAACTATATAAATAGTTTTCCTGTTGTGCAACAGATATCTCAGATTGTGCTACTGAGCTTGTTGCAGTATACTTGTCAACGAATTGGCAATGCTGTATCCGTGGTGAGATGTTGCGGCCCTGTTTGTAAAATTGTTAATTATTGTCTTAAGTGGAATGTCGCACGGAGAATGTGTTTGCCCCATTGCTAACTGTAGTGGAAGGTCAACAGTCTTTTCTCTAAGCAGTTTTCTGCAGATTTTTCACTGATAAATTTGTAGTAACTTGTATAATTCTACAACTGTATTATATTTCTGCTCTGGGGATATTTCTCACACTTACATGCCAAATATTATATAAATGAAACCAATGAAAAGTAATGCTTACAAAAATTTCTCTCTCTCTCTCTCTCTCTCTCTCTCTCTCTCTCTGTCTCTTTTTTTTTTCCAAATGCTGGTTGCTAAATGCTTTCTGCTAAAGTGTTGGATTTATTCAATCACACAGTTTACGCATTTGTCACCCTTCATTCTGCATGTTCATTCTTTGCTGTACAGTTCAATAGATACATATTCTGGGGGTAAAAAATTCTCTACATGCAGACTAACACTAGGAAACTTTCAAATTCTTCTTGACTTCTTTGAATTTAATTGATTACTCAGTTATTATGAGACACATTATGCCAATGCAACTGTAAACAAACTATGGCCGTGGCTCACACACATTATTGTGATTCTCGCAATGGGGGTAGGCTTAAGGGGATGGAGACAAGTATTACAAACAGAAGTCTGGGTCTGCCCTCGGAATGTGTATGTGTGTTCAAGAGGTGAAGGTGACCTCTTATGAAAAAGTGAGAGACCAGGACTCGAGTTACGGTCCGGCACAAATTTTCATATGTTGTAATATGATAGAGCACCTTAAGAAGAGCAGCTAAAAGTCATAAGTCATCACAAAATGTGAATTAATATATGTTTATTTAATACATCTAGTTGCAAACCATTATCAATGTCAGTTCCATTCAAACACACTTTTCATAAAAAGAAAATAAATAAATTACAGTATATCTTGTAAGACGACATGTTCTGAGGCTTGTGTTGATATATCAGGCTGAAAATTTAGATATAGTAAGGTCTAGGTACCAAGACGTCACATGTTCATTCAGCAATATGTGGCCATGAATTGTTTTGTTGTGGTGTCATGCAGAAAGGGTGTGACCAGGTCACAAGATGTAATTGACATAGGTCAAACTGGTCACTGTGCCATGGACAGAAACCAACTGTGATTTCTGGTTGTAACCAACAGCACGATACACCAAAACGCCTTAAGTTGGTGCTGTATCTGTTGTTGGTTCTGTATGTCTTTCCACTCCCTCTGTCTGCAGTGAACCAAATATCGGCCATTATTTTCAACCAAACAGTACGTCTACATGGGAT
The DNA here is from genome assembly GCA_026315105.1 of Locusta migratoria. NCBI lineage: Eukaryota > Metazoa > Arthropoda > Insecta > Orthoptera > Acrididae > Locusta > Locusta migratoria. Next base: position 121,267,180 of record CM048747.1, read on the forward strand.
GCTGCCTGGCAGAGGATTCATCGAACCACCTTTATACTATTAATCTCCCATTTCACTCTCAAATAGTGTGCAGGAAGAAATAACACCTGAATATCTCTGTTTGAGTTCTGATTTCTCTTATTTTATGGAGCTTCGTAAGTAGCCCACGCAATAGCGATAAATGTCGTTGTTGTAATGATTCCCATCCCAGATCCTGTATCATTTCTGTGACGCTGTCTCCCCTGTATTGAGAAAATCCAAATGAGCTGCCCTTCTTTGGACTCTTTTGATGTTCTCCATCAAACCCATCTGATAAGGATTTCACACTGGGCAGTAATACTCATAAAAAGGATGGACAAGTGTAGTGTATGCAGTTTCTTTAGTACTTCTGTTGCATCTGTTAAGGGTTCTGCTAATAAAACACAGTCTCGGGTTCGCTTTCACATGACATTATGTACATGTTCTTTCCAGTTTAAGTCTGAAGTAATAGTAATTTCTAGGTTTTTAGTGGAGTTTACGGCCTTCACTTTTGATTGGTTTATCTTGTAAACAAGGTTTAATAGATTTCTTTTTGTCCTCATTATTTAGAGTCAATTGCCAATTTTTACACCATAGTGATATCTTATTTAGATTGTTCTGCAGTTGGTTTCTGATCTTCTGACGATTTTACCAGACGGTAAATGATGACGTCACCTACAAACAGCCTAAGAGAGCTACTTAGATTTTCTCCCAAATTGTTCATGTAAATAAGGAACAGCAGAGGACCAATAACATGCCCGATATTGCCTCTGTTTTAGTCAATGCATTACTATCGATTACTACAAACTGTGTCCTCTCTGACAGGAAATCCCCTATCCATTTGCGAATTTGAGGTGATATACCGTAACCACACAATTTGATTAAAAGCTAATTGTGAGGTATGGTGTCAAAATAAGGAAATGTTGAATCAGTTTGAGATCCCTTGTTGATAGCATTCATCACTCCATGTGAGTAAAGAGCTAGCTGTTTTGCATGAACAATATTTTCTAAATCTGTGTTGACTTTGGGTCAATAGATCATTCTGTTCGAGATAATTCATAATATTTAAATTCATGATATGTTCCAAAACCTTGCTGCAGATTGTTGTCAATGAAATAGATTTTTAGTTTAGTGGGTTACTCCTATTTTGATTTTGCTCACATCCACTGCTCCGCCTAATACTTTGTCCCATACAAGCAGTAATTTCCTGCATGGGTGCTTCACATTATCTCATACCAATAAAGTGCCCTCTCTCAAACTCACTGATTTGATGGTACTGTTTGCACATACATCTATGAGACATCTTTTATCTGGTTTGTTGATACACACATAAATAAAAACATTCTCTCTCTCCCTCTCTATGCTTCACAATTAGTAAATTTAGATGGGAATCGGAAATACACACTACTCTCCTGCCACTAAGCTCTCTCTCCATCACTCCCCCATTTCAGTGTCTATTTCTTACCTTTGCCTTCGAATTTGAAGTGCAGCAGCCAGAGGTGATGGTTGTATGACTGTGTTGTGTGCCTGTTTGATTGGGAAAAATGTTCTGTTTTCTGAAGAAGGCCAAGGCTGATAGCTAAAAGTGTTGTATGTGTGTGTCTCTTGTATGTGCCTGTCACAACTCATCCCCATGTATTCATGGTGACTTGTAAACTGTCCTTATTACTATATTATTAATTCCAACCTGGACTTTCCATTATTAGAAGTATAAGTCTCATGTATGTCCTTCAGGATAATTAAAAGTACTTCAACAGCAGGAAGATCACTCTTGTTTCGAAACATGAATGCACAAGGGAAACCATGGTATATCTCATCTAGTATGAGAGCAGAGCAGTTAGCTCCAAACCATTGACACTTAATCTACATGTAAAGCCCAAGCAAATGCAGTTCTTGCCCTACTGACTCCCAATGTATGTAAGACAGTAAGAATTATATCTTCATTAAGCAGTTTTAGATAAGTCTCTGAATGCGATCACTTGTTACTGCTTCTTTGAAATAAATTAAGGTTCTTTAATCAGAATACAACTCAACAAGTACTTAAAAACTATGGAAAACTGGAAACATAACTCTGCAGGAAACTGTGGCCACAATTTCACAACATTGAGCATAACTTCATATTTTCCATGTTAGATGTGTGCCTGTATACCTTTTGAGGCAGGGATTTATCTCTTATGCTTCAGGAGACAAATTCTTGTAGTGTGGAACTGAGAACTATATTTTCATAAGCTTTTTGCTGTTTGTATATCAAGTAGTAATACTGGAAAGATGTATGTGACAGCCATGGTGTGCAAAACCATTCTAGATTTTCTTCCTTTGCAGTAAAATGACAGACTTGTTGATTTAATCTTGTTGCACTTAATTTCCAGTTGTTCCAAGAAGAACGCCGGAGTGATTCTTCCCAGTTGACGGAACTGTTGCAAGTGTCAGCTGTGGAACTTAGCAAGTCCGATCAGCAACTGAATAGTGATGAATTTGAAATTGTTTGTGAAATGTCAGAACATGAGTTATGTCCCAGATGTCGACGTTATACCTCTAAAGAAGAAGATATGCTGTGCTCCCGCTGTGAGAAAATAGTAGCAGAACTAGACATAAAACAAGCAGTATGCAGCTAACAGTGTATATTTCCAGCCAGTGTCATGAATGATGAACTTTGTTTTTGTGTGTAGTGAGCTATGTGTAAAATTGTATATTCACTGTTTGCTCTCAGTAAAGTTCTTTTGTACAGTAAGTTTTTTATTATTTTGAGTTTGGTGTTATTCCTAAAATAACTGGTTCAATTTTGCTTCCCTTCCTGGTGACTTCGCATGATGATGTTGGCAATGGATGCTGAATACTGGCAATCACGTGACGTTACCATTAGCTGGTTGCTTTATACCACAAACATTTTGTCATGAAATCTTCATTTTGTGTGGGCAATTACTTTTACTGAGCAGACAAGGGTACATACCGAAACCTTTCAACCATAGAACAAAAACAGCATTATTTATTTAATTAATCAAGTCATTTTATGTGGTTTGGATTTCTAATATTAACATCTTGGCAAACATTTTGTACCTGACACTGCCAACATAATTGCATGAGGTCACTGGAATGGGAAGTAAAATTTTACCAAGTAATATGTATGAAATGTATGCTGGCTGCAGGGAGGTGAAGCACTGCATCAAAAATCCAGACATCCAGGGTTGATTCCTGGTTTGTTGTAGAATTGTGTCTGGCATGTGTTGTGACCATCATTTGCTGTAATACAATGGAAATCTGTAGAGATACATCCAACATGATTTGGATCAATACTGAACTGTAAGTTGCCCTTTAAGGCTGTGCATGAACCTGTTCTGAAGTAGGAGGAGGATTTGAAATTGGAGGAAGTTAGCATATACTGTTAGCAACAGTAATTTAACCTTAAATTAATGGCAGCACTCACTGGTATTTTATTTGGATGCTAGGAGATTGCAACTCACTTGTGTCTAAATGAAGCAAATACCTCATGCTACTCTTCAGTTTACCTGCCCAAACTTGACACCAGAGCGTGTGTATAAACTTTCTCCCGTCTTTGGTACTTGCAGTGCGCTATATTGTCACCCTTATGTCCTTGAATATGAATCTGCAAGTATTTAAAGAGACTTTTTTAAAAAGCTTGTGATGTCCCATGTGATTCTACCTTTTTCAGAATCCTATCACATAAATAAATGTCTTCTTCATATATTTTTATGACATGGAGATTTGTAGAGGCCTGGAACTTAGTGCCTCTAGTAACAGTTAGTCCAATACTCTGGTCAATCATATTTCTTCTCTTACTTAAAGTGCATGGAAGAGATGAAGAATTTCAATCAGCATGTAACTCATTAATTAAATGAGTACACACTCCAGTTCAAATTAAACATTAGAAAGGGATTTATTTACCCTTAATACAACTTCAGTAAGAGTATCATCTGATTTTCACTTATACATGCAGATGTAATAACAAATATCTCTTATTTAGACCAAACTTGGAATCTGTTATCTATCAAAAGCAGACTAATAACAACTTCATTCAGTTCATTGTTTACTCCAAGTCTCCATAGAGTTCATTACACCACGCAAAACCTTCAATTTGTACATCTTTGACAAGTAAGAGGTTCCTGTCTGGGCATTCACCTGTGAAAGAAATAGCCCAGGACACTAATAGTCCAAAAAATAAACCCCCAGAAATACCTAAAATTAACCCATTTGGTCATCTTGTCTAGCTAGGGAAAGCATGTAGTGCTTGAGACACTACAAGCTTTTCTTCAAAGCAAGAAAAATTGTACCAATGCATGACGATAAGATTGTTAATCAAAATATCCACGGGTGTACTTTCAGTCTATAGTGTCCAACGGGCACAATATTTCGGCGATCACACATGTTGCCATCATCAGGTGAACTGACGGACTGAGCACCTGGAAACGCGCCGGCACAGAGGCCCGCACGCTATGGCGGGTTCTAGCCCGGTAGCGGGCAATTTAAATACCCTCGGCCCGCGGAGCGACCCCTCCGTGGTCCGCGCTACACGTTGCGGTCGCGCAGTGGAACCGATTGTGACAGCATCTGAGATGACGTCGATGTGAAGGCAATATACCCTCCGTTCCTTGATGTCTTGGTCAAGAGAAGAGCTGATGGCACCCTGGGTCATGGTGTATATCGGAAGACAACACACACTGATCTGTATTTACGCGCAGACAGCTGTCACCACCCTTCACAGAGGAATGAGGTACTTCCCTCCGAGTCACCGTAGTGTGCGGATATCTGTGCCGGCGCGTTTCCAGGAGCTCAGTCCATCAGTTCACCTGATGATGGCAACATGTATGATCACCGAAATATTGTGCCCGTTGGACGCTATAGACCGGCAGTACACCTGTGGATATTTTGATTATCAAATACGCCGGGAGAAACTCAAGAATCACACGATAAGATTGTTGTTCCCTGCAATATTTGTGACTACTGCTTTAAGGGAAATTAACATTTTAGTTTTTCATGATGCTTAACTAGTGTACTGCGAAATTCAATTTCAATCACTCAGTGAACAATTCATAGAAGGAATAAATTGATATGGAGAGTAATATTTCATACATCAGATGTAGGAACACTGTAAACAGTAACAGACTTCACTACAACCATTCACAAATAAAAATTACTAAATGGCACATGAAAATACAGAGAAGCCCTCAGTTGAATTTATTATACCCAGCTTGAATTAAAGTTGAGGAATTCATGGATGGAACCTGTTGTATATCAAGTACATGAATTCAAATGTTCCACTGCACCCGTTGGTGCTGCGGTATGAGTGTGAAAGTTTGCAAGCGTCACCTGGTGGCTTAAGGACTGAAAGGAGTATGGGGAGAGGTAGTTCACATTCAGACCTGTAATGGACTATTCTTATCTTAATAGTGTCATTAGTGTTAAATATTGAGTGTTCCTGTGGTTACAGCTTTTGGCGACGAGGTAGGATTTAAGCTACAAACAACACTCGAGCAAATTATGCAAATCCTCATCGAACAGCAAAAGTTGCTGGCCAACCACCCCATCGAACATCAGAAATTCATCACAATGGCTCTACAACAGCTCCTCATGGCAACACACAATGATCGCACATCGACATTGTTCATACTCACTTTTCCACCATACGAGGAGAACGTAGAAGACTGGACGGAATATGAGAAGCGGCTTTGACAACACTTCGTAGCTTTGAGTGTTGTTGACACTAATCTCTGTAAGTCAGTGTTTCTTTCATGGGTTTCTCCAAAGTTCTACCAACTTTTGTCTCAATTAGCACATCTCAAAGAACCTACTTCACTGTCATTTGACAAAATGTGTTCACTTGTCACTTCATATTGTTGCATCTCATGTAGCATTTTATCAGTGTAAAAAACAGCCCCATCAATCATACTGAGCATATGCTACAGAGCTGCAAGGCATTAGTAAAAAGTGCAAATTCATTACTACAGTTCATAAAGAATCTTACGCTGATTCAATGGTCAAGGATGCAATTTTGAGGTCTGCTCCTGATACGGAAGTTAGTTTAGAAGGCTCTTCAATTAAATGACCCATCCTTATCTGAAGTATTGGCCACAGCAGAGTCTTTTGCAATTACTCATGCTGCAGGTGTGCAATTGGATGCTTGGGGTGATGTAGGGAAAGTCATGGCATATAGGACATTTGTTGATGCACCAGGCAGTGTTGCGAACGAGGAAGTAGTGGTGGTGTACTCTCGCACACCATCCAATCAAATCAAGCAGCGCACTAGTTCTAAACAGAAGCAATCTTTTGTTATCTTACCTTCTTGTCCCCACTGTTTTTCCCAGCATTCATGAGATGACTGCCTCCAATGTTGGGCTACCTGTCACAAACGTAAGAAAAAGGGTCACACCTCTTTTGTTTGCCGATCTAACCAAGTGCAGACTATACACGATACTGACTTAGATACAGGCTCTATATTATATGCCAACTTCACAAACTCTTCTGGAAACAAACTTTACCTCACAGTGCAGATGTTTTGAAAGCACATACAGATGCAAATAGATACTGGCTCGGCAGTCACAATAATTATGTCACAAACTTATCTTTGCCTGGGTTCACTGCCCCTTTCACTGGTCTTGCACCGTTTACCCATATAAATCAGCACCAACTCTCCCTTTTGGGACAAATGGATGTCCAAATCACATATAGGCCTGTTGTACGAATGGTTGACCACATGGGGATGGCTGACTTGTTCGGCTATGATGCCTTCAGCATATTTGGATTCTCTGTCAATGATACTGTCAATGTTGTATCAAACAACATTCCTTACACTCAATTAGATACTTTGTCTATGGACTTTTCTGATCTTTTTTTGCCCGGCCTTGGGTGTGCCACAGCTTTTGAAGCTCATGTGTCAATCAAACTGGGAGCCACGCTGCAGTTTTTTTTTTTTTTTTTGTTTTTTTTTTTTTTTTTGAGCCCATGCTATTCCTGTAGCGTTGTGTGCTGCTGTAAAACGGGAGTTAGATCAGCTTACAACCTCAGTAGTTTTGCTTCCTGTTCCTTCGAGAAAATGGGCCTCTCCTATTGTCGTTGTCAGCAAACCTAATGGCAGTCTTAGGCTTTGCGGTGACTTTAAGACTGCTGTCAATGGTCAATGTCTTACTGATATTTATCCTATGCCTCGTCTGGAAGAATTGGTTTTCAAACTAGCTGGAGGCAAATACTTTTCAAATATTGATATCTCTGAGGCTTATCAATAGTTACTACTTGATGAATCATCACGTCAATTTCTTGTTCTCAATACGCCTTTATCATTACCAACAGTTGCCGTTTGGCATGGCCAGTGCACCAGCCATATTTCAAAGGTTTCTCGAACAACTTCTTATCTCTGTTACTGGATGCATTGACTATCAGGATGACATTGTCATTACCGGGGCTACCACGGATGAATATCTCAAAAATCTACGTACTCTTTTCTCAGTCCTGCAAGAAGCTGGTCTTAAGTGCAATTTTCGCAACTATCAATTCTTTCAGCCCTCTATAGTGTACCTGGGTTTTTGCCTTTCAAAGGATGGCCTCTGTCCCCTTCGTGACAACATTCCTGTGCCTTTCGCATCCTTTGTTGGTCAAAGAACTGCATGCTTTTCTCAGGAACATAGTGTACTATCACAAGATTATTCCCTCCGTATTGGAGATCTCTTTCCCACTCACTTGCTTGCTCAAGAAATATGTTCCTTTTATGTCATCTGATGAATGTGATGCTGCTTTTCACTGCCTTAAAGCTCATCTCCAGAAAGTGCCTTGTTTGGCCACTTACTGCCCTGAGCAACGTTTCAGCTACTGATGCGTCACAACATGGTATTGGTGCTGCCTTATCTCACAAATATCCTGATGGTTCAGAATGTCCTATTGCTTATGCCTCCAATACATTAAATGACTCACAGTTGCGGTATTTACTAATTGAAAAATAGGGGCATATCCCATATCACCACACCACCGTTCCACCCCCAGTCCAAAGAGGAAGTGGTACATTTGGTCTGTATTTTTAAATCCCAAATGAAGAAACATCTCACATCCTCCTCCATTGATGACGCACTCCTGCAATTCCTAGCATCGTATCGCTTCACTCCGTCTGGGGACCATAGCCCGGTGGAGCTTATGCACAGATGCCAACCTTGTACTCTCCTCCACCTCCTCACACCCCCGCCTTCTAAAGACACTATCAGCACTCAAGGAAGAATTGCGGATGGCGCTTCTGTGTGGGGGCGAGGCTACGGAAAGCAACTAAAATGGTCACAAGGCCATGTTGTCGCACGGAAGCACTGTCAGCACACCTGTGGCGGGGAGGTGTCTCGCCACGACGTTACCCAACTTCGCCCAAGAGTCACCTCAGTACCGGTACCGCCCATTAAGGAGGACTGAAGATGGATGTGGACACGGCCCTTCCTGCAACGAGAAATCAAACTGACACTTCTGACATCCTAATGGATTGGACACCACCACAACAGATGGAACAATACAACCATCAAGCCACCAATACACAGATGTCTCCAGACTTACCTACGTCTTTCACACATGCACCATCATGCATCTCACCACCCATGTCACCCATCATATCACAAGCCTGAACAGGACATTATTGGCCTTATAAGAAGGTACCCACTAGATTATTTGCAAACAGTGACAAAGAAAAGATGTACATAGGCTTACTGCTACAAGTGAGTGAAAAACAAAAAGGGGGAAGAAAAGTTGTATATCAAGTGCTTGAATTCAAATGTTCTGCTGCACCCATTTATGCTGCAGTGCAAGTGTGAAAGTTTGCGAGCGCCACCTGGTCAGCTGTGGCAGAAGGTCTCAAAGGAGTATGGGGACAGGCAGTTCACATTCAGACTTGTAAGTGTAAGGACTATTATCATCTTAATAGTGCCATGAGTGTTAACTATTGAGTGTTCATGTTGTTACAACAGAAAATGATTTGGGATATTTACTACTCCTGCAAGAGGAGAGAAAAGAAATTTCTAGTAGAAAATAAATAAATAAAACCATTAAATTATTATCAAACAGTTGAAAGTCCATGTTAGAATGTCACAATATGAAGGTAAGTAGTAACTCAGCAGAAAGGCAAAGGCTGAGCTGCAGAGAGTAATGTAGCAAAGACAATCAGATTCAGACAACTCCAATTTTCAGTCACACCTTCATCAGAAAAACAGTATTCACACAGTATATCTGACGTAACTCATGTATAAATGACCACCATCTCTATCTCTGGCCACTAGCCGGCCGCGGTGGCCGAGGTGACTGAGGCGCTCCAGTCACGGTCAGCACGGCCACTACGGTCGGGGGTTCGAATCCCCCCTCGGGCATGGATATTTGTGCCGTCCTAGTTAGTAAGTAGTTCATAAGTAGTTTGTAAGTTTAGGGACTGATGACCCCGTAGTTAAGTCCCATAAGCTTAACAAACATTTGAACATTTTTTCTGGCCACTACGGCCATCTTAACCATAAGCGAGGAAGGAAGGGGAGTGGGAGGACATTATGGGAGGGAGAGGGAAGTTGAAGGATATAGGGCAGAATGGGGTATAACATTCTGCATTGCCTCGATGCAACACAGAGGCACTCATAGGTGTGAGTGTGAGTTGCAGTTTGGAATGCAATAAAGGGAGGGGGCAAGAGAGGTGCAGAGGGGTGGGGGATTATATGTATATGAATTACATAAATATTAAAAATATAATACAATAATAGTGACACTCAGTATGATGAGGGAGGGGAGTGGAGAGAGTCACACATGGGCTGCAGGAATGATAGGTATTGTAAGGACAAATTCCATCTGTGCAGTTCAGAAGAGCGGATCATGGAGGGAAGGATCCAGATGATCCACCATTGTAAAGCACCATTAAAATGGAGCATGCCATGGAGTGCCAGAGGTTAGTCCATCTTGCTTTTGGCCACAGTTTTGCAGAGGAGTAGATGGGAGAGTAGAATTAAGATTGTGAAGAAACAACAATAAGGTGTCCTGGCCCAGAGTCTAAATCATGAAAATATTATCAATAAACTTGAACCAAACTAAAAGTTTAGGAAAGTTTCCTCTCATTGGTCTGTATAAAGCTTGGCATAGGAAGGTTCCATACGGCTGCCCTTTACTAGATTAGATTAGATTAGTTTTTCGTTCTGTAGATCCATGTTGAGGAGATCCTCGTAGATGTGGAACATGTCAAGAAACAAAATTTACAAGTTGAATAATGAATAATACTAATAATATAAATACAGATAGATACATTTTTAAGTTTTTTTAGCTGACAATATAATAATTCTAATATAGTATGAGTACATGCATCATTTGGTACAATTTAGAAATTCACTGATGGAGTAGGAGTTGGCCGCTAGAAAGTCTTTTAGGTTATTCTTAAACTGATCTTTATTTGTAGCTAATTTTTTTTTATATATGATGGTAAATTATTGGAAATGTGTGTTCCTGAGTAGTGGACCCCTTTTTGAACTAAAGTAAGTGCTTTTAAGTCCTTGTGTAGATCATTTTTATTCCTAGTGTTGTATGTATGAACTGAGCTGTTTGTTGGGAAAAGGGATATATAATTTATGACAAATTTCATGAAGGAATAAATATACTGAGAGGCAGTAGTTAATAAAGTTGAAGAGGCTTCTACAAAACGTCCGTGAATTTACTCCACAAATAATACGTTTTACACATTTTTGGACTCTGAAGACTTTTGACTGACATGAAGAGTTACCCCAAAGTATTATACCATATGACATTAGGGAATGAAAGTAAGCAAAGTATGCAAGCTTTGTTATCTTTATGTCTCCTATGTCTGATAACACTCGTATTGAAAATACAGATTTGTTGAGTCGTTTCTGCAGTTCTGTGGTGTGCTCCTCCCAACTAAATTTATTATCAAGCTGTAATCCCAGGAATTTAATACTGTCAACCTCTTCTATCTGCTCTTCTTCATACTTAATGCATATGCTGACTGGAAATCTCTTACATGTTCTGAACTGCATGTAGTGAGTCTTTTCAAAGTTTAATGACAATGAGTTGGCTTTAAACCATTTATTAATGTTCATGAAAATATCATTAGCAGACCTTTCTATCACTATTCTTGACGTACTTTTTATTGCAATACTTGTATCATCTGCAAACAAAACGAACTCTGCTTCTGGTAGTGTAACTGATGAGAGATCATTAATGTACACAAGAAAAAGCAATGGCCCTAAGATGGATCCTTGTGGGACACCACATGTATTTCTTCCCAATCCGATGATGACTGTTGGCTTAATTCACTAGTCACTTGCACTGACACACTTTGTTTCCTGTTAGTGAGGTACAACTTGAACCATTTTGAAGCATTTCCCGTGACCCCATAGAATTTACTTAAAAGGATGTTATGGTTCACACAATCAAATGCCTTTGACAAATCACAGAAAATACCTGCTGCTTGCAATTTATTATCTAATGATTTAAGTACATTCTCACTGTAAGTGTAAATAGCCTTCTCGATATCGGAACCTTTCAGAAATCCAAACTGTGTTCTAGACAATATGCCATTTGTGGTTAAGTGGTTGAGAAGCTGCTTCTACATTACCTTTCCTATAAATTTTGAGAATGCTGGCAAAAGTGAAATGGTTCTGTAGTTTGATGGTATCTCTTTATCCCCCTTCCCGTTATCCCGTTATAATAGACTGGTTCCACAAATAACTTAAAACTGTGCTAAGTTCACAAGAACACGCCGAGTTTCACATGAAAGATGTTTCCTAAACCTGTGCTGATTCATAGAAATAAGCTTTTCCGTCTCAAGGAAATTAACTATATTCGAACTGAGAATATGCTCTAAAATTGAACAGGAATTTTGTAACTGAAAAAGGGCTGCCTAGAAAGGCGATCTTGTTAATTGGCAATGTGCTTACGCAGCCTTGTGAGTTAAAAAGTGGCGGTATTGTTGTGTGCTTTCTTCCCCCAAAAGTTACCAGCCTAATTCAGCCACTGGATAAAGGTGTAATAGCGACATTTAAATGGCATTACCGTGGCCTGTTTTTGAGAAGGATTCTGCAGGATAGCGACTTGCAGAACAAAAGCGTAAATGAAGCACTGAAGGCGGTCAATATGAAAGATGTAATTTTTTGGTGTGCTCAGGCATGAGGTAATGTGAAAGCAGAAACCCTTCAAAGATGATGGAGGAAACTTTATGACGGCCTTGAAGAACACTTCTTAGATAATGTTGACGATTTGATGTAAATGGTGAACCTAATTCTTGGACGCGAAGACATGGATAACAACGAGGTTGATGAGTGAGTTGTCGCAGATGATTCCCAAGAAATCATGGACCACGACATTGTAGATACAGTATTGCAGACGAACATTGACGCGGTTGAAGACCCCGAAGTAGGTGAAATGGATGACAGGGTGACAGCTGACGATGGTTTTCAAGCACTAGAGGTATGTAAGTCTCAATTAGGAATTTATTAGCTTTCAAAGTTCGCTGTGTATACCGTAGCTTAGCACAAAAATTACAGTACGAGTGTGTTTCTTTTATGTTGCCCTAATATTCGTAGAGCAGTGCAGTGAGGCAACGCCGTGTGACGCTATGTTAATGAAAAGATTGTTGCTAGGAAACGTGAGTGGCGCTAGAAGCAAACAACAATTACACAGTTTTTGAATAAGAATTTATATGTTACAAACTGTTAGGCACTGTTTGCTGTAAATTGTCGTCCTGGAAATCTAAAAATATACTGTAAATTTAACTTAAATAAAGAACATAAGTGTAGCATTTAAAGAGGTTCTGTATTACATTTTGTTTGACGTTCAAAACCTTTCGAAAATGTGTAATATTATTACAATGCAAAAAACTGTTGTGCATATTAGATGTTCATAGCTTAACCGAAAAAAATCGATATCCGAAATGGGCTCTCCCCGTTTAGTTCGGTTAACTGGGATGCTACTGTATACTAATTTACTGAGATATCTATCGCCAAAGTTGGCAAAAACCCGAATGGAATAAGCAGCTGAGCTCAAACGTTTCAGCAGTTCATCAATATGTTACTTTCAATTAAATCTCTCATCGGTGAACACACGCAAATGTTTTGAATATACTACCTTAGCTACAGACTTCTGTCCAAAGTTTATGTTTATTAAAGGAGTTATGCCATTTACTGTACAGACTTGTATATACAGTGTTTTAGCAAAATTTAACCTGAGTGTATTTTTTGGGAAAATGATAAATCTTTGAAAAGTTTGATCATAAACTGTTTATTAATTTAACGAAATGTTACCGGTCTCTGTCGTTAGACCATTATCAAGATTATGAACTGATGGTAACCCAATGTTGAACATATAAGAACAGAAGAAAGTGTACAGCTCGCAGATTTACAAAATTAAACAACAAGTACATTTAGGAGAAATGTAGGAACACAAGAGTCAATACTCACATGACGACTTATCCTGGAAAACAGGTTAAGGAAAGGCAATCCTACACTTTTAACTTTTGTGGATATAGAGAAAGCTTTTAATAATGTTGACTGGAAAACACTCTTTCAAATTCTGAAGGTAACAGAGGCAAAATATAGGGAACGAAAAGTTACATGCAACTTGTACGCCAGCAAATATACGGTAAGAGTTGAAGAGCATGAAAGGGACGCAGTGATTGGGAAGGGAGTAAGACAGGATTGTAGCCTTTCCCCAATGTTATTCAATCTGTACATTGAGCGAGCTGTGAAGGGTCAAGGAGAATTTGGAGAAGGAATTAAAGTTCAGGGTGAAGAAATAAAATCACTGCAGTCTGTTGATAATATTGTGATACTGTCAGGGCGAGAAAAGGACCTTGAACGGAATGGACAATATCTTGAAAGGATGTTATAAGATAAACATTACAAACAGCAAAACAAGGGTAACATAATTAAATGTAATTTAAGAACTTCAGGCCATGCTGAAGGAAGGGACTAGGTAATGAGATAATAAAAGTAGTTGGTGAGTTTTGTTATTTTGTTAACAAAATAATTTCTGATGCTCGAAGTAAAGAAGATAAAAAATGCAGAATGGCTATGTGGAAAAAAGTATTTTTGAAGAAGTGAAATCGAAAATTAATTTAAATGTTACGAATTCCTTTCTGAAGGCATTTGTCTGGAGTGTAGCATTGTACGTGACTGAAACATAGACGGTGAGTTCAGACAAAATGGTAATAGAAGCTTTTGGAATGCTGAGAATTTGGTACGCAGATCGCATAACTCATGAGGAGCTGCAAAGGTATTTCTGGTATATTTTGACTAAGAAAAGGGATCGATTGGTGGAACATATACTGAGGCATCATGGAACCGTCAGTTTAGCATTGGATGAAAGTATGTAGGAAAAAAAAAAAAAAAAAGAAAAAAATCACAGACGGAGACCGGAAGACGAATACAATAAGCACATTTAAATATATATTGCCGTTATTATGAGGAGGTGAGAAGGTTTGCACAGGATAGAGTAGTGTGGAAGGCTGCATCAAACCATTCTTTGGACCAAAGACCACAAAAGAAAGGTCATAAGACATGAAATTTTGTGAAGAACTATAAATCTCATCAAAGTGTTGAAAGGGAAGGTAGGTGTTCGTTTTTTAGCTCAGTCAAACTGTACGGAAAAAAGCCTATACCTTGCAGAAGGTGGGGTAGAAGATTTTATTTCTTTTAACTCGTTCATATGGTTGGAAAGATTAGAAAATCAAGTTTTGCCAACAAAATTTCTCTTGGAAAAACTTTCTGCAGTCAAAAAACTTCGAAAATTTCGGACATTTTTCAGTTTTTTCAAAGATCTTCGTTTTTCGTGCTCCTACCGCTTTTGCATTTGAGTTCTTTTTTAAAGAGCACAAAATTCTCCACAAATTAAATTCTTACCATTTTTTCAAAAAAACTTACAAACTACTTATGAACTAGCTAATACTAAGGACGGCACAAATATTCATGCCCGAGGTTGGATTCGCACCCCCGACCGTAGCGGCCGTGCAGACTGTGACTGGCGCGCCGCAGGACGCTCGGGCACCGCGGCCGGCTACCATCTTTTTTCTACTCCCTATACCTAACGAGCTACAGTGCGTCAAAAAACGTCAACTTTTCAAAATTTGTGCAAAGTGGCTAAATACCTTATTTTTGAATACTGTTGTTTCACTTTCTATTTGTGTAATAAAAATATAGGCTATATCGTGTTATATGTTGGAATTTACCATCTCATTTTAAGGTATTCAATTTATCTGTATGCAGCATGGAGATTTTTCGGCACCCACTTACTGTGATTCGTATACCACTAGCCGAAGTTTACTACAGGCCACCTCAGCCCTGGTATTTATGAAACTATACATATAAAATTACATGGTTAAGAGATATAGGCGTGCGCGCGCGCGCGCACACACACACACACACGCACACACACACACACACACACACACACACACACACACACACACACACACGCTCACACACACACACACACACACACACACACACACACACACACACAAAGTGACAGGAAACTGAACTATTACCGTGTTATCTTAACCAGACAATCTAATTAGGCAGCTAATTTTCTTGTATATTAAAAAAAAAACACGCAGTTAACATTACAATAAGTACCTTTATTAAAATTAAAATGTGTAATAAGTTACTAACAAATATTGACACTTGTGGGTGTGTGATACTCGTAATATTGTACTTCAACAAGATTCGCTTGATCACACTTCTTAAAAAGGAACTTCTGGAGAGTAGTACTGAGGTGCTCCAGGCACAAAAAGATACCAACGTTATGATTGTATCATCTGCTATTTCAAGAACTAAATATTTTGAAAGTGTTGCCATTATGGGAGAAGATGTTGACCTGCTTATGTTCATGAACGGTTTAGGATAAGGTATCAAAAACCTATTTTTATTATTTTCTTTTTTAAGTCGGAAAGAGGAAGTGCAGAAGACAAGTGGTTTTCCACTGCACCTTACAAGTTTGACAGTGAGTAAATTGTGTTCAATCACGCCCTTAGCGGATGTGATACAACATTCACTTTTTTCGGTCAAGGAAAAATTAAGTCCTGCAACATTTTAAGAAAACCGAAAACCTAAACTCAGCGCTTTGCACGTTAAATAAATCACACGGTACCCGTGAAGAAATAATAACAGCACGGGAACAGGTTACCATCGCATTGCATCGCAGGGGCGGCTCCTGTATAGGTTTGCAAGATTGCGCTACCTCCAGGAATAATAATATTGTAAAACTCCGTTTGCTGTTTAGAAATTCTATGCAGGGTAGAAGTTGCGCTCCGTTTATCTCTTTTGAAACGCCCGGGCTGCTACGCACCGACCACTCCCGAGTGGACCGAACTTCGCCGACAGCGGTTGGGTTTGCAGCCGACCTGCAAACGCCGACTAGGGTGTCTCAGGGGGTGTGCGGGGTGCGAGGCCAACGCTTGGCAACAGCACAGAGTAACATATTTGTCTGTGGCAACAGTGTTCCCGTATAGACGCCTTGAGTGTATACACATCGCGGCCGAGCCACCCTGTCAGCCGCAGAAACAGAGTCCGAACTCCCCCGAAGACAACCGGAGTCGTCGGCCTTTCGAACGAAGTGGGCTTTTCGCGCCTTCTTAACCAGATCACGTGTAACTGCGAGCGAAGTAACTGTGCGTTGTGTTCGTTGTTTAGCGTGTTTCATAGTGTGTTTTGAGGCTCAAGTGAACAGGTGAAATACTGAATCAGGTAATTTCCTTAATTTCTGAACACTTCAACTTACGCAAGTTTGAATAGAAATTAGAAATCAAGAGGCTAGGTAGACCGATTCCCAGTTTGACAATTTCACAGACAGTTAAAACGAAAAGTCGTCAATTCAACATAAAATTTAACTCGGAACTGTACAGCAAGAATGGATGTGTGGCTGCGATGTGAAAAACGCCTTATTTTGTTTTCCTTGTTTATTTTTTTGGAGGGGAGTTTCCTGGACTAAACAACGAGTCATTGACATTAAACACCTTCACGATAAAATAAGGAAACACTAACTTTCTTCGGTCCATGTCAATAATGTTTTGATTCTGGCAAGTCTAGGAAATGTAAATTTAGCCACTTGATTAGTCAGGGATACAGAAAGTCCGTGCCTTTACACAATCAAAAACTAATAATTAATTGTATTTGTTCCTGTGGTTCTTCTGAACTTGCCAACAGACGACACGATGAGACTGAATCATCGTCCAATCCTGGCGTTTTTTTTTATTAAATCGCATTTGGAAAAGACAACAGTTTTTAAAGGCATCTTAAAACGATCCAGAATGAACTCCTCCGATGCAAGCTTCAAGCCTGCCATGAGGAAATCAGGAACGAAATGAAGGGTGCCGAGTTTCTGGTTCTAATAGCTGACGGCACCAGCGATGTAGTCTGTGTTTTCCAGATGGTTATAGTATATAGGTGCATTATTAATGGAAGACCAGTTGAAAGATTTTGGGATTTTACAGCACATCATTCAGATTCTGAATACAATGTCGGTTTAGACGTAGCTCAGTATGTGTATTATAGAACAGTTAAGTAACCATTTAGAGAATTTTTCACGCAAATTAATAGCCCAAACATACGATGCTGCATTAGTCATGAGTAATTCGTCACGTGAGGTGGAGGCTCTTGTGAAGCAAAAGTTTTCGAATGCTTCATACATTCATTGCTATGTCCACTAATTAAATCTCATTATGCTTAAAGCCACTTCTATTAATAAAGATATGCGATTATTTTTCGCCAAAATTCAGAGACTTTGCAGTTTTTTATTCATATACATCTATGATATCTTAGCTCAATAGCATTTTTTTCGGAATGCGTTGAGCTGCCATACTGGAGAGGTGGCAGCTGGTGAAAAGAGTGCACTACCAACTTTTCAGGTCACCAGCCGCCACTGTTGTATAGTGAAGGTGTCAGTTTTTCCCACACACTAGACCATTTGCGCTACCAGCTATTCGCCAAGTCTGCTATAAAAAGCTAATTGAATCCTGCAGAGTTACCACCTACAAAAGATGCTGCGCAACATCATTCATTACGGACTTACCAACAAGTCCAAAGTTGGATGGGAAAATGGAAATCCCCTGAGAAATGGGACTAGAATCACAGCGACTACGGTCCGATACGCGTTACAATGAGCCAAGACCCAGCACCTGCATCACTTCTTGATACTGTTTCATGCTTATGCAAAGTGAAGTGTGGTGAAACGTGCTCCGGCAGAAAAGCGGGTTTGAAATGTTCTTCAATTTGGAAGAAATTTATTGGAATCAACTGTGAAAACATGCCACAATTTTTATTTGAAGACAGTGAATATATTATGGAGGATGTTGAGGAAACTTATTATGAAACCTACGAACGTGAAGAGGCCGACTCGCTGTTTAAAGAAGAGGTCAACCTCGGACCAATCTGCAAGCAAAGGTATTTCTAGTGACACCGAGGAACCTGGCACATCAAAACGTCGGAAGTGATGCTCATATCCCTCTCAAGTGCGCTAAAGTTGAAGTACAGTGTTACGAGTATTACACGCCGAGAAGTGCTAATATTTGTTAGTAACTCATTACGCATTTTAATTTTAATAATGCTACTTACTTTTAATGTTAACTGCGTGCTTTTTTAATACACACGAAAATTATATACCTAATTAGGTTGTCTGTTGCAGCTAATAATAGTTCCCTGTCACACTTTGTGTGTGTGTGTGTTGTGTTGTGTGTGTGTGTGTGTGTGTATGTGAGCCTATATCTCTTAATTATGAATTTTTATATTTATAGTTACACAAATAACAGGGCTAAGGTGACCTGTAGTAAAATTTGGCTAGTGATGTACCAATGACATACAGATAAATTGAATACCTGAAAATGAGATGT
The DNA here is from genome assembly GCA_026315105.1 of Locusta migratoria. Classification (NCBI taxonomy): domain Eukaryota; kingdom Metazoa; phylum Arthropoda; class Insecta; order Orthoptera; family Acrididae; genus Locusta; species Locusta migratoria. Next base: position 121,286,015 of record CM048747.1, read on the forward strand.
AAAATTCTAAAATATAACACGATGTATAATATAATTATATTACACAAACAGAAACTGAAATAACAGTGTTAAAAATGAGGTATTTTGCCACTTGGCACAAATTTTGAAGAAAAAAAAAAAACTTTCTTTGGCGCACTGTAGCGCCTTAGGTATTGGGAGTAGAAAAAATGGGAAGGATGTAATTTGTACAGAATTTAGTGCTCTTTAGAAAAGAACGTAGACGTAAAAGTGGTAGGATCACAAAAAATGGAGATACTTTGAAAAAAAAAAACTGAAAAAAGTCCGATATTTTCCAAGTTTTTTGACTACAGAAAGTTTTTCCAGGAGAAATTTTGTTGGCAAAACTTGGTTTTTTAATCTTTCCAACAATATGAACGAGTAAAAAAAAATCTGATACCCCATCTTTTGCAAGGTACAGTTACTATTTGACTGGACTGTTTTAGAGCGCCTAGCTGCTGCGGGTCTCTAGTTCTGCCTGTCTCAGAATATATACGTAAGTGTCATCATCTCTTTAGATTGTAATTTTCTGCTCGTACTTTACATTTAAATGAACATTCATTTAACGCTCATACGCATTTCTTATTTAACAGTGTTATTCCTTCACCCAATCTGAATTTTCATGAATGTTTTTGACAATTTTTCAGCACAACGCTTTCGAAATGGCTGCGGGGCGGACGAGATTTTGGGCGTCTACAATGGCCAACTTCTTTTCACTAAATTTCTTATTTCTAGTCAAACTACTTTAGTGTCCTTGAGATTCGTGGCTGGTTTCATTTAAGTTGCTTTCTTTTCATGAGCTAGCCATTTGCATGATAAAAAACCTGCCACCCTCCCAATAATCACGACTCCGACTTACGCGGGCATTGTGTTAAGCCAAAGCCTGCAATAAATAGGCTATAGACTGCCTGATGATACTCCACGGGTAAACATTTTCAGATGAGATAATTTCAGAAAAATTCAGCAGTGTTCATGCTTTCATAGAATAGCTTTTCTCTATTTTAACTGTTTTATTAAATGGAATTTGTTATATGCTTTATATATATATACAGACATATCTATATATATATAAATGAATTGCTGTTCGTTAATTACTTTCTGGAAAAGTTTTTTACTCTTTGACTTCTTAACTATTTTTCAGAAGTTATAATTAAATTTTAAAAATGCGTTGTCCCTTTTGTAAAAAGTGGATAGAACGGCAGAACAACAGAAGTACCTGTCATTAGTTTTCAAGTTTTAACTCTAAATTTTCCTCGCAATTTTTCCATGTTTTATCGCCGTTTAAACTTTCCCTGAACTTCCACGAAAGTGACTTGAACATTATCCTGGACATGTGTGCGTGATTTGCCCACTCTTTCCGCCCACTATCGAGCCGATACTTAGACTACCTGATTATGCCTTTATAAAGCTACTGGGTCTAAAATACATACGATTTAAATTAATATGGCTTATATTAAGAGGTAAGTGATACGAAGTTCACCCGTCATATATATATATATATATATATATATATATATATATATATATATATATATATATATATATATAATTTGGAAATTATTTCACCTGAAAATGTTTATATACATGCATACTACGATGCAACCAACGACATTCCTATTGTGATTTTCCATGTTATTGATTGCATAAGGAATAATATAGGGCATCCATTAAAAAGTAAGTTTGTATTAAAAATAGTTACTTGCTTACTGACTTACTTACTTTCATAAGCCCCAGCAGTACGTTAATGAGCATGAAAGTTGTTTCCCAAAATCTATTGTAGTTCGAGATAATTTCGGTGAACATTTGAGTCGGACACTCTGTATACAATCAAATATTTGGTTCCTAATGTGCAGTGAAAACCTAAAATTACATTCCTGGCCATTGAAATTGCTACACCACGAAGTTGACGTGCTACAGACGCGAAACTTAACCGACAGGAAGAAGATGCTGTGATATGCAAATTATTAGCTTTTTAGAGCACACACACAAGGTTGGCGCCGGTGGCGACACCTACAACGTATTGACACGAGGGAAGTTTCCAACCGATTTCTCATACACAAACAGCAGTTGACCAGCGTTGCCTGGTGAAACGTTGTGATGCCTCGTGTAAGTAGGAGAAATGCGTACCATCAAGTTACAGACTTTGATAAAGGTCAGATTGTAGCCTATCGCGATTGCGGTTTATCGTATCGCGACATTGTAAAGCTTAAGGGACTTAACTGCGGGGTCATCAGTCCCTAAACTTACAAACTACTTATGAACTGTCTTATACTAAAGACGACACAAACATTCATGTCCGAGGGGGGGGGGGTTCGAACCCCCCGACGACGGACGGCCGAGCGCACCGCAACACGGCGCTCCAGTACGCGCGGCTAATCCGCAGCGCGACATTGCTGCTTGCGTCAGTCGCGATATAATGACTGTTAGCAGAATATGGAATCGGTGGGTTCAGGAGGGCAATATGGAACGCCGTGCTGGATCCCAACGGCCTCGTATCACTAGCAGTTGAGATTACAGGCATCTTAATCGCATGGCTATAACGGATCGTGCAGCCATGTCTCGATCCCTGAGTCAATAGATAGGGACGTTCGCAAGACAACAACCATTTGCACGAACAGTTCGACGACGTTTGCAGCAGCATGGACTATGGCTGTGGTTACCCTTGACGCTGCATCACAGACAGGAGTGCCTGAGATGGTGTACGCAACGACGAACCTGGGTGCATGAATGGCAAAACGTCACTTTTTCGGATGAATCCGGGCTCTGTTTACAGCATAATGATGGTCGCATCCGTGTTTGGCGACATCGCGGTGAATGCACATTATCAGCGTGTATTCGTCTTCGCCATACTGGCGTATCACCCGGCGTCATGGTATGGGGTGCCATCGGTTACACGTCTCGGTCATCTCTTGTTCACATCGAAGACATTTTGAACAGTGGCCGTTACATTTCAGATGTGCTACGAGCGTGGCTCTACCAGTCACTCGCCGGCCGCAGTGGCCGAGGGGACTGAGGCGCTCTAGTCACGGTCTCCACGGCCACTACGGTCGGGGGTTCGAATCCCCCCTCGGGCATGGATATTTGTGCCGTCCTAGTTCGTAAGTAGTTCATAAGTAGTTTGTAAGTTTAGGGACTGATGACCCCGTAGTTAAGTCCCTTAAGCTTAACAAACATTTGAACATTTCTACACGTCACTCGATCCCTGTGAAACCCTACATTTCAGCAGGATAATGCACTTCTGCAAGTTGCGGGTCCTGTACGGGCCTTTCTGGATACGGAAAATGTTCGACTGCTGCCCTGGCGAGCACATTCTCCAGATCTCTCACCAACTGAAAACGTCTGGTCAATGGTGGCCGAGCAACTGGCTCGTCACAATACGCCAGTCACTACTCTTGTTGAACTGTGGTATCGTGTTGAATCTGCATGGGCATCTGCACCAGCTGCGGCGGAGTGGCCGAGTGCATGGAGGCGCTATGCTGCTATGCGCGAGGCCGTTCCCGGTCGGTGGTTCGAATCCCCCCTCAGGCATGGATGTTTGTGCTGTGTTTAGTATAAGGTAGTTCATAAGTACTTCATATTCACAGTATATATATGACATTAACTGCGAATGGGCAAAGCTGAAAATGTGTACCCAGCCGGGATTCGAACCCGGGCCTCCTGCTTTCTAGGCAGTTGCGCTGATCCCTACACCACTGGGGATACAGTGATCATCGCACCTGCAAGGACTACCTCCGCACGCCTTCCGTCAGACACAAATTTCCAGCTTTACCTTGCTCACAGTACTCAAACTCATAGTCACAATGTACTAATTTCCTTAAGAGTAAGGGCTTCAAATTGCCCTCCCCTCCCCGCTAACGAAAGGATAATTGGCTGTCGCTGGCATATTATATATAATAATGACTTTTCCTTGTAACCCTTTTCTTGTCCATGTGCTCTGTAGATATATTGTTCAAACTATTTTACAACAAGATTGCGATTAGGGATTATGAGCCGAATATAATTATTATGATCAGTACCCCAACTTGCTGAGTAGATTAGATTAGACTAATGCTTGTTCCATAGATCATAAATACGACTTTTCGTAATGATGTAGAACATGTCAGTTTAATAAATGGTGTCCATATATACCAATCAACATTTTAAGAATTTTATTTATAGTGAAATTACTAAATTTTATCTAAACAGTCATCTATAGTGTAGAAGGAGTTGCAATTCAGACATTCTTTCAATTACTTTTTAAATACTAGTTGGCTGCCTGTCAGACTTTTGATGCTACTTGGTAAGTGACCAAACGCTTTTGTGGCACCCCTGTGCCTAAGTTAGGTTTAACCTCGAATAGTGAATATCGCCCTTTCTTCTAGTGTTGTAACTATGCACACTACTATTACTTTTGAATTGGGTCGGATTGTTAATAACAAATTTCATAAGTGTATACATCTACAAAGTTACAAGTGACTAGAAAACAGCGAAGGTGACTCCCGTTTATAAGACAGGTAAAAGAACTGACCCACATAATTACAGAACAATATTATTGACACCAGTACCTGTAGAATTTTGGAGCATATTCTCAGTTCGAATATAGTATAGTTCCTTGAGACGGATAAGTTTCTATCTATGAATCAGCACCGGTTTAGGAAACATCGTTCGTGTGAAACTCAGCTTGCCCTTTTCTCATATTGCGAGCCATGGATGAAGGGCAACGGGCAGATTGCTTTCCTCGATTTCAAATGGTATTTGATGCGGTGTCACACTGCAGATTGCTAACGAAGATACGAGCATATGGAATAGGTTCACAGATTTGTGACTGGCTGGAAGACTTCCTAAGTAATAGGACGCAGTGCCCCAGGGGAGTGTGACAGGACCGCTATTTTTTTCTGTCTATGTAAGTGATATGATGGACAGAGTAACTTGTAATTTGATGCTGATTGCTGATGATGCTGTGGTGTACGGGAGGGTGTCGTCTTTAATTGACTGTAATAGCATACAGTATGACTTAGACAAAATTTCTAATTGGTGTGAAGAATGGCAGCTAGCTCTAAATGTAGAGAAATGTGAGATGATGCGCATGAGTGGGAAAACAATTTCATAATGTTTGAATACAGCATTAGTATTGAGCATTTTGAGGCAGTCTCTTCGTTCAAATATCTAGGCGTAACATTGCAGAGCGATGTGAAATGGAAGGAAAATTTAAGGACAGTTTTGAGTAAGGCGGGCAGCCGACTTCGGTTTATTGGGAGAATTTTGGGAAGATGTACTTCATCTGTAAAGGAGACCATGAATGAAACGCTTTTACGATCACGTCTTGAGTATTGCTCAAGTGTTTGGGATCCGCAGCAGATCAGTTTAAAGCAAGACGTAGAAGCAGTTCAGAGGCGAGCAGCTAGTTCGTTACTGGTAGGTTCGACCAGCACGCGATGTCATGGAAATGCTACGGGATCTTCTTAGATGGGGATCGCTGGAGGAAATATGACGTTCTTTTCGTGAATTTCTGTTGATGAAATTTAGAGGGCCGGAATTTGAAGCTGAGTGTAGTATGACCTTTCTGCCACCTACTTACATTTCAAAATGTTCAAATGTTTGTAGAGCTCATGGGACATAAAAATACGGGGTCATCAGTTCCTAAACCTAAAAACTACTTATGAACTAGCTTATACTAAAGACGGCACAAACATCCATGCCCGAGGGGGGATTCGAACTCGCGATGGAGAACGGACTCGCGCATCGTAGCGTAGCGCCTCAATGTGCTCGGCTGCTCCGCCGCGGCACTTACATTTCGCTTAATGATCACAAAGACAAGAGAAATTAGAGCTAGTACAGAGGAATATGGACAGTCTTTTTTCCCCTCTTTCTGTTTGGGATTGAAATAGGAAAGGAAATTCCTAGTAACGGTACAGTGTACCCTCCGCCACGCACTTTACGGTGAATTGCGGAGTGTATATGTAGATGTAGAATTATGGTAAAGGTACTTTGATAATCCCTAGTAAGATGACAAGTAGGTGGGTCATTTATTCTGTTCCTCTTTTAATTATTATGAAGAACACAAAAAAGAGGAATATTTCCGTTTGAGAGGATTCTTAGAAGGCCACAATATGGACCCTACAATAATTTTTTGCTAGATCTGGATTTCGAGAACTTTAGCTTTGAAAACCTTTCTAGAACTTTTTTATAAATTATCTAGGTTCTTTATTAACATGTCACATCTAATCTAATCTAGTATCTGGTTCACTTGCCCACGTCATTATCTATGTGTTCTTTTCAGTTTAAGTCCGAAGTAATAGTAATTCCTAGGTATTTTGTGGAGTTTACGGCCTTCAATTTTAATTGATTTATCTTGTAAACAAAGTTTAACGGTTTTCTTTTCATAGTCACGCGGACGACTTCACACTTGTCATTGTGTAGAGTCAATTGTCAATTTTCACATCATACTGATATCTTATTCAGATCGTTCTGCAGTTGGTTTGATCATCAGATGATTTTACTAGACGGTAAATGACGGCGTCATCCGCAAACAACCTAAGAGAGCAACTTAGATTTTTCCCTAAATGGTTTATGTGAATAAGGAACAGAAGATGATCAATAACACTGCCCTGTGGAACGCCCGATATCGCCTCTGTTTTAGTCGATGCCTTACCATCGGTTACCACGAAGTGTGTTCTCTCTGACAGGAAATCCCTTATCCAGTCGCAAATTTGGGGCGCCATTTGTTTAAAAGCCGTTTGTGAGATACGGTGTCAAAAGCTTCTGGAAATAAGGAAATATGGAATCCTTTTGCGAACCCTTGTCGATAGCACCCATCACTTCGTGTGAATAAAGAGCTAGTTGCGTTTCGCATGAACGATATTTTCTAAATCCGTGTTGACCTTGGGTCAATAGATCATTCTGTTCGAGATAATTCATAATAATTGAATACAGGATATGTTCCAAAACCCTGTTGCAAATTGACGTCAATGAAATAGGCCTATAGTTTAGTGGGTTACACCTACTGCCGTTCTTCTCTAGTTATCGTTCAGGTAAAATTGTACAGCGCAGGTACACTGAAAGCATTATTCAATCCGTGTTGCTAACATATAGGCACTAACAAGACGATAAGCTTTTTCAACAGGACAAAGTATTTTCACATGTATCCCAAACCACGACACGTGCTTTTCAATTTGTACGTCAACTATCTTGGCCAGCACGATCCCTAGAGCTTTCCCCCATTCAGCACGTTTGGGACTGGATGAAGTGTCATCTTGAGCGCTCTGCATGATCGGCACGAAATATGACCCATCTGAGGCACCAGGTGGAAATTTCAAGGCAGGCCATTCCGGAAGACTACATTCGGCACCTCTACGATCGTTTCCATGGCAGAATTGCAGCTTGCATTGCTGCAAAAGGAAGGTACACACAGTACTAACGTCGTCATTTCGCACGTTTTGATTACTGTATCATGTTCGTATGGTTCTGTGTGCGTGATCGTATGTTTATACATCCTGGAGAATGTGTCAATAAATTTTGCTCTATACATGTGGCGTCTGTTCCGAAAGAACAGACCTCACTTCTGATCCTGCAGTTATTATTTAATATTACAGAATATATGACATCAACTGCGATTGGGCAAAGCTGAAAATGTGTACCCAGCCGAGTTTGAGTTTGAGTACTGTGGACAGCGCGAAGCTGGGAATTTGTATCTGACGGGAGGCGTGCTTAGGTAGTCGTTGCAGGTGCGGTGATCACTGTGTCCCCAGTGGTATAGGAGTCAGCGCAACTGCCTAGAAAGCAGGAGACCCGGGTTCGAATCCCGACTAGGTACACATTTTCAGCTTCACCCAATCGCAGTTGATGTCGTATATTCTGTGAATATTAAATTTTGCTCTGCTGGCTCGACGAACTCGTGGTGTTCTTTTTTCAGTTTCCTGGAGTTTATGTCTGAACCATTCCTTAATGACTGTAAGTAATCCATAACAGTCGCGGTGAAGTAGCCGAGTGGTGTAAAGCGCATCGCTGCGGAGCGCGCGGTTGCTCGCCGTGGAGGTTCGAGTCCGCCCTGGGGCATGGGTGTGTGTGTGTTGTCCTTAGGTTAGTTTACCCAGGTTTAAGTAGTTTGTAAGCTACGAACTGATGATCACGCGCCGGCCGCGGTGGCCGAGGAGACTGAGGCGCTCCAGTCACGGTCTGCACGCCCACTGCGGTCGGGGGTTCGAATCCCCCCTCGGGCATGGATATTTGTGCCGTCCTTAGTATTAGTTAGTTCATAAGTAGTTTGTAAGTTTAGGGACTGATGACCCCGTAGTTAAGTCCCATAAACTATACAAACATTTGAAAATTTTTTGATGATCACGCAGTTTGGTCCGATAGATTTACAGACATTTGAACATTTAATCCATAACATCTATGGTGAACTGTTGGAGCTACTGCAGAGGTTTCCCGTTTACGACGCCGGCGCGTTTAAACCCCGTGAGCTAGTTAGAGCCCCGCATCACATCACGACTGGGTGGCTGTGTGTTGCGGGCCAGCATGGCCGCAGGCGCAGGCGGCGAGCGCTAGGCAGTAAACGCGGCTGCCATTGGCGGCGGAGATTTTATTACGTGGCCCCATCCACCGGGTGTGCGGGAACGGCTAGTACGTGGCGGGTCCCGGGAAGCAGGGGAGCTCGGCCATAAAAGCGGAGAAAGCTCTTTTCTGTCAGGTGCATTAAACTGATTCGTGGGGTAGTCGTGCGGGCCAGGAGGCGACGACTGGTTTAACGTGTGCAATCTTAAAGCTACTGGAGGGACTATGCTTTTAGGGACTACTGTAGCATGAAACTTCCTGGCAGATTAAAATTGTGTGCCGGAACCGGGAGTCGAATCTGGGACCCAGATTCGAGTTCCGGTTCCGGCACACAATTTTAATCTGCCAGGAAGTTTCATATCCGCGCACACTCCGCTGCAGAGTGAATGTTTCATTCTGCAAACATCCCTCAGGCTGTGTCTAAGCCATGTCTCCACCATATCCTTCCTTCCAGGAGTGCTAGTATTGCATGGTTAGCAGGAGAGCTTCTGTGAAGTTTGGAAAGTAGGAGGCGAGGTACTGGCGGAAGTAAAGTTGTGGGGCGGCATCGTGAGTCGTGTCGGGATGGCACAGTCGATAGTGCGCTTGCCCGCGAAAGGCAAAGGTCCCAGGTTCGAGTCCCGGTTCCGGCACACAATTTTAATCTGCCAGGAAGTTTGATATCAGCGCACACTCCACTGCAGAGTGAATGTTTCATGCTGTAGCATGTTCAAGAAGTAACAACGAACCCTGAAGATTACTTCTAATCTGAGCGGATTATCCTTGGTTTAATGTCGCATACGTAATTTATTCTCCTGGGGAAGAGGTGGCGCCGCTGTGGAGTAGCCGAGTGCTCTAAAGCACCTCGCTGAGGAGAGTGCGGTTGCTCGCCGTCAGAGGTTCGAGTCCCCCCTGGTGCATGGGTGTGTGTGTTGTACTTAGGTTAGTTTACCTTAGTTTAAGTAGTTTGTAAGCTACGGACTGATGACCACGCAGTTTGGTCCGATAGATTTACAAACATTTGAACATTTTGAAGGGGTGGCGTAGTTCAGGGGGGGGGGGGGAGGAGGGACATCCAGTCCGTGAGAGCGACATAACTTGCCAGGCTCTGCGGCACGAGTTGTAAATATATTTAGATTCTCGTCGTTTCATTTGTGATACGAGAGCGGCAGCATACGTGCTCACCGCTAAGAGAAGGGCATTGTTTATATGCCTTCTCTGTCACTGGGGAGTATTATACAAAAAATTGAGACTGTAAAATAAAGGACACCAATATCTTAACCCTGTGATACCTACAATATAACAAATAAGGAAAACATTCTGAAATGGGGATTATATAGTGAAGGAGAATGTCTATGTACATTAAAAACATATTGAAATAGACTATTTATTAAAAAAGAAGAGATAAGGGATTCATGCCATTGGACCATTGTAGTGGCCACTGTGAACCTGAGACCTTCAGAGACCATTCTGTGACTTTCTCTTTTTGTATAGAAACTTTCGTGGCAATTAGGACGTACAGGCTCCTTACATTTATTGGAAATGTACTTTGTCTCTTTCCTATGAAATTGGTGGAATACTGTCAGAGAACATTCGCTGCGACTCACGCTGACTATCCTGTCATGCCACCGCCTTCGGATGAAAAACTAACGCTTGTAACTTCAGCTGCCGACCCCTACGTTGCAGCATCTGCCAAAAGGGTCTTCTGCAGTGGGTTCCATGTGATTACGTCTTGAAAAACTATTTAGGGTGCTCATAAATGATTTCAATAACCGCCGTCTACTACAGTGGGCATTAAGTGCCACAGGGTTAACATTTTAAGGTTTGGGACTATTTGTCGTTTTTCAAAATATAATTTAGGAACGGTTAAAGGTAAATCAGGTAAATAATTGCAGTTATTATCTGCTTCACCACTGTACTTCAAACTTTAAAATGAAGTAACACATTATAGTGACTACACTTATATTTACACTGCTATCACAAGTTTGTACCTGAAACAAGGAAAAAAAAAGTTTTTTAGTAGGATGTTTTGCAGGTAGATATAAAATTGCTCTAGCTTACGTTTAATAAACACAAACTGAAAGCTATTATTTACAAAAGTCACATTACACAACTAAATTACATTAGACCAACTATTTTTTATAATCATAAGTAATTTCAATTCCGAAATTCGGGATGTATTTGACGCTTTTCCTGTTGAGACGTCATGTCCGTATCGTCATGAAGCTCTTCTTTTGTAAATAATAATATATACTAAAGGACCCGCGAGAATACTTCGCACCATTAGTGGAATGCAAAAGAGTTGGGAAAATTGGAAGTAAAGTTGAATGTTCACGCATAGCTTTCTTCAAAATTAATTAATGCAAGTGTTTAAAAGCGAAAATGAAAGAGCTTGATCCGCTGAAAGATGTTAGGTTAAAAAGGACTGCGTACCTTAATTAGAACCGAAAATATCGTAAAACAGTCGGATTAAAATATTCAGTGCAAGGACAGAAGGATACCACGTTTGAATAAAAATAAATGATGGTGAGACTTAAGTCTGATACTTGATGACAAATCTGCGAATGAATACCTTCCATTTAAGGCAAAAATAAAGGAAATCGGTCGGATAGAACGGCCTGACCGACCGACCTTAGTTTACAGCTAGGACATCGCCAGAAGGAAACCAAGTTTGAGTATAGAAAAAGAAAGTCGAGTATTATGTGAATTCTGATACTTGATGACAAATCCATTTCGTTTGAAACAAAAATGAAGGAATTCGGCCGGGTAGTTTGGTGTGGCCGACTGACTTTAATTTTCGTAGATTCTTTTAATATATAAGAAGATGTATAACTCGATAAACTGAGTTATCTTTAGAAGTTTATAATGCATTATACGAAAATATCACACAGTTGAAATTACAATAAATATGTTATAATTACTTGTAATATCTCTGTCATTTTCAGAATCGCCTTTAAATTCTCCTTCAGACCCCGAATTATTGAATAGAACATCAAAAATTTCTTGATCTGTAAGCGATCGTGTGTACTGTGACATGTTGGCGGCACTGCTTACGCGTCGATGTGTCACTTTCTAAAGACACGAACATTTCTCTTGCTGGTCTTGCCATCTTGTGGACTTTTTGCATAACTAAACCATCGCCGGCCGCGGTGGCCGAGGGGACTGAGGCGCTCCAGTCACGGTCTGCACGGCCACTACGGTCGGGGTTTCGAATCCCCCCTCGGGCAACGGATATTTGTGCCGTCCTAGTTCGTAAGTAGTTCATAAGTAGTTTGTAAGTTTAGGGACTGATGACCCCGTAGTTAAGTCCCATAAGCTATACAAACATTTGATCATTTTGAACTAAACCATCAATCTGCACAACGAAACACACTAACTGCGAGCATGGTTTCTCGCTCGTCGGCAACGCTTAGTGCACGGACTGAGAGCATAACTCATAGCCAGACCGCAGTGTTAATATCGAAAGCAGTAAGATTGTTTGAAACTGAGGGTATGGATGGAGACCATTTAACCAGTAATTGAGAACATGCAGAAATAACGGGAAAAAAGTTTAAATTATTTAGATTAGATTTATAAGGGCATGTGTTGAATTTTACATGATATTTCTCAAAATATAGTTTCTAGACAGTGAAAAAAAAATGTCGGTTGGTGCTACAATATAAATAAATACTACAGTTTTGTTCTGGTAGCTGTACTTGTATTTTTCACAGTTTCTGGTGAAATGTCTGAATACTGGCCCTTTTTAGTACAAAGATCACAGTTTCCACGTTGTACAGTCAGGTACCCATGAAAACAAATCCTACATTTTATACATAAACATCCATACCCTAGAAGATACTTCGCGGAGGGTACCTGCTTATGAGTTTGCTGTTGAAATCAGAACTGTGATTCGTTTTCTAAATGCAAAGGAAGTTAAGCCAAATGAAATTCATCGGCAAATCTACGAGGTTTACGGACAAAATGCTATGAGTGATTCAATGGTTAGAAGATGGGTCAGACTGTTCTGTGACGGACGTGATCAAGTGCACGATGAAGAACGAAGTGGACACCCATCTGTGGTACTGATGAATTGGTTCACACAATTTAAGAGAACATTTAGCACAACCGTAAGTTTACTCTTATTGCTCTTGCTATGGAATTTCCGCAAATCTCCCGATTAATAATTCATGAAATTGTTACTTAAAAGCTGAAATTTCGAAAAATTTGTTCACGTTGGGTACCCAAAATTCTTGCTGAACAACACAGCCTGGACCTCGCTCCTAGCTACGTTCATCTCTTCTTACACCTAAAATCTGTCCTTGTTGGTCAACACATCAACGACGTTGACGAGCCTAAAGAATATGTTACTACATGGTTGAATACACAGGCGGCAACCTTCTATGAAGAAGACATACAAAAACTTGTGCCACGCTATGACAAGTGCATACAAAATTTCGAAAGCTACGTAGAAAAGTAGTTTAACAGTTGTAGATTTTTGTACAATAAATATTTTTTCTGTATCTGTACACGTTTGTTTTATATAACCAAACGGAAATTACTTTGTGGACATACCTCGTATTTCCGCCTGTAAAGCCAAGATTACGAATACTTATAAAGTACTATAATATTTAAATACTGAAGTTCCGTTTCTAGAAGTTTCTACGTTGTGAGAGGTGGACAGTTTCTGTTTTTACCACTCAAGTATCTCTTATAACTGCTTATGTACTTTAATTGTACATGGAGTATAAATGTGAAGTAAATGTTAGTAACATCAGTTACTTTATCTGTAAATCAAAATTATTATGATTATATTGTTTAAAGAAATAAGTTATTAATATCCTTAGGTGAATATATCTGAAAACCTATAATTATTATTTCAGCATTATCACCTCATTACACTGTATCCGAGTACGTGTTTGGTTTTTCAAAACTTCATAAATTGTAATTGTAATTTTAATATGCAACAGTTTCAAGCAATGTAGTGTAATATTGTTAATGTAATGTAAATAGACGGCGGCTTTGTGCGCCTCAAGTTACAGCTTTTGATCGAGTGTTCGCCTAAGATCTATGAAATTTTAGATGTTAAAATAAATATTCAGGATTTCACCAAAGTAACATCTGGTGTCTGTATACGTTATTTAACAAATATGTAAAGTAGAGTTCACCCTGGAATCTTCGAAATTCTTCAACTAAAATCAGATGAGTTTTTATGTTCACAATTATTGCGTACGTTCCACTGAACTAATGTAACTCTGTTACGCATACCTGACAAACAATATTTTAATTTGATGTTCAGATTTTTTGTTTCATTTGCATGCTAGCACAACGTTAAAAGCTAATGGCACCATTAATACTTAACATGCAAAGCTCTGTTTTTCTTGGACGGTTGTCAAAAAATGTTTGTAAATCTATCGCACCAAACTGCGTGGTCATCCGTCCGTAGCTTACAAACTACTTAAACCTAGGTAAACTAACCTAAGGACAACACACACACACCTCCATGCCCCAGGGAGGACTCTACGGCGAGCAACCATGCGCTCCGCAGCGAGACGCTTTAGACCGCTCGACTACTCCACCGCGGCGGGACTGTTGTAGGAATCGGTTCAAACTTTGTGTGAAGCTATATATATGTATATATGTATATTCGTAATCATCGAGTTTGCAATGAATAATTGAATAATACATTAGTTGTGTTTTGTATGTGGATAAAAATAAAGTTTTAATAAAATAGGTGTTTCATACCTAGTGTGATAAAATTATTAATAAATGTAGCCCATCCTGAACCAACCGAATGCACTATTGAACAAATGCCAATAACACTGCAGTTAAAGTGTTAAACATCTGATATATGGTAGCATAATAACGAATCTATTTCTAAAACAGTGGAAGACATCCAATTTTATGTCAGTGGCTGATTATCTCCAGTGTTTTAAAAAATGTTCACAGTAATATGTACAGAGCTACAATTTTCAGTTAACTGCAGCAATTAATTTTCTTTCAAAAAAGTGGAAAGTGTGTATCGGGGCTCCCGTTAGAGAACGGCTTGCTAAATCCACTCTGGCACGAAGACGCTACGACTGACTTAATTTCTTCGACTCTTTGAGAAGGCGATAGCCCCAATGAAGCGGCGGAAATACTTTGCAGTCGTCTTTTTCAGCGTAGGCCATGCATTCGACCGACGGTGCCCCGAAGACTTCTTCTTCAAACTTTTTTAATCAGACTTTCCCCCGTGTCACACATTTGTCTCCTCCGGAAATCCAATGAGGACATTCTCCGCTTATCAGCTGGAATCTTCTCAGAAAGACCAAATGAGGTAGCGCATTAGTTAGTACATTTATGATAGGGCAGAAGTTGGAACATTATGGAATAGGTGGAGTAGCTCACAATTGGTTCTCCTCTTAATAACAGTCAAACGTAATTCTCCGCAGTGTTAAAATGGCTGTGAGATGGCCTCAAAATGGGGCCCCGTGAGATTTTTCCGGTGCTGCTGTTGTTTCTTATCTGCATGTAGGACATGTCTTCTAGTATTATAGGTGATTCCAAAACTTTCTGGCCACTCATGACACTTGCTTGGTTGTGAATAATATTGTTTGCAATACAGACACAGTATCAAATAGTGCAGCTCAGCGTATAAGTTCATCATTTGTAGAAAGTAAATGTACGCTTAATCACAATTTTTACAGTCTCTAACGCAAAATTCAATAAAAACTGATGTACTGATTACGCAGAATGGGCATATAAGTGAGACTGAACTTTTCACTTTTATAGGCGTTCGGTTAGGATCCAACGGTCGTGCCGCAGTGGATACGCCGGTTTTCGCTAGAACACCGACGTTAAGCAATGTAAGGTGTGGCTAGCACTTGGACGGGTTACCTTCCGGTCATTGAGGAGGAGTGGCTTTGGTCGCGAAAACCGACACAACATCCGGGAGGATGGGACGCTAACAACTTACCCTTCCCTAGGGCATCGGTTGACGCCTTCAAACGGAGGGTGACACGGCGGCCCGTCGGTCCTGTTGGGGCTCTCAACGCCTGTAGAACGGAGTTTACACTTCACGGATAGTATGCGGCCATGGAAAACCTATGCTCAGGATATTCTTCAAAAAGTAAATACTCCGTTATTTACCATCAGAACAGTACCGTATCTCAATAAGTGATAGTTGAAGACTAGAAGTAGTCTGCTTTGTTTACTTTCATTCGCGTTTGTTGTATGGCTGTTATTTTTTGTTTTGTTTTTGTTTTGATTCTTGTTTAGGAAAGGGGGGGGGGACTCATCTGATTCGAAAAGGGTATCTGTGGCATAGAAATGGGTGGTTCGAGTAATATGCGGTGTAAGCTCGCGAACCGCTTGTTGATTCCTGCCTCGCGGAAATGGATGTACGTCTCTAAGTGCCATGTCAGGGATTGCGTGGCAGCTCCTGTCGGAGGTTCTAGTCCTTCCTCGGGCATGGATTCGTGTTGTCGTTAGCGTAAGTTAGTTTAAGTAGCTTGTAGCTTTAGGGCAACAGTATTTTTCCAAGGAGTGTGTAAGACAGTAGTAGTTCTACCATTGACCATATTGCCCCACTTTAGGTTACGGTAGTAACACTAAAAGTGGGCCTTTGCGGTCGCCTTTTGACAGCTCGAAATTTAAATGAAAATAACGGCTTAACTATTCATCTGACACGAAAACTGAATAACCGAATTTGTAGAGGAGAAAAGTCTCTACAAATTTGCTCTCTTATGTTTTTTTCATATCTCGTATCGTTTGAGACATATCTGCAAAAATAACGGAGATTTGACACCCTCCATTGAATTAACGAAAACCAGCCGTTCGGAGATGTCACGTGACATAAAACTACAAATCTAAAGAGGGCCGTAAAACACGTCAGTGCGATTTTTTTTGTTCAGTCTTCATTATTAGAGAAACATTCTGTTAACAGAATAGTAAATGGTCTTTCAGACCATGATGCACAAATTGTTTACTGTGAATGTTGAATATAATTATAAACTACTTAGAAAAGCTAATTCAGTTGAAATTGTGACTTTTCTAACCCTAATTAAGGAACAAGACTGGCAGGATATTTATAGTGCTGATAATATAGTTGATAAATATGATGCTTTCCTCGACACATATCTCACGCTGTTTGAAAGTCGCTTTCCGCTAGAACGCTCAACACTGTTTACTTCCAGTAACAGTCAGCCTCGGTGGCTGACAAAGGGGATAAGAAAGCGAGAATTGTATCAGAATGTTAGAAGCGGTCAGAATCAAGCTGCAGTAGCTCATTATAAACAGTATTGTAAGGTTCTGATAAAATGTCATTAAGAAGGCAAAAAGTATGTGGTATGCGCATAACAATCTCTCAAGATAGAATTAAAACCATTTTTCAGTCGTGAAGGAAGTGTCTGGTCAGCAGCAACAGGTTGTTTCTGTGCGTTGTTTCTGTCACATATATGTACAGTATTTAATAATCACAGTCTGAGTATTTAATAATAACTTCCTGAGTGCAGCAGGTGAACTAAACAGAACCCTAGTTTCTACAGGTAATCACATAACATTGTTAGAAAATACCTTTCCAAGGCTACTACCTGAGATAGTCTTCCATAATACTTACAAAGGGGAGACTGAATCAATAATTAAATCACCAAAGACTAAGGGCTCTTGTGGATGTGACGGGATATCTAGCAGAATTATACAGTACTGTTCTCCATATGTCAGCCCAGTACTTAGCCATATTTGTTATTTTTCCTTTTAGAATGGTCGTTTTCCTGACAGATTAAGGTATACAGTAGTGAAACCACTTTTGAAAAAGGAGAAAGGGATAATGTACACAACTAAGCCATCACAACTACGCCATCAGTCTCCTCTAAAATTATTGAAAATGCTTTATATACAACGTTAATTGATTTCACTTCACATAATTTGTTATCAAGTGTACAATTTAGTTTAAGACGTAGTTTAACTACTGAAAATTCTATATTCTCGTTTCTCTGTGAGGCACTTGATGGATTAAATTAAAGGCTACGACCTTTAGTCGTCTTCTTTGATTTAACAAAGGTGTTTGATTGTGTTGATCACAAAATATTGTTGCAGAAGCTGGAACATTATGAAAGAAGAGGAGTAGCTGACAACTGGTTCACCTCCTACTTTAATAACAGACAGAAGGAGGTAATTCTCTATTGTGTTCAAAATAACTATGACGTGCAGTCACAATGGGGCACATTTCAGTGTGGGGTGCCAGAGGGGTCTGTTCTGGGACCGCTGCTTTTTCTTATGTATATAAATGATATGTTCAAATGTTTGTTAAGCTTATGGGACTTAACTACGGGGTCATCAGTCCCTAAACTTACAAACTACTTATGAACTACTTACGAACTAGGACGACACAAATATCCATGCCCGAGGGGGAATTCGAACCCCCGACCGTAGTGGCCGTGCTGACCGTGACTGGAGCGCCTCAGTCACTTCGGCCACCGCGGCCGGCATAAATGATATGTCTTCGAGTATAACAGGTGATTGTAACATATTTTTGTTTGCTGATGATTTTTTTTGTAATACTGACACAATAGCAAATAATGCAGTTCCAGAGATAAGTACGTGGTTTTTAGAAAATAAATTGATGCTAAATCACAGCAAAACTCAGTTTTTACGATTTCTAACACACAATTCAACAAAAACTGACATTTTGATTACACAAATTGGGCATATTATAAGTGAGACTGAACAGTTTAAATTTCTAGGTGTTCAGATAGTAAGCTGTCGTGGAAATCCCATTTCAGGATCTTGTTCAAAAACTAAATTCTGATCTATTAACCACTAAAACATTATCTGAAATAAGTGACTTTTCGTCACGAAACGTAGACTACTATGCTTAATTTCATTCCCTTATGAAGTGTGGTGTTATTTTTGGGGTAACTCTACTGATTCAAAAATGACATTTTTGGCTCAGAAACGGGCGGTTAGAGCAATAAGTGTAAGTGTAAGTTCGCGAACATCGTGTCAACCCCTTTCAGTAGTCTCGGAATCCCGATATTGGCGTCACAATACATATTTTATGTCGTTTGGTGTTAACAATATCGGCTTATTCCCACGAGTTAGCAGCTTTCACTCGGTGAATAATAGAGAAAAATCTAATTTCCTTGACTCTTGTGCAGAAAGACGTGCAGTATTCTGCAGATTCCATTTTCAATCAGCTGTCACAAGAAATCAAAATGTTAGTACTAAACAATGCTCTTTTAAGTCTAAATTGGAGAGTTATCTCATTGTTCAATCCCTTTATTCTGCCAAGGGACTTCTGAATAAATTAAAAAATTGAGCTGATTCGTTTCGTAATTGATTCTTTTTACTTATGCTTAAGATTGTCATTTGAATAGGAGTATTATGTTTTCTGTTACCACTGTTGTGTTACAATATCATGTGCTACTGACTTGTCCCATGAGCCGGCCGTGGTGGCCGAGGGGACTGAGGCGCTCCAGTCACGGTCTGCCCGTCACTACGGTCGGGGGTTCGAATCCCCCCTCGGGCATGGATATTTGTGCCGTCCTAGTTCGTAAGTAGTTCATAAGTAGTTTGTAAGTTTAGGGACTGATGACCCCGTAGTTAAGTCCCATAAGCTAAACAAACATTTTGAACTTGTCCCATGATCATGAAGTCTTGCTCCTCAATTAGTTCCTGCAAAGCAGAAAACCGTATTATTATTATTATAGGGATTGATGACCACAACAGTTCGGTCCCGAAGAGTTAAAACATTTGTATTTTTAAGTTCTTCGAACACTGTTCAGTAGCTAGGGAATTTAGACATTGGCTTCTCAATACTTTTTTTTTCTCTTGTTAACAATATCAGCTTTTCCCCAAAAGTTTGCAGATTTCACTCAGTTAATACTAGACAAAAATCGAATCTGTATTACGGTCACACTTCTTTAGTCTGCTGCATTCATTTTCAATAATCTGCCAAAATAATTGAAAAATCTTAGGAGTAATCGACGCACTTTCAAGTCTAAAATGAAGAGTTTCCTTGTGGCTCATACTTTTTCTTCTGTTAAGGAACTACTGGAAAAATTCAACAGCCGTGCGGAATGGCCGCGTGTTCTAAGATGTTATGCTTCGTACTAGACGGGCCTTCCCGCCGGAAGTTCAAGTCCTACCTCGGGCATGGTTGTGTATTTGGTCCTTAGTATAAGTTAGTTGATGTACTTTGTAAGTCTAGGGAGTGATGACCATAGCAAAATGTTCAAACGTTTGTAAACGTATTCTACCAAACTGCTATGGTCATCAGTCCTTAGATTTACAAACTACTTAAACTAACTAACCTAAAGACAACACACAAATACATCCCCCGAGGGGAAATCGAACCTCCCACGGCAAGCAACCAGCAAGGCGCCTTAGAGCGCTCGGCAAGACCGAAGAATTTTTGTCCAATAGGTTTACGAACATTTGAACATTTTAACATTTTAATAATTAAATAAAGTAAGGTAATTCTTGTGTTACGTTGTTGATTGTGTTATACTTAGCCCTGACTTGTGAATATGACTCCGTTACATTTTATCTATTACTACTCTTCTGTTACAACTTCATACCGACTCGTTCCATGACTATGGAGGTTTGTTCTTCAAGTGGACCATATAATAAAATAATACCGATCTGGATAGCAATCTGGCCATACAGATAAAGGCTTTCCGCAATTTCCCTAAATCACGTAACTCATGTTCCGTTTCGTTGACGGGACCTTAAATCGAATTTATTTTCCTGCCATTCCAGCATTAACCGGAACGTAATCACTGGAGTCTGGCAAGGGCCGGTGGGGACACCGATTCTCTACGCTCTTTACACAGCCAACGCTCCCATGGGAGATCACGTGCATAACATGTGATCATCTTTCCATGTAGCGTCAAATCCAACCTCTACGCATCCCTGAAGTGGCCCTTGCCTTTTAGTGGGAAAAAAAAGTTAAGTCGTTACTTCAGCCGGTTAAGTCTTGCGGGCCAACCTGCAGTCGGTTTACTTTCAAGGAAAAGCTGTTTCATGGAATACATTCATGTTTTATCTCAGCGCTACATTGAGCATCTACACGTCGTAAGCCAAAACCTGGTGTGTACACATTTATTTCGTTTCCTGATCAAGTTGTTTATGGTTCGCGAGCCAAATAGACTGCAGGTAAGACCGTGTGGGTTCTAATCTCATTTTATCCTTTAGTGTTAGGTCGTGGGTACAGCCAAAACGGAGGGGTATCTGTAGAGAGGCCAGACTGACGTGTGCTCCCCGAAGAGTGGCAGCAAGCTTTCTCAGTAGTTTCAGGTGCAACAGTCTGGATGATTGGATGAATGAGCTGGCCTTGTAGCAGCAGCTGACGTGGCGTTGCCACAGTGTTACTGGGAACAGCTGAAAGCAAGGGGAAACTACAGACGTTACTTTTCCCGAAGACATGCAGCTCTACTATATGGCGTCATCTTGCGTAAAATATTTTGGAATTAAAATAGTTCGACATTCAGATCTATGGGAGTACATTTAATAAATTTTTAAGAGCAAACAAAGAGAGAAACAACTATTCCTGAAGTTTTTAACCATATCAATTGAAGATTTTCAGTTCAGTGTTAACAATGGTAAGAATTGATACATAATTAAAATTTCAATTATTGAAAATAATAAATATTAGCAGTTGTGTCTATTTGCCGACACCACAAACAAAACGTTTGTTCTATAACTTACATTGATACAAATTCCACTGATGACATGTTAACCAGGGCTTGGATGTGTCTATAATACCATGCTTTCAAAGCACTGACAATAGTCAGAATCATCACTGTTGTCATCAAAAAGTCCCTTCGTACCATGTTTGTTTTCCAAAACTCAGGTTCTTCCTCGCTTTTCTCTTTTCAGTGCGTTTTTCTCTCTCACGTTTCTCTTCACACTTCTGCTGAAATTCTTTTACCCAGGGGTTGCTATTGTTATTGAATAACTACCTAAAACAAATAGCCTAATTAATATCGAATATTACACAAAATATGACTGGATGGAGGACAACACAGACCCACCCACACCCACACATCCACACCCACACTCACACACACCCACAACCACACACACACCCACAACCACACCCACACTCACACACACCCACACCCACACACCCACATCCACACCCACACCCACACCCACCCTGAAACCCACACCCACAACCACACCTGCACTCACCCCCACACCCCCACCCACACCCACAACCACACCTGCACTCACCCCCACGCCCCCACCCACACCCCCACCAACACCCACAACCACACCTGCACTCACCCCCACACCCCCATCCACACCCCCACCAACACCCACAACCACACCTGCACTCACCCCCACACCCCCACCCACACCCCCACCCGCACCCACAACCACACCTGCACTCACCCCCACACCCCCACCCACACCCCCACCCACACCCACAACCACACCTGCACTCACCCCCCACACCCCCACCCACACCCCCACCCACACCCACACCTGCACTCACCCCCACATGCCAACCCACAACCCACAACCACACCTGCACTCACCCCCACACCCCCACCCCACCCCCACCCACACCCACAACCACACCTGCACTCACCCCCACACCCCCATCCACACCCCCACCCACACCCACAACCACACCTGCACTCACCCCCACACCCCCACCCATACCCACACCCACAACCACACCTGCACTCACCCCCACACCCCCACCCACACCCACAACCACACCTGCACTCACCCCCACACCCCCACCCACACCCCCACCCACACCCACACCCACAACCACACCTGCACTCACCCTCTCACCCCCACCCACACCCCCACCCACACCCACAACCACACCTGCACTCACCCCCACACCCCCACCCACACCCACAACCACACCTGCACTCACCCCCACACCCCCACCCACACCCCCACCCACACCCACAACCACACCTGTACTCACCCCCACACCCCCAACCACACCCCCACCCACACCCACAACCACACCTGCACTCACCCTCACACCCCCACCCACACCCCCACCCACACCCACAACCACACCTGCACTCACCCCCCCCCCCCACACCCCCACCCACACCCTCACCCACACCCACACTCACCCCCACACCCCCACCCACACCCCCACCCACACCCACAACCACACCTGCGCTCACCCCCACACCCCCACCCACACCCCCACCCACACCCACAACCACACCTTCACTCACCCCCACACCACCACCCACACCCCCACCCACACCCACAACCACACCTGCACTCACCCCCACACCCAAACCCACACCCAAACCCACAACCAAACCCACACCCAAACCCACACCCCCACATCCCCACACACCCACACACACCCACACACACCCACACACACTCCCACTCACACCCACACCTACACATACACACCCACACCTACACTCACACCCACACACACTCAAACCCATACACACACACCCATACACACACACACACACACACACACACACACACACATTCACACACACACACACACACACACACACACACCTATACACACTCTCTCTCTCTCTCTCTCTCTCTCTCTCTCACACACACACACACACACACACACACAAATACTCACACACACACACACACACACACACACACACGCACACACACACCTGTAGGGCTACCAGTTCGTGCTGCACCATGAACTGAATCTATAGTCCGGAATTTGCAAATTAAATCACGTACAGTGTTGCGATGTGGACACCTCGCCGTAGGCGAAAGTAATCTAAATTGTAGTTCACATGCTCCGTGAATTTTCCTCCTGTCCGGGAAACATCTTCCTCTAAAAAGGCTCTCTCTGCAGCAGTCAGCATTCTCACAACAGTCAGCGAATACAAGAACAAGACAATAACACAAGTAACAGCTGTAACGCACACGCAACAGTATCCTGCTACCACTGCAGGTCCACCGAAAACGTGTAGGTGCGCTTTGTCCGTGCAACCAACCTTACACGTCCAGCAACACGAGACACGAAGAGATCGGCAATGCGGTGAGACTTTGCGGACACACTGCAGTTTGTAAGCCAAGCAACTGATAACTACAGTAGTAAAACACATAGATTTACAAACGTTTGAACATTTACGTAGAAACATGGTTGCCAACCAACCTTCCCACAGAGAATAGTGCGAGTGTTGCGAACAAAGTATTTCTGTCCAAAAACTTTCCATGTCATTTTACCCAAGTACGTCATTGCAGCGTAACTTCACCTACATTTAAGGCACTAAGTGATTTCTTTCACTTTATTTAAATGAAACAAAACATAGATGTGTTGCAGACACATCTAGATGGATGATGAGGTGGTATCCGTGGTGAAAAGTTACTTGTATACTCAGGCTTCTACATTTAAACTAAACTGAAGGGTGAAAATGTAGAGGAAAGACATCATGATGTTTCAAGGCCAGCTCGAGTTCGGATTTTGGTGTTAGGTCATTGTCAATTGGTACACCGTCATAAAACTCTCAAATCCAAGCTTGGTGATTTTATGCTATTGCACCACTTGATAATGGCCTTAGGCCGAAATATGGATTGTGAAATAATCATAATACGAGGGTCGTTCCGAAAGTAATGATTCTTTTGTGTGGTCACTTTGGATGTCCGCGCCAGATGTCGTTGGTGTAGTTTAGTTGTTCGAGCAATAGATCCACGTTGTGGAAATCCTTGTATATGTGGATCATGTCAAGTTTTTTTTATAAGCTGATAATACAAAAATACCAATAGTATGAAGGTAGACACATACATTATTTGGTTCTATTTAAAAATTCGTCTGTGGAGTAGAATGAGTTGGCCACTAGGAAGTCCTCTTGAACTGATCTTAATTTGTGACTAAATTTTTATGGTAGCTGGTAAATTATTGAAGATGTGTGTTCCTAAGTAGTGGACCCCCTTTTTTAAAATCTAAAGTAAGTGCTTTTAAGTCCTGGTGTAGATCGGTTTGGTTCCTAGTATTATAGGTATGAACTGAACTGTTTATTGGGAAAATGGATATATTATTTCCGACAAATTTAATTAAGGAATAAATATACAGAGAGACAGTTGCTAGTATACCAGTTCTTTAAAGAGGCTTCTACAGGATGTCCGTGAATTTACTCCACAAGTAATACGTATTACACTTATTTGCTTCACTCAAAGAGTTACCCCAGAATATTATACCATATGACATTATGGAATGAAAGTGAGTAAAGTATGCAAGCTTTTTTATTTTTATGTTTCCTACTTCTGATAACATTCGTACTGCAAATACAGATTTGCTAATGCTAATGATATCCTTCCCCTTTCATTTACAGGTAGCTCCGTTGTTTCGCAGCAGTTAGCGCTAGTAGAAGAGTGTGCCAAAAGTAAAGTCTAATATTAACGTGCATATAAAATAGCGAAATGCGATTGAATTTCTCACTACTGTCGTTGGAGATCCATCGGCGTTTGCTAATGGTGTAGGAAGATGATACACAACAGACTTTAGCATTGTCAGCATTATGGTATTTTCAGGGTGGTAAAAAGGTTGTGAATGAGAAGCCGAACCGGTAGAGCCTGCACAGCTGTCATCCTTCCCAATGAAGAGCGTCTTGGTTAACTTGCCCGTGCTGAACGGCGTATAACGACCAGAGAATTGTCTGCAAACCTGAATGTCGGCTGTAATGCATTGGAAACAATGTTGGAACAATTTAGTTATCTCAAAGTCTGTGCGAAATGGGCCCTGCGGATGCTTACAGGAGAACAAAACTCTGGTTGAATGGAAATTTGTCTGGAAATGTTGTACCAATATGAAGTAGAAAACGACAATTTTCTGTACAGCATTGTTACCGGAGGTGATCCGTGGTGTCACCACTACGAGCTGGAATGCAAAAGACGGTCTATGAAATGGCGACAAGAGAGTTTTCCATCAAAGAAAAACTCAAGACGCAGCCGTCTGCAGCCAAATGATGTGCACAGTCTTCTGGGATAGCCAGGGTGTGGTTCTTCTGTATGTTCTGGAGCCTGGAGAAACTGTCAAACACTACAAGACGACACTAACGGAGATGAAAGCTCAAATTTCTAGGATAAGGCCAGAGAAGAAGACCAACTTTCACTTGAAACATGATAACGCTATGCCCAACACCTGTTTTGGGAGCACGCAACTCATTGCAAAATTCTGCTGGATGCAGTTGTCAAAGCTGGTTCCGAGATTTACAAGCGCGGTATGTAGAGCTCTGGTTCATCGTTGGCGAAAGTACATAGCGAATGGTGGTGACTTAGAAGTAGAGGGTCTGACATGAGACCGAGCGAGGTGGCGCAGTGGTAACGCACTGGACTCGCATTCGGAAGGATGGTGGTTCAAATCCACCTCCGGCCATCCAGATTTAGGTTTTCCATGATTTCCCTAAATCGCTCCAGATATATGCCGGGATGGTTCCTTTCAAAGGGCATGGCCGATTTCCTTCCCCATCCTTACCCAAATACTCCGAGCGTAAGCTCCTTCTCTAATGACCACGCTGTCGACGGGACGTTAAACTCCAAGCTTCCTTCCTTCCTTCTGACATGAGGATCACCAGTTTAGATCATGGACGTTCTATATTGAATATAAGGACACACTCAATAGTTTTTGAAGAAATCAAGTTCAAAGTCTGGACAATCGTGTTTGCAGTGCTATAGATCGAAAGATTGTATGAAGATGAGCATTTGTTACCAATATATATGGGAGCAAAACTTAATGACATTCGAATACTTAGCGGTTTTGTGTTTCCATTCTGTAGCTTGGGTGCTCGTAAACAACAGCACCTAGAGACAAGGCCTTACAACAGGCCGTGCCTATGTCACACTTAGAGGCAGCGGCTGCCACCTCAATGGCTGGCCGCTGGGGCACGCCCACGGCGGACAGTCAGATGGCAGCCGCGGCCTCTAAGTGTGACGTAGGCACGGCCTGTTGTAAGGCCTTGTCTTCTAGGTGGTGTTGTCGTAAACATGAGCGATTTTCCGGGCGTCGTCGCCGGTAGAAAGGTCGCCGGGCGCGGTAGCTCAGCGCGCTCGATCAGAGGGCTTCACACTCTCTGTAATAAAAAAACTGAGCCACATACCCAACGATCAGCCCAGAACAAACATGAACAAATGATCGAAAAGTATCGATCTACCTTGTAGATCCAGGCTTTGGACCGTCAAAACGTGGATCCAGGTTAGAACCTCTACCATGACAATTTTTTATTAAATTTTTTCGATTTATTTGATAATATATTTGTAGTAATACCCTTTCTTGCCTTATTTTGAACTACAGCATCTGGAAATGTGTATAACGTTCAATTAAGTGTATTATCTCTTTACAGCCGGTTTATTTGTGATAAGCAGTGCAAAAACAATAAAAATAAGAAATAAACTACAAACTTCTAAACTATTTTATTACGAATTTCCAATTACTGGCCGTTTATACGTCAGCTTTCGCACAGTCAGTAAGGTGAAACTTATAAAAGAAAACCAAAATACAAATATTTCTCACATCTCATGTACAGAAAAATAAATTTCGCTTGATACTGCATTCATCTGGGTGACCAAACCGACATGACTCACTACAACAGGACTTATGTCGGCGATGATGCTCGACCGACCTGCAGTGTTAAAGTGATAAAACTGAAATGCTCATTTCTTTGTCAACCTTGTGACGTTTAGTTGTTTCGTGATGTTGAGAATTTTATCATAAGACTTCAAAAATCATGCCACATTAGACGAGTGCATAGCAATTCATGATAGAGGAGATGCTATTAAAACCCATGCCTTGATCCATCCGTTGTCCGTGTACATCTTTTAAGATATGTTTTTATACTCTTGGTACACATCGAAATTGATTTCTGATAGACATGTCCTTAACAATATAAATCAGGTAAGTTTTCCACGAACGATATCTCGGACAACACGTGAATGTGGCAATATGTCGTTCATGTGTCGTGCATGGTGTGCGGAATATTTGTGGTAGAAATTTTTTCAACAATCAGTCGTTAAGTATTATTCACAGATCTAGATTTCGACCACTGTCTGGTCATTATCAGTGCTTGGCGTTAAGTTTCTTGAAAGGCACGTCTTGTTGAAGTTGATGTGCTGGGTCAAAACAGTATTTTTCTATTTGTAATATGTGGCACTTGCCCAGTTAGGCAGTAATTTTATCAGGCTTGATTCCATGGTGGAACTTGTGCTCAACGATTGTTTATTTGACATGTACAAAATTTTACAGCAATCAGTCGTAAGTATAAAGTTATTCACAGAAACCTAACGTGAAGTATTGTTGATGATCACAAAGTGGTCGAAATCTAGATCTGTGTACCATTGCAGAGCTAATTTTCCAACATCAAATTCGACCTTGATTTTTTTCAAATACTCTGTCTAGCAAAAAGGCGAAATAAGTGTCTCTTCATATTCAATATAGAATGCTCATGCAAAATTCGATGGAAAACGATGTCCACATGTTAGACTTCTTGTTAGAGGAAAAATGACAGTCTGTAGCTGAAATATTGCTCTGTTTAGATGCGCTGTTATGATTTATCTATTTCCTGTAATTTCCATGGATGAAAATAGGAACGAACCCTCGTAACATGATTACGGTCAAATGGAGGGAAATTATCTAATAAAATACAATTAAACCTTGATGAGTACACCTCGTATAACTTCGCTGCTAAGGGTTTCGAATGACCTGTATAATGGGAGGTGCTACACGGAAGTGCACTCCGCTCGTAGCGGAAGCGGAGCAATTAGGCAGAGAACGCGGGTGGCGTCAACAGTTGAGCTTCGCGTGCGATTAGTCTCGCCGGATGGGCCGGCGGCGGAACAGAGGCAAAGCGGCCGTTTGCCACTTCTTAATGAAAATGTTCCCGCCGCGCCGCGCCGAGCAGTTAACCTGATCTGTCCCGAAAATGACGCCGCCCCTCCGTAGCCGAGCAGTTAGCTCCGCTCACGGCTTCCATAACTGTCCCCACCCGCAATAACTGCCGCCTCGCACCAGCGCTAGCTAAGAGCAGTCGTAATGTTCGCTCACTCGTTCTACGCTTTTCCCCGATTCTACCTTAAAGGTGAACACTCAGAAGCGGGGACCGGGTCACTGTACTCGTAATTAAATTACCAGCGAAATTGCTAACTGGTTGATTTGATTTGATTTTTCCAGGGAAGCCAAAACAGTCTTGGTCTAACCCGCCACTGCCCGCACCGAAACTAAGTTTATTGTGCGGTATCGCTCCCTGTTTATCTAGTAAAGCCAACCAATACCCTTGAGCAGAGC
Source organism: Locusta migratoria (assembly GCA_026315105.1). Taxonomy (NCBI): domain Eukaryota; kingdom Metazoa; phylum Arthropoda; class Insecta; order Orthoptera; family Acrididae; genus Locusta; species Locusta migratoria. The sequence goes on from CM048747.1 coordinate 121,314,735, forward strand.
AAGGAGCCCCTTTACCAGTTCTTTATTAGACACAATTTCTTCGGGTCTAGTTGTCCCAAATGTTCTGTGCCTTTTACTCTCCAATGCAATGCATTCGAAGATTAGCTGTGATGCAGTTTCATCACCGTCATCACAGATCCTACATTTAGGGTCCTCTTCTGTAATTCCCATTGTATGTAGGTGTTTTTTGAAATTCCCATGGCCTGTCAGCAATCCAACCATGAGTCTAATCTCTCTCCTGTTCAGGCCCAAGATTGCAGAGCTTCTTTTAAAACATGGGTTTGGCATCATTACCTTGCCATGTTTTTGTTGGTAGACTTTGGTCCAATATTCTACACGCTGTCTTCTGAGCCAGTTACGTAGCTCCAATTTGATCATTGCCTTGGTGATTGTCAGGACAGGTTCCGGTCCAATAAATGGAGTCTCTGCCCCCATCCTGGCTAATCTGTCGGCATGTTCGTTGCCACTGATCCCCGAGTGGCCAGGGACCCACAATAGGTTTACTCTATTGCTTTCCCCTAGCTCCACCAGAACCCTGTGAAATTCTGCAACTATTTTAGACCTTGTTGCAGGAGCTGCCAGTGATCTCAGGGCTGCCTGGCTGTCTGGATAGATATAGATGCTACGATCTTTGTAGCACCTACACAAATTCTGCTCCACACACGCCCTGATGGCAGTGATTTCGACCTGGAATACTAAGGCGTTGCTAACTGGTACTAAGTGTGGAAAAAAAAAACAGGCGACGTTGTTGACTCACTTATGTTACATAGTGACGTTATACCTGTTATAGCTTGCTAACAAGGGAACCTTCCCATTCCACCCCCCCCCCCCCCCTCAGATTTAGTTATAAGTTGGCGCAGCGGATAGGCTGTGAACAATGAACACAGATCAATCGAGAAAACAGGAAAAAGTTGTGTGGAACTATTAAAAAAAAACAAGCAAAATATGAAAACTGAGCAGTCCATGTGATAGATAAGCAAAGTCGAGCAGGGTGTGAGCACAGGAGTGCCGTGAGGACTTGCGGCGCGAGAGGTCCTTGGATCGAGTTTTCCCACAGGTGAAAATTATAGTCATTTTGACTGATTCTTCCGTCGCTTCTTGGTAGAACATAATCAAATAAATTAAAAACACTATTTTGTGTGTGTTCTACAAGTTTATTTTTGTTTACTTAACCTGTTTTCGGCTTATTATGCCATCTTCAGAGTATTGACTGCCGTGTCAAAGAGGTTACAATGTCTAGAAACAATATGGGAAGAGATGACAAATGTCTCTACTTAGATCGACGTACATAGTATAACACTTCTTTGACATTGTGTTATTACAGTTATCAACTTGAAAAATAAACAGTAATAAATGAATATACAATGTGTTGAGGATAAAACAAGGAATAAATTTGAATATAACCTGGGAACTGGAACTACCTACTATTACAAACAAACTGATAATGGTGATAAATAAATATATATAAGTGCCATGATAATAATTTTGCGCGATAATTATAGATGGTGTTACATATGATAGTTGTAAGGCCAGGTTTGTAGCGGCATCAAGAACTTAGAATGAATAGTTACTGCATTAGATTAAACTAAAACAAATCTGTCTAATGAAATTAGTATTCTAAAAATTCAGGTAGCTGAAAATGAATATTATGTTGGAAGCAACACTGGGACCGAATTTTCAAAACTTAAAAATAAATCATAATAAATAAATACACAGGAGTTTGGGACTGTGGGGGTAAACAAGGAATCCAGTTTTTAGAATTAATATTGAAACTGTGATTGTCTGACTTTGATCTATTAGTTATACAAATAAATAAAAGACTAGGTCTAAATTAAGGTTTTTTGGTTTTTTTAACGGAGGAATGGAACAGACAGTGTGGGAGTTGATTTCTATTTTATGAAAATTATAATTTTAAAATTTTCAAAAAATTGTTATCTGTCCGTCCGTCCGTCCGATGTGCGGTAACTGCGCCGTAGTATGGAGAGATGTCCAATTTGCTTGGACATGTGCAAGATTTGACAGTCTATATACTGAAAAATTCGAAAACGTTAAACCATATGTCTTGACAGAGCACAGGGAAAACTGTGCGATTGTGAAACTGTTGCATTCATTTGTTGCAGTATAAGTGACAAACTCTTATGTTTTTATCACTATTTTGGGAGTGATTAACACATCCACAAGAAAACCTAAACCGGCAGAGTAGAATCTCTCTACCCATTTAGCAAGTGTACAAGCTAGGTGGGTCGACAAGAGATTCCTGTCATATGACGCACATACCATCACCAGTGTCATATAGTAAATACCAGATGTGTTTTCCTGTGGAGGAATTGGTTGATCTATCACCTTGCGATCAATTGTTTTAGGTTCCCACTGGAGAGGAACTTCCTGTCGTCAGCTAATCGATCGGCTTTGCGATGCGGTCGCAAAACGTTGAGCAGGGTCATTAAACTGATTACAGCGAACAGAGACTTCAGTGAACGAACGGACAGCTCATAATTATGTGAAAATAAAAAAAAAAAATTAAAATTTTTATTAGAGGGAAGGCTTGAACCAAGAACCTCTCATTCCTCACCTCACGATAGCCACAGGACCACGGCATTCCAATGCCCACACTCTACTCGACGTTGCCTATCTTTCGCATGGACCGTTCAGTTTTTACATTTTGCTTATTTTTTTCATAGCTCCACACAACCTCTTCCAGTTTTCTCGGCTGATCTGTGTTCAGTTCTTCACAACCTATCCACTGCTCCAACTTATAACTAAATCTGAGTGGGGTGCGATGAGGAGGTTCCCTTGTGAGTATTTACAAGACTCCACGTGCAATGGTGACGCAGTAATACCTGTCAGTCTATCTGCACTGGTCAAAACAATTAGAGGATCAGTACTGCCATCGGCGGAATGAGCTAAAATGGTCTTTCTGTCGATTCTAGGGAGTGGAGACAACAACATTACAGCAATCGAGATAGTAGTAATAACAGAAAGTTTCTGTAGAGGGGGTTGGTGTTGATTTATGTTTAACCTAGTAGACGAATTACACAAGCAGTTGGGTTCAGATAGTGTAGTGAGCAGGTAGCGCAGTGCAACAAAAACGTGACTTACCCGAAGCTAAGGCGTGGAGAGCCAAAGGAAGGGTTGGAAGCGGGACAGAGACAGAGTTTGGTGGCTGCAGTTATTGGAGTGTCCCTGGACACGATGTCAGACAACAGGAACCGTTAAAAGAAGGCAAGGCCAACGAAGTCCACGGGTAACATAAACAAGACGTGATCCTTATCTCGAATTACCAGCCTGTCGAGACAGTAGGCTGAATGCAACTCAGCTGGAACGCACCCTCCAGGCAGCAACAGGACACGCAATATCAACACAAACAGTCCAATATTGCCATCGGGATATTGGTCTCTACGCACGGAGGCATATGGTGAGCCTCCAATTAAAACCACGACACCGTTTAGCCCGCTGAAACTGCATGAAGTAACTTCAGGATTAGAGTCGTAGGGAATGGCGCCAAGTTCTGTTCACAGATGAGTCAACTTTTTGTGATCAGCCGGACGATCGTCGTTCCCTCATCTGGACAGGATGAGGAACTCGGAACAATCCTACTCATTAGAAAGGAACATCCCCACATAATGGTGGTTGACGGACGGCCTCTATGTCGTTCAGAATGGCACTTTGGCTGCTCAGAGGTATAGAGACGAGATCCTTCAACTTTTGTTGTACCCTACGCTGGTGCCATAGGAGGTGGGTTCCTTCTGGGGGACGATAACGCTTGTCCCACTGGTGGGAAACATCCTCGAAGTTAAGGAACTGAAACTAATGGAGTGGCCAGCTTGTTCACCGGATTTCTGGGATGAACTTGGCAGACGTATTACAACAGACCAGTACCACCCACAACGATTATAGATCTGGATATAGTACTCATTGAAAAATGGTCTAATATCCCTCCAAAACTGATTGAGAACTGTTCATGCCACGCAGGTGTACTGGCTGTTCGAGGTAGTCATACATCTTATAAGTGGGCATCGAGAATGACTTTTTCACTATTATGGCCGCCCTGTTTGCCCCGCTCTAAGTAAACGCCATGTAAACCTCACGTTAAGAGTTGAGACAGCAAAATATCGTATAGTATCACAGACATTTTATGATGGTAATCAATATCTCTATAAAGTTAATTACCATATTTATATTATGGGTGGTATCTAATCTCATCCTCTAATTGTTTTGAGCAATGGAAAGAGTATACAGAGGGGCTCTACATAGGAAATGAACTTAGAGACAATATTGTAGGAAGGGAAGAAGATATAGATGAAGATAAAATAGGAGATACTATACTAAGAGAAGAATCTGACAGAGCACTGAAAGACCGAAGTCAAAACAAGCCTTCTCGAGTGGACGACATTCCATCAGAACTACTGAAGTCTCTCGGAGAGCCAGCCATGACAAAACTATTCCACCTGTTGCGTAAGATGTATGAGAGGGGGAAATACACTCAGACTTTAAGAAAAATGTAATAATCCCCATTCCTAAGAAAGCAGGTGCAGACAGGTGTGACAATTACAGAAACATCACTTCAATAACTCATGCTTGCAAAATTATAACACGAATTATTTACAGAAGGATGGAAAAGCTGATAGAAGCCGACCTTGGGGAAGACCAGTTTGGATACAGGAGAAATGTAGGAAAACGGAAGGAAATCCTCACTTTACGGCTTATCTTAGATTAAGGAAAGGCAAACCTATATTTCTAGCCTTTATAGATTAGGAAAAAAGCTTTTGACAATGTTGATTGGAATACACTCTTTCAAATTCTGAAATCAGCAAGAGTAAAATATAGGGAACGGAAGGTTATTTACAACTTGTACAAAAACCAGAAAGCACTTATCAGAGTTGAAGGGCATGAAAGGGATGCAGAGGTTGGGAAGGGTATAAGACAGGGTTGTAGCCTTTCCCCAATGTTACTCAATTTGTACACTGAGCAAGCTATAAAGCAAAGCAAGGAGAAATTTGGAGAAGGAATTAAAGTTCAAGGTGAAGAAATAAAATCGTTGTGTTTTGCTGATGACATTTTAATTATGACAGAGACAGCAAATGTCCTGGAAGATCAACTGAACGGAATGGACAGTGTGTTGAAAGGAGCATATAAGATGAATATTAACAAGAGCAAAACAAGGGTAATAGAATGCAGTCTCAGAAAATCAGGCGACACTGAAGGAATTAAGTTAGGTAACGAATCAATAAAGGTAGAAATGAGTTACTTGGACAGTAAAATCGCGGTACAGAGGATATAAAATGCAGAATGGCAATGGGAAGAAAAGTGTTTTTGAAAAAGAGAAATTTGTTAAAATCGAATATTAATTTCAGCATAAGGAGGTCCTTTCTGAAGGCATTAGTGTGGAGTGTTGCCTTGTATGTAAGTGAAATATAGATGGTAAACAGTGCGGACAGGAAGAGATAGTGTTACAGAAGAATGCTGAAGATTAGGTGGGTGGATCGCGTAACTAATGAGGAGGTACTGAACAAAATTGGGGAGAAAAGGAATTTCTGGCATACCTTGACGAAAAGAATGGATCGATCGGTTGAACACATTCTTAGACATCAAGGAATTTAGCATTGGAGGGGGGGGGAGTGTGTGGGGTAAAAATTGCTGAGGGAGACCAAGAGATGAATATAGTAAGCAAATTCAAATGGATGTAGGTTGCGATTCTTATGAGGAGATGAAGAGGCTTGCTTAAGATAGAGTAGGGTGGAGAGCTGCATCAAACCTATCTCCAGACTGAAGACCACAACAACAACAGTAATAAATTTTCATTGCAGTTTAATACAGACGGTTCACAGTCATTGGCTCACAGTAGCAAAAATGTATAATATCGTTTAAGGAGCGAAATCTGTTGTAACCGGGCATGTTTAAGTTCCAAAGGAAACGATTATGTTCATTTCCACATGTTTTCCACAGGGTCAATTGTATGTGGCTTGCTGCCGATTTGGCACACAAAACATTTATTCGTTTTTACTCCAAACTAAAAAACAAAACAAAAAAACAAGAAAACAAAAACAAAAAACAAGTGTCAATCCACTGACCTTAGGGTGGATTAATAAAATAAATAATTTTCCATTTGTTCAACCTATTTTGGACTATTGATGCACTTTGTGGGATCCCCACCAAGTGGGACTGTCGGAGAACTTAGAGAAGCTCAGAGAAGGGCAACTCATTTTTTATTATTGCGATGTAGGGAAGAGCGTCACTGAAATGATGCACGAGTTGGAACGGCCGCGCGCACCGCAGCACGGCGCTCCAGTACGCACGGCTAATCCCACGCGGCAGACATAATCAGAGTAATAAAATAAGAGAAATCAGATCGAAAACGGAAATATCCATAAGTTTCTGTTTCCCACGTGCTATTAGACAATGGAACTGTACAGAAATAGCATAAAAGCCGTTCGATGAACCCCGTGACACTCACTTCAATGTAACTTCAGAGTATTTATGTGGTACTAGATATCTTAAATACAAGTGTTTCTTTATTTTTTTATTTTTTCCTTGAGCGTAGCAAGCCACTATACCTATCGATATATTTGCTGAAATTTTATGACACGACTTTCTCCGCCCATGAACGATGAAGTCATGCGGGTACCCGTGCATAGCCAGACCGAGTCGCCAGGAGACTATGGAATGAAAGAAGATGTCTAAGGCATCAGTCTCTCGATCGTCTACCATCTTGTGTTATCTTCCGACGATCTTTTCACATCCACACCACTTATTCAGGGTGTTTCCGTAACAGAGTTCAAAAATTAAACAGGACGTTGATGATACTTTACTGAACGTTTCATTTAATGAACCTGGGGTTGGAGTACAATCACATTTCTGTATGTGTGGGTGTGTGTGTATTATGTTAGTTACAGATAAATCAAGATACAGTCATTGACAAAATTCAAATGTTTGTAAATCTATGGGATCAGTTCTTAGGCTTATAAACTATCTAAACTAAACTAACCTAAGGCAAACACACACGCTCACACTCATTCTCTTTCTCTATCTCTCTCTTTCACTCCCTCTCTCTCTCTCTCTCTCTCTCACCCACACACAAACACACACACACACACACGAGGAACAACCGCGCCGCGCGGGAGTAGCCGAGCGGTCTGGAGCGTCACGTAACGGATCGCGCGACCTCTCGCGTCGTAGGTTCGAATATTACCTCGGGCATGGATGTGTGTTTTGTCCTTAGGTTAGTTTACCTTAGTGTAAGTAGTTCGTAAGTATAGGGACTGATGACCAACGTAGTTTGGTCCCCTAGAATTATAAACATTTAAATTTGAAACAACCGTGCGCTCCGTACCATCATTGACACAACAAACTTCCCGTTTATCCTGTATCTTATAAAATGTAATTAACCTGACGGCCATCAACCACAATGTCAGCGTGGCATCTGCGAATTATTTTCTGACGCACCCTGACAAGTATCCGTGTTGTGTTTCTAATCACATCACAAGCAGCTATAATCTGGCAACTAATTCCATCTCTGTATCCACTGAGTCTCATGAACAAGTGACTTTAGGTATCCTCATATAAAATAATGAAGGGGATTCAGATCAGGTGACTTCGCAGGCCACGGAATACGACAAGGAGCATATCAGTGAGTACTGTGATACTGTAACGGTACTGCTCCATTGAATTTTACTGTACTTTCATGAATAGTACTAATTAATGGATCTGTCGTTGATTCAAAGCACGTTCGTTTGTAAATACAACAGAGCCACCTGATGGACAATTAAAGTATACAAAACTGTAGACAAGTTTACTTCCGAATCTCCTTAAGCCGGTTTCTCCGATCCTTTTGATACCTCAAATTTTGTGATGGAGCATTCTCTATGTCCCCTTAAATTTTTGCACGCTCTAACGGACACGCCCTCTATAATCGACTTCTCTATTCTAGGCTGTATCTGCTCCTGCTACTGTTACTATCTACTACCTTTTCCAGCTTAACTACTTGAAGTACGAGGGTTGGAACTTAAATAGCGCCAATAATGCTGTGTAGACAGTATTCAATAGAATCTACTAATATCGCTGATAGCACACATTGTTGACGTACCTACCTTGAAAGTACGTTGTTAAGTTTTCTATGTAAGATCGCGGGCAGTTGAGATCTGCAAATGCAAGTTAAAACGCTCAATGCTGCTCTAAATTACTTTGAGAGTGGCCACAGTACTTGCACAACGGAAATTTATCTAACTGCTCATTCCTCAAGAGAGCAGTCAACGTTTTAACAAACACAGAATTAGTGTTAAAAAAAGGAAGAGATAATTAAACATGGGACAGGGATCGTGAAATTATAAAGCAGATACTTTAAACCATTATCCATTCAATAAAATGAACAAGCAAATAAATGTGAGGAGACCATATTAAGCACAATAAAGCACACACCTTGTACAAAAGTCAAATTAAATCATAAAGTTATTGCCCGTAATATTGTTTCTGCCCTTTATGAATATGGAGATAAGGTGGGAGGAAATTTGCAAATACACAGTGGATAAAGGAAAGCACATTCATTCACTCACAAACATGCGCCTTATGCTTTCGACACATTACTGAAGCGGCAACACTTGATAGCAGCGGCGAAACGAAGCGTCGGCGGCGTTTTGACGAGATGGCGGGTGCCTTGAAGCCCATTTAAAATCAGCTATGCATCAAACGAACTTATGTGTGGGGTGGCAGCAGCATACTATCCTTCAGTTCAAATGTTCAAATGTTTGTTAAGCTTATGGGACTTAACTACGGGGTCATCAGTCCCTAAACTTACAAACTACTTACGAACTAGGACGGCACAAATATCCATGCCCGAGGGGGGATTCGAACCCCCGACCGTAGTGGCTGTGCTGACCGTGACTGGAGCGCCTCAGTCACCTCGGCCACCGCGGCCGGCTATCCTTCAGTACCAAGTGGTGTGCGACCATGGTGAATTACATAGAATTTACAAAAAGAAATTAATTTAGAATAAGCGAGTAAAACACACATGAGAATTCATATAGAAGAAAGCTAATATCAGTAAGAGCATGGCTGAAGACCAAAGTAATGACCGTTACGAAGGCATGTGATGCAATCGGTCATACAAAGACAAGAAAGATGGAATCAATCCAGAAAACCTGAGAAAAATTTAGCATACTCGATGATACAGACGCGACATGAAAATGTTAGTTAAAAAAACAGCAAGGAAATTACAACATACTAAGATTACACAAAGGCCGAAAGCCACACACGTGTATTCTATCTTTATAAGAACCGGACACAAATTCATCACTGGAATGAAAATGAATATACTAAATTTAAAGGGAGTTACTCTAGTTCTGTAAATTAAGAGCCGGCCGTGGTGGCCGAGGTGACTGAGGCGCTCCAGTCACGGTCAGCACGGCCACTACGGTCGGGGGTTCGAATCCCCCCTCGGGCATGGATATTTGTGTCGTCCTAGTTCGTAAGTAGTTCATAAGTAGTTTGTAAGTTTAGGGACTGATAACCCCGTAGTTAAGTCCCATAAGCTTAACAAACATTTGAACATTTTTTGTAAATTAAGAAATAATTTGCCTCGCATAGCGAAAGAATTACTCAAGAAAACCAAGACTGCCTGATCACAAAGAAAGCAAAGTTCTAACAGCATGCCATCCCCTCAGCATAATTCGACGCTAGCTCACTTCGGCAGATGCGGCAAGAGTGAAACGTCAGGCCACGCCAAAGCCTTCCCTTCCATACACCGGATGTATGGCGCGCTAAAAGCGATCCAGAGCACGTTCAGAGCCTATCTGTCTACCAACCCTCGCTACCTGAAGAAGATAATACCCTGTTCTAGAGCTTCTGAGAGGTCTCTTTTGTCACCCCTTTCGACCATGATTATGTTGGTACTACACTAAGAACAGGCCACCTGGCCATCTTGCCAAATAAGCTTGTCTCTGGACACCCAGCAGATGGGTAGTGCAGACAACATCTACATCTACATACATACTCCGCAATTCACCGTAAGGTGCGTGGCGGAGGGTACACTGTACCACTACTAGGCATTTCCTTACTTATTCCACTCCCAAATTGAACGAGGAAAAAAAGAATGCCTATATGCCTCCGTACGAGCCCTAATTTCTCTTATCCTGTCTTTGTGATCTTTACGCGAAATGTAAGTAGGCGGCAGCAAGATCGTACTACACTCAGCTTCAAATTCCAGCCCTCTAAATTTACTTAACAGAAATTCACGAAAAGAACGTCGTCTTTCTTCCAGCGATCCCCAATTGAGTTGCCGCAGCATTTCCGTGACACTCGCGCATTGGTCGAACCTACCGGTAACAAATCTAGCTGCTCGCCTCTGAACCGCCTCTATGTCTTCCTTCAAACCGATCTGCTGCGGGTCCCAAATACTTGAGCAATACTCAAGACGTGGTCGTACAAGCGTTTTATACGCGGTCTCCTTTACAGGTGAAGTACATCTTCCCAAAATTCTCCCAATAAACCGAAGTCGGCTGTCTGCCTTACTCACAACTGTTCTTACATGCTCGTTCCATTTCATATCGCTCTGCAATGTTACGCCTAGATATTTGAACGACGCGACCGCATCAAGAAGCTCACTACTGATGCTGTATTCGAACATAATAGGAGTGTTTTTTCTACTCATGCGCATCACCTTACATTTTTCTACATTGAGAGCTAGCTGCCATTCTTCGCACCAACTAGAAATTTTGTCTAAGTCAACATGTATGCTATTACAGTCAGTTGCAGACGACACCCTCCCATACACCACAGCATCATCAGCAAACAGCCGCAAATTACAACTTACTCTGTCCATCAGATTATTTATATAGATAGAAAATAATAGCGGTCCTATCACACTCCCCTGGGGTACGCCTGACGATACACTCGTCTCTGATGAACACTCGCCGTCGAGAACACTCGCCGTCGAGAACAACGTACTGCGTTCTATTACTTAGGAAGTCTTCCAGCCAGTCACAAATCTGTGAACCTATTCCGTAAGCTCGTATCTTCGTTAGCAGTCTGCAGTGTGGCACCGTGTCGAACGCGTTTTTGAAGTCGAGAAAAACACAATCCGCCTGTTGCCCTTTGTCCATGGCTCGCAAGATGTTATGTGGGAAAAGGGCAAGCTGAGTTTCACATGAACGATGTTTCCTAAACCCGTGCTGATTCATGGAAAGAAGCTTTTCCGTTTCAAGGAAATTTACTATATTCGAACTGAGAATATGCTCCAAAATTCTACATGAAACCGATGTCAACGATATTGGCCAGTAATTGTATGGGTCAGTTCTCTTTCCTTTCTTATACACGGGAGTCACCTGCGCTTTTTTCCAATCACTAGGAACTTTGCGCTGAATTAAAGATTCGCTATAAATGCAAGCTAAGTAGGGGGCCAATGCCGCAGAATAGTCTTTGTAAAACCGAACTGGTATTCCATCCGGACCAGCAGACTTTTTCGTATTTAGCTCTCTCAGCTGCTTCTCTACACCGGAAATACCTATTGCTATGTCCCCCATTTCGGAATTAGTACGTTGATCAAATGATGGTATATTTGTGCGGTCCTCCTGCGTCAAAGATTTCTTAAAGGTTAAATTTAGAACTTCAGCTTTCCCTTTGCTTTCTTCTATTACTGCCCCGGAATGATCAACTAGTGACTGGACAGTGGGCTTTGACCCGCTTATCGATTTTACATAGGACCAGAATTTTTTCGGGTTCTCGGAAAGATCTTTTGCTAAGGTATGGCTGTGATAATTATTGTATGCTTCACGCATCGATCTTTTTACAGACGCACGAATCTCTACTAACTTTTGCCTGTCATCATTTGTGTGTTCTTTTTTGAATCGAGAGTGCAACAGCCTTTGCTTTCTCAGAAGCTTTCTAACATTATTATTATACCACGGTGGATCTTTTCCATCCTTAATCGTCTTTACTGGCACATATTTTGTCTAACCCTTTATTAACAATGCACTTAAATTTAGTCCACAATTCCTCTACATCCATAGTACCAGAATTAAACGATGCCCATTCATTTTCTAAGTGCGATCGTAACATTTGCCTGTTGGCTTTTCCCAACAAAAACACGCTCCTAGCCTTCTTGACTGGTTTATGAACTTTGGTCACCATCGACGCTATGACGATATCATGATCACTAATTCCTGTCTCTACACAGACATCGTTAATAAGGTCAGGCCTGTTTGTGGCTATAAGGTCTAGAATATTTCCATTGCGCGTGGGTTGCCGGTTTAACTGCTCAAGACAGTTTTCGGAGAATGTTTCCAAAAGTAGCTCGCAAGACTGCTTGTCTGTACCGCCTGAAATGTAACTAGTGAGGTCCCAATCTATACTCTTAAGGTTGAAGTCACCTCCGACTAATATTACATGGCCCGGATACCTATGCACTACCTGGTGTAGACTTTCCTTGAATGATTCTAAAACTGCTACAGCAGCACTGGGGGGCCGGTAAAAACACCCAACTATTAACTTTACTTCTTTTAGACCTGTTATGCGTGCCCAGATAACTTCACAGTTACTTTCAACATCGATCTCAGTAGAAACATTATCTTTGTCCACAGCGATGAACACTCCTCCTCCAGTTGTATCAGATCTATCTTTCCGATATACATTCCACGCTTCGCTAAATATTTCTGAACTTGCCACATCATCATTTAGCCAGCTTTCGGTGCCTAAAACTATCTGAGCGCAATAACTTCCATGCAGCGCTGCAAATTCGGGAACTTTGTTTCTAATACTCTGTAAGTTCGCGGCTAATATTTTTATGTTCGAATTTTTGTTCCGAATTCGCTGTTTGAATGCTGACAGGCGAGTGCTCATCAGAGTTAGCGCCTAGCCTAAAAAACCCCCATGTGCACTCCACAAGTACTCTGCTACCCGAGTAGCCGCTTCCTTAGTGTAGTGCACCCCTGATCTATCTAGGGGCACCCTACAATTCCCCACCCGATAACGCAGATCCAGAAATCTGCAGCCATGACTGTCACAGAGTCGGCGAAGCCTTTGGTTCAGACCCTCCACTCGGCTCCAAACCAAAGGACCCCGATCAACCCTGGGAACAATGCTGCAAATCGACAGCTCTGCTTGCACCCCGCGTGCGAAGGCAGCAGCCTTCACCAATTCCGCCAGCCGCTCGTAGGACCCGAGGATGTCCTCAGAACCCAAGCGACAAGCGTCATTGGTGCCGACGTGAGCCACGACTTGCAGTCGACTGCACCCCGCACCCTCGATAGCCGCCGGCAAGGCCGCCTCCACATCCCGGATGAGGCCCCCCGGCAAACACACCGAGTGCACGTTGGAATTCCTTCCAGATCTGGACGCCATCTGCCTAAGGGGCTCCATCACGCGCCTGACATTGGAGCTCCCAATAACTAATAATCCCCTCCCCCCGTGCACCTGCTCGGACCCTGCTGAAGGAGTGGCCACACTTTCACTCACAGGACGAACGGGCGCGGACGGACGTCCAGCTTCCACATTGGCCTTTCGCCTCGAGCGACGCGAACGCCGTACAACCCGCCACTCCCCTTGCGGAGAAGGCGGCTCGACGACGTCCGGTACACCTGAAGGTGGCTCGGTAGCAGGGACAGAGAGCGTAGCGTGAGACACCTGAGGTGTCCCACTCGACGCACCAGACTCCCCACCATCGCTACACCCCGAGACAGCAGCCTGAAGACTGCTGACCGTAGCCAAACCACGCTCAGCTGTTCGCGAACCGCGGCCAACTCCTCCTGCGTCCGCACACAGCAGGCACACATCCTATCCATCCTATCGATACAATTAACAGCAATTAACAACTTTAAAGAAGCCTAGTACTCTAATGAAGGCGGCTGGCTGCTGACGTAACTGTGGTCAGTGGTAACTACACTGTTGAATCAACAAAACTGAGTCCGGCAGCTTAGCGCTGTTAACGCCGCGTCACTGGTGGCATCTGGCACTGGACTGACTGATAACGAGCTTAATAACGGTCTGACTTGTTTTGAAATACACCGGTCAAAGACGAAGACTAAACACAACGGTATTTATCAAATACGATAGAATAAACTATTTAAACAGTAGTACAAACGAAATCTGCAAGTACGCGGGAATAAACCTCTTAAAACAGAGTACTAACGAAAATTAACTAGACTGGCAAATTAAATTTGACACAAATTAAATTCAGATACTTAGCGCTGTAATGATGTGGCACTGGTGACAGCTGGCACTGGAAGCCATGCGTTCTTACTAAAGTAAACGAGGCCAAAAGCGCGAGGCGGCGACTGTAAGCCATTGCGCGGCAGTCAGTCAATATTATAAGCAACCTTCCACATCCATACGATCACTCAAGTTCAATCACTTGGGTGGAAAAGTACCAGGTGATCAAGAAGTCAGGAGACATTTGATAACTTAATAAATGACGGAATAATGTAGATAGAGAGGTAAAAATTGACACACATGCTTGGAATGACGTGGGGTTTATAGAGAAAAAAATGTATTGGTAGAGGCGTGAAAGATCTCTCGCTCGCGTCGTTTGGTGATGATCATGTGCTCAGCCGCCACTTTCGTCATGCTTGGCCTCCCACGTCCCCAGACCTCAGTCCGTGGGATTATTGCCTTTGGGGTCACCTGAAGTCGCAAGTGTATCGTGATCGACCGACATCTCTAGGGATGCTGAAAGACAACATCCGACCGCAATGCCTCACCATAACTCCGGACATGCTTTCCAGTGCTGTTCACAGCGTTATTCCTATTGTTGAGAAATCATGGTGAACATATTGAGCATTTCCTGTGAAGAACATCATTTTTGCTTTGTCTTAATTTGTTATGCTAATTATCGCTTTTCTGATCAGATGAAGCGCCATCCGTCGGAAATTTTTTGAACTTTTTGCTGTTGTTCTAATAAAACCCCATGTCATTCCAAGCATGTGTGACAATTTTTACCTCTCTATCTACATTATTCCGTGATTTATTAAGTTTTCAAATTTATACTGACTTTTTGATCACCCGGTATATGAACATGGGGCATTGACCATTAATAAAGGAATAAAGAAATTGACATACAAATAGACAATATTAATGGCGGAGAAACATTTAGAGTAATGAATAACACAAAATGGAACACGACCACACTTTCAGTGGACGTGTTTCAGCCTTACCTCCGAGCAAATGGATTCCCCCGTTCCATGTCACCGGCGTGCGCCCAATCGAGGGAATCACAGTCACTTGGGAGCAAGCGGTCTAACGAAACGGTGTTTTCGGAACAGGAACAACGGAATTGAACCAAGACTGAATGTGCCAGAGGCCGTACAGCACGACAGTGTCATCAATGTCTTCAAGAGGCGTGCGGGGAATCGGCATTACCGTATAGAACAGTGACCGTTAGGTGAAAGCCTTCAACGAAGGTCGGCAAACTGTGGCAGACATGCATCGGGCAGGTCCTCCTAGCGTCTGTGAAGAAGAAGTGCACACTGTTGCCGAGTTAGTGGACAGTGAGAGACGTCATACTATTCATGAACTCGCCCACAAAACCGAATTAGCGCATAGGACTGGGCTTCGCATCCTGAAGGAACGCCTGGACACGACGGGTTCCGCATGAATTTGGAGCATCACCTGCGACCAGCTTTGCGATCGAAGCGGCAACACTTCCTGTGCAACTCACCCATTGATTCTGCACACCAATGCGCGGCCGCATACAGCGCAAGCTGCTCTGCTCAGTCTATGAGACTGGGAAGTACTGTACAATCTACCGTACTTCCCGGACTTAAGTCCTTGTGACTTTGATTTTATTCCGAAGATGAAGGAATCACTTCATGGCATTCGCTTCAGAACTGTTCCAGAGATTCGACAGGTAGTAGACCGCTCCATTCGCACCATCAACAGAACAGGATCTGCTAACGGTATACAACTCATTCCATATCGCTGGCAACGGGTTCTACACAACGCTGGAGACTACTTAGAAGGACAGTGGTAATATGTAACGCTTTTGTATCAGTTGTGAATAAATAGTTGCCACTATTTAAGTTCCAACCCTCGTATTTCCACTACCAAAAAAAATGTTCAAATATTTGTATAGCTTATGGGACTGAACTACGGGGTTATCAGTCCCTAAACTTACAAACTACTTATGAACTAACTAAGACTAAGGACGGCACAAATATCCATGCCCGAGGGGGGATTCGAACCCCCGACCGTAGTGGCCGTGCAGACCGTGACTGGAGCGCCTCAGTCTCCTCGGCCACCGCGGCAGGCATTTCCGCTACCCTCTTTTTCTTTGTGGCATATTTTCCTCTGAAATCGATCGGTGTTCCTCGTTAGATTTCAGAATGTCGCTCTGTCTTATAGAACAATCAAAATTAAAAAGGAATGAAATGAAATCAAACAAAGTGACCGCTAGTGGAAAGAGAGTACTCCGATTACAAGACGCATCCAGAAAGTAAGTTTCTATATATGTTTAAATACAAAGACAATATCGTTACAAGAAAAACGTTATGGCTACATGTACAGCAATGTTTGAGCTATTTTAGAAATAGTCATCAAGAGAATTGAGACATGTATCGTGAGATCAACTTCTTTTTGCTGTCTCGCAGAAGTCTGCCTTCTGTGAATGGAACCAGCTTGTTGGTTCGTGACGTGTGTTTTCCGGTCTGTACGGCAATTTTTGACTGTTTTTGTGGCTTTCTTTCGTTTCATTTGTTACCACTTCACTATTTGAAACTGCGTACCGTTTGCATATCACCAGTTTTAATTGGAATGCCTTTCGTTTTGTTCATCACTTCACCAGAGTGTACAAATGTTCAAATGTTGGTAAATCTAACGGACTCAACTTTTAGGATATTAGTCCGTAGCTTACGAACTTCTTAAACTAAGGTAAACTAACCTAAGGTCAACACACACACCCATGCTCGAGGGGGGACTCGAACCCCGGACGGCGAACGGCCGCGCGTACCGCTGCAGGGCACCCTAGTACGCACGGGTAATCCGCTTCGGCACACGACAGTGTCGCTATCTTGTTTTCGTCTGTTAATTTGTTTTTCGTGTGGTCTGTGAGTGTTGCCAGTGAAAGATAGTAATCGCTGGAAGCAGTATCAGGACCATATGCTGGATGACCGTACAACTATCAGCCGAACATTTATAAAATGGCTACTGTGCTCCGAACTGTGTAAGGATGGTCATTGTCATGAAGAGTACAAATCCTGCGTACGCATCTTTTCCGAATGGCACATTGCGGTTTCCACATTCTTCACAGTAAGGGCAGAAGATGACTGCGACACACTAGTAGAATTCAGAGGCGGCAGACTTCTACGACACAGCACACAAATGTTTATCCTTCAATGGAACAAATGTCTCAATTCTTTTGGTAACTATGTAGAAAAATAGCACATAAAGTTTGTTATATCACTTGCTGCCTTTGTTAAAAATAAATAAATAAATAAAGATATTTCCTGGATGTGCATCGCACAATGCTGCAAGATGCGTTAATAGTATATGTAAGCATCTCCTTCACATAAGAGACAGAAACTAAGTTTCTGAATTAATTTACTGTACAAGATATACAATTCTTCAACCATCTGTTGGGAAAGCTTTCGCATAGCTGAAGTGAAAGCTCTTTGGAAAGACCAAAGACCGTCTTCTTAATTTGTATATGCAGCTAGCTGAATTAATCTGTATATTAGATGAATTAAAGAGAGCGGCCAGTGGTCTCAGAGCTGCTGAGTTGTTGGTATTACTTAAAAACCAAAACAGATAACAATTTTCTCGGCCATTGGGCCCTCCGAAAATTTGTCTTCGTTCTCGCGTTTCCATCCAAGGAGAACACTGAAACAAAAACATGAGACTATTTATGAAATCAATTCATGAAAGCATAGCCAATCAGATAATCTCTGCACTGAGTTAACTCTAACAATAATTGCATTTTCTTACCACAATAGCAAGAACAGTGGTGTCAGACTTATAGCCTAGTAAAACATAGGCACATCTTAGTTTTCTACTGTACCTATCATAACATAAAAGCGTCGAACTTTCTATGAGTCTGCGGTCATATTGCTACTAACAGTGTCTCTGACAGATATCTTCTGACGGTAATAACTAGACCGCGGATTTTTAAGTCGTAAAAAGAGGATTTTAGGTGCCTAAACAGGCTCTTTCATTACCTGATTTACGCCAAATGAAATCTAAAAAAGACCCTAAAACCTTTAGCAAAAGAAATAAACATAATGTACATCACATAGTGTTGACTTATGAGCAAAAGGAAAATGAAAACGCCCACAGTTGTTCAACACAGCAAACATCACTCAACAAATCAAACCTACACCAAACCTCTATAGATTTTCAGACATAAAAATACAATGGCCGGGTGGTTTAAGGCGCCACGTCATCTGAATCTACATCTACATGCATACTCCGCAATTCACCGTAAGGTGCGTGGCGGAGGGTACTCTGACCACTACTAGGGATTTCCTTTCCTATTCCACTCCCAAATAGAACGAGGAAAAAAGGAATGCCTATATGCCACCATACGAGCCCTAATCTCTCTTATCTTGTCTTTGTGATCACTACGCGAAATCTAAGTAGGCGGCAGGAAGATCGGCACTCTAAATTTCCTAAACAGAAATTCAAAAAAAGACCGTCGTCTTTACTCCAGCGATCCCCAATTGAGTTCCCGGAGCATTTCCGTGACACTCGCGCATTGGTCGAACCTACCAATAACAAACCTAGCTGCTCGCCTCTGAACTGCTTCTATGTCTTCCTTTAAACTGATCTGCTTCGGGTCCCAAAAACTTGAGCAATACTCAAGACAAGCGTTTTATATGCGGTCTCCTTTACAGATGAAGCACATCTTCCCAAAATTCTCCCAATAAACCGAAGTCGGCTGTCCGCCTTACTCACGACTGTCCTTACATGCTCGTTCCATTTCATATCGCTCTGCAATGTTACGCCTAGATATTTGAACGACGCGACAGCATCAAGAAGCTCACTACTAATGCTGTATTCGAACATTATGGGATTGTTTTTCACACTCATGCGCTAGAGAGCTAGCTGCCATTCTTCGCACAAATTAGAAATTTTGTTTAAGTCATCCTGTATGCTATTACAGTCAGTTAAAGACGACACCCTCCCATACACCACAGCATCATCAGCAAATAGCCGCAAATTACAACTTACTCTGTCCATCAGATCATGTATATAGGTAGAAAATAATAGCGGTCCTATCACACTCCCCTGGAGCACGCCTGACGATACACTCGTATCTGATGAACACTCGCCGCCGAGAACAACGTACTGCGTTCTATTTCTTGGGAAGTCTTCCAGCCAGTCATACATCTCTGAACCTACTCCAAAAGCCCGTATCTTCATTAGCAGTCTGCAGTGTAGCATTGCGTTAAACACCTTTTCCAAGTCGAGAAAAACACAATCCGCCTGTTGACCTTCATCCATGGCTCGCAAGATGTCATGTGAGAAAAGGGCAAGCTGAGATTCCCATGAACGGTGTTTTCTGAACCCGTGCTGATTCACAGAAAGAAGCTTATCCGTTTCAAGGAAATTTACTATATTCGGACTGAGAATATGCTCCAAAATTCTACAGGAAACTGATGTCAACGGTATTGGCCTGTAAATATGTGGGTCAGTTCTTATAAGCGGGAATCACCTTCGCTGTTTTCCAATCACTAGGAACTTTGCGCTGAATTAAAGATTCGTGTAAAATGCAAACTAAATAAGGGGCCAATGCCGCAGAATACTCTTTGTAAAACCGAACTGGTATTCCATCCGGACCAGGAGACTTTTTCGTATTTAGCTCTCTCAGCTGCTTCTCTACACCGGGAATACCTGCGACGGATTGCCCGACCGCTCCGTCGCAAATTAGAGACCTCCCTCAGGCAAAAAAATCTTCAAATGTTTGTTAAGCTTATGGGCCTCAACTACGGGTTCATCAGTTCCTAAACTTACAAACTACTTATGAACTAGCTAAGACTAAGGACGGCACAAATATCCATGCCTGAGGGGGGATTCGAACCCCCGACCGTAGCGGCCGTGCAGACCGTGACTGAAGCGCCTCAGCCCCTCGGCCACCGCGGTCGGCCCTCCCTCAGGCCCTGGTGTGTGTGTTATCCAAAAAAATGTTCAAATGTTTGTTAAGCTTATGGGACTTAACTACGGGGTCATCAGTCCCTAAACTTACAAACTACTTATGAACTACTTACGAACTAGGACGGCACAAATATCCATGCCCGAGGGGGGATTCGAACCCCCGACCGTAGTGGCCGTGCAGACCGTGACTGAAGCGCCTCAGTCTCCTCGGCCACCGCGGCCGGCCGTGTGTTATCCTTCGCGGAAATTAGTTAATGTTGCTTTAAGAAGTTTGTAAGTCTAGGGACGGATGACATCAGTAGTTTCGTCCCTAAGTTACACACATTTGAACATTTCATTTTAATAATACAATGCAAATCACAAGCCGTATGTTGAAATACAAGTACTGTATTACTTTAACAATCTCTGAATAAACCAGTGGTTTCAAACGTTTTGAACAACGTGTGCGATTATTTGTTCTTTAGTCTTTCGGAGTTGTTTTGAACAAATCAGATAAGCTCTGGACTGCGAGCAATCAGTTTTGAAATGTGCGGCCAAGATTATCACTAGTTTGATCTACAGAAATGCATACGCAAGACTCCGCAATGTCTTCTCGGATTCTTTCAAAATGTTCAAATGTTTATTAATCTGAAGGGACTTAACTGCGGGGTCATCAGTCCCTAAGCTTACAAACTACTTATGAACTACCTTATACTAAAGACGACACAAACATCCATGCCCGAGGGTGGATTCGAACCCCCGACGGGGAACGGCCTTGCGCATCGTAGCCTACCGCCTCATTGCGCTGGGGCGCTCCGCCGCGGCTCGGATTCTCTGCAGTGGGTCCGTGTAAATTGAGTCCTCGAAAATTTTTACGTGGTATTAACTCTCCTGGTACAGGCTGAGGGCAACACTTTTTGTCAAAGACCAGTGCCTCTACCTTTGATTCATCGAAGTAAGTCTTTTGGAAATAGAAGAAATAGGCGTCTTTTAGTATTTTAAAGCTGAAATCGGAAAAAAGG
The DNA here is from genome assembly GCA_026315105.1 of Locusta migratoria. Lineage (NCBI taxonomy): Eukaryota > Metazoa > Arthropoda > Insecta > Orthoptera > Acrididae > Locusta > Locusta migratoria. The sequence goes on from CM048747.1 coordinate 121,335,803, forward strand.
CATTAATGTCAAAATAGGTTATTTTAGGTTCTATAAAAGTAGCAGTTTAGGTTTTAACCAGTCATGAAACGCTTAAGTAAAACTTTTTTCCAATTAGGAATTCAGAGAAAGGTTATAAAAATAAGGATCCGCCGTCTAGTAATAAAAATATGATTATATCTTGTTTACAAAATCATTGTCTCGTTCGCAGTAATAAGAAAATAAAATAAATCCAAGAATTTACCGTAGAGACGTAATTTTTTAAAGGTACGTCGTCTCAAACAATGGTCGTGAAAAGTGTCATTACATACTCTTTCCATAGACTTCTTCTCGCATCCATTATTTCCAGTAATTCAGAGAGGAGCCATCCCTTCAGATGCAGGGGAAAGAGAAGAAATACCGGAACTCACGCCAGTGACGCCGTAGAGGTGGAGAGTAGTGATTTCATTGTTATATATGATGGGATCTTCTGAAGGTTTTTGCAGTTATCGCATCTTTAATTTATAGTTATACCAAATATGACGTGATTTTGATGAATCTTCAAAGGGTCAAAATCAAATAAAAAGGGCGTATGATGCTTTAATGGAGCATTTGCACATGTCCAAGACGAGGTGCGCAGTAGCTCCATTGTCTTGCTTCGGGACCATTTTTTCGTAACTGCCAGAGCTCGAGTAGCCAGGATCTGGTGTTATATTCTATTAATTTTTGTACTTTTTATTTTTATTTTATTTTCCATGTACGTTTACTCTGTTACAGTTTTGTTTAATTTTTTTTTTTATTGTACGTGTTTCAGTTATATTGTAAGAGTTGTTTTGTTGTTGTTATTTGTACATTATGAGAGCTCCAACGTCAATGTTAAAAGCGGCGTTTCCACTCGCCCCTCCCTGCCGCTGGAGCGCCCATACCGTGCCTCCAGGGGGTTCAGAAGAGAATTTGAACCTCAGCCACGTACGCGCATTGCAACGCTGCGGCCACTGCCGCCTGTATTAAGCGGCCGCGCTACGACTCATATACGTGCTGCTCCGCGACTAAAACGTTTTCACATGCGATGAAAATACTTTTAATGTGCATATAAAATGATCTAATAGGAGAAACGAAGAATGATTGTTTAGAAACACTTTGTTTGTTTTATTTATTTATTTATTTCATTTTTTACATGGCGAGCTTTTTTCTGGGCAGACGCACCGCCACTGCATATGATACATGGATGAAAGTAAATCGATGTAAAAGTGTAGTTTCAAGATGCCAGAGGACCTTGTGAAGTGGGGTTATTCTAAGGAGGTGAACTACGATTGCGGGATATCTCAAACAGAGGAGCGTTTTTTTCACGCAACAATATTTGGTTTTGGCTGCTTACAAGATTATAAAGGCTTAGAAGAGTGATATATAGATGAGAAGCAACTAATCAAAACGTTGATTAAAATTTTTCAGGAGAAGCAAAAAATAGATATCTGCTAAACTACTCATAAAATTTTAACCTGCTTTCACAGTTAGACCCGTTTTAAGCTACTGGACTGGAATATACCTTGCAAGAGATCAAATTTTTTTTACTTGGGTTAGAAAATCCATTTACATTTCGGACAATATACATTTTGATCTGTCATATAGGACATTAGACGTTTTGATGCTTTTCTAGTACCATACCTTCATTACTTCACATTAACTTTTGTATTTGAAAATGTTATATTAGACATTCGCACTTCACATGAGTTGTGTCATTTATAATAAGGTAAGATTAATGTTTACTTCAAGGAATGCTACAAAGCTTTACTTTACTGTGAAAAACTGGATCAACACAACACTCTGTTACAGGCAGAATATTATAGGGTACAGTAAATTTATTACATTGTGTCCATTCCAGGTTCTTCATGTAAGCAATCACAATCAATATGTTCAGGAGTGAAGCTGATGCAAGAAACTTCTAAAGCAGACACGAAAAAAATTAAGTTGTTTTTCTTCTTTCCAATGTGTGCCAGTTTCCATTTCTCGTTTTGATTTCTTCTTCATTCTTTTTCTTGTCCCACGATCTATACCATTTATCCTAACAACCACACATTCATTTTCTAAATTCATTGGGATCAATACAAACAAACCACAACTCTATACTGCCGCTGTCCACTGCTAACAATGATTTGGCTCAAGCAGTGTCAAACAATGCCAGAAGGCGACAATTCCATATAGTGCTTTGAAGCATTGTAAGCCCTGACACGAGTTAAACTCGACAGAATTGCCAAATTAGACGAAAGGGAAGCAAAATGAAACGTAAATGGTGGACATTATACGTTCTGATTCATTCAGTGATGTGGACAATATACGATTAGTTTTAACCATTCATTTTCAACATACTATTTCATTGTTAAAATATACAAATAAATTAAATCTGAATGCAGGAGCGTTTAGAGCACATAAAATACCTCCGAAAACGATATCAAACTCAATTTTGTCCGGAAGTGGACAATATACGAGGCGTGTCCAGAAAGTAAGTTACGTTTGGTTATATAAAACGAACGGGTACAGATACAGAAAAAATATTGATTGTACAAAAATCTACAACTGTTAAACTACTTTTCTACATAGCTTCCGAAATTTTGTAGGCAATTGTCATAGCATTGCACAAGGTTTTGTGTGTCTTTTTCGTAGAATGTTACCGCCTGTGTATTCAACCATGTGGTAACATGTTCTTTCAGCTCGTCATCATCGTTGAAGTGTTGTCTACCAAGGACAGATTTTAGATGTAAGAAGAGGATTACATGCAAAAGATTTTTTTTTTCTTTTCACGATAATGTCTGACCACACACACAGAATGTGACCAAAGAATTCTTACAGAAATTTCAATGGGACCTGTTTGATCATCCTCCATACAACTCGGGCCTCTCTCCTAGCGACTTTCATCTCTTCTTACACCTAAAATCTGTCCTTGGTGGTCAACAGTTCAACGATGATAAAGAGCTGTTACCACATGGTTGAATACACAGGCGGCAACTTTCTGTGAAGGATGCATGCAAAAACTTGTGGCCGGCCGCAGTTGCCGAGGGCACAGAATAAAATATACAGAGAAGCAGCCTCCCCTAAACAACTGTCCTATGCTCCCCTCATAGTTCCGTAAGATGCTAGCAGGCTTAGTACCGGTAGACCACACTAGAGGCACTACTGAGGGTGTCTCTCGCACATCAGAGGATAGCGTGGAGGGGAGGCTGAGGGGAGAGCTTGTGCCGCCTGCCACGAGGCCACGGCTGTGTCCGGCTTGCTGGCGTTTGAGGGGCCAGTTTAAAGGGCTGCTTCTGACCGCAGTGCCATCATGGGACATCTTACGGAACTGCTTAAAAACCCCCGCCCCGCACCCCTGAGCGTAGGACCGGGCCCTTACGGAGGTTTCCCGTCTTTATATATCTGTCTGTTCCGAGGGGACTGAGGCTCTCCAGTCACGGTCTGCACGGCCATTACGGTCGGGGGTTCGAATCCCCCCTCGTGCATGGACTTTTGTGCCGTCCTTAGTATTAGTTAGTTCATAAGTAGTTTGTAAGTTTAGGGACTGATGACCCCGTAGTTAAGTCCCATAAGCTTTACAAACATTTGAACATTTTTTGAAAAACTTGTGGCACGCTATGACAAGTGCCTACAAAATTTCGGCAGTTGTGTGGAAAAGTTGTTTAAGAGTTGTAGAATTTTGCGCAATAAAAATTTCTTCTGTATCTATGTGTAATTTCATTTTATTACCAAACGGAACTTACTTTCTGGACGCGCCTCGTACGTTTCGATTAGTTGCTCCTTAGATGTTCTCTGGACTCAGGAAGAAAAGTTTTGTCTCTTGTTTCCGCCGGTTGTCGCAGGTGTCGGTGGCCGAGTAGAAAGAGACCGACACAGGAATAAGGATGCACGCGTGTGCAGGTACGGAGGTGACCAGCCAGTGGGACAGCAGAAACTAGAAATACTAGACTCAATTAGAACAAGTTGTATATTTCGTAGAAATAAGATAATACTTATACTGCAGAATGCTGATACATAGTTGAACAGAGGCCTGCCTACTGATGAGTCCTAGTGCCTATTCGATGGCTAAGTCTTAACCCTTTCGCTACGGTGAACTTCTGCAGAAGTCGGGAGCGAATGTGCTCCACAGCAGTCGAGTGCTGCCTGTGCCGCCCAGCCGGTGGACTGCTGTCGCAGTTCTGCCTCGCGTAATATTTCTCCGCTTCACTACGCTCGACTTGTGTGGAAGTTTGACTTATGCACCAAAATAGCGGCTTTGTTGATAGTATAAGAAATCTGTAAGAAACATTAGCTATGCCAACTTTCAAATGGGAGTCATACAGGAAATTCTGTAAAAATATAAAGTGGTAAAAAGAAGATCGAGCGGAGGAAAAATACCAGAATGTCCGTCGAGACCGACAGCAGCCTCACCTACCTGATGAGTAGAGCAGGTACAGAACTTGCGATGTCTGTAGAGCGCAGAAGAAGTGGAAGCAGACTAAAACGTGTTGTAAAGAATGCAATACGACACTTTGCGCCTTTCCCTGCTTCAAGATTTACCACACACAAAAGAATTTTTGAAATGTAACACTCTGAAATGATATTCTCGTAATGTAGTGCTACTGAAATGTAACGTAAAGCAATTGTAAATAAATATTATTTAACGAGCGAAATATGCGTTTATAATAATAAAGTCCACACCCCACCAGAGCTGGGTCCAAAACGTGGATCTTTTAGAATTTACGAAAAAATTACGCGAATTATCTGAAAGAAGGAAGAAAACTGTTTCTATTCCAAATGAATTTTCCCTGATAAATATATAGTATAAAGTCCAATAATTGCGATAACACTGAGAGTGTGAAAGCAGGACAGAATAGCGCCGTGGGGAGTGCGGAAAATGCTCCGTACAGCGGGCTCGGCCGGACGCGACTGGCGCTCGTCCACAGCGCACGGCGCAACAATCACGACGCCGGAGTGAAAGGGTTAACTGGTGCCTATCTGATTCGCAAGTGGCCGATGCAGCAGTCGTGGCCACGAGCGGAATTGCAGCAGAGGCTAGGGTTGCCAGATTGAACACGAGGCAGGCCCGGAGACCAGACGTGCCCCCCTCCCCTTGGCCAATGACTCACCCCCCCCCCAACTGCGACCAATTGCCCCCCTCCCAACCAGGATTGTCGTCTTCTGCAGAAAATTGTTTCGGCAAGAAATTAAGAAGCGACTGATTCTTCTTTTGTGTAGAAATATTCGCTTTGTGTATTTCTGATTGTAAATGTTTATTCACAGCTTTCACTCCGTCGTACTTAACAGTAAATGAGATACTGCATATTCTGCACTTACACATACACTCATCAGTATCGACTTTTTGTAGCCACTCTTTATAATTTTCTTCCTGCAACCATTCTTCACGGAACGAACAGATATCGTCTCTTCATTTCACTGTTATTACTCACTAATCTGAGTTAATGTAAGCTTCTCTGTTCACACACGATCCAAGTATTCCAAAAATTGCCGGTAAATTGATAAACAATGAACGAACGAACACAAATAATAGACGTCACCAGCTGACACGTTACTGCAACAGTGCTTGCTTAATAATGGGCTAGCCGATTACTACCGACGCAACAATGAAACGCTTTCAGAGGAAGAATAGAAAAGTAGCGTTTTGTTGAAATAAGAAATTGACATTAATATAAAGTTATTCATAATTAATAGAGAGTAGCCGGCCGGGAATGGCCGAGCGCACTGAGGCGTCTTGCGACGGTGCGCGAGGCTGCTCCCGCCAGAGGTTAGAATCCCTCCCTAGGGCATGGATGTTGTCTTCGTCCTTAGTTTCCAAGCCCGGAGATGAGAGTCGTTGGCCCGTAGACCCGGAGAATTCATTCCATGGCAACCATAGCAGAGGCCGCTTGTGGCTGACGTCGTAAGAACGCCGCGCCGTGCGTGCGTGGCGGCGCGCGGCTAAAGTACGTGTCGCGCACTTTAGACTTGTGCGACACCACAAAAAGTGAGTAAGTAAATACTGTAACTGAAATGTACACCGTAAAAGCTCGTAAGTCTCCACCTGCAAGTAGGTGTACCTCCCAAGGGAACGCATTTCCGGCCATCTGCTGCACGCGCAGAGTAGTTTACGGCAGACTGTTCATACTACTTAGTCGAGGCCGCCGTATTTCACACGCGAGATACCGCCGGACAGCTGATCTGTTTACGGCGGACACGCGTCGCGTAATCCCTGTGGGAGTTGGCGGCAGTTTTGATGGCGGCTTTCAGGGCGGTTATCAGCGGCGGTGCGTCACTTTGTTTAATGGCGCGCGGTGACAAGTGGCCGAGGCTGGTAATTGGCCGGTATCTCGACATCGGGCGATTAGCGCTAATTCGGCGGCCTCCTGCGCCGCGTAAATCTGGCATCAGCGCTTTTTGCCGCCTGTGCCGACTTATCGCGACGCCGGCTTCCGGGATCCGCAGTAACGAAGGGGCTTTGCGCCGCGAGTAAAAACTCCGGCCTACCGGATGGTCCGGTCCGGTCGCGGCAAATATTTCTCGTGTCGCCGGGTGGGGGGGGGGGGGGGGGGTGGGGGGAGGTCCCAGCTGGCGCTGAGCCGCTGCCGTTTGTCAGCGCGCAACTGCCGCTGCAGCCGTACCGCGTAATTGGGGCTTTCTGCGGCTCGTTACTTTCTACATAAATACACTGCTGCGAACCGCTCTCAGTAAGCTGCGTGACCGGTTTTGTGTTATATTCACACTCGAAAAGTGTTCAAATGTTTGTCAAGCTTAAGGGCGTTATCAGTCCCTATACTTACTAACTACTTATGAACTACCTTATTCTAAAGACGACACAAACATCTAGGGCCGGCGCAAGGCACGTGCGAAACGTGCGGCCGCACGGGACGGCACTTTCCGAGGGGCGGCAAACCTGACGCCCCCCCCCCCCTTTTTTTTCTGTACTACAAACTCAACGTTCAGTCCCAAGAGGGGATTCGAAACCAAACCGGGAACTGTGGCAGGTGATTCGACTACCTGCCGGCCGCCCCTGTTGAATAAGGGGAGGGAGGAGGACTAATTTCTTCCTCGACACTGTGGCAGCACCATCGTGTTTACGCAGAGGGGGAAGGAGTCTGGCGTACACGCCAGTATTCTTATACAGCGTCTGTTACGCGCCTTGCGTTTACTCACAACTAATATTGCAGAAGACAAAATATAATTTGGAAATTCAAATGCAGTGTTCAATACTGCGATTATGTGTTAAGCCTCAATTTTGCTAAGCCCTACAATGGCAGTTTCCGAGTGTTTTATTCTTCCCGCATTATGGATAAAAATGGTTGAACATTACTAGTCAAACATGTCGAACACCTACAATGACTAGAGGTATTCCGAATGGGTAAATACGCAGCGAGTAATTACAAGGGATAAAGACATTGGTAGTAAGCCTGGCATAAGTTGGGTTTCGACGTATTTTTCAAAATTTTTGCTATCCTTTTCTGAGTGATAGTCAAACGTTTTGGTTTTTGAGCCATGAAACATCTGTCTGCGCCTGCATGAACAACAATTAAACTCTGACCGGCACTTTTGTTTCACAATACTACTCGCACACTATCACTTTGCCAACATTTATTTACTGTATACGGTTTTCCGTTGAATACATTATCTGTTCACAACAACTGAAAAATGTTTATTTACGTTAATTTTGTAAGTTTATGTTGCGCGGGATTAACCGAGCGGTCAAAGGCGCTGCATTAATGGACTGTGCGGCTGGTCCCGGCGGAGGTACGAGTCCTCCCTCCGGCATGAGTGTGTGTTTATGTCCTTAGGATAATTTAGGTTGAGTAGTGTATGTGTGAGCTTAGGGACTGATGACCTCAGCAGTTAAGATTTCACACACATTTGAACATTTTCGTAAATTCACAAGGTTGTTAAAATTAACTATATTTCTTCAATCAGGTTTAACTCTGTTTTTGAACTGATGCCCAGCAACTGTTTTGAACAAATCTGTAGAGAATGTCACATATCAGTCACTTTTTTTTCCAGATCTACATATATTTCGGGTACAGTGTGGCTATTGTCAATGCTTTATGTTTACATCTATACCGCCATGCTGAACTTAACTGTCAACCTGGCGGTTTACATGTAAGCACATATTAAAAGCTGGCCACTCAGCGGCCGAAACCTGGGTAGATCTGAAAAGTAAAAACAAAAATTGCGATTGATTACTAACATTTCCTATAGATTTATGTAAATGAAATTCCACAAACGTTTTGAAAAACAAAAAATCGTGGGGTTGGAGGGGGGGGGGGGGGGCGGCAATTTAGCAGCTCGTACGGGGCGGCACTTGGGCTTGCGCCGGCCCTGCAAACATCCATGCCCGAGGGTGGATTCGAACCCCCGACAGCGGACGGCCGCGCGCACCGCAACACTGCGCTCCAGTACGCGCGGCTAATCCGCCGCGGCTATTCACATTCCAAAAACAATGTCTTCTTTCCGGGAGAGGGAAAAGTCTTCGCAAAAATTGCGGACTAAAACAAAGTTGTGTCTTAGGTGTTAGCGCTTTCTGGCACAGGATCGTCTATACCTTATCAATATTTTCTCGCAATAGTGAATTTCTTTTAGCGTTACTGTATAAGGTGTAGATGTTCTACCAAATGCTGACATATGAAAATTTGTCCCGGGCCGGGACTCGAGAACTCGGGTTTCCTGCTTTTCGCGAGTGGTCGCCTTAACCACTAGGCTCCCCGAACACGACTCCAGGACCGACCCAAACTTCCATATGCCACACTGACTGCACATATGAGTCAGCTGCATTCATCCCTTTTTTTCTTTTATTTATTTATTATGGGTCTGCTGTCCACCCCTACAACCCACCTGTCACACACCAAATACAGTGAACAAAACTGAACGTTCCTGAGAAGAACTCAAAACATAAGCCCATCCAAGGTGGAATGAAAAGAAAACACCCTACGTGGAAACTTCAGAAGTGAAAATAAACCTTCCCAGTTTTTTTTTCGCCCCAATCAACCAATGATAACTCAACTCCAAGAAAAACACCACGCGATTCATCGGTAGTCGCTCAAAGAAAGGCATTCTATACCAGTAAAACAAGGTGGGGTGGTTAAAATAGGTAAAATAAGAACTTATTTCATAGAGTCGCTGACGGCAGAGACAGTGAGGCAAGTAATAGTTTTATAAGACCGACAGTTTCAACAGACAAAAAATAAAAACCAAAATCCCTCAAATGGACAACTTCCTTTGAACCAAATTTCAAATCAACCAAAAAATCCCCCAAATTAAGGGAGCCGAGGTCAGGAGAAATGATATAAACCAGCACTCGCAGCTTAATATGTATTCCCGCACCAGGGAGAATGAAAACAACGAGGCATTAACCTATGCTGTTATCGTCATTGCGAAAAGCGGGAGACCCGGGTTCGAATCCCGCCCCCGCACAAATTTTCATATGTCACCATTTGCTAGAACATCTATACCTTATATAGTGACGCTAAAAGAAATTCGCTATTGCGAGAAAATATTGAAATATCATCACTGTAATTCGTCACCATACAGTAATCGTCTATATCTGCTTGTACATAAATACTCTGCAAGACACACTGAAGTGCATGGCAGAGGGTGCATCGAACCACTTTTGTGATATTTCTCTACATCTTTCAGGCTCTGCACGCACTACTGTGTGGCTCTGGGTTTGCTCGTTTTATTTCTTTGTGATTCACGCTAGGAGGTTAGGGCCTGCATCATACAATCGTGGATAGACTGGTAAGATTGGTAATTGACTCTAAATAATGAGAAGTGCGAAGTCGTCCACATGAGTACGAAAAGAAATCCGTTAAACGTTGTTTACAAGATAAATCAATCAAAAGTGAAGGCCGTAAACTCCACAAAATTCTTAGGAATTACTATTACTTCAAACTTAAACCGGAAAGAATACGTAGATAATATCGTGGGAAAGACGAACCAGAGACTGCGTTTCATTGGTAGAACCCTTAAAAGATGCAACAGGACTACTAAATTAACTGCATACACTACGCTTGTACGTCATTTTTTTTTTTTTTTTTTTTTTTTTTTTTTTTTTTTTTTTTTTTTTTTTTTTTTTTTTTTTTTTGGAGTATTGGTGCCCAGTGTGGGATCTTTATCAGGTGGGTTTGACGGGAGCCATCGAAAGAGTCCAAAAAAAGGGCAGCTCGTTTTGTACTGTCACGATACGGGGGAGACAGCGTTACGGAAATGATACAAGATCTGGGATGGGAATCATTACAACAACGGCGCTTATCGCTGCGGCGTGGCTGCTTACGAAACTCCAATCGCCAACATTCTCCTCCGAATGCGAAAATATATTGTTGACTCACACTTACATAGGTAGACATGAGCATAAGAATAAAATACGAGAAATCAGAGCTAAAACGGGGATATTCAGGCGTTCTTCCTTCCCTTGCGCTATTCGAGAATGGAATGGGAGATAAATAGTGTAAAGGTGGTTCGATGAACCCTCAGCCAGGCACTTAAATGTGATTTGCAGAGTATCCCACGTAGATGTAGATGTAACGTGCGCAACGTGGTTTTGTTCCATATTTCTATACTGGGTGACACCAGCAGTTGGCAACGTCGGTAAACTTCCAGTACACTAACAATGGCGGCAAGAAAGACTTGTTGACAAGGTGTTGATATTCTTTTTTCGACATATATATATAAAGCTCGGGTTCTATAAAATGTTCAGTGAATCGATAGTGAACACTACAAAGCTGGAAACTTTGGTCTGAACTGTGCTAGATGAATTACACTTGCTAAATGAATCTGAGTTGAAGTTTCATTGATAACTATGACTGCGCAGGTATGTACTGCTCCAGTTCGATAGATGCCTCCTTCAGTTCTCGGATAAAATAAATACACCACTATAGAATAAACTGTAAGAGGCTTACTTTTTCCATTGTGGATGGAGTTATTAGTTTCACCTTCTTATACAGTAGGTTGTACTATCATCAGGAATTATACTCATTTATGCCGAAATTATAAAATGGCTGATTTCAAGAATACTCAATTAAATCCTATTTGGAATTTGTCTGAATCAGAAGGAATTACACTAGAACTATATTCCTTCTGGTACGCATTTCATGGAATAATTATTACATAAAGGAATACCTTAGGGGTACGCACTACTTTGCTTGACTGTACGGAATACTATCCTTTCATTCAGACATGCAAAGGCTAACAAACACATAAATCCATTTTTTTTTACTTTGAGGTAGTATACTATTGAATCAAGATTTATTATAGAAACAGTGCATATGGAATACGTGAAATGCTTGGATATACAGATCAATAGCTCAAGGAAGAAATTTCGCTATACGATTCAGAGAACACACCAGAACATCTGAAAACAATCCCTCTACTTTCTCCCAACATCTCAGAAATGAAAAGCAGATCACCACAAATATTGACAAGCCACTACAAATTTTACACATTACCCCTAAAGGTATATTCATGAATTTTATGGAAGAAGTGGAAATATTTATCCATATAAAGACAACCCCTGACGAAATTCTTAATGATCACACATAATTTACGCACAAATATTATTAAGAATTTTTTTCGAACTTTTACGATTATATAACGGATGATCCAAAGGAGCACTATTTCAGATCCATAGATAATCCCTATGAACCGCAGACATTGTCGAGGTGGGGTGGCTTGCATACCTCAGTGATAGAAATAGCCATACCATAGTTGCAACCATAGCAGAGGTGTATCTATGGAGAGGCCAGACAAACGTGTGGTTCCTGAAGACGGGCAGCAGCCTTTTCAGTAGTTACAGGGGTAACAGTCTGGATGATTGACTGAGCTGGCCTTGTAACATCAGTTAATGTGACTTTGCCACATAGTTACTGCGAACGGCTAAAAGCAAGGGGAAACAACAGCCGTTACTTTTTCCGAGGACTTGCAGCTCTACTGTATGAATATATGTTGATGGCGTCTTTTTGGGTAAAATATTCCGGAGGTAAAATAGTCCCTCATTCGGATCTCCGGGTGGGGACTACTCAGGAGGATGTCGTCATCAAGAAAAACAAAACAGGCATTCTACGGGTAGGAGCGTGGAATGTTCTAACCCTAATACCATAGAAGTGTGCGGGGTAAAAATTGCAGAGGGAGACCAAGAGACGAATATAGTAAGCAGATACAGATGGATGTGGGTTGCCGATCTTATGCGGAGATGAAGAGGCTTGCTAAGGTTAGAGTAGGGTGGAGAGCTGCATCAAACCAGTCTCCGGACTGAAGACCACAACAACACAACAGATAACAAAATCCATCTGAGTGACCAGAGACACATTATCACATAACAAATGACTGTATTTAATTTCCGGTATAACAACTTTGTAAACACATAGCATATATAACATCTAAGATAAATATTAAATCTTACATAAATACGAAAATTCGTATTCGTTGATAAAATCAGAGCCACTCAGCTGTCTACTACCGTCATTGAACACACTATTGCCGGCGCAGAAGCCTGTGTCGTTGTCAGTGACAAACGCAGCAATGCATGCCTTGTAGGGAGTCCACTCTCCTGCAGACGACGTCGTATGCCACGCGCGGATGCTGCTCGTTGCGCAACAGACAGAAATAGACAACTAGTGAAATGTTTCGTGTTGCAGAACCATCCGTCACTGTCATGCGCAGAATATGCCTGTCAAAATGTGTAATGGTGCAACGAGGTGGGTTTAATCGATCCGGTCAATTTGTCATTATTTGTGCAGCCAGCGGTTACAGATCCACGTCACAGTTGCTCCGTTACTTCGAGCAAACTTTCAAACATGCTCGAAAGACGCCCTCTGTCTGTTCTTGGGTAAAATAAAATGAGTAGCATTTCAGCGCAAAAAAATGTTCAAATGTTTATATGGTCTACGGGACTTAACTACGGGGTCATCAGTCCCTAAACTTACAAACTACTTATGAACTAGGACGGCACAAATATCCATGCCCGAGGGGGGATTCGAACCCGCGACCGTAGTGGCCGTGCAGACCGTGACTGAAGCGCCTCAGTCCCCGCGGCCACCACGGCCGGCCTTCGTTATGTTTTATAATTTTCCACTTTCTTCGTCCGTCCACTTTCAGTAACCTCGATTATAGGGAAATGTATATTTCAAGACGAATGTGTTGTTTAGAAGCCACAACTTGCTGTTGTAGCATCATCCAGGCCAAAACCGATCTGTCGTACCCACTGTTACGCGGTCGTACACGTTAAAATTTGCGCTGAGAGATTATTCCCAACTTATAAAACTAAAATTTTAATAGAGTTGTTTAACCCTATACAAACATCTTGTTTTCTGAAATTCATTTCCAACAATTTTAGTGGCATTTGTTTAACAGCACACACCCCAACATACACACTACCTTTCGGTGAAAATCACAAAATTACCGAGCTACAAATTCTGACGTAAAAAACTTTGTTGGTGAATTTGAAATGTGTAAATTTATAGTCCGTCTTTCTGTGCCTTTCATGTTAGCCCATTGCAAGCTGCGACCTGTTTATATTAGTTAATATCTACAGCAGACACAGTCTTGAAATTTGACAGCTGTTGGGAATGTTTTGTTGTTTGTTTTACATAGTGGTTTCTTGTACTTGTGACTCCATGAAACCACGTTATTGATTTCAGCTTGCAGCGTAATGTAGTAGGTATCTAAATTTAATGGCCGCGGTGAAGTGACCGAGCGCTCCAAGGCGCCTTGCTGCGGAGCGCGCGGTTATTCTCTGTCGGAGGTTCGAGTCATCACTCGGGCGTGGGACTATTTGTTGTCCTTCACGTAAGTTAGTTTAAGTAGTTTGTAAGCCTTCATTTGAACATTTTTGAATTTTAATGTGACTGAATAATGTTTACATTTTTGTTCTATTCCTGAGCCGGCCGCGGTGGCCGAGGTGACTGAGGCGCTCCAGTCACGGTCAGCACGGCCACTACGGTCGGGGGTTCGAATTCCCCCTCGGGCATGGATATTTGTGCCGTCCTAGTTCGTAAGTAGTTCATAAGTAGTTTGTGAGTTTAGGGACTGATGACCCCGTAGTTAAGTCCCATAAGCTTTACAAACATTTGAACATTTTTTTTCTATTCCTGAGTCATGAAGTGTTTTGATTGTTCAAGTAAGGATAGGAGGCAAGATGAAATCACTCAAGCTTTATGAATTATGAATAGGACACTAACATATTTAAATTATGAATTCACAGCTTGTTCACACATGAGTATCGTGCATAGTAAAAATAAACAATGACCTTACATAAACTTACTGTCGAAAAATGTAAAGTACAATGGACCAGTTGTCCATCAGGGAAATGTGTAGGTATGCTTTCTAGCAGTTAAATAGATAAACTGTTTTTATATGCAACGAGATGTAGCAATCTGATTCCGCTAACTGGAATCGTAATCTTTGGTAAGCCAGAGCGCACCTCGCAATAAATTCATCCTATCGTGAAGCTCCCTCATTAGCCGCGTGTTCGTTTTACTGATATTTCAGTGGAGAGACACGCAAATACGTCAATCCCGCTGCTAATTGGGCCTAATAATTTAATCTGACCACAATCAGATTGGGAGCAGCTGTGAACGGTAATGGAATAATCGAATAGTGCGCCTCAGCGTCGTCCGAAATAAAAACCAATACAGGGAAAGCTTCAACAAAATTACCATAACATTAACACTGGTAAATCATGAGTTCCCACAGCAATGCCATTGTACAGATTGAAACACAAATAATAGTAAAAATATCACGCTACAGTCACCACTCAATTTGACACAATGCTATCAACGTCATGGAAAAGGCAAACTTTGAAGAGGAAACACACATTCCCTCAGGCGTTCAAATTACCGCCGAAACACTCATTATTCGACTTAAACGTGTAAAAGTACTGTAATATACATACATACTACATGTACATAAAACTGATAACATGGAGAGAGCAAAGTTTGCGCGATATCCCCACTTCAGCATAATTTATTATTTACTTATTTGTTATTCCTTTTAGTCTGCTACCTTGACACATGAAGAAACTACACGTTGCAGGTGAATTGGCATGAAAATAGTGTCTAATATTTTAACATTATATCATGTGTATTAGCATAAATAAGCATTATGGTTCTCAGGGTTGAAAATTTAAACCGATCATCTATAAAAAATAATTTTAAAAGATGCACATAATAAATATTGGACATGGGGCACAAAGAAATACGGGATGACTCAAAAGTCTGTTAAACATTCCGTGCACAGTAGAGCACGGTATTAATACAGGGTGTCACAAAAAACAATGACCCGATTTCATATAGAATTATTTATTAGGAAGAAGGGCTTGACACTAACAAATTGCATACAAATAACTCACAAAAGACAGAAGTTTATAAAAATCCATCGTAAATGTTCTCTATGTCCTCCATTGGTTGCATGGGCGACATCTAGCCGATAGCCGAATTCATCCCAAACTGAGCGTAAGGTTAAAACTAATATGTTATTTGGTGGAATAAAGGTAAGGCTGTTCTATTGATTGGAAAAACAGGGTCGCTACAAGGATTTGGCAATAGTGAGCCAGCTAAAGGAGGTCTGTTTCAAAAGCTACTCATTCAAAACTAATCTGGTGTTAAATGCAGCATTAATAATTGTCATCAGCTGGTAGTTGACACTCACAATAACTAACTGTCCAATCAAGCTGATTAAAGAATAGTTGAACAAATTTTTTTATTCATTAATACTATAATTGTGTATAGTTATGACTCTAATATTAATACCTGCACATTAATGAGGAAACAGTGGGTTTAAACTGACTGAAATCGCAACGGATATTTTCAACATAGCAAGAACAATACGCAGTTTGCATAAGGCTTACTGACTACAGTATAAATTTGACCGCGAAAGAAATCTGGACAAACTCAAACCACAAACCACTTTCTAATAATGCAACTGCAATAATTTATTTCTCTAACTGACTGATTGCAGAAACTTAGTATCTTGTTTATCACTATTATTATTAAAGAAATATGTTAATCAAACTCAGCTTAGTCAATATTATGCTTTGATTTTAATAGCCAATCACTTTCAATGAAAGGAAGAGGGTTAGCTTTCTAACTACAAAAGTGAAGCAGGTAAAGAAGTTCAACTTGCTCAATTATTATTAACAATAATGATTACATTACCTTATGATTGAAGAACAACAAAATCTCCTCAGACTGATACATACATGAATGATACAAAATCTTATAAAGACAGAACTGTGTCTGTGAAAATCAGATTTCAAAATTATTCCATCAGCACGTAGATAAGCAGCTAACCCAAGCACGTCCGATCAATACCAGAGCTACACACCGACTCTCTCTTTCTGTTCAACTACTACTCAGTGGCGTAACTATGGGGGGAGGGGGATGAGGGGATAGAACCCTCCCCCCCAGACCCCCACCCCCCACACAAAAAAAAAAGAAAAAATAGAAATCGTATGATAGCAATCTGGTAAAGGTAACGATTGGAAACTTGGAGTGTTTTACCATAAGCTTTCATTGGATGGGAGTGAATTAGTTTCTTCAACGGGAGTGGTAGACGATAGTCTGTCTGGAAACTGACTAAAATTTTGCTCGTCAAGCAGATCTATTCCCCCCCCCCCCCCCAAAGCCAAGTCCTAGTTACGCCACTGCTACTACTCACATACATAGTCATTGACAGAGATGTTACACAACAGAGTAAACCATAGTTACTCAAAGAAGTTCATATAACATTTTGCATCCAAATATCGATACAAGAGAGGTGAAACAATAATATTGAATTTGTACAGACATGTTTCAAGGTGTTTTCTGTAGCTGAAGCTACAGCGGCTGATATTCTGGTTATTAGTTCTTCAATGCCACGAGGTGAGGGAAGAACGTAAACACATTGATTAATATACCCCCACAGGAAGAAATGACAAGGTGTTAAGTCAGGGGACCTAGGAGGCCAAGAATGTAAAGCCTGGTCTCACGGTCCTATACGCCCTATCCCACGTTGAGGCACGTTGGCATTGAGGAAACTGCGCACGTTGTTGTGCCAGAGCTCACTGATGAAATTATCAGAGTCAAGTTATGGGAATAACCACTTCCGTAGCACTGCAAGATATGATTGTCCTGTTACGGTTTCTTCCTCAAAAAATTAGATTGTAATCGTTATAGTGTCAAGGCTGTAACACACTCCACACTGTCATGCGCGGTGACGCATATCCTCAGCTAGCTCCGTAAACTTGCGGAGGGGCTCCGCTCAAATGCTTGACGGACTTGTTCCACTGTTCAGAAGCACGTGGCCTGCCAGGACTTTTGCCTTTCCAGAGGCACCCTGTTTCTTCAAACTGCTTATACCACCGTCGAATGTTCTTTGGTGATGGTGGTTTAGCACGCAATCGAACATAAAACGCCCGCTGAACTGTGATCACTGAGTACAACTAAATTCAATAACAGGATACGATTTCTGCTGCGCTGACGCCATAATGCGTGAGACTGGCTCCACGCTCCGGGTCAGCGCTGGTAGCGACTTGTAGCGGATTTTGTCTGAAGCTCTAGACCAAGCCGATTACATATAGCGCTGTTTCAGTTACCTAGTGATACTTGTATCAATACTGTTACAAGTTAAAATCGGGTCATTCTTTTAGGGACACCTTGCATGTACGCAAACGCGCGCGTTCGAAGTTATGATTCATGAGCTACTGTACCTATCCTATAATACAGAGCTAAAATTTGCAGCTAGCCAAACTGAGTAAATTGGGTGGTCTTTGCTCATTACGCGCGATCTAGGGTGGGTTTTATACCGCTTGTTCACCTCTAGTCTCGATATGTCAGTGCTCTTCGTAGTGCATGATACTATAGTATTGTTACGTGAACAATACAGTTTAATGTAGTGAAAATACCACTGATGTGCTAACATGATGTTTGTCTATGGTTTGTCCAACGGAAATTCCAGAACTGCTTTGCGAGAATACCAACAACGATTTCCGAATCGCACTGTGCCAGATAGCACGGTGTTTAACAGAAAGCTGAGACGTTGCGTGGAATGGGGCTTAGGTCGTCGCTAGGGTTGCTTGTTACTATAGCACTCCAAACCACACAACTAATCAAACTTCAAAAAAGAGAAGTTCTTGGTCAAGTAAATAGCAGCACATTCTCCAAGGTTCTTCTAGCAAAATAAAGTCGTTGTTAGATGAGAACGGATTTTTATTGAGTTTTCCACCACACTACAGAACTGTATACATCTGTTCTAAAGCTTACAACTTAAAACTGTCATCAACTGCCCCTTGCCGTCAGTAGCGTCATGTTTAAATACGTAGATTTTGGCGCGTCACGTGACGTTTACATATTCTATTTCAAACAAATTGACTACAAATTTTGAAGAAATTTATACAGTTCGATTTAGTGGTTAACAAATAATATACCTGGTTACAAAAGTTGGTAAAAACGGTTACAATTCATGCAATAAATTAATTATTTTTAAAGGTAAGTGGTGCGTATTTCGCTACACGGACGCTAGGTGATACAATAACCTTTTGAGCTGTCAGTTCATGTAAACAGACGAGTCCGCACCTAACGTCTTATGATTGAGTCTCAAATTTAAGATTTTACCAAAATTTTAAGGTAACGATAATTTACAAGTGAAAAAATGTTCATAAATGTGTATAGTTCATCAAAACTTAATAGATGACAATTCTAGTTTTTCGTAAATAGTTCGAAACTGATATAATCGTTAGACAAACTGTTAGGTTCATAAAATTGACAATATTCACGTTTAAAAAAAAATCTTAGTAGTGACTGTTTCATCGTGAAGTTTATTTATTTATTTATTTTTTTTTCCATTCAGGATCTTTAATATTTCCTATGGAATGTCACAATGCTTTACGGATTACGTGATCGGGTATGGTTCCAAGTGTAAATGTTATGTCTGAATATACCGTACAACAAACTCTTAATTAAAATGTTCTGATTTTTTAATATTATTGGACAAAACTGCTATGGTCGTCAGTCCCTAGACTTAAAAACTACTTGAACTAACTTACACTAAGGACAAAACACACACACAAACACACACACACACACACACACACACACACACACACACATACACAAACACACACACACACACCACAGAAACACACATCCATGCTCGAGAGAGGACTCGAACCTCCGGTGGGAATTGGCGCCCTGTCCATAGTATGATGCTTTAGACCACGCGGCCATTTCGCGCGGTAAACTCTTAATGAAGTAGAAAATATTCTTCAAGTAGTGAAACGAGGCCTAGCTACTAGTTCTAGGAGAGTGGCTGCTCACCTTGCTATTGCAAAAACATGAATAATACGCACACTACATGAGCAAAGTATACACTATCTGCACGAAGGAAAGTCTGCCGCCCAGCAAGAATTCTCTTAATGATCGATTAATTCCACGTATTCTGTTCACTGATGAGTCAGCATTTAGTAATCGACAACAAGCGCAACTCTCACGTATGGGCAACTGTAAATGTGCACGCTACTGTGCAAACAAATTTTCAGCGACGCTTCTCAGTCAACGTGTCGAGCATTTATTATTGATCACGAAGTCATCCGTGTCGGGCGAAAATGGCTGTGCGGTCTAAGGCGCCTTGCTGCGGAGTGCGCTATTACTCCCCGTCGGAGATTCGAGTACTCTCTCTGGCATGAGTATGTGTGCTGTCCTTCGCGAAAGTTAGTTTAGGTAGTAGTAAGTCTAGGGACTGATGGCCAGAGCAGTTTCGTCCCACAGCTTTACAAACATTTGATTTCAACTCATTGGTCCAGTTATTTCAGATAATCGTCTTAATGGGACGCGTCTTGCTTATTTCACCGAGCACGGCATTACAGTCAGTGCACTGTAAAACCGCAACAACTACGATTTTAGGGAACCTATTAATCTGGGTAAAGCTTTCTAGGTAGTCCAACATCGACAATCGCTGTGTAAAAATTCACAGGCACAAAATCCGAATCCTTAAATGCATTACAGATTTCATCTCTCAAAACATCAGCTACTGCATTCAGAATCATTCTGAATGTTTGCCAGTAGGCACTACTAAATATTGTTTCAGAGGAGGATCAATCTCGGTATTTGCAAGGATAGATTCCATGTAATTTCCTTTGATAGTACCTCGCCCTCAAAAGTGTTGTTCACGTTTCATTAAATACCAGACTGCATTATTTAATCTGTTCAATACTTCCCTATTCTTTAGTACTTTTTAATTGTGCAATTGTAAATCTAGCCTTCGTTGGGAACTGAAATCGTCAATTATACAGAAAACGCAATAAATATGTTATATGTTAAAAAAGTAGAAAGGTTGATTTCACATTAAAAAGGGTTTCAGTATCAAAGGATGTAGGTTACACATAGGACGAACGCAGATCTTAGAATCGTTGGTCTAACAATTGTATATTGTAATAGTTGTATAGGGAAAGTAACAGAGGCACAGGTGTAAATACAAAATACAGAAGCAGAAATAAATTATACGTAGCGAAAGTTGGCTAAAGACAGAGATGAGTTCAGCCGAGGTTTTTATGAAGGGCCAAATAATCTTAAGGAAGAATAGAGTGAATAAAATAGCTGGTAGCGTGGCGTGTTTATTTCTGTCACAATATATTTATCCTGTAGCGAAATTGAAGTAGATAAATTCTCGAGTAGTACGAGTAGATGGTACACCTGACAACCGAAATAAACTAATAATTAGTTCTTTTTACCGATCCACTGACTCACACGATATTTTTGCAGAAATGTTCAAAGAAATCTTGACTCAAATTTCAAAAACGTATTCAATATATTCAGTTGTAATTAGTGGTGACTTATCCTTCATATGCTGGTAAAAGTATAGCCTATGTTTAAAACCGGAGGAAAGCATAAAACACAATCCGAAATTGTACTGAACGCATTCTCTGAAATATATTACGTTCAATTTGTTCATAAACGCACTAGAATAGTAAATGGTTGTGAAAACACACTTGACTTTCAAAGCAATAAATAATAAAGAGCATCAAAACAGTTACAGGGTTTAGTGAACTCAATTGTCGTAGCAAAACTGAATATCTAAATTTCCAAAGGCAGAAAAATTATACAAAAAATATAGCTATACAAAATGCAGATAAAAATTCGCTTAATGCTCTCTTGAGTGAGAAGGCGCTGATCCTTTGTGGTACTCAAAATAGTTAGATCATTCTTGCAGAAGCAAAGAAGACAGTATGCCAAACTCAAAAAAACTCCCTAAGACCGGCAATCCTTTACGAAAATTCGAAACTTAACATGGTCATCAATGTTGGAAGCTTTTCCACAACGAATTTTTGTCTCGTAATTCAGTAGAAAATGCGAATAATTTCTGGTTATTTGTAAAGTACACAAGCGGAAAAACACAATGTTTACCTTCACTACGCGATATTAGTGGTGGTGCTACTGAAGACAGTAATGCAAAGCAGAATTGCTAAACACAGCTTATCGAAATTCTTTCACCAAAGAAAGCGAAGCAAATACTCCAGAATTCCAATCAAGAACAGCTGCCAGCATGTGTAATTTAGAATTAATCACTTAACAAAGGCAAGTCTACAATTATATGTTTTTGACGATGTTACAGCGTTCAATGAATGAAATAAATCGCAATTTGCGATCAGTTATGGCTTCACTGTACTAGGTTTAGATGGAATACCAAAGTGCGGCGAATGAAAATTTGTGCCCGGCCGGGATTCGAACCTGTGATCTCCTGCTAACTAGGCAGACGCGTTGACCACTCCGCCACCGAGGACAGAGTTACAAGTCCCACTGCAGAGAACTCTTCCCTGCACGTCTCCCACCACACCGAAATCTCCATTCGCCACGCTGTCTCTTTTCTATTACCACAGCCTATTTGTTCGGTAATGCTCGCAGCCTGAAACCTGTATTCCCGCATCAGGGAGAACAGACCATGAGGTATCGAGACACAATTAATTGTCGTGAGGAGCCCAGCCTCGGCTTGTATACAATTATATATTTTTGATAACGTTACAGCGTTCAATGAATGAAATAAATCGCAATTAGCGATCAGTTATGGCTTCACTGTACTAGGTTTATATGGACAAATTTTCATTCGCCGCACTTTGGTATTCCATCTAAACGTAGTACAATGAAGCCATAACGAAAAGCAAGTCTTCTGTTACAGACTATATACCAGTTCCCTTCAGAATAC
This sequence comes from Locusta migratoria, assembly GCA_026315105.1. Lineage (NCBI taxonomy): Eukaryota > Metazoa > Arthropoda > Insecta > Orthoptera > Acrididae > Locusta > Locusta migratoria. The sequence goes on from CM048747.1 coordinate 121,357,934, forward strand.
GCCTCTTTGAGAGGCATACAGAGCAGCTGTCTTAGGATGTTCGCGGACGACGCTGTCTTTTATCGGTTAGTTAAGTTACTAGATCAAAAGTAACTACCTTACGCTCAAGGGACTGAATTGTTGCATCCGTGTACATGAACAAGCTGATGTTGTGTGTACTCCTCTCGTGCTCATCAATAGACACGCGTGCGATTCTGGGCATAATGCAAATCTAGTAGGTTAATCTGTACCGACAATCATTCAGTTTTCTTCTTTTGTCAAAAAAGAGAAAATCTGCACTATGAGTGACTCCAGTAATCTTTCGATATCCTGAAAAATGTATCGAATGACGTATCAGTTCTCCATATGCTTTGTAAATGTGTTTGTTTCACATGAAAATGACAACATCCAAATGATAATAGAAATATATGTATTTTCGTATTTGATCTTGGTTTTCCACAGGAAGTTTTTGAAATATGAACACATTTGATTTCACTTCGACTGGTGGTGCTTTCACAGAGTGGAGTGTGTATATCACCATCTACATTCCGCAATATATTCTTACATAATTGATATTTATCCTGAAGCAGCGTATTTGGAAATACACAAACATGCTTCAAGCGAACACAACCTGGATGTATTAGCAATGAGTTGAGAATATTAGTCTTGCTGCAGATGGACGTATCTGAAGTTATCGCGTGCATTTTCGATGGGTAGAGTATCCCAGAGTATCCCATTCTTCTTCTTCTTCTTTTCTGGTTTCCGACGCCATGCCGGGAGCAGTCGCCAATGATAAAATCCTTGTGACGAGGCGACTTCATTCATGCTGCTATGATATCGACTACATATATCATGCATCGGGTGTAATGGATTTTGATAGGTAGTGAAAAAATATAAAAAAGAGAAAGAAAAAACTACCAAGGTGGCGAGGGAGGGGTAAAGGAGGGACAGGGTGTGGGAGGTGATGATAGGGAGCAGTGGATTCAGATACAGTAGATAGCACCAGACTGGCGCAGAAACTATCCGGGGAAGAATCATAGGGGATAAACTCAGTTCTCACGTGGGTACTAATTCACGGAATTGCTCGACATAGCCCCTCACACTCCAACTGACAAGAAAAGTACTTGGGCTCGAACACACCCAAACACATCAAAATTGTGTGAGACATAATGTAAAGGTCCCTTAGTGCACTAGTGATACTTTCTTATCTGCAAAACTCTGCCGCCGTCCGTTAGAGGCCTCTGCGTGTGCCAAGCCCTCGTACATTGACCTGCCGGTACGCCAGTCGGGGCCAGTAGGGACGGTGCAGTGAGCGTCTGAAGTTGCGTTTTATGACGTTATTTGCGTAGAGAAGCGTCATGTGGGTCGCCGATTGGTAATCAATCCTCGTAATGTATTGCGATTGGTTGATATCAAGTTGCGGAGCACCCTTCTCCGTGAAGATAGTACTGGTGTAGAAGATGAATCATTCGCATGTTTCTGGTATCTATTATAGTTCAGCAATATGAGCATAACTTAGAAACTTTTGTAACACTAACACATAAAGACGATGATAGAGAAGATAATGACCAACGCCGTGGTGTAGTGGCCGAGCGCGTTAATGCGCTATGCTCCGATGCGCGAGGCCGTTCCCCGTCGGGAGTTCGAACACTGCCTCGGGCATAGATGTATGTGTTGTCTTTAGTATAAGTTAGTTTAAAAGTAGTTTGTAAGTTTAGGGACTGGTGACCCTGCAGTTGAACAGATGATAATGACGAACAACTCATTGAAAGCGGTAGTGCTATGGCAAGTGCGGTAAGGTGCGATAGAAGCAGTGACACTAAGTACCAAGCGTGACCCGAGAACAAGGTTGAAATCGCAAGTATCATCACGGCGTCTGACGAGAACACACTAGAGAACATGTACGGTGGTTATTACGCAACATTTCTGCATTGAAATTACACATACAGCGCTATTGAGAGCATGGTTGCAGAGTTTTGCAGAGAAGCAACACCCACAAGCACAATGAAGAGTGCGTAATGGTCCTGTAATCAAACCGTCATACAGATATGTTTTTTTCGAGGCCAAGTACTTTCCTTGTGAGTAAACTGCAGATTTACGACCTACATCACATCTTCAATCTCCAGCCCGACACTATGGTCGTCACCTATTTCTATGTCTTTGAGAAATTAGCTGTTAAATGACATGTGAAAGTAAATAGTAGCAGTGCATTGGGAGGAGATGGTACCTCCACATCTACACACTGTCCCTGCTGCATCTCTGGAAAGTAACGCGATTCATTGCTTGGTGCATGTGTTTGAAGGAAGCACTCAACCATGCCATACTGTTAGCGGCCGCCGTTGGACTGCTCAGGTATATGGAGACCTGCTCTTGTATATCTTCATTGGTAGGTAATAACTGCTTCTTATTATCAAATGTTCAAATGTCTGTATATCTGAGGGATCTAACTGCAGCGATTATACCGAGCGAATTGGCGCAGTGGTTATAACGTTACCCTTGTTTTCGTATGATGCAATACGATTGTAATTTGGACAAAGGATTGGTTGTATCGAAATTTTGAATTTGTAATAATTTAGTTAAAACATAGTACAATTTAACATTTATAAACATTAAGCCAAATACACCGCGGGTTGAATGTTAAAGTCGGGCACCATACAAAGCAACGGCACGTTATAACACTTACGGAAAACATCTAGTTCGATCCTATGCTTCGTACTGCAGAAGCTGAAAATGTGTATCTTTTCTTATTTAATATGAGAATGTTAAAAAAAAAAGTTCAAATGTTTGTAGAGTCTATGGGACTTAACTACGGGGTTATCAGTCCCTAAACTTACAAACTACTTATGAACTACTTACGAACTAGGACGGCACAAATATCCATGCCCGAGGGGGGGATTCGAACCCCCGACCATAGTGGCCGTGAGGACCATGACTGGAGCGCCTTAGTCTCCTCGGCCACCGCGGCCGGCTGAGAATGTTCGAGATACTTTCCGTATTAGACTAATGCTCAGACAGTTCACTCCGCTTTTCATTGTTGTACGACCGTGGATGAAACATGAGGTTAATGGTAATGATAGAAAGATAAAAAAATAATCGGGCTTCGTAAAATTACAAAAGAAGTGATTGCAGTTTCTGAAATCAAGCAGGGTATTAGATAAGAATGACTAATAGTGAGTGAACTTTTAAAGACATGCGAAGCGATCATAATGGCGTCTGAACATTAAACTATTACGGATCTCGAGGAGCTGAAAACATTAGAAAATAAATATTTGACTTGGAGGGATTCATTTAAATAAAAGCCAAAGAGAGGGGATGATTTTAAATTTAAGTAATATATTTCAACTACAACTTGCATCACAATTACTTACATTGAATGGATACATGAATGGAAGACGTTTGAACATAATGGACACAGACAAGACAGTGAGCCGGCCGCGGTGGTCGAGGGGACTGAGGCGCTCCTGTCACTGTCTACATGGCCACTACGGTCGGGGTTTCGAATCCCCCCTCTGGCATGGATATTTGTGCCGTCCTTAGTATTAGTTAGTTCGTAAGTAGTTTGTAAGTTTAGGGACTGATGACTCCGTAGTTAAGTCCAATAAGCTATACAAACATTAGAACAAACAAGAGAGTGATACAAAACTACGATCGCGGCTCCGTCTTCTCGCTTGTCCGGAAGTAAAAAAATGACGAACGAAATTAAGTTAGTTATATTGCGAGCCATAAGGAACCGTTGGCGATAAGCATCACTGATCAAAAAAAGAGAAATAAAAAAATAAGTATAAATTCTAGTGTATCGTTACATGGTCAGACACTGGACTCGCATTCGGAAGGACGTTTGTATAGCTTATTGGACTTAACTACGGGGTCATCAGTCCCTAAACTACTTATGAACTACTTACGAACTAGGACGTCACACATATCCATGCCCGAGGGGGGATTCGAACCCCCGACCGTAGTGGCCGTGCAGACCGTGGGTGGAGCGCCTTAGTCCCCTCGGCCACCGCGGCCGGCCATTCAGAAGGAAGGTGGTTCAAATCCACCTCCGGCCATCGAGATTTAGGTTTCCCGTGTTTCCACTAAATCACTCCAGGCAAATGTCGGAATTGTTTTCTTTCAAAGGGCACGGCAGATTTCCTTCCCCATCCTTACCGAAGCACTCAGAACGTAAGCTCCGCCTCTAATAACCACGCTCTCGACGGGTCTTTAAACACTAATCTTCCTTTCTGCAGCGGTTATCAACCCCTAGGCCTACAAACTACTTACACTATTTTACGCTAAGGACAAAAGAAGTACCCATGCCCCAGGGAGGACTCGAAACTCCGACGTCGTGCAACCGCGCGTTCCGCAGCAAGGCGCCTTAGAGCGTTCAGGCAGTCCACCGTGGCTCTTATTATCCTGATTCAACATGGCCACTAGTTCCACTAGTTCCACGCGTGTTGGAAGTAGTTGACATGCAGAGCTATGGTGGTGAACAAAGAGGAGGAACCGTCACATGCGTTAATAGTACAAGTGCATACAGACATGTAATATTTTTTAATAAGCCACAGGTACTTACTTTTCCACTTTCTCCTTTTCTGCTGTTGCTGACTTTACGCGTCCTTCCAATGGGCTGACGGGCTACCGTGCCTGACCAATTCCCTGACATTTCAGACATGTGACTGATGTGTTGGCGATGATCTCAAAATAGTGATATTAACTGATTCTTCCGTCGGTTCTTGGTAGAACAGATTCGTTGTGTTTTGAACAACCCTTCAAACTTTAGATTTTTGTTTAATTCAATTTCATTCACTGTAGTCGTTGTTTACACTGTTTCTCGATGCATAGTATCAATGTTTCATTTTTTCAGTACTATTAATTTAAAAATTTTCAGTTAAATACTTATTTACATTGTAACTGCTCCATCAAAGAAGATAATTTATTTCTCTGCATGTAACATCTCTTCTGGTTTGTTGACAAGTCACGTTCTTTGACAAAACTTCAGTTTATGCCTGACGATGGCCTAAGAAGCCGAAAATGGATTTGCAAAATAAACGCACAAAATTGTACATTTTAATTTTCTTATGCTTTGCTTAATAGTACGGCTTTTTCAAAATCGGCAACCCTTTTCACGTATTGAATTTTCAATCCGTCCTGTTGCCTTGAGCCGGCCGCGGTGGCCGAGGGGACTGAGGCGCTCCAGTCACGGTCTGCACGGCCACTACGGTCGGGTGTTCGAATCCCCCCTCGGGCATGGATATTTGTGCCGTCCTTAGAATTAGGTAGTTCATAAGTAGTTTGTAAGTTTAGGGAGTGATGACCCCGTAGTTAAGTCCCATAAGCTATACAAACATTTGTTGCATTGACATTATTTGAAGAACTATGCTCTTCCTCTTCCGCAGTATTTACTTCACTCCTCATGCAGGAAGCTATTGGTCCTATCTTCCACTGAAGGCCTGTAGGTAGTATACGTTATTGAACTCACCTCCGCTCGCCACACACCACATCTCTTAGAGAGGACACATCGCATACAACTTAGCACTCCCCGGATGTGTGCCCATTAAAGAGGATGGGAAATGCACCAGTGGTAGAGGAGTATTGAATTGTTGGGAGAGGCTAAAAACTGTGTAATATTACAAAAGCTGGACGCTGTAACATCCATTGTTGTCCTCTCCTCCTCTGGGACAGTCTTACTGACACAGCAGGTGGAGGTCTCCTTCGGTTCATCAAGACCTGATGCACATACCATCATCAGGACGCAAATGCAGAGGGAGACTGCTACACATCGATATTTAAAGTTGCTCACTGCCAGAATCGGAGATAGGTGAGTTTCGAATCCCGGGCGAAAATTGAACTCAGCGTGAATAAGTCAGTCCGTCAGTAGCTGCCGAACTTCCCTGCACGGCAACGCTACGAAATTATTTCGCGGTCGGTAGCTAAAAATTGAATTGCGTAAATAATTATTACATACTCCGCCGGTGGACTGCTCCTCCCTCTCCTGCCTTTTATTTTCGGAGTGGCGAGCTGGGGAAGGGGGATAAATCTACGTATGGGAGTGGTGTAGAATCGGTAATTGGGAAATTGGAAAGTGTTGGGAAACGAGAAGTCAAAGGTTCGAATCCCAGGAATGGAATTAGTAAGGTGGCCAATAATTGACGGAGAGAGAGGGAACAGCCAGGGAGGGGATGTTGGGATGAGGAGTTATTTCATAAATTTAATTAATTATTCAATCAATTTCATAACAAAAGTGACCTCATGGTTTCATCACTCTTCTGTCATTGTAAAAGCATAATATAAGCACGTGGGAGTGACGGACAATTTAGAGAAAATTAAGAGAAGGGCAGAGAAATGAGATCGAAAACAAAAAGATTTAAGCGTTCCTTTTCCCATGTAGACATACACGTAGAACCATAAATAGAAGTTGCAAATTATTGATAAAGGAGAGGAAGGAAGAAGGATTAGGAAGGAAAGAATTGACAGTGGCTGCTTTAGGGCACTGAAATGAAACAATGGCAAGTGAAAATTTGCGCCGGATCGGGAATCGAACCCGTGTCTTCCGCGTCGGGTCATCGGTCGCCTTAACCACTTGCCTACCCGTGCTCACCTCCCGTCCGTCTCAAATTGCCACAAGTCGCAGGCTATGGTTGTAGCGCCCCTATCGTTCATGCCCTCTTACACTCGCCATTATGGATTCCCGTGCGAGGTCAAACGTATGACCGCATCTGCGGTGAAGTAATTGACGCTAACGCTGTCTTCGCGTGTAAATACTTATTATATTGGTGTGGTGTCTGTTCTTTCGGACATGTCAGAAAGAACAGACACCACACCAATATAATAAACTAGCTGAAAACCCGGCGTTACCCGGGTATTTATTCATTCCTGCCTTGAGTTAGTACTTCTCCTAACCCATCTCTCTCTGTCCATCTCCCTCTTTTTAATATCATTATCGGAGAATGTTGTTGTTGTTATGGTCTTCAGTCCGAAGACTGGTTTGATGCAGCTCTCCACCCTACTCTATCCTGAGCAAGCCTTTTCATCTCCTCATAAGAACGGCAACCCACATCAATTTGAATCTGCTTACTATACGCGTCTCTTGGTCTCCCTCTGCGATTTTTACCCCACACACTTCCCTCCAATGCTAAATTTACGATTCCCCGATGTCTAAGAATGTGTCCTACCAAGCGATCCCTTCTTTTAGTCAGGGTATGCCAAAAATTCCTTTTCTCACCAATTCTGTTCAGTACCTCTTCATTAGTTATGCGATCTACCCACCTAATCTTCAGCATTCTTCTGTAGCACCACATTTCCAAAGCCTCTATTCTCTTCCTGTCCGCACTGCTTATCGTCCATGTTTCACTTCCGTACAAGGCGACACTCCACACAAATGCCTTCAGGAAAGACTTCCTTACACTTAAATTAATATTCGATGTTAGCAAATTTCTCTTTTTCAAAAATGCTTTTCTTCCCATTGCCATTCTGCATTTTATATCCTCTGTACTGCGACCATCGCCTGTTATTTTACTACCCAAGTAACAAAACTCATCTACCACCTTTATTGTTTCGTTACCTAATCTAATTCCTTCAGCATCGCCTGATTTTCTAAGACCGCATTCCATTATTTTTGTTTTGCTCTTGTTAATATTCATTTTATACGCTCTCTTCAACACACTGTCCATTCCATTCAACTGCTCCTCCAGGTCCTTTGCTGTCTCTGACAGAATTACTATGTCATCAGCAAAACGCAATGTTTTTATTTCTTCCCCCTGAACTTTAATTCCTATTCCAAATTTTTCCTTGCTTTCCTTCACCGCCTGCTCGATGTACAAATTGAATAACATCGGAGAAAGGCTACAACCCTGTCTTACTCCCTTCCCAACTGATGCTTCCATTTCATGCCCTTCGAGTCTAACAACTGCGGTCTGGATTTTGTACAAGTTGTAAATAACTCTCCTTTCCCTATATTTTACCCCTGCTGACTTCAGAATTTGAAAGAGTGTATTCCAGTCAACATTGTCAAATGCTTTCTCTAAATCTACAAAAGCTAGAAATGTAGGTTTGCCTTTCCTTAATCTATCTTCTAAGATAAGACGTAAAGTGAGTATTGCCTCCCGGGTTCCTACGTTCCTCCTGAATCCAAACTGATCTTCCCCGAGGTCAGCTTCTACCAGCTTTTCCATTCTCCTATAGATAATTCGTGTTAAAATTTTACAACCATGACTTATCAAACTGATGGTTCTGTAATTTTCACACCTGTCTGCGCCTGATTTCTTTGAAATGGGGATTATTACATTTTTCTTAAAGTCTGAGGGTATTTAGCCTGCCTCATACATCCTACACACCAGTTCAAATAATCTTGTCATGGCTGGCTCTCCCAGAGACTTTAGTAGCTCTGAGGGTATGTCATCTACTCCTGGGGCCTTGTTCCGACCTAAGTCTTTCAAGGCTCTGTCAAATTCATCTCTCAGTATAGTATCTCCTATTTCATCTTGATCTACTTCCTCTTCCCTTCCTACAACATCGTCTCTAAGTTCATTTCCTTTGTAGAGCTGCTCTATGTACTCTTTCCACCTTTCAGCTTTCCCTTCTTTGCTGAGAACTGGTTTCCCATCTGAGTTCTTGATATTCGTAGAGTTGCTTTTCTTGTCCCCAAATGTCTCTTTTATTTTCCTGTAGGCGGTATCTACTTTTCCCCTTCTTATACATTCTTCTACAGATTTGCATTTGGCTTCTAGCCACTTCTGCTTAGCCATTTTGCACTTCCTGTCAATCTCATTTCTTAGTCGTCTGTACCTCATTTTGCCTGTTTCATTTACTGCATTTTTATATTTTCTCCTTTCATCGATTAAATTTAGTATTTCCTGTGATATCCAAGGATTTTTTGTAGGTCTTGCCTTTCTACCTATTTTGTCCTCTGCTGCCTTCACTATTTCATCTCTCAATGCTACCCATTCCTCTTCTACTGTTTTATTTCCCCCTGTTTCTGTCACTTGTTCCCTAAATCTCCCTCTGAAATTCTCCAGAACTTCACGTTCCTTCAATTGATCCAGGTCCCATCTCCTTATTTTCCTACCTTTCTGCAGTTTTTTCAGTTTCAGCCTACAGTTCATGACTAACAAGTTATGGTCAGAGTCTATATCTGCCCCTGGGTATGTCTTACAGTTTATAACCTGGTTCCGGAATCTATGTCTTACCATTATAAAATCTATCTGATACCTTCCGGTGTCTCCTGGTCTCTTCCACGTATACAACCTTCTTTTGTATTTCTTAAACCACGTGTTTGTTACGATTAAATCATGTTCCGTGCAAAATTCTACCAGGCGACTTCCTCTTTCATTCCTCCTGCCCAGTCCATATTCACCTATTATTTTTCCTTCTCTTCCTTTTCCTACAACCGAATTCCAGTCTCCCATCACAATTAAGTTTTCCTCTCCATTAACTGTCTGAATAATTTCCTTTAGCTCCTCATATATTTCTTCGATTTCCTCATCATCGGCAGAGCTAGTTGGCATATAAACCTGTACTACTGTTGTCGATGTTGTCTTCGTATCTATCTTGACAATGATAATGCGATCACTGTGCTGCTCATAGTAGTTTACCCGCATTCCTATTTTCTTATTCATTATCAATCCTACTCCTGTGATACCCCCGACTGATTTTGTATTTATAAGCCTGTATTCACCTGACCAGAAATCCTGTTCATCCTGCCACCGAACTTCACTAATCCCCACTATATCTAACTTCAACCTATCCATTTCCCTTTTTAAATTTTCTAATTTTGCTACCCGATTAAGGGATCTAACATTCCACGCTCCGATCCGTAGAATGCCAGTATTATCTTTCCTGATGATAACATCCTCCTGAGTAGTCCCCGCCCGGAGATCCGAATGGGGGACTATTTTACCTCCGGAAAATTTTACCCGAGAGGATGCCATCATCATATTTTCATACAGTAGAGCTGCATGTCCTCGGGAAAAGTAACGGCTGTAGTTTCCCCTTGCTTTCAGCCGTTCGCAGTAGCTGTGTGGCAAAGCCACATTAGCTGATGTTACAAGGCCAGCTCAGTCAATCATCCAGACTGTTGCCCCTGTAACTACCGAAAAGGCTGCTGCCCCTCTTCAGGAACCACACGTTTGTCTGGCCTCTCCACAGATACCCCTCCGCTGTGGTTGCACCTACGGTACGGCTATCTGCATCGTTGAGGCACGCAAGCCACCCCACCTCGGCAATGTCTGTGGTTCATGGGGGTGGTATCGGAGAATATATAAGAAATAATGACTTTTCCTTTTCCGAGGCATGTTGTGTGAATGTGATCTATTAAAAGTAGATGTACTGTTGTAATATGTGTAAAATAACGCATTGCACATTTATCTACGAAGTTTAAGTGACAATTACATTAATGTAATTAATTTCTCTCATTTTTGAGGAATTGTCGCTGATAAAGCGGAACTGAAAAATATTCCTATCAGATTGCAGAAGTCTATGCATTTATCGTTTATCAGGAAAGTAAGTAGTATAGATCAAATCACACGTAAAAATGCACTCGATTCGAATAATCCAATCACGAAATTCAACAGTAATGATTGTAATAATATCACAGATCGATCAATTGATGTAACGTCAAATCGATTTTTTAAAGGGATGTATAAAATAAATTTATTTTTTACTGCTTTATTTATTTATTCTTTTATTTCCTTATTCGGTTGCTTATCCTTACAGAGAAAGAGCTGAAGACTTTGTAGCACGCATAGACCAAAGATATGATCTGTGGAATTACGTTTCGCTGTATGTAACCTCCTTGCTATAAGTCGCAAACGTCATCGCTAGCCTTGAGTATTTTTTTAAAATAATTTAACGAATTTCAACCACCATATTTTCCACTCCTTTATAGTTATCGGCATGGAACTGCTATGGTGTACAACGGGGGACTTCGGACAACAATTATACACAGACCATTTGTTTGCGTTCTATAGTTTTCGGTGGAGAGCGAAATATTAAAACACACACACACACACACACACACACACACACACCTAGAATTTTATATACACCGATAAGTTTCCATCCCAATATACTCCACCCTTTTATCATTATCAACCGTCAAGCAACAATGCCACCAATAAAACTATTTTCAAAGAGTAAATATAATTTTCAAAGAGTAATTATTGTTCCGCATTTCGCACTAGATTCTTCAAATTACTAAATATCTATCAGATCGCTATAAAACCCTGCCTAAAACCTTTCTCGGGTATTAATTAGTAACTGTACAAATATTTAAGTCTCTGCGTCTTGTCGTTCGGACGTGATAAGCGTACACCGAACAGACATTCACATTAATATATATAGATAAATAGCTATCCGATCGCCATAAAACCGTGCCTAAAGCCTTCCCCGGGTACACATTAGTAACTGTACACATTTTTAGCCCTTTATGTCTTATGGTTCAGACGTCATAAACATACACCGAACAGACATTCACATTTATAGATATAGATAAATAGAAGTGTCGACGCCAGATGTGTATCTGATACATTTCTGTTAACATTTAGGGTAAAAAGGTGCACGCTTGGATAATCAATCAGAAGAGTGGTAACAGAAACAACTAAACAATAAAATACCACACCTCTACCGTTCCAGATCATCGACGAATTTGGTGGACGGGGACTATCGTTAAGTCTTGTTCTGCTTTTTAAAAATTATTTTTGAAGTTAATTTTAGCATTTAATCAACTCATTGTGTCTGGATTTGTTGTTTATGCCAGTTATGATGTAATGAAGTGTCTGCTGTTCAGCAACGTGGGAGGATTACTGCCTATATCTGAGTCTACCTGTGCCGGGATTGAAATGGATTCTGTCTGCTTAGGAGCTTCCACATACGGAAGCATCTGATTTTCTTCAACAAGGCAATGAAATGTCAGACAGTCAGACCTGGCTTCACGGGAGGAATAACGAGTCGGCTTTCCTAAACGAAAGGAAATAAAGTTGCCCTCAGGAGTACTAAACAAGGGAACAGGTGGGTGCAGCACCTCAGCTTGAACAAAAGTAAGAGGAGACAAAGGAACGACTGCAAGTGGGCCGACCGTGATCTTGACTGTTATTTTATTTGCGTAATACTTGTGCAGACATCAAAGGAGCTACATTATTTTAGTTTTAAATTCTCGCATTAATATTTATAACTTTATCCTAACCGTTGAGAAGAAATGCTGATCCTGTGTTGTAGGAACGAAGTCCGCCAGCATTAACTTAAGCCTCTTCAAGAGAAGATCGCGAAACAAAGTCCCTCGGCGTACAGTTGATTAGAACACGGCTACTCTTTTACACAGAAAGACGTTGGCCATTAATCTTGTTATATGTGGTTTCCTATTTGCTGTAATCAGTCAGCGCAGCACGTTTTCTGCCTAAGAGTAGAATGGCTTCGTCTTAAGTCCTGATTAGCGAACCAAAATATTAATGTGACACATCAAGCATGCGGCTTAACCACTTTCCTGCGGCCCCTCAAAGTCTGCAGGACATCCGTTGTAAGGTTTAATAAGAAATGCTCCGGCAGATTGAAGCTCTGAGTTGACAACTAAGGGTGCCTACGTATGTCACGTTGTCAGGAAAACTTCCATATTCTGGTCCTGACCATACAGTTTTAATCCGCCAAGAAAATTTCATTTCACCGCATTGTCTGCGCCATTGTACAATATTCAAGCAGCCCAAAGTTTCCCAGAAAACCGCTGCCGTCCTCATGAGTCTTCGACAGTGACTGTAAAGTTCTCGTCCATGGCATTATCTAATAAAAGTTACTTTTGTTAGCGGTGATTGAGAATGATTGTGCTATAGTAAGGTTCCGTGCGAATTAATTACATAATTCATCCCGTATTTCGGTATGCACGTTATCTTGCCTTGATAATTTGATTTTGATGAGCTAATTGTTATCATATGGAAGGACCACATAAAATAAGTCTTCAATGATTAGCGAAAACGTTGCTGTTAGAAGCAAAATATTGCTTTCCTATAATTTCATAATTAAAATGACAGAGTTTGGAAACCAGAAGTGAAGCTGAATAAAAACACTTCAGCTAGTTGAATGGAGTTTGGATGCGACGACAACCAACAAATGGAAGTATCGGCCACATCAGAGTCGTGAACATGCTTCGACATTGCGTCGAAAGCACTTAAAAAAAACTATCGATGTATAGATTTCTGCAAAATGAAAAAAAAAATATAGTTCTTTTCTTAAAGTGGATGTTATCTCATTATACAGAAGCCACTAAGAGGACAGATAAAGATAAATTGTATCTGTAATTAAGACTATATAAATGTAGCTCTTATAGTTCAAAATGTTACAAGGCTATGACCCCACAAGACGAAATTATGTATTAAAAATAGCGCGCCCATAACAATTTTTTCTCACAGATTGCCAATATACTTTTATTGTTTCTCCATTAATCAGCTGTATGTAATAATATATACAGATAAAATGGATAACTGAATATGTAGCTAATTGCAACTCGAGAACGGCTTGACATATTGGGCATTTTTATTCAAATATTCTCGGAAGTCCAAGGAAGGTTGTTATGAAGATAAAATTGCACGGATAAAACACAGAAATACTTTTCCTTTTACCCATTCATACTTCTGCACGTGTGATTGTCAGTGAATTCCTTCTAAGCCTCTGGATCGATTTTGCTGAAGTTTCGTGTGTTTCACTCATCAACGGTAATACGAGCACGTAATAATAGGTGTCTTTTATTGTGTTCTACACTACAATATATTCTAAGCCGATCAGAGATGAAGGGTACCACTTGGATAGATTTACGTGTCAGTAAAATTACACTGGCCAATGTTCCTGTTGTCTCACATGTAATAACCTGAAACTCGAGATAGCAAGACTGAGGTCATCAATAATAAGACATCTATTGATGTAAATCTTTGTGAGTGATATAAATACATCAATTTCTTTCGTACAAGCACTTACAGTCAAGTCACAAAGTACCTTCATGAACGATAGTTAGCACAGGATTGTTATACCTCATTCTGGAATAAAACATTAGTATGCACTGGCAAAAAAGAAAAAACAAATTGAAGTTACTGTTCCTGTAAAACTGGAGATCCTCGTCGAACCTTGGAGTACCACTAGTTTTCATTAGCGAGGACAGGTAAATTGTAGTTTTGGTTGAGCATTTATGAATGAAAGGCAAGAAACTCTGAAAATTGATAACCATAGTTTTGAAGAAGTAGATGAGTTCAAATATCTGGGAGTATTAACAAACAGAAATGATGAGAAGCAAGGAATAGAGGCGAGAGCCAAAGCTGCATCCAGAGCAACATACTCACTCAACAAAACTACTGTCATCCAAATTTTTGTCAAGAGGAACTAAAATAAGAGTATATAATAATCAGATCAGTGTTATTATATGGGGCAGAAATATAGAGAATAGACAAACATACAGAGAGAAAGATAAAAGTTTTTGAAAATAAAACCCTGCGAAAGATATTTGGATCAGTCTATGAGGGAGGAGAATAGCGAAGAAGAAAAAACATGGAGCTCAAGATGCTATACAATGAACCAGATATTTTTGCGGAAGCCAAGACAAGAAGACTAAGATGGGCCGGCCATGTCTATAGAAGAGAGCAGGGATCTCTGTTGAGATTAAACCAGGAGAACTAAAACCTCTAGGCATGCCGAAAATGAGATGGAGAGACCAGGTTCCCAAGGTTCTGTGGGTACTCGGAGCAAGGGAGGAAGATGCTGAGGACAGAATAATATGGAAGAGGCTACTTGACGAGGCCAAAAACCATCTGCGGTTTATGGAGCCAGGAGAGTAAGTAGTAGTAAGAGTAAGTAAGTATTTATGAATGATTTTTGTTGATATTTCATTTCATTGCGTTGTACTAAGGTGACAAAATTCCATCATGATGATAGCTGCAAGACACGAACTGACAGACTTTGATTGCGGAATGGTAGATGAACGGCGCATTCCAATTAGGAAATCATCAATCTGAGACCTACAGTGTTGAGAGTGTTCCAAGAATACACATTTAAGAAATTATCTCTCACCATAGTCAACTCAATGACCGACGACCTGAACGTAACAGCCGCGAGCAGCAGTGCTAACAGACAAGCAGCACAGAAGTCAATACGGGACGTACGACGAGCTTATCGCTTAGGACAGTGCGGTGTCATTCGGCGTTATGGGCTCTGGCAGCAGACGACCGACACGAGTACTTTGCTAAAAGCACGATATCGACTACCGCGCCTCTCCTGGTCTCGTGACCATATTGGTTGGACTCTAGACGACGCGATACTTAAGGATGGTTCAGATGCTTTCTGATTTCGATTAGTTGAAAGTAGGGTTCGAGTTTGGGGCAGATTCTTCTAAGTAACGGATCCAAGTTATTAATAAGGCACTATGCAAAGTATTGACGACTCCATAAGATTGTGGGCTGTTTTTACATGTAATAGGTAGGCTTTTTTGGTTCAAGTGGAACGGTCACAGACTGGAAAGGTTTTATTCGGCTGATGGGAGACCATTTGCAGTCTTTCATGGAGTTACTATCTGCAAACAGAGATGGAATGTTTATGGTTGACAATGCGTCATGTTATCGGTTCACAGTTGTTTCCGAGTGGTTTGAAGAACAAACTGGACAATTCCAGCAAATGATTTTGCCACCTAGACCGGTATGGATCCAACTGTGCATTTGTGGCTCATAATCGCGAGATCGGTTCGTAATACTGGATTACCACGTTGTGGGTCAGCATTCAACTTTCCTTTACGGTCTATATTATTATTATCATTTTGTTTCCTTTGTTTTCCACAAAATTATGAAATTTCTTTGCCGGCCGCAGTGGCCGAGGAGACTGAGGCGCTTCAGTCAAGGTCTGCACGGCCACTACGGTCGGGGGTTCGAATCCCCCCTCGGGCATGGATATTTGTGCCGTCTTTAGTATAAGGTAGTTCGTAAGTAGTTTGTAAGTTTAGGGACTGATGACCCCGTAGTTAAGTCCCATAAGCTTAACAAATATTTGAACATTTTTTTTTAAATTTCTTTCCGGTTATTGGCGTCTCTTTTCTCTTTTTGTAGTCTTGGCAGTTGTCATACTATCCATTGCTTATAGAATATTCACATCGGAAGTAAATACACTGATGAGCCAAAGAAACTGGATAGGCATGCGTGTGCAGAGATATGTTAACACTCAGAATACGTTGCAGTCAGCAACGCCTTTATAAGACAACAGGGGTCCGGTACTGATCGGCTGCTGATCCTACAACGGCAGGTTATCAAGATTTTAGTGAGTTCGAACCTGGTATAATAGTCGATGCACGAGAGATAGGACACAGCATCTCTGAGGTTGAAATGAGGTGGGGATTTTCCCGTACGACAATTGCACTAGTGTACCATGAATATCAGGAAACCTGTGAAATATAAAGATCTTGCAAGAACAGGATTAACAACGACTCAAGAGAATGTTCAAGTGACAGAAGTCGAACTCTTCCGAAAATTGTTATCGATTTCAGTGCTGGGTCATCAACATGTGTCAGTGTGCGAACCATTGAACGAAAAGTCATCGATACGGGCTTTCAGAGCCGAATGCTCACTTGTGAACCCTTGCTGATTGCATGACACAAAACATTTTGGCCTCGCCAGACCCGCCGAAACTGACATTGGTCTGTTTACGATTGGAAACATGTTGCCTGGTCTGACGAATCTCATTTCCAATTGTATGGAGCGGATAGCTGTGTACGGCTAAGGAGACCACCTCATGAATCTATTGACCCTGCATATCAGCAGCGGAAAGTTTAAGATGATGAAGGCTTTGTAATAGTGTTAGGCGTATGCAGTTGTAGTGATATGGAATCCCTGACACATCAGGACACGACTCTTGACAGGGGACACGTACGTAGGTATCCTGGTCGATCACCTCCACCCATACATGTCCACTGTACATCCCGACAGAATTGGTCAATTCCTGCAGACAGCCTGCAACACAACAACAAAGTGAAAAAAGTCACTATTTGCGTGTGTAAACAAGATTACTGTGTATTGCATGTAAATCGATTTGTTATTTTATGTAAATAATTAATGTGACGTACAATTGTCAAAATGATTACATATTGCATAGAAGGAAATGATGAAATGTATTGTAGTAGACACGTTGGCTTAGCGAGGGCAAAGTTAGCAATATCTTTGTGTAGAGCCGTATTATCGCTGAGCGTAGAGTTGTGTAGCGCGAGAGAAGTAGTCCTTGTTGAGCTCTCGAAGTGAATGTAACAAAGTTAGACAGCAGCAGCAGACCGTAGCAGCGTGGCACCTTATTAACTGTTGGTACGAACAGCAATCAGAGCAAGTGGTCATTGACAAGTAATTGACATGGGCACAGCGTCAATGCATCAAGAGGAATATGTCAAGAGGAACGCTGTATGCCAAATGCAAATAATGTTCCGTCGCCAAGAAGATACCATTTTGCCAGCAATTATTAAGTACCAGCAACAATCGCCAGCTACGCCGCACTGCCGCTGCACAACTTACCGTCTTTAGAACTGTATAACTAAACCAACGTTTAGTTTTGCTGATTGTCAATAGCGAACCAGAGTGCAAGTATTCAGCGTTAAAGAAATTATTAACCCAAGTCACTACCAACCAGGTTCCTTATCGGCTACCTTTAATTGTCCGAGGCTCAACATGAACCATAAAGACTGGTTGAAATAAACTTTAAAGTAATTAAATCAGTATACAACATTTTGCAATAGTATGACGTTGACATAAACAAATTAACAACAGTGCGCAGTTAATAGTAATAACAATTGAATAATAAAGAACAGTAATTGTTAATTGTTATCTGAATATTCAGTTTATGAGAGTTAAAAATTACGTTGCAAAGTTCAGCCAAAGACCAAAAAGTGCGGTTTTAACAGAGTAATTATTTCATATGCTGCTTTGTTCTTAGTTGGACAATAGTCAAGGTTAGGAAATTAGTTATTAAGAACAGTAATTACGTTGATCTCTTACAGAGAGAGTAAATTGCTTAATGTTGCAGTCAATAATTTTGCATAAACATTCAACCAGTCAAAATAGATAGAAACACAATTACGACAGTTTGCATTAGTGTTGATAGTCAAAGTACAGTCAAACCTCATTGCAAACATTATGGTGATGGTCTATTTCGTTATGTAGAAGTTGTGCATGCTAACTTTTATTACTACAAATTTCCAGTTCGCTACAGTAATTTTATTGGTTGATGCTATTGCATAAGAAAGTTGGATTTGCTAGTTCTACATTGTTTTATGTTTCCTGGTGTAGTTGCTGCGCTCACTTAACCTGCAGTCTGTGTCTGTGTTGTTTCCAAATTAATCAGTCAGTAATTAATTTGCTACTGAACCAAAATTTCATTAATTTCCATAATTTGTTGCTCGTACAACGCGCTGGCGACCGTATTGTTGATTCAGTTATAGTTTTGTCCCGGGTTTTGCATTTACTACTTTATATAAAATTCCCGCACCAAACGATCGTCATTGTGAAGTGACTAGTAAAGTATAGTTTGTGTGTGTAACCTCCACTACGTTATCGGTTTCACCTCCGATAGCTTAATCCGGGTAATTGTTTCATGAGGCACACGGATCATTTTAAAGTTTAATCACTCGCGATTATCGATAGCGTAGGTCGGTTAGGTTACAAGCCAACATGTCAAGAACTGCTACAGAGTGGCTCCAGGAACATTCTGCAGAGTTTAAACACCTCCGCTGTCCACTATAATCCACAGACATGAAGATGGCTGAGCATATCTGGGAGGCCTTGCAATGTGCTGTTCATAAGAGATCTCCACCCGCTCATACTGTCGTGAGGATGCATTGTGTCAGTTCCATCCAGCTTTAACACGTAACTAACTCCAGTCTCCAAAATTTCAGTTTTCCGCCTATAGAATTTGATGGTTTATATATAGAAAACTCAAAACTGTTAAAAAAACCGTTTTAGCAGAGCACAGGGAAAACTGTGATACAGTAAAAGTGTTGCGTTCATCTGTTCCCGCTTACGCAAGAAAGTGTTATTTTAATCATTTCTTTGGGAGTAATCACATTCACATTTTCACGAACACTTAAATCCGGTAAGGAGGACTATGCCACTCACTTACCAGACGTAAAAGTTAGCTGCATCAATAAGAGAATCCTACCATATGATGCACATACTGTAACCAATGTCGCGTGCGGCCACACCAAACGTGTTTTCCACAGGGGGATTCAGTTGACTTGTCGTCTTCTCATCAGAATTTTTCTGCTACCATTTGAGAGCCACTTCCTTTCGGCTGCTAATAGCGCAGATATGCGGCACACCAAAATACAGGCACTAATGTACATTGATCATAAACGTCAATGAGTGGACGGACAATTCGTAATTTTTTGAGAAACAAAAAATAAAAATATTAAGATTGAGAGGGAAATGAATATGGATCTCCCGTGTGGCAGCGACAGACCACGATCACATAACCACTGGTTATTTACTTAATAATGCACATCCTGTGCTGGGACCGGTAACTGTTTCAATTTTGCTTCTTTATTAAGAGGTCTGTGCAGCTTTTCTCTGTTTTCAAGCTCGATCTGTGTTAATTTTTTGACGGTCTGTTCACGCTGTCAAGTTAACACAAAATTTACCAAATTGAATACTAATGGAGTTTCAACGAAAGGATTAGCCTCTGACCTAAATATCGTGTATGTTTTTGTTTAGTACCTGCATGACACTTCTAAATGTAAGATACCGCCCGAAAGTTTATGAACATCAGTAACTTTGAGAAAGAAATGCAAAGTGGAACCATAAATGTTATAAATACTAGTAATTCAAATTTTAAATAATCCTGTATTGAAAATAAGTACTTGCAGTAAATTTTACTTTGCTCAAAGTAGTCTCCTTTGGCCTTAATCACTGCTCTGCATACACGAGACCTTCCTGCTGTCAGGTTCGTCAGGGTTTCCTCGATGTTATGACGACATTCATCTTGTAGGATGGTGCAGAGATGATTAACGTTGGTAACATGCCTCGATTGAATTGCTCTATCAGGTGATCCATAAGCAGTTCAGTAGGATTGCAGTCGACGGATTGGGGTCGTTCCTTTATTTCAAAATTTTTCAAATACGCTTTACATAGGTTTGAAGTGTGTTTAAAGTTCGTTATCTTGCGCTAGGACAAATCCCTTGCCTGAAGACGTCTTTTCACAGTACTTACACTCGAATTCACATTACGGTTGAGTTCTGTTGCTAAAACTGGCACTGTTTTGAAGCGACCATGTTTTTTTGTGACTGCTAAATATTTGTCAGCACGGTCTGAGGTGACTTATGGACTACCCTTCCCAATCAGGTCTATATTCTGGCCGATATTCACATGCCTCTGGAAATTATAATGGAGAATTCGAAAGGAAATACGTTCTTGACGTGCTATTTGTCACTTAATAGGAGCGGATGCACGTAAAGAAACAATGAGTGAATTTTATCCATTATGGATGTTGAACTCCGTGACTGTTCCTTATAGGTTGTGGAAATAAAATCCGCTACTAGTCACAATTAATTTTGACTGGTAGCGGATTTTATTTCCACAACCTAAAGAAACAACAGCAGAAAGTTTTTCACTTAAAAACTCATTTCCATTAAGGAAGTTGTGATTCTACTTATTTCACAATACCGTCACATAATTATCTTCTCGTGTGTTGTTTATTGTAGTAGATACTGGTAGATGTGCTGATACTCATTGCCTCTAATAAGTTATTTCCAAAGTTAAGCTCAATCAGACTTATTCTCTATGCAGGTTACGCTCAGAAGAGATGAAGTATATTAGTTCAACTTTTTCTCATTACTTAAATGAAAAGACAGTTGGTTTATATTTGAACAATAATAAGGGTTTATTGTACCCTTTTTACATCACCAGTAAATTCAAACATTTGGGTTACAGTCTTACGTCCATTTATTACTACACAAATTCTTGAGACAAATTTAGAACATGTTAACGATTCAAGTCAACTCTAGTAACTAATTACAAAAAAAAACGACATCAGTATCTCCACTTTTACATCCCTTTACTCTGACTATCTACAGAGTTCATCCTAGTGCACAGTAGTGTCCTTTAAATATGTTTTCCATGACAAGTAGGAAGTCTCTGTCTGGGCATTCACCTGTGAAAGAAATAGCCCAGGACAGTAATAGTCCAAGGAAAAAACCTCCATAAATACCCCAAGGAAAAAGACCTCCATAAATACCCAAAAACTAACCAATTTGGTCATCTAGGGGAAGCATGTAGTGCTTGAGACACTACGAAGTTTACACTGAGCACCTACTGAAGTTCACTCTTTGCTATCTCCAGCTTAGCTACATCTCCCTTTCTTACCAGTAACAGTGTGTATAGATTTGTTGACGTACTATGAACGTCATCTAGTGAGGAAATATTATATTTTGCCACAAAAATATAAAACACTAAAGAGGCAAAGAAACTGATAGACCTGTCCAATATTGTGTAGGAGGACCCCAGAGAGCACGCAGAAGTGACGCAAACGCGATGTTTGAGGGAATTGACACCATCCATCCTGCACGTAAGAGTACGAGGGGGGGGGGAGGTGTCTTCTGAACAGCGCGTTATAAGGCAACCCAGATATCCTTAATAACGTGTATGTCTGGGGAGTGGTGGCCAGAGGAGGTGTTTAAACTCGAAAGAGTGTTCCTGGACCCATTCTGTAGCAATTCTGCATGTGAGGGGTGTCACACTGTCCTGCTTCACAGTGGACGTGAATGAATGCAGGTGATCAGCCAAGATGCCCCTCCGTATGTGTCACTTGTCAGAGTCGTATCTAAAGGTACCACTCCAATGACACACGCTTCACACAATTGCAGAGCCTACCCCTGGTTGAACAGTTCCTTGCTGACATTGTAGTGGTACGAGGATATTGGAGTAGTTAATAACGCAAAGAGTAAATTGGAGTGTAGATAATTTAGGGTAAAAGAATTGGTGTGTAGGTGTTCCAGTATCAGGAACATTACCACAACCAGAGCGGCTGACAGAAGACGGTCAATCGCCTAGCAGTGTCAGCGGCCTACATAACAGAAGCTCCGGCCGCGCGCTGTCACCAACCGAGAAGGCATCGACCAGAGCCAGGAGGTTCGGAAACATGACGAAGCAGCACGTGGACATCAACTACGAGGCACTGACCCGATCTGGAAGGTTCCAGCGCCGAATTCAGCACGGGGTGACGTATTTTAAGAGCACCAGCCAGCTCGTCATGGGTCAGTCACAGCTGGGCGGTAATCGGTGCCCAGGCTGTGCCACACGTCGTAATCGTCATCATCGGAAGGACTGCGGTGGTCAGCAATAGGGATGGGAAAAACCGACCGGTTAAAACCGATACCGGTAGTTTTGAATATCCGTTTTTTCGGTATTTATTTGGTGTCGGTTGTAACCGGTTTATTTAGTTATTGCCAAAAACCGGGTAAAAAACCGGTAGACTACTTCCTGTAGTAGTGGTTCAAAATGTTTTTTTTTTTTTTTTTTTTTTTTTTTTTTTTGTTGTTGTAAATAATTAAAGAAATTAAAACTATTACACCCTAATATTTAGGGCTATTCTTAAAATTTCCACTGCTGTGAAGTATTAGGTCATCGCAGTATCTAAGAAAAGCGATCAGTGATAATTTAAGAACACTCCCGGCAGTCAGCAACGCGCAATAAACGCGTGGCATAAGAACTTAAGAACTGGTGCAGCTAGTGAGGCATGGCCTATTGGACGATGCGCGCGCACCGGCAGTGTATAAGACTTGCCTCCGTCTGGTCATGCGGTAGTTCCTTACTGTCGTCGCCAGACATCTGTTGTGTCTGAAATGGCACCATCCCGAGTGTGGAAGTACTTCACGAAGAACGGTAGCAGTGAGGTACAATGCTCCATTTGCTTTAAAAAGATGAAAACGGGTGAAGGTACTACAAAAATTCTGTGTAACTTATGGAGAAAGCATCCAAAATGTTTCTTGGAAGAGAAGGTAAATTCGATTCATATACCTATTCTGTAAGCTTGGAATAATAACTTTTAATGTATTATATTCTTATGCTAACATGTTATATTAATGTGATTCCTTGAAAGCGAGGGGCTTTTTTAATAACCAATATGGGTTTAGGTAACATTGATCAAGTGGTGCCTCGCGAGGTAGGCGTGCGGTCTGAGGCTCCATGTTACGGACTGCGCGGCTGCTCTAGTCGGAGGTTCGAGTCCTCCCTCCTCCCTCGGTCATGGTTGTGTATGTTGTCTTCAGCGTAAGTTAGTTTAAGTTAGATTAAGTAGTCTAGGGACCGTTAGCTCTCATTAGAACTCACGCCCATTTGAACATTCTTTGATCATGTGGTACACAGCTTTCCTAGTTCAATTTGCGTAAATTTACACTGACAACACTGATACTGTTAGTCGGAACTGTTACTTTAGTTTTCGAAATACTTCTGCAGCGCTGATTGAAGTTCTGTGTATATGAGGAGATATTCGTATGCGCTGGCTCACAAGTCCAACTTACGGAGTGGTTGGCTCAATATTCGCAACTGCCGGATGGAAATACTAGGCCAGTAAATCTGTATGCTTCGTATATCGTCTCCTGGCTAGGGTTACACACACTCAAGAAGACATAGTATTGGGAGGGGATCTTGCAAAATATGGAAAGACTAGTGATTTGTCATATAACGTAATTTTACCTAAATTTTAACTAAATTTCGTAAGTTTCGGTTTCGGCCGAAACTAGAAGAACCGAAAAATCGATTACGGTTTCTGTTTCGGTCGAACTCTACTGAATGAAAATAATAGCAATAAAAAACCGAAACCGGTTATTTAGAAAACCGGTAATCTTGAGCAATTTTTACAGTGTGATTAAACTGGAGATGAAAAGAACCGGTATAACCGAAAACCGGTTGTTTCAGCAATAACCGCCATCCCTAGTCACCGCGTTAGCGCGCACTGTCTGTGCCGCCTCGTCGCGACATCTCAACAACGGCCGACACGGAGCGCCGAGCCGACGATTACGACGTGTGGCACAGCCTGGGCGCCGATGACCGCCCAGCTGTGACTGACCCATGACGAGCTGGCTGGTGCTCTTTAAATACGTCACCCCGTGCTGAATTCGGCGCTGGAACCTTCCAGATCGGGTCAGTGCCTCGGGGTTGATCTCCGCGTGCTGCTTCGTCATATTCCCGAACCTCCTGGCTCGGGTAGCTGTCTTCTCGGTTGGTGACAGCGCGCAGTTCCGTCACGCGGCCAGAGCTTCTGTTATGTTAGCCGCTGATACTGCTAGGCGACTGACCGTCTTCTGTCAGCCGCTCTGCTTGTGGCTATGTGCCAGTTACTGGAGCAGCGACACACCAATTTTTCACCCTAAATTATCAACACTCCAATTTACACTTTGCGTTATTAATTACTCCAATACCCTCGTACCATTACAATATGAGGGTCCATGAATTGATGAGGTTGTCTTTATATCCGTACACGTGCATCCTCTCGATGCAATTGTAGACGAGACTCGTCAGACCACGCAACATCTTTCCAGTTATCAACAGTCCAATGTCGGCGTTGACGGGCCCAGGAGAGGTGTAAAGTTTCGTGACGTGCAATCAGCAACGGTACACGAGTGGGTCTTTGAATCCGAAAGCTCATATCGATGATGTTTCTTTGAACGGTTCCCACACTGAGACTTGTTGATGGCATTTGCTGAAGGGTTGCGCTTCTGTCACGTTGAATGATTCTCTAGTCATCGTTGGTCCCGTTCTTGCAGGATCTTTTCCCGGCTGCAGAGATGTCGGAGAAGTTTAACCGGACTTCCGGTATTCGCGGTGCAATCGTGAAACTGTCTTGCGGGAAAATCCCCACCTCATCGCTATCTCGGAGATGCTATGTCGCATCTCTCGTACACCAACATCAGGTTTAAACTCACTTAATCCTATTGTAGCAGCGGTAACAGATCTAACGTCTGAGGCAGACACCTCTTGTATATGCTTGTAGAATTTTTTTCTTAGCACTCAGTCGTGAAACACGTATCATTGGAATTTGTGGAATGATGAAACACATTTGAATTTGTGTAGTTTTGACTAAACTTTGTTATCTTTGATCTGTGGTAGAGCAAACTTCTCAGGATGTGGTGTGTCTTTGTCAAACAATTTAGACTATAGGCTGCTCTGTAGGAGTAGCAGTTGAACCGTAGCGTTGGTAGAGTTGGATAGTGGCTGGTGTGTGCAGTGACTGTGAGTGTAGCGCTTAGCAGTTGGACATCCAAATTGTGGGTCCTTTTGTTGAGAAGTTATAACAGGCGGAATTCTTGTTTATTGTAAGGACAGACCTGACTACTTCTTGTATCTGCTATTTTCTGTAATATTCTGAAAACTAAGTTAATGTACACGGCTGTTCTTGTTTAATAATAGTTCTTAATTATATTTGTAGCATTGTTTCATTCAAGTAGTTAGTTGCCTAACTTCTTTCTTTCAAGTGGTGATAGGTGTTCAAAGAAATATTGAGTACATGATAAATCATGCTGATTAGCTTTTAAAATCATTTTCTTTATTCAGCACAAAATGATAGCCTAAATGAATGTTACTGATTGTGATTGTTCTCTGAAATAATCAGTACTTCCTTAGATAAAAGTGCATGCCATTTCATTGTGTAATGCAGCAGAATAGATTCTCGCAGCTGATATAAAATTATTTCGCAGTGAAATACAGTCGGGTTGCTGCACCAGCCGATCCGTAATGGAGAGGATAGTATTTTATGCAATCAATCTAAATTCAGTTAGACATTCACATGCACGCTACATGCTGTAACTGTTTAAAGAAAAGAATTCATGCGCACAAGCCATATTAATATTTCTTGTGAATTTACACAGATTATGAGTAGGGTCATGATTAATTATTTTTATGGTATTTATTAATGATTAGAATTTGTGACAGATACATCTTTTTGTAGCCACAAGTGCTAAAGGATAATTTTCGCAGAAACCCCTTTACTTTACTGAGATAAAGTTTTTGTTGTTGTTGACAAAATATAGCTATTTAAAATGCTGGTACGAAATTCACACCACTAACGTTCCACTCCCGCTACCGGTATAGTAAAGTATGGCTGTCTACCAGGGCGATGCCTTTACGCATTATTCATTACAATAATTCAGATGCTGTACTTATTTCTTTCTCTGTTGTAATTGTTTCGGAGGAGCCCACTATCTTGTATAGGTGTTGCCAACCGCAGATTCGTTCTCTGAGTGTTTTCATATACCTATGTTTACATACTTATGCGTATACCAGTTGCTCTGCCTTTTTTGTGTATTAGCGACGTGCACTGTTTGAAAGCTGAACAGCATAACGACGCAAAGTTATTTTTTAAATGATTTCAGTTTTAAATACGTGTAACATTACTCTTAAATATTGTACTGAGCGTAACACTGGGAGAACAATATAGCGGATTGGTATTTCAATCTGATACTTCCTTTTTTGTATTTTAAGCCCTTTCCACACGGGAAATGAGAGCTTACGACATTACCCATGATGCACTGGTTACGCCGTCCGCTTACAGTGTACACGCGTCCCCCTGTCACAAGATGCTGGCATACGATCGCTAGTAGACGGAATAGGATGGATCCTATTCTCACGCGTATGGAAGTGCTTCGCGCATGCGCAGACGAACGAATGGGGAACCCAGACGACAAACGAAGCGAAATCGAGAATTTGTTTGAGAATGTGTTCTTTCTTTTGCCCAGAGGAACATAGTTTTTCGACTCAGTCATATTTCAGGAGGTGATACAATAGAGGAATTGCATTAAAATTTTAATATAACCTGTGTACAATTGTTATTGAATACAGAGATATCGCTGTTAATATGAAATCCAAACAAACGTAGAGCAAACGTAAATCAAGAAATTTTCATTGATTTATCCTTCGGTTCTTGGTAGTACAACATAACACTTACTTATAAGTAGAATTTTATGTATCTTCTACACGTTCATTTCCTGTTAGCTACCCGGTTTTCGGCTTATTAGGACATATTCAGACTTTAAACTACGTCGGAAACCGGTTATTTAAATAAAACTCAATATGGTGATCTATCAAGAACCGACGAAAGGATCAGTCAAAATATCCAAGAGCTGTATCTCTGTACCCAATAATAATTCGACACACGTTATATGATATTTTAACTGCAAATCGTCTTTATTATCATCTTCTAAAATATTTGCTATTTTTCCTGAAACGTGCTGTAGTTAACAGATGAAATATTTGTTTTTGGCGAGCATTACTTGAAGCTTTATCAAAGTGAAAAGTCTATTTATAGACATCTGAGCTTGTTCATCATATATATAGGTGCCTCAAACTGCAGGGGTTTGAAGTATGTAACCTCATTTTATAATGAGGATGTTAACACATGTGAGCGACGTATTTACGCATGAAATGGAAGAAAAAGATTAAATACAGTTTCACAGTGGCAGTCTAAAACACAAATAAATGTTTTAATCATCACAATGTATCATACAGTTTCGAAAAGTGATGTTAACGCGGCGAAGTTGACAACAAACGAAGTAGACGCGTGAAGCAGACGACTCAACAAATGCGTACCGTTTGAACTCTTCTTTGTAGCTCGACGGTCTATCGCAAGGGGCGTATAGAAAGGGATTTACTTTCAGGGTTTTAGAAAACTTTTGAGCGATAGTGTACATAGCTAATCCGCAAGCCAGCATTCGTTGTGTGGCGGAGGGCACTTGAGCGTCGAGTTCACCGCGGCGCGGGGCTGCAGGTAACTCTGCGTCAACTCCCGCCCCGCCAGGCAAATCCGACCCCTGCGGGGCGCGGGCGGCCATTTTTCGGCGTCGCCATCGCCACGGCCCCTCCCCCGTGTTTATGCGGCACACTGCTTTATGGGGCGTGCGCGCGCGAGAGAGCGCAAAAACGTTAACGAGGTGGCGGGTGACACACGGCGGTGCTTCTCACAATGACTCAGGCATAAAGCTGGCGACGGCCGCGACTTTTCACCCTCGCGAACCCAGCAGCGGCTGTTGGCTCTCCGGCACGTGGCGCGCTGGAAGTAGGCCGGTGCCAGCTGAGTGGCCGTCCACCCGGTTCCACTAGATCCAGCCTCCTGTGCCAGTAAGTCGATGACGGCACATAACTGCCAAGGAGTTCAGTAGGTCAGAGGTCATTATCATCATAACAAATTGAATAATTTGGTCAGTGGCGGCCCGTCCTACGGAAACTGTCTTGAGCAGTTAAACCGGCAACCCACGAGCAATGGAAATATTCTACGAACAGGCCTGACCTTATTAACGATGTCTGTGTACAGACAGGAATTAATGATCATGATATCGTCATAGCGTCGATGGTGACCAAATTTCATAAACCAATCAAGAAGGCTAGGAGCGTGGTTTTTGGTGGGAAGAGCCGATAAGCAAATGTTACGATCGCACTTAGAAAATGAATGGGCATCGTATAATTCTTGGGACTATGGATGTAGAGGAATTGTGGAGTAAATTTAAGTGCATTGTTAATAAAGGGATAGAGAAATATGTGCCAGGAAAGACGATTAAGGATGGAAAAGATCCACCTTGGTATAATAATAATGTTAGAAAGCTGCTGAGAAAGCAAAGGCTGTTACACTCTCGATTCAAAAAAGAACACGCAAATGATGACAGGCAAAAGTTAGTAGAGATTCGTGCGTCTATAAAAAGATCGATGCGCGAAGCATACAATAATTATCACAGCCATACCTTAGCAAAAGATCTTTACGTAAAATCGATAAGCGGGTCAAAGCCCACTGTCCAGTCACTAGTTGATCATCGTGGGGCAGTAATAGAAGAAATCAAACGGAAAGCTGAAGTTCTAAATTTAACCTTTAAGAAATCTTTCACGCAGGAGGACCGCACAAATGTACCATCATTTGATCAAAGTACTAATTCCGAAATGGGGGACATAGCAATAGGTATTTCCGGTGTAGAGAAGCAGCTGAGAGAGCTAAATACGAAAAAGTCTGCTGGTCCGGATGGAATACCAGTTCGGATTTACAAAGACTATTCTGCAGCATTAGCCCCCTTCTTAGCTTGTATTTATCGCGAATCCTTAAATCAGCGCAAAGTTCCTAGTGACTGGAAAAATGCAGGTGACTCCCGTTTATAAGAAAGGAAAGAGAACTGACCCACATAATTACAGGCCTATATCGTTGACATCAGTTTCCTGTAGAATTTTGGAGCATATTCTCAGTTCGAATATAGTAAAATTCCTTGACACGGAAAAGCTTCTTTCTATGAACCAGCACGGGTTCAGGAAACAACGTTCAAGTGAAACGCAGTTTGCCCTTTTCTCACATGGCATATGGTGAAGGGCAACAGGCGGATTGTGTTTTTCTCGACTTGAAAAAGTCGTTTGACGCGGTGCCACACTTTAGATTGCTTACGAAGATATGAGCTTATGGAATAGGTTCATAAATTTGTGACTGGCTGGAAAATTTCCCAAGTAAAAGAAGTCAGTACGTTGTTCTCGATGGCGAGTATTCATCAGAGACGAGTGTACCGTCAGGCGTGTCCCAGGGGAGTGTGATGGAACGAACATGTAAGGACAGTTGTGAGTAAGGCGGACAGCCGACTTCGGTTTATTGGGAGATTTTGGGAAGATGTACTTCATCTGTAAAGGAGACCGCGTATAAAACGCTTGTACGACCATGTCCTGAGTATTGCTCAACTGTTTGGGACCCACAGCAGGTCAGTTTAAAGGAAGACATTGATGCAGTAGAAACACGTCCACATAACGTGTTCCATTTAATTGACTCCCCATGAACAAATGTTGACGAGCTTCAGACATTTTTTTTTTTTTTTTTTTTTTTGTGAGTGTAGCAAGACATTCCACTCGCAATATGCGAGATACCAGGCATGATATATTGATTAGTTTTATCCGTATGTAAAATTCTAAGTGTCTATGCTGTACATGAGGCCCCAAATATCTATTAGTGTGTACTGTGATGTGCTCCCACTGGCCCTGGCTTCCACAGAATGAATGAAACTTTGTATGTAAGAGAGTTTAGGAAGTGCTAGGCGTGCCTCGTCTGTTTTGTGTCGTCGTTTCTTTCAAACTCTGGGCGTTGAATGTCTCTGGGCGAGAAGTAGGTTTGCCAACTGCTGAGCAGAACCCAGTCTTAGCAAATATTCCTAATGTAGCTTGCTCTTAACCTCCTTGGCAGGGGTTGGTCAGGTTACTTGCCAGACGAACGGTGAAGCTCTCTGATCTCCCCTCCACTACCCCTCCTCGGCAACGGCTAGGCAGTGGTAAAGAGAGCTATTCATTCGCTTCTTGGTTCCTGGTAGGGTAAGTACCTCTGGGTTTCGTTCTGCTGTGGCCTCGTGGCTCGACTTAATTCAGGTTCCATAATCGTACTTATGCCTTTTCGCGAGTTTAATTCTGGAAGTAGCAGCTACACTATGTGTAGTAGTGAGATTTTGCTTAATTTCGTGCAGTATTGCTAATTTTATGTCGATTTTTGCTGGAATCTGATTCCGAGGATCTGATGGTGTTTCGTTAGCATAGTTCTTGCACTTTATAACTTTTAAATCACTTCTTCACCTGTTTAAATATGTTCAATGTCTTTCGCATTCTTATCGTAGTTGAATTCTAATATTTTCGGGGATTCGCGGTGCCTATACTGTTTGTACTTTGTCGACAGAACATGTGGACAATATCAGACTAAGCCTTCAGCTTTTCCATCATTCAGTGCACATGAGTTGCTAATATTTGTATAGCTAATTTGCTAAGATGTTTCCTAGTGAGTGTAGCATGATAATTTTCCCCCGAAAATTGTCCATTCTAACTTGTAATCTGTGTACTTGTCGGCCCACGTGTGCGCCGACTAGCGGACCGCCAGAAGGGGGCTGTTTCAAACCTCCCCGACTCGGGGGAGGCGACGGAGGTACGGCAAAAGTCTAGGAAGCGGCCTGCCGCCTCCATGGAGGACGCCGCCTCTCCCCCGGCAAACTCGCGCCAGAGGGCGCAAAAGAAGAGGACGCGGCGCAAGAAGACGAGGTCTCCGCGCCAGCCGGACAGCGATGGGTTCATCGCTCCACCGCGGCGGCACACCGCCAGGCCCAGTGAATTCCGGCAAATCACGCCAGCCGAGCTGCAGACCGGCAACGCTTTCGGGACAGTCCCGGAAGTGACGGAAACGGAAAGGGCCGGGACGACGCCAGCGGCAAAGAAACCGCCCCGACCGCCGCCGATCACTGTATTATGGGACGGCGACTACCGGGTCTTCCATAAGAAGGTCAAGGAAGTGGTCAGCCAGCCACGACTCAGGACGAAGAGCGGCAACCAGTACGTCGTCCAGGTCGAGACTCGCGAGGAGTACGACCAGGTAATGGAACTGGCTGCCAAAGAGCAATGGGGGTGCTTTACCCACAATGCGGACAGGCTAAAACAACTTAAGGTTGTTCTCCGCCGCCTGCCACTGAAAATGGACCCACAATACCTGAGTGACTTACTCAGGGAAGAGGGCTTCGTCACCAGGCACGTTGGTGTCATGAAGTCTCCAAGGACGCGCCGCGTGATGCCGCTGTTCTGCGTTATCCTTGTGGACAACGCAGACAACCGGAAGATTTTCCAGCTGGAGAGGATCGGAGACCTCTCCATCAAGGTGGAGCCGTTGCGCGCCAAGAGCAAACGGGCGCAGTGCTACCGTTGCCAGGGTTTCGACCATGTGGCAAAATACTGCACCATGCCAACCCGGTGCTCGAAGTGTGCCGGCAATCACCCGTCCCGGGAGTGCCAGAAGGGCAGGGACGACCCTTCGCTTTGTTGCAATTGCAACGAAGACCACGTCGCAAGCTACAGGGGCTGCCGCGCCTTCAAGAAGGGAAAGCGCCCAAACCCCGTAGTTCCTGGCCGCAGATTCGCGGACGTCGCCCGCGGAAGGAAGCCAGCCGCCACCGCCCAGCCAGCAGCCGAAGGCGGCCGCTTGGACCGGCAAACGCCTGCAGCAGCGGACTCCGGCATGCCGGCGCCCGCGGCTGCGGTGCGGGAACCGCGCCAGCGGCCGCCCAACCGCAAGCAGCAGCTCGAAGCCGTCACCGCCGCAGGACAGCCTGCGCCCACGCACGAGGTGCGTGTTGCGACCGCCCAGTCGCGGCCAGAAGCTCCCGCCGCCGAAGTCATCGCCGCCGCCGACGCTATCTCCGCCGCGGCCCCCGCAAGTGGCCAAATGTCCACCGCTGAGCTCAGCGCGCTTCTGCGCTCGCTGAACCAGCTGCTGGTGAAACTCCCGGTTCTCGTGGAGGCAGTAACGGCGGCCCTCCAGGCCAACGCCGTCAACTACAGCAGTCACCATGGATAATGCCCATATCCACGGATTGACGATCTGCACGTTTAATGCGAGGAGTCTCCATCCTCAGCAGGGCGAATTTCGCCTGCTCCTACGGGAAGAGGCGGTCGACATCTGCCTAGTACAGGAGACCTTCCTCAAGCCCGGGGTAAACGTGCGGGCGGCAAACTACTGCTGCTACCGAGATGACAGGCTTACCCAAGGGGGTGGCACTGCCATCTACGTGAAGAAGTCGCTGCAGCATCATCGAGTGCACCTCCCGGAAACACCGACGCTGGAAACTACAGGAGTAGTCGTGAACACTACCGCCGGAAAGATTCTTTTCGTGTCGGTATACAGGCAGCCTGCCAGGCCGCTTGTGGGAGCAGATTTCGAGACCCTGCTTTCGCTGGAGGGGCGGCTTTTCATTGCTGGGGGTTTCAATGCGAAACACCCAGAGTGGAACTCTCGCGTCACCAACGTCAGTGGGCGCCGACTTTCCCGCGCCGTGCATCGCTGCGGCGCAATTAGCCTGGGGCCTTTTGACCCCACGCACTTCCCGGACCGAGGGGAACCCGACGTGCTCGACATTGCCCTTATGAAGGGCATCGGCCGCTTTGCGTCCGCTGAGACGCGAAACGTCCTGAACTCCGACCATGTACCGGTCATTTTCGAGTTGGACGTGATCGGCGCATCCCTCCGAGAGCAGCGTCCCAGCTACAAGAACTTGGACGCAGAGCGCTACCAAGAGGCAGTGCTTGCCGCACTCGAGGAAGCGCCAAACCCCGCCGAGGCCGGGGCCGACACTACCCTCACCTTCCTCTCCAGGACGATCCAGCGAGCCGCGGAAGACGCAACTCCGAGACCACCGCGCCAGCTACGAGATTTCTCGCGACAGCTCCCACGCCACATTCTGGCAGCCATCAGCGACAAAAATCGATTGTTTCGTGAATGGCAGCTTACACGCCAACCAGAAACGAAGCGCCGATTAAATCGCATGAGGCGGGAAATTAAGGCCGCAGTTGAAAACCACCGGAACCAGGATTGGGCAGACCTCGTGTCAACGCTCAATCCAGACGACGGAAGCGCCTGGAGAGTCGCGAAGGCTTTCCTTCGCCGCCGCCAGCGCATTCCGCCCCTCCAGGTCGGGGACGACTACGCAAGTGACCCGGACGCGAAGGCCAGCGCGCTGGCTGACGCATTCGCGGCCAACTTCACGCCAGTTGAAGACGACTTAGACGAGGAGCACACCCGCAGAATCGCCGAGCAGCTGCCAGTGTTCCTCGCCGCCAGGGAAGAAGACGACGCCATCGAGCCGATCACGGAGAATGAGGTTGCAAAGCAGCTTCGCTCGTTGAACCAGAGGAAGGCGGGAGGCAGCGACGGTATCACTAACCGCCTGCTGACGAACCTACCTCAGGGAACGCATCGGCTCCTTGCCGACGTCTTTAACGAGATTCTCCGCTCGGGAGTCTTCCCCAACGCATGGAAACATGCGGAAGTGGTAGCAATCCTGAAAACCGGCAAGGATCCGCGCCAGGTTACCAGCTACCGGCCCATCAGCCTGCTGTCTTCCCCCTCGAAAGTCTTCGAGAGGCTGTACGTGAAGAGACTGCTGGATCACGTCACGCGCGAGAACATCATACCGGACGAGCAGTTCGGTTTCCGCGCCGGCCATTCCACCACACACCAGCTACTCCGGCTGGTCGAGCCGGCAATGCGGGCACTGGAAACAAGGGAATTCCTTGGGGCAGTGTTCCTTGACGTCTCCCGCGCGTTCGACTCCGTCTGGCACGACGGCCTCGTGTACAAACTTTTTGTGCACGGCATTCCGACGTCTCATGGGTGACTATTGCAGTCGTACGTGTCTGAACGAACCTTCCATGTGAGGGCAGAAGACGGTACATCGACGGAAAGGCAGATACGTGCAGGAGTGCCACAGGGGTCGGTTCTCGGCCCCCTGCTGTACTCGTTGTACACTGCCGACGCACCGCGGGTACCACGCGTAGAATTGGCGCTCTACGCCGACGATACAGCGCTGTTCACCCGCAGCATGAACGCGCACACGATGCGACGCCGCCTGCAAGCTGGATGCGACGTCCTGGGGTCATGGGCCACTAAGTGGCGGTTGAAATTCAACGCCGCGAAAAGCCAGGCAGTCGTCTTCACTAGAAGACGTGTGCCAATTGGGCTACCGCCGATTGAAATTCTGGGGGCTCCCATCCCCTGGAGCACGACGGCGAAATACCTAGGGGTTACCCTAGATCAAAGGCTCACCTGGAAACATCACGTCAGTGATGTAAGACAGAGAGCCATTGCGCGATTACGCGTAATTTATCCGCTGCTTAACCCGCAGTCGTCGCTGCCGCCGGAACATGGGATCACGATGTACCTGTCACTGGTTCGCCCAGTGCTCGAGTACGCGTCCCCAGTATTTGGGAACGCCGCAGACCTCCACATCGAGTCGCTGCAGAGGATCCAGAACCGCGCCCTGAAGACTGCCCTGCATCTTCCGAAGCGGTACCCCACCGCCCGGCTTCACGACGAAGTCGGCATCTTGCCCCTCCGGGAGAGGTTCCGCGCCATGGCCAGGAACTTCTATGAGAAGTCCCAGCAGTCCCAAAACCGGCTCGTCCGGAACCTTGGAACACAACAACACTTCAGGCCAACGACTCGTTGGCCTGACCTGCTACGAGATTAATCCTATAATCTCGTAGCAACAGTGGAAGACATCACACACCGTCATCAGCTGACACACTAAGACCCTTCCTCCAGTCAGGCCACTAACTTATCCTTCATATGTTTCAGGTACCGCAGGAACAGCAGTTAATGCTTAGCCTGCAACCCATCGGACCAAGGTCGAGGTCCGTCAAGAGAAGCGTGAGCCGACTAGCGTGTCCCTGTTGTGGTTATCACCATTAAATAGATCTTTTTCCTCTGTGTAGAAAGAACCGTTGCACGACGAATATCGTGTTTTTTATTTTCATGAAATAGAATTATTTCACTTATCTGAATTTTTGTGACCGAACTCTGTATTGTGCAGTAGCAATCTGTAACCTTGCTTATCTAATAGATATTATTCCTCTGATCAGAAAGAATGGTTACACGATATATTTCGCGATCTTATTCTCTTCGAAATTGGTTTTGTTAACTTTATGCATATTTTGTGTTCCGACTTAGTAGAGTGCTGTATTGATGTAACAACTTTAACCTTCTGTAGTTATCTTCTCCCTGTGCTAAGCGAACGCCAGAGCGACCGTTTTTAGATATTATTTAATGAAATCTTGATTTAGTGTATAGTTAGAAGTTCTAGGGAAACGTTAACTTCCATCTGTACACCGCACTTTGTGGTCTTAAACCAAGTGTGTTTGTTTCTGATAGTTGATCATGAGCCTAAGCCACTAGCTTGACACGTTATAGAAGCGAAGTACTATTTCATTGTGCGCAAGTGAACCTTCGATCTGCATTCTCCACATTGCTTGGCTGTCGTCTTGGTGTCGGGTGCTTGGTAAGTACCTGCGTGGCTTGGCGTATGAATCTGTGTGTGAATGTTCTGCAATTCCTCTATGCTCTATGCAGTGCAGCGATAAGAACAAAGCATGACATATACGAAGACGACACTGACTGCATACGAACTGTTAAAAGGTGGAGGCGTCGTATGGGGGTTGGACGTATGAAATTTCTGCTAAACGAACACTGAACACTAGCCTACGTACATTTACACTTCCAGAACACTTATCGGTGATGCACATAACATACGTGATGATCGTTATAAAGCAAGATGGCGGAGGGGCTGCAGAACATGATGGGTATGTGGTGTGGGAGAAGGAGGGAGAGAAGCTGTGGGTTGTGGGGATGGGGGACAAGCGGAAGAGAAAGCCGGCAGGACTAGCTTCGGGAGCCAGAGAGGGGGAAGGAAGGAGGGAAGGGATGAGAGGACCCTTAGGGGAGGAGGGAGGGAACGAGGGGAGAGGGGTCAAAGATGATATGAGGGATGGATGTCCGAAGTTCCACCGATGCCGATGACGCTGCTGTGATTAATAGCGGCGCCGACGACAGTGACGTCACCGGTGCTCAGTTCTTGACCATATTTGGTAATGTTTTGGCTGCGCGGCTGCCGCGCCCGCATCAACTCCCCAATAACAGGTTCCCAGGGACAGTACACCGTCTTTATTGAGAGAGTTATTTCATCCAAGTGACAAAGGTAGAACAACGAAGAAAATACCAAGAAGATTGCATTTTTACCGTTATGGGGCTCAATAACAAGGAAGATCAGGCGGTTGTCGAAGAGACATAAAATTGGCACCATGTTCGGGTTTTCAGCAAAAATCCAGCAACTAATGAGTCCTATGAAAGACGACGTAGGCCTCAGAACACCCGACATATACAAAATTCCGTGTGAGTGTGGGCAGTTTTATGTCGGTCAGACTATTCACATTATAGAACAGCGCCGCATAAAGCATGAAAAGTGTTTTCGATTGCGCTGTCTTGAAAAGTCAGCTGTAGTGGAATATGCTCTGTAAAACGGACATCGCATTTGATGAGAGATAAAACGGATGAACGGGTTTTGAGTCAGAGTAATGAAGCAATAGAAACAAAAATATCCGACAACATTCTCAATAAAGTCGGTGGATTGCTTCTTGCAAGGAGACCATGTGAGTATCGAATTTTAGAATTTTCTGATATTTATGGTACGTGAAGTTCAAAACTCCTTACTTCCCGGTCTGCATTTCCTTTTCACGTCCCCTCCTTTCCTATCATCACTCCTTCCCCTCACCACCGGGAGACTGATAACCCAACACCACGCAACTTCGTACGGAATGAGAACCTGTTATCTACATCTATATTCAAACTCCGCGAGCCACCTGATGGTGTGTGGAGGAGGTTACCTTGAGTACCACTATCGGTTTTTCCTTTCAGTCTCGTATTGTTCGCGGAAAGAAAAATTGTCGGTATGCCTCTATGTGGGGCTCTAATCTCTCTGATTTTATCCTCATGATCTCCTTGCGAGATATAAGTAGGAGGGAGCAATATACTGCTAGACTCCTCGGTAAAGGTATGTTCTTGAAACTTTGACAAAATCCCGTACCGAGCTACAGAGCTATAGAGTCTTCCATTGGAGTTTACCAGTCATCTCCGTAACGCTTTCACGATTACTAAATGATCCTGAAACGAAGCGCGCTGCACTCCGTTGGATCTTCTCTACCTCCTCAATCAATTCCACCTGCTACAAATCCCACATTGGTGAGCAGTATTCAAGCAGTGAGTGAACAAGTGTACTATAACCTACTTCCTTTGTTTCCGGCCTGCATTTCCTTAGAATTCTTCCAATGAATCTGTCTGGCATCTGCTTTACCGACAATTAATTTTATATGGTCGTTCCATTTCAAATCACTCCGAATGCCTACTCCCAGATAATTTATGGAATTAAGTGCTTTCAGTTGCTGACCTGCTATAGTGTAGCTAAATGATAAAGTATCTTTCTTTCTACGTATTCGTAGCACATTACACTTGCCTACATTGAGATTCAATTGTCATTACCTGCACCATGCAGTTTCGTTGCAGATCCTCTTGCACTTCAATACAATTTCCCATTGATACAACCTCTCTATATACTACAGCATCATCCGCAAAAAGCCTCAGTGAACTTCCGATGTTATCCACAAGATTTATATATATATTGTGAATAGTAACGGACCCACGACAGTCTCCTGTGGCACACCTCACATGACTCTTAGTTCGGAACGCTTTTCTCCATTGAGAATGACATGCTGCGTTCTGTTATCAAGGAACTCCTCAATCCAATCACACAATGATCTTGTTTTGTTCATTAAACGACTGAACTAAATCAAACGCCTTGCGGTGGTCAAGAAACACGTCATCCACCAGACAACCCGTGTCTATGGCCCTCTGAGTCTCGTGTACGAATAGCGGGAGCTGGGTTTCACACGATCGCCATTTTCAAAACCCATGCTGATTCCTACGCAGCAGATTTCTAGTCTCCAGAAAAGTCAAAATTCTACAACTGACCGACGTTGGAGATATAGGCCTATAGTTCTGCACATCTGTTCATGTCCCTTCTTGAAAACGGGGATGAACTACACCATTTTACAATCTTTTGGAACGCTACACTCTTCTAGAGACCTACGGTACACCACTGCAAGAAGGGGGGGGGGGGAAGTTATTTTGTGTACTGTGTGTAAAATGGAAGTGGTATCACATAAGGTCCTGCGACCTTTCCTCTTTTGACCGATTTTAATTGTTTTTATATCCCTCTCTCATTTATTTCGATATCTGATATTTTATCATCTGTGCGACAATCGGGGATTTGAAGCGGGCACAGCGTCTGAGCTACCAAAACATTACCAAACATTGTCAATAACTGAGCACTGGTGATGTCATTAGCGCAGGAGCGCCGCCAACAGGAAATACAGGCCCCAGCCAACACCGTCTGAAGAGAAGGCCTGCGCGCTGCCGTGCCATGTCGCGCAGAGTAGGTCGCGATCGCGTTGCTCACTGGCTGGCCAATGGGGCACAGCCCACCGCCTCGCATCGGCCAGCCAGTGCGCTACGCGATCGCGACCAACTCTGCGCGACATGGCACGGCAGCGCGCAGGCCTTCTCTTCAGATGGTGATGCCCCAGTGGCTGGCCGCGGTGTCTGAGGGGACTGAGGCGCTCCAGTCACGGTCTGCATGGCCACTACGGTCGGGGGTTCGAATCCCCCCTCGGGCATGGATATTTGTGCCGTCATTAGTCTTAGTTAGTAAGTAGTTTGTAAGTTAAGAGACTGATGACCCCGTAGTTAAGTCCCATAAGCTATACAAACATTTGAACATTTTTTTGTGATGCCCCAGTGCAGACGTCATGCTACGTAAAAAAGGTAGTTCAGAGTCGGAGCGATCGCTAGCTTAGTGGCTGCCCGATATGAGGCAGTGGGGTGTGACCCAGCGGCCGGCCAATCGGCTAGCGATCGCGCTGGCTCGGAACTACCTTGCTTACGTGGCATGACGTGTGTGCTGAGGCCTGTCTTTCTCTCCGGCCACACGCAGGAGCGGCTATAAAAACACGGCAGCGGCATCGATCGGTTAACCACTTGATAATGACAGAGGAGTTCTCTGCCGTAAGTTCCTGGGTAGTAAACAGTCTGATGCGGATTGAAACCCAGTAAAGTTTTATTAATGGATAAAGTATCGATCCATCATTTTAGTAAAATATGCCACAAATTTCTTTTCTCCCCAATTATGTTCTGTACCTCCTCATTAGTTACGCGAGCTAACCATCTAATCTTCAAAATTATCTTTATGAACGATATTTCAAAAGCTTACCTTTTGTCTGAACTATTTATGTCCGGAAGAACAGACACCACATTTATATATATCTTACACAATTTGCGGATGACGGGCAATGATCCTTTCTTCAGTGCGAGTGCACTCCTAGGCCCTTACTCTTATGAGAATTAGTACTAAGTGACTACGAGTTTGAGTTCTAGTGGGCAGGGTAAAGTTGCAAATTTGTATCTGACAGGAGGCGTGCTTGAGTAATTCCGGCAGCGGTGGAGTAGCCGAGCGGTCTAAAGCGCCTCGCTGCGGAGCGAGGTTGCTCGCTGTGGAGGTTCGAGTCCTCCGTGGGGCATGGGTGTGTGTGTTGTCCTTAGGTTAGTTTACGTTAGTTTAAGCAGTTTGTAAGCTACGGACTGATGACCACGCAGTTTGGCCCGATAGATTTACAAACATTTGAATTTTTCGTGTGCCTAAATGAGTGTTACTGAAACATTACATTTACAAAATTTGTAACTATAGCCGCGAAAAAAAAAAAAAAAAAAAAAAAAAAAAAAAGAAAAGCCGGCCGCTGTGTCCGAGGTGACTGAGGCGCTCCAGTCACGGTCAGCACGGCCACTACGGTCGGGGGTTCGAATTCCCCCTCGGGCATGGATATTCGTGCCGTCCTTAGTGTAAGCTAGTTCATAAGTAGCTTGTAAGTTTAGGGACTAATAACCCCGTAGTTAAGTCCCATAAAAAAAAAAAATTAAAAAAATAAACATTCATTCAAACGGTTGAAGTTGTTTTTGGTCTTCACTCTGCGCACTGATTTGATGCAGTTTCACACTACTTTATCCTAAGCAAGCCTCTTAATCTCTGAATAGGAAGGTCGACGATTCCTTGATGTCTGTGAACTACCAATCGATCCATCATTTTAGTAAAATATGCCACAAATTTCTTTTCTCCCCAATTATGTTCTGTACCTCCTCATTAGTTACGCGAGCTAACCATCTAATCTTCAAAATTATCTTTATGAACGATATTTCAAAAGCTTACCTTTTGTCTGAACTATTTATGTCCGGAAGAACAGACACCACATTTATATATATCTTACACAATTTGCGGATGACGGGCAATGATCCTTTCTTCAGTGCGAGTGCACTCCTAGGCCCTTACTCTTATGAGAATTAGTACTAAGTGACTACGAGTTTGAGTTCTAGTGGGCAGGGTAAAGTTGCAAATTTGTATCTGACAGGAGGCGTGCTTGAGTAATTCCGGCCGCGGTGGAGTAGCCGAGCGGTCTAAAGCGCCTCGCTGCGGAGCGAGGTTGCTCGCTGTGGAGGTTCGAGTCCTCCCTGGGGCATGGGTGTGTGTGTTGTCCTTAGGTTAGTTTACGTTAGTTTAAGCAGTTTGTAAGCTACGGACTGATGACCACGCAGTTTGGCCCGATAGATTTACAAACATTTGAATTTTTCGTGTGCCTAAATGAGTGTTACTGAAACATTACATTTACAAAATTTGTAACTATAGCCGCGAAAAAAAAAAAAAAAAAAAAAAAAAAAAAAGAAAAGCCGGCCGCTGTGTCCGAGGTGACTGAGGCGCTCCAGTCACGGTCAGCACGGCCACTACGGTCGGGGGTTCGAATTCCCCCTCGGGCATGGATATTCGTGCCGTCCTTAGTGTAAGCTAGTTCATAAGTAGCTTGTAAGTTTAGGGACTAATAACCCCGTAGTTAAGTCCCATAAAAAAAAAAAAATAAAAAAAATAAACATTCATTCAAACGGTTGAAGTTGTTTTTGGTCTTCACTCTGCGCACTGATTTGATGCAGTTTCACACTACTTTATCCTAAGCAAGCCTCTTAATCTCTGAATAGGAAGGTCGACGATTCCTTGATGTCTGTGAACTACCAATCGATCCATCATTTTAGTAAAATATGCCACAAATTTCTTTTCTCCCCAATTATGTTCTGTACCTCCTCATTAGTTACGCGAGCTAACCATCTAATCTTCAAAATTATCTTTATGAACGATATTTCAAAAGCTTACCTTTTGTCTGAACTATTTATGTCCGGAAGAACAGACACCACATTTATATATATCTTACACAATTTGCGGATGACGGGCAATGATCCTTTCTTCAGTGCGAGTGCACTCCTAGGCCCTTACTCTTATGAGAATTAGTACTAAGTGACTACGAGTTTGAGTTCTAGTGGGCAGGGTAAAGTTGCAAATTTGTATCTGACAGGAGGCGTGCTTGAGTAATTCCGGCCGCGGTGGAGTAGCCGAGCGGTCTAAAGCGCCTCGCTGCGGAGCGAGGTTGCTCGCTGTGGAGGTTCGAGTCCTCCCTGGGGCATGGGTGTGTGTGTTGTCCTTAGGTTAGTTTACGTTAGTTTAAGCAGTTTGTAAGCTACGGACTGATGACCACGCAGTTTGGCCCGATAGATTTACAAACATTTGAATTTTTCGTGTGCCTAAATGAGTGTTACTGAAACATTACATTTACAAAATTTGTAACTATAGTCCACGTCATGTATGAAGGTGGCCCAGTTTTCAGCCATTGCATGCATCCTGCTGCATTACCGCACTGGCAGCCAATAATCTCCATTCTCTAGGTGCCTGACTGGCCACGAGTTAAGCAATGTTTCTGTAGCCGACTCAAATGCTAGCGTTTGGCCGTAGCTCCTCCGCTTCATGCTTACCCTACCGCTCCATCCCTATGTGCGGAAACGCCTTTTTATGTGACACCAATTATAGTAAACAGCGTCGGAAGTTCGATGTGGCTTTTCACGTATGATATGGCACAGCACATAGAGAAGTCGCAACGCTGGAAAGTGAACGGGAAACGGGAGAATAGCTGCAACGTGTCGAAGTTTTTTGCAGTGCCAGCTGGCCCTAGCCATAAGCAAATGCAATATCTAGAAAGAAAGATTCCATACTATATATGATTCATTTCAATTTATTGCCCGAATTGGAAGTGGCCTGTTATATTTTCTTAAGCAAGATCTCAGGCAGTTGAGATCTGCAAATGCAAGTTAAAATGCTCACTGCTGCGTTAAATTACTTTGTGAGTGGCCACAGTATTTGAACAACGGTATTTTATGTAACTGCTCACTCCATATGGGAGTAGCCAACGTTTTAAGAAACACAAAATCAACGTTAAAAATAAATTAATAGATAGTTAAACATGGTATGGGGAGCATGAAATTATAAAGCAGAGGTTTGATACTTTGAATCATCATCTATTCAATAAAGTGAACAAGAAAATTAATGTAGTGAGACGAAATTAAGCACACACTTTGTACAAATCATAAAGTTACTGCCTGCAATAAAATTGTTTCGCCCTTTATGAATGTGGAGGTAATGTGGGGGGAAAATTGCAAACACACACTGGATAGATGAAAGCACTTTCATTCATTCAAAGCCAGACATGTACATAATGGTTGCGACA
The DNA here is from genome assembly GCA_026315105.1 of Locusta migratoria. Taxonomy (NCBI): domain Eukaryota; kingdom Metazoa; phylum Arthropoda; class Insecta; order Orthoptera; family Acrididae; genus Locusta; species Locusta migratoria. The sequence continues at coordinate 121,400,884 of CM048747.1, forward strand.
CTTTACTCATACAAGATCACTTGATAGCAGTGGCGTTTTTGATGAGATGGCGGGTATCTTGAAACAAATTTAAAATCATTGTCACTAAACCAACTCATGCTCGGGAAGGCTACGGCATCCTATTCTTAAGTACCATGTGGTGTGCTACCACAGCAAATAGAATTTACAAAAAGAAATTAATTTAGAATATGCAAGTAAAGCACACACGAGGATTCATGTAGAAGGAAGCTAGTATTAATAAAAGCATGGCTGAAGGCCGAAGTAATGATTGTTACAAAAGCACGTGGTGCAGATGGTCATACAAAACAGGAAAGATGGAAGCAAATAGTAATAATAAAGAGAGAGAGAGAGAGAGAGAGAGAGAGAGAGAGAGAGAGAGAGAGAGAGAAATATTTAGCATACTCACGAATACAGACGCGATACAAAAACGTTAATTAAAAAACAAGAAAATTTAAACATACTAAGTTCACACATGTGAATTCTAACTTGAGAAAACCAGACACAAAATCATCACCGGAATGAAAATGCAAATACTAAATTTAAACTGAATTACTCGAGTTCTGTAAATAAAGAAACACTTCGCCTTTCATAGCGAAAGAATTACTGAAGAAAACTATCACTGATAAACCAAGACTGCCTGTTCACAAAGAAAGTAAAGTCTTAACAGTATGTCTTTCACTCAGCATGATTCGACGAAGTACTTACTTCCACGATCGCAGCAAGAGAGAAGCCCTAAGGCCACACCAATTGAAAGAATACTCAGGAAGTGTAGCCCATCAGTAAAGGGAGTAACTTACAAAAACTAGTACGACCAACAGTATGGTCGTAAGTTTGAGATCAATTCCACACAGGATGGATAGATAAGATCCATAGATGAGCACCATGTTTCACTTGGGCTTAATTTTGTAAGTGCTGAAGCGTTAAGGTTATGATCGGCTAACTCCAGTAGCAAACTTTGCAAGAACGATGTTCTGCATCATTATCTGGACTACTTTGAAAGTTCCGAAAGGTTACGTTTCTTGAAGAACCAACTAGTGTTTTGCTTTCTCCTACTTATATCTCGTAAAAAGACTATGATGCCGGCCGCGGTGGCCGAGGGGACTGAGGCGCTCCAGTCACGGTCTGCACGGCCACTACGGTCGGGGGTTCGAAACCCCCCTCGGGCATGGATATTTGTGCCGTCCTTAGGATTAGCTAGTTCATAAGTAGTTTGTAAGTTTAGGGACATGACCCCGTAGTTAAGTCCCATAAGCTACACAAACATTTGAACATTTTTGAAGACTATGATGATACAATATGAGGACTAACAACCACACCAAATCTTATCGTCAGTCGTTTCTCCCGCAAATACTTACAGACTTGCAACAAACTTAACAATCTATTTCATACTTTGGCGAAACCTTGTCTCTCGTTGAACCCCCTCCACCTCCTTTTCCCCCGTTACACAGATATGATAAGAGAATAAAAGTTTACCGATGAAGCGTTTCTAATACTCATCATGCTGAAAAACTTCAGCTTCAGATATAACGTTTTGATTTACTACTTCCTTACTACCGACTCTACTGGGAACGTAGTTTGCAGAGAGTATTCACATATAGAGTATCTCCAAAATATCTCTGGAACAACAGTAGTTATTGTAAAACGACTTTCACCGTGATCAATGTAAGGCAGGGCAATATGAATGCAAATATTTTGAAACATTCTAAAACGAAAGTATATTTGTTTTTAACGCAAAGTTATGTGTTTTTAAATGGACACCCAATATTACTTAATCATAAATCTATTGCATGACAAATCACATAAACAACGGCGTTGATTGCATCGCAATACGTCAATTACATCCCGAGATATTGCGAAGCGAAGTTGACGCTTGAAAATACGCGAAACGGGCGTCTTGCGATTCAGGCGAGAACCCCATGCTGCTCAGGACGTGCGCTAGACGCGCGTTTCGCGTATTCCAAGCGTCAACTTCGCCTCGCAATATCTCGGGATGTAATTGGCGTATTGCGATGCAATCAACGCCATTGTTTAAGTGATTTGTCAGCTATAGATTGCTGATGAAATAATGTAGGGTGTCAATTTAACAACACATAAGTTTGTGTTTAAAACACGTGTGATTTCGTTTTAGAATGTTTCAAAATATTTACATTCATGAGTCCCTGCCTTACATTGATACCGGTGAAAGTCATTTTACAATATCTGTTCTTGTTCCAGAGATATTTTGGGTGGTCAAGATAAATGAGACACTCTATATGGCACTTTGTGCCCGCACAGTTATATCACGTCTTTCAGTACATATGACGCCATAAATATCTCTTCTTATCATCCCTTAAGAAGTACTCAAATTATGCAAATGCTACCAATCGAACATTTTAATCTGAAAGTTCTTTGCAAATTCTAACAAACTTTAAACACAATTTGAAGCCTGTTCTAAACTTTTTTTCGCTTACATACTTAGCGTCAAATATTAAACACATCAACTCTTTTGGAAAGTTCTCAGACCTTTCAGATCGTTTTATACACCGAAGGTTGATTCTATAAGCGTCGGGCCTTACTCAAATTCTACCAACAGAAATTTCTTGTCTTGATACAACACAACGGGTGATAGAGAATACAGGTCTCTAAAGATACACTTTAGTTTTGTATTCAGAAAGTGCTTATTGCAGGGGTCATTCCCAAGAACCAAGTAAACTTTATGCGTACTCGACTACAAGGTTCTATTTCCTAAAACGAAAAAGAGTTTCTTGTGATTTGGTACCGTCGTTACTGACGACAACCAATGCAGACACAAAACCTCTGTTGGTGTTAAGCGAAATATTTAATGTTCATTCATTCTTTCGCCTTTGTCCCGCGAAAAATATGCAGTCCGGAGTATTTCTCATTTTTCTTCTATTATTCTTTTTCCTGCTTCTGTGCTACGTTATTTCCGTGTTGGCCACAGCATTGTTTCACAGGACCTGCATTTCTCAAGAGAACTTCCGTTCTGCTTTTTACGAATCTCTCTCGTTTGCGTCAGTTGACGGCATTCTAAAACAGAACATAATTCTGTGGAAGTTGTGCCGCCAATGAAAAGTAGGTTCACTGATGATACGAAAATCAGTTTGCACTGCATTAATTTGTTAAGGACGTCTGATGTTTAAAATTAGAACTTGATTTATTGCCATTGACGGATATAGGAGAACTTTGACAGTAACTTCTATCTCTTGTGAGAACTCCTGAAATGAAGTAATCCAGAATATGCTCTTTAGGTTACCTTACTTTAGTTATTTTCTATACTTTATAAGAGTTTTATCTGTTTGAGGCTAATCGTTTATCTTTCTTTTTTCAGTATTTCCTGCTTGATTAGTTCTATCAATTCTTTTTCTTTGTTTTCTTCAACGACATGTTTCACAGGAGTTCCAGAGAAATGGTGAGAAAGTAATTTCTTCCAAGGTTTCATACTTGTTTTCTCGCTGGTCATCGGAAGTGGAGGAACAGCTAAACAAGAAGGGCGCTGCGGAACAAATGTTGAGAGAGCTGACTAGCTGTCGAAGACAGTTGAGAAAATGGTAAGCTGTTCAGGTCTGTGAAGTCTGAAAAAGACGGCGAGGAAAGGAGAGGAGTACGTTGTCCGTTGTTTTAAACAACACCAGTGGTGTATGAAGCAATTAAAACTTCATCAGAGAAAAAGTTACTGTCTAGAAGGTCAGTATTAGTAGCTCTGAAACTGTTCACAGCAGTCTGGATCTAAGGTAACCTCTTCCAAATGTTTCAGCTACCTCTCGGAATGCAATTACTGATCATATGTTAGACACCAAATAACATTCACAGCCTTCACTAAAGGCAGTCTTCAGTGGCCACAGAAATCCACATCTAGTAGTTGCAACAGTTTGAGTCTTGTATGTGTTGGATTTCAGGTTTCATCATCTTTAAAAATGAAATGAGATATTCCGTATACATCAGTTTAAGATCTTTGAACCTTAAACTTTAATGGCCAAATGTTTATACCTCGGTAGTATGTACGTGATGAAGGCAAAACAGCCGACAACCAGTTCGTCAAACAATAAATATTGTAAAATATTCCGGAGGTAAAATAGTCCCCCATGGGGATCTCCGGGCGGGGACTACCCAGAAGGATGTCGTCATCTAGAGAAATAAAACAGGCGTATTAAACCTCTGTTAGTGGGCTAGCTGCATGTAAAATTCTAAAGTGTATTTAAAGCTACTCTCTCTTAACTTTACGGCTGGGTAAATGGTACTCACGTTCGAACGTACTCGAGATTTCCCAATATGGCGCAGCGTTCGATACACTATCGAGTTGAATGACATATGTTTCATGTGCTGTGTGTGGAAAGGAGATATTGAAACTCGAAGAACAACGAGCTGTCCACAAGAATCAGTTATGTGTCTACATAAAATTTGACAATTTCGTGAAACAATGGGGAATAAACAATAAATCCACCACTGTACAACATTGTGTTTGTGTAAATTTGCAGTAAGACATCTCATACATTACCGTTACGTATGGATATATAAACATCCGTATCAATACTTAAAATGTACCAGGACACAGCGAAAGTATTGTCCTCGAAAATTATTATTTGACTGAGACAAGTATAATGCTTTATTTGCTTACGAGAGGCTGTAACTATTTACCAGATAGTAAATGAACAGTTTTAATCCTTGTTCAGATCAGATCAGATTAACTGTTCGTTCCATAGAACCGAATTGGTGAGATACTCATGGATGTGGAACATGTCAACATGGTGGTTTTTTTTTTTCTACAAGCTGATGTAATAATACTAACAATATGAATTAAATGTTTTGTCCATTGCAGCAACTGTGTTAAGTTAGGTTGGAAAAGTATACAGCCATCAGTTGCGAAGTTGCAAATTTATTTACAAACGGTTCCCTTCTTCAAGTATCTGTACAGGAAACAGTTAAGAATAATATACAATTACAAATATTACACGAAATTCGTAGTTCAGTCACAGAATTAAAGGGGCAAGAAGTAAAGCTTTCTCGAAACATGACAAAATGTGAAATAGTAATAGACTATAGTGCTGCAGCACTATAGCGTATTGCTATTTCACATTTTGTCATGTTTCGAGAAAGCCTTACATACAGTGTACTTCTTGCCCCTTTCATCCTTTGATTATACTGCGAATTTAATGTAATATTTATAATTGTATAGTATTCTTAACTGTTTCCTGCACATGTACCTGAAGAAGGGCAATCATTGCTCGAAACCGGTTGTAAATAAATCTGCAGCTTCGCAACTAATGACTGTGTACTTTTCCAAGCTAACAATATGAATGCATACATAATGGTGTTCTATTCGAAAACTCGTCAGTGGAGTAGGTGTTGGCCAGTAGTAAGTTTTTCACGCTCTCTTGTTTGTTTGAAGCTAATTTTTTTGTGGTTGCTGGTGAATTACTGAAAATGTTTGTTCTTGAGTAGTGTACTCTATTTTTAACTAAAGTAAGTGTTTTTAAATTCTTATGTAGATCGGTTGTATTCATACTATTGTATGTATGAGCTGAGCTGTTTGTTGGAAAAAGATATATTATTTTTGACAAATTTCATTTAGGAATAAATATCCTGAGAATCAGTAGTTAGTATACCCATTTCTTTGAAGAGGCTTCTACAGGATGTCCATAACGAATAATAAGTTAAAAAGTTGCCAGATATTTATCAGACTGAAAACAAGACAACATTAAGACAATATTATGTAAGAAAGTAATAAAGAATTAAGTGCCTAACCAACGATATAAATCAAAATGAAGTCATTGCTTTTTATTGCTTCAGTTATAGCGACACGGCCCGTCTTGGATGTAGATGCATCATAAGTCACTAGATATCAGTGTGAGCGAAAGCTAGAGAATTGCACAGTGATTACAATCTGTTATTTAATTGTTAGTTTCGGTTTTTACACATGAGATCTTATATATTAAAAGTATCTACGAAAACTAAAGTCAGTCGGCCAGACCAAAATACCCGAGCAATTTCCTTCATTTTTGTTATGAAAGAAAGTTATTCATACGCAGATTTGTCATCAATATCAGAATTTACATAACTCTCGCCTTCCTTTTTCCATACTCAACGCGATTTCCTTCTGTATATTTCTAATGGGGATGTCCTTGCTGTAAACTAAAGTCAGTCGGTTAGGCCGTTCCATCCGACCGATTTCCTTCATGTTTACTTTAAATGAAAGGTATTCATTTGTCGTCAAGTATCAGAAATAACTTAAGCTTCTCCATACTTTATTTTTATTCAAACGCGGTATCCTTCAGTCCTTGCCTGAATATTTAGATCGGTTTGTTTTACTATAACTTCGGCTCTAATTAAGGTACGCAGTTCTTTTTGACATAACAAACACTTAGCGGATAAAGCTCTTTCATTTACGCGTTTATAAAATTGCATTGATTGATTCCGAAGAAAGCTATGCGTGAACATTCAAATTTACTTCCATTTTTTCCCAAAATTTTTGTCATTCCACTAACGGTGCTAAGTATTCGCACGGGTCCTCTACCATAGAAGATATTTGTCTATATTCACAGAATATATGACTTCAACTGCGAATGGGCAAAGCTGAACGTGTGTATCCAGCCGGGATTCGAATCCGGGTCTCCTGCTTTCTAGACAGTTGCACTGCCCCTAAACCACTGGAGACACAGTGATTACCGTACCTGCAACGACTACCCAAGCACGCCTCCCGTCAGACACAAATTTCCAGCTTTACCCTGCCCACAGTTCTCAAATTCGTAGTCCCTGTGTACTAATTCCCGTAAGAGTAAGGGCTCCAAACTTGCCCACCCCTCCCCACTAATGAAAGGATCATTGCCTGTCACTGGGCATATTATATATAAATACATGTGGCGTCTATTCCGAAAGAATAGATGTCACTTCTGATCCTGCAGTTGTTATTGTTTTCATATTCACAGAATATATGACTTCAACTGCGAATGGGCAAAGCTGAAAATGTGTACCCAGCCGGGATTCGAACCCGGGGTCTCCTGCAGTTGCGCTGAACCCTACACCACTGGGGACACAGCGATCATCACACCTGCTCGGAATTACTCAAGCACGCCTCTCGTCAGATACAAATTTGCAACTTTACCCTGCCCACTATAACTCAAATTCGTAGTTACTTAGTACTAATTCCGGTAAGAGTAAGGGCCTAGCAGTGCCTCCGCAACTTATTAATCTATGTGTTAGGAAGCCTTTTCTAAAGGCAATTTTTACGGGACTGGAACGTGAACGATAAACAGTTCAGACAAAAAGAGAAGCTTTTGAAATATCGTTCTAGAAGAGAATTTTCAAAATTAGATGGGTAGCTTGCGTAACTAATGAGGAGGTCCTGAACATAATTGGGGAGAAAAGAAATTTGTGGCATATTTTACTAAAATTATGGATCGATTGGTAATTCACAGACATCAAGGAATCGTCAATTTTATGTGTGGGAGGTGTGGGGGTGAGGGAATTGCATAGGCGGACCAAAAGATGAATGTTGTAAGTGTGTTAAAATAGATACATTTGGGTCGACGTTCCTATTAAGAGGCTTGCTTAGGATAGAGTTAGTGAGAAACTGCAACAAAGCAGTGTCCGGAGTGAAGACCACAAAAATAACAAACAACCGTTTGAATGAATGCATATTTTCGCGGCGATATCCATTAACACAGTACTCAGTCTGACGGGAGGCGTGATTAGGTAGTCCTTCCAGGAGCGGTGTAGGGGTCAGCGCAACTGACTAGAAAGCAGGAGACTCGGGTTCGAATCCCGGCTGGGTACACATTTTCAACTTTGCCTATTCGCAGTTGAAGTCATATATTCTGTGAATATGAAAACAGTAACAAATGCAGGATCAGAAGTGACGTCTGTTTTTTCGGAATAGACGCCACACACATACATACATACACACACACACATATATATATATATATATATATATATATATATATATATATATATATATATATATATATATATATATTTCGAAGTTCATTAAAAACTACGAGTATAATACAAATCGTCGCGATATTACCAGCAAAATTCACTAGATCATAGGCCAATTGAAACAATGAACATATCCCGAATTTCGTAAAGTGTCATGTCATTTTTTTCCCTAATTGTTGGGCCTGCAGCGTCATGTATATCGTAGAAAGACATTGCAATAAAGTTCTGGATTGCTGCTTATGTCTTATTTAATAGTGCTACAGCTGTTTCGACAGTTTGTCATTCTCAAGCGCCTGCGTATTTAAGAATTACATTAATTACAAATCAAACAATATGAAAATATACATAAATTTGTTTGTTATAAATTTTCCTTATAACTTACGTCTACGAAGTTTAGACGTTAATTAATGTTGACATCTGGCTTAACTGTTGCATAAATTACATGGAAATATACACGTATTTAGTTGTTGTATACGGTTTTTAGCTGTCAGGTATTATGCAGCTGTTTACGTTAAAATTTTAAATTAAAGAAACTTTTATATATATTAACAAGAGATGTTTAGATATATAGTAATCGACTAAGTTATAAGATGCTTTTTTAACTTTAACATTGGTCAGAGTGGTTTATTTCGTTTTTATTCTGTTCATTTAGTATATCTTTGCTTTTCAGCCTTTTTCATCGATCAAGTCAATAAAATTAACCAGATAATTTTTATGTTTGAAATCAGTGTGTTCATTAAGTATTTCGTTTGGATAATTTTTAGTGTGCATATATATTTCAAATTCCTCCAAAATGTTCATTTCTATTCCCTTTGGTATTAAATTTGCTTTTCGCACTAACAACAATCTAAGAACAAAATTGCACTTTACATCCATCAGTAATTCCCTATATTTAGAGCCAGGTATTTACAAAATCACATGTGACAACTGTAACAGCTTTTACATTGGTCAGACTGGACGTAATTTCCTCACAAGATATTGTGAACAAGTAAGAATAAGTGAAAACAACCAATCTAGTTTCTATTTACATCTCAGAAACTAAAACCATTCAGTACCTAACATCGAAAACGCACTTACGATTTTGCATAAAAAACCAAAGGGAATAGAAATGAATATTTTGGAGGAATTTGAAATATATATTCACACTAAAAATTATCCAAACAAAATACTTAATGAACACACTGATTTCAAACATAAAAATTATCTGGTTAATTTTATTGACTTGATCGATGAAAAAGGCTGAAAAGCAAAGATATACTAAATGAACAGAATAAAAACGAAATAAACCACTCTGACCAATGTTAAAGTTAAAAAAGTATCTTATAACTTAGTTGATTACTATATATGTAAACATCTCTTGTTTATATACATAAAAGTTTCTTTAATTTAAAGTTTTAACGTAAACAGCTGCATAATACCTGACAGCTAAAAACCGTATACAACAACTAAATACGTGTATATTTCCATGTAATTTATGCAACAGTTACGCCAGATGTCAACATTAATTAACGGTCAAACATCGTAGAAGTAAGGAAAATTTATAACAAACAAATTTATGTATATTTTCCTATTGTTTGATTTGTAATTAATGTAATTCTTACACACGCAGGCGCTTGAGAAGGACAAACTGTCGGACCAACTGTAGCACTATTAAATAATACATAAGCAGCAATCCGGAACTTTATTGCAATGTTCATGTCATGTTCGACCCCAGCCCTGCTTACTCTGCTAGTATCCTACATCCAAAGACACAAAGAGGACGAGCCATTGTGCGTGCGTGTGTGGCTGCTGCTGTGTCAGCCCAGCGCCTCTTGGAGGAGCGGCCGTATCTCAGCAGCCGTTTGCGCCACCTCTCAATCGCAGCCATTTCCTCCGCGTCGGCGTCGGCACTTGCAGACCGACGTCGGGGATTTCCCGCGCCGTCACGGCGTTGCCATGCTAACCGAGCGTCCGGCGCCGCCTCTGTTCCCCGGAGATAGATCGCAGCCGCCGCCGGCCGGACCAATCTCATTATTCGCAAATCACCGGACCGCGTCCCCAACCTCCTACCCCCTCTCACATCGCTCCCAATCCCAGGAGGTAGCTGCGTGGCGCTGCGGTGCGTCGTCTCCCAGCAAGATGTGTGTGTGTGCGTGTGCGTGTGTGCGCGTGCGTGCGTGAAAGGGGAAGGGGATTCCATTCCGCTTACTTTTGTGAGGATGCAGGGTTTTAGGTTAGTAACCTCTTTAGTACGTTTTGGTCGAACGATAGTTATCGTTGGTGTGCAGCGAGAGCTGCTGGCAACAATACTTAGGTTGGAATGTTCTTTGTTTGTTGGCCGGGGTGCGGCAGTCTCCCGCCGACCGCAGAGCGAGGCAGTAGCATGTCGGCAGTTAGTTCGTAACCTGCGTTTAGTGGTGGCTAAAGTTTTTGCCATTCCGTCGTATCGCATACGGGTTGCAGTTATATATTGAAATGTTTCAATGTGGACTTGTCGACATTCACCGTAGTGGCACGCAGTTATTAAATCAGTGTGTTTAAGGGAAAGAGTTTTTAACATTTGTCGTTCCATAATAAAGGAAGTTAACAAAGTTTACTGTTATGGATCAACCTAGTAATTGTCCGCATCCCATACCGTCAAATCATTGGAACAATTATTAAATGATTAAGCATAAAATAGAATGTAACGGCAACTTCGCCCATCGAGGATTAGGTGGACGCAGCGGAGACGTTACACTTTGTAAGGTCCCTATTTTCCCAACATAATTTACTTCTAATATATAAAGCAAAGTGTCCGTATGTTTGTGTGTCTGCGTGTTTCTGTGTGCGTTAAAAGTCGACCACTGTAGGTAACAACAGCCTTAACTTTGTCACTAAAATTAGTAAATAAGGTCCGTGTGAACTGCTGGTTAATCCCTGCTACAAAGCCTTGTTCCCTGGCCCAAACTGAGAACTTACTCGCTTCAAATTACTTCAATAACAGGAAGTTAAATAAAAGAGGAAAGGTGCTCTAAAACTACAATTTATAGGCAACTTACGGAATACGCCGAACTTAAACTTGTTTATTCTGATATAAAACAAGCAATGGGGAACCACATTTGTTAATACAATAAAAATGCATCTCTTACATGAATTAATACGGACGGTGCCCAGCCTAAATTATACATGATTTAACGCTACTTTGTAAAGTCCCTATGTTCCCAATATAATTTATTTCTAATATATAAAGCAGAGTGTCCGTATGTTTGTGTGTCTGCGTGTTTCTGTGTGCGTTAAAAGTCGACCACTGTAGGTAACAAGAGCCTTACTTTGTCACTAAAATTAGTAAATAAGGCCCGTGTGAACTACTGGTTAATCCCTGCTACAAAGCCTTGTTCCCTGGCCCAAACTGAGAACTGACTCGCTTCAAATTACTTCAATAACAGGAAGTTAAATGAAAGAGGGAAGGTGCTCTAAAACTACAATTTATAGGCAACTTACGGAATATGCTAAACTTAAACAGGTTTATATATAAAAGGAAGTGTCCCGATTGACTGACTGACTGACTCATCATCGCCCAGCCCAAACCACTGAAGATAGAAACTTGAAATTTGTGGAGCGTGTTGATCTTACTCTGTAGGCGTCATTTAAGAAGCGATTTATGATATTCCGTCCGTAAGGGGGTGAAATAGGGGATGAAACGTTTTTTGAAAATACGTAGCTATTTAGGCAATTTTGAAGCTGGAACTACAAAATTTCCGATTTTAATTCAGCGTTCGAATTTAAAAGACAAGTGTTTCGGCAGTTTTTGATATTCAACCAATTAAGAGGGTAAAATACAGGTCGCAAAAAATTGATTTTCAAAAATATGTTGCTGTTAACACATATTTTAAGCTACAACTACGAAACTTCGGATATGGAATCTTGCTCAGGATTAAAAATCCATGATTTTTAGTATTTTTGGGAATCCAACAAGTAAGGGGATTAAATAGAGGATCAAAAAATCTTTTTGAAAACACGTTGGTATTGATACAATTTTGAAGCTAGAGCTGCAAAAATTGATATTTGTATAGTTGGTTAGACGTTAAAAAAATACGTGTTTCGGTATTTTTGGAAATTCAACCATCAACGGGGTTAAATTGGAGAGGGGGTATTTTTCGAAAAATGTTGCTATTTAGACAATTTTGAAGTTATAACTACAAATTTTCGAATTTGGATTCGGGGTTCAAATTTAAAAGACACGTGTTTCGGCATATTTTGAAATTCAACCAATAAGGTGGTAAAATAGAGGAAGCAAAAAATTGATTTTCAAAAATATGGTGCTGTTAACTCAAATTTCAAGCTATAACTACGAAACTTAAGGCATGGATTCTTCATCAGGATTAAAAAGAAACAACTGGTGCAGACCAACCAGCCTATGCGGTGGTTCAGCTAGTTCAGATATAAAACAAGCAATGGGGAACCACATTTGTTAATACAATAAAAATGCATTTCTTACATGAATTAATGCGGACGGTGCCCAGCCTAAATTATACATGATTTAATGCTACTTGAGGGGGGGGATTCACAAACAACACTCATTCTCTCTCACACACGCAATGCCACAGCAAAACTCACCAAAATCAGCGTACTGAGACGAGGCGGAAGGAGGCGCCCCTTTCGTAGGGGAAATTCCGCAAGTCGGAGGTAGCACAAAACACAATATACAAGATACTTTGATGCTGGCTCTGGTCTGTCGTGCGAGTTTTGAGCTGGTGCGCGTGTATAGCCAAGTTAAATTACATCTGAATTGGACCGCGAGCAAACACGCTAACGGCGACACACGGCTACGTTACATGAACGCACTCCACTGAAGGTGAAGTGGTTGAAAATCGGATTCATTGTATAAAATCGCTGTGGATTCTTAAATTGCAGTCTGTTAGACATCGCTCTAGATACTGGTTTTATATGAAAGGTGGCGTGAATTCAGGCGACTAGCTGCAAACCCCGGAAGTCGGAGCTCGGACTCACGTGGTCTCGAAAACCGATAAAATTGAATAAATTCAGTTTCCGAAAAATAAAGAAAATTAACTACTGCATGTAACCCATAGGAATGCTTAGAATTATGTAAGGAAGCGAATGAAATACAGCTAAACGCGATAGGGGGCGATTACAGAGACGGATGAAGTACAGTCTCAGAAAAACCACAAACGTGAAATAATTACAAAGTCGGAAACATAGAATTAATTACGGTATGCAACCAATATAAATGTTTAGAATTACGTAAGGAAGCTATTGAAGGAGGTTATACAAGGTTCAGAGAGAATTACTGACAAAGACAGAGTTCGTATTACCAGTCGGAGAAGAAACGGCAAAATTAAAATAAGCGGGGAGAGAAGATCGCGAAATATTATTGGAAATCAGAAGGATACCCGCATAATTACTTGCCTGATGGGCATGGAATAAACAAGAGTGAAAGCTGAAGGCTTTGTTCTATGAACCAAACACGTGGAACACACATCACAGACAGAGGGAAAGGGTGAGAAGATTTTTACATGCACGTACAAAAATGAACATACCACCTATTAGAAATCGGGCCCCACGAAGGTAGAAAGTATTTACACAGAGTTCATACACCGCCACATGATCACAAAAGGTTTTAACATATCAAGCCGTTATCAAACTGCAACTATCTATTGGAAATCACGGAACTGGAAAACGAGAACACTTTTCCGCACACGATCGGATAAAATATTCCAAAAAATGATTCTAAATTCACGAATCTAAGTTAAACGTGCTATTCAATGAAATGCTACCATCTCGCGGATACCAGAGAAGAACCAACCTTACCTCGGCAGACGCCCAGTAAAGACTGATCAGCCGAGCGGCCACCGGGGCACGGGAAGACGCGGAAAGTCATCGGAAGCCAGAAAATCCAAGAAAACAGCGGCGGTGGGGACGGACAGCCAGACTCGCCCTGGAAGTAAGGCTCGCTAACGAGACAGTAACCAAAAGGTGTAGAAACCTCTTTGGTACCTGCAGCAGCTATCGACTCTGAACCAGACAGAACGATGCAAAGCGAGCTATCACTCCCCAGACAGCCATAGATTCGCCCACCCACTTAAAAGTAAAGCAACTGCACATTCTCACAGGGACAGTGGCGTAGCGGAGAAGCCGTACTTATGCCACATTAATTAATATAATAATAAATTATTAACATAACAAAATTAGAAAAACCTAGCAATATTAGCTAATATTTTAACACGTGCAATAAAGATGCTATTCCTCATGCCTTGAAAAGAGTGGGGTTCAAGTTTTAACAAAATGATTGTCTAACGATATTAAATAAATTATAACTTTACAGAACTATACAAAAAATATATGGCAGACGACAGACGGTCGTCTTTCAACGTATTGCATACAACTCTACAGTTTTGTTTCAATCTTTATGAAATTTTGTACACATAAGCTTCAATCTATTAGGACGGTCGTTTAAGTGTAATAATCACATACAACTTCTTAATATGTAAACAACGTGGATATTCTTCATTATGAGAATAAAAGCATATGTTCAAACGTTTTGGAGGATTTAGAATTTTTTGTGCATAGATACACCTTGCAGGATCAACTGCTTCACGAATACGTTAGCAGCGCAAGGGATTGGTTTTTCCAAATTTTCGACGAAACATTTTTCAGCAATTATTTTTGAGGATTTAACTTTATTTGGCAAATGTGGGTTTTATTTTATTTTTTGGATATTTATTGAAAAATTGATGCAGATTAGGCCACTTTATTTGGACCTTGTATCTTGAATAAATAAGGCAATTGCTACGCGCATGATAATGTGCCATAGAATCTTTATTTTTAAAATATTATATATATTTATTTATTTATTTTAAATAAACATTATCTTGATGGTTATTCTTATATAGCAATACATAACAACAGTATTTTTAAATGACAAATTTAAATGCATCTATGCATTAATTCGGTATGTAATCGCAAATTATGTAAAGTTAATTGCTGTGGATAAAAATATTTTGTATTTTACTTATAAATTGTAAATAATTTTGTGTATGTACTTATTGGCTGTGTATGTATCTTACTGACAGGTCACACAGATGATGGGCTAGACCCGAAACATGTTGTGTTTCTTGGCGGTCAACTATGACGTTGGTCAAAGATAGCTTCATAGACGGTGGCACGTGACAAGTGTGGCGCCATCTATGCCATCTATATAAGCAGGACCTCCAGCGCCTAGTAGGCAGTCATCGACTCACCCTTGAAGATGTTGCTCGCAGTAGGCAACGAAACGTCGGGCGTAAGAAGTTTTATTGATGGACCACGGCAACTTAGCCCGGAAGTTTTACTGAATGAAGACGCCGGCCGTGAAAGCTTACATTCTATAATAAAGACATAATGTTTGGTTTTATTCATATAAGGATCATGGTTTCGCAGCGGAAATTCGTCTCATTTATTAGCAACTGAGATATTTCTCGGAAGGAAGAGAAATAACGTTGCACGCATCTCTCAAATCTGTACTCCAAGGTCTTAAAAATTTCCGATGTTGCCTATGCGTTTAAATCTTACAATATGTCTTAACGGAGACTCTCTGCACCGGCGAAGAAATACCTCTCAATATCTATAGAGCTTGAGAGGCCATGTCCGTTGCCGCAAAAAATCCTGCTTGGAGTATTTCTATTTTCTATTTCTGCATATTTTTACATCTACATCTACTACATCTACATAGATACTCCGCAAATCACACTTAAGTGCCTGGCAAAGGGTTCATTAACCACTTTCATAACTTTTCTCTACCCTTCCATTCTCTAATAGCGCGCGGGCAGAAAGAACACCTAAATCGTTCCGTTTTCGATCTGATTTCTCTTATTTTATTGGGATGGTCATGTCTCCATAAGTAGGTGGGTGCTAGAAAAATATTTTCACATTCAGAAGTACAAGTCGGTGATTGAAACTTCGCAAACAGATCACGCCGCAATGAATAACGTCTTTCTTTTAGTGATTTCCACCCCAATTCGAGCAACATTTCCGTGACACTTTCCCTCCCGTAACGTGATAAAACAAAACGAGCTGCCCTTCTCTGAATCTTCTCAACATCTTCCGTCAGTCCCACCTGGTGAGGGCCCCACAAGGGGCAACAGTACTCCAGGAGAGGACGCACAAATGTGATGTAAGCAGTCTCTTTGGTGGAGCTGGTGCATCTTCGAAGCGTTCGGCCAATGAAACGTAACCTTTGATTCGCCTTCCCCACAATATTTTCTATGTGTTCTCTCCAGTCAAAGTTATTCGTAATTGTATTTGGTAGAATTTACGACCTTTGACTGATTTATCGCGTAATTGAAGTTCAACGGATTTCTTTTAGTGGTCATGTGTATTACTTCACGCTTTTATTTATTTAGTGTCAATTGCCAAGTTTCGCATCAAGTAGAAATTTTGTGTAAATCGCTTTGCAGTTGCTTTTTATCCTCTGTCGACTTCACTAACCGATAAACGACAGCATCATCCGCGAACAGTCTAAGGGAGCTATTCAGATTGTCTCCTAAATCTTTTATAAACACGAGGAAGAGTAGGGGACCTATAACGCTTCCCTGTGGAACGCCAGATATCACTTCTGTTTTACTTTCTTTTATAATGACAAAAACTCAGTGACTTCCTCGTGTGCGCGAATCTTCGAATATTGTGTTCTCTTACTTTGTTGTCCACGGAAATAACGCTTGAGAGAGAATTTCCGCCAGTACCCATCTACACTACGTTGTAGCGGTGGCATGAGGTAAAAATTTTTCCTGAGAGACTACAGAAACAATGTTGGAGGTGGTCGGGCCATGTAAACGTGAGCCGCTTAATGAAATCTCCTTTCTCATTCTCTGCTGTGATGTCCTGGGCGCTGAAGTTCCCCTGGAACTCTCGCCAGAATTAACTCCAGTACAGTTTTCCAACTCTGTCGTATTACTTGAGACTGGTTAAAGTTATCTCATGAAAGTATAGGAATACAATAAATAATGGTTGGCTAATTATCCTGACTAAAAGTACAAGAAATCCCAAATTTTTTACTGCCTTTTGCATATTGAAAATGTTTCGATATATGTGAAACGGAGCGTCCCTTGTACTGAAAAAAGTTTAAAGTCGCTTCACCAGGAAAGATCTGGCGACAAGGTAATTGTGTTAAAATGTTTTAATATATTTTTAAAGTCATTACATTTTACTCTACCATTACTCAGCTTTTCAAGATTACGGTGTATGGGGGTTCTGCTCGCTGCAACATTATTGTCCTGGGGCGTCGTGGTAGAAATAAATACTCGATATATACAATTTTTCACTTCTTCTTTAATTTAAATCAAACTTCTTCTCCACCAAAACATTAAAATAACGTGCGCAAATTACCACAACAACACAGACTGGCATAGATTCCAAAGTACTCGACAAAAGACAAAACTCGAACTCCCCACGCAAAGCGGTGAGGCAAATATATAACATCGGCAATAATGACCTTACTTTATCCATTGTTCATAACAATTAAATATACTAATTTACAATTAACAAACACACAAAGAAAACATTTCATGTACACAAAAATAATCACAATATATAATCAAAACTATGCATATAATAATTGTAGATGGCGAATGTATTTTTAAATAGAAATTTCCGATCTTTCTGTTAACAACAAAGAGCGATGTTAAATATCAATTAATTAGTTAATGAGTGCATCATACATGTTCCTAACATATATTGAACTATCAAATCTCATGGCCATTCACAAAATGTACTCAAAATCTCACATCAGTCAATATATACAAAGAATTCAATATTGATAATTAATGTAATAGTCTAAATAACACAATTAGCTGGTCAACACAACTTGTTTATGAGCCTAACATATATACAGTGCTCTTTATTTTCATGTTTTTTTATGTTTTACAAACGTTTTTACCCTTCATCTGTCTATTTATTGAAATAATATACAATGACAAAAGTATTGTTTATAGAACTGTCTGGAAAGAAAATATATGAATCTCTTAATTAATGAAATCTACCACTTGTTTTAATCACAGTATCACCGAGACACTGTCCTACACTGATTTCTAGGCTGGCTATTTCGTTTGTAACTTCACACGCAAAATATATCACTATTACACCACACGATTCCGGGTCCGGCCGCAGACGGTATCGTAGGATAACATTGAGATGAGAGGACCAGGCAGACGGTATCGTACGGTAACATTGAGATGAGAGGGCCAGCAGTATCGTCACAGTGTACAAGAAGCTTGCTGTTTTTAGTGTGTGTTGGATTATATTTACACTTACGCATTATGAAACTAAATAGTAATTTACTTGCACAACTGATGACGTACTAAACACTTGTTATTTAATTTATCTCAAAGAACTGAAAATCTAGAACTTGCGTATCTTATTGTACCAGCTACATTGTAAAAGATAGCAATGAAATATCTTGTCCGATTTCCCAAGCAGTAAGATGCTAAAATCGAAGAATTTCAGCACTATTTCAATCTTTACTGTCACTGTTTATGAATTGTGGAAACATTCATTACATTTCTTCTATATCTTCCGGTTTGTCTTTCATAAATACTTTGTCCTACTTGACTTTAATAATGTCTTTGATTTTTACTTCCGCTGTCGCAAATCCTATCTCTGAAGCGATTAAGAACAACGCCCGATGGAAAGCTGAAGTTTTATATCTTGTAGGCCCCATGGCGCTTCACTTATACCTATCTCACAAAATTTGGTGCCACATTTTACATCCAACATTAGGAAAAGCTAGATCTGAAAATGCGATCTCTACCACGCCTATGTGTATGTCATCATTTCTAAAGAATACAGATCCAATTTTATTGTATCTAGGCTTAACGACGTGGATATATTTATATCCTCTGTTGGAGTTTACTTGTCTATACGGGGTTTATCATCGTTTGCGAATACCGTCAGCCCGAAACTGTAACCCAAGTTTGAATCTCATACTATGTAACTCTTTTCAGAAGGTTTAATTTTATACATAGGTCATATAAATCCGTTGTTGGCGCTTATCTTAGATTAAGAAATAGTAAGTCACCTACATGAACCGTTACTAGTAAATCACAAGACATACACGTTTGTTTTTGTCTGTGCAAATTTGTTGTTGCATGCAACACGTCTTTTGACTTGGTTAAACGAAAATAGATGTTTCCAGTTTACCGACTGTCCGCAACTCCAGGAGTCTGCATATATTTTGTGGAGATTGCGTCATCTGACTATTAAGGAGTTTCTCCAATGGAAATGAGTGGCATGTCGAGAATTGAAATGCTAAATCAACATCTCAGCTAATTAAAACCAAAGGGCTCTATTTATGCAAGAGTACGAACTCCTCTCATGTGTCACATGCAAACATATCTATGAAAATTAATATAGGATCATAAACAGAGACTATTAAAAATGAGAATCAGAACAGAATAGGCAGGAATGGAACGGATCAGAATGGAACGGAATGAGTGAGATTGAATCGAAATGAAACAGGATGGGATGGATCAGAACCGTATGGGATGGAATGAATCAGAAGGGAATGGAATTGTTAACATCATTCCCCCACCTCATTTTTAACTATATTTATTGCAAGAACAAAGTCGATTCACCGTATAACCGCCCACAGGATACATATTACGGATTTATTAAATTTTTTTAGAGGATATAGTGTTACAATTTGAGTGCTGTTCGAGAAAGGGTGAAGGTAAGTATTCGAACGGCAGAAATTATCATCGAAATAGCTAAAAAAATGTGCATCGTAAATATCGATTGAATTTGTAGTTACCTTGAGAACTCACTTTAAAATAAAAATTTGATGAAAGGATTTTTCTGCTAGTGACAACCACGTCACAGACTAACATAAAATAAGAATTCTGAAATAATTGGTACAAATTCAATCGATATTTACGATGCACATTTTTCTAGTCATTTCGATGATAATTTCTGCCGTTCGAATACTTAACTTCACCCTTCCTCGAATAGCACTCAAATTGTAACACTATATCCTCTAAAAATGTTAGAATTATTTCTCAATCTATCCCCATTAATATTTGAAGCCAAGACACTATCACAAATTCTTTATATTGACAGATGCCCTGACAGTGACATTCTAAGCATCCTACTACTGTGTAAGCTGCTAGTTCCGAAATATTCCGCCTATGGCACCACTTATCATTTTACTTTTCACACTACTAAATATTAATCTGTTAAGCGACTGTTTTATCAGTCACCTGCTCCCCTCTTCACGCTTTTCTTTTCAACACATCGAGTTTTACTCGAGTTTTTTCCTTATTTATCTTTAATCTTTCACCGTGAGGCTCATCCATAGATACTTTGTTAGCAGCTGATTGTTATTCTTTGCATAATCTCTGCACTCAGTGTTGATTCTCCTAATAGCATGTAACTACATTCATTAAGCAACAATACTAAATTGTAAGTGGTAATTTTATTCCATTATATGAACATATCTTTTATTACAATCGATTTGGTTTCAAATTGTTTCAAATTTCTGTAAACGACTTTTGTACGTTTTATAGCTTTACTGTATACCAATCCACTTGTTTGTCTGTATAGAGACCAGAAGAAGGGCACTCAAGCGTCCGAAACCGGTCGTCTAAAATAAATAATTACAAGCAACTGGTTGCTGAATTTTATTAATTTATGCTCTAAAATATGTAATAAATCCGTGATATGTATCCTGTGGGCGGTTATTCGGCGAATAGATTTTGTTCTTGCAATAAATATAGTTAAAAATAAGGTGGGGGAATGATGTTAACAATTCCATTCCCATCTGATTCATTCCATCCCATACTGTGATTTCGCGATAACTGTGAAACACGAGTATGTTTTATTAAGCATGACGTATCTGAGCAACGGACGAGATTTTTTTTATTTTTATTTTTTTTTTTTTTTTTATTCCTGGCTAGTCAGTTTTTTCACAGTATTGGGTTGGTAGCTGGTGGCTGTTTTACATTCGTTGTGAGAGCCATCGGAGGGAGATTAAACCGAAATATAGGCGGGATTAGTGTAATTGGATCTGAAACACGATTCGAACTTTCTGGCTTTCGATGTTTTAATAGTTCGTGTATTCACAAACTGATAAGTGGAACGAATCTTTTTGCATTTAACTGTCGGCGCTGATTTAAACAGAATGATACTAACGAGCGTTGCTTTTTATGTGTTTAACATGTTTCCGACGGAAAAATTCTGTTTTTAATGAAACATAAAAAAGTTTAAATGGGCGCAGAGAGCCAATGTAAAAATTATTGACATTATTTGCTGTTAAAAACGATTCCAGTATCTTTTGCAGTGAGGAATGCATTCGGGCGTACTGACATCAAGCCTTACACGAAGGCTAAATTCAACTTCTACATCTATAGGATTAATATGCAACTGTCAAACGGTTCGTAGATCCAATTTGTATAGGTTGTGGGACCATCTTTTGCAACTGTAAATTAGTCTACTTTAGACCAGACGCGTTTCGCTTTATTTTAAAGCATCTTCAGTGTTCAGCTGTACAATAAATGGTTTGTATTACACTATTTGTTTTAGTTATTACGAAATTCGATCTGTAACAGTTCTCATGCAATTGGATTGTTTTGATTCTGAATAAATCGGACTATTAATATTACTCACGAATTTTTTATGTTTTTGTCTTCATGTGTGGTTTGTAGCACATTGTCACTTGCTGTCACTGCATATATTTACACTATTTTACACTTTTTTTACAGTGACATTTCTTACGAAAGTTTTTGAAACATAACCATTTCTGTGGCCTGGCAGGCTCTGTATGTCGTTTGTTTTGTTTGTCTATTGTCTATGTGTGCGTTCTTTGCTTTCGAGTTCTTTGGTTCGTGCTGTGAGGAGTGTTTTTGTTTCGTTTCTGTCAAAAGAGGCGTCTGCTATCAACTATGTGTGTGATGTTCTGCCTGTATTGTGTGTTTATAAATAGGATTTTGGTTCACGTAGCGACTTTCTGTGTGTGTGTGTGTGTGTGTGTGTGTGTGTGTGTGTGTGTGTGTGAGAGAGAGAGAGAGAGAGAGAGAGAGAGAGACAGAGAGAGTTAGAGATTCCGATTTTTCTGCATTTGTTAGTGTGTGGGTAGGGATTTGTTGTTGTTGTTGTCTTATGTGGTCGTATTATGTGGTGGTTTTGAGGGTGGGGAAAGTTTGTCTTTGTGTACTATGTGTTTTATTAGTTTAAATAATGTTTGGTTGCTGATGTTTACTTCGTCATTTAATATGTGTTTCTCTTCTATTAATCCTTTTTGAATTTGGAAATTCTCTTGTAGGGTCAGGAGGTGTGTCTTATTGCTAAATCTGTCTATTTGCATGTCGGTTCTATGGTGGTGGGATAGTAGTTTTCTTGCCTAAGGTGTTCTGCAAATGTTGAATGGCTGTTGCCATATTTCCATGATCGTCTGTGTTCTTTATATCGTGTTTCAAATGTCCTGCTGGTCTGGCCTAGATCATTTTTCAAACTGGACAGTTTCACAGCAGCTGGAGTAAAATGAACACCTGAATGTTTCCGTGAAAGTATTTATGTGGGGGGTCACCAAACTTTTATAGCATGTGGAGTATAAAGTGAGTGATCATAGTACGTGAACAAATTTTACCGTTGCGACAAACGCCTAGTGATTATTACCTCCACTCAGTTACCGTATCCGTGACCCTCTCCTTCTTTATCTGATAATACAAAATAACGTGTTCTTCTTGAAATTTTCCGAAGTAACCCGTTAGTGTGCGTATAGTTCGGGAGCCAGTGACTATGTTTTGAGGGCTTTAGTCAGCGATATCCATGGAGGTATAACGAGAGGAGATGGCACTTCAGACTTCCACTATACGCTGCTTTGAAGCCAATGTTCGGGCCTTACCCCCAACTTGAATGCCCGAAAACGTTTTTTCCACGCCAACTAAGTTGACACTCGGCGGGATGGATCACGGGAGCGATTGTACATAAGAAATACACTAACGGTCACTCCTATCATCCAACACACCAGATATAAACATAATTTATGCAGACAGCAATATTCAATGTTTCTGGTTTATTCTTATTCTTAGTAACAACTGTTACAAATACTAGATACTAAAGTGCTTACGTGTATGATATAGTGTAAGGAAAGCACTTCAAACGTTTTTTCTTATTTTGAATGCATATTTGATGCAGAAATACTACATACTTAACCTTACTGATGTGACAGTTTATGTGAATACATTTCATAGCCGAGAAGAGAAATATGTGAGGCGTAAAACATTGTTTCGTAATGAATTTCTATTTTACTCTATATGTGGTGAAAGATGAAGTTGAAAGCAAGAAAGCAGTATTTGTTTGGTTGTTTACTGGTAGTGATTCTTATTTATTACATTTTCGGCCTTAACTTCATTGGCAAAACATTTTTGTTGTTCACGTTTGCAAAACAGTCAACAACGTTTTCTCGGATAGTCCACAAATATCTAGAATGAGCAGGAGTGAGCAAAGAAAATAGGTATACTCTCGTGATTTGTAGACTACGTTTATACTCCATTTAAGAACGAAACGTGATTTCTTTCAACTACAGACTTTGATAATGACGATTGATACAAATACAAAGAACACAAATTGTCATTTCTAATCAAACGCCGGCCGCGGTGGCCGAGGAGACTGAGGCTCTCCAGTCACGGTCTGCACGGCCACTACGGTCGGGGTTTCGAATCCCCCCTCGGACATGGATATTTGTGCCGTCCTAGTACGTAAGTAGTTCATAAATAGTTTGTAAGTTTAGGGACTGATGACCCCGTAGTTAAGTCCCATAAACTATACAAACATTTGATTTCTAATCAAACAACTACGACTACAACTACGATTAGGAGTTGAATCTTTCTTACAGTACAAATGGTACTTGTCGTCTTAGTTTTTTGAAATGTATAAACAGAAAGTCACATTAAAGAGACCAAATGTGCTGTATTACTGAACCAATTACGCATTCGAGTCCAGTAAAATGTCGGAACTGCCTTTCTGTCTATATGTTTCATAAACACAATAATATTTAGTACTGTAAAGAGCAGTTTTATACACTCGTCGGAAATTAAGAACAAAACGAAGTCGTGTAGTCTGATAATGTTGTGGGTCAACTAAGATGGCGGACACAGGCTTCAGTTTTGTTACGTCATGTCGTCTCTCCTCTGTAATACCTTCGTGGTGATTACCTATTCTAACTAGATGTTCAACCCCCGTCCCTGAGTACAGAACTGCAGGTTGCCTACATTTTCATATGGTTTTATCATGATTTTCTAATTTGGAAAGCGAATTTCAATCAAGACTGTTAGATCAGAAAGAAAGGAAAGTTTTGATAGCATGCCTTCCCCTCAGCATGATTCGACAAAGTACTTACATCCACGGTCACAGCAAGAATGAAGCCCTAAGACCATGCTAAAACCTTTCCCACCACACACCAGAAGTAGAGCGCGCTACAAACCCATACAGACTGCCTTCAGAGCATAGTGTCTACCAACCCTCTCTACCTGAGAAAGATAATACCCTCTTCAACGGCTCCCAGGGAAGTCTCTTGTCACCTCCTTCGTCCAAGATTAGGTTGGCACCACACTAAGAACACGGCCACTTCGCCATCTTGCCAAGTAAGCTTGTATCTGGCCACCCAGCAGACGCCAGCGCAGACGACAAACAAAGCCATGCGTTCTTAATTAAAGTAAACAAGGCCCTAAAGCGCGAGGCGGCGACTGTAAGCCATTGTGCGGCAGTCAGTCAATATTAAAAACAACCTCCCACATTCACATGAACACACAAGTTGAATCACATGGTTGGAAACATTGAGCGTTGATCATTAATAAAATAATTAACATACTAATAGAAAATATTAATGGTGCAGTGAGACTTTGGGTTAATGAATATCTCAAAAATGGAACACGACCACACATTCAGTGGAGGTGTTTCACCACATATAAGAGGAATCTGGAAAAAGTAAGTTCCGTTTGGTTATATAAAACAAACGTGTACAAAAACCGAAAAAATATGTATTGTACAAAAATATACAACTGTTAAACTACTTTTCCACATCGTTTACGATATTTTGTTGGAACTTGTCACAGCGTGGCAAACGTTTTTGTATGCCTTCTTCACAGAAGGTTGCCGCCTGTGTACAGAACCGTGTGGTAGCATGTTCTTTCAGCTCGTCATCATCGTTGAAGTATTGACTACTAGGGTTAAAAAATCAATCAACAAAATGCCTTTTCTTTCCCAAAAGTCGGTGCACATGACTTTTCGAGATGTCATGATTTGCTGAGGCTTAACCTTCGTTGGGGATGAAGTGTGCCTCCATTTCATTGATTGCCGTTTTGTTTCAGATGTGTCGTACGATATCCAAGTTTCATCCCCTGTGACTATCAGAGAAAGAAAACCATCGCCTTTTCATTATAGCGTATAAAAAACTGAAGTGCACTGTCCATCCGCGGTTTCTGGTTATGTTCAGTAAGAATTTTCGGTTCTCAACGTGAGCAAAGTTTAGAAATTTAAATTTTCTAGTAACAATTTCATGAATTGGCGTTCGTGAGATTAGCAGAATTTCCATAGCAATGGGACTCAGTGTTAACGTACAGTTGGGCTTAATCTTCTCTTCCATTGTGTGAACCAGCTCATCAGTAACCACAGGCAGGCGTCCATTTCGTTCTTCATTGCGCACTTGAACACTCTGACCCATATTCTAACCAATGAATCACTCGCACCATTTTGTTCGTAAACCTCACAGATTTGTTGATGAATTTCCTTTGCATTTAGAATTCGAACCATAGATTTGATTTTACACGCGGCGGCATTTTCAATAACGGCTATTAGAAAGAAGCACTAGAAAGCACACGTCGGCAGCAGCGATCTGAAAATGGCGTACATGTCTTTTCCTTGAATCAGAGTAACTGCCGAGCATGCTCCGAACTCAGATCGTAGCGCGGCCGCGGATAGAAATAGAAACGGAACGTACTTTATGGACGACCCTCGTGTATTGTGTATGATGTCTCACCTAATGCCCTAATTCTTTTGAGCAGTGAACTGTGCATCACATAAATAACATTAAAACTGTCTAAAATGCTCAGTATAACATTCACAGATTCCCCACTCCAGCAAAATACAACACATACTAGTTTTTTGCTGTTGTTACAGCTGATCTTGGAAGGCAGCGCACAGGCTTTGTTAATCTAAGTGGCCTTATACAAGGCGAGTCACCTAACATTACCGCTGGATATATTTCGTAAACCACATCAAATACTGATGAACCGATCCACAGACCGAACGTGAGGAGAGGGGCTAGTGTTATTGGTTAATACAAACCATGAAAAATGCACGGAAGTACGTTTCTTAACACAAACATACGTTTTTTAATGGAACCCCGTTAGTTATGTTAGCACATCTGAACTATAAACAAATACGTAATCAGGGCCGTTTGTTGCTTTGTAAAATGTTAATTTCATCGGGAGATATTTGTAACCTAAAGTTGACGCTTGAGTACCACTCCTCAGCTGTTCGATCGTGTGTATCGGAGAACACCGAATTAAGTAGGGATCCACAGGGAACGGTGATGTACCTTAGATACAGAAGAGACTAGAACAGCATATTACGTCCACATGCTAAAACCTTTATTGGTCTTTTTCACTGACGCACATGTACGTTACCATGAGGGGTGAGGTACACGTACACACGTTGTTTCCGTTTTGAATTACGGAGTGGAATAGAGTGTGTCCCGACATGTCAGGCCAATAGAGGTTCAAAGTGGTGGCCATCATTTGCTGCACACAATTGCAATCTATGGCGTAATGAATGTCGTACACGCCGCAGTACATCTGGTGTAATGTCGCCGCAGGCTGCCACAATACTTTGTTTCATATCCTCTAGGGTTGTAGGCACATCACGGTACACATTCTCCTTTCACTTACCCCACAGAAATAAGTCCAGAGGTGTAAGATCAGGAGAACGGGCTGGCCAATTTATGCGTCCTCCAAGTCCTATGAAACGCCCGTCGAGGGTCGGCCTGGTGTCAATTGCGGAATGTGCAGGTGCATTATCATGCTGATACCACATACGTCAACGCCTTTCCAGTGGGACATTTTCGTGCAACGTTAGCAGATCATTCTGTAGAAACGCGATGTATGTTGCAGCTGTTTGGGCCCTTGCAATGAAGTGAGGACCAACGAGGTAGTCGCCAATGATTCCGCGTCAGTGAAAAAGACCAATAAAGGTGTTAGCATGTGGACGTAATGCGCTGTTCTAGACTCTTCTGTACCTAAGGTACATCACCGTTCCCTGTGGATCCCTACTTAATTCGGTGCTCTCCGATACACACGATCGAACAGCGGAGGAATAGTACTCAAGCGTCAACTTTAGGTTACAATATCTCCGGATGTAATTCACATTTTACAAAGCAACAAACGGCACTTATTAGGTGTTCGTTTATATGTTCAGATATGGCAACAAAGCTAACGGGGTTCCATTTAAAAAAGAAAGGCTTCTGTTAAAAAACATACTTCCGTGCATTTTTTTATGGTTTGTATTAACCAATTACACTAGCTCCTCTCCTCACGTTCGGTCTGTATTTGATATGGTTTTCGAAATATATCCAGCGGTAATGTTAGGTGCCTCACCCTGTATATCAGTCTTCCACGTACTGACTCAAAGAAAGCAAAAGAACTGGGGAAAGAGTGAATGAAGTAGGAAATTGAATGCGGCTTGACAGAAACACGTTGGTTGCATGTGTTTCCTGAGAAAGCCTTGGGGGCCGGCGATCAGGGGCCGGGTGGTTTAGTAGGGAGGGAGGGGCAGCTGTCACTCCCAACTGGCTGCTGTAAGGGCGCGCGGCCCAAGTTGGCGGCAAGCTCGCTTGTTACCGACGGCCAAGTTAGATGGGCCACGGCGCGCCCTTAAAACTGCCTGCGAGGCCCAGCAACTGGGCCACGGCGCGCTTTCCCCAGCTGCCGCCAGGGGCGCTGCGAGCAGGCTGCCAGGTATAGCGCGACTCCAACTGCTCCAGCAGTTTACGTCACAGTTCGGGAATTCTCGGGATATGTTGGAACATTCGATCACGACGCTATCTACTGACGCAGTAGGGTACTACCTCCACGACTAACACCTATAACAATCTTACACGTTCAAAGTTTTCTTTTTGCCGCTGCTCGGTAATCTATCTATATCAATAAATGTAAATGTTTGTTCGGTGTACGTTTATCACGTCTGAACCACAAGACATAAAGAGCTAAAAATTTGTACAGTTGCTAATGTCTACCCGGGGAAGGCTTTAGGCACGCTTTTATGGCGATCGAATTACTATTTATCTATATATTTTAATGTACGCTATATTTTTACAGTTACTAATTTATACCTGAGGAAGGTTTTAGGCATGGTTTTATAGCGATCTGATAGATATTTAGTAATTTGAAGAATATAATGCGAAATGCGGAACAATAATTACTATTTGAAAATTATATTTACTCTTTGAAAATGGTTTTATTGGTTGCATTGTTGCTTGAGGGTTGATAATGATAAAAGGGTGGAGTATATTGGGATGGAAAGTTATCGGTGTATACAAAATTCTACGTGTGTGTGTTTTAATATTTCGCTCGGCCCACTTTAGATTTGTAGTTTTATAAGTTTTTGCAACATTTTGGACCCAAAAAATAATGTAAACAATAAAAAATTAATTAATAAGAGTGTCTGAAACCCTTTTAG
This sequence comes from Locusta migratoria, assembly GCA_026315105.1. Taxonomy (NCBI): domain Eukaryota; kingdom Metazoa; phylum Arthropoda; class Insecta; order Orthoptera; family Acrididae; genus Locusta; species Locusta migratoria. The sequence continues at coordinate 121,429,495 of CM048747.1, forward strand.
GAAAAAAAATAATTACGTAGTGGTGGGTTTTGAACCACTGACCTTCAGCGTCAGAAACGAACACATGGCCCACTACGCTACAGACAACACTTGGAACTTCCATTCTTTAATCTTATACTATTGATGGCCGTTATCATTTATCATACGAAAACGACGCGTTTTTGTTAGTTCTTCAGTGCTTTGCAATGACAACGTGTAACTGTGTAAGTTAAAATAACGCAACTCAAGATGGCTTATGCCGGAGAGAGTTCTGGGCGAGGAATGACACGTGACATCTGCGAACGGCTGATTTTTGTTAATTCAGTGAAGGGTGTCAAAACTCTGTTATTTTTCCAAATATCTCTCAAACGATACGAGATATGAGAAAAAGGGAACAAAGCCGTAGAGAATCTTCTCCTCTACAAATTCGTTTATTCAATTTTAACGTCAGATGAACGGTTTATCTGCAATTAAAATTAGATTACAAACGGCTTTTTTTTGGTGTTACTAACGTATTTATTGTCCTAAATATTTGAAAATGCGAAGTTCTGGTCTGTGGTAGCCAACAATTATGTCTGTAAAATTTGGTGTTGATCGGTTGAACGGTTCGTCTTAAAAACGGGGAACACGTTACGGACAGACAGACATACATCCCAAAATCGCCGTTATTTTTGCAAATATCTCAGAAACGATACGAGATATGAAAAAAACATAAGAGAGCAAAGTTGTAGAGAATGTTCTCCTCTACAAATTAGGTTATTCAATTTTCTTGTCAGGTGAATGGTTAATCCGTTATTTTTATTTAAATTTCGAGCTGTCAAAAGACGATCGCAAAGGCCCACTTTTAGTGTTACTACCGTAACCCAAAGCGGGCCAATTGTTGTCCGAAGTATTCTGTTGTACACCGTAGCAGTTCCATGCCGATAGCTACAAGGGGGTGGAAGATATGGTGGTTGAAAGACGTCAAATTATATTAAAAAAATCGGACTGAAAGCCAGCGATGACGTTTGCGACTCTATAGCAAGGAGGTTGCATACAGCGAAACGTGATGCCACAGACCCTACCTTTGGTCTATACGTGCTACAATGCCTTCAGCTCTTTGTCTGTAAGAAAATATAAGAATAAATAAATAAAGCAGTAAAAAAGAAATTTCTTTTAATACATTTCTTTAAAAAAATCGATTTGACGTTTCGCGCATTACATCAAGTGATCGATCTGTGATATTATTACAATCGTTATTGTTGAATTTCCTTTAATCCCTTCAGATATCCCATTTCAGTTCAAAAGACTTCAGTTTCCAGTTCGTCTAGCTTTTGCCATGACAATTAACAAAGCTCAAGGACAATCATTAAACATCGCAGGAATCAATTTACAGCCCTCGTGTTTTTCACATGTTCAGTTATATGTCGCTTGCTCAAGGATGGGCAACCCGAAAAGTCTCTACATTTACGCTCCAAACAATACTTCAAATAACGTAGTTTATAGAATGCCCTAAAATGAAATTAAAATGAATTTAGACATTACTCTCACCATACTTGAGATATTGCAACACAGACTATAAGGGATAATGTATGTATTATTCATTATAAATCATTAAGCACTTCACATGATTTTTTTTATTCGAATGTTGATTAAAAATGTTTGTTTCTAAAAAAGGTAATGTATTTCAATTCATCCTTCAAAACCAGTCTCACAGTACACTACTGAAAGATAGCTATCTATCACAATAAACCAACACGCGAGCGGAGCTACGGGTTTAAGATAGTCTATATATATAAAACCGAAAGGATACTCAATCTCTCACTCACTCATCGAGTAAACACGAAATCTCGACAATTACTTCACTTATGAAGGTGAAATTTGGCAGGAATGTAGTTTATAATTGGAAGACGTCAACTAAGAAAGGATTTTGCGAGAGGGCCATTAGTTCAGGACAAGGCCAACGAGAAAGACAGGCCGCGGCGCGCACATCATGTAAGCAAGGTAGTCCCGAGCCGACGCTGTCGCTAGCTGAGTGGCTGGTCGCTATGTTGCAGTGGGCTGTGCCCCAGTGGCCGGCCAATCAGCTAGCGATCACGCTGGCTCAGGACTGCCTTGCTTACGTGACATGACGTGCACGCCAAAACCTGTCTTTCTCGTTGGCCTCGGTTCAGGAGCTATGACGTCATAAACGATGAAAACTTCCCCGTCGTGCAAGACGTGATAGTGTGACTTTATCAGTCCACTATTTGAGAAGGAGAGCACGTAGCGTATTGCAAAAAACTTTAAACTTAATTTCAAACATTAAGGGAACTTTTTCTCTCTGACAACTCCAGCAAAATGATGAAACGAAAAATGTTTGTCGCTTACTACTTTTTCTGCGTTACGGCTTTTGGCATGACGTTGCAATTTACTAGTCATATAGCTTTAATTGTTTTCGCGAGAAATGTTAAAGACAATATACACACATACCACTGAACGTATGGTCGAAATTTTATCCTAGTACGACACACAGTCCATCAGATATGGAGTCATAAACAATTACTGGGTGATCAAAATGTCAGTATAAATTTGAAAACTTAATAAATCAGGGAATGATCTAGATAGATAGGTAAAAATTGACACACATGCTTGGAATGACATAGGGTTTTATTAGAAAAAAAAGCAAATAGAAGTTTCAAAAAATATCCGACAGATGGCGCTTCATCTGATCAGAAAAGCAATAATTAGCATAACAAATTAATACAAAGCAAAGAAGATATTCTTTACAGGAAATGCTCAATATGTTCACCATCATTCCTAAACAATAGCTGTAATAGAGAAATAATGTTGTGAACAGCACTGTAAAGCATGTCCGGAGTTATAGTGACGCATTGGCGTCGGATGTTGTCTTGCAGCATCCCTAGAGATGTCTGTCGATCACGATACACTTGCGACTTCGGTAACCGCAAAGGCAATAATCGCACGGACTGAGATCTGAGGACTTTGGAGACCAAGCATGACGAAAATGGCGGCTGAGCACACGATCATCACCAAACGATGCGAGGAAGAGATCTTTGTTCTAATAAAACTCCCTGTCATTCCAAGCATGTGTGTCAATTTTTACCTCTCTATCTACGTTATTCCGTGATTTATTAAGTTATTAAATTTATACTGACTTTTTGATCACCCGGTATGTTTATGAAAACCCACCTCATCACGCATGACGTTTTTATGTATTACTTCTTTCCTGCTAACTCTATTCGCTACTTATTTTTCAGACATTTTACATATATACCATTGGATGTACCCTAGAAATAATATGGTATTACGACCTATAGTTCAGATGCTTTGACGTCAAAGACAATGAAATTCATGAAAATTCGTCCTAATAAGCATGTTTGACATTTTGTAAAGTCTTTACTACTCTGAAACTTCCTGGCAAATTAAAATTGTGTGCCGGAACCGGGACTCGAACCTGGGACCTTTGCCTTCCGCGGGCAAGCGCACTACCGACTGTGCTGTCCCGACACGACTCACGATGCCGCCTCACAACTTTACTTCCGCCAGTACCTCGCCTCCTACTTTCCAAACTTCACAGAAGCTCTCCTGCGAACCATGCAAGACTAGCACTCCTGGAAGAAAGGATATGGTGGAGACATGGCTTAGCTACAGCCTAAGGGATGTTTCCAGAATGAAACTTTCGCTCTGCAGCGGAGTGTGCGCTGATACGAAACTACTCTGTTGGTAGCACATTCCGCAAACAATATCCAAATATACCACTGAAAGGAGCTACAATATTATGTCACGGAACGACTCATTGATCATCAGATACGACGTCATGACCACTGAGCGGGTTGATAACGAAACTACAGGGCAAATTTCGCTGTAGATTCAAGCGAAACATGTGTACAAATACCGCAGATGTCTGCATGAAGGCGAATGATGGTACTCAAGGCGACCTCATAGGCTGCAGCGTCGCAGGCGGCTTCATCCTGTGTGAGCCTCTACAACTCATTCATTTTCACGGGGATAATGAATTATACAATAAATACAGTAAATAATATACAAGAGTTGTAATTTAAATAGTGGCAACCATTTATTCACAACCGATAAAATAGCTTTATATGTTTGCACTTGTTACTGTCCTAATTAGTCACCAGCGTTATGTAGAACCCATTGCCAGCGATCTGGAATGCGTAGTAGGCCGTTAGCAGAGCCTGTTCTGTTGATGATGCAAATGGAGCGGTCTACTGCATATCGAATCTCTGGAACAGTTCTGAAGCGAATGCCAAGAAGTGGTTCCTACATCTCTGAAATAAAATCAAAGTCACAAGGACGTTAATCCGGAGAGTATGGTGGACGGTACAGTACTTCCCAGTCCCATCGACCGAACGGAGCAGTCACAGCTTACGCTGTATGCGCCCACGCATTGTCGTGAAAAATAATGGATGGGTTGCGCAGAAAGTATTGTCGCTTCTTTCACAAAGCTGGTCGCAGGTGTTGCTCCAAAACCGAAGATTAATACTAAACATTGACGGTGGAGGAACGTAATGTGACCTTCATTTGAGGCTTGTATCCAACGTGCGTTCTGCACGGCAATGTCGATTTTCCGCACGCCTCTTGAAGTCCTTGATGACACTGTCGTGCTGTACCAACTGTGGCACATTCAATCTTGACCCAAGTCCGTTGTTCCTGTTTCGAAAACATGGTAACATGGGACGGGTGAGTCCATTTGCTCGGAGGTAAGGTAGGTATGTCAACAACGTGTGCTATCAGCAATAGTATATCCCATTGCATAGTGTCCCACTATTTAAGTTATAACCCTCGTATAAATAAGAAAGTAATCGCGAATTAAAATTCTCGTGCCGCGATCTATGGACGTCTGTTGGTACTATCTACAGAGCAGCTCGTGTACTGATTATTCCCGTGGTTGCAATTAGAGTTTACTTTAATGTGATTTATTTGCTTTATTGGGTATTCAAGTTTCTAACTTTTTTTATCTCTTTCAATATGGTTTTCAAGGCGATTAAATGGTGGTAATATTTTTACCTCCAGATGTGACATGAAGTCCCTGATGAGGTATGCGCTCATTTTTTCAGTTTTAGTTATTAGACAGTGCTATTAAGGGCGCTGTAGGAACATAAAGGCAGTAGGTGGTAATGCGTCTGTTTATTTACTGACGCGTTTCGAAATAATCATCAGCAGAATCTAAGTTTCGGGTAAAGTATCATACTAATCTTGTATTGTTATGGGCCTGCTAAACTACATCTACATAAATACTATGCAAGTCACACTGAAGTGCATATCAAAAGGTTCATCAAACCGATCTTATGATATTTCTTTACGGTTCCATTCTCTAATAGCTCGCGGAAGAAAGGAACATCTAAATCTTTCCGTTTTCGATCTGATTACTCTTATTTTATTTTGATGATCATGTCTTCCTATGTAGGTGGGCGCTACCAAAATATATTCGCATTCGGAAGAGAAGGGTGGTGAAAGAAATTTCGCAAATAGATCTCGTCGCAACGAGTAACGCCTTTGTTTTAATGATTTCCACTCCAACTCGTGTACCATTTCTGTGACACTCTCTCCCATATCTCGCGATAACACAAAACGCGCTGCTCTTCTCTGAACTTTCTCTAAATCGCCTGTCAATCCCATCTGGGGGAATCCAACTATGCGCAACTTTACTCCAAAATAGGACGCAGAAGTGTGGTGTAGGCAGTTTCTTTAGTAGAGCTGTTGTAGCTTCTAAGTGTTCTGCCAACGAAGTGTAGTCTATGGTTCGCTTTCCGTACAATATTTTCTGTGTGTTCTTTCCAATTTACGTTGTTTTTAACCTTTAGCCGGCCGCGGTGGCCGAGGGGACTAAGGCGCTCCAGTCACGGTCTGCACGGCCACTACGGTCGGGGGTTCGAATCCCCCCTCGGGCATGGATATTTGTGCCGTCCTAGTTCGTAAGTAGTTCATAAGTAGTTTGTAAGTTTAGGGACTGATAACCCCGTAGTTAAGTCCCATAGACTATACAAACATTTGAACATTTTAACCTTTACTCCTGGGCATTTAGTTGAACTTACGGCCAGTAGTTTTTACTGATTTATCGTGTAAATGACGTTTAACGTTCAGTGGTCATACGGACGACTTCACGCTTCTCGTTGTTAAGGGTCAATTGCCAATTTTTGCACCAAGCAGATATCTAAATCATTTTGCAGTTGCTTTTGATTTTCTGGTGACTTTACTAACCAATAAGAGACAGCAACATTCACGAACAGTCTAAGGGAGCTACTCAGATTGTCTCCTAAATCGTTCATAAAAATAAGGAACAGCAGGGGCCCTAAAAAAACTTCATGGGGAACGCCAGATATCACTGCAGTTCTTTTCGGTAAGTTTCTGTCAGTTACAACATACTGTGTCCTTTCTCAGAGGAAATCACGAATCCAGTGGCACAATTGTGGCGATATCCCATAAGTACGCAATTTGATTAGAAGACGATTGTGAGGTACAGTGTCGAAAGCCTTCCGGAAATCTAGAAATACGGAATCTATTTGTCGATAGCCTCATCACATCATGTGAGTAAAGAGCTAGCTGAGTTTCACAAGAATGATACTTTCTGAAACCGTGTTGACAATGGGTCATTAGGTCATTCCCTTCGTGGTAATTATCTCGAAACGCATCAATAAATGAACAGCCGCATCACCATCTGTGGCCTTTATATTCATAGAACGTCCCTAATAGCACTGCCTAATAACTAAGATTTTTATCTGTTACCTTACCATATGAATAGGGAAAGAAATGCTCATTTGCAACCTATCTCTTATAACCTCATTAACTGTAATTTCCACTGATAATGGATTCTGAGTCGTCTAAAATAATTTTGCAAGACAACATCTTTTTCAGTATTTTGAAGCAGCAGTTCTGTTATTATTCGCAGATGTTTATTTATCAATGCATCATATCGTGTGGTGATATCAGCCAAGTTTTAAATACAAATAAATGTTTTAAATAAAATAGACAGCTTTTCGCAGTGATTTTCCTTTTTTCACATGTAATTCCTACGAAATTAGTTCTGAGCAAAGCGATAGCTCTGTTACTTCAAAATTTCCCGCTTATCGTTTGTACATATGACGCTTGAGTCATTTGTGATGTAACTATTCGAACAGTTCGATACTGTATCGAGTTCTGCGCTGTATCGGGAAATCTCGAGCATGTTAGAACACGAGGATTGTTTGCACAGCCCTAGTGCCAGGTGTTTCTTTTTTCTTCTCCTACCAAACATATATCCAACTTTTGCTAGGTTATTTAGCGAATGTGAATCGGAAGACACGTGTTCAAATCTCGCTCAACTTCTTTTTTAATTTTATTTTTTTACAAAATAGTGAGCTAGAGCTGATTGTCCGGCCTTCGTATGTTCTCTTCTGTGACACTGGTCACTGTCACACTGTACATTGTTCGCAAAATCGATAACATCAGCCAACCAAATGCACGAATTGTGCTGTTAATAAGCCTTTATAATGATTTAAACAGGTTTAAATCTAAGTAATGCGCATTTGCCTAAAACTCAGCGTGTTAATGTACGAAAAATTCGTAATTTTAATATCCAGTATTAGTAGTCATACAAAAGCTATTGCCTAGAATAAACATGAAGATATCACATGAATCGTTAAAATGGCTAACATAATAAGACAGTGTAGCAATACATTAATTTTTTTTAATTGAAAATTATGTCTGCGACGTTTGTCGCTAGCATCCGTTCTCTCTGCCAATAAATCTCTGATTATCCTTGTTTTAAGTTATACCTTCAACTATTTCAAACGATCTGGAGAGAAAACGGAATGGCTTGTCGTCTTTCGTTTTTCTACCTTTGTACTGAGCGGACGTATTTCACTCGACCTCCATAATCATGTAAGTGTGAGCTCTGGTTAGCACCCTTTGCTTAATAAACTTTAACTTTCATTTGGAATTCCTATTTTATTTAAATAATGACTACTTCTTCCCATCTTTCATTTAATTGATGACTTATTTTCAGCAATATTAGTAAATTGATGCTTGGTAATTGTTGCCTATTGTCTCATGATGACAAAGAACATTTTCGATACAAAATTTATTTACTCTCATTTTATATTAAACATTGAATTCAATGCCTGCAGGAAATCTTCATTCTGTTAAACGCGAAGTCCGATAATTTCTTTAACTTTCGATAACCACAGTGATCAAAATTGCACACGGTCTTAAAACTTTAATAATTAATAGTCATGAAACCAAGCATCAGTTTACGAGAACGAAGATATTAATCAATTCATACAGATTCAACTGCAGTGTCACGGCTTCCACCAATGAATGCATACCAGGTAACTGATTCCGCTTTTTTCTTATTTCATGGTGCTTTCTGATGTTTTCGTAATTTTTTACTTACATTGCTACTGAGAACTGATAACCATTTCAAAAATTAATATTCATTGCTGATCTTACGGTTAGTTAAATTTCAATTCCGGTTTTCAACTTTGATCTTGTGACAACACCAGCGATAAAAAAAAGTAATATTACAACAGGTACTTACTTCCTTTAGATGACGATCAATATTGGACATTATAATTGATAGTTCGTAAATTATGACTCTTTTAGGTTACATGTGCTGAACTTCTGAAGAAGACAGGTTTAAACCAGTGAAATCACAGTAAAGGCTTATTAAAACCATAGTTAGTGCAACTGGTTGGTTGATATGAATTTTACTATCTATATATACTTTCCTGAGGCGCAGCCATGTACAGGATAAGTCACCTAACATGAATCCTGGAAATATTTCGTAAACCACAAGAAATACTGAATAATAATCCCACAGATCGAAAGTGAGGAGTGGGGTTAGTGTAACTGGTTAATACAAACCATTAAAATTCACGGAAATATTTTTAACACAAACCTATGTTTCTTAAATGGAATCCTTTTATTGTGTTTAGCACAACTCAACGTTTGTTACATTGTAAAATGATAATTACGTCAAGGTTAGTGTAACCTAAATTTGACGTTGAGGAACTCCTAAACAGTTCGGTTGTTGGTATGAAATATGCACATGATACTAGTTTGACTCATTGTACTGCCTGTAGCAATGTCTCGTGAACTCATGTGTGGCTCCAGACCAACAGCAGCTAAAACATCTACACCATCTGCATCTGCTTCTCCTCTGACGGATTTGTTACGGACGTGTTTTCGTCCTACGACCATACCTGTTACAACTGTGTACAGATTTTTTAAAAATGTGCTGCACATTGAATGATCTCTGTCTGGGTACCTTTCTGCATACAGCCTGTAGGATGAGTATCATCTCTCCATTTTGAGAATTAGAATAAACCATTATCATACTTCTTACAACACAGTACATACACCAGCTCAAGCAGCAGATTCAGCAGGGCATGGCATTCAACTGTGGCGGAACGCGACAACGAGTCCATCACTCTCTCCATAAGCGAGAGCCGATGATTCATCGATCAGGCCATCGACCGACCACCTCACGTCAAACCAAAAACTGTCAAATGTGATCTGCTCTACGTCTCGAAGCAACGTGACCAGAAGACAATGACCTAGTGTATTGACCTTCAGAAAAACGTAACTGTACAACGTGAAGGAAGAGGCAACGACCCTGAGGACGTTAACACTTCCGGACAGGTTCATCAAATAAATACTACGGCCAAGAAGACGCCGCCATCGTTAGTATTAGAAATAGCAGTAGTTTAAGTCATTTAAGTTATGCTACCGTTAGTGGCAGTTTGAATTTGTCACAGAGATTCCTCGAGTGCTCTTCGAATGCTAATCAGTCATGACAGTTGGCTGTTAGCCTTTTAGTCATCACACTACAAGTTCGTCTGCCAGGGAATGTGCCCTACACCAGGAGTAACAGAAGATAGAAGAATCTGGAATCGGTAATGAGATCAAGAATAACAGAGGTACTTAACAGGGTAGCTCACCAGTACAGTAGGATGTGGTATGGTCATGAAAGTCATCTGTGATTTCCCGTAAAGGTTCTGACGACGAAGACGTGCAGCATGGAGACCCTCGGTTTGACCCCAGGACTAGGATGCGCCGAAGTACAAAAAGTTTTGACGGAGAAGAAGGAAAAATCACATGACACCGCAACAGGTTTTGCGGCCCTTTAACTCACGTTTGGAAGAGTACCAGCTTTGTCGACCAGCGCTGTCCAACTGGCGAGCAAGAGGCAGACCCGACGCCAGCGTAATCGCAGATACACAGCCCACTCAGCGGAACGCACTTCGCAGGCAATGCCTCACTACCATCGCCGACGACACTAGCCGAATCATTTTATTCGATGTATTTGTTTAATAAATGTATTTTGTGTAAATGCTGTTTCATTTACGCCTCAAACCCGAATCAAGTAAAAGATCCCACCTAACCCATGTGATATTAAAGATAAAGGGGGAAGCTGATTGTTTCCATGTGAAATGCGGGTTTTGCCAGCAAAGCCATATACCAAATCCTTGTATTCATACATTTTTCTCTGTTTTGATTCGCCACTTTCACCATACGTGAATGGTTGCGAAGATCTAAGATACACCAAAGAAATAAAATTAAATACTTTGTCTTTGGGATCACTGACATAGCTTTATTACAGGCCTGTTACTCGCAAATAGGGTCCTATTTTTCCTCCAAGATGGTTTTCAATTTTCACATAATTCGAACAATGAAACATCTTAAAGAGAAACATGATGATTCTCAGTTAACTGTGGTTTTTGAAATCTCTGTTAAACTTCCTATTAAATCTCTCATTACTCTAGTTCATTTTATAACTCACTTGAAAAGTGTGTTTCATCGTTGTTGTTTTTGTGGTCTTCAGTCCAGAGACTGGTTTGATGCAGCTCTCCACAATACCCTATCCTGAGCGAGCCTCTTCAACTCTACATAAGAACGGCAATCTACATCTGTCTCAATCTGCTTACTGTATCCATCTCTTGGTCTTCCTCTGCGGTTTTTACCCCACACACTTCCCTCCAACGCTAAATTCACAATTCCTTGATGTCTAAGAATGTGTCCTATCAATCGATTCCTTCTTTCAGTTACGATATGCCAGAAATTCCTTTTCTCCCCAATTCTGTTCAGTACCTCCTCATTAGTTACGCGATCCACCCACCTAATCTTCAGCATTCTTCTGTAGCACCACATTTCTGTAGCACCTCTATACTCTTCCTGTCCGCACTGTTTATCGTCCATGTTTCACTCCCATACAAGGCAACACTCCACACAAATGCCTTCATAAAGCATCACTATTCATTGTTAACAAATTTCTCTTTTTCAAGAACGCTTTTCTACCCATTGCCACTCTGTACTGCGACCATCATTTGTTATTTTACTGCCCAAGTAACAAAACTCATCCAGCTCCTTTATTGTTTCGTTACCTAATCTAATTCCTTCAGCATCGCCTGATTTTCTTAGACTGTCCATTCCGTTCAACTGCTCTTCCAGGTCCTTTGCTGTCTGTGCGTTTTGTCGACGACAGAGTAATTCTGTCAGTGTTCTTAATTCTTCACGCTGAACTTTAATTCCTTCTCCAAATTTCTCCTATCTTTCCTTTATAGCTTGCTCAATGTACAATTTGAATAACATTGGAGAAAGGCTACCACTGCATCCCTTTCATGCCCTTCAACTCTGACAACCGCTGTCTGGTTTTTGTTAATAACCTTATGCTTCCTATATTTTACTCCTGCTTGCTTCAGAACCTGAAAGAGTTTATTCCAGTCAACATTGCCAAAAGCCTTCTCCAAATCTACAAAAGCTAGATATGTAGGTTTGCCTTTTCTTAATCTATATTCTAGGATATGCTGTAAAGTGAGTATTGCCTCCCGTGTTCCTACATTTCTCCTGAACCCAAACTGATCTTCCCCGAGGTCGGCTTCTACCGGCTTTTTGTTAACCCTCGCATCTGTAAATCATTCGTGTTAATATTTTGCAACCATGACGTATTAAACTGATGGTTCTGTAGTTTTCACACCTGCCTGCGTCTGCTTTCTTTGGAATGGGGATTATAACATCTCCAAAAACCAACCAACGATTTAACATCACTTTAGTGACAATTTTTCAGGTATTTCAAGTGAAACATTGAGGTCTGGCAGCTGAAGGTCTTTTTTTCCTATGTGTAAACCACGTGAATTCTCAGTATCGGCAACTGCCCCAATGCCCCCTTCACCTACTCCACCCGCGACCGCCGCTGGGTCCTGACACACGCTGATTGCCTACCTGTCCGTGGTGCGACAGTGACAAGCTGTGACGTCATCGCCTCAAATCAAATTACAAGCGCTGGTGCACTACTTAGTATTCGCGCTATCCAAACTGTCAGTCCACGCAATGGCCGATGTCAGTGACTGTAAATGGGAAATGCTTTTATGGTCGCTCCCATCAGCCGCCGTGTCGACTGTCAGCTTAAATTGCAATGTTCAAATGCTGCAGCAAAGCGGCATGACAGTACGCTTACAATGTTGCTCTCTGTAACGAGATTGTTAACCCTCGCATCACCAAAACTACTGGGGGTACTTTATTCCAACTTCGCCGTCGACAACTAAAGGGAAAGCGATCCAATATGGATTTTAAGATTTCTACCTGCCGCAATAGTCCACTTGTAGTTTTAATTTTTTTTTATTTTTTTTTATTTTGACAATAGCTTATTGACAGCGATAATCAAAGATTGCTGTCCCTGGGCTTACACAAACTACTTAAACTAACTTATGCTATTAGCAACGCCCTTTCCCCTTGCCCGATAGAGGACTCTAACGTCCGACGGGGTGTCTCCGCACAGCCTTAGATCACGCTGCCAAACCCGCACGATTCAATGAGACAAAAATATGTTAAGAGTTTGTAATTCCACATGAGGCACCAACCAACAATGAGAATTGTATTCTTTGTTGACAGTGTCGTTTCTATAAGTCGTATTTCTGGATGATGTTCAAATGTTTGTTAAGCTTAAGGGACTTAACTTCGGGGTCATCAGTCCCTAAACTTACAAACTACTTATGAACTACTTACGAACTAGGACGGCACAAATATCCATGCACGAGGGGGGATTCGAACCCCCGACCGTAGTGGCCGTGCAGACCGTGACTGGAGCGCCTCAGTCTCCTCGGCCACCGCGGCCGGCTGGAACATGATCTTGAAAGGTATTACTGAAGAAAGAATTGCTTTGAAACACCGATTTTCCGGAAGGTAATGTGTATAAGTCTCCTTCTCCAGCAAAATTGTTCATGAGACTATCAGTATATAATTACGTGAACAAGAAAATGTAATTATACTAGAGGCTAATTGATTCAAAACGTACTTTGGCACAGAAGTGTACAAAATAAAAGTCATGTTTGTATTTAGCAGTTAATAGTGGTAAAATAAATGTTTTAAAATACATAGCTCTAATGTTACCGTTAATTCATATTCAATATCATATTCAATATTGTTAAGTACAGGATAAAATCTTGAAAAACACATTGCAAGGATAGTGAACTACAAACAAAGAACGAACAATGTATTTTAAACGTTTTTTGTGATTGTAAGGTGACTTCCCTATCGATAATACACATTACTAAACGTCTGTTGATATTACCGCGAGTGTGCTCAGGTTTAAAGCACACTTACACAGCAGTACAATTACGTCTTGGTAATCTGCATTACACAGCATTGACAGTGCTAAGTCTCACTTTCACCTTTTACAGCCACACGTTTTGAGTCATAGTCTATCAGACATATAGTCCTAAAAGAATTCAGGGGCACCTGGCTAAACATACACTTCTCTCCTTTTCCTGCAGGTGCCATTGATCATGGATAGAAAACAACAGAAAACGTTCAACAGAGCAAAGGCCACAGGATCTCACAGGATGCCAATTTGATTCCCCTCGCGGGATTCATGGTTCTTTCGTGTGTACGTGCGTGGCGAGCATGGGGCTCCGAGCTAATGCAGTCTTTCTCCCGTCTTTCCTCCCTGGACTGCATTTACTTTCCCCTCCCTCCTTTCTGACGCTCACACCTACCTCTCCCCACCGGGGGACTGATGATTTTAGCAGTCTGGTCACCCTATCCCAAACACACAAACAACCAATTTGTTTTTCAAAAAGTATGCGAAGGAAATCCCTCCCGACTTTCCTTCTAGCAGCAGTGTATCGTAAGTCTCTAGGTCAATGAAATGTTTCTAATGATTGGAAAAAACTGCAAGTCAGTCCCGTGTTAAGGAAGAGTCGACGAACAATACGTAGATCTATAGGTCTATATCTCAGACGTATATTTGTACGATGTTTGTTCATGTTATGCTCGTGTTGTACGAAATTTATGGAGACCGAAAATCTCCTCTGTAAGAATCGAAATAGATTCCGAAAGTAGCGATCGTGTGAATCTCAAATCGCTCGTTTCGTCCACGAAACCCAGAGACAAGTAGATACAGTTTTCCGGATAGCTGTTGTAATCCTTGACATCCGAAAGGGCCGGCCGCGGGGACTGAGGCGCTTCGGTCACGGTCTGCAAGGCCACTACGGTCAGGGGTTCGAATCTCCCCTCGGGCTTGGATATTTGTACCGTCCTTAGTCTTAGTTAGTTCATAAGTAGTTTGTAAGTTTAGGGACTGATGATCCCGTAGTTAAGTCCCATAGACTATACAAACATTTGAACATTTGAACTTCCGAAAGGCAGTTACTTCCGTAAAATATGTGCGAGTAAGCCACATTATGATGGAAAATTTATTGAATTTAAAGTATTGACGGGAAAAGTTGCAAGCTTAAAACGAACAGAGAGAGAAAGACATCGAAAACTTACGGGCAGGACAATGGCTCAGCAGCCGGCAAAATCTTCTCGCCTCTTCAACCTCCTTATGGACTCTACAATACGATGTAAAGGGATAAACGACATATTCGGAAAGTAGACACTATTTTAGTACTACTATTTGGGCCCTACTTTTGTAGCAAATTACGGTGTTAATTAATGTATTTTGAAATTACTTTTAATTCCTGTGTGTTTAGTAGTTTCAAATGTTCAAATGTTTGTAGAACTTATGGGACTTAATACGGGGTCATCAGTCCCTAAACTTACAAACTACTTATGAACTACCTACAACTAAGGACGGCACAAATATCCATGCCCGAGGGGGGACTCGAACCCCCGATCGTAGTGGCCGTGCAGACCGTGACTGAAGCGCCTCAGTCCCCTCGGCCACCTCGGCCGGCAGTAGTTTCGATTCATCTCATGCGTTCTGAACTACTCATTATCCCTTAAAATAGCACCCCATGTTCTGCTTATTTTTTCTTTACTGTGTAATCTCATGGGCCTAACAGAAAACGGTGCACTGTCAGACATGAGAAGTTTAGTATATCGATGTCATGAGTTGGAGGCATTGGTTTCCAAACTGTGTGTCGCATCCCACTAATGGGTCAGCTAATATATTCAGGTGGGTCGCCGAATGAATCTTTAAACGCCTAAGTGAAATACCTTACTGACGGAAAAAATATGAAAAAGTACTGCAAGAACGGTAACAGCTTTCTTCTTCTGCAGTTACCTTCTAGCCCGTGTAGAATGAATGGATTTTCTGCTTGAATTGTAGGTTGCTACTCCTGATTTATTGCGTAGTATATTATCGTAGTCTCTATCAGGCAGATTTTAAATGAATTAAAAAAATATTTATGATTCTTCTATTTCAATAAATTAATGCTTTGGAGTTGGCAATATTCTGATGTATGAGCATAAGTCGTCGTTCCTTCAGGGACTTAAGTTGGTGATACGTAACTTTTACGTAACGAGTAAATGTTGTTTTTTCCCGGTTAGTTCTAATCTGTGGTGAAGCCTGCTACAAAAGTTTTTAATGTTTGATCTCACTGTATATTAAAATATTTCTGATATTTCCTTTAAATTCGCCATTGATGAAATATTTAGTAATTAAAAGTTCAGCGATTATTATTTCAATGTACGGAGAGCCAATACTTCATTCCGACATATATATGAAATTATTTTGAAAAGTCAAAGATCATATTTACGTTTTATCTATTAAATGAAATTTTTCTCTGGGAAAGATACTGTATGCTCAGAGTTGTTTAGTCCAGACAAATAACACGGTATTTAATAAACTGAAAACGAAATTGTCACATTTATGTACTTTTAAACTCAATGATAAAATCTATTCACATATTGTCGTATTCTTAAAGAGTTCCTGACCCAGTGATCTGTCCTGTACTAAAGATGCCTACTGAATAAATCATCTCTTTCCTGCCTAGGAAAACTGACACGAACGAACAAAAAAGTGCAAACCTAACAAGGATAACTATTTCGAACAGAAAGGAGAGATGAACAGAAAAGAGACACGAAGGAAAAGGAGGCAGAGATCTATCAGCTGGTCGTATTTATAGTAAATCTTAGACCAAAAAATCCATTAAATGAGGTGCTTTGACTCTTTTACCCTTCGAGTTTTAACAGTACCCTGAAAATAATTTTTACCTGATTTTGCTTTAAAATTAATAAAATGTAGTCTGTCTTGCCAAAAACGGTTTATAACGACTAAATCATGGTAAACTACTGCTACTATCGCGGTATAGTGTTACAGAGCAAGGTTTTAAATTGTGTAGTTATGTACAACACATGTTGTAAGCTTCCAGTAACTTGCATAGTGCGATATGACAAAACAGCAGCTGCGAGAGTCGTTCGTAATGGCGGTGAGGAAACGTAGATGCCTCATCAGACGAGTAACCTTGAATTGATTTAGACAGTCTCCGACTGTGTGACCACGCGTTATTTGATTGTTGCATAGTGTTAATGGTGGCAATTTGTTTTATTTTATACTATATTTATAAGAAATTCTTATGGAGAAGTGAGCTTCAGAAAAATATGATTGTCATCTTTGAGGAAGAGTCCATGATAGAACAGTAATGTGATTCTTCATAATTCATGTATTCTACTATGTTCAAGGTATTTCAGCACCACGTTACCATCTCATATCTTAAGTGAGCAATTTTCAACTTTAAAATAAATAAATGGATCACTCAAAAATTACATGCATTACGCACGTGTTTATATATATATATTTTATTTTTATTATGGATAGAAAAACGAAAGGATGTCGTACTGTGTTTACCCTTAACGTTATTTGTGTGAAGGTAATGGGAGCACACTGGCAGTATAACATATAGGGAAAGGTAGACAACACAGGTGAAACACTTCAAGTGTGAGAGATTATTCTGGCCGAGTGATCTAGTTAGCGCTACAATAGGCTTCATGGGAAAAGGCTGTGACGCTGGAGCAACGTAAGCGTATTTTCACTTGTGGGACGAGATTATGCCGGCTGCGGTGGCCGACGGGATCGCCGGGCGCCGTGGCTCAGCGCGCCTGGTCAGAGACCTCTACGTTCTCTGTAATAAAAAAGCTGAGCTGAGGGGAAAAAAAACCGGACTGAGGCGCTCCAGTCACGGTCTGCACGGCCACTGCTTTCGGGGGTTCGAATCCTCCCTCAGGCATGGATATTTGTGCCGTCCTTAGTCTTAGCTAGTTCATAAGTAGTTTGTAAGTTTAGGGACTGATGACCCCGTAGTTAAGTCCCATAAGTTCTACAAACATTTGATTTGAATTTGACGAGATTATTTTCACGAACGACCGGTTAGGTAACGCTGATGAATTTTATTCGTCCCTCCGAATCGTAAAATACGACTTACCTTCAGTGTTATTCCTTTTTCAATTGTATTCATAATCGTGGTTTTTATTTGTCAAATTAAGTGCAATATTGGTTTTCAGGAATAAGTCGCCTTTTCATGTTCTTCCTTTTTTATTTACCATAAACAGTTCTCATGGCGTAGCGATTCATCGTCAGATGGTATACAATTAGTTAATGCGATTCATCGTCAGATGGTACACATTTAGTTAATGTCTGCAGATATGTTGAGGTTGTGTAGGTGTAAAAAGTGGTCCAAAAATAAACGACCTCCCTCAATGCTACAAACTTTTTTTAAATGTATACAACATAGTGATGAATTGCTGATCACAAATGGTTGTAGTTGTTTCTGGAAGCCATTCTTCACAACAGTCGCAGAGGTCCAAAGACATGATGAGAAACATTAGTATCAGCAACAGACTGTAACCGGAAAGAGATTTACGTAATTGTTGCCACCTTACTCAAATTATATTCTTTTGCGTCGGCCAAATTCTTCGTCACATGAATTAAGACATTCTCTTGTGGTCTTAGCATTATGACGTAATGCATATTGAAAATCTAATGGGCCATCTGTGATTGGTGCTGAGGAGTGGGGTATTTGCTTGTTTGGCTGAGTGCTGGCCGCTGGGAGGAGAGCACAGAGCGGATATCCCAGAAGAGTTTTGTATCCAGGTAGTAGAACAGGGGCTGATATAGGATAGCCCGGAGAGGCGAATTGGGTTTACAGGCTCGAGAACTATACAGGCTGCTACAGTAAAGGCGGCATGAAGGCAGTTTAAAAAATGTTCAAATGTTTGTATAGTCTATGGGACTTAACTACGGGGTCACCAGTCCCTAAACTTACGAACTACTTACGAACTAGGACGGCACAAATATCCATGCCCGAGGAGGATTCGAACCCCCGACCGTAGTGGCCGTGCAGACCGTGACTGGAGCGCCTTAGTCCCCTCGGCCACCGCGGCCGACGGCAGTTTAAAATACGGATATTTACAACACTGAGACATTCAATAACAAGTCTCACTACCACAGTAGAGCAAATCGGCAATCTCAGAAAAACGAGGTGCAGCCCATGAAATAATAATATTTTCTGTATCTTAAAAAATACCAATGTTAGTAATTTACACTGACTGAATATTTTCACAATATACAGAGAAAATTTCGTTTTATATTACAAGGGTGTGCCTTTTTTATACGCAAGCGTGTTTCGCTATAGTTGTAGCTTCAGGAGTGGGCTTTTCAGTACCTTGCGTTACACAAAAGACAATATCCTAGTTAGTACAAACATGAGTTATTTTTAAGCGGTTTTAGCACCGGTATCAACTGAGATATTGAAGAAAGAACTTTCTTAATGGAGCCGCTTACTTTTTACAATTGCATTTGATAGGTTTTGAGAAGACAATTACAGTGATACAGCGTTTGTTAATGTTGTCGTTGAAGCCTGTCGTAAAATTTTTTAACAAAGGTCCTAGAATTTGAAGGCACGGTGGCCGGAACTGGCGTTAATAGTGCGAAAACCACCCATCATTTTCAGTGTGACTTTTCTAATTGACAAACATGGAATTAAACGTAACTTTTGTATTAAAAAAAGTTTGAACGTTTCCGATAACTTTTTCTGTAGAGCCTACTTAATTTCCTACTTTTTCAGCAGAGACTACGTAATTTCCTACTTCAATTTATCAGAAATTATAAGCTTCCATCCCGACATATTTTAGCGGTTACCTAGATAAAGTAACCAGATAGTTGCAAATAAGTAGTGTGTAAACTGCCAAGAAACTTTCAGCAAGTCAGATCTTTGAAGATATACGTTTTCATATATTGTAAATTAGGAAAAAATTAATTATAACAAAAAAGATTCAGGAGCAAGAAAAAAGCGAAAAGGCGCTTACACGTAGCGTCTTGTCTCCAGCAATATAAAACATGTGTTTTGGATGTATTAAAGGGTACGACATACAGTGGAAGTGAAAGCACAGGCCATGGAATCGTTTATAACCATGATCACTTTATTCTGAAATTAATTACATCAGGTTACAATTCATTTCCGGTCTGCAAATGGGTTTGGACTCGGCCATTGTGAACCTTAAGTAGTTGTTGTTCTTGTTGTGGATATTTTTAGGGGACCAAGCTACGAGGTCATCAGTCACGAGTCCTAAGTCTTACAGTGTATTGACTATTATAGTGTGACATTAACGGAGAACGGACTATTATTTCTCTTACTTTTCATATGTGTATTAGAAAATTCACGAAAATTTTTAGTGACTAGGAAAAACGTTATGTAACAGCATTAAAAATATAAGATCTTCGGATCTCCGCCTTGATCACGCGCTTCCTCTTTTTCTACCTGCTAGGGGCTTGGTGCGCTAGCATCGCTTCAGCTGTCAAAAGGCTGCACCCCTATTGTGTTAAACTCGTCGTTGTCATACCACTTGACGGACTTTGGAGAGGCAAAGATCGAATAACGGATTCGTAAAGACGCAGTCCAGTACAATACGTACAGATTGAGCAGTACGATAAATACTTCGTGATTGTTACTATGTCTAGAATTACGTGCTTTCAACGTAAACATCCTATCGATGTCAGCGACTGAAATTCTAGTCTTTCCGACTGGCGTAACAATTCCGTCTCATTTGCACTGCCATGTAAACATTAAAATACAATTTACTTAAGTCAGTCTAGACCGTGATTTATTTAAAGGTTTTCAAAATAATTACAGTAGAAGTTGAAAGTAGTTTATTAAATTTTCTATGAAGGATCTCCGGCAGTAGAGATCTGTAAATGCAAGTTAAAACACTCACAGATGCTCTAAATTACTTTACGAGTGGCCACAGTAGTTGCTCAACGGAAATTTATTTAACTGCTGACTCCTTAAAGGAGCAACTAGCGTGTTAACAAAAGCAAATTATATATATATATATATATATATATATATATATATATATATATATATATATATATATATATATATATATATCCCATGTTTAAGTATCTATTCCTTTATATATATATATATATATATATATATATATATATATATATATATATATATAAAGGAATAGATACTTAAACATGGGATGTGTAGCATGAAATTATAAAGCAGAGGTTCGATACTTTGAATCATTATTCAATAACATAAACAAGCAAATAACTGTAGGGAGACCAAATTAAGCACAATAAAGCACACACTTTGTACAAAAGTGAATTAAATCATAAAGTTACTGCACGTAATAAAATTATTTCTGCCTTTTATGAATGGTAATGTGGGAGGAAATTTGCAAATACACAGTGGATAAAGAAAAGCACATTCATTCACTTACATACATGCACATAATGTTGGTGAGACATTACTCATGTGGCAACACTTGATATGGTGTGAGCCATCCATATTAATAACATCTTCAGTTAAACACATGCATTGATAATGGCCAGTTACTAGCCGAAATCATGATTTACTAATAAAGAATTTAAAAAAAAAATAGAAAAGAAAAAAGATCGACTGATAGCCGAAAATCTCAGAGTATTGGACACTTGATAGCAGCGGCGAAACGAACTGTCGGCGGCGTTTTGACAAGATGGCGGGTGTCTTCAAGCACAATTAAAATCACACTATGCACCAAACGAACTCGTGTGTGGAAGCATTGGCATACTATCCTTAAGTGCATGGTATGTGACAAAAGTGCGTTACATAGAATTTACAAAAAGAAATTCATTTAGAAAAAGCAAGAAAAGCACACGCAAAAATTCATATAGAAGAAAGCTAGTATCAGTAGAAGCATGTCTGAAGGCCAAAGTAATGACCGTTACAAAAGCATGTTGTGCAATTGGTCATACCAACACAGGAAAGACGTTGTGTTTTGCTGATGACATTGTAATTCTGTCAGAGACAGCAAAGGACCTGGAAGAGCAATTGAACGAAATGGACAGTGTGTTGAAAAGAGCGTTTAAGATGAACATTAAAAAGAGGAAAACAAGGAAATGGAATAAAGTCATAGAAAATCAGGCGATGCTGAAGGAATTAGTTTAGGTAACGGAACAATAAAGGTGATAGATAAGGTTGTTACTTGAGCAGTAAAATAACATATGAAGGTCGCAGTACAGAGGACATAAAATGCAGAATGGGAAAAGGAAGAAAACGTTTTTGAAAAAGAAATTTGCTAATATCGAATATTAATTTAAACGTAAGGTAATCTTTTCTGAAGGAATTTGTGTTGAGTGTTGCCTTGTACAGGAGTTAAACTTGGACAATAAATCAGACAAGAAGAGGATAGAGGCTTTTGAAATGTGGTGTTACAAAAGAATGCTGAATATTAGATGAGTAGATCGCGTAACTAATGAAGAGGTACTGTACAGAATTTGGGAGAAAAGGAATTTTTGGCATATCTTGACTAAAAGAAGGTATCGATTAGTAGGACCTGTTCTTAGACATCAAGGAATCGAAATTTAGCATTGGAGGGTTGTGTGCGTGGGAAAAACCGCAGGGGGAGAGAAAGAGATGGATGTAGTAAGCAGATTCTGATTGATGTGAGTTGCCGTTCTTATGAGGAGATGAAGACGTTTGCTCAGTATAGAGTAAGGTGGAGCGATGCATGAAACCGGTCTGCGGGCTGAAGAGCACAACAATAACAACAACAACAACAACAACAATGGAGCAAAACTTCACTAACATAAGTTCTTATGCACAGTATCGCAGTAGGCAGAGCAGTTCGCGCAAATAACGAAGCACTTTAAACAATGTTCAATTCCTTGTAATTCTAATGGATCAAACAATTCTGGTGATCGGGCCCTATACTTATAAACTACTTAAACTATTGACAACACGCACACACACACACACACACACACACACACACACACACACACACACACAAGCCCGAGGGAGGACTCAAACCTCTGACACGACCGGCAGCGCGATGCCCAAGTGACGCCCAAGACCGCACGGCCATTCGCGCGGCAGCAGCACTTTAATCCAACCTTTCTGAATCCAAGGGGTCCCTGACACCCCTTACTATATTTGCAAAGAAAGAAAAAAAAAGTTTCAGTCCTTTCTCTGTATTTCAGGAATCGAGTATAGTAGTGACAGTAATTAGCCCTTTTATATTGGTGTTACAGCCTTAGCGTGCGACTTGTGGAATTTTGGGACGGACTGGAGGCGAGAACGCGTAGGCAAGTGGTTAAGGCGATCGCTGACCCGAAGGGGGAGATCCGTGTTCGATTTCCGGCCTGGTTCGCATTTTCAATTGTCACCATTGTTTAATTTCAATGCCCTAATGCAGCCACTGTCAATCCTTTCTTTCCCAATCCCTTCTTTAGAAGCCATGGTTCTGAAAATAGGAACAACACTGTAGGACGATGCACTCGTGCTGTATGTTATGAAAAATATTCGAGCAAGGCCGGGTTTTCACAGTGCAGTAAAAATTGCTTTTGTTTAGTAGACTTTGTGGTTCTCGTACGTAGGAAATATCCCTTTCACTAAACTGGTTAGTACAGAAAAGACAGGGCATTTTTGATGGTATTCAAAAGCCTCGTCACGTTTCGTTGTAAGTCCTGAATATCGTCAAATACCTTTCCTTTCAAAGCGAGAGGGAACAGGAAGAATTTTGGAGGATTGAGATCCGGTGAGTATGGCGGATGTTCAAGTTGCACCACCGACTTTTCTGCCCGGATGATACTGGTTGTGTGTGGACAGCGCTGTCATGCAACTTCGACATCCACCATACTAGTCGGATTCTCCGTACTTCTTCCTATTATCTCGACTCGAACTCGCTTTGAAAGGAAAGGGATTTGGTGATGTTCCTGATATCCAACGAAACGTAACGAGGCTATTGAACACCATCTCAGAGGAGGACTTCGTCCAAAGTTTCCAAGACATGTATCGCAAAGCTCAGCGGTACATAATTTTGGGAGGTGACCTTTTCGACGTACAGGAACGTAACTGTAGTTCATCACCTATGTTAATTTTAGCGGACTATTCACCGAACTTTATTGGCAGAAGCTGTATTCAAACTGCTATGAGAAAGAACACTCTAAGCTGTGCTGTAAAACTATGCAATTTTGTCTTTCATTTTGTATTCAGTTTTAAAAGAAAATATGAAAGGTGTCTTAATGACTAACTTAATAATTCTACATTTCGTAGATTGAAAGTATACGAAACATGGCCTTTAAAGCTACTATCCTCACAGGTAAAGCATTAAAACCTATTTAACCATTCATTTTGACTTATAATAACAATCCAAGTTCAGTTCTACAGCAACATCTACATCTACATCTACAACTACATGGGATACTCTGAAAATCACATTTAATTGCCTGGCAGAGGGTTCGTCGAACCATCGCGCGGGAAGAAATAACACCTGAATCGCTCCGTTCGAGCTCTGATTTCTCGTATTTTATTCTGATGATCATTTCTACCTATGTAACTGGGAGTTAACAATATATTTTCGCATTCGGAGGAGAATGTTGGCGATTGGAGTTTCGTAAGTAGCCCACGCCGCAGTGATAAGCGGAGTCCGAGGGGACTGAGGCGCTTCAGTCACGGTCTGCACGGGCACTACGGTCGGGGGCATGGATATTTGTGCCGTCCTAGTTCGTAAATAGTTCATAAGTAGTTTGTAAGTTTAGGGACTGATGACCCCGTAGTTAAGTCCCATAATTTTTTCAAACATTTGAACATTTTTTTGATAAGCGGAGTTGTTGTTATGATTCCCATCCCAGATCCTGTATCATTTCCGTAACGCTGTCTCCCCTGTATCGTGACAATACAAACCGAGCTGCCCTTCTTTGGACACTCGATGTCCTCCGTCAAACCCACAAGATAAGGATCCCAAAAAAGGACGGACAAGCGTAGTGTATGCAGTTTCTTTAGTTGACAATAACAAGAAACAAAATCATAGAGAAGTGAGGGGGGGATAAACAAAGGGCCCATGGAAGGGATACACAGAAAAAAAGGAAGATACAGCCGCAGAGTGTAAGGGGGAGGAGATAGAGTGTGGGATAAAAGATGTACAGGGAGTAAGGTGAAGGTGATGCACAGTTGGAGGGGGGGGGGAGGAGGAGGCGATGGGAAAGTAGGAGATGGACAAATAGAGGAAGGAGGAGGACATGAGGAGAAGGAGATTAAGATGTGTATCCATTTCTCTTGAATATTAACAATTGCGAACCATTGCCGGGTGTGTTAGATTCAAATAAAATGAATTACAACCATCAAAAGTAGAAAAGTAATTGTAAGTTTATCAGATAGTTTAAGACTCAGATCTGTGTGATTGGGTGATTTGTAACTTGAAACCGTAAATTTGGCTTTTAGATTGTTATATATTCCTGAGATGTATTACGTTTTTCGTTGCAGAGCGAATGTCTGTTTTACCAACGATGTTTATCGTCGAACGTGCTGTAACAGAGGACACGTTTAAACAAGGCGATTTGTCAAGTGACGAATGTGAGTAATTTGTCCACTTGTATCCGGAGGCCAGTGGTTACGCTGAAGCGATTTATAATGACAGTGGCACGACTAATTACGCCTTCTGTTCCATGGGACCAGAGATACCCAGTGTTATCGCAGTTGACATTCATTCCCTAAGGCCGATGGATGTGCGGCAGGGCTTAAGAAACCTTCGATCGGCACCAGCTATATTTGCTGTCTTCATTCGGCTATCATTAAACAGTTTTATAATCCGCTTTAGACAGTGGAGGAGAGGAATCATACATATATTCCGTGTAGACTAAGGCTTCTGTGACCTTTGTCACTTTCAGTAACACTATTCTGACCGTTGTACCGTATCATTGTCGTCGTCAACATCATTACCATCGTAAAGGCATTACGCCTTTCACCGTTCAATCTGTGTCTCCCCCTCACCGCCCTCTTATAAAACTCATCTACGATACCCTATTCATGATAACATTGTAGCCGCTGTGGATTTTCCGAGTGCTCTAAGGCGCCTTGCTGTGGAGCGCGCGGTTGCACGCCGACGGAGGTTCGAGTCCTCCCTTGGGTATGGTGTGTGTGTGTGTGTGTGTGTGTGTGTGTGTGTGTGTGTGTGTGTGTGTGTGTTTTGTTCTTAGGTTAGTTTTAGTAATTTTGACAATTGCAGCCGCACAAGTTGCTTTAAAATAATTACAAAAAAATTTTATCTAGATTTCGACCACACTACGGAAGTCAACACCAGAATGTAAAATTACCACATGAGACTTTTACAGAAGCAAGGAATGATAATGTTGTATAAAGGATTAAAAAACAATATACTTGTTATTAACTAGAAGTGTGAACAATTAAAAATTGTTAACATAATGACAAGCCGCTAAAGTGCCTGCCGATTTGCCAGCAGATCGAGGCGGCATCAGACAGATGCATCGGCTGCCCCTTAGGGTCTTGTCACTATATTAAAATTTTTTAATTGTTCACACTGCTAGCCAGTAACGAGCATAATATTTTTAATCCTTTATACAACATGAGCATTCCTTGCTTCTATAAAAGTCTCATTTGGTATTTTACATTCTGATGATGACTTCCGTTGTGTGGTCGAAATCTAGATAAATATTTTTTGTAATTATTTTAAAGCAACTTGTCGAGCTACAATTGTCAAAATTATTTTACGTCCAGTTGCAGCATATAAGTCCGTGTACAAAAAAGAAAAAAAATTACTTTAAGTAGTTTGTAAGCCTAGGAACTGATGGCCAAAGAAGTCAAGTCCCATAGATTTAGAAACATGTGAACATTCAGCTAACATTGAGGTCTTGACCATAGTCGAGAACTATGTCCTTGGTTCACCTCGATCCCTCCTTCCCTCTACCGCCGAACCTATAAGTCTCTTATATACCTTACTTCTCGCATGTGGGTAACATCACTCTACCATGTAAGTCCATTCTTTGTAACCGCTTCATCTACGATGACCATTCCCATTTTTTTCTTTGATTTCCCCTCCTGCTATTTTTTCCGTCTGTTGTTATCAGCAATCTTCCCTGCTACTTTCATATTCAACCTTATTAGTAAGGTAACCTGTATCCACCTAACATTCACTCCCATAAAGGTACGGACATTAGATTAGCTACACCTTGATCCAATTCTCTTACTATTTTGTTATTCTGTGTGAAATACATCAAGTATGAATTTTTCACTCTGCAGGGGAGTTGTGCGCTGATATGAAACTTCCTGGCAGATTAAAATTGTGCGCCGGAACCGGGATTCTAACCTGGGACGTTTGCCTTTCGCGAACAAGTACTCTAGCGTCTGAGCTATCGAGGCGCGCTTCAAGGACCGTCCTCACAACTTTACTTCTGCCAGTACCTTGCCTATGGCTCAGACGGTAAAGTGCTTGCTCGGGAAAGGCAAACGTCCCAGGTTAGAATCCTGGTTCTGACACAAAATTTTAATCTGCCAGGGAGTTTCATATCAGCGCACACA
The DNA here is from genome assembly GCA_026315105.1 of Locusta migratoria. NCBI lineage: Eukaryota > Metazoa > Arthropoda > Insecta > Orthoptera > Acrididae > Locusta > Locusta migratoria. Next base: position 121,456,482 of record CM048747.1, read on the forward strand.
TCCCTGCAGAGTGAAAATTTCATTCTGAAAACATCCCTTAAGTCACTCTCAATAGAGAGAAGTCTTCCGAAGTAAGAGTGATGTCGGGTGTGCTACAGGGGAGTGTCGTGGGTCCGTTGCTGTTCACGTTATATATAAATGACTTTGTGGATAACATCGGAAGTTGACTGAGGCTTTTTGTGGATGACGCTGTAGTATATAGAGAGGTTGTAACAATGGAAAATTGTATTGAAATGCAGGAGGATCGGCATAGGATTGGCGCATGGTGCAGGAAATGGCAATTGAATCTCAATGTAGACAGGTGTAATGTGCTGCGAATACATAGATGGATTTTGCTACACTATAGCAGGTCAGCAACTGGAAGCATTTAATTCCATAAATTATCTGGGAGTAGGCATTAGGAGTGATTTAAAATGGAACGATCATATAAAATCAATCGTCGGTAAAGCAGATGCCAGACTTAGATTTATTGGAAGAATCCTAAGGAAATGTAAGGAAATGCAGTTCGAAAACAAAGGAAGTAGGTTACAGTACACTTGTTCGCCCACAGCTTGAATACTGCTCACCGGTGTGGGATCCGTACTAGGTGGGGTTGATAGAGGAAGTAGAAAAGATCCAACGGAGAGCAGCGCGCTTCGTTACAGGATCATTTGGTAACCGTGAAAGCGTTACGAAGATGATCGATAAGCTCCAGTGGAAGACTCTGCAGGAGAGACGCTCTTGCGCTCGGTACGGGCTTTTGTCGAAGTTTCGTATATCTCGCGAAGAGATCATGAAGATAAAATCAGAGAGATTAGAGCCCACACAGAGGCCTACCGACAATCCTTCTTTCCGCGAACAATACGTTACTGGTATAGGAGGCAGAACCGATAGTGGTATTCAAGGTACTCTCCCCCATATACTATCGGGTGTCTTGCGGAGTACGGATGTAGATGTAGATGTAGATTTGCGGGAAGCATGTCGCGAAGCAAGCAGGGCAGGTTTTTCAGTTCCGTAACGCACCTCCCTCGATTTTGATGAAAGTATGCGTTAAAAAAACTTATTTTTGGACACATTGTAGTGAAACATCCTACGTTTCGAATGAAACATTCAACTTTTCGTAATTCGTAACAGTCGTTTTCAAATAACGCTATTTGTCAAGTATGTGCACTTGATTTACAAATCGTGTATTGAAAAAGTTCGATAGCGGGCAGCTTACTGTTCTCTGCATTTTAAACCATATATAAAGCGAGTGAAATGGAGCTAAAAGAACAAAAATGTTCTTGAAATGGTAGTCGCACTGATATCTACCTCCCTTCACAAGTAATTGCGAGTTATCTGAGCGGCGTCATGCCGCTATCCCAAGCCTACGAACTCGGCGGCTGTTGAGCGGAGCGTGAATCACTGCAGTGCCGAAAAATTTGAATTGCTGGCTACGTTTGACGGTCCCTCGTGATGTGTTAATGATCCGTAACCAGAAAACAATTATGAAACTATTTTCTTGGGTGGCGACCAATTCCAGTGGACAACGATCTGCTACAGTTTTACATTACATCAACTCGGCTATATGAGTGGCATACATCTGGCTTTTTGACCACCTGAAATATGTATTTCGTGTTTGGAAGTAGAAAATAAGAATAAATTAATGTAAACTGCGACTCTGCTATTGATAGACTGAAATAAAATTTTCTGACGTTACAGTTAACGGCTCTTTAGTTGAAGATGAAAAAGCCCAAAACACTATAGTTGCATCTAGACCTAATACACAATATATACCTTTTTTTTTAAATTCTTTTGTTGCTTTCAGAAAATGTGGTACCACAAGGTGCAAATAGTTGTATATCGGGCTTAATTCCATGGTGGAACTTGTGCTCAATGACTGTATTTGACTCGTAGACATTTTCAGCAATCAGTCGTAAAAATATTCATTTATTAACAGATCAGTACGAACGCAACCTCCAACATGGAGGTCGAGATGTTTTAAGTATTTTAATAGTTTTTTAAGGATTGATAATGACCAAAAAGTGGTCGAAATCTAGCTTTGCCAATAAATAAATATTTTTACGACTGATTGCTGAAAATTTCTACAAGTTGTACATCGCGTGTCCCACGGGACCCGGAGCAGATCAGTTTAAAGGAAGACATAGAGGCGGTTCAGAGGCGAGCAGCTATATTTGTTACCGGTAGGTTAGACCAATGCGCGAGTGTCACGGAAATGCTCTGGCAACTCCTTCACGTCTGAGATTAAAGTAAGAATGAACTAAGTTGCTTCTAGGAACCTGTCTGAGAGGAATAACGTTTCTACGAACATTTTGCTGAATCATTTGAAGACAATTTTCTTTATCTGCAGGTTGGTACTTTCGAAATTTCTACATACGCTAGTTTAATTTATCCTCAGACACTACAGGACAGGTCAGTAAAATATCAGAAGAGGGTGACACTTGTTTATTTTTTTTTCGGGTTTGGGAGGGCCTTGGCCCCAGCAATAAGGAATCCCACCCACTGTCAGCAGAAGATCGATTGCCGTCTACTTCAACAAGCCAGCTAACAGTTCATTGATTTTGTTATTTTATTACATCTACATCTACATACATACTCCGCAATTCACGGTAAGGTGCGTGGCGGAGGGTACACTGTATCACTACTAGGAATTTCCTTTCCTATTCCACTCCCAAATAGAACGAGGAAAAAAAAAAGAATACCTATATGCCTCCGTACGAGCCCTAATTTCTCTTATCTTGTCTTTGTGATCTTTACGCGAAATGTAAGTAGGCGGCAGCGAGATCGTACTACGCTCAGCTTCAAATTCCGTCCCTATAAATTTCCGCAACAGAATTTCACGAAAAGAACGTCTTCTTTCCTCCAATGATCCCCAATTGAGTTGCCAGAGCATTTCCGTGACACTCGTGCATTGGTCGAACCTACCGGTAACAAATTTAGCTGCTCGCCTCTGAACCGCCTTTAAACTGATCTGCTGCGGGTCCCAAACACTTGAGCAATACTCAAGACGTGGTCGTACAAGCGTTTTATACGCGGTCTCCTTTACAGGTGAAGTACATCGTCCCAAAATTCTCCCAATAAACCGAAATGGGCTGTCCGCCTTACTCACAACTGTCCTTATATTGTCGTTCCATTTCATATCGCTCTGCAATGTTACGCCTAGATATATGAACGACGCGACAGTATCAAGTAGCTCACTACTAATGCTGTATTAGAACATTATAGGATTGTTTTTGCTACTCATGCGCATCACCTTACATTTTTCTACATTGAGAGCTAGCTGCCATTCTTCGCACCAACTAGAAATTTTGTCTAAGTCATCCTGTATGCTATTACAGTCAGTTAAAGACGACACCCTCCCATACACCACAGCATCATCAGCAAACAGCCGCAAATTACAACTTACTCTGTCCATCAGATCATTTACATTGATAGAAATTAATAGCGGTCCTATCACACTCCCTGGGGCATGCCTGACGGTACACTCGTCTCTGATGAATACTCGCTGTCGAGAACAACGTACTGCGTTCTATTACTTAGGAAGTCTTCCAGCCAGTCACAAATTTGTGAATCTATTCCACAAGCTCGTATCTTCGTTAGCAGTCTGAAGTGTGGCACCGCGTCGAACGCCTTTTTGAAGTCAAGAAAAACACAATCCGCCTTTTGCCCTTGGCTCGCAAGATGTCATGTGAGAAAAGGGCAAGCTGAGTTTCACATGAACGATGTTTCCTAAATCCGTGCTGATTCATGGAAAGAAGCTTTTCCGTTTCAAGGAAATTTACTATATTCGAACTGAAAATATGCTCTAAAATTCTACATGAAACTGATGTCAACGATATTGGCCTGTAATTGTGTGGGTCAGTTCTCTTTCCTTTCTTATAAACGGGAGTCACCTGCGCTTTTTTCCAACCACTAGGGACTTTGTGCTGAATTAAAGATTCGCGATAAATGCAAGCTAAGTAGGGGGCCAATGCCGCAGAACAGTCTTTGTAAAACCGAACTGGTATTCCATCCGGACCAGCAGACTTTTTCGTATTTAGCTCTCTTAACTGCTTCTCTACACCGGAAATATCTATTGCTATGTCCCCCATTGCGGAATTAGTACGTTGGTCAAATGATGGGACATTTATGCGGTCCTCCTGCGTGAAAGATTTCTTAAAGGTTACATTTAGAACTTCAGCTTTCCGTTTGCTTTCTTCTATTACTGCCCCGGAATGATCAATGAGTGACTGGACAGTGGGCTTCGACCCGCTTATCGATTTTACATAGGACCAGAATTTTTTCGGGTTCACGGAAAGATCTTTTGCTATGGTATGGCTGTGATAATTATTGTATGCTTCGCGCATCGATCTTTTTATAGACGCACGAATGTCTCCTAACTTTTGCCTGTCATCATTTGCGTGTTCTTTTTTGAATCGAGAGTGCAACAGTCTTTGCTTTCTAACATTATTATTATACCACGGTGGATCTTTTCCATCCTTAATCGTCTTTATTGGCACATATTTCTCTAACCCTTTATTTACAATGCACTTAAATTTACTCCACAATTCCTCTACATCCATAGTCCCGGAATTAAACGATGCCCATTCCTTTTCTAAGTACGATCCTAACATTTGATTATCGGCTCTTCCCAACAAAAACACGCTCCTAGCCTTCTTGATTGGTTTATGAAATTTGGTCACCATTGACGCTATGACGATATCATGATCACTAATTCCTGTCAGACATCGTTAATAAGGTCAGGCCTGTTTGTGGCTATAAGGTCTAGAATATTTCCATTGCGCGTGGGTTGCCGGTTTAACTGTTCAAGACAGTTTTCGGAATACGTGTCCGAAAGTAGCTCGCAGACTGCTTGTCTGTACTGCCTGAAATGTAACTAGCGATTGTCCTTCCACTGTAGTGACTCGTCGAATCTTATGCAATTAAGAAATAGGTGGTAATGGACTACTCCCATGAATTTGGACTAACATTTATGAGAGTCTCTCCTTACGTGAACATTCGATATGTTTAATATTCCCGGCGCGAGTCGGCGCCGGCACGAATCGATGGGGCTACGGTGTTGCTTGTGCAGCACAAGTATCACACGTCTCCAGCCTGCTGAAAGATATTTTTTTTTTCAATTACATTTACGAAAATATGTTTTTTTTTCTTCTATTACTTTTAATTCTTTAATGTTAATAAAAAATATAAGAAATTCTTAGTTCACGAAACGAAAAACTCTCCTAAATGTTAGTCGAAATTAATGGGATGAGTCCATACCACATATTTCTAATGTGTTTATAATTCTATGAATCAGTACAGTGAGCAAACAATAGTTATAAAATAACAAAATCAATTAACAGTTGGCTGGCTTGAAGCAGATGGCAGTGAACAATTATTAGTCACTCCTGTGTTTCCTTCAATCTTCCACTGACGGTGGGTGACGATGCCTTGTTGCTGGCCACGCGCCTACAAAGAAGGAAAAAACAAATCACAATATGAAACAAAATGACATATGCTTCTCATCCTTTACTGATCTGCAGTGCCTGAGGCTAAACGAAATCGGCGCATTTTTCTTTCATTTAAATTAGAAAAATCGAAATGAAAGTACCATGGAGCAAAGAAAATAGTCATCAGGTGATTCAGGAAGTGTTCATAGAAAAGCAGTTCCCATCAGACAGCTTCCTAACAAAATAAATAAAAATTCTGAGAACAGTGTTGAATTCTTTGAAAGTGGAAATGAATTGAAACGTAGTACATCGTGCCCCACATAAAACCAGTACCCCCATGGTCATAAGTTGCAGTACCCCTTCCTTATAAGGACATAACTAAATGTCTTTAATTTTACTGTTCTGAATTCCTTTTTACTTCATTTCTAATTTAGTCTCGGGCGTGAAGGATAACGCTTTTATGTGAGACACTGTATATAAACTGTTTCACCTTGTGGAACATTTTCCGAGAGCTACAAAAGTGAAAATTAAAAGAAGGATAAATAGTGTAATAGTCACCTTAGGTGTAGAATGCATCAATAAATGAAAGTATATTTTTGGGCTTCTTCCGTTTGCCATCTCCAACTATAAAATCACTAAGTAGAATTTCAGAAAATTTTATTTCAGTCCATCAACAGCAAATTCGCAGTTTACATTAATTTATTCCTTTCTCTTGTAGTTCGAAACACGAAATACGCATTCCATCAGTTATACGATGTGAACAACAAACTAGTTGTATACCTTTCATTACGTGAAGTATTACCTTATGTAAAACAATAGCAGATCATTGTCCATTGTAATCGGTCGCCACCCATGAAAAATTGTATATAGTTATTTTCTGGTTATGGATTATTAACACATCACGAGAGACCAACATACGTGGCCAGCAAATAATATTTTCGGCGCTGCAGTGCTTCACGATACGCTCAACACACGCCGAGTTCGTAGACTTGTGGTCGCGGCATAACGCTGCTCAGATAACTTGCAATTACTTGTGAAAGGAGATAGATATCAGTGCGAATACCATTTGAAAAATATCTCTGTTCTTTTAGCTCCATTTCACTCGCTGTAATGTATAGTCTGAAATGCATAGAACACTAAGCTGCGCGCTATCGAACTTTTTCAATACACGATTTGTAAATCATATGCACGCATTGACAAATAGCGTTATTTGAGAACAACTTTTATGAATTATGAAAAGGTGATTGATTCATTCGAAAGCTAAGATGATGTACTATTGTGAGTTCAAAAATCAGATTTTTTAGTCGTATACTTTCATCAAAATCGAGTGAGGAGCATTAAAAAACTAAAACCTCAGGTGGAATGAAAAGTAGACTTCTTTTTATTTATTTATTTATTTTTTACAGACAAGGCAAAGCTTGTAAGGAAAAACTTGATTGATAAAACACTATGGATTGGTCTTATATACCATCAACATTTTTTTCATCGTGAAAATCGGAACTTGTATTTTCCCCCTTTCTTCCATCTCGGCCTGGCCGGCACTGCAATCGCAGCCTTATAAAACGTAGACTGTGCCGGACGGGCGCAATAATTACGGTGCGTTGTGGGGAGGGGAGGGGCGGGGGATGACCGTGCGCATGCGCACTGCTGTCGGCTGTTCCACATGCCAGTCGGGAGTACCGAGTCGCCTCGCTCCCCAAACTGTGTTATCGGTACTGCCGGCTCACGGATGCGGCGATCTCGCCAGCCGAGTTTGTGACACTTGCGGGGAGTGACACTTGCGGGGAAAGGGAATGTGTAGACATTTGCGGGTAGACCCGGACGCTGCAGGTAGTGAACAGGGTGTTCCAGAAGTAGGGATACACCACCCCTACTCCACGCCCTCCAGCCGCTACCTGTGCCGTATTCAGGGAAAGGTCCATCGGATCGGCCGCGCAATTTGTGACACAAATTACATGTTTGATAATATCAATTTAATGCATAGAAGTATGAAATCACATCAAGACTACTTCCTGCAAACATATCGACAAAAGAAGTTGGCACTGAGTTTAGAAATACAAAATTCTGGTATATTGGATTTTAATATTTTATCAAAAAATGAATGTTACTATAAGAGATACAGCCATTAAAATTTACGGACACCATAACGTTTTCCCTTCCTGAGTAAATGAGCTGCTTCTTGTAGTTTCAACATCACAGTAGCCTTTTTCTTGAATGATCTGAATATAAATCTTCACACAGACTTCTTGAGGAGGAGAGTGATACGGATATCTGATTGTAAACCACTGCCTATTACCTTAGACCTTTTTGACTGTACTGAACAGGAGTTCCGCGTATTCCGTAATTTATATTTATACAGTTAACAGGCAATGCAATTTATAACCAACTATTGACTGCCAATTTCGCTTCATTTTTCCAGGAAGTCTTGCAACTTGTTTCTCCCTGTTGGTTTATGCAAAGTTCGGAGTAAAAATGGGTCTATATGACGGTGATGGACAATAGAATTTATCTTTAGCATTTTTCGGTGTGTGACATTCCCTTGTATTTGTAATTCGAATACAGCGAAATCGTTTTGGGGTCTCGAATAAACACATCAAGTATGTAAAATACCCATTGACTTATTATTAACTTTTTTAATTGAAGGTTTAAGGTTGCGTCTCCTATTAAAAAGCATAGTAGCTATTTTTAAAGGGATGGAAGTTGCGTGATAGTGAGGTTTACATAGCGGTCAATTACATCAACGTATCTGTGCAAGATGCCTAATATATTTATTGCTTGCGCAGGTGTCTTGATATGCTTAGTGTTCTGAATAATATGCTTTTAGGACGTATGGCTGTTGAAAGTCATCGTCTTGTAGCAGCAGAGAATGTCGTAATAACTCTCCAAACATTATCACTGTTAAAATACCGTTTTGTTTTCAGGAGGAACACTCAACGAATTAATATGTAGTTAGAACAAGTGTCATGTTCTAGACTTCTTGGTGTGCCTGTACCCAGGAAAAGCTATTAATGGGATGTAACTGTAGTAAAAATTGATAGGGTATACGTCAGTGAGTATCGAATGTCAATAATATAATTCATCCAACAGCGGAAAACATTCGTGAGAACATATAAGACGTCAGAGAGGAGAGTTATCAGCGTTAAAGTAAGGTAAACTGTGAAAACCTTAAATGCTATTCCAGCAGTCGGCGTGTAACAGTCGGCGACACTTCATGAGTCCTCAGATAATGGAGAATTTTACCTAACCATCATCAACACAAATTGCTTATACCACAAAAATGTTCAAATGTTTGTAGAGCTTATTGGACCCAACTACAGGTTCATCAGTCCATAAACTTACAAACTACGTATGAACTAGCTAACACTAAGGACGGCACAAATATCCATGCCCGAGGGGGGGATTCGAACCCCCGACCGTAGTGGCCGTGCAGACCGTGCCTGGAGCGCCTCAGTCCCCTCGGCCACCACGGCCGGCGCTTATACCACAAATCACTATAACGTCGACAGAAATGGAAATTTGAAATATGAATTTTTTCTCGTCATAGTCAAGTATAGAATATAAGTATTCTTCATCAAATACCAGTGTTAATCATCTACACCATTATTTCGTAATTTCTCCCTCTTATATCATTTTAAATATTTTGACACATATCTACTGCCTGAGAAATCTTAGGACACAGACAGTCTGAATAAATGCCATTGATTGCATACAATTAACACTATTGCTTCTAGAAGTAATATCCTTCAGATTATTTATTATTATTTATAAATGTCATTTTATCTTAATAGCCCCCTTTTATTGTGCCATTCATTAGGTCTTACGTCAATACTGATTTTGGTTCATTTGTACTTTATATTGACCGATGTAGAGCATGATGGTACAGGTACAACACTAATTTGTAAATTTATGTTTGTAGAGGCTGAAGATGTTCTGTTTGTGTTCTGTTAACAGACTGCATTGCTTCACATCAAGGGCGATGCTGTTGTAAACTGTAAGCAATCGTATCTTTTATTATGAACAGGTGACAGATTAGCTAACACAGAGTTCGAGCATATAAACTGGTACTTACACACACAAGCCCAGCAACTCCCATCGTGTTTAACAACCAAACACTGTTTGAGGGAGAGCATACTGCCAATTAAACTTTACATAGCCGTCCACGTACCGGATAATCAAATACACTTGTTTTGGCGTTACACAAACGTTTATAAAAATATGCGAAAAGTTGAGAAGGTAACGTTTCGTAGTTAGTAAGCTTTCACAGCCTAAAGTATTACGTTCATTAAAATTCCCTCGGTTATTATCCGAGACAGAACGATTATCATTGATAAACTGATATCTAATTTCTGGTTACGACGAGACGGACAGGAAGGTCTGCGAATTCGATGCACTGCACGTAATGGTCCTCTAATGAGTGAAACGCAATTTCCTATCCATTAGAGACACACCAAGCCGTGGCGTTACACGTTTTTAACATTAGCGCGCTGTTGTCCATTTTCAGTCGTTGTACAGTGGCGCTACTTCCTATTGTGCATTTCCTCAACACAGATATTTCCATCTAACGGACGCTTGGCTTATTAGAGGCAGAGCCTGTATTTCTTTATTAAGTAAATTTTTAATCTGTGTCTGCATGGTGCGGAAGAAATTTAATTATTTGATAAACCGTCCCGGCCTTCATTCAAATTTGAAGCAACAAAAAAGGTTGACAATCTTAATTGTGTTTTAAGATGCAGTTGTTGCATCCGCTATTTATGAAGATGTAGAGCTGAGACGGATAATGTAAATGCCTAAAGCACACTGTTGGGCCATGAAAGGTGACGGGATATGGAAGGTGTATAAAGTATTTTCTAGCAAACGTACACAGTCATTTATAAAAACAATTTATTAGGCTAAAACCTATATCTAAGTGTTTCAATATTATGTTCATCATCATTATTAAGGCAATCACCATCAAACACCAACTTGAGTACTCCATCTTCATGAAGACACACGCTAGTCATTGCTCAGCGACAGTTTTCAATCGATTGTCATGGCTCTTACCTTCTAAATGTTACTTTTTTTTAGTTAACCAACTAGGATGAAATCTAGAAGTTAAGATTTTGTTCAAATTTTGAACCACCTTTCTCCTCCAATTCTTTAGTTATGGCAAGTAGTCTTTCACTGTGCATTTCATGAAAATTTTCTCACGTCAATCTTTAAGCACCCGCCAGACTACTGCAAACTAATATTGTACAATATGACCGCGTTTCCCACTGAAGTTAAATAAGGGCCTTCTGTCATTTTTTTGGGGTGGATACTTCAATCACAAAATATAATTTAAATTGGAGAGGTAACCGGTTCAGGTCTAAAAGATCGATCTTTAATCTTCTGCAATGATATACTCTGGTCAAAATAATTAGGGGATCAGTTGAGATATCGGCACAATGAACTAAAATAGTTCGACGTCTTTCTGTCGGTTCTACAGAGTGGGAATAACTGCATTACCACAACCAAGATGGTGCAAATAACAGAATGTTAATACCGAGTCAGTTGGTGTTGACTGGTGTTTACTCTACCAAACAAATTACACAAGCAGCTGGGTACAGATAGTGTAGTGAACAGATAGTGCAATGCAACAACAAATTGATTTACCCGAAGCTATGGCATGGAGAACCAAAGGGAAGGTTTGAAGGGGGACAAAGGTAGGTGGCTGCAGCTATTGGTGTTGTGACCTCGTCGCCTTTTTGTTTAGTACACGTCACGATGTAGTCGTCAGTAAAGGTACTGGTGCAGGAATCAATGTTTACTGAGAAAACTATTGAGATTAATAACACAAGTTTTATTGATTGAAATTTAGTATACTCAACTTTAGAACATGTGTCTGTTTCTTCTCTCTTCTTGCTTCTCGCGGCGTCGTCCGTATGATACTAGCTGCCCTGTGACCTAGTTACTGTTAAGTTCTTAGCCGCGTTCTAAACTAGTACGGTCCTATTTCTGTCGTCGTAACTGCCTAGTATCTGTACGAGTTCTGAATAGTAACTGTCGAGTGCTCACTAGTAACTGACGAGTTCTCACTAGTAACTATCGAATTCCTGAATAGTAACTGACAAGTGCTCACTAGTAACTGACGAGTGCTCACTAGTAACTGTCGTACACCTGAATAGTAACTGACGAATACTCACTAGTACCTGACGAGTTCTCACTAGTAACTGTCGTACTCCTGAATAGTAACTGACTAGTGCTTACTAGTAACTGACGAGTTCTCACTAGTAACTGTCGTATTCCTGAATAGTAACTGACGAGCGTCCAGACGTACGTCGACCTAGATAAAACCGCTTGTAGAGGGCGTGCAACTTTGGTTACTCCCTCCAGGATGCGCAGCGCCTGCTTGTGATTGGCTTTCTGTCGATCGCTGCCTTCTCCACGATCGTTCTCTTACGTCTGGTGTATGGCGCTGACTTTACACCACAACAATTGGAGCGCCCCAAAGTGTAATTTCCCGGACCTGGATGCGAATCCAGACAACAGAAACGGTTAAAAGAAGGCAAGGCCAAGGTCGTCCACCGGTACATCAGCAAGAGATGACCGTTATCTCCGGTTAACAGATTGTCGAGGCAGGAGGCTGAATGCAACTCAGCTGCAACGCACCCTCCAGGCACAAACAGGACGCGCAGTTTCACACCACTATCCGAATCGCCATCGTGAATGTGGCCTCTACGCGCGGGGGTCTACGTCGTGTGTCCCATTAAAACCACGACACCGTTCATCCCGCAGAAACTTCACAGGAAACATCTGGATTGGAGGCGTAACCAATGACACCGGGTTCTGTGCGTAGCCAGAGAATCGTCTTCCCTTAACCTGGAGAGAATGTGGAACTCTGAACAATCCTGATGCGCAGAAAACATCACCATATCATGGTAGTAGACAAATGGTGTGGTCAAGTTAGCCTTCGCAGACGTGCGGAATTCTATGTCGTTCAGAATCGCACTTCGACTGCTCAGAGGTATAGAGATGAGATTCTTCGACCGTTTGTTGCGCCCTATAAACGGTGCCATAGGAGATGGGTTCCTTCTGAAAGACGATAACGCTCGTCCCCACAGAGCTTCACTGGTGGACAACGTGCGTAGAGCTGAGGGAACTGAATGAATGGAATGTCCAGCTTGTTCACCAAACTTAAACCCGATTGGGTATGTCAGGTATGTACTTGGCAGACGCATTTCAGTCAGACCAAAAACTCCCACAACAGTTGAAGAGCTGGATATAGCACTCATGGAAGAATTGACAAATACCTCTCAAGAGCTGATAGATAATCTCATACTGTTCACTCCACGCAGGTGTGAAACTGTAATGGCCGAGGTGATCATACACCATATTAAGAGACAACGAGAATTATGGTAGACCCATGGTGCCTCGCTCTAAGTAAACGCCATATGTAAACCTCAAGTAAAAATTTGATGCGGCAATATATCGTACTGTATCACAAAACAAAATACTATTGCAACCAACATCTGAATAAAATACTTTTCCATATGTATATGATACTGCAACAGAATTTATAGTAAATTTGAAAGTTATAGATTCAATAATTGATTTTTACACCCCCTGAACCACAGACTTTGCCGAGGGGTGGTGGCTTGCGTGCCTCAACGATACAAATAGCCGTACCGTAGGTGCAACCAGAGGTATCATTAGAGAGGCCAGACAAAAGTGTGATTCCTGAATAGGGGCAGCAGCCTTTTCAGTAGCTACAGGGGCAACGGTCTGGATTATTAACTGAGCTGGCCTTGTAACATCAGCTAATGTGGCTTTGCCACACAGCACTGCAATCGACTGAAAGCAATGGCGAACTACAGCCGTTACTTTTCACGGGGACATGCAGCTCTGCTGTATGAATATATGATTGCAGCATCCTCTCGGCCGCGGTGGAGTAGCCGAGCGGTCTAAGGCACCTCGCTGCGGAGCGCGCGGTTGCTCGCCGTCGGAGGTTCGAGTCCTCCTTGGAGCATGGGTGTATGTGTTGTCCTTAGGTTAGTTTACCTTAGTTTAAGTAGTTTGTAAGATACGGACTGATGAGCACGCAGTTTGGTCCGATAGATTTACAAACATTTGAACTTTTTTTTTTTTTTTTTTGT